>CM061752.1:47871426-49157778 GCA_030979885.1 Lolium multiflorum | reverse complement strand
GCCAACTTCCGCTCGTGTGGCCGCTCAGATGCTGCGCATATTTCTTTCCCGCCTTTCTTCTAGTCAAAGGGTCAAAGCCTCGTTCTCAAGATGGCATCCTCGCGCTGTTGCATTGAAACAAAGATCAAGTTCCGATGCTACTAGTTTCCTATTCTACTTGTCTATTCCGTATGCGCATCTAGCTCCCGGACTCCTCAAATTCATCATGTGTGTATGTACCAGATTCATGATGTGAGCCGTGATCTGATGTGAGCCCTAATAGATCTATTTCTTTAGTTGATTTTTTCCCTAATTTCGTACGTATCTTGAGCACGCTATTTTTCATCCATACTTTGCTACCGAACTCCAAATATTTCACTGGAAAACATCGTATTCGGCCACCTGGCCGGGCCTCGGCCGTTTTCAAGCTTCTCTGCCGGCTCGGCCTAAAAAATGCTGAATGTAGTCGGCTCACGGTTCGGCCTAACTTATACAAAATGAAAGCTTATGGCCCGGCCCGGTCCGGCCCGGTTCGAGTTATGCCCAGTATAGCTTCAACTTCATCGACAAATCTGCTGTCAGAAAGGTCTTCACCACTCTATATGATGGTGTCACCAATCCCGATAAAATCAATACGCAAAATATCATCAGATCTATGCGATAGAAGAGGGGTCAGAACCAGAAACGTCAGAGGCTTTCGATGATTTGGGAAATCCTTACATCGATCCCGCTGATCTCAGAAAAGGCTTAGGCACTAAATATGCTGGGACTTCAACTCGCGCAAAAGTCCAACTCCCGCAAGCAGCGTGGGATAGGGCTGCAAGAGCCATGGATGGTTCAGAACCAATGACCACCACTGCTACTGTACAAGAACTACAAGCATATCAATATAGACTTGCTCGAGTAAGTAGAGAGTTGGAAAAACAGACAACATCCTTGAATAGGAGAAAAGAGGCAGCCTCCGCGTCAAGCAGGCGTCGAGCAGAGCTCAGTCGACAATCAGAAACTTCGGCAGATAGCCATAGAGAGGCTCGAAGGAGATCGAGATCTCGGCTGCAAAATATACCCGAAGAAGAGAGAGGAAACCTAATTCAAAATCTCGACATGTCCTTCATGACGATCGATGAAAGGGGAAATATCATCCCAAAAACACCAGAAGCAGGTTACATGGCAACACAAGCTTACATCCTCGCGTCCAGACCACCTCCTGGGGATCCGAGAGAACCATTGTTCAATATGGCAATGGCTGGAGTAGGAGTTATGGGAACAACGTTCGCAGCCACGCCTCCCGAAGGAAATCCTAGGCAAAATAGTCCACGACCCACCGCAGCAGTTCAAGATCCACCGAGAACAAGTGGGGCAAGAGACACAGCAGTTCAAGTAAGGGTGGATAGAGCGCGACAAGAAAGAAGAGAACGCCAGTATTCACCAGAAGTTGCCGACGAAGATATGTGCGGACTCCCGTGCTTTACGAGAAGAGTTCGAAAGACTCGAGTTCCAAAAGGGTTCAAGTTACCCGAGAATTTCAAGAAGTTCGACGGCCTGCAAGATCCCGAGGATTGGCTCGTAGATTACCTCGAGATGGTGAAGCTGGTAGGAGGAACCAGAGCAACAACTATGCAAAGTATCCAAGTTCACTTGAGTGGTGCCGCAAGATCTTGGATAAAGAAACTTCCCCCAGGTTCCATCGACAGCTGGGATAATTTCGAGGATATCTTCGTGAGAAATTTCCGATCCACCTGCAAGAAACCTGCGTCATTGGAAGAGCTGAGGGCCTGTCGACAGAAACATGACGAGTCGATGAGAAAATATATACAACGGTGGAACATTATAAAAACCCTGCAGTGGCGGATAGCATCTCGACGAGAGAGTTAAATAGATGCATTCGTAAGGTGAATTTGGCGAGGGAGACTTCGTCGAGGACTTAGGGAGAACTAACCCTAAGACCATATCAACACTCATGGAGATAGCCAATAAGTGGGCAGATGGAGAAGACGCAATATACAACAAGCGACATAGGTCGCCAGAAGAGGATCGTGGTCGAAATTATCAAAATAGAAGGCGATTTTCTCGCCAGTTCTACAACAACGATGCTCCTGGCCATATATCGGCTGGTTTTCGGGGAAATCCTGGAGGGAATAGTCGAGATGACTATCAAAGGAGTAATGAGCAACAAGGCGACAATAGAGGCGATTCTCGCGGCAACAGGCAAAATAGTGGACCAAGGTTTCAAAGACCTTATGTGTCACCCGAAGAGATGATGAACGGTCCGTGTCAAATGCATTTTTATCTCGACAACAACGGAAAAAGGCAGTCAGGACATCTCCAGAAAGACTGCCGAAATTTTCAGGCAATGTTGCGAGCCGCAGGAATTGCAAATGCCCAAGCCACGAACAGAAACCCCCAGGGGCCAAGGAGCGAGATCCACCTTCCACCTCCTCCCGCAATCACGGACGAAAATCGGCAATAGCAGCAGCACCACACCCACCTCCATATGTTGATCCTAACTCCAATGGTGCGGTCTCGATGATTCAGAAAGCTAGGCCATCCAACAGGGCGCAGAAGGTAATCTCACGACAAGTGTTCATGGCAGAGAAGATGCCTCCACCAACAGTCGAATTGGTCGGGGCAAGACATTGGCTTCACAATCGCGGACCATCCGCAGCAAGTTCCTCGACCAGGACAATCGGCACTCATCTTACCCGCAGTAATCGCTGGTTTCGACGTGTCGAGAGTTTTCATAGATGGCAACAGCTTAAACCTTATGTATGCAGATACACATTGAGGAAGATGAACATATCCTCGGCAAACCCGAAAACCAAATCGATACACATTTCCACTGGATCACACCCGCAGAAGCCAAGTTATCCGTCAAGGGCACCACCCCGACGTTCCGCCTTGGAACCCGCAGAAAATTACAGATAGAGAATTGACAGTTGTGGATTTAACGCAATATCACGCTCTGCTAGGACGACCTGCCGTATGCCGTGTTCATGGCAAAGGCTGCACTATACGTATCTGTTGTGGAGGTTGCCTGGGCCTAAAGGACCTATCACAATCAAAGGAAGTTTCGCGCTATCCGATAAATGCGACAAGGATTTTCACCGACTGTCAGAAACTTTCGGGATGCAAGCAGAATATGCGGCGCCACGATTATGATGTGCTGCCAGAAGTAGGGAGGTCTTCAAAGGAGCCAACTTTCAACACAAACAAGGATTCAAAAGAGGTACAGATCCACCCGACAGATCCAAAGAAAACGACATCCATCGCAACAAACATGGATATCGCATAGGAAAGCGCGCTCGTCGAGTTCCTCCGTGAGCACTGGAAAATCTTCGCATGGTGTCCAACTGACATGCCAGGAGTACCCAGGGAACTTGCCGAGCACCACCTCAACTTGGATCCTCTCGCAAGACCAATCAAACAACCTTTGCGGCGTTTTTCGGAACCAAACCCATGTTATCGGAAATAGATCGACTCAAAGATGCTGGTTTCATCAAAGAAATATCTACAGAAGCCACATGGGTAGCTAACCCAGTGATGGTGCAAGAAACACACGACAGTCCTTCGCATGTGCGTCGACTTTACGTGTCTCAATAAACATTGTCCTAAGGATCACTTTCCCCTCCCAAGGATCGATCAAATCATCGACTCCACGGCAGGATGCGGACTTTCCTTCTTGGACGCATATTCTGGTTATAACCAGATCAGATTAAAAGAAGAAGATGAAGCCAAGACAGCGTTCATAACACCTTATGGCGTGTTTTGTTACAAAACAATGCCCTTTGGTTTGAAAAACGCGGGAGCAACATATCAGCGGATGATGCAGAAATGCCTAGCAACACAGATTGGAAAAAATGTTACATTGATGATGTCGTGATAACATCAAAGAAAGGGTCGACTGATCGAAGATTTGAAGGAAACCTTCGATAACCTCGACAAGTTCTGCCTCAAGCTGAACCCGACAAAGTGCTCTTTTGGAGTTCCTGAGGAGAACTTCTCGGGTTCTTGGTATCAGCAAGGGGGATTGAAGCCAATCCCGAAAAAATCCAGGCCATCGTTACTATGAGAAAACCAACAAAGTTAAAAGAAATACAACAGTTAACGGGGCGAGTCGCAGCTTTGCAGATTCGTCGCCAGGCTAGGAGAAAAGGCATTGCCGTTCTACGCACTGATCAAACAGGGAGAAAAATTTCAATGGAACGAGGAAGCAGATAGGGCCTTCGAGAACCTCAAGCGGACAATTTCGACACCACCAATCTTGGTGGCGCCTAAAGAGAAAGAACCTCTCCTTCTATACATTGCAGCCACACCTCAGGTGGTCAGCACGGCCCTAGTAGTTGAAAGAGAAGAAGAAGGAAAGCTCCATGGAGTTCAGAGGCCAGTATATTTCATCAGCGAAGTACTGTCGCCTTCAAAACAACGGTACCCGCAATATCAGAAACTGGCGTATGGAGTATTCACGACAGCAAGAAAATTGCGACACTACTTTTCGGCGCACCCGATAATAGTGGTCAATGAAGCTCCTCTGTCAAACATATTGAACAACCCAGAAGCTACGGGTCGTGTCTCTGGGGAATAGAACTTTCCCCTCGGGACATCACGTATGAAAAAAGAAAGGCAATAAAATCGCAGGTTCTACCAGATTTCATTGCAGAGTGGATGGAGCTACAAAACACGGGGCCTCCAGATTTATCGAGAACTTGGACCATGAACTTCGACGGGTCCAAACGATTGGAAGGTGCTGGAGCAGGTGTGATATTAGTATCACCTGAAGGCGATAAGTTGAAATACGTTTTACGGATGACGTTCCCAAACGCGTCTAACAACGAAGCAGAGTATGAAGCTCTCATACACGGGATGAAGATGGCGAAAGCTTGTGGTGCAACCCGATTGAAAATTTTCGGCGACTCACAATTGGTGGCACAACAAGTTATGAACCAATGTGATGCAGTCAACGAAAGTATGATAGCATACAAAGAGGTGTACAATGAGCTGGAAAAATTGTTTGACGGATGCGAGGTAAACCACATCAGCAGGCTGAGTAACGATGAAGCCGATGTTCTTGCAAACATCGGGTCACAATGTCTCGCGATCCCTCCAGGCGTGTTTTGGGAAGAGATAAGCGAGAGATCAACAAAGCCAGCAAAACCAAGAAGGAGAAAAAAGAGAAATCCTCGAGTACCACCAAAGACCCAAGAAGAAGAAGAAGAACAGGAACTAGTCATGATGGTGCAAATTCCATGGATGCAGGCCTATATATCATACATCCTAAGGAAAACAATACCCGACGACCAGTTGAAGCAAGGCGAATAATTAGGAGATCAAAAGCTTTTACTGTGGTAAAAGGAGAGTTGTACAAAGAAGCATTTCAGGCGTGCTACAGAGATGTGTTACACCCGAAGAAGGAAGAATCATCCTGAAAGATGTGCACGAAGGAATATGCGGGCACCACGCGAGCAGCCGAGCTATTGCGGCCAAAGTCTTCAGAGCAGGATTTTATTGACAGCAATCGAGGACGCGAAGGAAATAGTGCGAACTTGCGACGCGTGCCAAAGATTCGCGGCAAAACCTCACTCGCCAGCAGCAGAACTTATGCCAATCCCACTGTCTTGGCCCTTTGCTCAATGGGGTCTCGACATGGTGGGAAAACCACAAAGCTTCGCCAGGAGGATATGAGTATATGCTTGTCGCTGTCGACAAATTCACAAAGTGGATAGAAGCAAAGCCGATAAATTCACCGGACGGCGCGTCGGCGATCAAGTTCGTAAAAAGCATCGTCTTCAGATTTGGAGTCCCTCACAGCATTGTCACAGACAACGGCAGTAATTTTACGTCCAAGGAGTTCAAGGCATATTGCGCAGAAGTGGGCATCAAATTGAGTTTTGCGTCTGTCGCACATCCACAAACCAACGGTCAAGTCGAGAAGGCCAATGGCATCATCTGCAATGGTATCAAGAAGCGCCTGCTAGGACCATTGGAAAAAGCTCGGCATACTTGGCCGGAGGAGTTGCCAAGCGTGTTGTGGAGTATTCGAACAACACCAAATACGGCGACACAGGAAACGCCGTTCTTTCTGGTCCATGGAGCCGAAGCAGTCCTGCCGATAGAAATAGAGCATGATTCTCCAAGAGTTACATAATATGATGAAGAAACTTCGAGAAAAGCTTTGGAGGATGATGTCGACGCACTTGATGAAGCTCGAGACGAAGTCCTGTCACGAGTCGCCAAATATCAACAGGACCTGAAAAACTACCACAGTCGACGATTGCGGCCAAGATCATTCCAAGTTGGTGACCTGGTTTTACGACTTAACCAAAAAAGTCATGAAAAACTCGAGTCACCATGGCTAGGACCTTACATCGTCACAGAAGTAATCGAAGGAGGAGCATACAGAATCAAAGACAGGGATTGCCGAGCCAAATCCTTGGAACGTGGCGCAGCTCAGGCGTTTTTACGCCTAGATGTCAAAATATAGTATACTTTGTAAACATACAATGTACTGAAACGCCCGCGAGTTTTCAGACGCACTCTTTTCCTTTTTCAGGGCACCGAGTGGGGCGGAAAAGGTTTTTAATGAGGCGGGCTCGCGGTGCTGCAATATAATAAAAATAGTGGAGATATACTTCTTATTCGTCGACACACTTGGGGGCTCCACACCTTCAAGTCTCAAAATACATACAATACAGACAAACTAGACTTACCGAAATATTTCGCCTTGGTACAATAATACCTCGCCAAATACATAAATCGGAAGCTAGTAATTTTAAATATAGTATACACGTCAAAAATCTCATTGCTTTGGCCCAAGAACCTGGCAACAGAAATATAGAACTTCGACACTAAGATACTCGAGGGCTTGCAGTCCATCAAGATGTCTTATTACAACAGAAGGAGAAATCTTCGAAAGGGAAAAAACAGTACAAACTCTAGCCAAAAGGCTCGGGGGCTCCAACAATATAGAGCACTTTGCAATATACAACAAATTTCTTCGACAAGGTTTTGCAATATGGAACAAATCAGTCAAAACCTAAAATACTATCTATTGACAAGCCTCTGGTTGTTTTATGCTCAGCATAAGATCCCTTGACGAAGAATTCTGAGTCCATCCGAAGAAGCTCATCTATCATCGACTCGGCCACAGGAGTCACCATCTCATTGATTGTGTCAATATCATTCTTCCGCCGCGATTTTTTCGCCATGCAATCAACGACAATCTTCGTCAGGTCTAATTTTGGATGGCAAATATTTATCATAATCATGGCGAATCTTGCCCCAGCAGTCAATTGAGCTCGCACAAAATTATGAATACGAGGAGCATCTCTGAATGTCTCCAGCAATTCAGGAAGAGTTTTAGGAACCTCATTTCGAGGAAACAAAGTCTTGAAAACAAGGGTTAATGTTGTCGTGCAAAAATTGAGAAATTCGCGCACTTGGCAAGCACGATCTTGGAACCTGACAATCTGCTGGGTTCAGGGGTGGCCCAAAATAAACAGCCATGGTTAAGGGAAAGGTTGACAAGAAGATTCGTTCTCTCGTTCACTCTTCGATCTTCGGCGGCAGCATCAAGAACTGAGCCTATTAGGCAACAAGGCAAGAAACTTGGAAGAAGGCACAACAAAATAAAGAGGAGGCATTGTGAGGTTGGAAAAACATACCTAACATATCCGTGCTAGCTTCCAACATTAGCTCGAGCATGCTATTTTCTCGGGTAGTAGCTCCTTTTGCTTCCAATACAGCAGTATCCTTGGCAACCATAGCCTCTTGGGCTTGTTGAAGAGCAAGTTTCTCTTGTTCAGACGCTTTCCGAGATTGTTCCATGAGCATAAGTGATTGCTTCTTCGTGGACTGGAGTTGTTGTCGAAGTTCTTCCAAATCTTCGGCCGAACTCTTACTCGAAGAATTCTCAATAAATTCAACAGAGACAGGGGTTTTCTTCAAATGAGACGAAGGAAAAACCTCGGAAGGACCAGGAGTTGCCGTATAGTTGTCAAAAATCAACTGAAAACAGAAATTTCGACATCAATTATCGAGCAAAGATAGATTTCCATTCATTCTCATAATATGTACATGTCTATTACAAAAGAAGGACCTCTAGAGAACTACTGGAGCAATCATCGCCAAGAACACTACGGCGACAATGCCAAAAGGGGGAGATAAACTAAAAAGAAAAAAGCAAAGTGGTCTACTTGACCTCCGGCTTTGAAGAACTCGGAGCAGGTGCTGGTTTATATCCCAGAGTGGCGAGGATCTTCTTCGAATTGGGCTTCGCCGCCTTAATTAGCGACTGCCACTTCTTCGTTTCAATCTTCCCCGTGTCGCCAACTTTCGACCAGTCGATTTGTTGCTGACTTTCGGCAATCAAAGCCATGGTACCTTCGACGCCAACCTTTAGTCCTTCTTGACGAAGTTGGAGTCCAAGGTCTTCTTTGCCATTGAAGCACTGGGCAAGATCAATGAAAGTCGCAGGTTGCTCCTTCTTGTGGAAGAAATAGGGGAAGAGCCGCGACAGGCCAGCTTCAGCTTCATCTAATCCGTTACGAGCTTCCGTCCCGTGAATTTCGAGGAGAGAAAGCGCATCGAGAAGCTCATCATCTTCCGGATTTTCCAGCTCATATTCTTGATGTGTCCTCCCTGCTTAAAGCATAAATACAAAGAAGGTTATCGAAAAGAAAAAAGGAGGGAGACCAAAACACGAAGTGAGAAAACACCAAGGGTGTGAGAACTTACTAACAAAACGTCGACTTTGAGTTTCTAGTCGACTGAGGATCTCCTCTTCTCGAGCAGAATGCTGAGCTACATTCTCCTCCAAGGCCCTTTTTGCGTCGCCGAGTCTTTTTTCAAGATCCTCGACAGTTTTTGTGTGCGCACTCTCGCTATGTTCTAACTCAATAGCGAGGGCGTCAGCACGTTTGTTGGCTTCTGCCAGTTTCTCTGCCAACATAAAGACAGATAAGCACCGATAGTAACAGGAAAAACTCGACAAAGAAAGCTGGATAGAACGAGTGAGTACCTTCAAGTTCGCGGGCGTAATCACGGTACCCGATAAATTGGGTACCAAAGCGGACGAGCTCTTTCATAAAAGGCTGGAGAGATTACAATGAAAAAAGGATCAATATAGGAAGAAGCAAAAGTTGATATCAAGGAGAAAAAGAAGAAAATTTCAAGCAAAAAGTCAATACAGAACAATTTACCTCTTCCATCAGAGAAGTCGAGGAACAACCAGTTAATATGGTTGGTTCCTTGGTTGTTTCTACCCTAGCTCTCTTCGGGGAAGGAGCTTGGGGGCTTTGAGATGGTCTTGGGTGTTCAAGGTTTTGCGGCGGAGGGGAAGCTTCGTCGCCATCAGGACGAGCTTCTGAAACAACCAAAGTATGAGACGTGCTCGTTCGGGCAGTCTCGTCAACAGGTGCATCTCCCTCTTCATCGTCACTATTATAAATATAGCGACAAGATAAAATAGCAAGCTCAAAAACATCGACAAAGGGAAAATACAGTACATAGCAATTCCAAAAAACTTACGAGCTGACGAGTGCAGCACCGTAAAGATCCAAAGTTTCTTCCTCGGCATCGAGTGCAGCTTTTCCGGCACGGGAAGTATTAACTTTGGAGGTGCCAGAGTCGATGGCTTCATCCCTTTTCCTTTTGCCCTTTGGAGAAGCAGCAGGAAGAGATGAGCGCGTCGACGAAGAAACTTCTGCTTCAGTCTCTTTTTCAAGAGAAGCCGCGGATTTATGGGAATCCCCGACTCCACTTTCAGGGCGAGAAGCACCCTGGTTGTCGTCGGTGACAACAGCCCGTTCTTCGACTTCCCCACCTTCGGGAAGGGGAGGAAGAGAAGACAGAACAAGGTGACCCTGTAGAAAGTAAAGAAAATCGACAAAATAGTTATATTTCCCTATAAGTAAAAATAGTCGACATAAAAATTCGAGAAGAAGGAACAATAGCGGCGAAAAACAAAATACCTCGGGAAGAGGATTGGCGCGACAAAATGGCGCAACCTTGCAAGAAGTTGGAATGGTGTCTTTCTTGCTAAGCTTGGAGATTCTTCGGATTAGCTTCTCCAAATCTTTTGCAGAAAGATCCGTGGAGAGCCTCTCGACATCTTCATCACCAGCATACATCCAAAGGGGATTTTTTCGAGCCTGCAGAGGCTGCATTCTAATCCTAAGAAAGTAAGCTGTGATTTGGATACCCGAAAGCTCCTTGCCTCGGGTAGTCTGAAGTTCACGGATGCGAGTCATCAGCGCCTCTGTCGCCAATTTTTCTTCTTCAGAAGCTTCGGCATCCCAGGAGCGGCGGCGAAGAATTTTAGCCTTCCCGTCAAAAGGGGCGATGTTGTACTCCATCGAGTCAGAACTTTCCTCGTGCACATACAGCCACCTCTTGCGCCAGCCTTGGACAGAGTCAGGAAATTTGACGTCGAAGTAATCGACGTCAGAACGAACACAGATGACGACGCCGCCGATATTATAGGCGACGCCGTGAGAGCCATTACGGCGGAGGCAAAAGATGCGTTTCCACAGAGCCCAGTTAGGTTGGACTCCAAGAAAGCATTCGCACAATGTGATAAAAATCGACACGTGCAAGATGGAATTGGGCGTCAGCTGATGAAGCTGAAGCCCATAAACAAAAAGAAGACCCCGGAGAAACTCGTGGATAGGAGGAGAAAGACCGCGGATAAGATGGTCAACGAAACTAACCCGATACTCCATCGGAGGCTTGGGGTAGCTTTCCTCGCGGGGGAAGCGCAGTGCATCCTTCTTTTTGGTGAATCCCAACCTCTTCAGCAGGTTCATGTCTTGATTGGAGATCTTGGATCTCTCCCACTCCAGATCTTCGGCGGCCATTGGAGGTTGTTGGAGCGCTGGAGTATGCGTGTCGTGGGGAAGATGAATCCTACTAGAGGAGAGTAGAACAGCACAGGCTTGGAGGAGCGCACGAGGCAATGAGCGCAATGGAGGATTTTTGGCAGAGGCGCAGATGGGCGGAGTGAGCGAAAGTGACAGAGGAAGAAGATGATGGAATTAAATAGAGGTGCGGTGAATCGACGCAGCCATTCGATGAAAAATTTACGGCGTAGATGGATTACACGTGGACAAGGGGTAAAAATGGCTTTTCACTGAGAAAAGAAACGACAGAGGGCACAGTACGTGCGCCAGAAAAAGTGGAGGACGTGTGTCCCCCACTTGCACGACGTGTCAATCAGATGGGGAATTTGGACCCACAAGGCAGTGAGAGGAGCGGTTTTCGCATATTTCCAATACAGAAATCGTGGCTATCATCAGCAATGACGTCATCATGGTAAAAGAAAAGCTCGACTATGAAGCTGGGAGAGATTATCGACAACGCAAGATGATTTTGAGAGCCTTTGATCAAATACAAGTTTTTGCCCAAATGCTCGGGGGCTACTTTGGGAAAAAGTTCGAGTATGACAAGATAGAAATGGCGAGAGCCTATGATCAAATGTAAGCATTTGTTCATAGCCTCGGGGGCTACCCATCGGGAGCGCTGGTCGCGCACCCGATAGATACAAAAATATCGAGAAAGATTATAAATATAGCGGCAGAGGGTACTAATCTGTAGAGCCTACACCCAAGCACAAGTTCTTGGCTGTAGCCTCGGGGGCTACTCCCATCGGGAACGTGATACGTCCAAAACGTATCTACTTTCCCGAACACTTTTGCTATTGTTTTGCCTCTAATTTGTGTATTTTGGATACAACTAACACGGACTAACGCTGTTTTCAGAATTGCTCTGGTGTCTCGTTTTTGTTCAGAAATCCAACTTTCGGGAAAATCCCTGAATTTATGCAGAAGTCCCTATTTTCCAGAATACCGACGGAGCAGAAGGAGAAGTAAGGTGGAGGCCCGAGGGCCCCACACCATAAGGCGGCGCGGCCTAGGGGGCCCGCGCGGCCCAGTGTGGCCCCCCCGGCCTCCGACGCCCCCCTTCGGACTACTTATCGGGTTCGACCTAAAAACGCACGGGGAGAAGTCGAAGTCGCGAGAAACCCTCCAGAGAGCCGCCACATCGCGAAACTCCGTCGCGGGAGCCAGAAGTCTCCGTTCTGGCACTCCGCCGGGACGGGGAATTGGAGGAGATCTTCACCGCCATCACCGCCAACGCTCTCCATCGACCAGCCATGTTTCCCCCATCCATGTGTGAGTAATTCCCCCGCTGTAGGCTGAAGGGGATGGTAGGGATTGGATGAGATTGGTCATGTAATAGTCATAAGATTGTTAGGGCATAGTGCCTAGTATCCGTAGATGTCACTTTTATGATATTGTTGCAACTTGTTATGCTTAATGCTTGTCACTAGGGCCCGAGTGCCATGATCTCAGATCTGAACATGTTATTGATTCATGAAGATATTCGTTGTTTATGATCTTACCTGCAAGTTGTATACACATGTCGCTGTCCGGAACCAATGGCCCCGAAGTGACAGAAATCGAGACAACCGGAGGGAATGGTAGCGATGTGAGGATCACATGTGTTCACGGAGTGTTAATGCTTTGCTCCGGTACTCTATTAAAAGGAGTACCTTAATTTCCGATAGTTTCCCTAGAGGCTGCCACCGGCTGGTAGGACAAAAGATGTTGTGCAAGTTTCTCATTGCGAGCACGTACGACTATATATGGAACACATGCCTATTGATTGATTAGTACTTGGATACCATTTTATTATTATCTGCAAATGCCCCTGCTTTGATTGTTACATGAGTTTCTCTCATCCATGCAACGCCCTAAATCCGTCCTGTGCCTACAGTATTTTAATCCTGCTGTTTACTATAATCACTACTGCTGTCTTTATTTCACCGCTGCTGTTATTTCACTATTCCTACTGCAACTGTTACTACTGATAAACTATTGCGAGCAAGTCTGTTTCCAGGTGCAGCTGAATTGACAACTCCGCTGTTAAGGCTTACAAGTATTCTTTGTCTCCCCTTGTGTCGAATCAATAAATTGGGTAATACTTCCTCGAAGACTTGCGATCCCCTATACTTGTGGGTCATCAATACTATTTTCTGGCGCCGCTGGGGAGCATAGCTTTATTTGGAAGTTCACTTGGATTGATATTGTTCGCTGCAAATTCTCCATCATGGGTAAACCTCGCGATACTAAGATCGCCATATTACCATCCACTACAAGAAAAGGTACAACTCTTAGTACCTCTGCTGCTCTTGATTCACCATCTGTGATAAGTAAACTTGTTTCACCACCACAAGCTTCAAATGCTGGTACTTCTGCTGAATCTGAAAATTCCTCTCATAATTGTGATGATGCTTCTGCTGTGCTTGATAATGATGGTTCGTTAGGATCTTTTCTAGATGCTACAATTGCTAAGTCTAGACAAATTGAAAATACTGAAACTCCTAATGAAAATGCTACACCTGTTAATTCACCTGAGTCTGTTGAATATTCTAGTGATGATCTTGATGAAGATTATGTAGAGCTTGATGATGATTTTATTGAAAAATGCAATGCTACTACTGATGCAAGAAAAATTAAAAAGTTGCTTGCAGAACATGCTGTTAGATATAAACTATCTCCTGATCCTAAATTTGCCACATCTCCTATAAACATTAGGGATAAAGATTATGATTTTTCTCTTGATTTTTCTCATATAGCTATTGTTGAGAAAACACCCTTTAGTGGTACTGAAAAAGAAAGTGTTGTTGAACACATGACTGAGCTATCTACTCTTAGTGGTTTGTTTTCTGATGATATCAAGATGCGCACTTATTTTGTCGCTAAAATTTTTCCTTTCTCATTAAAGGATGATGCTAAAACTTGGTATAATAATTTGCCTCCTGGTTCCATTAAAAGTCCAAAAGAATTACTTGATGTTTTCTTCCGGAAATACTTTCCTGCTAGTGCTCAACATATTGCTTTGCAGAGAATTTATAATTTTGACCAGGAAGATGGAGAGAAATTGCCTGAGGCTTGGGCGAGATTTTGCTCTCTTATTAGAGCTCAGCCTGACCATGATTTGGAAAAGCATGATTTACTTGATATATTTTATAGTGGACTAACCATTGAGTCTAGGGCATACCTGGATAGTTGTGCTGGTTGTGTTTTCAGGAAAAGAACTCAGGATGACTTTGAAGAATTATTGGCTAAAATAGGCCGGAATCATGATGATTGGTCTACACCTGAACCAACCCCGACACCGATAGTGAAGAAGAGGGGTATGATTAAATTAAATAATGAAGATAT
Source organism: Lolium multiflorum (assembly GCA_030979885.1). Classification (NCBI taxonomy): domain Eukaryota; kingdom Viridiplantae; phylum Streptophyta; class Magnoliopsida; order Poales; family Poaceae; genus Lolium; species Lolium multiflorum. The sequence goes on along the minus strand of CM061752.1, from coordinate 49,143,580 downwards.
GAGGGAAGCCAAGAAGTCTCTTAAAGAGAAGGGTATTAAACCTGAAGATGTGAAGAATTTACCTCCTATAGAAGATTTATGTGAGATAACCCCCTTCATCCATGATTGAGGTACACTCTCTTCAACGCTTTACTAGGGAAGATATTCCGTATTCAAAACCTCCTGCTCAATGCTTAGATGAGTTTGATAATTATATTGTTAAGCAAGAAAACTTTAATATGAGAGTAGAGAATCATTTAATGGAAAATTCTCGAGCTATTAGTGAATTGCATGGTATTGTGGAGAGAACCTCCAATGATGTTAAGATACTTGTTAAACATTTTCAAATGGTTCAAACTCAAATTGATCAACTTACTAAAGTGCAAAATGACTTGTTGGGAAATAATTCTAAAGAAAAACATGCTTATGAAGTAACAACTAGAGGTGGTGTTTCTACCAGGATCCTCTATATCCTGAAGGGCATCCCAAAAGAGTTGAACAAGATTCTCAACTAACTAAAACTAGTGCTCCATCTAAGAAAAAGAAAAAGAAACACAAGAATGTTGTAGAATCCTCTGAACCTGTTAATGATCCTAATAGTATTTCTATTTCTGATGCTGAAACTGAAAGTGGTAATGAACATGAGGAAGATAATGATAAGAATGATACTCCCGATAAAGAAGAAATTGAAAAAGAACCTGAAAAGCATGCTAAAAATAAAAAGTACACTAAAGAAGATTTTATTACTGAGAAACATGGTAATGAAAGAGAACCTTGGGTTCAAAAGCAAATGCCTTTTCCTGTTAAGAAACTAAAATCAAAGGAGGAGGAACACTATAATAAATTTTGTGATTGGATGAAACCTTTATTTTTGCAAATCCCTTTGACTGATGCTATTAAATTGCCTCCTTATTCAAAGTATATGAAAGATATTGTTACTAACAAAAGGAAAATCCCCAATGAGGAAATTTCCACTATGCTCGCTAATTACTCCTTCAATGGTAAGATTCCAAAGAAGCTTGGAGACCCAGGTATACCGACTATTCCTTGTTCCATCAAGAATAATTATGTTAGAACTGCTCTATGTGATTTGGGAGCAGGTGTTAGTGTAATGCCTTTTTCTCTTTATAAGAGACTTGATTTAGATAAATTGATACCAACTGATATATCTTTGCAAATGGCTGATAAATCTACTGCTATTCATGTTGGTTTATGTGAAAATGTTCCTGTTCAAGTTACTCAACATTGCTTGATATTAACTGATTTTGTTGTATTGGAAATGCCTGAAGATGATAATATGTCCATTATTCTTGGAAGACCCTTTCTTAATACTGCAGGGGCTGTTATTGATTGCAATAAAGGCATGGTTACTTTCAATGTTGATGATAAGGAACATACTGTCTATTTTCCCAAGAGGATTGATAAAGTATGTGGAGTTAATACAATTTTTAATGTGAAAACTATCAAAGTGGGATCCATTGATTGTCCTATATATGAGCCCAAAGAAGAATATCAAACTCTTGTGATTGGATCCATATCAATTCAATATAAGGTAACATGATTGATTTGAGGTTTATTTCTTCTTATGTCATATAAAATTTATTTGGTAGCAAGACTTGATCAACCTTGTTAACAAGTATATTTTAATGCATAAGAGAGCTAAACAACATTTCTTTCTTTCTCCCTCCACTCATCTTACTTGCTGTAGCACTTTTTGTTTTGCAATATGCTTTAGTTGTTTAAGATTTTAGAAATCATTTTCCTGCGCAGTAATCATTAATTTAATACCCAGAAATGTGCATTTTTCGAAGTTCTCTAAAAATTACAAAAATTACACCGTTGGTCCTATTTTTCGACGAGGCACCTGGGAGTACCAGAGGATGACCTGTGGGGCACCAGAGGGCGCCACACCACAGGCCGGCGCGGCCAAGGAGGTGGGCGCGCCACCATGTGGTGTGGGCCCCTCCTTGCCCCACTACTTCATCTCTTCCTCCCAGCATCTTCTCTCTCCCGAAAAAACTCGTACCAAGTTCCTCTCACTCGTGTTTCTGCTCAAGAACTCGCGATTTTTCGATCTCCTTGCTCAGCCCAGATTTCTGTTTGAAATTTGGCACATTTACTCCTTGGTATGTGACTCCTTTGATTGTCCAATTAGAATTTTGTTTGGTTGAGTATATCTTCAATATTTTGCTGCTGTAGATAACATGTTTAGTGAGCTTGCATGCTTGTTCTAAGTGGAAGAAACTAGTTTTGATGCATGTTTAGTACTCTAGCAAGTTCCTATAGTAGTTCCCTTCAATTATATACCTTGAAATCAAATTTTATAATGATTGTTGAAAATTTCAGAAAATGGAGGGGAGTGTGCACCAACTTAACCAACAAGAGTTGGAGGTACAGCAAGTCATGAGAGTCCATCGTGAAGAGGGAGTATACCCCTCTTATTACCCATGCACGGATTTTATGCGGAATGCAGGAATCCTGCAAGATGTTCAAACACTGATTTCCAATGCAGGATTGGAAGGTTTTACTGTTGGTGAACCTCACCAATATGCTAAACTAACGGTGTCGGTTGTGCAGGATTTCGAATTTCATCGGTCTCAAACTAACCCCATGGTCCGGTACAAGATTTATAACAAAACTATCAACTTGCCTTTCAGTGATTTTTGTACAGCAATTAGAGTGCCGCGGTGGGGATCCTGCGAGAAGATCAGGGGAACGCCGCGGGAGCTCTCGAATCTTTATACAATGATTTGTAATGGGAGGAGCTTCTCCAATGATAGTGGTAAGATTAGTAGCATTCAACAGCCAGCTATCCGCTACTTTGCTTATTTCGTTACAAAGTGCGTTCTTGCTAGAAAGACTGGAGGTAAATTATCTGTCCAAGATTTGGCTTTCTTAGCTGCTGCTTTGCAACAGGATAGGACTTATAATTTGGGTGCTTTAATAGCTTGTAGACTTGCTACTAACCATGAGAAAGGAGGAATTTGTGGAGGTCTTATCGCCTCTCGCTTATTAGCTATGCATGGTGTAGGACCTCACCATTTAGATATTCCGCTTTCTATAGAGAAGCTTGATGTTGTTTCCATGATTAAACATGAATTTATTTCAGATACATCTAATTTGAACAACCTGCATTATAGGATAACTTTGTATAAGAAAAATTGGAGCATAACTAAGAAAATTGAAAAACTAGTACGATTGCCTGCACCTGCTCTGTTTAACCTTGATGCCAGGAAAGGGTGGTCGATCACAGAAAATGAGCTAAACGCATACATAGAAGGGGAAAGCCGTCGTGCAAGGGAAGGTGAGGAGGAGGCCGAGGAGCACCCCGACTCTTCATCCGATGCAGCGAGCTCCTCATATCAACATCATGGTCATGTGGAGCCTCCACGATATTCTTCTGCGCAGGGGCCTTATTATCACTCCATGTATGACCCACCGGCGTGGAACTCCGACCCTCGTTGGGAATGAACTCCACTTAGGCCAAAAGCCTAAGCTTGGGGGGAGGTATACCGGCATCACTCATTCTTTGCATATTATGCTTGCTGGATACTTGTACATACTTGTTTAGTCTCTTAGAGTGGTTTTCTAATGAGAGGGAGATGATATTTGGGGAAGTGCTGTCCAAAAACAGATTCTGTGCTGTTACCAAAAAAATTCGTACGCACAGCCAGAACGTTATTTTGAGCTGCCAATTTTTGAGCATGTTCCCCAGGTAGTTATCTAACTTTCATTAGTTGAACACTTTTTGGTCTGAGCAATGGAAGATTTTTGTTAATTTCGATTTCTGTACTGCTGTCAGGATTTGGCAGATTTCTGTCATCCTGCTTTTCTGTGTTTCTGTTAGTTTGCATTCTTTTGTTTTCGCTTTGTTTCTTTCCTAAAACACAAAAAGACCAAAAATATTTCTGTTGTTTCTCTTCACCATTTGTTTATTTGGTTCCTTGCTCTTAGTTTACTTTATTTGCTATCGTTGGTTTGTTATGAGAAAACCCAAAAAGATTTTGCTTTGTTTGCTTGTTTTCTTTCGTTCTTGTTTCCAATTCGAAAACACCAAAAATATTTGCTGTTCTTCTTTGGTTTGTAAAGTTCATCATGAGTTCAATGGTCTTCGGTGGCTGGAGCGTGGTTTTCATTTCATATTATCCAAGCTACACAAGTGAAAAGGCAATAATGACGATCTACGACAATCTGATTGTGGTGAGAGGCTGGTATGAACTCTATTTGTTTTCATTTTTGTACATATACTCATCCATGTGAGCATGCTTAGTTGGTTCATGTGAGGTATATGTTATTTGAGAAAGTCTAGTAGTTCATGATCTCTCATGTTTAGCTCCAATTTATTAATATGAGTAGCATGTCATGGATGTTTGCTTGCATTGTTTTATTCATAAGTAAGTATGGCATTGTGGTATCCTCCTCTGAATAATTCATTTATATCGACTTGGCACATGCTCACGCATGCATATGACTGAACAAAAAGTCAATTAAGCCTCGATGATTTATATTGCTTCAGAGTTATTGTATCACTTTTATGCCTCCGTTAATTTATTTTGCCGCAAGCATGATTATGACAGTTACTGCTCTCTTGATTTGTCGCTCCCTAGTCTTGTGCTAGCCTTCACTTGTACTGAGCGGGAACGCGCTCGTGCTTCCAAACACCTGAAAACCAAGTTGTTCCAAAGTGTCCACCATAAATACCTATGCATGGCATTTCAAACCATTCCAAGTAAATTCTCATGCGCTACCTTTAAAACTTTCAAAATGCTTCTCAATTTGTGTTAATGTTTCATAGCTCATGAGGAAGTATGTGGTGTTTAGCTTTCAACCTTGTCATTTACTTTTGACGGACTCTCATATGGACTAGTGGCACATCCGCTTATCCAATAATTTTGCAAAAAGAGTTGGCAATGGGATTCCCAGTCCCAAATTAATTAACTTAAATAGACACTCCTCCATGGTTTGTGATTGTTGGACGGCACCCGAAGGATTCGGTTAGCCATGGCTTGTGTAAGCAAAGGTTGGGGGAGTGTCATCATCATAATAAAACTTAAATAAAAAAGGCACTCCTTCATGGTATGTGATTGTTGGCAGGCACCCGAGGATTCGGTTAGCCATGGTTTGTGAAAGAAAGGTTGGAAGGAGTGCCACCCAAAAATAAATAAAATGGGAGCCGCTCTTGTGAGTCCGGTTGATGAGGTAGTTAGTGTACCCATTACCATTCGTTGACAACAACAAACACCTCTCAAAATAATTTTACTCCTGCTTTACAAATAAAAAGCTCTAGCGCATGTTAATCCCTGCTTCCCTCTGTGAAGGGTCAATCTTTTACTTTTATGTTGTGTCTCCATTCTTTCTTTGAGCACTATCTTGAGACAATTGTCATTCTTAGTATAATATGCTTGTCTCAAAATATGATTGATTGTGGTATAACTTTGATGCTTTTATCTTTGACAATCACTACTTCTAGTCTTTCTATGAACTCCAGAGGTGCCTCGGCATTTATGTTTTGCCGATCAAATACGGGCAAGCGAGATACCACTTTATCATATTCTCTTATGAACATTGCAATCATGCTTATATACATGATTCATGATGCTTATTATTAATTGTTGGTACCTCTCCATGATTGACATAACTGTTGGATGATCTTATTTGCATGTGTCTCATTATGAACTGCTTAAGTATTAGCCATAGCATGAGAATATATACATCATATGAGCAAATGTGTTCGTGAAAGTTCTTTTATCGCTCAGTTGTTAACTGAATTGCTTGAGGACAAGCAATAAGCTAAGCTTGGGGGGAGTTGATACGTCCAAAACGTATCTACTTTCCCGAAATTGTTTTGCCTCTAATTTGTGTATTTTGGATACAACTAACACGGACTAACGCTGTTTTCAGCAGAATTGCTCTGGTGTCTCGTTTTTGTGCGAAATCCAACTTTCGGGAAAATCCTCGGAATTTATGCGAAGGCCCTATTTTCCCAGAATACCGACGGAGCCGAAGGAGAAGTAAGGTGGAGGCCGAGGGCCCCACACCATAAGGCGCGCGGCCTAGGGGGCCGTGCGGCCCTATGGTGTGGCCCCCTCTGGCCTCCGACGCCCCCCTTCGGACTACTTATCGGGTTCGACCTAAAAACGCACGGGGAGAAGTCGAAGTCGCCAGAAACCCTCCAGAGAGCCGCCACATCGCGAAACTCCGTCGCGGGAGCCAGAAGTCTCCGTTCTGGCACACCGCCGGGACGGGGAATTGGAGGAGATCTTCACCGCCATCACCGCCAACACCTCTCCATCGACCAGCCATGTTTCCCCCATCCATGTGTGAGTAATTCCCCCGCTGTAGGCTGAAGGGGATGGTAGGGATTGGATGAGATTGGTCATGTAATAGTCATAAGATTGTTAGGGCATAGTGCCTAGTATCCGTAGATGTCACTTTTATGATATTGTTGCAACTTGTTATGCTTAATGCTTGTCACTAGGGCCCGAGTGCCATGATCTCAGATCTGAACATGTTATTGATTCATGAAGATATTCGTTGTTTATGATCTTACTGCAAGTTGTATACACATGTCGCTGTCCGGAACCAATGGCCCCGAAGTGATAGAAATCGGGACAACCGGAGGGAATGGTAGCGATGTGAGGATCACATGTGTTCACGGAGTGTTAATGCTTTGCTCCGGTGCTCTATTAGAGCAGAACTAAGTTTGGGGATGCTGATACGTCTCCAACGTATCGATAATTTCTTATGTTCCATGCCACTTTATTGATGATACCTACATGTTTTATGCACATTATATGTCATATTTATGCATTTTCTGAACTAACCTATTAACAAGATGCCGAAGAGCCAGTTGCTGTTTTCTGCTGTTTTTGGTTTCAGAAATCCTAGTAAAGAAATATTCTCGGAATTGGACGAAACTTTCGCCGGGGTCCTATTTTTGCACGAAGCTTCCGGAAGACCGAAGAGATAACGAAGTGGGGCCACGAGGCGGCCGGTAGGCGGCGCGGCCCAGGCCTTGGCCGCGCCGACCTAGCCTCTGGGCCCCTCGTGTGGCCCCCGCGTTGACCCTCCGCCTACTTAAAGCCTCCGTCGCGAAACCCCCAGTGCGAGAGCCACGATACGGAAAACCTTCCAGACGCCGCCGCCGCGAATCCCATCTCGGGGGATTCAGGAGATCGCCTCCGGCACCCTGGGAGAGGGGATTCATCTCCCGGAGGACTCTACACCGCCATGGTCGCCTCCGGAGTGATGAGTGAGTAGTCCCCCCTGGACCATGGGTCCATAGCAGTAGCTAGATGGTCGTCTTCTCCTTGTTGTGCTTCATTGTTGGATCTTGTGAGCTGCCTAACATGATCAAGATCATCTATCGTAATACTATATGTTGTGTTTGTCGGGATCCGATGGATAGAGAGTACTATGATTATGGTGATTATCAATCTATTGTTTATGTGTTGTTTATGATCTTGCATGCTCTCCGTTACTAGTAGAGGCTCTGGCCAAGTTTTTACTCTTAACTCCAAGAGGGAGTATTTATGCTCGATAGTGGGTTCATGCCTCCATTGAATCTGGGACAGTGACAGAAAGTTCTAAGGTTGTGGATGTGTTGTTGCCACTAGGGATAAAACATTGATGCTATGTCTAAGGATGTAGTTGTTGATTACATTGCGTCTGTTGCTTTGCAACTTAATACTGGAGGGGGTTCGGATGATAACCTGAAGGTGGACTTTTTAGGCATAGATGCAGTTGGATGGCGGTCTATGTACTATGTCGTAATGCCCGGATTAAATCTCACTATATTTATCATGTCATGTATATGCATTGTTATGCCTTTCTCTATTTGTCAATTGCCCGACTGTAATTTGTTCACCCAACATGCTTTATCTTATGGGAGAGACACCTCTAGTGAACTGTGGACCCCGGTCCTATTCTTTACATAGCATACAATCTACTACAATTGTGTTTTACTATTTTCTTTGCAAACATCTTCCACTCGATACGTTTAATCCTTTGTTACAACAAGCCGGTGAGATTGACAACCTCACTGTTTCGTTGGGGCAAAGTACTTGGGTTGTGTTGTGCAGGTTCCGCGTTGGCGCGGAATCCCTGGTGTTGCGCCGCATCACATTTCGCGACCATCAACCTTCAACGTGCTTCTTGGCTCCTACTGGTTCGATTAAACCTTGGTTTCATACTGAGGGAAAACTTGCCACTGTGCGCATCATACCTTCCTCTTGGGGTTCCCAACGGACGTGTACATCTACGCGCATCAAGGCCCGGCTGCCACCGGCTGGTAGGACAAAAGATGTTGTGCAAGTTTCTCATTGCGAGCACGTACGACTATATATGGAACACATGCCTATTGATTGATTAGTACTTGGATACCGTTTTATTATTATCTGCAAATGCCCCTGCTTTGATTGTTACATGAGTTTCTCTCATCCATGCAACGCCCGTTAAATCCGTCCCTGTGCCTACAATATTTTAATCCTGCTGTTTACTATAATCACTACTGTTGTCTTTATTTCACCGATGCTGTTATTTCACTATTCCTACTGCTATAAAACTGTTACTACTGATAAACTCTTGCGAGCAAGTCTATTTCCAGGTGCGGCTGAATTGACAACTCCTGTTAAGGCTTACAAGTATTCTTTGTCTCCCCTTGTGTCGAATCAATAAATTGGGTAATACTTCCCTCGAAGACTGTTGCGATCCCCTATACTTGTGGGTCATCAGTGTACCCGATGAATCTTGATTAAAATAAAGAAACAGAAGTGAGTATATTTCGAGTTACACAGATAACTCTACATATACTCCCATCGGGAAGACAAAATAAGTCATCAAATATGACTCGATAAAATGTGCTATTCCAACAGCCGAAAAGCACTCGACAATATATTCTCAGAGCGCTAAAAGTCGCGATAAATCTCTGAATGCCGCAAAACTTTGCGAAGGTAAGACCCCGGATCCGTTCTGAGCGGCGTGGCACCGTCTCTGACGGCGGATTGCTACTTTTTTCCGTATCAACAGATGCAAAGAAAAATCCTAACGGACGCGTTAGGTACCCGATAAAATAAGACTGGGACTCGACAGAATGGTAAGACCTTAAGCGGCACCTGTCGAAGTTTACACCAGTATCCCGAGATCATGTCCAGGGACGTGATCTTGAAGTAGGTTTTGCGGATTGCCACTAGAGCAGTTAACTAGTACCTGATCCGTCAGATGAACTAGCCCCAACTACCGTTATCCCTGTACAAAATAGTGTTTGCATATCGAAAGATTATATAATGAGTAAAGTTGGAGATTTTCCCTGATTCTTCGATTCAAAAAAATCTCGGGGGCTACTGACATAGGCATCCCCAATGGGCCTGCCAAAGATGGTACCGGGGTTTATTAAAGGCCCAGGACTCGAAGAATAAGAAGACTTGGAAGCCCATTTAGTGTTAAGGAAAGATAGTTTGTATTAGGAAAGATAGAGATTTGTAATCTTACGGGTTGGGTACGAAACCCTCCCGAACTTTGTAACTTGTGTATGACGAAACCCTCGGCTCCACCCTCTATATAAGGGGGAGTCGAGGGACGAAGAAAGGATCGAATCTACTGTCAACATAACCCTAGTTTTCATAATCAGTCGAGTACTTTTCGGCTGAAACCTTCGAGATCTACTTGCCCTCTACTTCTAGAAAAACCCTAGTCTACAATCTGTAGGCATTGACAAATTAATCCATTGTCAGTCGGCGCAGGTGTATGTTCTGGGAGTGGTCTCTCCGTCGACATCCGGGTTCTACAACGACGGCCCCTCCGTCACTCTCGGGTGCGTGACGCCAAACTTGTCGCTGCACTACCAGGATACGCTGCCGCATGGCAGCTTCAACCCAAACTTTGTCTTCTACTCCCCGACGTACGAGCCAGGACCCGGTCGGACGGCGCCCGTTCAGCGGCAGGGGAGCTCGGCTCGAGGGCGCCGGTGCTGAGGAGGAGGAGGAGGAGGGGAGGAGGAGGAGGAGGAGGAGGAGGAGGGGGTGGAGGACAAGGACGAGGACGAGGACGAAGAGGGCGGCGACAAAAAGGACGACGAGGGTGCCGGTGATCTCGTGGAGGTTGACACGGACGGCGTGAGGAAGAAGAAGAAGAATGCGTCGGGCACACGAGGCCCCAAGTGGATGCCTCTGGAGGATCAATGTCTGTGCGAGTCGTGGCGATGGTGAGCCATGACTCCATCATCGGCGCCAACCAAAAGTATGGGAAGTATTGGGCGAGGATTGATACGTCTGAAATGTATCTATAATTTCTTATGTTTCATGCTAATTTTATGACAATACTCACATGTTTTATACATACTTTACATCATTATTATGTATTTTCCGGCACTAACCTATTAACAAGATGCCGAAGAGCCAGTTGCTGTTTTCTGCTGTTTTTGGTTTCAGAAATCCTACAAAGGAAATATTCTCGGAATTGGACGAAATCAACGCCCAGGGTCTTATTTTTCCACGAAGCTTCCAGAAGACCGAAGGAGATACGAAGTGGGGCCACGAGGGCCCGTACCCATAGGGCGGCGCGGCCAGCATGGGGCCCGCGCCGGCCTATGGTGTGGGGCCCCCGCGCCGCCTCCAACCCTACCCTTCCGCCTACTTAAAGCCTTCGTCGCGAAAACCCCTGTACCGAGAGCCACGATACGGAAAACCTTCTGTGACGCCACCGCCGCCAATCCCATCTCGGGGGATTCCGGAGATCGCCTCCGGCACCGCCGGAGAGGAATCATCACCGGAGGGCTCTACATCATCATGCCCGCCTCCGGATTGATGCGTGAGTAGTTCATCCTTGGACTATGGGTCCATAGCAGTAGCTAGATGGTTGTCTTCTCCTCATTGTGCTATCATGTTAGATCTTTTGAGGTGCCTATCATGATCAAGATCGTCTATTTGTAATGCTACATGTTGTGTTTGTTGGGATCCGATGAATATTGAATACTATGTCAAGTTGATTATCAATCTATCATATATGTGTAGTTTATGTTCTTGCATGCTCTCCGTTGCTAGTAGAGGCTCTGGCCAAGTTGATACTTGTAACTCCAAGAGGGAGTATTTATGCTCGATAGTGGGTTCATGCCTCCATTGAATCTGAGACAGTGGCAGAAAGTTCTAAGGTTGCGGATGTGTTGTTGCCACTAGGGATAAAACATCAATGCTTTGTCTAAGGATATTTGTGTTGATTACATTACGCACCATACTTAATGCAATTGTCTGTTGTTTGCAACTTAATACTGGAGGGGGTGCGGATGCTAACCCGAAGGTGGACTTTTAGGCATAGATGCATGCTGGATAGCGGTCTATGTACTTTGTCGTAATGCCCTGATTAAATCTCATAGTAGTCATCATGATATGTATGTGCATCTCTATTTGTCAATTGCCCAACTGTAATTTGTTCACCCAACATGCTAGTTATCTTATCGGAGAGACACCACTAGTGAACTGTGGACCCCGGTCCATTCTTTTACATCTGAATACAATCTGCAATACTTGTTCTCTATTGTTCTTCGCATACAAACATCATTTTCCACACCATACGTTTAATCCTTTGTTTTCAGCAAGCCGGTGAGATTGACAACCTCACTGTTACGTTGGGGCAAAGTACTTTGATTGTGTTGTGCAGGTTCCACGTTGGCGCCGGTTTCACTGGTGTTGCGCCGCACTACATTCCTCCACCAACAACCTTCACGTGCTTCTTGGCTCCTACTGGTTCGATAACCTTGATTTCTTTCGAGGGAAAACTTGTTTGTGCGCATCATACCTTCCTCTTGGGGTTTCCCAACGGACGTGTACATCTACGCGCATCATCAGTGTTGCTTCAAAACTCTCTACTAAGAATTTATTGCCTTATGAGTTAACTCCTATGCAAGTCTTATCGATGCTTGTCTTGAAAGTACTATTCATGAAAAGTCTTTGCTATATGATTCAGTTGTTTAATCATTGTATTTACCATTGCTTCGAATCACTTCATTCACTTCATATGCTTTATAATAGTATTGATCAAGATTATGATAGCATGTCACTTCAGAAATTATCATTGTTATCGTTTACCTACTCTAGGGCGAGTAGGAACTAAACTTGGGGATGCTTGATACGTCTCAAACGTATCTATAATTTCTTATGTTCCATGCTACTTTTCTGACAATACTCACATGTTTTATACATACTTTACATCATTATTATGCATTTTCCGGCACTAACCTATTAACAAGATGCCGAAGAGCCAGTTGTTGTTTTCTGCTGTTTTTGGTTTCAGAAATCCTACAAAGGAAATATTCTCGGAATTGGACGAAATCAACGCCCAGGGTCTTATTTTTCCACAAAGCTTCCAGAAGACCGAAGGAGATACGAAGTGGGGCCACGAGGGCCCGTACCCATAGGGCGGCGCGGTCAGCATGGGGCCCGCGCCGACCTATGGTGTGGGGCCCCCGCGCCGCCTCCAACCCTACCCTTCCGCCTACTTAAAGCCTTCGTCGCGAAAACCCCTGTACCGAGAGCCACGATACGGAAAACCTTACTGTGACGCCGCCGCCAATCCCATCTCGGGATTCAGGAGATCGCCTCCGGCACCCTGCCGGAGAGGGGAATCATCACCGGAGGGCTCTACATCATCATGCCCGCCTCCGGATTGATGCGTGAGTAGTTCATCCTTGGACTATGGGTCCATAGCAGTAGCTAGATGGTTGTCTTCTCCTCATTGTGCTATCATGTTAGATCTTGTGAGCTGCCTATCATGATCAAGATCGTCTATTTGTAATGCTACATGTTGTGTTTGTTGGGATCCGATGAATATTGAATACTATGTCAAGTTGATTATCAATCTATCATATATGTATAGTTTATGTTCTTGCATGCTCTACGTTGCTAGTAGAGGCTCTAGCCAAGTTGATACTTGTAACTCCAAGAGGGAGTATTTATGCTCGATAGTGGGTTCATGCCTCCATTGAATCTGGGACAGTGACAGAAAGTTCTAAGGTTGTGGATGTGTTGTTGCCACTAGGGATAAAACATCAATGCTTTGTCTAAGGATATTTGTGTTGATTACATTACGCACCATACTTAATGCAATTGTGTTGTTTGCAACTTATCTGGAGGGTGCGGATGCTAACCCGAAGGTGGACTTTTTAGGCATAGATGCATGTTGGATAGCGGTCTATGTACTTTGTCGTAATGCCCTGATTAAATCTCATAGTAGTCATCATGATATGTATGTGCATCTCTATTTGTCAATTGCCCAACTGTAATTTGTTCACCCAACATGCTAGTTATCTTATCGGAGAGACACCACTAGTGAACTGTGGACCCCGGTCCATTCTTTTACATCTGAATACAATCTACTGCAATACTTGTTCTCTCTGTTCTTCGCATACAAACATCATTTTCCACACCATACGTTTAATCCTTTGTTTTCAGCAAGCCGGTGAGATTGACAACCTCACTGTTACGTTGGGGCAAAGTACTTTGATTGTGTTGTGCAGGTTCCACGTTGGCGCCGGAATCCCTGGTGTTGCGCCGCACTACACTCCTTCACCAACAACCTTCACGTGTTCCTTGACTCCTACTGGTTCGATAACCTTGGTTTCATACTGAGGGAAAACTTGCTTCTATACGCATCACACCTTCCTCTTGGGGTTCCCAACGAACGTGTGTAACTGCACGCATCAAGCTCTTTTTCTGGCACCGTTGCCGGGAAGATCAAGACACGCTGCAAGGGGAGTCTCTCACATCCAATCTCTTTACTTTGTTTTTGTCTTGCTTACTTTATTTTATTTACTACTTTGTTTGTTCTCTATATCAAAAACACAAAAAAATTAGTAACTTGTTTACTTGCCTTGTTTGCTATCTCTATATTAAAAACATAAAAAAATTAGTTACTTGTTTTACTTTACTGTATTTAGTTTGCTTTATTTACTATTGCTAAAATGAGTAATCCTGAAGTTGAAGTTCGTTCTTTTAAGCAACAAGGGGGAGAAAGTTTTAAAGATGCTTGGTATAGAATTAGTGATGCTCATCATAGGTGCACTAAGAAACACTCCACTATTATCCTCCTTAGGAATTTTTATGTTGGTATATCTAGCTGGAATAGGTATGTTCTTGATACTCTTTCGGGGGGTAATTTCCTAGGTACTCCTGCTTTAGAAGCTAGTTGCATCATTGAGAGCCTAGTTGGAATACCACCTGTTAATGAAACTAAAATTGAAATCTCTCTTGAGGATGTCATGAAAAAGTTGGAAGCCATAGAGAAAAATCTTCCAAGTGTTGAGACTAAATTGGGAATATTACTTGATAATATTGATAAACTTGATAAATCCCTAGGAGGAATTGATGAAAGAATTGCTATTTTAGAAACTTGTGTTATCCATGATAATCAAACCCATAGGATTGGTGAACTTGAAGAAGCTATGGGAACCTTGGGTTCAACTTTTTCTTCTCTTAAATTTAAGGAGAAAGCTTATGTGGGCAAGGAGCAAAAATTCATGTATGTCTCTAAGGTGCCTAAGCCAAAGAATTATTATAAGCCTAAAATTGATAAAGCCCTTGGTACCACTATGGAGAATTTAGATAATGGAGCATCTAAGGTACCCTCTGCAACAAGTTGTGTTTGTAAGAAAGATTATGATGTTGATGCTTCATCTCTTGATAATACTTGATTCACACTTTCTGCGCCTAGCTGAAAGGCGTTAAAGAAAAGCGCTTATGGGAGACAACCTATCATTTTACTTCTGCACTTTTGTTTTATATTTGAGTCTTGGAAGTTGTTACTACTGTAGCAACCTCTCCTTATCTTTATTTTATTGCATTGTTGTGCCAAGTAAAGTCTCTGATAGTAGGGTTGATACTAGATTTGGATTACTGCGCAGAAACAGATTTCTTACTGTCACGAAATTGAGCAGCCCCGTCTGTAGGTAACTCAGAAAATTCTGCCAATTTACATGCGTGATCCTCAGATATGTACGCAACTTTCATTCAATTTGAGCTTTTTCATCTGAGCAAGTTAAGTGCCCCAGAAAAATTCGTCTTTACGGACTGTTCTGTTTTGACAGATTCTGCCTTTTATTTCGCATTGCCTCTTTTGCTATGTTTGATAGATTTCTTTGTTCCATTAACTTTCAGTAGCTTTGTGCAATTTCTAGAAGTGTTAATAATGATTATGTCACCTCTGAATATATGAATTTTTTATTATGCACTAACCCTCTAATGAGTTTGTTTTGAGTTTGGTGTGGAGGAAGTTTTCAAGGATCAAGAGAGGAGGATGATACAATATGATCAAGAAGAGTGAAAAGTCTAAGCTTGGGGATGCCCCAGTGGTTCATCCCTGCATTTCAAGAAGACTCAAGCATCTAAGCTTGGGGATGCCCAAGGCATCCCCTTCTTCATCGACAACTTATCAGGTCACCTCTAGTGAAACTATATTTTTATTCAGTCACATCATATGTGCTTTACTTGGAGCGTCTATTTGCTTTTATTTTTGTTTTTGTTTGAATAAACTAGGATCATAGCATTCCTTGTATTGGATATATTACGCTCCGCTTTTTCATATGAAACACTTGTGTTCTTAGTTATGCTTTAATGTTCATGGTGAAGGTCGAAACTGCTTCGTTCATTGTTATTTGGTTGGAAACAGAAAATGCTGCATGTGGTAATTGGTATATTGTCTTGAATAATTTGATACTTGGCAATTGTTGTGCTCAATAGATCATGTTTAAGCTCTTGCATCATGAACTTTGCACCTATTAATGAAGAACTACATAGAGCTTGTTGAAATTTGGTTTGCATGATTGGTCCCTCTAAGGTCTAGATATTTTATGGTGAAGTGTTTGAACAACAAGGAAGACAGTGTAGAGTCTTATAATGCTTGCAATATGTTCTTATGTAAGTTTTGCTGTACCGGTTCATACTTGTGTTTGCTTCAAACAACCTTGCTAGCCAAAGCCTTGTACTGAGAGGGAATACTTCTCGTGCATCCAAAACCTTGAGCCAAAACCTATGCCATTTGTGTCCACCATACCTACCTACTACATGCTATTTTCTGCCATTCCAAGTAAATACTTCATGTGCTACCTTTAAATAATTCAAAAGTTATTATCTCTTATTTGTGTCAATGTTTTATAGCTCATGAGGAAGTATGTGGTGTTTTATCTTTCGATCTTGTCATTTACTTCGGACAGACTTTCACAATGGACTAGTGGCTCATCCGCTTATCCAATAATTTTGCAAAAAGAGCTGGCAATGGGGTTCCCAGCCCCAACTAATTAACTTGCATTAATAGTTCTCTTCACATGCTTTGCCCTGATCAATCAGCGAGCAACTTAATTTTGCAAAAAAAAAGACACTCCTCCATGGTATGAGATTGTTGGAAGGCACCCGAGGATTCGGTTAGACATGGCTTGAGAAAGAAAAGGTGGGGAGGAGTGTCATCCATAATAATAAAATGCATGTGTAAACAAAAGAGAAGAGGGATGATCTACCTTGGTGGTAGAAATAACGTCCTTCATGGGAGGCGCTCTTGAAAGTCTAGTTGATAAGGTAGTTAGAGTACCCACTACCATTCGTTGACAACAACAAACACCTCTCAAAACTTTACTTTTATGCTCTCTATATGATTTCAAAACTTGAAAAGCTCTAGCACATGATTTAATCCCTGCTTCCCTCTGCGAAGGGCCTTTCTTTTACTTTATGTTGAGTCAGTTTACCTACTTCTTTCTATCTTAGAAGCAAACACTTGTGTCAACTGTGTGCATTGATTCCTACATACTTGCTTATTTGCATTCATCATATTACTTTGTGTTGACAATTATCCATGAAATATACATGTTGAAGTTGAAAGCAACTGCTGAAACTTATATCTTCCTTTGTGTTTGATACGTCTCAAACGTATCTATAATTTCTTATGTTCCATGCTACTTTGATGACAATACTTGAATGTTTTATACATACTTTACAGCATTATTATAAATTTTCCGGCACTAACCTATTAACAAGATGCCGAAGTGCTAGTTGTTGTTTTCTGCTGTTTTTGGTTTCAGAAATCCTAGTAAGGAAATATTCTCGGAATTGGACGAAATCAACGCCCAGGGTCCTATTTTTACATGAAGCTTCCAGAAGACCGAGGGGGAAAGGAAGTGGGGCCACGAGGTGGCGGACAACAGGCGGCACGGCCCGTGGTCTGGGCCCTCGCGTCGCCTACGACCTACCCTTCCGCCTACAAATAGCCTTCGCGAAACCGCCATGCGAGAGCCACGATACGGAAAACATTGCGAGAGGCCGCCGCCGCCAATCCCATCTCGGGATTCGGAGATCGCCTCCGGCACCCTGCCGGAGAGGGGAATCATCACCGGAGGGGCTCTACATCATCATACCCGCCTCCGGATTGATGCGTGAGTAGTTCATCCTTGGACTATGGGTCCATAGCAGTAGCTAGATGGTTGTCTTCTCCGCTTGTGCTATCATTGTTTAGATCTTGTGAGCTGCCTAACATGATCAAGATCATCTATTTGTAATGCTACATGTTGTGTTTGGCGGGATCCGATGAATATAGAATACTATGTTAAGTTGATTATCAATCTATCATATATGTGTTGTTTATGTTCTTGCATGCTCTCCGTTGCTAGTAGAGGCTCTGGCCAAGTTGATACTTGTAACTCCAAGAGGGAGTAATTATGCTCGATAGTGGGTTCATGCCTCCATTGAATCTGGGATCGTGACAGAATGTTCTAAGGTTGTGGATGTGCTGTTGCTACTAGGGATAAAACATCAATGCTTTGTCTAAGGATATTTGTGTTGATTACATTACGCGCCATACTTAATGCAATTATCTGTTGTTTACAACTTAATACTGGAAGGGGTTCGATGATAACCTGAAGGTGGATTATTTAGGCATAGATGCATGTTGGATAGCGGTCTATGTACTTTGTCGTAATGCCCTGATTAAATCACATAGTAATCATCATTGATATGTATTGAATCTTTATTTGTCAATTTCCCACCTGTAATTTGTTCACCCAGCATGTTAGTTATCTTATTGGAGAGACACCTCTAGTGAACTGTGGACCCCGGTCCATTCTTTTACATCTCAATACATTCTATTTTTTACTGTTCTTTGCAAACAAACACCATCTTCCACTCGATACGCTTAATCCTTTGTTTTCAGCAAGCCGGTGAGATTGACAACCTCACTGTTACGTTGGGGCAAAGTAGTTTGATTGTGTTGTGCAGTTCCACGTTGGCGCCGGTTTCACGGTGTTGCGCCGCACTACATTCCTCCACCAACAACCTTCACGTGCTTCTTGGCTCCTACCGGTTCGATAACCTTGGTTTCTTTCTGAGGGAAAACTTGCCGTTGTGCGCATCATACCTTCCTCTTGGGGTTCCCAACGGACGTGTACATCTACGCGCATCAATCAAGCTGGCGCCGTTGCCGGGAGATCAAGACACGCTGCAAGGGAGTCTCCACTTCCAATCTCTTTACTTTGTTTTTGTCTTGCTTTACTTTATTTTATTTACTGTCTTGTTTGCTTCATACTAAAAACACAAAAAAATTAGTTACTTTACTTATTGTCTTATTTACTAGTTCTATATCAAAACAAAAAAAAATAGTTACTTGTCTTTACTTTATTTGCCTAGTTTACTTTATTACTGCTATAATGGGTACTCCTGAAAATACTAAGTTGTGTGATTTCACTAGCACAAATAATAATGATTTTATATGTACTCCTATTGCTCCACCTGCTACTACAGCAGAATTCTATGAAATTAAACCTGCTTTTGCTGAATCTTGTTATGAGAGAGCAATTTTCTGGTGTTAGTACTGATGATGCTGCTGCCCATCTTAATAATTTTGTTGAACTTTGTGAAATGCAAAAGTATAAGGATATAGATGGTGATATTATAAAACTTAAATTGTTTCCTTTCTCATTAAGAGGAAGAGCTAAAGATTGGTTGCTTTCTTTGCCTAAAAATAGTATTGATTCATGGACTAAATGTAAAGATGCTTTTATTAGTAAATATTATCCTCCTGCTAAGATTATATATTTGAGAAGTAGCATAATAAATTTTAAACAATTTGATAATGAACATGTTGCTCAAGCATGGGAGAGAATGAAATCTTTGGTAAAGAATTGCCCAACCCATGGACTGACTACTTGGATGATCATCCAAACCTTTTATGCAGGATTGAATTTTTCCTCAAGGAACTTATTGGATTCAGCTGCTGGAGGTACTTTTATGTCCATCACCCTGGGCGCCGCAACTAAACTACTTGATGATATGATGATCAATTACTCTGAATGGCACACTGAAAGAACTCCTCAAGGTAAGAAGGTAAATTCTGTTGAAGAAACCTCTTCTTTGGGTGATAAGATTGATGCTATTATGTCTATGCTTGCAAATGGTAGATCTCATATTGATCCTAATAATGTTCCTTTAGATTCATTGGTTGCTCAAGAAGAAAATGTTGATGTGAATTTCATTAAGAATAATAATTTCAACAACAATGCTTATAGGAATAATTATGGTAACAACAACTATAGGCCATATCCTTCTAATAATGGTAATGTTTATGGTAATTCTTATGGTAATTCTTACAACAATAATAAGAGTGTACCCTCTGGTCTTGAAGTGATGCTTAAAGAATTTATTAGTACACAAACTGCTTTCAATAAAACTGTTGAAGAAAAGCTTGGTAAAATTGATGTTCTTGCTTCTAAGGTTGATAGTCTTGCTCTTGATGTTGATCTTTTAAAATTGAAAGTTATGCCTGAGGAAGTTAAAGATGCTAGGTTTGCTAAAACAAATGCCATCCAAGTTCGAATTAATGATAATATTAGAATGTTGGCTGAATTGCATGCTAGGTGGGATAGAGAAGAAAAAGAAAAACTTGCTAAAGAAAATAATGTAGCTAAAGTATGGACTATTACCACCACTAGTAATGTTAATTCTTCACATGTTGCTGCACCTCCTACTATCAATGGTAAAATAATTGGTGTTGGCAATGTTTCTACTCCTAGTGCAAAGCGTACAAAATTGCCTGAAACTGCTGCTGTTTGTGATAAAACTGCTGAAATTTTTCAAAATATTGGTGACAATGATTCCATTGCTGTAGAACATAATGGTTTAGATTTTGATGATTGTCATATTACTGAAGTTATAAAGTTCTTACAAAAACTTGCTAGAAGTCCCAATGCTAGTGCTATAAATTTAGCCTTTACAAAACATATTACAAATGTTCTCATTAAAGCTAGGGAAGAGAAATTAAAACTTGAAGCTTCTATTCCTAGGAAGTTAGAAGATGGTTGGGAGCCCATCATTAAAATGAAATTCAATGATTTTGAATGTAATGCTTTATGTGATCTTGGTGCAAGTATTTCTGTTATGCCTAAAAAGATTTATGATATGCTTGACTTGCCACCATTGAAGAATTGTTATTTGGATGTTAATCTTGCTGATAATGTTAAAAAGAAACCTTTGGGGAGGATTGATAATGTGCGCATTATGGTTAACAATAACCTTGTCCCGTTGATTTTGTTGTCTTGGATATCGAATGCAATGCATCTTGTCCTATTGTGTTGGGAAGACCTTTTCTTCGAACCGTTGGTGCTGTTATTGATATGAAGGAAGGTAATATTAAATATCAATTTCCTCTCAAGAAAGTTATGGAACACTTCCCTAGAAAGAGAATGAAGTTGCCTTTTGATTCTATTATTAGAACAAGTTATGATGTTGATGCTTCTTCTCTTGATGTTACTTGATTTGCACTTTCTGCGCCTAGCTGAAAGGCGTTAAAGAAAAGCACTTCTTGGGAGATAACCCATGTTTTATTTTATTTACTGTATTGTTGAGTCTTGGAAGTTGTTTACTACTGTAGCAACCTCTCCTTATCATGTTTTTGTGCCAATTAAAGTTTCTATGTTAAAGTTGATGCTATATTTGGGATTGCTGCGCAGAAACAACATTGTGTTTATGTGAATTCTCTCAGAGCTCTCTGTAAAAAAATCGAAAAAATCTGAAAATTTACGAGCGTTATCCTCAGATATGTACGCAACTTTCATTAGTTTTGAGTT
This sequence comes from Lolium multiflorum, assembly GCA_030979885.1. NCBI lineage: Eukaryota > Viridiplantae > Streptophyta > Magnoliopsida > Poales > Poaceae > Lolium > Lolium multiflorum. The sequence goes on along the minus strand of CM061752.1, from coordinate 49,122,513 downwards.
TTTCCATTTGAGCAAGTTAAGTGCCCCTGCCAGATTCATCTTTACGGACTGTTCTATTTTTGACAGATTCTGCCTTTTATTTCGCATTGCCGCTTTTGCTATGTTGAATGAGTTTCTTTGTTCCATTAACTTTCAGAAGCTTTGTGCAATGTCCAGAAGTGTTAAGAATGATTGTGTCACCTCTGAATATGTGAATTTTGGTTATGCACTAACCCTCTAATGAGTTTGCTTGAAGTTTGTGTGGAGGAAGTTTTCAAGGGCCAAGAGAAGAGGATGATATACTATGATCAAGAAGAGTGAAAGGTCTAAGCTTGGGGATGCCCCGGTGGTTCATCCCTGCATATTTTAAGAAGACTCAAGCATCTAAGCTTGGGGAACATTATCAGGTCACTTTTAGTGAAACTATATTTTTATTCCATCACATCTTATGTTCTTTACTTGGAGCATCGATTTGCTTTTATTTTTGTTTTGTTTTGAATAAAGTTGGATCCCACCATTCTTATATTGGAGATATTACGCTCCGCTTTTTATATGGAACACTTGTGTTCTTAATTGTGCTTTAATGTTCATGGCGAAAGCTGATTGCTTCGTTAAATTGCTATTTGGTTGGAATCGGAAAATGCTGCATATGGTTTGGCAACTTGGCAATTTTTTGAGCTCTCATAGATCATGTTTAAGCTCTTGCATCATGTAATTTAATCTATTAATGAAGAACTACCGTAGAGCTTGTTTAATTTGGTTTGCATGATTGGTCTCTCTAAGTCTAGATATTTTCGGGTAAAGTGTTTGAACAACAAGGAAGATAGTGTAGAGTCTTATAATGCTTGCAATATGTTCTTGTGTAAGTTTTGCTGTACCTGTTCATACTTGTGTTTGCTTCAAACAACCTTGCTAGCCCAAACCTTGTACTGAGAGGAAATTCTTCTCGTGCATCCAAACACCTTGAGCCAAAACCCATGCCATTTGTGTCCACCATATCTACCTACTATGTGGTATTTTTCTGCCATTCCAAAGTAAATTACTTGAGTGCTACCTTTAAAATTTCATTCCTTTACCTTTGCAATATATAGCTCATGGGACAAATAGCTTAAAAACTATTGTGGTGATGAATATGTAGTTATGTGTCTTAATTCTTATAAGTTGCTTGTTGAGCGGTAACCATGTTTCTGGGGACGCCATCAACTTTTTACCTTTGTTGGATATCATGTGAGATGCTATGCATGTTCGTCTTGTTTGAAGTAAGGGTGATTTTCATGATCAAATGGTTTGAGTATGCATATGTTAGAGAAGAACATTGGGCAGCCAACTAAAGCCATGTATCATGGTGGAAGTTTCAGCTTGGACATACAACCTCAATCTCTTATGAGAATATTAACTGTTGTTGAATGCTTAAGCATTAAAAGAGGAGTCCATTATCTGTTGTCTATGTTGTCCCGGTATGGATGTCTAAGTTGAGAATAATCAAAAGCGAGAAATCCAATGCGTGCTTTCTCCTTAGACACTTGTACATGCGGCATAGAGGTACCCCTTTGTGACACTTGTTGAAACATATGTTATGCAATGATAATCCGTGTTTTCCGAGCTAAGTAGGACAAGGTGCGAGCACTATTAGTACTCTATGCATGAGACTTGCAACTTGTAGGAAGTATTATGCATAGCACATATGAATTATTACTACCGTTGACAAAATTGTTTCTATGTTTTCAAAACAAAAGCTCTAGCACAAAAATAGTAATCCATGCTTCCCTCGAAGGGCCATTCTTTTACTTTATTGTTGAGTCAGTTTACCCACTTCTTTCTATCTTAGAAGCAAACACTTGTGTTAACTGTGTGCATTGATTCTTACATGTTTACTTATTGCACATGTTATATTACTCTACGTTGACAAATATCCATGAGATATATATATGTTACAAGTTGAAAGCAATTGCTGAAACTTAATCATCCTTTGTGTTGCTTCAATACATTCTACTTTGAATTTATTGCTTATGAGTTAGCTCTTATGCAAGTCTTATTGATACTTGTTTGAAAGTACTATTCATGAAAAGTTTTGCTATATGATTCATTTGTTTAGTCATTATCTTTGTTAGCAATCTTTTGTTCAGATCACTCCATTCATCTCATATGCTTTACAATAATGTTGATCAAGATTATGTTGGTAGCATGTCACTTCAGAAATTATTTGTGTTATTGTTTACCTACTCGAGGGCGAGTAGGAACTAAGCTTGGGGATGTTTGATACGTCTCAAACGTATCTATAATTTCTTATGTTCCATGCTACTTTTATGACAATATTTGAATGTTTTATACATACTTTACAACATTATTATACATTTTCCGGCACTAACCTATTAACAAGATGCCGAAGTGTCAGTTGCTGTTTTCTGCTGTTTTTGGTTTCAGAAATCCTAGAAAGGAAATATTCTCGGAATTGGACGAAATCAACGCCCGGGTCCTATTTTTACAAGCTTCGAGAAGACCGAGGGGGAAAGGAAGTGGGGCCACGAGGTGGCGGACAACAGGCGGCGTGGCGAGGCCCTGGCGCGTGGCCTGTGGTCGGGCCCCTCGCGTCGCCTCTGACCTACCCTTCCGCCTACAAATAGCCTTCGTCGCGAAACCCCTGTACCGAGAGCCACGATACGGAAAACATTCGAGAGGCCGCCGCCGCCAATCCCATCTCGGGGATTCAGGAGATCGCCGGCACCCGGAGAGGGAATCATCACCGGAGGGGCTCTACATCATCATGCCCGCCTCCGGATTGATGCGTGAGTAGTTCATCCTTGGACTATGGGTCCATAGGTAGCTAGATGGTTGTCTTCTCCGCTTGTGCTATCATTGTTTAGATCTTGTGAGCTGCCTAACATGATCAAGATCATCTATTTGTAATGCTACATGTTGTGTTTGGCGGGATCCGATGAATATAGAATACTATGTTAAGTTGATTATCAATCTATCATATATGTGTTGTTTATGTTCTTGCATGCTCTCCGTTGCTAGTAGAGGCTCTGGCCAAGTTGATACTTGTAAATCCAAGAGGGAGTAATTATGCTCGATAGTGGGTTGATGCCTCCATTGAATCTGGGATCGTGACAGTAGGTTCTAAGATTGTGGATGTGCTGTTGCTACTAGGGATAAAACATCAATGCTTTGTCTAAGGATATTTGTGTTGATTACATTACGCGTCATACTTAATGCAATTATCTGTTGTTTACAAATTAATACTGGATGGCATTTGCTGTAGTAGTAATCTTATTATCAATATCATTATTAGGCATAACTTTCAATTTTAATAGATTAACGTCAGAGGCAAGTCTATCAACTCTAGAAGCAATAATATCAATTTTATCAAGCTTTTCCTCAACAGATTTGTTAAAAGCAGTTTGTGTACTAATAAATTCTTTAAGCATAGCTTCAAGACCAGAGGGTACACTCCTATTATTGTTGTAAGAATTCCCATAAGAATTACCATAACCATTACCATTAGCAGAAGGATATGGCCTATAGTTATTACCAGAGTTGTTCCTGTAAGCATTGTTGTTGAAATTATTATTTTTAATGAAATTCACATCAACATTTTCTTCTTGAGCAACCAATGAAGCTAAAGGAACATTATTTGGATCAACATTAGATCTACCATTCACAAGCATAGACATAATCACATCAATCTTATCATTCAAGGAAGAGGTTTCTTCAACAGAATTTACCTTCTTACCTTGTGGAGCTCTTTCCGTGTGCCATTCAGAGTAATTTATCATCATATCATCAAGAAGCTTTGTAGCCGCCCCCAAAGTGATGGACATAAAGGTACCTCCAGCAGCTGAATCCAATAAATTCCGCGAAGAAAAATTTAGTCCTGCATAGAAGGTTTGGATGATCATCCAAGTAGTCAGTCCATGGGTTGGGCAATTCTTTACCAAAGTTTTCATTCTCTCCCATGCTTGAGCAACATGTTCAGTATCTAATTTCTTAAAATTCATTATGCTACTTCTCAAAGATATAATTTTAGCGGGAGGATAATATCTACCAATAAAAGCATCCTTACATTTAGTCCATGAATCAATACTATTCTTAGGCAAAGATAGCAACCAATCTTTAGCTCTTCCTCTTAATGAGAAAGGAAACACTTTCAATTTAATAATATCACCATCTACATCCTTATACTTTTGCATTTCACAAAGTTCAACAAAATTATTAAGATGGGCAGCAGCATCATCAGAACTAATACCAGAAAATTGATCTCTCATGACAAGATTTAGTAAAGCAGGTTTAATTTCAAAGAATTCTGCTGTAGTAGCAGGTGGAGCAATAGGTGTGCATAGGAAATCATTATTATTTGTGTTTGTGAAGTCACACAACTTAGTATTTTCAGGGGTATTCATTTTAGCAACAGTAAATAAAGCAAACTAGATAAAGTAAATGCAAGTAACTAATTTTTTGTGTTTTTGATATGGAGAGCAAGACAGTAAATAAAGTAAAACTAGCAACTAATTTTTGTGTGTTTTGTTTAGGTGCAGCAAACAAAGTAGTAAATAAAATAAAGCAAGACAAAAACAAAGTAAAGAGATTGAGAAGTGGAGACTCCCCTTGCAGCGTGTCTTGATCTCCCCGGCAACGGCGCCAGAAATTTAGCTTGATACGCGTAGATGCACACGTCCGTTGGGAACCCCAAGTGGAAGGTATGATGCGTATAGAAGCAAGTTTCCCTCAGTATGAAACCAAGGTTTATCGAACCAGTAGGAGCCAAGAAGCACGTTGAAGGTTGATGGCGGCGAAATGTAGTGCGGCGCAACACCAGGGATTCCGGCGCCAACGTGGAACCTGCACAACACAACCAAAGTACTTTGGCCCAACGAAACAGTGAGGTTGTCAATCTCACCGGCTTGCTGTAACAAAGGATTAACCGTATTGTGTGGAAGATTATTGTTTGCAAGAAAACAGTAAAACAAGTATTGCAGTAGATTGTATGCTATGTAAAGAATAGGACCGGGGTCCACAGTTCACTAGAGGTGTCTCTCCCATAAGATAAAAGCATGTTGGGTGAACAAATTACAGTCGGGCAATTGACAAAATAGAGAAAGGCATAACAATGCATATATATGATATGATAAATATAGTGAGATTTAATTGGGCATTACGACAAAGTACATAGACCGCCATCCAACTGCATCTATGCCTAAAAAGTCCACCTTCAGGTTATCATCCGAACCCCATTTAGTATTAAGTTGCAACAGACAATTGCATTAAGTATGGTGCATAATGTAATCGACAACTACATCCTTAGACATAGGATCAATGTTTTATCCCTAGTGGCAACAACACATCACAACCTTAGAACTTTCTGTCACTGTCCCAGGTGTCAATGAAGGCATGAACCCACTATCGAGCATAAATACTCCCTCTTGGAGTTAAGAGCAAAAACTTGGCCAGAGCCTCTACTAATAACGGAGAGCATGCAAGATCATAAACAACACATAAGTAATAGATTGATAATCACCATAACATAGTATTCTCTATCCATCGGATCCCGACAAACACAACATATAGTATTACAGATAGATGATCTTGATCATGTTAGGCAGCTCACAAGATCCAACAATGAAGCACAATTAGGAGAAGACGACCATCTAGCTACTGCTATGGACCCATAGTCCAGGGGTGAACTACTCACTCATCACTCCGGAGGCGATCATGGCGATGAAGAGTCCTCGGGAGATGATTCCCTCTCCGGCAGGGTGCCGGAGGCGATCTCTGAATCCCCCGAGATGGGATTCGCGGCGGGGGCTCTGGAAGGTTTTCCGTATCGTGGCTCTCGGTGGGGGTTTCGCGACGGAGGCTTTAAATAGGCGAAAGGGCAGCCTCGGAAGGGGTCGGTGGGGCCGGACACTAGGGCGGCGCGGCCGGGCCGGGCCGCGCCGCCACCATGTGGGCCCCACGTAGCCCCTCTCTGACGGCTCTCGGGTGTTGGATGCTTCCGGGCAAAATAGGAACCTGGGCGTTGATTTCGTCCAATTCCGAGAATATTTCCTAACTAGGATTTCTGAAACCAAAAACAGCAGAAAACAGCAACTGGCTCTTCGGCATCTTGTTAATAGGTTAGTTCCAGAAAATGCGTAAATACGACATATAATGTGTGTAAAACATGTAGATATCATCAATAATGTAGCATGGAACATAAGAAATTATCGATACGTTGGAGACGTATCACTATGCCACATGCTTTGTTCATTCCCCCATGTGATGCTTTGCTTGATAACATTGTTGATAATGTGGGTATGCTTGCTTGTGACAATATGATCATGCCATGCTATGAGTGTTTCAATATAAATCCCATTGCATGCAACTTGTTGAACAATTTGTCTTTCCCATGTGATGCTTTGCTTGATAACATTGTTGATCATGTGGAATTACTTGCTTGTGACAATATGGTCATGCCATGCTATGAGAGTTTCACTTTCTCTCCTATTGCTTGCAATATGTCGAACAATTGCTCTTTACCATGTATTGCTTGCAATGAAAATGATGATGCTAATGCTTGTGTTGTGACACCCTTGATGAACACTTGCTCTTTCCATAGGGTTGTCGACAACAATGATAACATGTTAAACATGCTTTGCCCAAAATGTTTGCACTATTCCATGGTCCTTGCATCCAAGATTGTGAATAATAGCTCTTTCTTATGCTTGGTATGCAAGAATGCTTATTTCATTGTCCATGAGATGGCCCCCATAGCCTTCTCAATTTTTGATGATCATAAGTTACCACATGCCATGAATGCACCTTCTTGCCATATGCACCATCACCATGCATTTCATACTATCTTGCTTGACACTAATGGTGATGTGCACAAGACATGGAACATCATGATGGATGATGTATTCATCTACCATGCACACACGCTTTTTGTTTTCTCCATTGTGTGTATAGGTACCCGAACGACAACATCCACCGCCACGGAGCATGAGTTGACGACACGTGCCATCGAGAGCTACCCCACCAAGGACAACCTCCATCACCAAACCCGCGGGATTCAAACCAAAGGGTATGTTTCCCAATGCCTTCGCCATCGTGTGTTCCCAATTTTTCTTGTCGAGCTTCCGGTTTGGTCCAATTCCTCGTCACCTCTTTTGCTTCTTATGCAACATATCTTGAAAGATCTTGTTGGCACAATGGTTGTTGTATGTATTGATGATATCATCATACACTACGAGAATCTCAAGGATCATATCATACATGTGAGAGACACATTATGCACCTTGTGCCACATGTCACACCAAAAGTTGCTCTCCTTTGGATTTCTCATTTCATCTTTGGCAATTGCAATGGATTCTTTGACACTTGAGGATACCCATACTCGGCTCACGCCAACCATACGTTCCCAAGCTAGAAGTCTCCATAGCTTTGCCATTGCACATAACAATTTTGCCTCAAATTTTGCCGCCGATACTTGCCTTTTGATGGTTCCATTTGTGTGGGACAAGGCTACACACAACATTTTTGACACCTTCCAAAGCAAACTTTTACTTGCACAAATTTTTGTCCTACCACATTTTGGATACATCGAAACTCTTTTGATCACCATTTTTGCAAAATGCCTCTTGGAGAAACGACTTGATGCTTCGTATTTGATTGAGAGCATAATACAAGTTAGTTCAAGATCGAACCCGGCTCTAATACCTTTCCCATGCTTTGCATTGAACATACCGAACAATTTCTCTTTCTTATGGTTCTTTGGCAAGCATGATGATGTGATTCTTACCGTTGGTGTTGCCTCAAACAAGTTGACCAATTCCTATTTCATTTGGTTTGTTGGCACACACGGTTGTGTAAATGTTGTTTTGATGAACGTTTTGGAAGATATGTTGTGTGGTGCACCAAATATGAGGACCAATTTCTCTTTCCAATGGTTTGTGTGCACACATGTTGATGACATTTTGGACACTCTTTCGTATGTGTTTTTGCCAAATTCTCCACTTGTTGCTTCAAGGATGTTGAACAATTTCTCTTTCCGATGCCTTGAGAGCAACAATGAAAATGACTTTCTACATGAGATGGACACCACGGTTGTCTCACAATTGGGAGTTTTTGTGTTTCCACATTTGGAAGATGTTCATAAGGAGTTCTTACACATTGACCTTGCACATGCCTTATTCTTGATATATTTGTGTTGTGCTAACGGTGTTGTGAACATGAATGGACATGTCGTTGATGATATGCTCCTCTATCACACACACATATACTTTGCTTGGTCTTTGTTGTGTCAAGGTACAAGTGACATGTGTATGAGCGTCAACGAATGGGTTCAACCCCACACTTTGACTACACACGATCTCTCAATGAGAGCACACCGACATTATGCTAAGGTGACCTCCTTATACTTGGGACATATTGCTAAATCCGTTGAACATTGGCTACGCTTTGAGTGTTGCTTTGCTTTTCTTGTGCTATTCATAGGGCTCTTGACAAGTGAAGGGACATTCAAGCGTTGGTGTCATCTACCTCCTCTACACATTCATGAAGAGTTATCGTCGAGGACGACTCTTTTTCAAGTGGGGGAGATGATACGGGGCGACCTTCGGTCTTCACCGCATCATGTGCTTCATCGCCAAGACGGCACGCCAAGGAACTCGACGACAAGTACGGAGGGAAGAGAGGATGCCATGGAGACCCGAGGACGCAAGGCCGATGTCACGAAAGCATGGAAGAGAAGGAGGAAGAGGAGCTGGACGCTCCAGGCCGGAACTTCCGCCCCTAATGGCCGGAACTTCCCACCGGAACTTCCGCCCCAAGGACCGGAACTTCCGCCCGGATGCCGCCAAGATGCCTTCCGCGCCAGAGAAATGGATCAGCCGGAACTTCCGCCCCGAGGGACCGGAACTTCCGCCCAAGTTCGCCCAACGCCCCTGGATGTTACTGCAAGGAAATTGGCCATATTCGGAACTTGGCGGAACTTGCCGGAACCTCCGGCGGACCCGAACTTCGGCCCCAAGACCGAACTTCCGCCCCTGACCGGAACTTCCGCCCAAGACGGCCGGAACTTCCGCCCTACCGAACTTCAGCACAACAACACTTTTCAGCGTGTAACTTATCCCTTCGCCATGTAATATCCCAGGTTTAGGGGCAATAAAGTGAGAGAACACCAAAGTGTGCATTGCATTCATGCATAGAAAATCCGGGGAATTTTCGCGCTTTCAAATAAAACTTACCACAGTAACTGAAGTTTCACTTGACTTGCTGGAATTGAAGTAGATCATCAAGTCAAGCGCTATAAACTTCACTGTGATCTTTGCTAAAACCTTGTTTTGGGTAGAGAGGATTTGATCTAGGAGCTAGATCAAATGGAATTAGTTTTGACAACAAACAATACCTTAAGTAAGGGTCAACTACAAGATCTTATAAAAGATCTCAACATGACATTCCTTACAACAACACATGAATAATTATTCAACCATAAATCAAAGAATTAAGAAACTATTCTTTAATTGTCTTTTCCATATCTTTTACTAAATAAATGTTTCTACCATGATTCTCATGGTGTATCTTCAACTACCTTTGTGTGTAATATAATTCAATTCTAAACTTATTAATAAATAAGGTAAATCATAGGGTCTAAAGTGCATAAAGGCCACACATTCTTATTTAAATCATAACTTATTAAATATATGGAATATCATAAAACTGAATCCATTTACATTTCAAATTATAGTTCAAACTATTTGAATAAAATTACTCATGAGTATTTTGAAACTCATATGATCATGCCTTGGTGCAATCAAACACCAACTATTCAAAATTGAGGAATAACCTTCAACCTTGATTTTTTGACCAATATTATAATATAAATCCAATCAAATATGATATAGTGACTCATCCACAATAATAAAACCATCCACAAGATATTTAGTAACAAATGCCACTTGGCTATCCAAAGATAAATCATATGAGAGGATAAGGATCATGCCACATGGGATGAAAATATCTACATGACTTGCACTCCAAGCTATGCCACCTCATGCTCAAAGGATTGCTATGGATGAGGGCATGACAACCAAGCACCTTACTCATCAAACCAAAACAAGAGTCACCCACCTATGTGTCATGATACTAGAGCTTGCCCAAGCCTATAAAAGGGAGCCACACTCTTCATCCATTTGATCATCTTGTAGCATGATACATGAAAACCAACACATAGAGCCACTCCATGCATTAGTTAGGATCAAGATGAAGAAGCTAGGAGGTGGAGGCATGCCACAAGATGCAGGTTTATCAGATTTCCAGAAGAACAAGCTACATAAGATACCAAGGTAGAATTCCTAGGCAAACCATATATTTAGAGGATCATATCATCATCTATTGAGTAGGACCTTAGGATTTTCCAAGACATTTAGAAGTGAGAGAGATTATAGATGCTAACCATAGCCATGTCTATCTTAGAGAATATTAGAGTAGTATTAAATCTTACTTGTTCAAACCAACCTTTAATCTTGGAGGTGAGAGCCATGTTCTATTAGTGAAACATAACCAAAGCTTATGCCCATATTCTAATCCTAGTTGTGTATCACATGGGTGATCACCACTAAAACCCTAGACCACATCTGAATTCCAATCCATGGATTACTTTGGATCATAAGTAGAACCCTGCCATGCCTCATGCCTATTATATTTCAATTTAGTGAAGAGTATGCAAAACCCTAAACCTTTTCACATAGGATCCACTCCACATAAAATGTTATGCCATAATTTGTGTATCATGGATCACAAGTATAAACCAAGCCCTATAAATACTTAAGGACTAAAGGTCATTTGGTGAGTAGAGTGAACCAATATTCAATTCTATTTTGCTTTCCAAGAAATTGCTTTGTGAACCAAATGAAATAGTATTTTGTAAAATAGAATCATCACATGAGCAATTGAATTCACCATGAGGAATTTAGGATCCATCCTAAATAATTTAAGTCAAAGATTGATTGATAATTATAGAGTTTATTCCACCATTTTCTTAAAACCTTGGAAACAATTCTTCACATAAAATCATGAACCAATCCATTCCCATTACCATTTAATTTAAACCCTAGCCATAATTAAATTGTATGTGAGTAATCATTATGGTTAAGCACTAGAAAATTATAATATGTTCACCTTGCAAATGTTCTAAATTCCAAATCATTTAAACAGATTTGGTTCTTAAATTATAAAAGTAATTGAGATGAACCCTAAATTCATATCTATTTTGAATTTTGAATTATGCCTCACAAGAACACAAATTTAATCAATTAATAATGTGGTTCTAAAACAAATCAATGCAGTAAGCATTGATTATCAAATTATATTGATATTCAAATATTTTAGAACCTGCAAAACAAAACAGAATTCAAATTGGAATTCAAAAAATAGAAAACAGAAAATATAAAACAAATTTGAAAAGAAAGAGAGGGAAACTCACCTGGCTTACCTGGCAGTGCAGCCCAGCAGCTGAGCCCAAGACCAACCCACACCACGGCCCAGGAGCAGTCCAGCCCAAACCAAATACCGTTTCGGTTGCTTTAATATTCGTGCGAGGAGAAAAGACTCGTCGTCGTCGTCTCCGAGCACGACAGCGCGGCGAAGCCAGTAGGCCACGACCTCGTCGACGATAAGCACGCCCGGACGCCGCAGAAGAACTCAGAGCCTCGCCCTACTCTTCTCGCGTCCGAGCCTATCCAAAAACATCTCGATTCGTGCTCGTTTGCAGTACCAACGACACCGCCACATCTCGGCCGTCGCCGACGGTGAACTTACCAATCCGACCTTGCCAAGGTCTATAAATATGCCTGGAGCTTCTCCAGGAAACCCTAGAACCTCGCCGCCCATCCATTCTCTCTCAGTCTTCCTCTATCTCTCGCATTCTTCCACTTTCTGTCGCCGGTGTCGAGCAAGAACACGGCGGAGGAGGCCACCCCAGCCTCCGGCGCGTGGTCCAGGAGGAGCGCCTGGACTCTAGGAGCATCTGGGAGGAGCCCAGCATCCAGGGGAGCCGTGTAGCGGATCAATTTCATCGATCCCTTTTGCAGCACATCGCCGGGAAATGGTCAATCGCCGTCGTCTCCGTCAGCAATCGTCGTCGTCGACCACGCCGTCGTATTCAGGGTGAGCTCGCGCATCTAATGAGCCAGATCTCGCTTCCTAGATCCATCTGTAGCTCGCAACCGATAGTTGGCCGGAGCCCGCCGCCGCAGATGTGTTAACCGGCGATGCTCCGGTGACCATTGGGTGGTGTCGTTCACGCTCGTTTGCTCGCCATCAAGTACTGGTTCGAACGCACCTAGTTAGGATGTCTCTGGAGGTCTCTAGCAGTCGTTCTGTCGCTCGCCGGAGCATCACCGGCGTTCTCTCCGGCGAGATCGACGTGGCACCGCCACCTCAGCTCTGTTGACTGGTCGTTGCCCGCGTGGCAATTGACTCAGTCAACAGGCCCACCTGTCTGTCTCTGCGGGTAGATTTGAATCGGTACAAATAGTATTTTAGTTTTAATTTTAAAAAAACCAGTAAATAGCTAAAACTTTGCAAAATCATATAAAATTCATTTCAACTCAGAAAAATATGAATAATATATCAAAATGCTCACAAAAATAAACTCTACTCAAATAAAATATAAAACAAAAATGTATGTCAAAATAAAAATTCACTTATTTTTATCTTTATTAATTAGGTCTTTCCAATTGATTTAAAAACAAATTGAATTCAATAAATAATTAAGTTTCAAAGAAATTAAATTTTAACTATTCATTAACTAAGTAAAATGTTAAGATTCATTTACTTGATCATATTTTTCATCAATTAAAATATTAGTGGTAATTCATAAACCCTAGTTTGCAAATTACCATTTACTATTTCTTTAAATAATAATAAAGCAAGAAAATACCAACAACTAATATTATTTTGGGTAATCTAAAACTTGTTTATCTAAACATCTTTAATTAACAAGTTAAGTATTTTAAAATATAATAACAATTGTTAAACCCTAGTTTTTAATTAAACCTAAAAAGGAGTTACCCTAATTATTAATTATTGTGAAAATTAATAAAATGACCAACTATGATTAATTTTGTTTCAAAGTAATTAGTGACCACTTTTCTATTGTCAATTATCATTTTAAGATTTGTACCATAATTTAGAAACCTAATTTTAAAATAAGTAAGACCTTGATTCCATTATTTTATGTGTTCATCCTTAATAGTTGCAATCCTAAAACCCTAGGGGTTTAGCCCATATGATTATATAAGCTTCATCTATACCTATAGAACCCTAGTTAGAAACAAATGCATGCATGATCATGATCTATTAACTTAAAACAAAATCATTTCACATGTGGTTATCATTTCATGTCTTTATTTTTGCTTAACACCTATATGATCCAATTAGTGCCACCTAGGTATAAACCCTAACTTGTTAATTGGATTAGTACCATTGATCACCACTTCTATATACCATACCATTAGGACCAACCTCAACCATCAAACCCTAGTAGAATCCTAGTGATGAACCCTAACACCAATTTTGTGAAGTAATGCACATCACATGCTCCTATCCCACTAAACCCTACTTAGAGAGTAATACACCACTTAGCTTAGAAACCATTAGTGATTACTTAGTGAAGCAAATAGGAAGCAATAGTAAACCCTAACTCATAGCACCACCTTGACCATCATCCTTTGATATGATACCATAATCAACCATAGTAATGAACCTGCCAATACTTGCTACATATAAACCCATTCTATTTAAGAACCAACTAGTTCCTATTAGTAAACTAAATGAACCCATTAGTAGACCATAGAAGCCCATAGCTCCTATTCATAGTAGTTCTTGTTCTTATTTAACCTGTTCTTCAAAAGTTATTCTTTTGAAGTACAAATGTCAATTAAACCATAGAAGCCATAGTTCTTATTTGAAATACTTATTATTTCTTAATCAACATGTTCTTCAAAAGTTATTCTTTTGAAGTATAATACATATAATCCTCAACCATGCATCATAAAACTTAAAAATTGACAACTGTTCTTTACATATTGTTCCACCACTATTCTTTATGTGTATGATTGTTATGATGCATTATGTCACTTGTTTATGCTATAATATCACCAACCCTAATAAGAACCTTGTTTGAGAACCATCCTAAAAGTGCAACACACCCTAAAGAAATCTTTACAACTTATCAATCCTAAATCATCGAGGTTAGATTACGCTCAGGACGATTGCATCTCATACTATGCATTATAGCATTTTTGCTAGTTCTTTAAACATTGTCCTTACCGGACAATGATGGTATTTCAGAATTTGGAGTTATCACGTATCGGAGCTTTTGCCTGCATAATCTTGCAGTCAAGAAAGGCAAGTTCATCGCTTGCTCATGTCATTTGATTATTTTTATCAAATTATATGCTAAGTACTATACTTATCACTCCTGCATTAAAAAGCAAAGTATTATTTTACAATTATGAATATGACTATGTGGTGGGCAATGGAACCATGGTATGTGTTGATATGGTGGAGGTTCCATTGCAAGGGTACTATTCATCTAGGACTAAGTACCAATGCCGTCCAGTGATTCTAGCGCCGTACAAATCGCGTTGACCATAAGATCTATAATGGCTCTGGGGAAGTCAGCTGTATCTTTTCCCTCTCGCATGCCAACGGACTGGTAATAAGGGTTGCCCGTATCAGTCTATCTTTGGTAAAGGTGGGGACATGTGGTCCTGCACAGTCTACCATTAGATACAGGAGAGGGTAGACTTATTATTGGTCTATGAAGGATTGTAAGGGTTGTCCGGATCAGTCTATCTATGGTGTATAGGACAGGGCACATAAGTTGTTCGGATCAGTCTACCTTAACGGTATAGGAGAGAACAAGTGCCTGTGTTAGTCTACCCATAGATATAGGAGAGGACAGACTTACAAAAGGGTGGGTCTGCGAGGTCGCGGAGAAGGCAGTGATTGGCTTGGATCTTACACCTGGCCCCACACCAAGGAAGTGTGGACGAGCATGCATCTCGGAAAGGTATCAAGGATAAGTTCTCTTATGGGAAAAGTAACGCACCTCTGCAGAGGATATTGAATTGTGACTGTCACTCCCTGTTCCGGGAAGGGAACTGCGACGCGGAGAAAGGAACTCCATGAAGTTCTAGTCAACCTGTGAAGACTGACGGGCATAGTTTTCGGAATAAAATAAACCTTTTGAAGAAATGTTTATGAAAACTTGCATTCGCCTATGACTTTCTGGTCTGTGGCTGTAGCTAGTGCATGATACACCTATTTCCCTAATATGAACTTGCTGAGTACGCTCGTACTCATCCCACTCTTAAATCCCTGCTTAGCTATGGAGGCACCGAAGGAGAAACTACCGTGGAACTCGAAGGCAAAGGAGACAACTGCAACAAGATGAAGAATCCAAGCAAAGAAGTCAATGAAGTCAACTGCAACAACTAGAGTGAAAACTTAGACTAGTAATAGAAGGGAGCCTTTCCCTAATCTTAGCACCTAAATAGCTAGATTTCTATAGCAAGCCTAGTAGCTCTTAAGCTTGTGTTAGCAATAAGTTAGACTAAGAGTCGTTCTTCTGGAGTGTTATTTGAAGTTTTACCTCACTGTAAAGTAGGAGGCTGTGTTGATCTTCTGTAACCAGTTGGTGTATCTTCTATAGACATACCTTGGACTCGCATATGTTTCTGTTGTACCACTCTGAGGGATGTAATATAAGTGGAACGGTGTTTCACTTGTGTTATGTCAACGACTTGTGTACTACACCATGAAGTGGTACACAGGGTTACCACAGCTGGTATCAGAGCAAATGCTTTGACCCTAGGATTAAAACCCTTTAAAGGAGACCTATAGGTTTGGTAGTGTCTATAGGAAGTTGTATTAGCTAAGTCAACTATGCTAAACCAATTGTTCTTATGACTTGAGATGGGTATTCACTTGAGAATAATCCTGACACACTTGAGTCAATCTTTCTTAACTATTTTTCTTAAAGTTCAGTTGATTAGTTATCTTGCTTCATTCCAAATAATAGAACACCTTTGAAGCTTAAGATAATGGGTGGTAGAAGACCACAGTTGGTATACAACACATGGTAGTCCAAAGAGAGGATACAACCATAAGGAAGATATCCTATTGGAAGAAGTATACCAATGCAAGTTATGGTTAAGTAAGAGTCATTTAAAATGTCAAATGACTGATGTTAAGTAATGTAGATAAGTAATATGAGGTAGTATATACCTATGATGAGTCAATCATAGGAGGTAAGGAAGAGTGATAGGAATCATATAAGTCTACTTTTCATGGTAGAGTTGGTAATCATATATGATTCACTTGAGAGTCATGATGTGATGGAGTAGAACATCAAAAGTATGATAACAGAAGTATGATAAGGAGTAGGATTTAAGGAATAGTTCGAAAGCTTAGGCCTTAAAATCCTAATAACGGTACTAAGTATGTTAGAACCATAGTCCTTAATTTAAAGAAGGCTTATTTAGAGCATATCACATAGAAAAATCCTAGAGTTATAGGTGGTATATTCTAAACAATCATGTGTTTAGAGTAGACATGTTAGAACTAATTGTATTATAGGAAGTAGTCCTCAATAGCACATATATATGGTATCCTATTTTGTTAGTACTTCCAAAGAAAACTAGGTTAACTTCAACTATCCCAAGCCATTTTGTTTCAAGTTTGTCTCATTGCAAATGTGCAATTAAGATAAATGTTGAGACAAATAGTAGAAATTCACGTATTTGTGCTAAGTATCACAACTAAAACCTATCTTATGTGGTGTTATATACTACACATCTGAGCCTGATGTTTAGGGATGTCTTACCCAACTATTATATTCAGGCATATAAAGATGTGTATTATAAGCACAAAGCTGGATTTTCTTGGATTTTATTGATTTTCATTGATTGACTAGATCCATACATGAAGTTCGACTTTGATATGCAAATGCATGTTGCTATATCAAGCTCTTACTTGATGTCATAGGTCTAGAGGGTAAAGGTATTCGTGTGAGGAAGTGACGAATTCTGAAGATTTTGAGGACAAGATGAAGGTTCACTGGAAGAAGGAAGTAAAGTTGTGGGAAGCCACCACAATAATTTGAAGGAAGGACCAATCAAAACTCATTTTTATCCTCAATTGAGGAGTACTTCAACATGGAAGTACCATGAAAGTGAGAAACATAGTGAATATGGAGTATAAGTGGAGCCAGATTCATTCTGGAAGAAGGGAATGCAAGTGAAGTCACTTACGATACTATTTTTATGGTGTCAACAAGTGATTTTCTTGCAACACAAACCCTAGAAGAAGGAAAATGGACCAGTAAAGTCGTAGCTGGTGTAATAAGATCGCCGCTGATATAGGATAAACATGAAGAGAAAGCCTTAAAAGTAAGGTAGATCTTAATTAAAAACCATAAAAGTAGCCACAACTGGTAGGTAGATGTGGACTAGAACCATAACATAGCCACAACTGGTATCCAATAAGCCACATCTTGTGTTAGATAGTCTGCAGCTGGTAACAAATAGTCCACAGCTTAATCGTTCTTTCACTCTAAAGGAAAGAGGGATTCCGTAGCTGGTATTCCGTAACTAATAAATATTTAGTCGGAGGATTCACATCGGATACCCACAACTGTGTGGATACACCACAAAGAATTCTTCGTGAAACTTTAGAAAGGTACAAAATATAAACCAGACTTAAACCAATCTTCTACCTTGGAGTTTAATGATTAGAAGAGAAGGAGTTTGAAGATTATTAGTAAACTCCAAGGGGGAGAGGAAGATTGAAGGAGAAGTATTAAGATATGATTTGGAGTATGAAAGACGAAGAAGAAGGTCTGAACTGAGAGGAAGTCCGATCCTATTTTCATAAGATTGGTGGAAGTATCCATATAATAGTACTCTCAGGAGGTTGTCAGACCAGAAGCCGAGGTTCATATCTCGAGGAAGTAAGGGTCATACCTTAACTTGAGTGGGTAATTGATAATTACTCAGAAGCAGAAGAGCTCAAGTAAGTCTAAGCTAATGAAGTTGGATGAAGAAGATGTCGGAGGACAATCAAAGTCTAAGAAAACAAAAGACCGAAGGGTTTGACCATACCAAAACATAAGCCTATTAGAAAGATTCCTTTCATGGAACCTAAAGAAACCAAAAGGAAGATAACTAGTATGAACTAGAAGCCATGATTGGATGGACTAAATGAGTCTAATCCATTCGTAGGACTAAACAACCAGGACCATGCCTATTATAAATACCTTACGAAGTACCATTACATTCGTTATGGTAGTAAGGGAAAAACAATACCTTACTTTAAACCAATCCTTTAGACTTAAGGTTTGGGCACCGCAGCTGGATTACCGCAGCTGGTAGAACCAAGCTTTTAGTACCCAGATAGGAAGCTCTCACCACAACCATTAGTAAAGTCCATTAGCATAAGAAAATGTCCTAATCCAAGAATCTTTGGGATAGTAAGACTATAAGCTTAGAGTGTTGGAAGAAATCATGGAATTGAAGAAAGTATCAGTGCCAGACACCAGAAGACTTCAGGAAGGATCTAGACAAGGGATATATCCAATTATATCTAATGAGATCACCATGGAGTTTGAAGGATTATGATCTGTTCAAGTCTGTTCAACATTCCGAAACATGAGAGCGTTCGAACTTCGGGACGAAGTTCAGTTTAAGGGGGAGAGGCTATAATATCCCAGGTTTAGGGGCAATAAAGTGAGAGAACACCAAAGTGTGCATTGCATTCATGCATAGAAAATCCGGGGAATTTTCGCGCTTTCAAATAAAACTTACCACAGTAACTGAAGTTTCACTTGACTTGCTGGAATTGAAGTAGATCATCAAGTCAAGCGCTATAAACTTCACTGTGATCTTTGCTAAAACCCTGTTTTGGGTAGAGAGGATTTGATCTAGGAGCTAGATCAAATGGAATTAGTTTTGACAACAAACAATACCTTAAGTAAGGGTCAACTACAAGATCTTATAAAAGATCTCAACACGACATTCCTTACAACAACACATGAATAATTGTTCAACCATAAATCAAAGAATTAAGAAACTATTCTTTAATTGTCTTTTCCATATCTTTTACTAAATAAATTTTTCTACCATGATTCTCATGGTGTATCTTCAACTACCTTTGTGTGTAATATAATTCAATTCTAAACTTATTAATAAATAAGGTAAATCATAGGGTCTAAAGTGCATAAAGGCCACACATTCTTATTTAAATCATAACTTATTAAATATATGGAATATCATAAAACTGAATCCATTTACATTACAAATTATAGTTCAAACTATTTGAATAAAATTACTCATGAGTATTTTGAAACTCATATGATCATGCCTTGGTGCAATCAAACACCAACTATTCAAAATTGAGGAATAACCTTCAACCTTGATTTTTTGACCAATATTATAATATAAATCCAATCAAATATGATATAGTGACTCATCCACAATAATAAAACCATCCACAAGATATTTAGTAACAAATGCCACTTGGCTATCCAAAGATAAATCATATGAGAGGATAAGGATCATGCCACATGGGATGAAAATATCTACATGACTTGCACTCCAAGCTATGCCACCTCATGCTCAAAGGATTGCTATGGATGAGGGCATGACAACCAAGCACCTTACTCATCAAACCAAAACAAGAGTCACCCACCTATGTGTCATGATACTAGAGCTTGCCCAAGCCTATAAAAGGGAGCCACACTCTTCATCCATTTGATCATCTTGTAGCATGATACATGAAAACCAACACATAGAGCCACTCCATGCATTAGTTAGGATCAAGATGAAGAAGCTAGGAGGTGGAGGCATGCCACAAGATGCAGGTTTATCAGATTTCCAGAAGAACAAGCTACATAAGATACCAAGGTAGAATTCCTAGGCAAACCATATATTTAGAGGATCATATCATCATATCTTGAGTAGGACCTTAGGATTTTCCAAGACATTTAGAAGTGAGAGAGATTATAGATGCTAACCATAGCCATGTCTATCTTAGAGAATATTAGAGTAGTATTAAATCTTACTTGTTCAAACCAACCTTTAATCTTGGAGGTGAGAGCCATGTTCTATTAGTGAAACATAACCAAAGCTTATGCCCATATTCTAATCCTAGTTGTGTATCACATGGGTGATCACCACTAAAACCCTAGACCACATCTGAATTCCAATCCATGGATTACTTTGGATCGTAAGTAGAACCCTGCCATGCCTCATGCCTATGTATATTTCAATTTAGTGAAGAGTATGCAAAACCCTAAACCTTTTCACATAGGATCCACTCCACATAAAATGTTATGCCATAATTTGTGTACCATGGGTCACAAGCATAAACCAAGCCCTATAAATACTTAAGGACTATAGGTCATTTGGTGAGTAGAGTGAACCAATATTCAATTCTATTTTGCTTTCCAAGAAATTGCTTTGTGAACCAAATGGAATAGTATTTTGTAAAATAGAATCATCACATGAGCAATTGAATTCACCATGAGGAATTTAGGATCCATCCTAAATAATTTAAGTCAAAGATTGATTGATAATTATAGAGTTTATTCCACCATTTTCTTAAAACCTTGGAAACAATTCTTCACATAAAATCATGAACCAATCAATTCCCATTAGCATTTAATTTAAACCCTAGCCATAATTAAATCGTATGTGAATAATCATTATGGTTAAGCACTAGAAAATTATAATATGTTCACCTTGCACATGTTCTAAATTCCAAAGCATTTAAACAGATTTGGTTCTTAAATTATAAAATTAATTAAGAGGAACCCTGAATTCATATCTATTTTGAATTTTGAATTATGCTTCACAAAAACACAAATTTAATCAATTAATAATGTGGTTCTAAAACAAATCAATACATTAAGCATTGTTATCAAGTCATATTGATATTCAAATATTTTAGAACCTGCAAATCAAAACAGAAACCAAATTGGAATTCAAATTAAATAGAAAACAGAAAATATAAAACAAATTTGAAAAGAAAAAGAGAGGGAAACTCACCTGGCTTACCTGGCCGTGCAGCCCAGCAGCCGAGCCCAAGACCAACCCACACCACGGCCCAGGAGCAGTCCAGCCCAAAGCAAATACCGTTTCAGTTGCTTTAATATTCGTGCGAGGAGAAAAGACTCGTCGTCGTCGTCTCCGAGCACGACAGCGCAGGGAAGCCAGTAGGCCACGACCTCATCGACGATAAGCACGCCCCGGACGCCGCAGAAGAACTCAGAGCCTCGCCCTACTCTTCTCGCGTCCGAGCCTATCCAAAAACATCTCGATTCGTGCTCGTTTGCAGTACCAACGACACCGCCACATCTCGGCCGTCGCCGACGGTGAACTTACCAATCCGACCTTGCCAAGGTCTATAAATATGCCTGGAGCTTCTCCAGGAAACCCTAGAACCTCGCCGCCCATCCATTCTCTCTCAGTCGTCCTCTATCTCTCGCATTCTTCCACTTTCTGTCGCCGGTGTCGAGCAAGAACACGGCGGAGGAGGCCACCCCAGCCTCCGGCGCGTGGTCCAGGAGGAGCGCCTGGACTCTAGGAGCATCTGGAAGGAGCCCAGCATCCAGGGGAGCCGTGTAGCGGATCAATTTCATCGATCCCTTTGCAGCACATCGCCGGGAAATGGTCAATCGCCGTCGTCTCCGTCAGCAATCGTCGTCGTCGACCACGCCGTCGTATTCAGGGTGAGCTCGCGCATCTAATGAGCCAGATCTCGCTTCCTAGATCCATCTGTAGCTCGCAACCGATAGTTGGCCGGAGCCCGCCGCCGCAGATGTGTTAACCGGCGATGCTCCGGTGACCATTGGGTGGTGTCGTTCACGCTCGTTTGCTCGCCATCAAGTACTGGTTCGAACACACCTAGTTAGGATGTCTCTGGAGGTCTCTAGCAGTCGTTTTGTCGCTCGCCGGAGCATCACCGGCGTTCTCTCCGGCGAGATCGACGTGGCACCGCCACCTCAGCTCTGTTGACTGGTCGTTGCCCGCGTGGCAATTGACTCAGTCAACAGGCCCACCTGTCTGTCTCTGCGGGTAGATTTGAATCGGTACAAATAGTATTTTAGTTTTAATTTAAAAACCAATAAATAGCTGAAACTTTGCAAAATCATATAAAATTCATTTCAACTCAGAAAAATATGAATAATATATCAAAATGCTCACAAAAATAAAATCTACTCAAATAAAATAAAAAACAAAAATGTATGTCAAAATAAAAATTCACTTATTTTTATCTTTATTAATTAGGTCTTTCCAATTCAGAAACTCAATTCGGCTCCCGGGTGCGTATGATCCCTCTACCATAAAAATATATTTCCAAGTGTTAAAAAATTTTGACAAAAAAATTTACATGTACATCTCCATAACATATGTGTATTCGTCAAGTTTCACGAAAAAATGATATTTTTTGTAGTCTAAGCGAAAAAGAGAAAATTTATCTTGTGACAAGTCTTTGTTTCAGCACCGAATTTTATCTTTTTTACACACGCCACATGACATGTCGATTTTTTATGAAACGACTTTGTAAGCGCGTAGCACATGAAGATGTACGTGCGAAATTTTTGTTTCAATTTTTTTGACATTTTAAAATGTGTCTAACATGTATTTCAAGATAAAGGGAGCATACGCTCCCATGTGCCAAAACATCACTCCCTTTCCAATTGATTTAAAAACAAATTGAATTCAATAAATAATTAAGTTTCAAAGAAATTAAATTTTAACTATTCATTAACTAAGTAAAATGTTAAGATTCATTTACTTGATCATATTTTTCATCAATTAAAATATTAGTGGTAATTCATAAACCCTAGTTTGCAAATTACCATTTACTATTTCTTTAAATAATAATAAAGCAAGAAAATACCAACAACTAATATTATTTTGGGTAATCTAAAACTTGTTTATCTAAACATCTTTAATTAACAAGTTAAGTATTTTAAAATATAATAACAATTGTTAAACCCTAGTTTTTTAATTAAACCTAAAAAGGAGTTACCCTAATTATTAATTATTGTGAAAATTAATAAAATGACCAACTATGATTAATTTTGTTTCAAAGTAATTAGTGACCACTTTTCTATTGTCAATTATAATTTTAAGATTTGTACCATAATTTAGAAACCTAATTTTAAAATAAGTAAGACCTTGATTCCATTATTTTATGTGTTCATCCTTAATAGTTGCAATCCTAAAACCCTAGGGGTTTAGCCCATATGATTATATAAGCTTCATCTATACCTATAGAACCCTAGTTAGAAACAAATGCATGCATGATCATGATCTATTAACTTAAAACAAAATCATTTCACATGTGGTTATCATTTCATGTCTTTATTTTTGCTTAACACCTATATGATCCAATTAGTGCCACCTAGGTATAAACCCTAACTTGTTAATTGGATTAGTACCATTGATCACCACTTCTATATACCATACCATTAGGACCAACCTCAACCATCAAACCCTAGTAGAATCCTAGTGATGAACCCTAACACCAATTTTATGAAGTAATGCACATCACATGCTCCTATCCCACTAAACCCTGCTTAGAGAGTAATAAACCACTTAGTTTAGAAACCATTAGTGATTACTTAGTTTAGCAAATAGGAAGCAATAGTAAACCCTAACTCATAGCACCACCTTGACCATCATCCTTTGATATGATACCATAATCAACCATAGTAATGAACCTGCCAATACTTGCTACATATAAACCCATTCTATTTAAGAACCAACTAGTTCCTATTAGTAAACTAAATGAACCCATTAGTAGACCCTAGAAGCCATAGCTCCTATTCATAGTAGTTCTTGTTCTTATTTAACCTGTTCTTCAAAAGTTATTCTTTTGAAGTACAAATGTCAATTAAACCATAGAAGCCATAGTTCTTATTTGAAATACTTATTATTTCTTAATCAACATGTTCTTCAAAAGTTATTCTTTTGAAGTATAATACATATAATCCTCAACCATGCATCATAAAACTTAAAAATTGACAACTGTTCTTTACATATTGTTCCACCACTATTCTTTATGTGTATGATTGTTATGATGCATTATGTCACTTGTTTATGCTATAATATCACCAACCCTAATAAGAACCTTGTTTGAGAACCATCCTAAAAGTGCAACACACCCTAAAGAAATCTTTACAACTTATCAATCCTAAATCATCGAGGTTAGGTTACGCTCGGGACGATTGCATCTCATACTATGCATTATAGCATTTTTGCCAGTTCTTTAAACATTGTCCTTACCGGACAATGATGGTATTTCAGAATTTGGAGTTATCACGTATCGAAGCTTTTGCCTGCATAATCTTGCAGTCAAGAAAGGCAAGTTCATCGCTTGCTCATGTCATTTGATTATTTTTATCAAATTATATGCCAAGTACTATACTTATCACTCCTGCATTAAAAAGCAAAGTATTATTTTACAATTATGAATATGACTATGTGGTGGGCAATGGAACCATGGTATGTGTTGATATGGTGGAGGTTCCATTGCAAGGGTACTATTCATCTAGGACTAAGTACCAATGCCGTCCAGTGATTCTAGCGCCGTACAAATCGCGTTGACCATAAGATCTATAATGGCTCTGGGGAAGTCAGCTGTATCTTTTCCCTCTCGCATGCCAACGGACTGGTAATAAGGGTTGCCCGTATCGGTCTATCTTTGGTAAAGGTGGGGACATGTGGTCCTGCACAGTCTACCATTAGATACAGGAGAGGGTAGACTTATTATTGGTCTATGAAGGATTGTAAGGGTTGTCCGGATCAGTCTATCTATGGTGTATAGGACAGGGCACATAAGTTGTTCGGATCAGTCTACCTTAACGGTATAGGAGAGAACAAGTGCCTGTGTTAGTCTACCCATAGATATAGGAGAGGACAGACTTACAAAGGGTGGGTCTGCGAGGTCGCGGAGAAGGCAGTGATTGGCTTGGATCTTACACCGGCCGATGTCTACGGGAGCTTCTATTCTTGTAGACAGTGTTGGGCCTCCAAGAGCAGAGGTTTGTAGAAAGCAAGTTTCCCTTAAGTGGATTACCCAAGGTTTATCGAACTCAGGGAGGAAGAGGTCAAAGATATCCCTCTCATGCAACCCCGCAACCACAAAGCAAGAAGTCTCTTGTGTCCCCAACACACCTAATAGGTGCACTAGTTCGGCGAAGAGATAGTGAAATACGTGGTATAAATAAGTATGAGCGAGTACGGCGCCAGAAAAGTGCTTCTGGCGTGCATTGATGGTAGTAATATTGCGGGAAGTAAACAAGCGTAGTAACGCAGCGTAGTAATTCGATAAATAACAAGCAGCGATAGCGATATTTAGGAACAAGGCCTAGGGAATAGACTTTCACTAGTGGACACTCTCAACTTTGATCACATAACAGAATAGATAAATGCATACTCTACACTTTTGTTGGATGATGAACACATTGCGTAGGATTACACGAACCCTCAATGCCGGAGTTAACAAGCTCCACAATTAATGTTCATATTTTAGTAACCTTATAGTGTAAGATAGATCAAAAGACTAAACCAAGTACTAACATAGCATGCACACTGTCACCTTCATGCATATGTAGGAGGAATAGATCACATCAATATATCATAGCAATAGTTAACTTCGCAATCTACAAGAGATCACAATCATAGCCTACGCCAAGTACTCACACGGTGCACACACTGTCACCTTTACACACGTGGAGGAGGAATAGAGTACTTTAATAACATCACTAGAGTAGCACATAGATGAATAGTGATACAAAACTCATATGAATCTCAATCATGTAAGGCAGCTCATGAGATTACTGTATTGAAGTACATAGGAGAGAGATGAACCACATAGCTACCGGTACAGCCCCGAGCCTCGATGGAGAACTACTCCCTCCTCGTGGGAGCAGCAGCGTGATGAAGATGGCGGTGGAGATGGCAGCGGTGTCGATGGAGAAGCCTTCGGGGGCACTTCCCCGCCGGCAGGTGCCGGGCAGAGACTCCTGTCCCCGGATCTTGGCTTCGCGATGGCGGCGGCTCGGAAGGTTTCGCGTATCGTGGCTTTCTCAGTAAGGGTTTCGATGCGGGGGCTTTAAATAGGCGAAGAGGCGGGGAGGGTCAAAGGGCGACCACACCATAGGGTGGCGCGGGCCCAGCCCCGGCGCGCCACCATGTCATCTGGGGCCCACAGGGCCTCCTGCGCTCTCGGGTGTTACGGATGCTTCCGGCAAAATAGGAACCAGGCGTTGATTTCGTCCAATTCCGAGAATATTTCGTTACTAGGATTTCGAAACCAAAAACAGCAGAAAAGGAACTGGCACTTCGGCATCTTGTTAATAGGTTAGTTCCGGAAAATGCGTAAATACGACATATAATGTGCATAAAACATGTAGATATCATCAATAAAGTAGCATGGAACATAAGAAATTATCGATACGTTGGAGACGTATCAGCATCCCCAAGCTTAGTTCTGCTCGTCCCGAGTAAAACGATAACAAAGATAATTTCTGAAGTGACATGCCATCATAACCTTGATCATATTGTAAACATATGTAATGAATGCAGCGATCAAAAACAATGGTAATGACATGAGTAAACAAGTGAATCATAAAGCAAAGACTTTTCATGAATAGTACTTCAAGACAAGCATCAATAAGTCTTGCATAAGAGTTAACTCATAAGCAATAAATTCTTAGTAGAAAGCTTTGAAACAACACAAAGGAAGATATAAGTTTCAGCGGTTGCTTTCAACTTTAACATGTATATCTCATGGATAATTGTCAACACAAAGTAATATAACAAGTGCAATAGGTAAACATGTAAGAATCAATGCACGCAGTTCACACAAGTGTTTGCTTCTAAGATAGAAAGAATAGGTAAACTGACTCAACAATAAAGTAAAAGAATGGTCCTTCAAAGAGGAAAGCATCGATTGCTATATTTGTGCTAGAGCTTTGATTTTGAAAACATATAGAGAGCATAAAAATAAAGTTTTGAGAGGTGTTTGTTGTTGTCAACGAATGGTAGCGGGTACTCTAACCCCCTTGCCAGGCAAACCTTCAAAGAGTGGCTCCCATTTTATTTTTATTTTTGGGTGGCTTCCAACCTTTCTTTCACAAACCATGGCTAACCGAATCCTCGGGTGCCTGCCAACAATCTCATACCATGAAGGAGTGCCTTTTAATTTTAGTTTTATTATGATGACACTCCTCCCCACCTTTGCTTTCTCAAGCCATGGCTAACCGAATCCTTCGGGTGCCGTCCAACAATCACATACCATGGAGGAGTGTCTATTTTTGTTAATTAATTTGGGACTGGGAATCCCATTGCCAGCTCTTTTTGCAAAATTATTGGATAAGCGGATGAAGCCACTAGTCCATTGGTGAATGTTGCCCAACAAGATTGAAAGATAAACACCACATACTTCCTCATGAGCTATAAAACATTGACACAAATCAGAGGTGATAAATTTTGAATGGTTTAAAGGTAGCACTCAAGCAATTTACTTTGGAATGGCGGAGAAATACCATGTAGTAGGTAGGTATGGTGGACACAAATGGCATGAATATTGGCTCAAGTATTTGGATGCATGAGAAGTATTCCCTCTCGATACAAGGTTTAGGCTAGCAAGGTTATTTGAAGCAAACTCAAGTATGAAATGGTGCAGCAAGACTCACATATAAACATATTGTAAACATTATAAGACTTTACATCGTCTCCTTGTTGTTCAAACACCTCAACCAGAAAATATCTAGACTTAGAGAGACCAATCATGCAAACCAAATTTTAACAAGCTCTATGTAATTATTTATTAATGGGTACAAGGTACATGATGCAAGAGCTTAACCAAGATCTATATGAGCACATCAATTGCCAAGTTTCACATTATTCAAGACATTATACCAATTACTACATGTAGCATTTCCCGTTTCCAACCATATAACAATTAACGAAGCAGTTTCAACCTTCGCCATGAAAATTAAAAGCTAAGAACACATATGTTCATACGAACCAGCGGAGCGTGTCTCTCTCCCAAATAATCATTTATTCAAACAAAAACAAAAACAAAAACATACAGACGCTCCAAGTAAAGTACATAAGATGTGACCGAATAAAAATATAGTTTCAAGAGAAGGAACCTGATACTTTGTCGATGAAGAAGGGGATGCCTTGGGCATCCCAAGCTTAGATGATTGAGTCTTCTTGAAATATGCAGGGATGAACCACCGGGCATCCCCAAGCTTAGACTTTTCATTCTTCTTGATCGTAGTATATCATCCTCCTCTCTTGACCCTTGAAAACTTCATTCACACCAAACTTCAAGCAAACTCATTAGAGGGTTAGTGCATAACCAAAAATTCACATGTTCAGAGGTGACACAAACATTCTTTTCACTTCTGGACATTGCATAAAGCTACTGGACATTAATGGATCAAAGAAATAAATCCAACATAGCAAAAGAGGCAATGCGAAATAAAAGGCAGAATCTGTCAAAAACAGAACAGTCCGTAAAGACGAATTTAAAGCTGGCACCAGACTTGCTCAAATGGAAAAACTCAAAACTAATGAAAGTTGCGTACATATCTGAGGATCACGCTCGTAAATTGGCAGATTTTTTCGAATTTTCTACAGAGAACTGTGCCCAGATTCGTGACAGACAGCAATGCTTTCTGCGCAGCGATCCCAAATATGACATCAACTTCGACATAGAAACTTTTACTTGGCACAAAAACATGATAAGGAGAGGTTGCTACAGTAGTAAACAACTTCCAAGACACAAATATAAAACAAAGTACTGTAGCAAAATAACACATGGGTTATCTCCCAAGAAGTTCTTTCTTTATAGCCATTAAGATGGGCTTAGCAGTTTTGGTGATGCACCCGCAAGAAATAGTATTTGAAGCAAAAGAGAGCTTCAAGAGGCAATTTCAAAACACATTTAAGTCTAACATGCTTCCTATGCATAAGAATCTTGTAAATAAACAAGTTCATGAAGAGCAAAGTAACAAGCATAGGAAGATAAAACAAGTGT
Source organism: Lolium multiflorum (assembly GCA_030979885.1). NCBI lineage: Eukaryota > Viridiplantae > Streptophyta > Magnoliopsida > Poales > Poaceae > Lolium > Lolium multiflorum. Next base: position 49,093,425 of record CM061752.1, on the reverse strand, counting down.
AGCTTCAAAAATTTCAGCACATAGAGAGGCATTTTAGTAACATGAAAATTTCTACAACCATATTTTCCTCTCTCATAATAACTTTCAGTAGCAACATGAGCAAACTCAACAATATAACTATCACTTAAAGCATTCTTATCATGAGTCTCATGCATAAAATAATTACTACTCCCAACATAAGCATAGTCATTCTTATTAATTGTAGTGGGAGCAAATTCAACAAAGTAGCTATCAAATATAGGAGGTATATTGTAATCATAACCAAATTTATCCTCCATAACAGGTGGTAACAAAAGACTACTATCATTATAATCATCATAAATGGGAGGCAAAGTATCATCAAAGTAAATTTTCTCCTCAATGCTTGGGGGACTAAAAATATCATGCTCATCAAAGCCAGCTTCCCCAAGCTTAGAATTTTCCATAGCATTAGCAACAATAGTGTTCAAAGCATTCATATTAATATGTTCCATGGGTTTTTTAATTTTTGCATCAAACCATCCATGTCTTAAATCAGGAAATAGAATAAGAAGCTCTTTGTTGTCCATTATGCCTAACTAGTGTAAACAAGAAACCAAATGTCGCAATTGCAGAGTCTAAAGGAAATAGCTTCGAGCACACACACAATGGCGCTAGAAAAGTACTCGGAACCGGAGTATGAGTGCCTTTTACCTTTCCTCCCCGGCAACGGCGCCAGAAAAGTGCTTTGCGCGTAGTTGACGAGGGAGGAAAAGTGCTTAGTTGCCGGGCTTGCCAATGTGTGAGTGCCGTTTACCTTCCCTCCCCGGCAACGGCGCCAGAAGTGCTTGATGTCTACGGGAGCTTCTATTCTTGTAGACAGTGTTGGGCCTCCAAGAGAGAGGTTTGTAGAACAGCAGCAAGTTTCCCTTAAGTGGATTACCCAAGGTTTATCGAACTCGGGGAGGAAGAGGTCAAAGATATCCCTCTCATGCAACCCTGCAACCACAAAGCAAGAAGTCTCTTGTGTCCCCAACACACCTAATAGGTGCACTAGTTCGGCGAAGAGATAGTGAAATACGTGGTATAAATAAGTATGAGCAGAGTACGGCGCCAAAAGTGCTTGTGGCGTGCTTGATGGTAGTAATATTGCGGGAAGTAAACAAACGAGTAACGCAGCGTAGTAATTCAAGAAAACAATAACAAGCAGCGATAGCGTATTTAGGAACAAGGCCTAGGGAATAGACTTTCACTAGTGGACACTCTCAACTTTGATCACATAAGAATAGATAAATGCATACTCTACACTTTTGTTGGATGATGAACACATTGCGTAGGATTACACGAACCCTCAATGCCGGAGTTAACAAGCTCCACAATTAATGTTCATATTTTAGTAACCTTATAGTGTAAGATAGATCAAAAGACTAAACCAAGTACTAACATAGCATGTCACCTTCATGCATATGTAGGAGGAATAGATCACATCAATATATCATAGCAATAGTTAACTTCGCAATCTACAAGAGATCACAATCATAGCCTACGCCAAGTACTCACACGGTGCACACACTGTCACCTTTACACACGTGGAGGAGGAATAGAGTACTTTAATAACATCACTAGAGTAGCACATAGATGAATAGTGATACAAAACTCATATGAATCTCAATCATGTAAGGCAGCTCATGAGATTTTGTATTGAAGTACATAGGAGAGAGATGAACCACATAGCTACCGTACAGCCCCGAGCCTCGATGGAGAACTACTCCCTCCTCGTGGGAGCAGCAGCGGTGATGAAGATGGCGGTGGAGATGGCAGCGGTGTCGATGGAGAAGCCTTCGGGGGCACTTCCCCGTCCGGCAGGGTGCGGAACAGACTCCTGTCCCCGCATCTTGGCTTCGCGATGGCGGCGGCTCTGGAAGGTTTCGCGTATCGTGGCTTTCTCCGTAAGGGTTTTCGATGCAGGGGCTTTAAATAGGCGAAGAGGCGGCGCAGGAGGGTCAAAGGGGCGACCACACCATAGGGTGGCGCGGGCCCAGCCCGGCCGCACCATGTCATGGGGCCCACGGGGCCCCCTCCAGCGGCTCTCGGGTGTTGGATGCTTCCGGGCAAAATAGGAACACGGCGTTGATTTCGTCAATTCCGAGAATATTTCGTTACTAGGATTTCTGAAACCAAAAACAGCAGAAAACAGACCGGCACTTCGGCATCTTGTTAATAGGTTAGTTCCAGAAAATGCGTAAATACGACATATAATGTGCATAAAACATGTAGATATCATCAATAAAGTAGCATGGAACATAAGAAATTATCGATACGTTGGAGACGTATCATGGCCCCACACCAAGGAAGTGTGGACGAGCATGCATCTCGGAAAGGTATCAAGGATAAGTTCTCTTATGGGAAAAGTAACGCACCTCTGCAGAGGATATTGAATTGTGACTGTCACTCCCTGTTCCGGGAAGGGAACTGCGAACGCGGGAGGAAAGGAACTCCATGAAGTTCTAGTCAACCTGTGAAGACTGACGGGCATAGTTTTCAGAATAAAATAAACCTTTTGAAGAAATGTTTATGAAAACTTGCATTCTCCTATGACTTTCTGGTCTGTGGCTGTAGCTAGTGCATGATACACCTATTTCCCTAATATGAACTTGCTGAGTACGCTCGTACTCATCCCACTCTTAAATCCCCTGCTTAGCTATGGAGGCACCGAAGGAGAAACTACCGTGGAACTCGAAGGCAAAGGAGACAACTGCAACAAGCTGAAGAATCCAAGCAAAGAAGTCAATGAAGTCAACTTCTGCAACAACTAGAGTGAAAACTTAGACTAGTAATAGAAGGGAGCCTTTCCCTAATCTTAGCACCTAAATAGCTAGATTTCTATAGCAAGCCTAGTAGCTCTTAAGCTTGTGTTAGCAATAAGTTAGACTAAGAGTCGTTCTTCTGGAGCTTTATTTGAAGTTTTACCTCACTGTAAAGTAGGAGGCTGTGTTGATCTTCTGTAACCAGTTGGTGTAATCTTCTATAGACATACCTTGGACTCGCATATGTTTCTGTTGTACCACTCTGAGGGATGTAATATGAGTGGAACGGTGTTTCACTTGTGTTATGTCAACGACTTGTGTACTACACCATGCAGTGGTACGCTGGGTCACCACACGCCTCCACCTATAAATAGGCTAGTTGGCTCAGATGTGAGATTAGACTTGATGTGAAATTAAACCTGAGCATGGCTCACCCTTGTGGGAACCCTACCTAGATCTATGATCTTGTATCCCCACCGGGCTCCTTATCGACTCGTGAAGATCTCTTTGGTGACTTCTACCGTTTGTTTGATCTTTTGCTTGCACTTCTACCTATTTGGTCTTTTGCTTGCACTTCTATCAAACCTTCCGGTCTTTTCGCCCTTCTAGATCTCCCGAGCTTCAATTTGTCGATCTCTTTGCGGGACTTCTACCGGAAGGTCTTTTCTCGCAAACTCTATCGAGTTGGTGTTTCGAGCCAACGAGGGAAAACTTGATTTGTGTGCGTGTGTGTGTTGTATCCCCGCGATTCCCCCACGTGTTCATCGCGTTCATCCACCTACCCCCACGAATCCCTTCAAATCTTTGAAGATCGGGCACATCCCTGGGCTTAGCCCTTATCAATGTCACTTCATAAATTATCATTGTTATCGTTTACCTACTCGAGGGCGAGTAGGAACTAAACTTGGGGATGCTTGATACGTCTCAAACGTATCTATAATATCTTATGTTCCATGCTACTTTTATGACAATACTCACATGTTTTATACATACTTTACATCATTATTATGCATTTTCCGGCACTAACCTATTAACAAGATGCGAAAGTTCTTGTTTTCTGTTTTTGGTTTCAGAAATCCTACAAAGGAAATATTCTCAATTGGACGAAACCAACGCCCGGTCTTATTTTTCCACGAAGCTTCCAAGACCGAAGGAGATACGAAGTGGGGCCACGAGGGCCCGTACCCATAGGGCGGCGCGACCAGCATGGGGCCCGCGCCGGCCTATGGTGTGGGGCCCCGCGCCGCCTCCAACCCTACCCTTCCGCCTACTTAAAGCCTTCATCGCGAAAACCCCTGTACCGAGAGCCACGATACGGAAAACCTTACTGTGACACCGCCGCTGCCAATCCCATCTCGGGGGATTCAGGAGATCGCCTCGGCACCCTGCCGAGAGGGGAATCATCACCGGAGGGCTCTACATCATCATGCCCGCCTCCGGATTGATGCGTGAGTAGTTCATCCTTGGACTATGGGTCCATAGCGTAGCTAGATGGTTGTCTTCTCCTCATTGTGCTATCATGTTAGATCTTGTGAGCTGCCTATCATGATCAAGATCGTCTATTTGTAATGCTACATGTTGTGTTTGTTGGGATCCGATGAATATTGAATACTATGTCAAGTTGATTATCAATCTATCATATATGTGTAGTTTATGTTCTTGCATGCTCTCCGTTGCTAGTAGAGGCTCTGGCCAAGTTGATACTTGTAACTCCAAGAGGGAGTATTTATGCTCGATAGTGGGTTCATGCCTCCATTGAATCTGGGACAGTGACAGAAAGTTCTAAGGTTGTGGATGTGCTGTTGCCACTAGGGATAAAACATCAATGCTTTGTCTAAGATATTTGTGTTGATTACATTACGCACCATACTTAATGCAATTGTCTGTTGTTTGCAACTTAATACTGGAGGGGGGTGCGGATGCTAACCGAAGGTGGACTTTTTAGGCATAGATGCATGCTGGATAGCGGTCTATGTACTTTGTCGTAATGCCCTGATTAAATCTCATAGTAGTCATCATGATATGTATGTGCATCTCTATTTGTCAATTGCCCAACGTAATTTGTTCACCCAACATGCTAGTTATCTTATCGGAGAGACACCACTAGTGAACTGTGGACCCCGGTCCATTCTTTTACATCTGAATACAATCTACTGCAATACTTGTTCTCTTGTTCTTCGCATACAAACATCATTTTCCACCATACGTTTAATCCTTTGTTTTCAGCAAGCCGGTGAGATTGACAACCTCACTGTTACGTTGGGCAAAGTACTTTGATTGTGTTGTGCAGGTTCCACGTTGCCGCCGGAATCCCTGGTGTTGCGCCGCACTACACTCCTTCACCAACAACCTTCACGTGTTCCTTGACTCCCTTGGTTCGATAACCTTGGTTTCATACGAGGAAAACTTGCTTCTATACGCATCACACCTTCCTCTTGGGGTTCCCAACGGACGTGTGTATGCACGCATCAAGGATCAAGGCCGAGTTCAATGAGCGCAAGGTGATCAACAACTACTACAACAAAGTTACAATGAAGAGGAGCCAAAGGCAATATCGACGCGATGGACTATCATCCAGGCGTCGATGAACATGTTCCATGGGTTCCATAGCGAGATCGAGACCAGAGGCGACAGCGGCATCGACATCAGCGGCATGGTACGACTCTTTCTTAGATAATCTGTAGCGCCTATATTTTGTTCGACGATCTGATTGTGTTTCCTTTGGTTAGTTCGACAAGGCCATGGATATGTACCGGAAGAACTCGGAAGGGCATAAGTCTTTCACGCTGATGCATTGCTATAGCAAGCTCAAAACGAACGAGAAATGGCGGTTGCCGCGCCAATCGTTGTCGAAGGGGAAAGACGCCGTTGATCTGGATGCGCCGCTGGCAACATCGGCAGGGCGCCCTATCGGCAACAAGGCTGCCAAGGCCGCCTTGGCCGATGCTACGTCGTCCGAGAAGACGCAGGCGTCGATCACGAAATGCCTCGTCGAGGTCTCCTCGACCTTGCTCTCCCGCGACAAAGGCCGACGAAAGGTGGGCGACACTGCTCAAGAGGCAAGAGGAGAAGATGGAGCTCAAGAAACGCAGGGACGACATGTCCCTGCTGAGAGCGTCGACAAAAGGAATGTCTCCCCGGACGCGGGCGGCGTACAACTTCTTTAAAGGCCAGATCCTCGACGACATTGGAGCCAAAATGGCGGTGGCCGAGGCGGCGGCCCAGGCAACGGCAGCGGCAGCAACCCCAAGCCCGGAGCAAGAGCCGGCAGACGCGTCTGCGACAACATCTGCTACTACACCTACGTCGGTCTTTGCCTCGGCGTCGGCGACGGAGTATGCACACCGGGCAGATCACGACGAGTTCATCGTGATCGACGGGCCTATATCGACTCAGGATGCGTCGGTGTCGCTCAACCCCTTCTTCTAATTTAGCTTGCACCACCGGTCTGTAATATAATCACGCGCCCAGTACTTGATCGCCGCTACTCTGATCGCGACGACTTCGACGGAAACGATCTCTTTTAAATGCAAACTATTTAAATTTCTGATGAGGGACGATGTTTGGGAGACGCCAAAGGCGGAGCCAGGAATTTGTCACGCCACGGGCGAACAACAAAGGGCAAATTTTTTTTGTCTATAATTACCCCAGTTGTAAGGCATAACAAAATATAGCTAATTTAAGCACTCTATTTAATGGTGTTTCAACAATTCAACTCGCAACTTCAGATATAATAAAAGGCAATATGTAGCATACATGAAACAAAACTACAAAATATGGTACCAAATGGATGATCAGCTTGTCGAGCCTCCCATGACTTCATCTTCGATAGTAGAAGAAGCCAGCCCTTGAAATATAAGATGTTGATCGTTCATCAGTACATACACAAGCAACATGAGATAGTTCATAATGGATGCAAAAAAATGAAAACTTACTTCTAGGACGAGGTAAAAGGCCTTTACGAGAGCAATATCCTTGAAATCGCTCTATGATCTTTGACTCTTCAATACTAACAAATACATCTCGCTCAATATAACAGACCATTCTGTGATTCATCCAATCATCACCCATCTTGTTCCTCAACCCAGTCTTGATGATGCTCATTGCTGAAAAGGCCCTTTCCACTGTTGCAGTTGCAACTGGTAAAATTAATGCTAACTCAACAAGGCGATAAACCAAGGGGAAAGATGTGTGCATATCAGCTAGAACCATCTTCATGGCAAGATGACCAAGGTCATTACAGTTCATCAAATGAGAATCAGTTCTTGCTTCATGGATGAATGATTCCAATTGGTTTCTAAGGACAAAAGCAACTTCATATGTAGAGAAGTCAGCAACATACATATTAGCAAGCTCAACTAGTTTGTCTTCATCATAATTGGCAAATGAATTTCTAGGATCAAGACAAGCTATGCATCTCAACAATTGAGTGGATCTTTCAGCAAAGCGGTTGTTCAACTCAACAATAATTTGATCATGCAGAACATTGAATATTTCAATTCTGAAATAATGATAGTATGTAACCAATTGCCCACCCCAAGTCCTTGAACGACCATTGGATGTCCTTGTATCTTCCATGTTTGGCACTACAATGTTGTATTTGAGACAAAAATCAGTTACCTCTTGAAGGAGCCCATCCCAACCATCTTGCCTTATCTCTTGAATTTTATCCAATGTGGATTTGATCAATCCCACAGCACGCACAATGTTCTGATTCTTCTTTTGCAAGCAATATGACAGATCATTAGTCTTGCCCAATATTCTAATCATAATATGCAATATGAGAACAAATTCAAATGTCTCCATGTGCTTTATCAACCCCCAAGCTGTGGTTCTTTGTGTAACATTCTCTGCATCAAGGAATAGATTTTCTAATACCTTCAGAACAGGTTTCCACATCATAATAAGGCGGCATAAGGTCCTATGATGTGATCCCCACCGTGTATCACCAGGTCTTGCAAGATTAGTTAACTGATTTTTTCCCTTCCCACCAACAGTTTCCCCTTCCTCTAATTGGCGCACAATTTCATCATGTTGCTCTTGGGCCAATTGATCATGTCTCTTACATGAAGCATTAACAATGTTGACAACCATGCTAGTATACTCAAAAAAATCCCTTACTGATGAACAACACTTAGCAACAGCAACAACAACTAATTGCAACTGATGTGCAAAGCAGTGTATATAATGAGCATATGGATTTTCATCCAGGATCAACCTTTGCAGCCCACAAAATTCCCCTCGCATATTAGAAGCCCCATCATAACCCTGCCCTCTCAAATTAGACATAGATAAGCCATTAGTAGCAAAGATACCATCCAAAGCTGTCTTGAGTGAAGTTGCTCTAGTATCAAGAACATGCTCAATTGCAATAAATCTCTCAATCACCTCGCCTCTTTTGTTGACATACCTACATAAGAGAAAAAGAGCACAATTAATACTTTGCAACTATGAGAAAATATATGTGCAAGAAATAGACATACAATGCAAGACAAGGTTACTACCTCAAACACATTGCCATTTGCTCCTTAATAGATGCATCTCTGGACTCATCAACAAGCAAGGAGAATTTACTATCTCCAATATCCTGAATAATGGCTTTGGTGGTCTCTTCTGCACAAGCCTTGCACAAGTCCAATTGTATCCCATGTGAAGTCAGCTTATGGTTTTCCCCGGCTTCCCCAATCAATTTTTCTGCTATTGGATCTTTCTTTGTGTACCATTCCAGAAGCTCCTTAAAGTTACCCTTATTCTTCGATGTAATAGACTCATCATGACCACGAAAAGCAAGGCCTTGTAGAAGCAAGAACTTGACAACACCCAACATAATCAAGAGACGAGCTTTGTATTTTTCTTGTTCACTATTAGTACCCCGAACAAGCACATGTGGAATATTTTGCCTCTAATTTTTGAAAGCCAAATAATGTTGTCTAGCCTTATTATGAGCACTGTCATGTTTACCAACATGGCGACTAAGAACACTAGGGCCATCCTTCCATGTTTTAAACCCATTCTTGGTAAATGCTTCAATACCATAGTTTTCAGCTCTTGGTTGCTTAAATAGAAAACAGAAAAAGCAAAAGGCAGCCTCTTTATCAACACTATACTCCAACCAACTACGGTGATCATCATACCAATAGTCATGAAAGCTTCTGTAGCCACTTCCTACCCATTTTCGTTCATATGTATGATTAGTTGGTTGGCATGGACCCCTACTAATATACTCCCTTCTAGCAAGATCTCTAACATCTGGATCCAACTGCTCAATTGGTTTTCTCAAACCAGGATCTGATTCAATATCACCAGGCCCAAGTGCAGCTGTAACACGGGGATTATTAACACTAGCTTGAGTTGAAGTGCCCGATTCTGTGGTTTGCAATTGAAAAAAGCTATCAATTCTATTTCTTTTGTTCATCTTGTCCTCCTGTCAAAAATAATTTGTAGCCAATTTAACTAACACAGCTAAGGGGACAAAGCACTAAGCAACCTAGCTAAAGCACTGAACAATAATTTGATCATGCAAAACAATACAACGAATTTAGGGCAGAGCAAACAAGGGGAAAATGGGGGAACCTAGCTGGCCGGGAGGTGGCCGGGAGGTGGGCGGCGGGCGCGGATCAGCGGAGCGGCGGGCGGCCGGGAGGTGGGCGGAGGGCGGAGGGTGGAGGGTGGAGGGCGGCGGCGCGCGTCCGCGTCTGCGAGTCTGGAGACCTGGAGACTGGAGTCGTCGTGCACTCGTGCGTGGAGTCGCGTCCTCGCGTGCGTGCTGTGGACGGTGCCGTGTCGCTCGCTTCGCCTGGGCCAGAAGTGAGCAGAGGAGAGCTGGGCTGGGCTGGGCTGCGCCCCGGGCCGAATCCTAGATGTAAGCTAGGATTTTTTTTCACGCCCCAGGCCGTGGCCCGTGTAGCCTGGGGCCCAAATCCGCCTTTGGGAGACGCGGTTGGGGAGCGACGTCCTCCAAACGCGCAAAACTCATCCCCGAATCTCGCTGACGCCGGAACGGTTTGAGTGACACGACTGGCCATCCTCTTAAACCACATAGGCATGTAGTGCCGAGGTTGGGAGGTCGCTATTCACGGTGGGCAAAAAAACCGATGACCGAAGACCGAAACCGAAAAGACCGAGACCGAACCCGAAAAGACCGAGACCGAAATGACCGATAAAATATTGGGTAGAAAATTTTATAGACCGAATTAAGTTTGGTCAATTCGGTCATTTTGTTCTAAGTAACCGAACAGACCGAACAGACCGAATTTTACGTAAGACTGTCCCAATCTTTAGATTTTGTGATATGCGTGAGATATGATATTGTTGAATGTTCATAAACTTCTCTAGCGTTTTTACATTTTTGTTTAGATTGTTGAATATTTATTCATGCCAATTGATAACAATATATGCAATGAAAAAACATCCAAAATACATCTAAAATGTTGCCAACTTTTTACTAAATAATATCTAAGTTTTGCGTTGACAATATCGGCCACACTATTCGGTCATGACCGAACCCGAACCCGAATTATTGGGTACCCGAATTTGTCGGGTAGTAAAAATAACAAGTATATTTCGGTCTTCATTTTTTTCTGACCGAATTTGAAATAGACCGAAATACAAAAACCGAATTTTCGGTCATGACCGAATGCCCACCCCTAGTCGCTATCACTGAACGTTCAAAATTCCAAAATCTGCACAGCTCAGCAGCCCACGTGTAAAGTGCTCGTGCCGTACTCGTAATCTACTCCTCAGTCTGACGAGGTGGCCCGCTGCCTGACTCGTCGTCTCCTTCCCCGGCGCTTCCAGATGTCGATGACGATGCGACGCGCGGCGGCGCTCGGCGCCCGCCACATCCTCGCCTCCTCGGCGGCCTCCTCGCGCCTCACCAGCCGCCGCCACGTACGCCCTCTTTCCCCCAACCGCACTCGCCAGCGATCCTTTCCGCTCCTTCATACCCCGCGCCCTCCCGCCGGCACGGGGAGGATCACTGCCGTGCTGTTGTGCTCAGTCCGTCGAGTTTTTTCGTTTCGTTTTCTGGGTGAGGTGAGCAGATGGGCAGCGTGAACGCGGCCGCGGCGATGGAGAAGATCCGGGCGGCGGGGCTGCTCAGGACGCAAGGCCTCATCGGCGGCAAGTGGGTCGACGCCTACGACGGGAAGACCCTCGAGGTAACTACTCTTCACTCCCTCCATCACACCGTATTGGTGCTTCCGCGAAGCTTGTGGGCTGGCGCGGTTACTTCGAGGTAATCAGGGGTTGCTGGTTGGTGCTCCGTGATTCCGTGTGCCATGGGGTGGGTGGGAGTTGGGATATTGGTGCCGAATCCTCTGTTCGTGCTGTTGGACTGCGATTTTGCCCGTGTACGTTTTAGTCGTGTGTGCTTATAGCTTTGTGAACACACTGTTTGCTCACTGGGGTAATCAGGCGAGCAGGTTGTGGGCGGCACTGTAAGACTCTCTGGTGGAGTGTGCTAAACAGATTATGCACTTCGTGTAAACATGTGCTGGTTACCAAAATACCAAGGGAGTCTGACGAGAGGAGTACATAAATTATGTTGTGGCACCGACTACTATTGACAGGCTGATGAACCAGTGTTGAGATGGAAAAGCTCCACCAGTGTCATTGATGCTCAAACAGCAGCATACGCTTAGTGCTGCATCTATGAGCTCTGAATATTCCTAGGACGTTAGTGCTATTGGAATTTTCCTCTTGCCTGATAACGGTTGGGGCCATGGGGGTTAATCTTGATTCTTTAGCATGGCTGTGTCCTGTATTACCAATTAGATCCTTTGATGCCACTGTAATAGTCATGAAAATAGTGTTGGAACTTAGCTGGTCTTGCCTCTTCTCAGTTTGCTGCGTAGGATAACAGTGTGAGAAATCAATGATATGTTGGTACTGGAATACCTCTACTCACTGTTTATACTATATCACTTCTCTAATCTATGTTCTCGTAGGTGCAAAATCCAGCAACTGGCGAGGTCCTTGCTAATGTTGCCTGCATGGGCAACAGAGAAACATCTGATGCAATAGCTTCCGCGAACACTACATTTTATTGTATGTCAACACATCACTACATTCAGTTTTTATGCTTGGATGCTGATCAAATAATGTTTTGCATGTGTCATAGTCAAACCTTTGGAACATGCTCATAATCTTAATATATGCAAATAAAATTGCTTCTGCATCTGCCGAAGATTGTCACTGGAGGGAATGTTATGAATAAAGTGAACTTTGCGCACATGTGATTGTTGTCTCCACAATCAACTAATATCTTCTGCATATAAGAAAATGCTTTCTATCTGGCTTACTAGTTCTATTGGTATATAATACAATGAATTCTGGCACCTTTGGTAACTACAAAAATCTCATAAGAAAATTAAGATCAATACAGTGTCTCCAAATGGGTGAATATATGATGGATTTTTTTCAGAAATGTTCATTTCAAAATATCTAATGCATGCTCTCTTTGAAGCAAACCTTCCTTATCTTAATTAAGTTTAGTTATGATTTTCAATTCCTGGCAGGACACTCGTATTGATTGCTTTATTTTGTCGCCCGCCTTCTATAAGTATTTGTATGACTAAGCAATTGATTGCGTCACCCGCCTTCTATATGTATTTGTATGACTAAGCAATTGTTTTTTCTTTGTATATTTGGTTATAGGTACTTCTGCATTTACTACTTCTAGTTTTTGTTGCTGACTCTCACCCTTTCCTATTTGTAGCTTGGAGCAAACTCACTGCGAGTGAAAGGAGCAAGGCACTAAGAAAATGGTAGTTTGTACGAATTAAATGTTAATAATAGCATGAATATCTTGTAGTATCACTTGGATTATTCTTCTCACTATGTATATTCAACAAAGGCATGATCTACTTATTTCACACAAGGAAGAACTTGCACTTCTCATGACACTGGAACAGGGGAAGCCTATGAAAGAAGCCCTTGGGGAGGTACTTGCTGAAATTGTGCACTAATATTAGTTAGCTGGATCTTATCATCTTAGAGGGTGGTAGACTGATTGTTACCAATCGTCAATTCAGGTAAATTATGGTGCAAGTTTCATAGAATATTTTGCTGAGGAAGCAAAACGTGTATATGGTGATATTATTCCACCTACCCTGGCTGACCGCAGAATATTGGTTCTGAAGCAGGTAATATGCTAATGGCTTTTTAAAATTTATTATGCCCGCGCCTTGTCTTAATCATTTAAACCTCAATAAATCCTTTACTTCTATATTTGTTTAAATTATTTCACCATCAGTTTGTACATTTCCCACCTTTCATTTTATCAAGTAAAATTTCTTGATAGGTACTCAAAATTTCACCATCAGTTCGTACATTTTCCACCTTTCATTCTTTTGGACCGCTACTCAAATTTCTCAGAACGTTTTCTTGACCTGATGCACTGAACATATGTTTTTGTGTTTTGATATTTGTCTACTATGGTCACTTTTACATGTGAGGTAACCATGATGTCATAACGATTATTTTCTACAGCCTATTGGGGTAGTTGGAGCTATTACACCATGGAATTTTCCTTTAGCGATGATAACCAGAAAGGTTTGAACCAAAACATTACACTTCTCGATTTGTTCAGATGTCCAAATAAAAAGTAACTATGGTTGTGCATTTTCTTATCCATGGTTACGCTCAGGTTGGACCAGCATTGGCTTGTGGATGCACTGTTGTTGTCAAACCATCAGAGTTCACACCTCTGACAGCATTAGCTGCAGCAGACCTTGCTCTTCAAGCTGGAATACCTGCTGTAATTCTCTCAAGTTCTCTACAATTCCAATCATATTTGCATATCACTATGTATTCTGTTTCAATATTACTGCACTTGTCGAAGTTCTTTTTTCAAATGAATTATTCCTAACTTTCTGTAATGACTAAGATAAAGTAAGGACTTAGAACCGAAGAGGTTCTCAGCTACTCACGTTATGTTCTCAGTTACCTAGAAAATTTGATTACTAAACTTATTAGGGAAAATACCAGGTCTCAGGTGCATTACATTACATTGTAATTCCCATTTTTTACCACCACATGCCAAGTTATTTGTCTGTTATTGTTATCTGAAATTCATGGCATCTATTTTGGTCATATTCCTTTATCCAGGGTGCGCTGAATGTTGTGATGGGTAATGCTCCTGAGATAGGTGATGCACTAACACAGAGTACACAGGTTTATTTCCTTCTTCTTTTGCAATTTTTTTTATATTTTATATATGTTAAGTGGAGTATTGTGTTTTACATGATAAAATGTTTTCTTTTATAGGTCAGAAAAATCACATTCACGGGATCAACAGCTGTAGGTAAAAAACTCATGGCCGGATCAGCAAATACTGTGAAAAAGGTATGTATTGAGAAACTAATTGGGAAAAAATTACTCTTCATCTGCGAGCCCTGGAGTTTGAACACTGTTAAATACTCTGAAGTTTGACTTTCTTGTGTATCCATAGAGCAGTGTTGTATTAGAGCATGTCGGATTGCCATACGTTGCTCTGTTGATTTGGTTTGATCGAATATTGCAATAACTATCCTATTTTTGGTGAAAATGTAAGAGATTTGCGCAAAAAACTTCAGGAATCCAGGAGTAACTGGCCCCTACCTTATGTCTTGGGACAAGCTTTAGTCCGATTTAGGCCCTAGATACCATCTAGTGCAGGCAAGTCAGCCTGAAATTTGTATATTAGTTACTTCTTATTAGGTGCATCCCAAACATTAAATATAGAAAATCAGACTGAACGTGAAACAACAAAATAGTTGAAAACCACCCAATTTGTGGAACCACCCTGGTGGTGATTTTCGGGCCTGTTCGTTTCAAAACCAGACTCATAATAGAGTTTTATTCTTTAAATGTGTTGGATATAGAGCCTGCCTAGAAATACCCTTCCCCAGACCCCACAATGTGTGGGAGCTTTGAGCACTGGGTATGCTCTTTATAGAGTTCTCACTTTTTAGTACCCTAACTGCTGCCTGGCGGCTATTAATAGCATTATACCGCATGTTAGTAATATATTACTTTGCCATCACGATGTCATCTTTTGTTGGAATTTTATTCATGATATATGCATATTTTTTCTTTATTTCTTATTGGGAATGTTTCTGCATACCTTTTATTGCTTCACTTCATTGTGCTACCTCCCAACGTGACGCTCACAAGAATAATTCTCGTGTAGGTTTCATTGGAACTTGGTGGGAATGCACCTTGCATTGTTTTCGATGATGCAGATATTGAGGTTGCTGTTAAAGGCAGTGTAAGTAAAAACTAGCTTCTCCTCCCTTCTGCAACTCTTTTGGGATCATTGTTGGTATTTCCACTACCATACAGACCACTAACATGATGAACACCATCGTAGTTATGGTGAATTTCTACATAATGTCTAAGACTCACATAGTGTCTATTGTTTTCCTAAATGCTAGGGTTTTAACATGTAAACTCGTAAATGCTCTGTTTTCTTGGGTTACTGTATGCGCATGTAGTTTTTGACTCTCTTTTTACTGAACTGCTAGGTAATGCAGCTGCCTTGCCAGCATATTGGGTAGTGCATATGGTAGACCCCTCCCCTGTTCCCGCGCCATCACAAATTCTCCTGTCATAAGCGTGTTCATATAGCCTTATGGTTACAATTGACCATCCTTCAATCACATAGGGAAACAAGTGATAACACTAATCCCTGATCCAAACGCATATGTTCAAGCATCCTAATTCTTATCAGCCTAGACTTATTTTGCAACTGCCAGTTCAAACACTATTAACCCTTAGTTATGTTCTGTCCACACCTCACTACATGGAAGGTTTGTGTTTGCATGGAAGGAAGGTGCATCCAGTGGCACTCAGTTACCGAAGACAAAATGGCTATAATAAAGTTCAGATCAAACAAAAAACCTAATGCCAAAGTGCATAACCTGTTTGAGACAACAAGAGTAAATGAAAGCTTATCCCTATTACTGTTTTAGAGTATATAATAACATCTCTATATGACAAAAGAAAATAGGAACATTTTTTTCTTGAGAATGGCTAATTGAAATTTGTTTCATATATAACACGTTTTGTACTTCTTCTACTAATATACGTAGCTGTTGAAAACTTGAAATGGGTAACTTGTATGATTTTGAGTTATGACAGATGCATATTCACCATTTTCATTTGTGTACAGCTTGCTGCCAAGTTTCGTAACAGTGGACAGACATGTGTATGTGCAAACAGGATACTGGTGCAGGAAGGTAAAGTGATCACTTATGTCACGTAGATGTTACCGGGGCCTCTTTGTTCCGTTAAAAAAATGAGGGTTGGTTTGCATATATAGGTATCTACGAAAAATTTGCAAGTGCATTTGTCAAGGCTGTTCAGAGTTTGCAGGTTGGTAATGGGCTAGAAGAGAGTACATCACAGGTATGTAAGTGTGTTGAGTATGACTGGTACATATTGAGCTACACAGTTTAAGCTAGATGTTTCTTGTGTTAAGTGCTTGAACAATGTTTTCTCATGCAATGTATATGAGCTATAAAAATACCTAATTTTGCAGTACTTAGGTCTCTTTGGATTGAAGGACTTCCATAGGATATTTTTTAGGACTTCAATCAATAGGATTTTTTTCTTATGAAATCCCTTTGGGTCAAAGGAAGGAGGCTACCGAAATTCCTTAGGTTGCTTTCCGACACTTCATTTTGTAGCAAGAGGTTAGATCGCATAACAAATTTACTGTGTCTTGCATAAACGGATGAACCTTCTCTCTCTTTAGGTTAGATCACATAAAGAGCCAGTTTTGCATAATCTTGTACTTCGATATTCTCTCGAATCCACAAGCCGTGACATCTCAATCTTACGTTCCTCTTATTCTTTTGTGTTCAGAATCCCGTGGTCCAAAGATACCCTTACCGTTCACCTTCATGTTGCATCATAATGAATAATGCTTGATTTTCTTGTGATCTGCTCTGTTCTCTTGTTTTTCTACCTCATTTAGATCTTACAGTTCCTTTCATGTGCAGGGTCCACTAATCAATGAAGCTGCTGTTCAAAAGGTTTGCATCTTGCACTTGCAGTGATTTCTCAAGATTGTTCGGCATCTTTTTCCGTCTTTGCTCTAATGTTGTCTTCATATGTTTTATTTGTTTACCTTTTCTCCTGTAGGTAGAGAAGTTTGTAGATGATGCTACATCAAAGGTAATCTCAAAATACTATAATGGTGTCTCACTTTTTCTATTGAAATTAAAAGGGAGTCCCAAGATCTTTAACTGGACCAATTCCTGCCCCCAGCTGGATTGTCTGTCATGGTTCCTAAAACCGTGCATCAGAAAGCACTTGGTTGAGAGACTGCAACTTTGGTGAACTCTGGTTAACCCCACCTAACTGCCCCCACCCCCCACCCACAAGAAAACATGATTCTGTACCAATGCTTCACCCACAAGAAAACATGATTCTGTACCAATTCTTGTCTGGTATCTAACTCATATACCCTAAGAACTCCAACATATATCTATATATATTTGTGGCAACTTTTTTCCGTGGCTGATTCTGGTTATTGAAACCGTAGTAGAGTTGGTATCTGTAATTATTCCTGAATAATGATAACATGGGTAAGGCTTGGTTTAGCTTGGAATTTATGATCCTTGCGTTCTGCAGTTAAGACCAGCACCTTGTTTGTTCCCATGCCTCAGTTGATGAATATAATTTTTTGCAACTGCGTGGTAAAGTATCACTTTAATCCTTCTGTAGGGAGCCAATATCATACTCGGTGGTAAAAGGCACAGCCTCGGGATGTCATTTTATGAGCCAACTGTGGTAGGGAACGTCAGCAGCGATATGCTTCTTTTCAGGTAGAGTTCAAGTTTATACATCATAGCCCTCTTTTCTTCACTGAATAGTTTTTACTTCTATGTCAAGAAACAGTTAAATCCTTGGGCCAGTCCTTTGCGGTTTACAATCTTGTTCATTTCTGTAGTCTTGATGATTTGACAAGGTTAATACTATCTTTTGCTTCAGGGAAGAAGTTTTTGGTCCAGTTGCACCACTTATACCATTCAAAACCGAGGAAGAAGCAATCCAGTTAGCCAATGACACGAATGCAGGTTCATTATCTGGCCCAAGCGCACTTTTGACATTTTCCGCATCTCCCTTTTTTTATACTGCCCTTAACGAAAAGCTGCAGCAGAGTATGCTTCAGACAGTAAACATTAGTAGAGAATCATACAACATCGATACTGGAAACTATAATCTGTGATGTATGACCCTCTAATGTTGAGTATCATCTTAAGAAATCCTAGCAGTAGCAATTTTCATTTCAGTGATGTCTCAGTCTCAGTTTAGGGCCTATCTTTTTTGAAATATGCTGAAAACTGGGAGCCATTTCATAGTGCTTTTTTTGCATCGAGTATGGTAGCCTCATCATCAGTGATGTTGCAGGGTTAGCCGCATACATGTTTACAAAGAGCATACCTCGGTCATGGCGTGTTTCCGAAGCTCTTGAGTACGGGCTTGTCGGTGTGAACGAGGGATTGATTTCGACAGAGGTAAGAAAGCACGAAACAAAATTGCTGCTCGGTTCCCTGTTTTGTGTCCTACAGCATACCGATATATATATTTTACATAATTTCCAGGTAGCACCATTTGGTGGGGTTAAGCAATCTGGCCTTGGGCGAGAGGGGTCAAAATATGGCATGGATGACTACCTGGAGGTTGGTATACAAATTCGTAAGCTATCTTTGACGTCAATCATCGATGCTCATTTACTTTACCGTGGTGCAGATCAAGTATGTATGCATGGGCAACCTGAGTTGATGCTTGACGTTGGCCTTTGCTGGTGCCTGAACCACGCTGCTGGTGCGCTGTCAGGTCTAGGTCTGAGTACGGGAGGGGATACTGAGTTGTAAGAGAAGAGTGTACCGTGGAGGCTCCTGGAGAACATAGTAGAAGGCTGGAATAAAGAGAGTAAGCCACGGCAGAATAAAAAGGTTGTAATGAGTTGTAAATGAATGACGTGGAACATAAATAGTGGCTTCGTCTCAAAACTACAGTATCAATAGCTATCATGGCTTAATCTCAAAACTTCAGTATCCATAGTTATCACGATGTTCCCATTTCAGAAAGATAGTTATCGCGATGTTCATTTAGTACAGAACAAGCGCCTCTAAAGTGCTACTCTCTCCAGCCCCATATACTTGTCCCAAATTTAGGCAAAATATAGGCTAAAGTCTGTTTAGGTTCATTGAACATGCGACAAACATTTAGGATCGGAGGGAGGAGTTGAATTTTTATGATGCTGCAGCCTGCAGCCAATGTTTGTTTGATATAGGAATCGCAAGGCCAGTCTCACAGATCATCAATAGTATGCTGCTAGTGCCTTGTAGTATCACCTGCTTGCGAAAATACTGTGTCCAGGACATTAACACGGGCTTCATCCGCGGATATTTTGGCTACCGTTCCAAACACCTATAGTCATGAGAATTTATTTTATGACGGATTTAGTAGTAGCGATTCATGTTGTCACCGTTCGTAATTCGTTTCTAAGCTGATGGTCAAGCTAGTCGCGGGCATGCAAGCAGACCGTCTGAAACACATCGAGGACAAACAACACCAAGTTGGTTGGCAGCTGCACAATTTAAGACTTTTGCTAAGCTAGCCTTGATTGATTAATGAGATGCAATCTGTACAAATCCATAGTGGTAAATTTGGACCCCACCAACAAAGAGTCTGGGTTGTATGTAGTCTATTTGCATCGGACGGCCCGGAGTCTGAGTCTGGTAGACCTCTTCACGATGCGCCTGAAGTTCGCGTACCAATATATCATTGCCATACCATACGCAGTACATCCCAACCCAAACCTAGCACCAGAACGCATACGCACGAGGAGATCTGATCGACGATCAGACATCTATTATGGCCGCAGACGATGAGGAGAGCAGGAAGAGAGACGAGCGGCAGAGCCGGCTGACGAGCCTGAACCGGCTGAGCTCGTCAGAGGAATTCTGGTACCCTAACCAAGAGAAACGCAGGTTGGATCCCCGGGAACTATTTCGCTTGCCGGGAGTGGCCCTCCCCCAAGATCAGTAAGCATCCGGCCTCCTAATTGCATGTTACTGTACTAATTTTTACCACCACTCCAGTGCATAATAACTGACTACATGTACGTTTTTGACATCGTTGCAGCGCGTGTCCCTCCTATGTATCTAACCGACCATCCTTCCAAGTACAGTTACCCAAGAGATAACCTGCAGATCGCCTCTATCAAAATCGCATCGATAAACGTGGGTCTACGCCGTTAGAGGTGTTTGGCATGGTCACCGTGCAAGGAGTAATTGTCAAATTATCACAGAAGAGGTAATTTGCACATGTTTCTACTTTGTATCATATTATGCCAACGCAACATTAGAGTTTACTTAATTAACTGTTTCACTCGCATGTGCAGCATCCATATCTTGCACTCACAGGTCCCTCCCGTGCTGTTGTGACCTGTATCGACCCCGGGAAACATCGAGATTGTGCTCAAAGTTAAGGGCGCGATAGAGTCTCAAGATATAGACCTGAGTTTCCTAGTCTTGACTTTAAAAAGCAGTCTCTACATTTCATATCGTAGAGACTACCCTAGCAAGCATAGCACACTGAAGTTAGAATTCCACCACATCGACCATGTCGTGGAGGCGACAATCAGCGTGCGGCTCACCGGTGGATCGTCACTGCCACAGGGTGGTGTACTCACCGCTAGCACCGCCAGCATAGATGACGTGGAAGTTTTGTTGCTTGCTTTCGGATATGGTGAATTGCCTGTCGCCGACGATGGCACACTCAGTCTTTCGCAGCGGGCCATCTCCGTTGGGTACGATAAGAAGGATTGGCTGAGGGTCTCTATCATGTCAGGATGCGTTGAGGACGAGCGGGTGGCTACAAGAGACGATATTGTTTTTATATATACCTAAGAAAGAAGGTAGAAGTTGTGGCGTGCTCGATATGGGCGCATGTAAGATGCAAGTTGTTGTTGCTTGGTCCGTTTTTGAATGACACTGCGATGTTTCAATGAATAAGGTGCACGCGTTTTCCAAGATGAACTTTGACCGAAAAATGAGTAAAAAATTCTTGATTATATTGTACGTAACTGATACCATTGAATTTATATTGAAAAACACTTTCTAACGATGCTAATTTTATACTCCATCCGTCTAAAAATAGGTGTCTCGTTTTTGTCTAGATATAGATGTATCTATATGCATTTTAGTTAGAGACACTCCATCCATATCTCAGATAAAGTTGAGACACCTATTTTTCGATGGAGGGAGTACCAATAATCTTTATATATTTGTTTGAAGTTATTTTTGGTTAAAGAAAAAACACGGAAAACAAGATTTGTCTTGTTCATCGAAACTGAGGGGGCAATAACTTGCACTTGTTGGGGACGGATGAATTTCGCCGAAACCAGTTTCATACTACTAGCATGAGCCGATATAATCTCTCACATTTTCGAAAAAAGATACTCCTACCAAATACCGAAAGCGGAGAGGATCCGGGTCGTATCTCGTCTTTCCCGCGCATACCGAGGCACACCTAGCCAGGCCAGATCGAGCGCAGCCCCTGGCCCCTGGGCAGGCAGGCAGGTGGGCCAGCCAGCAAACCGTATGGTATACGCTCCTGCTACACCGATCGATCAGCTTCAGGAGTAGAGTAGAGTAGCAGCAGGAGGAAGGAATAAACGAAGCTTCCTTCCTTGATCTCCTCCCGTCAAACAGTTGGCTGCGCTACCTTTGCCTTTCACCTCAAAAGGGCAAAAGGCTGCTTGTCTCTTGCGCAGGGGACCCACCGACAAGGCTGAACCCGAGGCCACCAGAGGGCCTGGCCTGCAGGCGACCTGCTTTGGTGAAACCCAAGATGATTTCCCTCGGAAGTTGTGCCCTTGATCTAGTGCTAGGACTGCTGCACTGGCTTTTGGAACTTGCTCCTGCTGCTGCGGTATACTCCCGGTATGGTTCCAGAAGAAGCTTCCTTTTAAACATAAGGCCCTTGGCCCGGCTTTATATATAAAGCCATCACGGCAACCATAGAGTAGCGATACAACACACACCCCACATAAGTCTGATGCCTACAGAGTGCTGGAGCCACATTACAAATAAGCAAAGTCTGGTACCAACATCAGCTCATAGATGAAACAGGGAAACTAAAGCGCGTGGAGCGGGCGAGAGCGGCAACGTGCAGTCGTCGATGGCGTCAGTGTCCTCCGGCCCGGGTCCGCGCATGTAGCCTCCTAACCTCGTCCAGCGCCACGTCCAGCAGTGGTCGGTCCCTCGGTCTGACCAGAACCCTCCAGCTCTGCATGTAGATAGACATTTTGAAGATAGCATCAGCCGGGCTGGAGATAAGAGAGCCCTCAATAGCTAGCTTGTTGCGGATGTTCCACAGCGTCCAGCACTGCGCTGCGAAAGTAAACCAAGCTATCCTATGAAGTCTACCCGACAAGCCGTTGGCAATGGCGATGAAGTCCGCAGCCCCTGCTGGGTTCCATGAGCAGGAGAGGAGGTCCCTGATTCCTGCCCACATAAATTTAGCGATGTGGCAAGTGAAGAAAATATGGTCGCAAGTTTCCCATTCGCCACAAAGGGCACACCGCCCATTCGATGGCCCGTGTCGCTTGACTAATTGATCCCCTGACGGGAGCCTCCCTCGGATGAGTTGCCAAAGGAAGACCCGGATTTTTGGCGGAACCTTAGTGAGCAGGAGAGGAGGTCCCTGATTCCTGCCCACATAAATTTAGCGATGTCGCAAGTGAAGAAGCTTCCTTGAAATCTCCCCGTGCATCACATATCTATCGACCACCTATAAAGAGAGTATACTCCTATGTTACTGGGTAAACTGCATCTACTCCCTCCGTTCTCAAATAAGTGGACATCTAGCCTCAAACTTTGTCCATGAAAGAGTGTACTTATATGTTCCCAATGCACTTTAAATTAGCAAAAGTTATTTCTCTCTCATCGCATGAAAATCAAACCCAATAATATTCAACACATGTTATCTTAATTTTGTACATGCACTTAGCCTATTGGAGATAAAATAATTTAAGAGGAGAGAGATGTTGGTTGCATCTTCCTAATGCATTTTTTCTCTCTTTTTACTAATTTACCTTGAAAATCCCGCACGTCCACTTATTTGTGGACGGAGGGAGTACGTCTCTTGTTTTCCCTTTTTACCACACCCGGACAAGATTGGTATATGAATAGTACATGTACATGCGATTGAAATGCCAATTGTCCGAGAGAGAATATGGGCTGCTCTGGAAAAAAATGCGGACTTCCAACGATGCTTTTACTGGAATTTGGCTGAAGAAGACACGAAGGATTTGTTCGTTAGCTGCACGGTCGTTGGAATTACTTGGGTTTCACTTCTTGCATGGGGTGAGGTTTTCTGCAAATAGTTCATGCTGCTAACCCGACCCTCCGAAACTGGTGAAAGCAGTCGAGAGATCTCCTTCAGAAAAAAGATCAGAAACGTCTGAATTCCCTTATAATCCTAACTTTCTCGAGCATATGAGAGAGGACGGAAGGGTATTTGAAAGCATATTCAAACCAGCGCAGCAAATCATTGATCAGATCAAAAAATGAAGCTAGGTTGTGGGTGTTTGCAAGCAGAGGTCGCTTCGAATCCTGATGCATTAACCCGATCGAGGGCAAATTCTTATTTTCTAGTAGGTCAACTTGGTAGTGTCTCCTTTGTTGGTCCAGTTTCAGTTTTAGTTTTTCTCTATCTATTACTGTTGTAGTCTGGTCGTTGTGGGTCACTGCAATGCTGTTTATCTAAAAAAATGTTGATTTGGCCAACATATTATGTATGAGTTATACAAGACTTACTTCATTGCATTTTATTCTTATAGATAACTTCTAGATCAAACGATTGGTGTAATCAGGCTCCTATGGACCGGAACCAATTGTGTTGGAATTTTTGCATCCGGTAAAACAGTTTCTTACACTCATTCACATTGATTGAGTCTCTTTTTTCTCATGCATGTTCCGAATTTCTATCTAAATGCCCATATTTGGAGTTTTTCCGTGTTAATTTGTATTTTTCTTGTGTGTTGGATTTCTATCCAAATGCCCGAATCATGCATGTCATTATGCACGCATGGATAGACGCATTCCTGAATTAACTACAAAAATCTCTGGAGTAAATTTTTATTTGCGAAAAGGCCATATGCTAAGCATAAAAACCCTTACATAAACTGAAAATAACATCCAACATCTTGGGCTATTGATGCCTTTCTGCCTCCTGAACCCACCAGCAGCAGGCCATCAGCCGAGCTCAGTGGCACCTTTTGATCTCTGGAACACCACCATAGTCAGGATAACATGGTTGTAGAGTCAGGAAGTCAGCGATGCAAACCAGAAGATGTCGGAGAAGGTCATGATTTGAGAAGAAAATTATTGCTCGGAGAAGAAAATGCAGGAAAGGGCATGAGCGACGCTCTAGGTCTGGCCAAACATTACTGAGGCTAGCCAACCATTGACGGTCAAGACTAGTGCCCGAGGACAACACCACTAAGACAAACTACCACATACGTAGACAAATCAATATCCAGTACTCCAAGGGAGCAACGACAGGCGGATTCCCCATCCTCCTCAATGCCTCTAGCGGGATCACCGCTGACAAGGTCGATGAGGAGACGGGGACACCTTATTCTAGTTCCGCACATCGCAACCATTGCATGCCCACACCCTAACTTTAGGGACCTAACTACAACGCCGAGCATAGGTCCGAGGTTCGCACCCCTCCCGTCGCTGGAGTGGCATGCAGAGGAGGCCGAGACCCTACGGTCGCTGGCCGAGGCTAGAGGAGACAATCGGTTGGAAGAGACGCAGCGGATAGGGTTTAGGAGGAGCAACTAGACAAAATTACAACAGAGAGAATATAGATGTTCTATGACTTACTTAGGAGATCATTTGCTACTCAGTTATAATTCAAATCAAATTATGAAATACACATCCCTTGCGTGCATGAACTATGAGCATCCCAACCCACACTTTCTTTTCATCTCCTTCCCTTTTTCATCTTTCCTCTTTATATACTGTAGATGTAGAATCTTAATTTCTGTTAGGCCCACACCTCAGGTACTGAGTGCATGTACATTGTTTTGTCCTAAGCTTCTACTTTTTAAAAATCCTTAGATATCAGTAGTAATATAGTCTTCGTGCCCTGGCTTTGCTCCAATTCAATTTCAATGATTCCACATAATACTCTGGTTCTACAGTTCGCCTCCATTTGTAATGACTTTTCAGGATCAATTTACAAATTAGCATCTCATCTTTGCATGCTGATTTTCACGAGGATGCATGTTGAATCGTATTTTAGAAACCATGCATGCTTTCGAATACATGTTAATTATAGTTCTAAACATAGGATTATTCGTATGGTACAATTTTTAAGACATGGAAAATTATATATATTACCTAGAGTAGTGGCGCAGATACATATATGTTATTCCCTATGATCCATAATAAGTGTCATGGTTTTATTAAGGGAGTGTACTCCCTCCATGCCGGTTTATATGGGTTATTTCGAGAAAAAAACTTTAACTACTATTGGTCAATAAAATATAAGATATATATTAAAAAATTGTACTATTGGAAACTTCTTTTAAATATGAACCAATATGAACCAATGGTATAAATTTTGTGGCATATATCTCATATTTTGGACCAAATTTATAGTCAATTTTCTTTCTCAAAATGTGTAATAATACCCATATAAACTGGTATGGAGGTAGTAGTACAAATTTAAACTAAGACCCCAAATCGGAGGGAGCAGATTTTAGTCCTCGATCATCGAATGGATTATTGTTTCTAAATCGACGAGGTTGTACATTAGCAATAATATGTATATATACTCGGTATTATCTAGCCGCATGAATGTGAACACATATTCTTTATATTTTTTCAAGTTTTTGGATTTGAAATAATTTGGTTTGGACATCTGTATGCATAGATACAAGTTTATTATAAGTTTTTACCATCTTATTATAACTTTTGATACGAAGGCAACATATAAAATCTTGCAATAGTAGGGTTGTTTGCTAACCCTTTTCTAAAAAGAATGTTGATACGAGGGCAAGATTTGAAGTCACATTTGCACCTTAAGTCATACAACAAATGTGCTAGAATTCAGAAATATACACATGTTTCCCGACCCAACCAATAAGTATAGATTAACAACTACTCCGCACATACAACTAGTACAAGTATAGGCGAGTTCCACTAATTAACATGTTTGTACCGATATACATACAATGCCCCAGGATCAGTGAAAACTTACATTGCACTCTCAGAATGCAAGATTGCCAAAATAATTAGGTTACACATTTAATTACACCCATCGTATTTAAATAAGAACACGTACAATTACATAACAGATCATCTTAGTTAGACCTTGAGCATCACCATAGACATGTGTGACGCATCACTATATCCGTAAGATCACCCTGATCGTCCGATGACGCGTAATTTCTTCTATAGTTCCCCATTTTAAGTCCATGCACTTAAGCTATACTTATTTAGCCACATGCACCTGTTAAACAAAAAGCTCTAGTTAACTTAACTCGATTGTTTGGTTCATTTCATTACCCGTAGATCACCGACGGGCTCTGGCCTCCCATGTGCAGCCGCCGCGGCGACGGCCTCTCAAGCTTAGACCCCGCACTGCCGTCGTAGCCCCTGCTTCCTGCCGAGTCGCCGGACATGGTCATCATCGACTTTGCGTCGTACACGCCGGCGATGGAGTCCATGTCGTCCATCATCGGCGGCGCCATCTGGAGGAGCTGGTCGCCCTTTTCATCCTCGTCGTCATCGTCGCCCCACAGCATGGGGCTCTTTCCGCCGGCATACTGGCCGGACCTCTTCTTCCCCAACGACCCAAGGCCGCCACCGCCATCGCTGCACGAGAAGAAGCTCTCCATTGGCGCATGCTGCTGCTGCTGCAGGTCTAGGTGCCCGCCTCCGTAGAGGTGCAGGTCCTGCAGAGACGGGAAGCCCATGGAAGCTGTGCTAATGTCTTTGATGGAGCACACGTCGAGGACACCACCGTGGCTGCCTAGGGATTTGTACCCTCCGGCAGGGTTCACTGCGACGTCGCCGGACGAGAGGCTCTGGTATGCTTTCTCCAGGATGGACTGCATGTACTTTCCCTGGGCTTCAATCCTCATTTGGAGGTGCTTCTGCACCTGCATGCCAATTCCCATATCCATGCATGCATTAGCTAATTAGGACTAGTATAAAGCAATACGGTTAGTGCTAATTGAGTAGGTAATTAAGCTTTGTATAAGAACGTCCATTGCTGCATTGCATGCATGGAACTAAAGTAGATGAGCATGAGGAGTAGCATGGGAATAAAAGTGGAGTTGAGTAAACTTCCTAATGCTTTTAAAAGGAGGGCAAATATGAACTTGATGAGAAATTCACGATATTTTTGGATCCATAGATCCATGCATACTTTGATTCTTGGTTGATTAATCACCTCAAGTTGCTCATGCAGCCTTCTTTGCACCTCCATTTGCATTCTGATGGCCTCGTTCATGTGCACGTTGCGGCTGAAATTAAGATCCACAAGATGGGAATTGCGAAAGGTGAAAGGGTCAGGAGACTACTTGAGCATATGCATGAAAAGCTTCATAATTGGGATATGAGTGAACACAAAGTAAATTTTACTGCTTATATTCATTAATTAACCTACTCGTTCATGTTTCTACCCATCATGCCTGAAGAAGAGGCCGCGTTTCTATGCATCTCCATTGCTGCTGCAGCTGCGAAAATTTGAGCAACATTTCAGTAACACGAAGATATGACAGACCATATAGATGCAGTTGGACAATGCTATATTGGAGATGCCAAATTTATCTGCACAACTGAATTGCACGAGAAGGGAGAACAAGTCAGCTCTTTTTTTTTTGGCATGAACTGTCTCTCTTACCATCCTTAACAGCATGATCGTTGAAGTCCTTGTGTGGCTGCTTCCCCAACCTGAATTTCTGTTCATGCGAAAACCATACGGATTAGTCAGCATGAGAGAGGGAGAGGGGACACAGAGAGAGAGAGAGAGAGAGATTAAACCTAACTCTAACTAGAGGGTGCAACAATACACTTAAAACGCACCTGAAGGTGGCTCTTGAGGTGGTAAAGAGTGAGCCCCTTGACTCCCATGACCCTCATAATAGTCTTGGGTGTCGCCTCTAAATCAAACGCAAAATTCTCAGTTATATGATCGAATTAACCATAGTACATGAAGGCTTATGGAGTCGTACTGTCGGGGCCTCCGAGCTGGGCGACGGCGTCGACGAAGCGCTCGTGGAGCTCGACGGTCCACCGGAGGCGGGGCTTGGGGTCGGTGGTGAGCACGAGGCCTGAATCGCCCTGCACGCAGATGCCCCCTCTCTCGTTCACGTTGGAGCCCTGCACCGCCACCGCTCCAGCGCTGCTGCTGCTAGTGGCCTTCTTGGAAGAGAACATTCTTCTTCTATTCTCTTCTCACCTCCACCCTCTCTCTCTCTCTCTCTAGATCTCCCGAATTAAGCCTCTAGCGGATTGGATTGGAGATTCAAGCACAAAGAATAGGGTTCGATCGTTCGCCTCCCGCGCAACGAGGAGGCGACTTCTTCTTGTTGTCCTTGTGCTGGTACGTGCTGCTGGTCTATCTAGGTTTGCGTTGGGGTGATGTCTTCTTTCTTGGCTTTCTCTTTCTATTGCTTGCTTGGTTGGAGGTGTGTGGCTTTAATTTGCTTCTTTTTTCTCCCCCATCTCTTTCTTCTCTCTCTCTCCAGGAGTCTTCACCTACAAAGCCCCCATGGGTGATATTCTATCCTGGCGCGCAGAAAAGCAGCTCAGCTCCAAGGCTCCGCCTCCCCGGCCTCCCTTTAGAAAAAGATGAGAGACGTGGGGTCTTTTGAAGTTGCCTAGTGTAGTGATACACTTATACGTACGTACACTGGACGATGGTTTTTATGGGTGTAGTGGTACTATCTGAGTATCTACACTGTTCATAGATGTACCTATGCTAAAATAATATCGGAAGAAGATATATAGTACTAGCTAGATCAGCTGTGTTTTTTTAGTTATTGTGATTTGCCATGCATAAACTTGATTCGAAATTCCAATCATGTTGTTGCCAATGTTAACTCTTTTAGCTCAATTGGTCGATCACAAGGAACTTAGTCTGGTATGATTAGGAAAAATTTGGAAGAAATGTTCTATCTAGCGTAGATTATTGTTTTACCAAGTTTTATTGCGTGCGAGAAAATTGCACAAATCAGCAACTCTTGGGGTCATTATTGCACAGACCAGTGAATTAAATATTTGGTTGCACAAACCAGTAACTCTAGGGGTAATTGGTTGCAAAGAGCTTTAATTAAAAAATTATGCACTTAAACAACGTGCTTGCACAGAGGATTAAAACGGCTTTAGATGGACAGGATTCAAACGTTTCCCCGTGGGAGGTTTTCTTTAAGTAGGCGCCAGTAAGAAATTAACCGCCTTCAATAAAATATATTTTGAAGGTGCTCGAAATTAAAACATTTCTCCAATAATTTTAGAGGCGGTTAGCCCGCCAGCAATAAAAGAATTTTTTGGAGGCGGTGGAAAATAAAACCCCCGTTGGGTTGATTGAGCGGTAGCCAAGAAATGCGCCCGCCTAGAGATTTTATTCTTTTGAGGAGCCATCAAATAAAAACCGCATCCAGGTACTGGTTTAAAATATAGCGCGACTTGATGTTCAAATAAAAATCGGGTTCGAGTCTTGATTTAGTCTACAACGGCTAGTTGTAATTCAACTGTCTAAAAAAATTCGGAAATCCAGAAACAACGGCCGTTTTGCACTGGAATCGCCACCCACCGTTGCCCAATTGGGTTGTTTCGCTCCGGCTTATTCACTAGAGCGGTGTGATAATATTCAGATGGTCTGACGGTGCAGACAACAACTGCGAAAACAAGGGTAGCCCGCCGAAATTAGGACAACCAATATATAGCAGATGCGGGTAGATTATTCGGTCGTCGTTGCTGCTTAGAGGCGGTTTGGTTTTTTACACCGACTCCAATCTCTCCGGGACGTCCGTAGGGGCGTCCCGGAGATGCAAAGGCGAGCCGTATATCTAGCCAACTGTGTGCACAGGCGGTCGATTATGTCAGCAACTCTGAAGAATGGATTTTTGGAAGCGGTCAAAAGAAAATCCCGATCACAGGCGCACATCCGAGGCGGCCTGGAAAACTGTCTGCAAAAAATCAGCAACTGTCGGGAGACCGAATAGATAACCGTCATCGACATGGTACTATGTTAGGGAACCTCCTCGGATGGCTGGATCTGTACTAGTGAATCATTCAGATTTTAGTTTCTAAGTTTGTGTTTTTGCAGAGAAATATTTTTAAATTTTGTACTCTATCGTTCTACTTAGTCTCGGCGGGACAATACGCTTATTTTGGCACGCAAACTATCCAGCTTGCTCCAGGCTTTTGATTTATTTTTTAGTATGCGAGGTTCACTTGCCAAGGCCACAGCCATGTCACCTATGAGGTGGGCTCTCATTGTCCAATACAGTGTTAAACAATATAAACAGATCATTATAGCTCATGCCAAACAGTTAGCTCTAGATTCACTGGATTGTGCAACAAAATATTTGAATCACTGGTTTGTGCAACAACAACCTCAAGAGTTGCTGGTTTGCGCAATTTTCTCATTGCATGCAAATCTATGCAGTTTACTTGCAGTTCTAAAAAAAACATTGCGAAACTCGGTAAAACATCACAACCCGAATCTTGTAGCACCAACTCGATGGATAAAACATGCATGAGTATTGAAAAAATGGTTCTCTCCTAGCACACTGCCTCGTACCTAGTGGATCCTAGACATAACATCATACTAAAAAATATATACATGACCAATACACTTCGAGTACATGAAGGACTGATTTTTTTTCCCGAAATGGAAGCATAACCGCGCCAGCTTCTGCATCAAGCGATGCGCACGGCTTTTATATTATTGCAATTTTCATAAGTGGGCTACTTATATATCTTTGCTTAGTTAATAAACATTTTGGTGAGCTAGCTAATGCATGAAATAAATATGGAAATGGTTAGGAGTTCAAGACCGGAAAGATGAAACCAAAATCTTGGTTAGATCACATAAATGTTAACCATATAATTATTTCAATAATATATAATTATTTTCTGAAAAGAAGGTGTATAAAATTTTCCCAAAAGACAAACATGTATATTTTCACGAAGTCTTCGGAAAAAGTATCAGAAGCTAAAATACTATATTTCCTTATTTATCTAATTTCACTCATTTGGTACAGAAAATGTATATGTTGTTTCCTCACAACTTAATCAAGCTTTACATTCTTTGACTTCCGAAGAAGAAAATTATAGGCCTTCTTTTCAGGAATGAAGGTAGTACATGTTTGACGAAACTGATGACAAAATTATCATGAAATATAGTTTTTTAATATATTTTTATCCCTGATAAAAGATGTAGAACTTTTACAAATCGAACCTTTCCAAATTTGGCTACCACCAAAAAAACTCTACTGGTTTATTTATTATGAAGTATGCCATTTGGCGCAAAGGAGGGGGCTCTGCCATTTCATTAAAAAGGTGAAAAACTAGATCATAATTCATAACAAATACAAATTATAACAAGGACTAGAACAAAAAAAAACTGGAAGATTACATGTTGCACCCTAAGCAGCCTCCTCTGGTTGAGCCACTCAACTTATCAACTGCCATGTGAAAGCAACATCCAACGCATCCAAGTAGCTCCCTTTGATTAAAGATATCAACACATATCACAACCTCGGCAAATCACTCCCACCCGTGGATCGTGGTTACTCATTCAACACTACCGGAAAACAGGTATGTGCCGTGTGCCCAGGACACACCGCAAAATGCTTAAAACGCACGGGAAAGTCTTTGCCGTGAGTTTGCGCACAACAAAGTGCACACGACAGAGAATGCCACGGCAAATGATCTTTGTCGTGTGCATCGACAGCCCCGCACGGAAGAAATTCTGCCGTGTGCTGTGCTGAGCTACACTGCAAAGTAAAGTACCTCACGACGTCTCACCGTCGATGGAACCAGACGGTAGGTCCGAGGCATAGTCTGTTGTGAGCCGCTCCTTAACCGTGCGCCGTCCGCATGCAGTTTGCCGTGCGCCTATGTTTTGCCGTGAGCCGTGCCTTCGTCATGTGTCCATCTATGCCATGTGTCTGCGCTTCGCCGTGAGTTATTCTGTGCCGTGTGCCGGCGCTGCTCCGTGCATCGTTGTTTGCCGTGTGTTCCTTGTAGAAGATGCCTCACGGCAAACTTTGCAAACATGCCCGCAAGCTCAAATGCGTGCTCAAATCAAATTTCCACGGGAAAATATAGCGACGAATGCAAATACGGAAATGCAAAATGTTTGCCGTGCATGACGGCATGCGCACGGCAAACGCTTTCCGTTAGGATGCAACGTTACATTGACCGTGGATGTGGGCCTGGTGTGCCAGTATTCCGTGCGGCCGGTTTTGCCGTGCGTCATTCTCATCCTTTGCCGTGCGCTAGGCTGTGCCGTGCGCTTTCTACAAGATTTGCCGTGCGCTTTGTGTTTGCCATGTGGTTTCGACTAATGTGTCGTGCTGTTTGTCTACGTCGTGCGCATGCTTTGTAGGCTTTCTTTGCCGTGTGTTGCCGCACGGCAGCGACAGATTTTCCGGTAGTGTGAAGAGTAATTAACTTGGAGAAGTATAGAAGGATCGGTGATGATGGACTGCCAAAAGGAGAGGAAATGACAAAAACTCTACAAGAGGATGCAAGATGCTCATTAGAGTCAATCTTGAGTTACAAAGGCAACAAGACTGGCCATGAGGCCAATGGGCTGAACCTCGTAGGAAGTAACCTCGAACACCGTACTAATTAAACTGTCTAAGAGGAAGTACAATCGTATGCTATAAACATGCTTTCACGTCATTTTTGACTATGTGCAGTGTGTTAGAGCAATATGCTTGTTGTATTAACAGGGGGCCAAAGGCCACAATATATAGTACATGTACAGATGCACATATGCAGAAAGCCCCCTAACATATGGGGAAACTATAATAGACAAATATATACATCTAACACCCCCCCTCAAACTCAGGGTGGATCCACAACACTGAGTTTGGAGAGTAAGAAATCATGCTGCACTCGAGTCTGTGCCTTCGTAAAGAAATCCGCCAGCTGCAAATCTGAAGGCATATAATGAACCGCAACAACATCATCCTGTACATGTGCACGTGTGTGAAAAGCATCAACACCGATATGCTTGGTCAGCTCATGCTTGACCGGATCACGTGCAATACTGATAGCACCTGTATTGTCAGACAAAAGTGGAGTGAGTGTCGTAACAGAGACCCCAAAATCTGCAAGCAACCACTGTAACCAAGTCACCTCATCAATCAACAAAGCCATAGCCCGCAACTCAGCCTCAACACTCGAACGGGAAACTGCGGCCTGTTTCTTCGTCTTCCAAGCAACAAGCGAACCACCAAGAAACACACGTAAGCAGAAAGCGAACGACGATCCGTAGGATCACTCGCCCACGTAGCATCCGAATAGCACTGGAGCTGGAGAGAGCTGGAACCGGGAAAGAAAAGGCGACGAGTGATCGTGCCACGAAGATAACGAAGAACTCGGAGGAGATGATTATAGTGAACAGTGGTAGGAGCTGAGACAAACTGACTCAGAATATGAACAGGATAAGAAATATCAGGACGAGTGACAGCAAGATAAACAAGACTCCCAACAAGATGGCGATAACGGGTGGGATCAGGAAGAGGATCACCATCAGTAGGACGAAGCTTAACATTAAGCTCCATAGGAGTATCGACCGTGCGCTCATCCCCAAGAGCAGCACGAGCAAGAAGATCCCGAATGTACTTCTCCTGAGAGATAGAGAAGTGGAGGAAACCTCAATGCCAAGAAAATAGCGAAGAGGACCAAGATCAGTCATAAGAAACTGATCACGAAGACGAGCCTTGACGAAGGCCATATACTCAGGATCATCACGAGTAATGATCATATCATCAACATAGAGAAGAAGAAGAGTACGTCCACGAGGAGAAGTGTGAACGAAAAGTGCGGGATCATGAAAACTAGGAGAGAAACCAGCAGCAGTCACCACAGAGGCAAAGCGCTCAAACCAGGCACGAGGGACCTGTTTGAGACCATAGAGAGAACGTCGAAGACGACAAACCATCCCATCGGGAACAGAATACCCAGGAGGATGCTGCATGTAAACCTCCTCACTCAACTCGCCATTAAGAAAAGCATTCTGAACATCACGCGGCGAGCAGAAGCAACAACAAGAAGGGTACGCACAATAGTCATATGAGCCACAGGGGCAAAAGTCTCATCATAGTCACGGCCGTGCTCCTGCTGAAAGCCACGAGCCACAAGACGCGCTTTATAGAGCTCAAGAGATCCATCAAAGCGAGTCTTAATTTTATAGACCCACTTACACGTGATAGGACGAACACTAGAAGGGGGAGAAACAAGATCCCAAGTGCCAGTGCGCTCAAGCGCAGCGGTCTCCTCAGCCATGGCAAGCTGCCATTCAGGATGACGCTCGGCATCCCGATAAGAAGTCGGCTCGGAAACGACAGAAAGACCATACTGACTAGGAGAGTAACGAGTTGGAGCACGACGCTAACGAACAGGCCGTGAAGGGGGAAGGTCATCAGCGGAGGACAACTCATCAGAAGAAGAGGAAGAAGGGACAATATCGGATCCGAAACCGGAGAACGAGGAGTACTAGGGGACTAGACGGAGGAGAGGATGGCGCCGAAGGGGGCGCATCGGACTAGGAGAGGAGACGGGATAGGGGTGCATCCGGAAAAGAAGAAAAGAGATATCATCCACCGGGTAAGTACCCGAGGTGGGGCGAGGATAGAAGAGACGCGTCTCATCAAATGTGACGTCACGAGAGATGCGCATCCGACGACCAACGGGGTCCCAACAGCGATAGCCCTTATGCTCATCGTATCCGAGAAACACACTCAACCGAGCGGTCAGTTTAGTGCGTTCGCGAGGAGGCAGAAGGACATAGCGACGCAACCAAATGAACGGAGAGTCGAGTAGTCTGGAGAAACACCAGAGAGACGCTCGAGAGGAATGCCACCCTGTAGAGCAGCGGAAGGCTGAATGTTAATAAGGTGGGCCGACGTAGCGACAGCCTCAGCCCGAAAATGTGGCGGAAGAGAAGAGGCAATCATCATAGCACGGGTGGTCTCAATAAGATGACGATGCTTACGCTCGGCGACGCCATTTTGAGCATGCGCGTCGGGACAAGAAAACTGAGCGAGGGTGCCCTCCTCAGCAAGGACACCACGAAGGTGCTGAGAGATATACTCACCAGCAGAATCAGCACGGAACACGCGAATGAGTGAGGAATACGAGTGCGGACCATGGCCGCAAAACGCTGATAAATAGAGAGCACCTCACTGCGAGAGCGCATGAAAAACACCCAGGTGTACCGTGAAAAATCATCAATGAATAAGATATAGTATCGATGGCCCCCTTTCGAAGCGAAGGGAGCCGGACCCCAAACATCGAATGGACTAAATCGAACGGTCACTGAGAGACAGACACACTAGTAGGATAGGGAAGCTGAATCTGTTTGCCTAACCTACAACCCTGACAGTGTAACGACCCATCTCCAGAGACAGACCCCAGAAGGCCACGATGAACCAAAGACGACAGGCAAGAGTCACAAAGGTGACCAAGACGATGATGCCTTGCTGAAAAGAGCCGGTGAGAGGCAACAACCGGAGTAGAACGGCAGATGAAGTGGCAGCGGAAGGAAGCGTCTAACTCCCAAAGCCCCGGAGCGGCTACGAGGACCAGCTCCAACCAGGGCATGTGTGCGACGATCTGAACCGCACAAGACTCGGCGTCAAGAATGACGCGACAACCAGAATCGGTGAGCTGACTAGCAGAGAAAAGGTTCATCGAAGGCGAGGAACATGAGAAACATCACGGACAGAGAAAGAGGGATTAGAAAGGGTGCCTGTACTAGAAACAGGAATAGAGGTACCATCAGCCGTGACAACACGGACAGGAGAAATAAGAGACCGAAGAGCAGACATAATAGAAGACTCGGAAGTCATATGAAAGGAAGCTCCGAATCCAGATACCACGGGGACGTGTGTGTAGAAAGTGGTGGTCGCGTGCCGAAGAGCGCCACAACCAGCGGCGCCCGGCGAGGAAGAGGCTGGAGTGAAGACCCCGAGAATGTCCTGATCGAGAGTGCAACGTAGAAGATCTGAAGAGCCGCCGACGATCCAAGCTAACGTCGGGATCCCGCGTCCGGCAGGTGGAAGTGTGGCCAACTGGCCACGGGTGCAATGAGGACGGGCGGAGACTCGGACCGCGAGGCTGCGACGTAAACTGGAATCCCAAGCATCAAGCGGTGAAGCTGCACTATCTCATGCAGAGAGGGCGCGGCGGAGAGGTCGACGTATAATCGGTGCCGACGAGGAGCTATCAGCCACACGCAGAGGCCACCAAAGGGGGCGACGGAAAGCAACACGCCGATGAAGACAGAGTCGGCAAAGCGCGGTCATAACCACGTGAAGAGGCCGCGAAAGTCGATGTAGAGCGGCAAGCCGACGCGGACGAAGCGCGGCCATAACCGCGGGAAGAGGCCGCAAAAGTCGATGTCGAGCGGCAAGCCGACGCAGACGGAGTCGACGAAGCACGGCCATAACCGCGGGAAGAGGCCGCAAAAGTCGATGTAGAGCGGCGGGCCGACGTAACGAAGTCGGCGAAGCGCGGGCAGAGTCGCGTGAAGAGGCCGCAAAGTCGATGTAGAGCGGCGAGCCGATGTAGACGGAGTCGGTGAAGCGCGGGCAGAGCCGCGTGAAGAGGCTGCAAACGGCGACGAAGAATGGCTAGCCATCATACACGAAGGCAGCGGACAAATACCAAGTACCGAAGGGAGACCCAAAGAGAAGGCGGGATCAGCGGAAGAAGACATAGCTCTTTTTTTTTACTGCAGACGGAAGTCAACCAGACAAGAGACAACAGCTTCGAACGAGAGCAGAGCGGGCAAGGCTGGAGGCGGACGAGCGGGGGAATCGGCCTGGGCGGCAGTCACGCGCGGGAGAGAAGATCCCGGCGATGTGGCTGTGACGGGCGGGGCGGGCGCTGTGGCTGTGGCGGGCTTTGGCGGGCGGGGCGGGGCGGGGAGAGAAGATCCGATCGAGCGTGCTGCTGTGGCACGCGCGGGCCGATCCGATCGAGCGGGGGACCGGGAAGATTCGATCGAGCCAAGCGGGGCTGGAGATCGAGCGGGGCTGGAGCGAATTTCTCCCGCGTGGAGCCTGACGTGGGAATCTCCCGCGTGGAGATCGGTAGGAGATCGAGAGAGCAGGCGGTGGTGGAGCTCGCCCGACCTGCGCCGCCGCTTGATTTGCTTGGGCGGTAGAACGGGCCGGCGGTGGTGGAGCTCGCGGGTGCGGGGCGAACCGGGTGGAGCGGATCGGGAGAGATCGGACGGCCGGCAACGAGACTGCACGGGTGCAGGGGAGAAGAAGACGCGGTCGGTAGCGATGACCGGGTAGAGGGCGGACGGGAAAAGGCAGCGGCGGCGGCCGGGTCACGGCGGCAAGATGCCGGGGCGGGCGGCGGCGGCGGCTGCGATGGAGGAGGAGGAGCTAACCTAAAGCTGTGATACCATGTTAGAGCAATATGCTTGTTGTATTACCAGGGGGCCAAAGGCCACAATATGTAGTACATGTACAGGTGCACATATGCAGAAAGCCCCCTAACATATGAGGAAACTACAATAGACAAATATATACATCTAACACAGTGCAGGGGAGAGACATGAAAAAGTGAAATAGTAGGTCCTAAATTCAAGCGCTAGCCGCAACACTACTAGACACTATGAGAGTGTGAGGTGGATTATGTATAATACACTTGTAAATCTTTAATGCCTATATAGATGACATGATAATTTCTTATAGCTATCAGCTGGCTATACTATCAAACTTGGTCTAAACAGATTATGCAGCATTTTATCTTCACACGGCCCCACATAATTGGTTAGTACTCTCTTTTTCACTTCTTTTGACATGCATTAGAAACAAACAAGATGTGTGCATGCATCGTGTTAGTACGACAACAGAGACAAATGCGGTGTGTGCTATATTGTTCTCCACAAGATCTAGCTAAGCTAGCTACTGGATTAATAGCAAGGAATATACATGGGTAACTAACCTAGCTAGTACTTGGCCGAATAAGTTAGGATATATTTGTATTATATACTCATATATATAGTCATATGTTACGTCCATTTCGGAAAACGTCATGTGTTACGTGCAAACTCTAAGAACTTTGTGCAAAGTACAGGCCAAAAAGAGTTAATTTTATTTATAGCTAAACCATATTTTATACGGACCAAGATAAGAATTGCCATAAAGTTCCGTAAAAAAGTATATGTATGCATCTTGTGCCAAAGGTAGTGAGGAATTAGAATTCCGGTCACTGCATCTATATACCAATTCACGTAACCCTACAATTAATCATGTTTTGTTGATTTCCACAACCTAATTCAAAGGACTTCTTTTTTGGAAAAGAATCCAAAGAACATATATATCACATAGGACTCCCAGGTACCGCGCCGCCCCAACCCTACCGCTGCCCCAACCCCAAGGAATGCCGCCCACCAGCGCCCCCTCTCCCCCTCCCCCTCCCCCGCGACGTACCACGTCCTCAAATCTGCTGCCTGGCCCCATGTCCTCCACTAGGGCGGCTCAGGAAAGAGAAGCCATCACGTTTACCGGGAGGCCATCATATGCATCGATGTCGTCTCTACTACCGACCTCAGTTGCGGTGACGGCATGCACCAATTCCCAAAGGTGCCAGGGACGTCCGTCCACTCTGATTCGACGAATTTGTATCCCAGGGCGGCTGCCCCGGATCAGCTATGGTGACACAATGCACCAGCTGTGGCGTGTCGTTGCTATCGGCCACACCGTCGACGCCCTTGTTGTGTGGTGGCTGAGGCCATGTGCGGTGCTAGGATTGCCAAATGGCAACGACGTAGATAATGAGAAAAGGTGAGCACGACTAGGTAATGCATGTTACCTCCAAGGTGAAAACTTTTTTTTGGATTTCCTGCCGGAGCCAATGACGGCGACACCTTTGGGTGCCTTGTATCTCAATGGATGCATCGTTCGTGGGAGAGGTACTAAGTCATAGTGGTTTGTGAGTCTCTGGGAAACCCTAGATCCTTGGATCAGACGATGGTGGCGCTTTGAGTGTCTTTCCCCTCCGTATGGAGGCATCGTCTAGCATCTCCCACTGTTGTTGTGGTTGATGCAGTTCTTGTCTCCATGCTCGGGGAAAGCCTAGATCTGTGTCTTTCGGATCGGATGACGGTTGCGGTCGGCACCGCTTTCCCTCTTGGGACATCCTTTTGGAGAAGATGCTGCCTGGAGGGGTCATGGGTTGAGCGGCGTGGCTTCTTCTGAGTTGAAGACGAAGGGTCTCGGAGGCATATTGCAATGGAGACTTGGCAACATACATGTGATGACGGACGCGTGCATGGCGATGGTGTTGTTTAGTGCCATGGAGGCATCGACATCAAGTCTGACGAGGACTATGTGGATCTCTGCCCTGAAAATAGGTTGGCGATATGTAAGTTTGTGACGGCTCCTGGAGCGCGTGCATGTGTGTGTGCGTTGAGAGTCTGTTGGGCCGGATGTGTGCTCCTAACTCGCCACAGTGACTCGGTGATGCCCCCGGACCTAGCTGATAGAACGTTGTTATGAGTCTAGGGCACAAGGCCCTGATGACATGATTTCCCTGATCATCGGCTTCTAGTTGTTTGATGTATGTTCGTGCCACATTTTTAATAAATAATTAATAATAAAGGTCCTATGCATCCCTTTGATGTAGAGAGTATGCGTCTAAACATCCTTTTCAGAAATAATATTTTTTTGATGATGTTTCAGAAATAATATAGTCACGTACAATTTTCCAATATTTTTTGCTTTAAAGACAATTGCATGCAGTTAATAATTACTCTATAATCATCTCTAGATGAATGGTCGTCGATTTTGTGAGAGTTAGCAATACATTGAGCCCCGAGCATCGGACAGTTTGGAGACTAAAAAGGATGTAACCAAACCATCATTGGACCTAAGCGAGCTGGCTGCTCATCATGACATGCGTCTTTGGCTTGTTCCTTTCTCTTCTTTATATTGCTGACGGGGACCTTGTTAATTGTGATGCATGTCAGATAACCGGCCCCGTTGATCATTCAGGTATGAAATGTCTCAAATACCCTTTTGTTTGGAGCTGATTTAATTGTTAGGGCCTGTTGGCCACGAGAGATGAATTCATAAAAAAAATTTTGCGCAAGTGTTTTTTTTTTTAAAAAATTACCAAAATCGATCAAATCTCTCTACGTAGTCCCAACAATTTTTATTTTATTTTTAACTTCTCCAAACTTGAATGATGTGATTTTCTTTCTTATTTCTTAAAAGATCTTCCAATGGATGTTGATATATGCTGCATCGAATCAAATGAGCATAAATTCTTCTTCATGCAATATCTCACTAGCTAGCTCTTTAGTAGGACAGAAGACTGTCCCCTCTACATGTATATGCATGCATGCATACGTCACAAGCCACCAACTCCAAATCCAAACAAAAATGTTGAGAGTTTAGGAAGGTCAAAACATACTAGGGTTTGTCTTCAAGCCTCCCGTGGGCCCCAAAAGGAGACAGGATGAGTAAGAACATTGTAAAGCGTCCGTGTGCTGCCCTCTCTGCCATTTTCTTTATCTGCAAGGGAATAGATGCTTCCTTCTTTGACAATTAAGCAAAGATTCTTCTCAAACATTCCCCAAATGTGTTGTTATTTGGACAATTGTAACGCTCTGGTGGCTTTCCTTACGCCATAAGAAATCGATAGAGAAAGTGTGGGTGCCATGATTCCTAGTGCCGAAAATTTTAGATATCAACGATAGAGTTATCCATAGCAATACAAGGAAAAAATTAGTGAAAGGGAGTTGTTTGCCATTCAAATAATTAGAGAATATAAAGTTATTTACATAGTGAATGAGTAAAGGGGGTGGAACAAAAAGGCCTAGTTCTTTCCCTATGGTGATGGTGTTGTTGAATCTTTAGGGTCTACGGTGAAGTGGTAAGCCTGTTGTAACATCTCCCGGTGTACAAAGAGTGAAATTCCCTCAACATAGCCTATTCGTGAAAGCATGCTTGTTTCACCCCTTCCAAACTCTCTAAATGTAAATAAGGCTAAGTCTAGTGAACTAATTTGTTTTTGAGAAAACATCACAAACACAGACACTCATATACACGCGCAAATACTAACCCTTATTAATGCAAGCACACACACCATACCCTTATGAGCACCTCCGAAAGAAATTTTTTCGAAAGACTGAGCTGGCGGTCACTGATGAAGACACTACAGACACCTCACTATCAACGGGAATGATGTGTCCCTCCTGAAGCCTTCCATGCAAGGTTAAATGTAGGAGATCGGGGTGGGAAGAGGCTAAGGGAAGCTTTTGTTATAGAAAATCCTAAAAAAAAGTAACATGACCTATTTTCTGGGAAAAAGAGGGTATTGACTCTTTCTACACTTTAAATATTAGTGCTATTCCTACATGTCTGGACTAATTTTTGTTTTATACATTGTTTAAGTTTTGAAACATTATGTTCCGCATGAAGATCCCAGTTTATGTTTCTAAGATAATGGCGAAACAAACAAAAAAATACATCAACATCATGGTTCAAAATGCTTGTAACTTTCTCATGATCAGTAATAGCTGCATTCTTTTCTGCGTGGAAGTGGGAGAATAAAGATAAAATTCTCAAGAACAACGCAATAAGGTAGCAGCCCTGTTTGAGCATATACACAATTTCGTTCGATGTAAAGTTAGTGGCTAGCAGTCCTTATCCCGTCTGCCAAATAACCATGTTTTGTCTTTATCATGGATGCTGAGCGAAATGACAACACTTATATATTAAAGTCAACTAACCTACTTAAGGATCTCAGGCATGAAAAACCTGACGTCTCTCAGATAAACTTTCATGTAGTTTTGGAGAATCTTAGCCTTGCATTGGCCAATTATAACCAGAATAATATACCAAACGACATAAATACATGATAGATACATCATACAGAATCAATTACAAGGTACGGTAACACGATAAGCGCATAAAAATACAACCCACATAACCAAATGACTTGTTTGGGATATAATTTACAGAACATGTAGCGAATTGTCCAATTTTTCTTCTCGTGCTCTATTTCAAACAGGACGTAAAGCAACAGCAAGGTAAAGTTCAGTGCTTTATCGTACAAATTATGATCGGAGGAATACTAACCACTAGAAACTCACGTATCTACAAAACAATGCACTAGAAGTTTACTAGGCATGCACATGTACCTAGGTCATCAATAATTATATAACACAAAAATTATAACAATAGAAAATATATAACCTAAAGTTTCTAATGGTTTTTTAATATATATCTTATGTTAAGTTGATGAAATTGACGACCTAGGGATACACATAGGACTAGTAAACTAAAACGGAGGGAGTACATATATATAGCTGGCAAATTTAATATGAGAGGTCACGTGCAAAAGCAAGTTGACGCTTAATAAAACGCTATGATACGCTAAGTAAAGTTGGAATTTAACCTTTAGCTGGATGGATTATTAATTAAGCCAAAAAATCATATCCACTAGACTATGTTAGCTTACATTTCAAGCACACATTCGTAGATGCCCCTTAGGTAGGTCGACAAGGACAACACTTCCCTTAATTATTAGGAAGGTTCACCTTTACTAGCACTCATGCATCATGCAAACCCTAATTAGCTACTGGTCTAAGATTCTAAGCATAGTTAGTTAGCTAGCAAGAAAAAAAAACTAAGAGGCAAACTCCTTTAAGTGTCCGTTTTCATCTTTTTCATGATGCTCTATCTAGGTTATAGATGTACACATTTTTTTCGAAAAAGGATTTAGGACCTCCGGCAATTGCAACGACGGATGCACACAACCATTTTAATAACCGCAAAAATTCAATTCATTTAGAAGGAAATAAAATGTGTTACTCTAGGGCTAGAGCAACAGCAATAAACATTAATGGTTGAACATAGTTTGTGATATCATCTACAAGTTGTTGGCCCCTGAGACTAGAGACTCCCTCGCATACACACATACAAGAGAGCATCCCATAAAAATTCAATTTGTATCGATATGAATAGCCTGCGCGAAATTGGAAACTATTATTTTGTTATGAACAATTGTTATCTTTTCGAAAATTCCAAACACCCAACATAAAGCATGTTCCCTGACCCAAATTTGACTCTTAAGTTCTCTACTAAACTCCATGAATCAGTTCTCAGATATGTTCGAGATACAAGTTCGTGGTGGAAGGTTGGAAACCATGAATATATATAGTTCACAACAAAAGTCATGCGCATGAGAGTTGTTACCTTCCTCCTTTACTGTGATCAATACCATCACCTATTGCAAAGAAATTACTTATTTGTGCTCCATCCCTTTGGAATTTTGAGAATCTAAAAAAATGGCAAAACCCTGATGAATTCGGATGTAACTTTTTGAGACGATCATTTTGATATATTATACTTTTTTCCGACGTCGTATGCAAAGATAATGTCATTTTACCGAGAAATAAACCTTTTTGCAAAAAATGTCAAAATTAATATTTTATATTTGGTCTTAAAACTAGATGCCATACACAAGGCCATCTCAGAGGATTTTATTTTTTGAATTTTCTATCATTTTCTTTTATTTTTTCGAAAACTGAAAAGGCGATATCAATCCACAGGGGAGGGGGGGGGGGGTGTGCGTGGATTTTTTTTGCCGTCGGCATAGAGCCTACCCCCTAACTCCGTTTTGCTCGCCATCACGGCGGAGGACCTGCGCCGACTGCTAGCCCATGCATGTGCCGATTGCCTTTTTCTGTGCCGTCGGCACATGCTTTTCTGTGCCGACAGCCTTCTTCGCGATCTGGCCTGTTTAGAACTTGTCCGACGGCCCGATAAAAAGCCGCCGGCACAACTTTTAGCTGTCGGCACCTTGATGTTTTCCTGTAGTATTTCCTCCTTTATCGTGATTAATACCATCACCTATTGCAAAGAAATTACACTTATTTGTGTTCTATTATATTTGATAAACTAATATTGTTACTGCAAATTAATCATTAACATATTATTAGCATAAAATGGTCATCTTTGTCCTGACATGATTAAAGACGTACCCATGCATGTATGAACAAACTAAAGCTTGTGTTCCAGCCTTACATGTGGCATTCCGAACTTTAATTTCTAATCATGATGTAGAGACTATTTAATCTCCCAAAGGAATGGATACACATTGTACATGAGCCAAACATTGCGTGTGAACATGGTTGATTTGTTTGTCAATGGCTCCCATACACTAGTGCCTAGTGGTGAACGAAAACACGCTCTGAAAGCCTTTCCGGAAGGAAATCTACCGAAGTGTCTAATATGTCGATCCTTCGCTTTTCCTTTTGCACTTTCGTAGTGTCATCTTTGAACAATGATGATCATTAGCAACTAATCAAGAGTTCCCGAGG
This sequence comes from Lolium multiflorum, assembly GCA_030979885.1. Taxonomy (NCBI): domain Eukaryota; kingdom Viridiplantae; phylum Streptophyta; class Magnoliopsida; order Poales; family Poaceae; genus Lolium; species Lolium multiflorum. Next base: position 49,049,038 of record CM061752.1, on the reverse strand, counting down.
GTCCGCTCAGGCAGTTATTTTGTATCTTAGATAAAGTGCGGATCATACCAGTGATCTTGCCTCTACTACATGGATGACATAAAGCAAGCATTGAGTGACACAGCTATGTTCTCCCAACAACTTAATTAAGTAGGAGCGGAGAGGTAGAAGACCAAGGGAACCTAGAGTTTGTACTTTGGATACCTAGAGTTTTAGAGATTCTTCGTCTAGTAATTTTATCGACTTCAAGTTTGGCCTCGGTCTTACACATGGAATCTCTCATCTGCTTAAATCTTGGCTTCGCCCCTGAGTTTAAAAAGCCCTGTAACTACTTGTAACTCATATTATTTCTTTGCCAAATTGCACGAAACTTATTACTCTTTTTCAACCCAATCGCAGATGTTATGCTTTTCACATGTTTTTTTTTCTCAATTAGACTTTGTTTAGCAAGATGCTGCAAGTTATCCAAATGTGTTGTAACGAGCTGAAAGCGTGATATATTAGCTTCAAGCATCAATATCAAAATTTGGAATTGCTAAATCAAGATTTCGAGTTTTCCTTAAGATTGCTAACTCAAGATTTAGTGTTTTCCTTAAGATCTTGCAGCGGCAAGAGTTATTTTTGAAAACGTCGATCACCTAACAAATATATTCAGGATTTGAGAGGCAGCTCATTGGAAAGAAAAAAAAACCTTTCCTCATCTCCCGAGCGAGCCACCTCCCTCTCCTCATCTCCCCCTCCCCCTCCGCTGACGTCAGCGCTGGCCGCCGGGCAAAGCCCGTGTGGTGCCGCCGGCAGCGGCCTCACCCTTACCCGTGCCTAGCAGGGGAGGCGCGAGGTTCTCATCTAGCCGAAGACAGTGCTCCTAGGCCGATGGTGTTCCAGTGGCGCCGGATCCTTCCGGATGGCGTGGTTCCTGGTGACGCGGTGACATCGATGCGGCCTGTTGGCAGCGGGTTGGTGCGGTGATTGTTATCTATGCCCTCCGGGTCTAGATCTAGGTCTTCGCAGGCCATGTCTGTGAGTGTCGGTGCCTTCTCTGATGGTAAGAGCATCTCCAACACACGTTGTATCCAAAAAGCGACTAGTTTAGCGCGCAAGAGGCGTAAATTGATGTTCCAACAGATGCTGCAACCGGTGCTGTAAAGTGGAGCGCGCTGCAAAAGCGCTATCTCGTGCACTATATCTACCGCGCCTGAAAGAGCGCATGGTACAAATCACGCGCAGAAACAACTACCTAGTTTTACAGCTCCAAAATTTAGAACTTCTGTCGGAGGAGAATATGGCCTCACGCGCGAAACACAGATGGAGCACGCTGCCAAGCGCTTTTACAGCGCCAAAATTTAGCGCGACTGTTGGAGATGCTCTAAGAGGCTGGCTTTCTCAGGGGGTGGTACGAGCGACGGCGTGCCTTTTGCAGCGCAGCGACAGGAGCTCCATGAGCCTGCCTAGGTTCATCCGGTCCTGGTCTGCTCCAGTTGATGCGTTCGGTCGGTTACCGCCAATAGCGGTGGAGGTTGTACCCTCCCGTGTGGCTGCTATTCAGCCGCCCCTTGTTCCTAGCTATATTTTCTCGTTCCTATTAGCCGCGTTACGGTATTCATGGTGAGACGGCGGTGGTGATTCCAAGACCGTGGTGGCACAAGTTGGTGGGCAGCGAGCTTGGTGGAGCACATTGGAGTGTCCGGGGACATGTTTTTTGGGGGGTCGGGAGAAATCCATGCTGGATGATCGACACCGACAAGTTGACACCCGCGGGATCCACCTTTCCTTCTTGAAGGGAGCTAGATATACCCCTTTCCCACGCCCCTCCACGTATCGTGGGAAACCCTAGGACTAGTCCGGGTAGCAGCTTCGTCGTTGTCGCATCCCTTCCTGAAGGTGCTCTTTGGTATGTGGCGTTCCGAAGTGCGAGGAACGTGGTGGGAATTCTCCGGAGGGCACAGCGGTGGCAGGTCATCGTCGTTTTCGTCGATCCTATATTGCTAACTCTTTTTTTCTTTCTTTCCGGTTTTGTTTGGGCGTGCTTGTGCTGAGACCCTAGTTGTACCGTGTGGTTGCTATATTAATATAGCGGATGAAAGCTTGTTGTTGAAGGATAGAGAGAGAGATTGGCGGAATATGATGGATGTTGTATTGCGCCTCATGGGCGAGTATATATAGAGTACAAGACTTGGAAGCTAAGAAACCTCCTAGGGAGAATATGGAAACAATCCTCATACAATCCCGTGTAATCTATAACTACCAAATAAAATCTAACACTCCCCCACAGTCGTAGCGGTAGCGACGTGAACAACAGTAGCGTCGCGGACGGTCAGACTGGAGAGAAGCCGAAGGTAGGAACCAACGGGCTGACACTCCCAGTCATAGCGGGAGCGTCGTGGGGAGTTGCGTCGCGGATGCTTGGGTAGAGGAAGCTGGTGAGCGAGAGGTGGTAGCCTTTATGCCGATGTCGAGGTAGCCGAGAGCATGGGTGCTGCAGCCTTGGTCGAGGGCCGCGCGAGGGATTGCCGTGGTCGATGTCGTGGCCGGGTGCCGGTGTCGATGTAGCCGAGCGAGGTGGTGTGCGAGGAGAGGACGGAGACGAGGCAATCGTGGAGATGGTCGATGCCGAAGTCGATGCGTCGAGCCGTCGAGGACGAAATGCAACCATAGTTTTGAAGCGCGCACGTCGGGACGAAGGCATACTGGTTTTGCCGAACCGAGTACGCATAGAAGAACTCGGCGGTGACGCGGTCGGCGTCGAGGCGATGCCGATGAAGACGTGGTCGCCGATGAAGACGAGGCGCCGGTCCGAACCTGGCCCGGGGACGCGTCGGGGCGAAGGCACGTACCGGTGTTGCAGTACGGGCGTGCGGGGGTAGGGAACATTACAAAGTGCGCGCCATGTCAGAGTATACTAGTAGAGGAGGTCTCGACGACGGGTGTCGGAGTAGAGGAGCAGGTGGTGTAGTCGGGGAAGAGGCGAGTCTCGACGACGGGTGTCGGAGTAGAGAAGAAGGTGGCGTAGTCGGGGAAGAGGCGAGGACTGGCGGCAAAGCTGTAGTGTACGAAGACGTAGAAGGCGGCTAACCCAGCGGTGACCTGGGGTGGTCATGCTGGACGCCTAGACGGGCGTTGCGGTGGTCGGCGAGCCCTGCGCGACTAGAAGTGGTTGGCGAGCCCAGCGGCGACCTGGGGTGGAGGCGCGGCGGCGGTAGGCGAGGAAGACCCGGCGGCGTGATGAAGACCATGCGCGGACGGAGGCGACCTGCGCCGAAGGTGTGGCGCTGTGGTGGCCTCGGACATCGATGCGCGGGGGACGGCGAAGGTGACCGCGTGCAGCGACGCCACGGCCTGGCGTAGCTGCCGGGTGGGAGTCGGTGCAGCGGTGGGAGACCACCAGCGATGTACACGGCTCGGAAGGCGCGTCGGAGGCCGGTAGCATGGACCAAAGGCGGCGGCGCTGCGGCCGAAGGGGCGGCAGCGGCACCCCGATGCTCGATCGGTGGTAGGCGCGTGCTCGGGGACGTGCTTGCGTAGACGTGCGCGGGGTCGGTTGATCGGACGGCGCGATACGCACCATGGCGTGGACGACGCCGATCGGGCGATGGCGACGTTGTCGACAATGTCCCGGCGATGACGATGGAGAGGCGGCGATGGAGACCGCGCGAACCCTGCGCCGTACGGCGCCGTGTGCGGCACGTCCGGTGTGTCGTGCGGTTGATGCGGTGCAGTCGATGCCGTTGGAGTAGAGCGCGTGGACGGTGATGGGCGACTCAATCCGATCTATGATCGTAAATCAAAAAAAACGCCGGTCAAGCGGGAGAAAACCTCTCGATTGAAAAAAAAAACAAGGGCAGCGGATCAACGGATCGGCGAACGAACCCTCATACGGTTGCGCCCGGAGTAGATCATGGAGATCGACCTCCCGGGCGCGGCGCGAAACTTTTGCGGCTAGGTCACGGAGCGTGCGCTCGATACCATGTTGAAGGATAGAGAGAGATTTAATATGATGGATGTTGTATTGCGTCTCATGGACGAGTATATATAGAGTACAAGAATTGAAACCTAAGAAACCTCCTAGGGAAAATATGGAAACAATCCTAATACAATCCCTTATAATCTATAACTACCAAATATACTGTAACACTTGTTTCGAGGATTTTTTAAATCGTCGGATGAACATCCTAACTGTTAATCTATAAGATACATGTAGCTTTGCCTTCGTGTGGGATACGTGTCGTCGGATGAACATCTAACAGCTAACCAGTTTCAGAGCTCACACACCTGTGTAAACGCAAGCGTTGAAACCAGAGCGATCCGGTCGGCCGGCCGGCCGCCGGTCTTCTGGTCTCCGGTCAAGAACGATGGTCGTTTTCTCTTTCACTTTCCTTTTTTACCTTTCACCCACGCTACATGCCTGGCCTGGCCTGTGTGACGACTGACGGCTGTGAGATTTCGGTGTCTGAAGAGTCCATTCCTGTCGACTTTGATGTAACTCCCATGCCATGGGTGGTCGATCACTCTCCATGGTTGAAAAGAAATGCTAATCCCTTCCCAAAGTGGCCATTCGTAGCTGTACTTTCTGTTGCCCCTTGCTGAAACTTGAGTGTGTGTGACCATGCTCTCTTTGACTCGAGCTGCTTTGGATGATTTTTCTTTACAACCGGGGTAACCTCGTTTTCCATTGCTTTTGGTGAAACATTCTCGTTTCGCTTGCTGAGACTGTTTTTCGTTTACAGCCTAGATGCTTATGTGTAATAAAAAGGGGAAACTGGATATTGTTTTCCCCCGAGAAGTCTATAACGCAAGGCTGAACTTCATCATGCCCAAATAATGCAATCACAGTTTGTGTTTTTTTATGGAAGTTGCCCATGCCAGGTTTTTGGTGTTTATGGGCCAACTTCACCTCAGGCGTGAAGTGCATACTTTTAGGCGTTAACTGGGTCTAATGCCCAATGATCATTCACATACTTCTATATTTCCAGGTCCATGAACTTGGGCCTAGGAAATTAGAGCAGTAAGACAGGTCATACGAATGATGGGCCGGGCTGGATCTTCAGTTTTCTTAGGCGGCAAAAGCCTCAGTGAAAAAATCGCTGAAAACGCGAGCAACAAGATTTTCCTTTGTGCGAAGTAAGCATCCCAGTTTCGAAATGTTTTCACCACTTATTGCGCTCTTAGAAATATTCAAAATGAAATATTTTAAACCAATGTCAAATTACAACATGTCTCGCCAAAAGCAACTGTAAAAGACATAAAAAAGGGATGTGAAGGCATCATGCATGAGTCCCACGCGCGTCAACGCGCTCCCCTACAGAGCTCATCTACTAGCTAGTTCTCCCCATAAAGGAAACTCGAAATTCTGAAAGAAAAGGAGGTGGAGACAAACCATGACCTTGAGAAAGCTCGAGCTGTCAGACATGCAACATGCATCTCGACATCTCGTAGAACAATAAGCTCTTGCTCCGTGGCCTACATCCGTTGGCTTGTGATTAGGAAATAAAAATGCCCCCCTCAGGGCTAAACACGGACCGAAAGTTGGGTCTTCAACTGCCGCAGTCGGGTCTTAAACTCAAAATATTTTTACTCTAATATATACTACCATGTAGAATTGAATGCACTAAACCAACTTGGTCATAAGCATAAGATGACGGAGAAAAGAAAGAAATTCACTTATAACTCAACACCTATGTCACATATGTCTCGATAAAGCCTAAAAGTAGCCCAATGAAGGCAAGCAATTTTTCTCATCTAGACTGCGAAAAATACTCCAACAGCCATCTCTCCCTCTTAAGTGTGGCTCGATAAGGCCTAAACCTGGACAAAATAAGGCAAACAAATATTTTCTAAGTTGCGGTATGAGATACGTGAACCAAGACCTCGAATATAACATGTTATACTTGTATGCATCAATAAGTAGAAACAAAAGACCATATGAAGAGATAGGGCCATCATTGTACTCAAATTCCACCGCTCCAAATCTATGTTGCTTTGGAGTCATCATGGGGCAAGGCCACAATTACTTATTGCCTCAATTGGGTCTTGAATCCTAAACATCTGGTTGCAACTTGAAAGTTGTTGATTGCATCTACCGAAGCGGTTGGTCCAAAAAAATATGAAAGTACGATGTAGGAGAACTATACACTTACATTCACTTACGAAATTCCTCCAAAAGTTAAATATTTGTGGACTTAAAAAGAATCCCCCAAAATTAAAGTATGGCGCTGTGTGATTTGTGATAATGCTTTTGCAACTAAAGATAACATGGAAAAAATGGGGTGGCAGGGTGATCTTAGTGTAGGTTTGTGATGAATTGGAGATTATTCATCATTTATCTTTGATATGTCCTGCAGCCAAATACATTTGGTCAGTTGTTAGCTTATCGATTGGGTTTCCTGGTAGGGATGGCGATTTCACTCAATACCTAAGCCCTAAGGTGGGTTGCTAAATGTTTTAGGGGGAAAACAAACATTCATGTGGTTGGGGATCCAAGCTTTGTGTAGGAGTCATCTCATACGTTGACCAACGGGGAAAGATTGGCTATACGTTGTTAGATAGATGATGAAACCTCTCCAGCAGCGAATTTATACGCGCTAGATAACACCTCGTTTATTTCGGTCCCCTTGGAACTCGAACCTAGGTGGGCTGGATGCGCACGCGCAAGCCTTGCCACTGAGCTAGCACTCAGTTATCATATCTCATACCGCTGAAGGATGATGGCGGCCGTCTTCGTCATCGTCAGGGAACCGGGCCTTGCGTTGGATGGAAAGGAAGAGTTGATGATTGGTGTATGTACTGTTAAAAGCTCTTTCTGTAGGTTTGGGAGGTTTATGTCTTGGAATGTTTCGGTGCTGGTTGTAATATTCAGGTGAATGTGGGAGGTATTAGCTGAGTGCTTATTAACGTTTTCCTGTAGTTTTTTTTTTTTTGCCTTCGTTTTCGTTTTCGTTTTCTTTTGTTTTGCTCTTTAGAGGGCATCTCTTTCTGGGATCAAGACAGACATTGTTCCGTCATCTAATGATAGTGGAACCCGGAGCAGTTTTCTTCATATGGAAAAAAAAATCAGTTGCTGGCACGAAGGGCGGCAACAATATTGAATTGCTAGTGTAGGCCTGTAGCGCGAGGCGTTCCCCTGTAGGTCTGACACGATGTACTACTGCTATTTTCGGTTGTCAGTTGGCACCTGAATGCAACCGAGAACTGGAAGGTGGCGAGTCTCTTCAACCACAAATGGGCATGCTCTCCTGCTTCATGCCCTGCAATGCAAAACATGAAGCTACCGACTTAATGATCAAAGCACGTGAGCATTATTATGCAGTGTCTCATCTAATAATGGGCCACTTGTCTGACCATCTGACGAGGTCATGTTATCAAGGTAAGGTAATCACCTTGATTTGAAGTACCTGGTGTTAAGACAGTCTCAGCTCATTTCTTCTTTTTTTCGATAAAGCTCAGCTCATTTCTTCAGTTAACCAGTGCAACCATCACGGAGAAGACGCATGTATGTAGTAAGACAGAGAGCAGAAATCTCAGAAGAGACATTTGGTGATCTGGATCATGCTTTTGTTCCCTGAAGCTGAGCATACTCTGACTGTAAGATCGCACCGAAGCCGAGCAAAGCTACATTCTCCACAGCTGACCAAATGACCTCGGACCAGTGAACTTCGGTGAATTTACATGAGTCGCGTGCTTATTGGGTTATCCCTTTCCTGTTATTTTTCTCTTCTTTTCATTGGATTTTCAATAAAGGTTTCCCGTTGCATTTTTGTCCTGTTGCAATTGATAAAAAAGGGACTGCTGGTGTTATGAGACGTGGCCCGGCACCAAACGATGACAGAGATAGGTGGCCCAGTTTGTGTTGGCTCTTTCTTCTCTGGTCACGATCCAATTAAATTCAATTCATGGCTATAATTGCTCCATCGACAACTCGTTGGTTGCCTATTGTACATTAGCTCAAATGCCCATGAATTCCGAAGTACCTTTGTCGTTGTCTTTCTGTGCCAGGGTTTAGTTTAAATTTAAGCTAATTTAAACAAAAATCGTGATACTTATTATGAATCGGAGGGAGAAGCATAGTTCATGAGTTCTCGAGAAGACTAGAGTTCTCTTTGTACTAAAAAAAATAAAGTAAGTCAACAGCGGATTCAACGGGAAGAAACTATAGCCGACGGTCAATCGGTTACACTTTAGTACTAAAACTTTGATGGCCGCCCTTTCAATGGTAGATTTGGCGTCCGAAGGAAGGGGGAAAACCGCGGGTCAATGTTAGGCATGTGGTTTAGGTATCTCTTTGTTAGTTTTTCGCGTCCTTTGGTGGCAGTGTCTAGACAATGAAGACAGTGTTGTCTGAACTAGAGATGGCATTGCTACATTTCTATCTTGATGTACCCGTGGTCTACTCCTTGAAGCCAATTGTTCTCGCTAATCCTTTCATGCTTTGGTATTTCTTCCCATAGGTCAATGACGAGTAGCGTTTCGCGGAACATCTCACGACCGGCATGGCCTTAGCCACAATTCATTCAACTATCCTAGGTTCTCACTTTTCAGTACACGAGGTTCGTGGAATCTCTTCCAACCTATTAGGTGTTAAAATAATTACTAGCTATTTCCAAATTATTTTGATTCATGTTAATACCATGAAAACAATGCGAATATGTATTGATATGTACGCATACATGTGAGTTTGTACGAAGTATTGCACTAACACATCTACGATATTGGATAGGACACAAACACATGAACCAACAGCAAGATGATCATGACATATGGATTTGCTCAGGGATGACCACATCTTCGCGTTGATGCCAGACATCGCGATGATGGAGACTTCCGTTTATGAATTGAATTAGATGTTATTTCTAGATGCATACTAGATCTCCATTTTTTGTTTTATTTTGACCATATTATGATGAGGGTAGAATAGAGAGAACGGTGTGCATTAGATGGAGCGAAACCAGGGTGTAATTAACTTAGTGACCAAAGGTTAAAGCACATGCGTCTCTATTGGTACTTCCTTCGACTGCCTCACGTTGAACGGTAAAAAGGGAGTGGTTTATCCTGTTATTGTTATAGGAGGGAGATTAGTGTCAGGGTTGCTATGTACGAAGTATTGCACTAACACATCTATCAATATTGGATAGGACACAAGCACATGAACCAACAACAAGATGATCATGACATACGGATTTGCTCAGGGATGACCACATCTTCGCGTTGATGCCAGACATCGCGATGATGGAGACTTCCGTTTATGAACTAAAATAGATGTTATTTCTAGATGCATACTAGATCCCCATTTTATGCTCCTTCTGTTGTCCTACAAACCTCTGTGCTAGGTGGCCCAACTGTTGTCCTACAAACCTTTGTGTCGTTGTCAAGAAGGTAAATTACGAAGCTGAACATCCCTAGCAATAAGGGTTGTTCAGGAGGTTTGAGTTAGGCTCATCCTTATAGGCCTTACATTTTATTTAGTTCACACATCTTTGTGTTTATTTTTATTAGTAATAATCCTATATACATTTAGTTCCTTTAGCTGCTCTAAATTGTTGCTTTTATTACCAAACCAAAAACACAAACAAATCGTTTATTCTATCTATATTTTAGTCACCAAGAATGCCTTTCTAGGAGCTCTTGTATTTACAAAATGGAAATTCTGAGTTTGAAACAAAGAGAGAATGAACTTTGAAATAGGTTTGGTTTAAAACTAAAAGCATAATGAACCGCCCATAAAGTACCCTATGCATATCTTACGTGGAAAAGTTTATGTTGACACGAGTACTTGGTTTAAATGTATCATCAATTTTATTCTAGGAGGAATTTTCTTAGGAGATTATCCTTTCTTAGGAGAAACTAAAATGAAGATTTTTTCTTTGATGATGCTTTTGATAAAGTGTATGCAAAATAAGTAAGATTATCCTCAACAAGTCAACATACGTAGTGATGACATGATAGAACCATAGTGCCAAATTTTATGATAAAATAGTTATTTTGGAAATAATATGTCTTTATCTATGGATAAGTTGGAAGTTATTGAAAATAAAATTTCCCTGATTGATACGTTGGAAATGCATCTGTGATATTTAAGTTAATATACAACATATTTGCACCATATTACGAGTTAATACCACAAATCTTAATGATTTATGAAATTTTGCAGGAAATCCCATTATTTTGGCATTTAACTCTTGAAAGAGAAAAACATCTTGTTAATGTTTTTGACTTCTAGAGAGCTGCAGAACTCAAGAAACGGCAAAGTAAAAAAATAGTTTTGGAAATTTCGACAAAAATCCAACAAGAGAAAGTAGGACCTCTCGGCCCAACATGATGAGAATGGGGGCCCACGACGGGGACGCCTTCCCTGGATGCACCAGCATAGGGAACTGGTGCCTCGAGGGACCAGTTGCATTGCTTTTCATCCTATCGCCTTTGTTTTGACCTAAAACTATCTATATATACCTCCGAAGAATTTTTTTCACGACAGATGGATCCCGATGGAGAAACACAAAAGTAGAGAGTCTGTAGTCCACCGCAAGAGTAGAATTGGAGGGGGGAGGGGAGTTGCGAGGATTTCCTTTGTCTGGCTCTCCTCATTCCCATCGCCCCCTTATTTCTCTCCACCATGAAGGAGGAGTAGTCTAATCCTTGTACTATGAGTTTTTGGTAGTAACCTAATCAATCTCTCCATGTGCTCTAGTTTGTATTAGACCATATGAGATGCCCTACATGCATGATTATGCCACTATAGATATAGTTCCCATGGTGGATCCTTACTTATGATTTGATGAACTTATTTTTATTAAGAGATATTTATAGATGCATCTTGTCATGTCGTTGCATATATATACGATAGAATTTCACTATAGCTTTTTGAAGTGGATGCAGGTTGGCCAAAGATGACAAAAACCATGAACTAGTTCTTTTGATGCATGTTATAGGGAAATTATGGGTATCTGGAAACTTTATGTGGTGGTTGTATATTAGTCTTAGTACATCACTTGATTCCTCATGGACGTGGCCTTGGGATCACTCACTAAGAGTGTAGATCTCATGTACCTGGGTGAACCTAATTATGGATTAACCCTAGAATTAATCTATGTGATTCTTCTGTGTTAGAAGCCTTGCAGTATAATATGAGAGTATGGTGTCTGTTAGATGGTCTGGTGGCGGAAAGGTGCAGCTAAGTGAAAATAATAGCATCAGTGATAGTAAGAGCAACCTCATCATATGGTAGCCGCATTAAAAGAGACCGAAGTACTTGAAGCTCATGACCTCGGAGTGTGCATCAAGGGTATTGTAGTTCTCAACTATATGCCATGAAACTTGAGGCAATATTCTATGTCGTCACTTAAAAGTGTAGCCATTTAAATCTAAGCATGTGAAGGACTCACTTGCTTAGGAAAGTATTAACAATGCATGCTTAGGCGTGTGTTGATAATAGGACATGTTTCACTATATAACATGACACTTGTGTAGGGTCCATTGCTCATAATTGTGCTTTATATAATACCACCGTTATTATTGGAGAGAAAGAGAGGGGAAGAAATCAAGTGAACCCATGATCCTAGGTCCGCTTTCTACATAAGAGTAAAACTTCGGCTTGTCCTCTTGCAATTTGGAGGAATGGGCCATCCCTGAAAATAGCTTCTTTACATTTATTGTTTTCGCATTTTAATTTCAAGCAATAAATCTATCACTATAGTTTCGTAATTGTTTAGTGCATCAAAAAATAGAATTGTGATATTCTAGTTTGAGAGAATAAATTACTTTACCCATTCTTGCTCCGGAGGTTCAATACCCTATACTTTCACACTGAGACGTGTTATAACTATCTCTTGCACTTGGGAGAAATCAATGATCAAATAAGAAAAGGGAGATCAACTCGAAGATATGGTGGAAATGTAAATAAATTAATGAGAATTATGGGTAGATTAGGATACATTTTGCAACCTTACCGGAATAAAAGTTATGTACCATGAAGAAACAAAGCTATTAATTGTAATGTTTCTCCCAATATTTAAGCTCTACCAGAAAATATTTGTTGGGTGAATCCAAGAAACAGAAGTTCACCTTTACTCACATTGCTCTCCATTAGAGAGGCCGAAGATTGGGATCTTAAAATGGCTAAACTTGCTAATACATATGCGAATGAAGATTCTTCTATTAACTATGATGATTTATTGTCTTCCAAATTATTGAAATTTTGGCAGATTTGTCTGAATATCCTAAAATTAAGTTATGAAAAATAACTTAGTAGATATATTTCTTCAAATATGTGTTATACTAAATTAGGGAGTGGATGCTTCAATACTAAGAAAACTAGAAGATGAATGAGAACAAATTATTAAGATTCACGTTTATAAATATGAGGGCCGCCCTTTATGTGATCTAGGAGCTATTTTCTATTTGTCTCTACAAGTCAAAAATATTTTTGTCAAATGCTTGCCTTTGAAAAGATGGATCCATGGCATTTTAGCTTGCACTTACCTGATCCCATCATTAAAAAGTATATTAATGGATTTTATTTTTAGTAAAATGATATGGTGTACAAGAAAATTTAGTGTTTATTAACTTTTATTATATATGTGCAATCTTTTTTTCTCCCCTTATTTTGGAAATACCCTTTTAAAGAACAACAGAATCTATAATAGATATCTAAGAAGGGGTCCCCCCCAAAAAGTATATTTGAACATTCATCAACAAATGAACTTAAATTATCTAATGAATCTTTAGTGTCAATTCACTTTGGATATCATTGGCGAGCAAAACCAATACTTCAGAGGTGCGTAAAAGCCTAGCTACATGGATGCCCATAGAAGCATTTAGGGACATAACCTGTTCTATATTTAGGTACGGTATCTTTGTTTATTCACTACTAGTTAAAAAAAGTCTTTAATTCTTTTAATTACTAGTAAAGTTCAAGTCCAGCACCTGAGTTCAAATCCTCATGGAAGCGAATTTAGGTTACTATTTATACTTGAGGCCCAGGCTGGTACGGTCCTGGTACTCATGCAATTTATCTTGAGAACTATGCTTTAATTTTAATCAAGATTAAAAATCTTAATACTCATGCCAAATGGTTGTGTGCATCTCTAGTTGGTGCAGAGGCCGGAAAGTGAAATTCTTCCCATTTTTTAGGGTAGTGGCTCTATTCTTAACACCCCCTTCATCGTTTGTTATAGGTTTAGCGAGTTGTCGCTAGGAAGGTGGCTTCGAATTGATCTTTGTATTCCTCTTGTAAAGTCTTGAAAATAATCTAATAAAAAAAGTTGTGTGCATCCTTTGGATGCAGAGGCTGGGGCAATGCTCCCATTTCGGAAAAAAAAAACTAGTAAAGTTCCGTGAATTAAGATGAGTTTTTGATACGTGCTAAGCTGTTGTTTACCTCTCGGGATTTTTCAATTCTCGAATCTTATAAAAATAGGGGGCGTCTAAAGTTCAGTTTTACAGATATAGTCAATGTTGGGACTCGCCCACGAATCAATCACATGAACTAGACGAAAACACACACAAGAAAATTTTATCGCCTGCCCGTTCTTTTTCTTTATTTTCTTTTTTTTCACGGTACAACTCACGCAGCTATCCTGATGTGTATTTATACACGGCCAGGCAACACACAACCGACTCAGGGTCTGTTTGTTTGGGCTGCAGCTTTTGAGAAGCAGCTGTAGCTGGTGAGCTGTGAAAAAGCAGTTGTGAAAAGCAGCTGTTGGAAGGAGAGATTTGATGTTTGGCAAGACCGTTTTCTATAGCTGCTGCTGTTGATTTTAGAAATGAAATGTCTGGAATACCCCTAGGTACTGAAGATGTTGTATAAATGCTTATTTGAAAGAAATTAACTATTTCCAACAGTTTTATTACATAATTACCATTAATAACCAAATTTCCTTAATTAACTTTTTTGCTAGAATAATTTTAAATACGTTTTTATTGAAATAATTTTTCAGTGTTTGATTAGAATTTAGTTTAGCTTTTGGCATTTGGGTTACTAATGTTTAGAATTTTATTCCCATTGAATACACTATCATACACACAGATCTATACACACATATCTCAAAATTTGGAATCATCCTTGTACAGAAAATCGAAATTTTTTGGAATCAAACAGCTAAACCTATTCCTACTGAGACTCTACTTGGACGCACACACGGCAATAGATGCCATCTAACTCGACTAGAACACAGCTACCTGAACTAACTTGACTAGGACTCCTAGACCTAAACGAACGCAACACCAGGTACATACACGGCAGCTGCCTTTCAGCTTGCCTTGCATGCAACGTGGACTTGTACTACTCAAATTTCTACACGAATTAGTCTTATCTACTCTGACTCAAACGAGTATTAGGACAAACACAGAGATACTAGGAAACTAACCAAAACTTATGCATCCCAAAGTTTAGATTATTTCCAACAGTCAAAAGGTGAGGTTTTTTCCCCTTCCTATTTGATGCCTCTGGAGAACCTGACGTCTGTGGTAGACGTCAAGTGCAGGCTGTAGGTCTACCGTCTATGTTAAACAACTGGCTAGGACATTCGATCATATAGCTTTCCATCGTGTGAGAAGTTAAAGACAGTACCTGTTCTTGCAAATCATTAACTAAGCCAGAATCCCATTGACTTGCATTAATTTGAAGATAAAACGTGTTAAGATTCATGCACTAGCCACTTGAACCAAAAGTCCGAATTGATGAAAAGGGCTAGGCAATCTACTTATACACTTCACAACAAAACGGAGCAGGCATTACAAGATAATGCTTAATGCAATGCGTCTGGTGAATACAACTAGTGTCCGTGTTATAGACACCTCCATACTGCATCACACACGTCATCATCCATCCATCTCTCCTTTTCTATCAATCAAAAGGGTTAGGAAAAATAATCTGAAAAGAAAAGAAAAAGTGAGGCAGGAAAACGACCTGTGGCCTCCATTCTTTATGCAGAAGGAGACGCAGCTGGCACTCACACTCACCAGTCACCGGTCACCAGCCCCTCTCAACTGTATAGAAACAAAATTAAGTAGTACTCTAATAACAGCTGGATTGCTAGCTTACCGCCAGTTGGATAACATACTTTATCTGATTTACCTACGTTTTTTTTGGAAAATGTGTAGACTCAGTATCAAGAGCACCACAATTTGTTTATTTTTCACGGCTCAAAAATGATCGTTTCCTTGTATTAAAATTTGCAAGCTCGTAGTAGAAGCAGGGAGTTCTGCCTCCCGAGCTCCAGTGCTCTCTTTATTTTATAGGATTCGAAAATTCACTTTTACAACTTTAAAAAAAATTATGAACAAAACTTTAGATGTACACTAGTACAGATAGGGTCGTTGCACACGGCTGAAATAGGATGTCGCACACATAAACCTAACCGTCGCTACGCAACGATGGGCTATCAGCCTCAACAACGCACACGGGGTGCGACAGGGTGAAATATCGTAAATGGTTCTCTTCAAGAAATCGTGTGCGAAGGGACACGCCATCGCACACGATATTCCGTACTAGACCGTCAGCCGACTGGAAGATTGCAAACGACGTTGTTTTTTAGGCGTGTGTGGCACACGTTTGTTTCAACCAGCCGTTTGATTTCAGCAAGTGTCGCGGACATTTTTTCAATACCTAGATATAGAGTAGGCCATAACTCAACATTGCAAAACTTATTTTTATTTAATTGTACATTTCATACAAGACATGTATACATGTATCACGACATAGATTCAGTTCCTAGCTATACAAATGAGATATCTGCACAAATAGTGCCTCTTGCAACGATGAAACTTCTCCACCCTGCCTTTGTTGCCACCTTCAGACAGGAGGTTTTTTGCCTCCCATAAATTAAATACCAATGGAAGGGACTTTGTAGGAAAGTACCATAAATCAACTAAAAAGGCAAAAATAATGATGGATCATGGAAAATATCATTCAAAACTAATCATATAAGTCACTATATTGATGATGTAAAATGCATGTATCAACTCTCCAAGCTTAAACCTTAGCTCGTCCTTGAGCAAATAAGCGAATGGATCATATCATGTATCAATGAGCTTATCGTTGATAATAGAATACGAGCATGCCATCATTAAATTATGCATATTCACTTGTCTTAAAATATCTATGTACTAACAACCATACAAATGTGGGCTGCATAAAATAGGAGTTTTATTAACTACCACTTGATTTTGAACAAAACCAACCATTGCATTTTAGATAATTGAACAAGTCTCAAATTTATGTTTTCTCTTTGATATTGCTTTGCATGGATTTTTACCTTGCTCTCTTTGATTTTACTCTTGACTTTGCAATGAAGATAAACTCTCATAGAACAACTAGTCAAAAGAAGAGAGTTTATTAAGAAACAAGATAGACATGAAGTTCGACTTTGTCAAACACTTTCATCATCTTTCAAATGGCATCAGTTAACGGTCTTGCCTCTTCGTAACCAGTATAAATCTTATTCATGGATATTTCAATCATGTCATATGCTCTACTCAACCTTTGTCTTTCACTTTTCATGGCTAGTTGAATCCCCGGGTGCCTGCCTTTCATACACTTTTACACTTTTCGCAGAGCATATGTATTGAAATATCCATGAACCTCAGTTCACTCGTTGATTACTAAGTAATACAAGAGTATCTCATGTCCCATTGTCTTCGTCTATTCCTAACTATTTTTCTACAAAACCATATCTCTACACCAAATTCAAGTTATTATTTTTTTCTTTGTTTGTAAACATCACTTGCATGAATCTTTCCTTTGTTGCAAGTTTTTGTTTGTTTGAGAAGTTGTATGCTTGTCCAACACACTCAAGTTAATCTAATTCAAGAAAAGATGTAACTGAAACTTCTAGATATGAGGCACACATCTTCATGAGTGTTACCCATAAATCTCCAAACAAAATAATCATGGATGACACCATACTTCATACTTTATTCAAAAACCACCCAACAAGGATAAATGATAATGCTCTAAGAGTTTTTCAAGCTATGAGAAAATCGAAACCTACTAGATAAAAGAAAAACCAACCTAAAGATCACGACTAAAAGCAATATGATAAACTAAAAGGCATAAAAGACTAGATAAAACTTCCCCAAGCTTGAGTGTTGATGTAGATCTTATTTATTCTTCTCTTTCTCTTGGCCTTTCGGATCATGATGGATCTGAAGATCTTGGAGCACGCTCATCATGAGGTCATATGCTTGCTGAAATTGCTCAGCATACTTAGCAAGATCTTCCCAAAGCTTCCCTTCAATCTTCTCCTTGCTAGGTTTCCACTCTAGGGCTGATCCTCTCTCATTCCTCTTGGGGAGATGATATCCCACTCTCCTGGGAGATCCTCTGTCGGAACTCTCATGCATTCCCTGCGGCGAAGATTAATAACATGATTTCTAGAAGCAAGACAGTGTCTAGGAGCTTTCCCGCCAGTGATCATGCGAGCAGTTTACCTCGTCTTCTTAGGAGGGGGCACCACCCTCACTACAGCAAGGGGTACAGGAGGAGGATGAAGCTTCCCCTTGTGTACATCGTTGGTGATGTCCTTGTGATATTATTCTCCCTCCTCTTCGTCCTCATCCTCATCATCATCTTCTTCTTCTTCTTCGCCCACATCATCTTCTTCTTCTTCCCTGTCTGAGTAGTCATTTCTTTTCTTGCTCCTCCTCCACATGGATGTGGGGTTGAGACCGTAAAACTCATCACATCTTCTTGCATGGAGGAGCATTGGTAGGAGTATCCCGAGGACATGGTGAAGGCTTTTGATGGAGATAGATCAGAAAGACAGGGACAAAAAACAATGTTCGCTCGAAAAGACTCGATGCGAGATTAGATCAGCAGAGAGGGGTACATATTGACGGTTTTTAGGGTAAGGCAAAGCGCTAGAGTCGATACGGAGGCGAAACGGACTTCGGAGGGGCGAAAGAGCCATGGTGGCGCGCAACTTGGACTTTTTCTCCCTTCAGGACTCTGTTTCATCCAAATCTTTCGTTGCACGCTTTTACTTTCCAAAAATAATGACTTTCCTAAAAGATGAAGATATTTCGATATCGTTACGCACCTGAACTTAACTTTTATCTATTTCTGATATCTGGCAGGGGATATTTCTTTGCGATTATGGCCTCGAGACTCTGGAGATTTAACTATTCCACCATTCCAACGAACTTTTGACCTGCACTATAATGTTTAAGATGTTGTCCATTAATAACATGAGGTTTACCTTTGTAGTCTCCATGAAGACGGATGGCTCTAGAGCGATACACCTCCTGCACAACTAATGGACCTTGCCACTTCGATGCTAACTTCCCTGTAGAGAACTTGAAATAAGAGTTGAACAATAATACTTGATCTCCTACTTTAAGTTCCTTTCTCTTTATTTTTCTATCATGACAAATCTTCACTTTCTCTTTAAATATCCCAGCACTTTGCTTCATTCCTCCATTCGTCTAACAAGTTTAGTTTTATAATTCTTTTCTCTCAAGTAGTTTTGAAATCAAAGTTGATCTGTTTAACTGCCCATCTAGCTTTATATTCTAATTCTATGGGGAGGTGACATGCTTTACCATAAACCATTTTGCAAGGAGGCATACCCATAGGATTTTAAAAAAGCAATTATATAAGCCCACAAAGCACCATTAATTTTGGTTGGACAGTCACAGCTAGCTCTAATATTGACTGTCTTTTCCAAAATGTGTTTGATTTCCTTATTACTTAGTTCAACTTGACCACTAGTTTGAGGCTGATATGGGGATGGTACCCTATGATTTACACCATACTTAGCTAATTTTTTCCTAAAGACTCCATGCATAAAGTGAGAACCACCATCAGTAATTAAAAATCTAGGTACTCTAAACATGGGGAAATATGAATCTTTAAGCATCTTCATTGATGTAGCATGATCTGCACTTTTTGTGGGAATTGCTTCCACCCACTTTCTAACATAGTCCACTACAACCAAAATGTGAGTGTGTTTTGTTTTTGATGATGGAAATGGCCCCATAAAGTCAAATCCACATACACAAAATGGTTCAAGAGTCAGAGAATAGTTCATAGGTATTTCATTTTGCTTACCAATGTTTCCAACGCGTTGACATTTTTCAAAAGCTTTAACATAGTTAGTGATTGATAGCCCCCAAGTGCAGGGGATCACCGTAGTACAACTCGATAAGTATTTGAGTGTCGAACCCACGAGGATATGAAGGCAAACTATCTATTCTCTAAAGCCTTATAACCCACTTATATGGCCTTTTATGCAAAGCTAGGATCTAGTGTGTTTGTGTGTGTGGAGAGGTTTCTACTATAAAAATATAAGTGCTGAAATTAAAATGCAAGAAGTAAAACTAATGCAAGAAAAGTAAAGTGCAGTAAAGTAAAATGAGATGAAGTAAAGTGAAGTGAAAGGAAGTAACTCAAGAGAGTAAGTGTTTCTAGAAAATTGCTACTTCATTTGTGTGGTAGTCATAATTAGTGAAGCACAAAGATAGTCTTTTTATAGTTTATTCTAGAGAAGAGCCATAGATAGGTGTAGCCATAAACATGAGAAATTACACCACTAGTGATTGATACCAAGGCCAATTAAGAACAAACAAGGGAATTATTAAGACTTAAAGTAACTGCTATTAAGAACAATCAAGGGAATTATTAAGACAAACAAACAAGGGAATTAATTAGACATAGTTTTTTCATTGCTCATCCTTCTCATTTACTCTTCCATAGTTTATTTTTATTTTTATTAAGACTTATAAAATAATTTCTATGTAATAATAAGTAAATTTATTTTACAATTTAATAATGAAATAAAGGTGTGCTCAAATTAAATTTTATTTGAAAGCATATGGAGCACACCTCAAGATTTGAAACCATTAACTTTTAATTCTAACTCTCTTCCTATGCATTGGCAATTTATATATGAATAAATAACATCAACTTAATGGTAGCCAGTGCATATAATGATCATTATCTTGAATTTTAAATAACATGGAAACATAAAAAGGGCTCTTATCTCTTCCTCTTTCATAATATTTGCAAGCATGAAAAGTAGACTCAGTAGCATAGTTGTGAATAGAATCACAACATAAAGACAAATCATCTAATGAGCTTATGGTATCATCTATTTCTTTTACACCATCATGATCCTCCCATAAATTATACAAACTTATATCACATAGAGGATCATCATATATATTATAAGAAGGGGTGTTCATAGGAATTTGTGTGCTACCATTGTTGGGAGTTGGAGATGGATAGCTACTCCGTTCTTCCTCCTCTTGTTCTTCTTGATTCTCTTCTTGGGGTTGCATGGGCATCCCCAATCTTCATTTGTGTGGTTGTCATAATTAGTGAAGCACAAATATAGTCTTTTTGTAGTTTCTTCTAGAGAGGAGCCATAGATAGGTGTTGCCATAAACATGAGCAATTACACCACTAGTGATTGATCCCAAGGCCAATTAAGAACATACAAGGGAATTATTAAGACATAAAGTCCAACCACCGCTGTAATTTTAAAGGTCCCCATAGTTATATCCCCCGTTGATTAACCATGAATTAATACAACATGAATCTAACAATTGGGACATGGTTTCAGTCAAGCTCTAGTTGTCCCTCCTCCTATCATCATGCAACGGTGACAACCTCATGCATTCCCCAACATATGTGTGCACACATATATCAGCACAAAAAATCATCATAGAAGATAACAAATACTTATATGTAACCAACAACAAACTATATAACAATTCCAAAGAACAAGTCACTAGTCAAACATCAACATAGAGATACAATAGATCATGGGAAAACAATATATTGCACCATATATCATGTTTGCCAATAGATTAAAAGGGGTAGATGAAGATGGTTGATGTCTACTCACGCTTCTTTTCTTGTAGACAGTGTTGGGCCTCCAAGAGCAGAGGTTTGTAGAACACCAGCAAGTTTTCCCTTAAGTGGATCACCCAAGGTTTATCGAACTCAGGGAGGAAGAGGTCAAAGATATCCCTCTCAAGCAACCTGCAATCACGATACAAGAAGTCTCTTGTGTCCCCCACAATACACTTGTCGGATGTATAGGTGCACTAGTTCGGCGAAGAGATAGTAAAACACAGGTGGTATAGATGGTGGTAATATTGCAGAAAGTAAAGATGCGGTAAAACGGTAAACAAGCGGCGCCAGAAAAAGCTTGCTGGCGTGGGAAGCAATTCTTTGTGGTGGAAACAAGGCCTAGGGATCATACTTTCGCTAGTGGACACTCTCAACATTGATCACATAATAAATAAGTTCTCTTTCCTTTGTGCTACATATACTCTTGTTAGATGATGAACACCACTAATTGTGTAGGATTACACGAACCCTCAATGCCGGAGTTAACAAGCTCCACAACATTCGATATTCATATTTAAGTAACCTTAGAGCATAATAGATCATTGCAAAATAAACCAAGAACTAACATAGCGCACACACTGTCCACATTACACTATGAAGGAGGAATAGATCACATCAATACTATCATAATGATAATTAACTCCACAACCTACAAGAGATCATGATCATAGCCTACGACAAGAACCACACGGTGCACACACTAGTCACCTTTACACCATGCAGGAGGAATAGACTACTTTAATAACATCACATGAGTAGCACATAACTAGTAGCGATACAAAGCTCATCATATGGATCTCAATCATGTAAAGCAGCTCATGAGATCATTGTATTGAAGTACATAGGAGAGAGATTAACCACATAGCTACCGGTACGCCCCGAGCCTCGATGGAGAACTCCCCCTCATGGAGAGCACGGCGGTGATGAAGATGGCGGTGAAGATGGCAGCGGTGTCGATGGAGGGGCACTTTCCCGTCCGGCGGCGTGCCGGAACAGAGACTCTGTCCCCCGGATCTTGGCTTCGCGATGGCGGCGGCTGGGCTTTTCTCTCGTGTGGCTTATTCGTCTCGGGGTTTTAGGTCGGGACCTTATATAGGCGAAAGGGGAGCCTCGGAGGGGCCCTGGTGGGGCCGGACACCGAGCCGGCGTGCCCCCTCAGGCCGCGCCCTTAGTGTGTGGGGCCCTGTGGCCTCTGTCCCTCTCGGGTGTTTGGAAGCTTCCGTGAAAATAGGACTGGCGTTGATTTCGTCGATTTAGAGAATATTTCCTTACTAGGATTTGAAACCAAAAACAGCAGAAAACGAGGCGGCTTCGGCATCTCGTCAATAGGTTAGTTCCGGAAACATAAATATGACATAAAGTATGCATAAAACATGTAGATATCATCAATAAAGTAGCATGGAACATAAGAAATTATAGATACGTTTGGGACGTATCAGCATCCCCTTAGTTCCTACTCGTCCTCGAGTAGGTAAACGATAACACAAATAATTTCTGAGGTGACATGCTACCATCATATTCTTGATCAACATTATTGTAAAGCATATGCCATGAATGAAGTGATTCAAAGCAATGATCTACAGTTTGCTAACAAATAGATAACATATAGCAAAACCATTCATGAATAGTACTTTCAAGACAAGCATCAAAAAGTCTTGCATAAGAGTTAACTCATAAAGCAATAAATTCAAAGTAAAGGCATCGAAGCAACACAAAGGAAGATATAAGTTTCAGCAGTTGCTTTCAACTTTCAACATGCATATCTCATGGATAATTGTCAACAGAGTAATATGATGAATGCAAATAAGCAAGTATGTAAGAATCAATGCACAGTTGACACAAGTGTTTGCTTCTAAGATGGAAGGAAATAGGTAAACTGACTCAACATAAAGTAAAAGATAGGCCCTTCGCAGAGGAAGCGGGGATAAAATCATGTGCTAGAGCTTTTCAAGTTTTGAAATCATATAGAGAGCATAAAAGTAAAATTTTGAGAGGTGTTTGTTGTTGTCAACGAATGGTAATGGGTACTCTAACTACCTTATCAACCAGACTTTCAAGAGCGGCTCCCATGAAGGACGTTATCTCTACCAGAAGGTAGATCATCCCTCTTCTCTTTTGTTTACACATGTACTTTAGTTTTATTTATTAGATGACACTCCCCCAACCTTTTGCTTACACAAGCCATGGCTAAACGAATCCTCGGGTGCCTTCCAACATTCACATACCATGGAGGAGTGTCTATTTGCAAATTTAAGTTGCTTACTGATAGATCAGAGCAAAACATGTGAAGAGAATTATTAATGCAAGTTAATTAATTGGGGCTGGGAACCCCATTGCCAGCTCTTTTTGCAAAATTATTGGATAAGCGGATGAAGCCACTAGTCCATTGTGAAAGTCTGTCAAAAGTAAATGACAAGATCGAAAGATAAAACACCACATACTTCGTCATGAGCTATAAAACATTGACACAAATAAGAGATAATAGCTTTGAATTGTTTAAAGGTAGCACATGAAGTATTTACTTGGAATGGCAGGAAATACCACATAGTAGGTAGATATGGTGGACACAAATGGCATAGGTTTTGGCTCAAGGTTTTGGATGCACGAGAAGTATTTCCTCTCAGTACAAGGTTTTGGCTAGCAAGGTTGTTTGAAGCAAACACAAGTATGAACCGGTACAGCAAAACTTACATAAGAACATATTGCAAGCATTATAAGACTCTACACTGTCTTCCTTGTTGCTCAAACACTTTTACTAGAAAATATCTAGACCTTAGAGAGACCAATCATGCAAACCAATTTTCAACAAGCTCTACGGTAGTTCTCCACTACTAGATTTAACTACATGATGCAAGAGCTTAAAAATGATTTATGAGAGCTCAAAACAATTGCCAAGTATCAAATTATTCAAGACCATATGAAGCATTTTCTTATTCCAACCAAATAGCAACAAGTGAAGCGATCAACTTTCGCCCTTGAACATTAAAAGCATAAACGAAGAACACTAGTGTTCATATGAAAAAGCGGAGCGTGTCTCTCTCCACACAAGGATGAATTTATTCAGAGAAGTAAGATGACAAAACAAAAATAAAAGCACACAGACGCTCCAAGTAAAGTACATAAGATGTGATGAATAAAAATATAGTTTCACTAGAAGAAACCGATAAGTTGTCGATGAAGAAGGGGATGCATTGGGCATCCCCAAGCTTAGCTTGAGTCTTCTTAAAATATGCAGGGATGAACCAGGGGCATCCCCAAGCTTAGACTTTTCACTCTTCTTGATCGTAGTATATCATCCTCCTCTCTTGACCCTTGAAAACCTCCACACCAAACTCAAAACAACTCATTAGAGGGTTAGTGCATAATCAAAGACTCACATGTTCAGAGGTGACACAATCATTCTTAACACTCTGGACATTGCAAAAGCTTCTGAAAGTTAATGGAACAAAGAAATCCATCCAACACAGAAAAAGAGGCAATGCGAAATAAAAGGCAGAATCTGTCAAAACAGAACAGTCCGTAAAGACGAATTTTAAAATGGCACCAGACTTGCGCAGATGAAAATGCTCAAATTGAATGAAAGTTGCGTACATATCTGAGGATCACTCACGTAAATTGGCATAATTTTCTGAGTTACCTACAGATAATTAGGCCCAGATTCGTGACAGCAAGAAATCTGTTTGCAGTAATCCAAATCTAGTATGAACCTTACTATCAAAGACTTTACTTGGCACAACAATGCAACAAAACTAAGATAAGGAGGAGGTTGCTACAGTATTAACAACTTCCAAGACACAAATACAAAATAAAAGTACTGTAGCAAAATAAACACATGGGTTATCTCCCAAGAAGTTCTTTCTTTATAGCCATTAAGATGGGCTCAGCAGTTTTAATGATGCACTCGCAAGAAATAAGAGTTGAGGCAAAAGAGAGCATCAAGAAGCAAATTAAAAACACATTTAAGTCTAACCCACTTCCTATGCAAAGGAATCTTGTAAACAAATAAATTCATGAAGAACAAAGTGGCAAGCATAGAAAGGCAACACAAGCGCAATTTCAAGATTCTCAACATAAAGAGGGGAAACTTAATATTATTAAGATGCATATAACCATGTTTCCCTCTCTCATAATAACTTTCAGTAGCATCATGAACAAACTCAACAATATAAGTATCACATGAAACATTCTTGTCATGAGCCACATGCATAAAATTATTACTCTCCACATAAGCATAATCAATTTTATTAGTTGTAGTGGGAGCAAATTCAACAAAGTAGCTATCATTATTATTCTCATCAAGTGTAGGAGGCATAGTATAATCATAATAAATTTACTCTCCATAGTAGGCGGCACCAAAAGACCACTATCATTATAATCATCATAAATAGGAGGCAAAGTATCATCAAAGAAAATTTTCTCCTCAATGCTTGGGGGACTAAAAATATCATGCTCATCAAAACCAGCTTCCCCAAGCTTAGAATTTTCCATATCATTAACAACAATGGTGTTCAAAGCGTTCATACTAATATCATTGCTACTAGCATGCAAATAAGATTCCATAGGTTTTTTAATTTTCGCATCAAACAATCCATGTCTTAACTCTGGAAATAGAATAAGAAGCTCATTGTTACTTTCCATTATGCCCAACTAGTGTAAACAAGAAACGAAAAGATGCAATTGGGATCTAAAGGAAATAGCCGAGTACTTACGGCGCCGGAAAATAGCTTAGTAGCCGAGATCCGGAGTGTGAGTACCTTTTACCTTTCCTCCCCGGCAACGGCGCCAGAAAATAGCTTGATGTCTACGCACGCTTCTTTTCTTGTAGACAGTGTTGGGCCTCCAAGAGCAGAGGTTTTTAGAACAACAGCAAGTTTTCCCTTAAGTGGATCACCCAAGGTTTATCGAACTCGGGGAGGAAGAGGTCAAAGATATCCCTCTCAAGCAACCCTGCAATCACGATATAAGAAGTCTCTGTGTCCCAACACACCTAATACACTTGTCAGATGTATAGGTGCACTAGTTCGCGAAGAGATAGTAAAACACGGTGGTATAGATGGTGGTAATATTGCAGAAAGTAAAGATGCATAAAACGATAAACAAGCGGCGCAGAAAATAGCTGGCGTGGGAAGCAATTCTTTGTGGTGGAAACAAGGCCTAGGGATCATACTTTCGCTAGTGGACACTCTCAACATTGATCACATAATAAATAAGTTCTCTTTCCTTTGTGCTACATATACTCTTGTTAGATGATGAACACCACTAATTGTGTAGGATTACACGAACCCTCAATGCCGGAGTTAACAAGCTCCACAACATTCGATATTCATATTTAAGTAACCTTAGAGCATAATAGATCATTGCAAAATAAACCAAGAACTAACATAGCGCACACACTGTCCACATTACACTATGAAGGAGGAATAGATCACATCAATACTATCATAATGATAATTAACTCCACAACCTACAAGAGATCATGATCATAGCCTACGACAAGAACCACACGGTGCACACACTAGTCACCTTTACACCATGCAGGAGGAATAGACTACTTTAATAACAACACATGAGTAGCACATAACTAGTAGCGATACAAAGCTCATCATATGGATCTCAATCATGTAAAGCAGCTCATGAGATCATTGTATTGAAGTACATAGGAGAGAGATTAACCACATAGCTACCGGTACAGCCCCGAGCCTCGATGGAGAACTCCCTCCTCATGGGAGCAGCGCGGTGATGAAGATGGCGGTGAAGATGGCAGCGGTGTCGATGGAGAAGCCTTAGGGGCACTTCCCCGTCCCGGCGGCGTGGAACAGAGACTCTGTCCCCCGATCTTGGCCGCGATGGCGGCGGCTCGGAACTTTTCTCGTACCGTGGCTTATTCGTCTCGGGTTTTAGGTCAGGGACCTATAGGCGAAAGGGGAGCCTCGGAGGGGCCCTGGTGGGCCGGACAGCCGGCACGCCCCCTCGGCCGCGCCGCCAGTGTGTGGGGCCCTGTGGCCCCTCTGGTCCCTCTCGGGTGTCGGAAGCTTCCGGTGAAAATAGTGGGGCGTTGATTTCGTCCGATTAGAGAATATTTCCTTACTAGGATTTCGAAACCAAAAGCAGCGAGGCGGCACTTCGGCATCTCGTCAATAGGTTAGTTGGAAAGCATAAATATGACATAAAGTATGCATAAAACATGTAGATATCATCAATAAAGTAGCATGGAACATAAGAAATTATAGATACGTTTGGGACGTATCAATGGTGCTGTTGTAGATGGTGATGGAGATGATGATGTTGATTAAGATGACCACACCGGAGGGGGGGTGGGTGGAGTCCCCGGAGGTGATCCCGATGGAGTTTCCCCCTCCAATTTTCATTGCCCTCTGTTTTCGTGTTTGTGTCTTCTACGACGCTCTCATCCCAAGAACTCTCCGGGGCTATATATAGTGATGTTTAGGTCAAAATACGACAGTGGGCGAACGAATCAAGTCAATTGGACGATCGATGGTCGAAAGAGGGTGGGTGGCGCGCCCTACATGTTTGGGCATGCCACCTGACCTCTTTTGGGCCTTAGGCCCATCCAGGTGTGTTTCCAGGTTCCAGGGTGCTTCTCCCGATGAAAAAGTGACGCTCCAAAAATCCCAGGTCAATTTGACTTCGTATAGGTCTCTGAAAGTGAAAAATACGCGAAACAGGGAATTCCTGTTCAGAGTTATAAACTAAATAAAGGGGATCATTGGTAAATCCCCATAAATCAATGTAAAACATGGTATTATCATTATATATGTTTCAGATATGTGGGAATTCAATATGATAAAGGATAAAGTTCATGTATGCATTTTACATGCATCAGTACCATACACAGAAAAGTCATCGATGAATACTTCCATTATTTTCTCAATATAATCAGAAAATATATCATTCATGCATCTTTGAAAAGTAGCAGGAGCATTGCACCGTCTGAATGGCATTCTCCTATAAGAAAAACTACCGAAGGGACATGTGAAGGTTGTCTTTTCCTGATCATCTGTGTGCACCGAAATCTGGGAGAAACTTGAATAACCATCTAGATAGCAAAAGTGTGAGTGTTAAGATAATCTTTCTAGCATCTGATCAATAAATGGCAAAGGATAATGGTATTTACGAGTAGCTTTGTTTATCTTTCTAAAATCAATGCACATTCTATAATCAGTAACAACACGTGGGGCCAAAAGTTCATTTTCATCATTTGGAACCATAGTGATTCCACCCTTTTAGGCACACAATGAACATGACTTACCATTTACTATCAGCTACGAGATAGATAATACCCGCCTCAGTGATTTTGATTACCTCTTACCTTACCACTTCTTTCATTTTTGGATGAAGATGGACTTCATAGTCAACAACATGATTTGCATCTTCTCCCAAGTTAATTTTATGCATGCATAAAGCGGGGCTTATACCCCCTATGAGCTCTCAACATTTCAAGTAACTTTGTTTATTCTTCAATTGAAAGGTTTGCACTAATAATAAAAGGATACATTTTGTTCTCACCAAAGAATGCATATTTCATATCTTTAGGCAAATGTTAAAGTTCAAAACTAGGATCTTCTTTTGGTGGGGGTAATTCTCCTAGATCATCAGGTGGAATATGTAACTGTAGTTGTGCTAGTTGCTGAGATAGTATTTTTTTTCTAATACTTCTTTCTCTTCATCACTAAATGGCTCATCCTGATTAAGTACATATATTTCTATCGCGTCAGATGAAGCGAATGCCACAGAGGCAAGAGTTTCCACTGTATCTTTTGAATTTTATTCTTTTTCTAAATGCTTATCAGTAAAGTTTGAAAAGTCAAATTCTAGTATTTCACCAACACATTTAATGAATACCTTCTCTTTTGGTAAACTTCAGCACCCATAGTATGTAAGAATGGTCTACAAAATATGATAAGACAAAATGAATCTTGGGAGCAACGAATCACAATAAAATAGGTTGGGTATTTGATCTTTTCAACTAATACTTCAACATCTCTAACCATACCTAGCTAGAGGACAAATATACTCTTTATTAGCAAGTTGGATATTTATATCTATCTCTTCCATGTGTATGGAATCAATGTCGGGCTTGATTTCAAGATATAGATAATATGGTATCACACTTATACTTGCAACAATATCACATAGACCATGATAGCATGAAGTTCCAATAGCAAATGGTATAATAGGTTTACCAACTTTGGTGGTGTCACCTTGAATTACCTTGGTGGAATCTTCACATAGATAATCATCACAGGGAGTTTCTTCATTCAATTTTTTAATGGCCAAAATTTGATGCTTAACTTCAATTTGTTCATATGGTTCACTACATCTTCTAGCACTCTTGTTTGCAACAGTAGTGAGTAATTTTTCCTTTACTCTGCTTGGATATGGAGGAGTTTCAACATATTCTTCAATTTTGACAGATGATACTTGATTAACCTGTTTCACTACTTTAGGAACAACTGTAGAGTATTTATAAGGCTCAACATAAAAATCAAATCCTTTTTAGGTACATTCAGATGGTTAGAAAAATATTTAGTAACTTCTACCAAAACATGAGGATGAAGGCCAAACCTATTACTTATCTCTTTAAATAATATAGTCATAGAGAAGTTCTCTACACATGAATATTCATATTCAATGTAGGGTTCATTACCTTTATGATCCCAAGCATCGGTATTTTTAGAAATGGTATCCAATAAGTGAAGGAGATATGCCCTAGAGGCAATAATAAAGTGGTTATTATTTATATCTCTATGTTTATGATAAATGTTTATATATCATGCTATAATTGTATTAACTGAAACATTAGTACATGTGTGATATGTAGACAACAAGAAGTCCCTAGTATGCCTCTTAAAATAGCTTGTTGATTAATGGATGATTAGTTTCATAATCATGAACATTGGATGTTATTAATAACAAGGTTATATCATTATATGAATGATGTAATGGACACACCCAAATAAGCGTAGCATAAGATCACGTCATTAAGTTATTTGCTATAAGCTTTCGATACATAGTTACCTAGTCCTTATGACCATGAGATCATGTAAATCACTTATACCGGAAAGGTACTTTGATTACATCAAACGCCCACTGCGTAAATGGGTGGTTATAAAGGTGGGATTAAGTATCCGGAAAGTATGAGTTGAGGCATATGAATCAACGGTGGGATTTGTCCATCCCGATGACGGATAGATATACTGGGCCCTCTCGGTGGAATGTCGTCTAATGTCTTGCAAGCATATGAATAAGTTCATAAGAGACCACATACCACGATACGAGTAAAGAGTACTTGTCGGAGACGAGGTTGAACAAGGTATAGAGTGATACCGATGATCAAACCTCGGACAAGTAAAATATCGCGTGACAAAGGAATTGGTATCGTATGTGAATGGTTCATTCGATCACTAAAGTCATCGTTGAATATGTGGGAGCCATTATGGATCCAGATCCCGCTATTGGTTATTGGTCGGAGTGAGTACTCAACCATGTCCACATAGTTCACGAACCGTAGGGTGACACACTTAAAGTTGGATGTTGAAATGGTAGAACTTGAATATGGAATGGAGTTCGAATATTTGTTCGGAGTCCCGGATGAGATCTCGGACATCACGAGGAGTTCCGGAATGGTCCGGAGAATAAGATTCATATATAGGAAGTCATATTCCAAGTTTGGAAATGATCCGGTGCATTTATGGCAGGTTCTAGAAGGTTCTAGAAAAGTCCGGAAGAAACGCACTATGGAAGGTGGAGTCCGGAAGGACTCCACCTGGCCAGCCAAACCCTAGAGGGGAAAGTCCAAGGTGGACTTCCCCAAGGCCGGCCACCCCTTCATGGAAAGGTGGGAGTCCCACTTGAGGTGGGAATCCCACCTTGGGTAGGTTTCCCTACACATGGAAGGTTTTGGGTTGGGGTCTTATTCGAAGACTTGTACACCAACTCTTGGGTGTTCCACCTATATAATGAGGGCCAAGGGGAGGCCGGCACACCAAAGCCATAGCTTGGCCGCACCCCTTAGTGGCCGGCCACCCTCTCCCTAAACCCTAGCGGTCTCTCTCCTCCACCACATCCCACGCTTAAGCGGCTCCGCCGGATTTCTCCACAACCACCGACACCACGCCGTCGTGTGTCGGATTCAAGAGAGCTACTACCCGCTGCCCGCTGGAACGGGGAGGTGGACGTCGTCTTCATCAACAACCGAACGTGTGACCGAGTACGGAGGTGTTGCCCGTGGCGCCGAAGCGATCGTGATCAAGATCTTCTACGCGCTTTTGCAAGCGGCAAGTGAACGTCCGCAGCAACAAGAGCCTCATCTTGTAGGCTTTGGAATCTCTTCAAGGGTGAGACTCGATATCCCCTCGTTGCTACCGTCTTCTAGATTGCATCTTGGCTTGGATTGCGTGTTCGCGGTAGGAAAATTTTTGTTTTCTATGCAACGTTATCCTACAGTGGTATCAGAGCCAGGTCTATGCATAGATGGTTGCACGAGTAGAACACAATGGTTTTGTGGGCGTTGATGCTTATGTTGTCTTTAGTTTGAGTACTTTGCATCTTTGTGGCATAGTGGGATGAAGCGGCTCGGGCTAACTTTACATGACCGCGTTCATGAGATTTGCTCCACGCTCGACATGCAACTTGTATTGCATAAGTGGCTTTGCGGGTGTCTGTCTCTCCTACTATAGTGAAGATTCAATTTACTCTTCTATTGACAACACTAGTATCACCGTTGTGGTTCATGTTCGTAGGTAGATTAGATCTCACTCGAAAACCCTAAACCACGTAAAATATGCAAACCAAATTAGAGACGTCTAACTTGTTTTTGCAGGGTTTGGTGATGTGATATGGCCATAATGTGATGATGAATATGTATGAGATGATCATTATTGTATTGTGGCAACCGGCAGGAGCCTTATGGTTGTCTTTAAATTTCATGTTGAGTAGTATTTCAAAGTAGTTGTAATAGTTGATACATGAGGTGAACAACCATGAAGACGGTGCCATGGACCTTGCTACGCCGACGATGATGGAGATCATGCCGTTGATGATGGAGATCATGTCCGTGCTTTGGAGATGAAGATCGAAGGCGCAAAGACTAAAGGGCCATATCATATCACATATGAACTGC
This sequence comes from Lolium multiflorum, assembly GCA_030979885.1. Taxonomy (NCBI): domain Eukaryota; kingdom Viridiplantae; phylum Streptophyta; class Magnoliopsida; order Poales; family Poaceae; genus Lolium; species Lolium multiflorum. The sequence continues at coordinate 49,017,071 of CM061752.1, read as the reverse complement.
ATGTGATGTTAATCCTTTATGCATCTTGCTTAGATCGCGGTAGCATTATAAGATGATCCCTCACATTAATATCAAGATAATAAAGTGTTCTCCTCGTATGCACCACCTCGTCGTTTGAAGCATCTCGTGATGATCGGATGTGATAGATTCAACGTTCACATACAACGGGTGTAAGCCATGTTGCACACGCGGAATACTTGGGTTTGCTTGACGAGCCTAGCATGTCATGGCCTCGGGACAACGGAAACCGAAAGGTTGAACACGAGTCATATGGATGATATGATCAACATGTTGATGTTCACCATTGAAGCTACATCATCTCACGTGATGATCGGTTTTGGTGTAGTGGATTTGGATCGTGTACCACTTAACAACTATGAGGGATGTTGTATTAAGTGGGAGTTCATTAGTAATTAGATTAAAACATGAACTAATTATCATAAACATAGTCTGAGTAGTATTTTGAATTAATTTTGTAGTATTGGCATCCGTTTTTCTACCATGTGCTAGTCTTATTATTGAGATAGACATACTGTTAAAATCTGACAAGAAACTTTACGGATTGGTACCGTATTGTTAAAGAATCAAGAATTGATTAAGTACTATTGCAAATTTTTAGTAAACCTCATATTGTTGAGTCAAAGAGCTATGGTTTCAATTAGTACCTAAAGTTATCTTGTCTCCGTCAAACTTGAAGTTCAAATTTGTTTGAAAAGTAAGGAGCTGAAAATTTAGTTTTCAGAAATAATCAAGGTATGAGATATATGTGATATCTAAGACCTTATTGCAAGATGATAGAATATAATTTGGTGAGACTACATAAACTCATAAGTTTTATGGGAATGTATGAAGGTTGAAGACGCCAGGCGTCACAATCCTCCAACTATTGGGGCACTAATAATATTCGTATCCATGAAGTTATCATCCTTAGTATGCACCGTTGCTAAGACTCGTCGTTTCGAAGCATCACGTGATGATCGGGTGTGATAGATTCTACGTGTGCATACAACGGGTACAAACCAGATTTGCACATGCGAATACTAAGGTTAAACTTTATGAGCCTAGCATGTACATACATGGTCTCAAAAAGTTGTCATGAATTGATGGATAAAATTATGAGTGAAATTGTTCATCGTATTACAAAGTTACTAATAAGTGAAATCTAGAACACTTGTCATATGATGATCAACTTCAAAGTAAGAACCTCAAGGTTATTAGTATTAGACCAACAAACCTAGAAGTTATTGATGTTGAAGTGTTTTTATGAATAATGAGGAAAGCTAAAAGAGAAACTGCAAAAGATATTTTGGCAAAAATAAAAGAAAAGACTATAAAGTCTAGCTCAGGTGTATATAAATGATATACATGTTATGGTTGTATTCCTAGTTAAGTCACATAATGAAATTCTTGGGTATTAGTACCATATTGATTGGTATGAAGTGTCATACAAAACAACGCAATACAAGAATACAATGGCCTAAGTGACTGACAAGGAATATGATAGGAATGCACGTCTGGAACAAAAATAAAGAGTTATTATGTTCATCGTTGGCATTCTAGCTAGCCCTTAGAATTTATAATAAAGAACTTAATAATTGTTATTTTGCTCTGGTCAAATGAAAACAATGAGTTGTTCAAATTATGACATTACTCCATGTATGATGGATAAGTTATTATAAATCTTAATGGTGAAACACACATACATAACACTGACGCTAAAATGCCATAAGGCAAATGATTTGAATTCCACTTATTTGTGGAACCGCCATTTAGGTCATGTTAGAAAGGAACGCATGAAGGAACTCCATGCAAATGGATTTTGGAGTCACTTGATTTTTGAATCATTTGACACTTGCAAATCTTTTCTAAAAGAGAATGATTAAAATACCGTTCATAGGCCAAAAGTTGAACGGGCAACTAACTTAGTGGAAAAATACATGATGATGTATGTGGTTCACTGGGCATAGTTGTGTGCGGGAGATTCTTCTACTTCATGAAAACTTTCAACAATGAATTGAGTATATATGTGGATATATTCAATAAGGAAGAAGTTTGAAACATTTGAATGGATTCAAATAAATTTCAGCATGAAGTGGAAATCATCGTAATAGAAAAGTCAAATATCTATGATTGGATCATGGTAGAAATATTTGAATTACGAGTTTTAGCGAACATCTAAGAGAGTTATGAAATTGTTCTACAACTCACATTTCTTGGAGTATCATAATGATGATATAGTATCCGAGATATGTATCCAAACCTTGTTGGATTAATGATGAGATAAAATATTATGACGCCATTATATTTTTGTGGATTATGCTTTAGTGACTACCGCTTTTACACTGAATAGAGCATCATCATGATCCGTTGAAATGACACCATACGAGTTATGGTATGGGTATAAACCCTAATAGTCTTTCTTTAAATTTTGGTCTAAGAGTTTACAACCAAAATCGGATAAATGTCTTTGTTGGTTATCCCAGAGATTTAATTGGGAATTCTTCCCACGAGACAAAGACAAAAGTGTTTGTCAATGTTTCTTATTTCCGAGAAATTGTTTCTAGTGAAGTATTTGAGTGGGAGGACAATATAATTGGATAAGGTTTATGAACCTGAGCATAATGATCAGAATAGCGCAGCATCGGAATTTGTTTCGGAAGCGGCCACGACAATCATGGCTCCCATAACTACAAAGTGTTTTAGCCATGGAGATCGAAGTACATATTGAACCTTGTAGGTATGATTTACTTTGTGATCAAATAAATGATTTGTGAACAAAGGATTGATTTTGAATAATGATAAACCAACTACAAACAAAGAAGTTATGATGGGCCCTGACTCCGTTAAAATGGCCATGCGCCATGAAATCCATAATAGATGAATACTTTTTGAAAGTAAATGGATCTATAGACTTGGATGAAATATCCTTAAAGAAGCTCGACTTGTCGAAAAATTGTTTACGACAAAGTTCAAAGAGTTGACTACGATAAGATTAGATCTTCCGTAGCAATGCTTATAGTCTATGTGGTTTATTCTAGTAATCACTACATATTTCTTTTATGAGATATGCTAGTAGGATGGCAAAATACATTACTCAGAAGTATGTATTAAAGGTGTATACAAAATACAACCAAGAGTTTTGCTGTCCGTAGAATACTAGATAGGTATACAAACTTCAATTGGATGAAGTGAGTATCGGAGTTGGAATCTTCACCAGATGAAATAGTCAAAGAGTTTTTGATTTCATCAGAGACGATGAAGAGGCTTGTATTTGCAAGAAATTAAGTGGGAGCTGAGAGACATATTTATAATACTTTATGTAGGTGACATATAGTTGGTTATAAATGATGTAATTATATACTTGATTAAAAGGTTTCATTGAGAAATTAATTTCAATGAAAGGATATGGAAACATATTTAGTGTCAAGATCTATGAAGATAGATTGAAACACATAATAAGTTTAAGTCAAAGTACATAGAATGGATATTGAAGTAGTTCAATATATAAATATTAAGAAAATGTTCTTATCATGTTAAGTTTTAACAAGACTTGAATGTATCTGACACTCAATGAGTAAAAACACATGAGTGATTATAGATCACGAATAATATGTACACAATCAGATGTCATGTGCTATAAAGTGTTATGAGCATATACCAGAATGATTCATATGATGATCATTGGATGACAGTAAGAATATCCTTGAGTACTTTAGAAGAACCAAGGATATATATATATATAGTTTTGTATGAGGAAATGACAAACAAATCGCTGTAAGGTGTTACACCGATATTGGTTTTGTCACATATAAAATATAATTTCAATCTCAAATTAGACTAAGTGTTGTTTAAAAGGTAGCACAATGAGCTAGAAGTTGTCTATGCTAGATTTAGAAGAGTTCTAAATATTGTGACGGATTCTACAAAAGAAGGCAGAGTATGTCATTGTTTTGACAATGACAAAGGATGTTAAGTCAAGAGGTTCTTTGAGAACTTGGTGTAGTTCGACGAGTCAGAACTTTGAAGCTATATTGTGTGTGACAATATTAGTGACATATTTCAGACCGCGGAATTAAGGTTCCACCAGAAGACCAAACATATTTAATACCGACTCATTTGGAAATGAGTGATACGTTGAGATGCATATGAATTACAAAATACATACATTTCTGAGCGTGTCAGATCCGTTGACTAAAACCTCTCCCGTGAGCAATACATGATAAAGCACCAGAAGGCCAAGGTGTTATATCTTTACAAATGTAAACTAGATTATTGACTCTAGTGCAAGTGGGAGAAAGGAGATATGCCCTAGAGGCAATAATAAAGTGGTTATTATTTATATCTCTATGTTTATGATAAATGTTTATATATCATGCTATAATTGTATTAACTGAAACATTAGTACATGTGTGATATGTAGACAACAAGAAGTCCCTAGTATGCCTCTTAAAATAGCTTGTTGATTAATGGATGATTAGTTTCATAATCATGAACATTGGATGTTATTAATAACAAGGTTATATCATTATATGAATGATGTAATGGACACACCCAAATAAGCGTAGCATAAGATCACGTCATTAAGTTATTTGCTATAAGCTTTCGATACAAGTTACCTAGTCCTTATGACCATGAGATCATGTAAATCACTTATACCGGAAAGGTACTTTGATTACATCAAACGCCACTGCGTAAATGGGTGGTTATAAAGGTGGGATTAAGTATCCGGAAAGTATGAGTTGAGGCATATGAATCAACGGTGGGATTTGTCCATCCCGATGACGGATAGATATACTCTGGCCTCTCGGTGGAATGTCGTCTAATGTCTTGCAAGCATATGAATAAGTTCATAAGAGACCACATACCACGATACGAGTAAAGAGTACTTGTCAGAGACGAGGTTGAACAAGGTATAGAGTGATACCGATGATCAAAACTCGGACAAGTAAAATATCGCGTGACAAAGGGAATTGGTATCGTATGTGAATGGTTCATTCGATCACTAAAGTCATCGTTGAATATGTGGGAGCCATTATGGATCTCCAGATCCCGCTATTGGTTATTGGTCGGAGTGAGTACTCAACCATGTCCACATAGTTCACGAACCGTAGGGTGACACACTTAAAGTTGGATGTTGAAATGATAGAACTTGAATATGGAATGGAGTTCGAATATTTGTTCGGAGTCCCGGATGAGATCCCGGACATCACGAGGAGTTCCGGAATGGTCCGGAGAATAAGATTCATATATAGGAAGTCATATTCCAAGTTTGGAAATGATCGTGCATTTATGGCAGGTTCTAGAAGGTTCTACAAAAGTCCGGAAGAAACGCACTATGGAAGGTGGAGTCCCGGAAGGACTCCACAAGCTTGGCCAGCCAAACCCTAGAGGGGAAAGTCCAAGGTGGACTTCCCCCAAGGTGGCCGGCCACCCCCTTCATGGAAAGGTGGGAGTTCCACTTGAGGTGGGAATCCCACCTTGGGTAGGTTTCCTACACATGGAAGGTTTTGGGTTGGGGTCTTATTCGAAGACTTGTACACCAACTCTTGGGTGTTCCACCTATATAATGAGGGCCAAGGGGAGGGGGCCACACCAAAGCCATAGCTTGGCCGCACCCCTTAGTGGCCGGCCACCCCCTCTCCCTAAACCCTAGCGGTCTCTCTCCTCCACCACATCCCGCACGCTTAAGCGAAGCTCCGCCGGATTTCTCCACCACCACCGACACCACGCCGTCGTGCTGTCGGATTCAAGAGGAGCTACTACTTCCGCTGCCCGCTGGAACGGGGAGGTGGACGTCGTCTTCATCAACAACCGAACGTGTGACCGAGTACGGAGGTGCTGCCCGTTCGTGGCGCCGGAAGCGATCGTGATCAAGATCTTCTACGCGCTTTTGCAAGCGGCAAGTGAACGTCTACCGCAGCAACAAGAGCCTCATCTTGTAGGCTTTGGAATCTCTTCAAGGGTGAGACTCGATATCCCCTCGTTGCTACCGTCTTCTAGATTGCATCTTGGCTTGGATTGCGTGTTCGCGGTAGGAAAATTTTTGTTTTCTATGCAACGTTATCCTACAATAAGTCCTTTGCTTCTTTTTGAGTTCTATTAGTGAAACTTCTTTCAGAGGAATTATCCAGAAAGTCTGTAAGATGTTGAGGCAATCTCACATAGAAATTGTTTCTTACAAATGAGATCATTCAATCTTCCCAAGCTTGAGCAAAACTTTCTCCAACATGAGGCCAAAAGTTATAAATATGACACGATCATCATAAGCTTCTTTAGGAGTATAGTACTTGAGATAGAAAGCCTTCCTCAGATATTCCCAATCAAGGCGTTATTTATCATCCAGAGATCTAAACCATATGCGAGCATTACCAGCAAGAGATAAATATAATAACTTCATTTTCACTTCATCATGAGGAATACCAACAAGTTTAAATAGATAACATAGATCTTCAATGGAATGTAAATGCCCCATAGCAGTTTAGCTTCCATCCCCCGCAAAAGTTAGTTTCATAGCCTTTTTTTTGGCAATACCAATAGGGATTTGATATGCCACTTTTGATTTAGGAGGGGTTTCAACCTTTTTCCCGACAACATGAACATATTCATATAGAGTTAGTTTCATATCCTCGCGGCCTAAGAAAGCCATGATAAAACAAATAGTAAATAGAAAAACAATAGAAGTTTCCTTACCAAAGAACTTACCAATAGCGCGACGCTCCCTGACAACAGCGCTAGAAAAGTGTCTTGATGGCTTCCAAGTGTAGGAGATCAGTCGTAGTACTTTTCAATAATAAAGGTTCGAACCAACGAGGAGCTGAAGGTATTGGTTAGTAAGTTTGACAAGTAAAACAATAAAAGGGTGCAGTGGTTTTGGTGTTTTGGGTTTGTAGTTTACAATAAAATAAAGTATTGAAAGGAAATAGAAATAAGTAAATGCTCTCAATGGGAGAAAGCCCAATTCTCTATGCAACAAGAGGAAAAGCTCAAGTGTGTGTGTGTGTGTGCGCGCGCGTGTGTGTGTGAATTTATATGTGACAAGCGTTCCCAAGGGCGGCATGTATTTACTTAGCATTTAGATTTCTACACAACATGGTGAATATCTTGTCAAGTTTCATTCCGTTAGGGCGGAGCCTAAATTAGGTGCAGCCGTAGATATGAGCAAATACACCCCTTATAATGGACCATAGAGCCATTTTTATGAGCAAGTATAGGAATCATTAAGACATAAATATCCCACCATAGCAGTTAGTTCATTGACCCCGACATAAACCCCTCTAATGCAACTCGTAGTATTGGAAGACGGTTTCTTGTCATTCCGTCCCTTCCAACCCTCATCATTACATCATAGTGCAACCCTATGAGCCCATATAGGTGAATTAATATGCAGTCAACATTCGCATAAAACCATCATAGAAACACATCAAACTAGGTTAAAAACTTGACCAAATACTCATTGTGTATTATATGGAAATCATAGCCAATTCATCCTATGCCCTCGGGAACATGGGTATCTACTCACAAGTACCAAACATGACATGGATTAGAGGCATATGGATTACAATACAATCTAAAGATATAATATCTCCACCAAATAAACACAAGTTGTCAATCACAAACATGCAAATAACACTTAAACAATATATGGGGTTTAATCAATCACAAACTATGAGGGTATCGAGGTGGATTTTGGAGATGGAGATGGTGACGATGATGGTGCTGATGGAGAGGCCTCCCCCTATGCCAAGGAGGAGTGGGGATGACGATGGCGTTGATTTCGCCCCTCACCGGAGGCTCTGATGGTGCATGATCTTCCCTCTCCTGGAGTAGGAGAGGACTTTCGCCTCCGTTCCCACCTCTGTAAATCTTGGGAAAAATATGGCGTACATTTTCTAGCAAGGCAGAGGCATTTGTAAAAATGAGGGACCGAGACGACACTCGAGGCCAAGACGGGCCTAGGTGGCGCGCCCTACTGAGGAGGGTGCGCATCTGGTCTCGTTTGGCCCTTGTGGCTTCCCTCTCATGCTTCTTTGCCCACTGTCTTTCTCTTGATGAAAAACTGATCACGTATTTTTTTCCTTTTATTTTTATGCGTTCAGAAGGTCACTGAAACAACAAATACGAAAAAAGAGGTTTTCTCCCTCCAAGAAATTAAATACCAATGGAAGGGACTTTGTAGGGAAATCCCATAAATCAACTAAAAAGGCATAAATAATGATGGATCATGGCAAATATAATTCAAAACCAATCATATAAGTCACTATATTGACGATGTAAAATGCTTGTATCAGCCACCCACCATAGGTTCCCGGGAGATGCGACATGTCCCATCCCGGGAGTGCATGTCAACCACCTGGTGTACCGTCCATGCGCCGCCTGCTAGCTTTGATGCAGTGGAGGAGCAGTAGCCTCTGCACTGGTGGTGGAGGGTGCATGTCGACAAGACGGATCGAGGGCGTCCCTTAGACACTGACCTGAGCACATGGGCTTTGGGCAGCGGTTTGCCCTCCCTGCCGGTGGCGTCGTTGGCTGCCACTTGTGTTGCATGCACAACCCTTTGTGGTTTCCCCTTATATAATATAAAAGAAGGAACTAGTGCTGATAGGAAAAAAATAGAGGGTGTTCTTTGGAGAAGAGAAGGTATTTTTTAGAGAAGAGAGGCTTGGAGGGAGGAGGGAAAAAAGGCTGTATCGGAGGCAAAAGGAGAGGGAGTCTCAGCTCCCTGTGTAAGTTGTTCATCCATCAAGAAGATCAGACAACCTTCTTGTTTTAATCATGTTAACTCGAAAGAAAACAAGGAATTTTGTTTCCCAAAAAAGCATGCTAACTCGAAAGACAACCTAGGGATTTCACATCTTGCGCCATAAACCTGGGGGAAAATTCGGTGTGTTCGTATTTTGCTTGATCCCGTTTGTAGCGCCTAGTGCCCACTTGCCGAACAAAAAAGGGGTGCAAACCCTCTGTATCCTTCGTCTCATGAACACGACACATGTATGTAACTTTTTAGGTTTTCTTGGACTATTATCGTCCCTTCGTCTTGTTCAGGCTATTTTTTTTCTTTCTTCTATGTTTGCCATTATCAATTTTTTTTTGAATGTTAGCAGGAGAGTTGCTAAATTCATTGATTAGATAGAAGTTTGGTACAGAAAAGGAGCGAAAACTAAGGCAACAAGGAGCCTTAGTCGCCAAAGAAAAAAGGAGAGAAGAAGGAAAAAAAAGGCGTCCGAACTCAGCCAGGATCAAAGGGGATCTTTGCGCCCGCCATATTCCAAAGAATCGCCTCATCTCTAATCCGAGACACAAGGGCCGAGACGGAGAGCTCCTCATGCTGAAAAACTCGTCGGTTTCGCTCCTTCCATATTTCCCAAGCTGCCAACATGATAAGAGATTTCACCCCCTTCCTAGCCTCCTGAGGCGAGTTATTGTGGCAGAGGTGTAGCCATTCTGTGATCGAGGAAATGTCCGTCCAGGAGGAGGGAGACAAGGCGGGGGAGGCAGCCAAGGAGGCAAGCGCCGCCCATACTTGCCTAGTCCATGGGCACTCCGTGAGAATGTGCCAGGGCGTCTCTAGGTTGCGGAAGCAAAGTTGGCAAAAATAATTGTTCTCCCAACCTCTCCTTTGAAGTGCATCCGCAGTGAGGATTCGCCCAAGAGCTGCCGTCCAAAGGAAGAACTTACACTTCCCGGGAGCCCAGCAACGCCATACTGTGGCCGGGAAGTCAGAGTAGATAGCCCCAGAAAATTGCACACGGTAGGCAGATTTAGCTGAATAATCACCGGACTCCTCTAGCCTCCACCGGATTGAGTCTGGCTGTGTCTCGTTCAGCTGCACCTCATCAATCAGCTGAGCAAGGGCCGTGAGTTCAGGCAGCATCTCCGGAGACAACCCAAATCTCAGGTCAGCGAGCCAAGTATTCCCCTGCAATGCCATTTTGACAGTCCGATTCTTCCTATAGGTGATAGCAAAGAGGGATGGCGCTACCTCTCTAGGGGATGATCCATGCAGCCAACGGTCCTTCCAAAAGTTTGCAATACAACCATCTCCAAGCGTGATCACTGTGGCCGCGGAAAAAAGCGCCTGATCTACCTCATCACACGGCAAGGCGGACCCAACCCAAGGTCTGGAGGGGTTCTTCCATGCGAACCACATCCATCGGAGCCGCAATGCGCGGCCAAATTTTGTAAGGTCGTGCACACCCAGGCCACCAAGCTCCTTTGGAGGAAAGTATTCAGTATTATCCCCACCCTCTTGAATATATTTAACCTTCGCCCCTGGCGCCCCTCCTCCCGCCTCAGCTTGGTGAGCTCATCTTGAACATCGCGCATAGACTTCCTTTCATTATCGTGAAGAGGAGTTGTTTCGGCCTATAGATCAAGTATATCAATAATACTAAGTAAGTGTTCTTTCTCAATTCTGTAAGAGCCACTCAATTTGTTTGCCTAGCCACTGAGGTATTGTCGGATGTGTCAAATTTTATTTTGCAAACTTCAATGGTATTGCAAATTTTATTCTGTTTTTTCTTATGTTCTATTCCACTACTGAAGTAAGAAAAAAATTATGTGACATAAAAATCATTTACGGTTGCAAAGATAGAGGATGGGTGTAGAATAACTATTCTGCATCCTGGGGGTCAAATAGCGCAACTCCTATACCATACGACTATACATCTTGTTTCAAGCATGTACAGTTTCTAAACAATTTTATGGAGGTTTTTTATGCATAATATACATACATATCTTTCTACATGAGGCCAGGGGTCTTCCTCCTTCAATAATAAAAAATCTTATGCAAGATCCATTTCTTGCAACTCTAAACAATAAACACCAATTTCCGCAACGTAGGCGCTACACTGTTCACTGAAGACTTTGATCAAGAGAAGAGACGAATTTTCAAAATCATCTGGTATGTCGGCATTCAATAGACTAGTGTGTATATATGCTCCTCCAAACGTGAGCACATGTTCTCTTCACAGTACATTGATGGTACTGGTGATGAACCACTTCGGCCAGATGACGATTAATCAGTAATCACTCATCCTCTTCTGGATGTGATTGTATAACGTTTTTCTCCTTTTTCTCCTCAGTGCACTCCTGTCGGCACAACCGTCATACATGATGGCTACAAACATAAAATATCATTTGTTGATCATGCTATTAAATTAAGAAACTCATAATTTATGTTGGTCACTATGTACAATTACGTACTTAAACCATGTTTTTTGACAATTCTATCAACTGGACGTTCATGATAATGCAAACAAAATGCATTCTTACACTGTTTTTTTCTTGCCTTTTTGTGCTCATCCAACGATCAGCCTCTCGCGCCAAGCTCTTGTGAAATGGGTGCTCACTAGCTCCAGCTAGCAGATAAGAAGACATCAAAAAGTGGGAACACATTGGATTAAATGAGTTACATGTGATCTTAGATAATTGTATGTTCTATAAAGTTTTTTTTATATTGGTTGATTTGTATGACCGTAGTTTAAGATTTGTTTCATATGTTTTGGCAATTATCCGTTGTCTAAAATATTTTTTAACCGCTAGTGGCTTTAATTTGCATATACCACGGCACCAAAGTTGCAGCCTTGATATAATGTACAATTATTTTTTAGAATGATACAATAGTTTCTAGTGTGTAAGTAATATATGGTTGAGGTGGATGAGGATGGGATGCTATCACAATTTTTTTTGGAAAACAAAATCGTTCTTGCACCGTGCTTTCTCTGCTCCCGGCAGGCCCGCATCTAGCATGCCCCACCACTGCACCGACACATGGTCCTACTGGTGTAGTGGCGGATATGTGAGAGAACGGGGCTGAGATGCGACACATGTGCGACATAGGCTATGGGTGGTAAAGGAATGCAGTTCGGCCGTCATTGGTTCACTCAGGCAATGAAGGAGGAGTAGCCGGCGGCAAGGAAGAACTAGGGTGTGGGGAGGAAGTGTGATGACGTTGTCGTTTCACGTATAGATGCAATCACGTATAGATGCAAGTGGTGCAACATTAGGGTACCCTTTAAAATTGAACTAAAATGATGATGTCAACCAAATTTGTTAGTTCATTTTTAAAACCAAAGAAGGTAGAGGGTATCTTAATCTTGGCCCACTTGCATCTCTAATTTCGCGGTTCAAAAATAACTACGCGCAGGTCAGCGCTAGTTACCCTGGCACTTGGATACACTTACAGAAATTTGTAGTGACCTAGAAATAAATAATATCTTTTTTGTGCATGTAATATTTGTTTCATTCAAAGAATTATTCTAAAAACCAGTTAATATTAAGTAGATAGAGCATCCTAAACAATTCGACAATCCACTTATAGGAACTCTATCATAAAAAATGGAGCAAAAAATAGAGGAAAAAGAACAAGAAAGGAAAGAAGATGAGAGAGAAAAGGGACCCAACACTGGAAAAAGACTTCATTTTTCTATTCAAGTCTCTTCCCCATCTCTGCTTCTTCGCTTCTTCTCCTGCACAGTCCACACTGTTCATCTCCTCTTCGATCCCCAAATCCCAAGCTGACCAACCAAGATGGAGTGGACGGCCTCGAAGCCCACCCCGTCCTCCCCGGCTCACCTCCTCTGGGACTGGGCCGATGCCGCCGCGCCGGGCTCCTCGGGCGAGGCAGCAGGGAGGCGCGGGAAGGAGAAGCGGGCCAAGGTGACGGTGGGGGAGGAGGGAAGCGGCGGAGGAGGAGGTGGAGGAAACGCAAGGTGCCAGGTGGAGGGCTGCGGCGTCGAGCTCCGCGCCGCCAAGGAGTACCACCGGAAGCACCGCGTCTGCGAGGCCCACACCAAGTCTCCCCGCGTCGTCGTCGCCGGCCAGGAGCGCCGCTTCTGCCAGCAGTGCAGCCGGTGGGTGTTTCCTGACGTTCCGAGTTTGTTCGCCGGAGTCGTGTTCTTGCACTCTGTTTGGCTCCTCGCCGGAGCTGCGCTTTTCCCGTCCTTCCGATTGCTCTCTCTTCAAAGGTTCTCAAGCTCGCACCTTTCTGCGATTGCTTTTGCGCGACTTTGCGTGTGCCTCTCATTCCTGGAATTTCCGAAGCGCAGAGCTTCAACAAGCTCGTGCCTATTCTTTAAATTCACCCGATTCCTTAAACCAGGATGCATCGCGCTATGCTATAATTGCGTGCTTAGTCAGCTGATTAATCCTTGCAAGCTTCTGTCTTTTGTGTATCTCACAATCTTGGTGCTTTAGTCTTCTTGTTACATCGTCTTAGTACGGCTTGTTTCCCTATTTGGGAAGCGAAGATGCTTCCTTCCCACGGTTATAGTACTGTCTACCTGTGGAGAACCGTACTACATGGGTGAATGGTTGCGCCATGCGTGTTTCCGGTTTTGGCATGGCACTTGTCCTGTGTCTGTGCAGTTTTGGAATGAAATTCTGTTGTGCAGTGGCTACTGTGATTCAATTACTGTGTGAAGATTTATCTTCTGTGTATAGTTTTGGATGGCGATTAGCACTATATACCTAGCTTATGTAGTGTGTGGTTTTGCTGATTGCTTGAGTTTTGGTGATCAAGGTTCCATCCACTGACGGAGTTTGACCTGAAGAAGAGGAGCTGCCGGAGGCGACTGTCGGATCACAATGCTCGGCGCCGGAAGCAACAGCCAGATGCATTCTCCTTTGCACCGGCAAGGCTGCCATCATCGTTGATATTTGGTAATTTATCCATACATTAAGTGGGTAATTATGCAAGATTTGCAACAACAAAAAAAACCCTTGCTTGTCTCATAGCACTGAGATTTCTGTTTTATGCTTATAAGTTGAACTTATTCATGAAATTGAGTTTGAGCTAGGCATGGGTTTCATCTTTCGTTTATACCGTGATTAGTCAGAAATTATCTTCAGTAAGTCTTGTACTTTCTTATATCGTTTGTGAAATTAAATGCTTTTGTTATTTCTCATTACAGATGATAGACGGCAAATAAGCTTTGTTTGGGACAAAGCTCCGCTTAGCCATGTAAGGCCGTTTGCCATTTCTCCATGGAACAGCCCGTCTGACTTCAAGCTCCCACAAGTAAAGGAAATAAGAGAAGTATCAATCAATGGACATGTCCATCTGGATAAATCTCGTCTACCTCATGCTGTTCCAACACTGAGTCATGACATAGATGGGCTATTATCAATGAAAGGTATGGTTTGTCAATCATTTTCTTGCTATTGCTGAAATGTTGACATCAATGAAGAAACTGCATGCAATCTGTTTTCTTAGGTGCTTCAGCATATTTTCTTATGTAGAAAGTGTTAGATGTTTGAATTGCAAGATTCCAAAAAAAAGTGCAATGCCATGCCATCTTGTGTCCCACAGTACCTAAAGGATGTTTGATGCACATAGGGAAAATGTAGGAATCATTCCAAGTGATTTGAGTCAATGGAAATTCCTTTTGAAATGGAGTACACCCATAGGAAAAAACTCGTATGGATTTACAAATCCTGCAAATCAGGACCAGCATAGGAAAATTTCCTGAGTATTACAATTGTATAAAATTCCTAAGAAAATCCTTTCAATCAAAGATGCAAAACTCTGGTCCAAAAGGGTCCGACCCACTCAAACTTTGGGAGATACTTGTTGGCCTTGACTCATCGGTATGACATGCGGATCTTACAAGGCAAAACGCACTTTGAACTCCTGCTTCTCACCAGCATTTATAGCTTCGAAACAGGATTTACATGTAGGAACTCTTCTCCGGAAATTTGTCCCCTGGAAAAAATATCATCATTGATAGATGTGGTTGTAAATCTTGGGTCGAATGGTTCATAAGAAATGGTCCTGGATCCAAATTAGTGATGGCATGGTTTAAGAATCAGGAAAAAGAATGATTAAATGAAATGTAGTCTTAGAGAAAAAGAAAGGCTTATGCAATATTATGGGACAACATTTGTGCTTTGTAGAGTTGTTCTGCCTGCGTTAATTTGACTTCAGTTCTTTTTTCTGCTCCTGATGAGCTACATCATAATTTTCCGCTGACGGCTTTAACTACCATATTATATTTGAATAACTTGCACCTGGATTTTTTGTATAGCTGATACGTATAGTTCCACAGTTACGTTAGTCCTGGACATCCAAATTTTGATACAAAAATTCTCTAATCATCGCACATTTGAAGCTACAAAATCTGTAGATCTTAGATAATATGCAGAAGTCATCTTAGGAACTCCCAAATTTTTACATTTCCATTCTCGAAGGTCCATAATAGTAAATAATGGACTGCTGAGTTTCATGCTCCAACCAATTAAACCAAAAGCTTAAGCTGGCCAGGAAAGGTGGGCAATATACTGCTTTTTCAACATGGGTAACGAGTTACATACTACCAAATGTATCGCAGTTTGCTTGCCAGCAGTACTGCTCAATAGTTCTTGAAGTATATATCAAATGCATATGAGCCACACCTTTTGCATTCATATTTGCAAATATCTCTGCTATCAATACTTGGATGTTCTTCACTGGCCATTCTTTGATGAGAGAATCCTTTCAATTCATTGATTGACTGACTGATTGATTGATTCTGCAGGTCCGGACTCATCTTTATCTGCTTCAAAATTAGGTGGAGCACCGGATCTTCAGCGTGCTCTCTCTCTTCTGTCAGCTAGTTCTTGTGGATTACCTGATCCTGTACTGCAAGCATCTTGCCTCGTCCAGTTCACCGGTGCCACCCAAAACAGCAGGGGCCTGCCTCCATCACAAGGAGGGAGCTCTGCGTCGGCGTCCTTCGTTGAAGGGCACCAGCCTATGGCGCCGTCGTCTCAGCTTGTCCGTTTTACCTTAGACGGCAGCAGCAATGGCTACGAGTCCACTTTCTTTGGTCTAAACCAGATGAATTGATGCGTGAAACGGATGAGCCATTGCCAAGTTGGATCGGCAGCAAGAGCTTATGCAAGAACTGCTCCTATCAACCTACTAGAGTGCTAATGTTACATGTATACTATTCTACAACCCTGCTGTCAATTGTTGGTTCTTTTGGAAAGTCTTACTGATAAATCTGGACATGATTTGTCTTATGACGTGTTGACTTATATAATTTTTTTGCTCTCCCTGATCAGCCATTGCGCTTGTAATTTCCATTGGTATTGCAGCAAATAACTAGAAGAGGTGTATGATGATGTGATATTTGTTGTGCAAATAAAACCCAATTGTCTTGTTGCGAAGTGAGAAAAGAACAGCCTAATTTGACTTATCCTCAATTTAAATTACGATTATTCTATTCTCTCTAGAAACGTGCACACACATACATCAAAACAGATTAATCAATCATATAATTTCAGGTAAAGAAAACGATCTTGTCTCCTGAGAGCAAACAAATCAGACAGCTCGTACACAGAGATGCAGAGCCATCTTGCCTTTGTTGTTGATATAAATCTCCCTGGATCAGGCCAGTATGTGGCTGATATTGAGTCAGAAGTCAGAACAGCTCAACAAGGTGTGGAGTCCAAATAGAAACCGCCAGCCCATTTGCTCATATGTTAAAATTTCTCAAACAGCATCAGACACTTTGGAACATAAATTTGGACCAAGTGACAGTGACTGATTCAATTGGCAGGTAACCAAGTAGGAATCATATGAAATCTGGGGCATGCAAACAATGGCTACAATCTCCAAATAACAGGCACCGAACAAGGCCAAAATAAAGATTAATACTGAAGGTGCAGATGAGGAGCACAAACTTGGGTTACTAGAAGAGCAAATAAAAATTATATTAACATATGAAAGCTCCATTAGATCTTGTTAGCATACACAGCGACATTGATATTTCAGAAGAGATTACATTTACTTGAGGTGCGCAACTTACACAAGATAGAATGCACACTGATAAAGCCTACTAGGCACCACTGAATTCAATGAGATCGCCTCATTCTCGATTCTTCCCTGCTTTTGTTCTCTAATCCCCGGTGCGATCATCTACCCTGCTATAATCTCAGTCGGTGGTCATGGGTTCAGCAACACAGCAGCGGAAGCGTCCTTTACGGACATGGCTCATGACCTCCACCTCCGCGTTCTGAAGCATGCTGACGATCTCAGTAAATGGTGGGCGGACCTCAGGGTTCGCGTCCCAGCAGCGCATCATGATGTGGCTCAGGCAAGGTAGGCAATCTTGTGGGATCACAGGACGAGCACCCTTGTTTACGACAGCAAAAGCAGCCTGAACTGCTGTCATGTTTGTGAAAGGAAGCATGCCAGTTATAAGCTCCCACAGGACGATCCCGAAGCTGTAGACATCAACTTTATGATCGTAAGGTCGATGCTGAATCATTTCCCTGCACACACACAAACCACTAGCTCATGAACGAGGCTTTGCAGCACCCAGGCACGAGAGTGCCCGGATTTTTAAAAAATCGAAATTTGTACTTTTGAATTTCAGAAAATCATTTTTTTCCACTGATACCTACACCTATGTTTAAAGGAATTCTGTTTTGGGCTATAGAAACAAAAAAAAATTGTGGCTGTATATATGAAAAAAAATCTTATATTTTTGGCCAAAATTTGTCCTTTTCCTATAGCCCTTTTTTACGAATATCGCGTCCACAGAGGATATGTATACCTAATTGCAAAAATACACTTTTTTCTGTAGCCCCAAAAAATTGCCAACTCAGAAATACCTCGATTTGAATTATGTCGGACCATACTTTGTATCGACAAGAGACTGGAACCATGTTACAGTAGAAATCATTTCATGGATGCAACAGAAGGCTGTTAGTCAAATGACAAATTAAGGTGTACTGTGAAACATAAGAACTCTGCATAGTCAGAGTTAGCAAATGCCACTATGCGGTAACAGATTATTGACAAATAGCTGAATGTTCTACAATGAATTTTTCAAATACAGATTTTGGCATGTGAACATAAGTTAAATGTCAAACACCATTAATTAAAATATATGAAGATAAAATATCTACATAAGAAAACAGAGAGGCAAGGAACTTACGGTGCCATCCAGCGATAGGTTCCTGTCTCTGGTGTCATCCCCTCTGTTTTCACTTCGATACGAGCAACTCCAAAGTCGGCAATCTTAATGGACCTGTCTGCCGCAATCAGAAGATTATCTGACTTTAGATCCCTGTGTATAAATCCCAAGGCATGCACATAGGCCATTCCCCGAGCTACATCCAACGCTTGTTTGACAGCCAGCCTCAGAGGTACCAGCTTGTTCTGTCTTCTTGCCAGGAACTGCCTGACTGAGCCACCTTTTGCATACTCAGTAACAATGCACCACACGATTGACTTCCTGCAAGCCCCTATGAACCTTACAATGTTCGGGTGCCTCAGCGTGGACAACATCATAACTTCTTGCACAAACTGCTGTTCCAATGATTGCGCTCTCTCCGTGTCGTTGTCAGGCTTCTCCAGCAGCTTAATGGCAACATCCTCGCCAATGTATGTCCCCCTGTACAGCTTCCCAAAGGCCCCTTGCGCGAAAGGAACCCCCATGTCCAACCTCCCCAGATCAATGGCCCACTGCTGGTACTTACTAAGTATCTCCGTCGGATGGTTCGGGTCCATCAAGACCCTAGCCAAGGCATCCTCGTTGAGCGTGTGCGCGGCCACACGGTTGGGGCGGAAGACGCTACTGCCGACCGAGTAGCTCGCGGTCGGGGCATCACGGAGGCCCGGGTGCTTAAGTATGACGGTGCGGGACTCGTTCGAGGCCACGCTGCTGTCGCCACCCACCGACATCATGGTGACGGAGCCACCGGCATAGTTGGACAGGTTGTAGTTGTCGGCGCTGTCCACCGACATGTGGGAGCCTTCGTCGATCTTGTGATAGTAGGGCATGTTGTTGAAGCCGTCGAACTGGTTTCCTTGCATCTCCTTTCTGCCACCACCGCCAATCATACCATGGAACCTTGCCCCCTCAGCCATGTCAAAAGATAGAATGATACAGTCTGAGCTGCTGCTGCAGATTAGTTGCACATCCTCCTCCCGCAGGAAATGTCCCCTCTTCTGCGCGCCCGCTAGCCCTGGCGACCACAGCAACCAGAGGCTTTGAAATGAGCTATCAATCAGACACACGCACCACACGTAACTATAGGCTAAATATATATAGATAGAAGTTACTTCTTTCTACAACACGGACCGAAAAATTGCTATAAATATCCCCGCAAAAAATTGCTATAAATAACCGATTTTTTATCCCTACTAAACTGTGAAATCTACCCATTTCACTCAAAACAGCTATACCATGACCTAGATTTAAGCTTTTCCCGTACAAACGCAGAAGCATCTCCAAAGTCCATCCAATATACTCGATCGCTCGCTCCCTCCCAAATTCCACCTCCTAATCGCAACAACGCCCCAAACCGTGACGGAAAACCGACTACCCAACTCCTAATCGCGCAGGAAACCAAGAAACCAATCAATTAAAACCAGTGCGGCGCGTCCCCGGAAGCCGAGCGATTGGGAGCTGAATTGGGCGCGAGCCGAGACGAGACGAGACTTACCTCGGCGGCAGGAAGGTGGACGATCGGGGGACGCAGGCGGCGAGGCGGGATCGCGGGGAACGATGCGCCGGAGGTGGGAGGCGGAAGGGGGAAAGGATTCCGAATTGGCGTGTGGGGTTGGCTGCTGGGTGCTGTTTCGCTTTTCCTCCGGAGACCGGAGCAGAGAGACGACGACTCGAGTGTGGGAAAGAAAGGGAAGGGAGAGGTGGTCGTTAGTGTGGTTGCGGGTTCCCGTTTTACCCCCTGTTA
The DNA here is from genome assembly GCA_030979885.1 of Lolium multiflorum. Lineage (NCBI taxonomy): Eukaryota > Viridiplantae > Streptophyta > Magnoliopsida > Poales > Poaceae > Lolium > Lolium multiflorum. Next base: position 48,997,388 of record CM061752.1, on the reverse strand, counting down.
TTTCCGGGCTTCTCAGTTCGGTCCTTTTTCTTCAACCTTGGTCCTTCCGGTCAATAAAAATGATTGGGACGACTAATTCATTGTGCCAAATTTGTTGCACTAATGCAGAACATAACAACAACAACAACCTACGGCAAGAATGATGATTAAAACTAGTTTTCCTATATACTTTTCTTACTCGAGCAATTGCCAAATTTATATGGACCACATTTATCTCTATTGCTCGCAATGGCATCATCCCCGGAAAGCCACCTTGGGCTATGGCATGGTAATGTTGCGCATGTGTATCTTATGAAAGTTGTAGCATTGTTCGGTTCATGAAGTGAATCATCTATTTATTGCAAATGAAGCTCATGCACTCTATGTGGTTGGTTGGTTGATGATCGAGTCAATGTATAGTTCAGATACGTAATGTCTGATCGAACTATCGCTTATAAATATTGTCTTCTTTTGTATCATGAAACAGGAAGGGGCATGAAGTTCTGCTTCACATGTAGGCACTCTTGTCCATGTGTGGTGTAGGACATACGACTTGGAATGAGATGCATTGGGACTTCGAGTTGAAGTGACACAAACTACTCAAGTTATCATGTTCACTACAACCATGGACATGGCAGGATAAAAAGTAAATCATTGTCGGTTGCAAGGCGAATGTTGTACTAATACGGCTGCTGTTGCAGACCTCGTAGCTTACCACCGATGTGAAGCCTTGGAGAGCAATATGTGTCAATATGTTTGTGCAAAATGTTTATTTGGAGAAATTTCACTTTCATAGGAAGATTCTTCTAAATTACCTACCATGGATGCTAAGTTTCCTACAACATAACACATGTACAAATATTTATCCAACAATATTCTATTTTACCGAACAATTTAGATAAGTCGCCTACATCATATCATATGTACAATTAACTTTAGTTATTGTCTATAACATTCTCTTAATCTAACAAAGTAATAATACGCCTAAGTTGTCTAAAGTGCTAAGTTTCTTACAACACGTTATGTGAACCAACACCTAGGATCTTGTCTAACATTACTGGTCACTAGTAAGTGTGCACGTGCAATCGCACGTCTCTAAAGTATAACACAAACTATTTATTTTTAATCGATATGAGGATCATATAGCTTTTGTTCATCGAGCCCACCATTGTAACTTGTAAGCGTGCAGCGTGTAATTCACACACGACATTAGCTGAAATGCGCGAACAAAAAATATATTACAATTAGTTACGAAAACGTCACAATTTAATCCCAATTTGAAGCAACACTTAAATACCAACTATTAAACAAAATTATTCAGTACTTATTAATCCCTCCTTGTCACAATGTAGTGCATATAAGACTGTCGAAAAGTCAAAAGATATTAACTTAACCAGGTTTTGTGAGAAAATTACCTATATCTACCATACCAAATACATACCATATGAAAATTTACACCGTGAGGTATCTAATGGCATTGAGTTGGTATTCTAGATTTTGATATTTTATTCTACATACTTGGTCAAACTTTATGTCGTTTGACTTTTACAAATTCTTATACACGCTACATTTTAGCAGGAAGGGAGTATTTGAAAAAAGGTAGACATCTTCATTGTCTGCAAACATCAAAATATGTACCAAAAAATGCTTAGGAAGATCGACACAATGATACCATCCTACATGTGCAAAATGTATCAGCCTTTGTTGGATCAACAACAGTCAACAAACCAATGGTTGCAATAGGAGCTCAATTCTAATGGTGAGTTAAATGTTTGGCTTTCTTAGAGGTACTATCTCTTAAAATCTTACAATCTGTAAGATTATGTTGCCTTCCTCATCTTGCAAGTCTCGGTTTCCCACACTGTCGTCATTCGTCTCAAAGTTAGGCTAAAATAATAACTAACTTTGTCCGAAATGTGTCACATGAACATTGAGTATTGCAAGTACTATGAGAGTATATTTAAATATATATAGAACAATTAGAATCATACGAAGCTAGATATACTGCTTAGGAACCATTAAGTTTAACATCCCAAGCCACATGTTGACCCTATGTGATTGCGAAATTTGAGAAGATATTTCTCAAAATATTTAAAAGAATTATTAATAAAAAATTATAGTTTAAAATTAATTTAAAAAATGAGATGTGCATAATCTTATTAGAACCTAACATTTGTCTTTTCAAACCGGTACTAAGGTCATGTTGGACGCGGCCCTACATACCATCGTAGGGACGCTAGACAAAAACTCCCTGTCCTTTTGACTGCGCAGGCTAAATTTACTGGCACATAATAATAAGGTGTCAAAAAGGAAAATTGATTCATATATATCTGAAAGGAATACCTATTGTACGATGTGCTTCCTTATCCAAGTACTTTTCGTTATGAGCTTTGAGACCCAACTTTGACATGCATGGTCCACAGTCTGACATGTAGCCTAACTTTGCTATACATGCGTGGTCTTGTACAAAAGCAATTGTACTGCTGTACGTATAGCATTTCTATAAAAAAAAAATCACTGGATCGGACCTCACTCAGTCAGTCCCTACTCTGAAGCTCCTCTAACTCTCTTTACTCATACCATGGCCGCCCTTCCATGGCATCCCCGCCGGCGTGACACCCTCCACTGCCTCCCCGCTGCTAGCGCCGAGGACTCCGCTCTCCCCTAGTTCCCCTCCGCCTCTGCGAGGACCGTGCTCTCCCCAGGTAACCCTCCGCCGCTGCCGCGAGTTCGCCCCCTGCCCTGCCTTCTCGCCGCTGACCACTGCCCCTCCCCTGCCTGGCCACCACTTGCTCTCTGCATGCTCTCGGCAGGCCAAGTGACACTGAGCGAAGCATGGGCGTAGGTATCCTCAGGCCGCGAGCGCGTTGGAAGGATTCGCAGCACCGGTTTTTGTTTTCCCTCCCGGCTGCTGCCCGACAAGTGATGCTGGCGAGGGATGCCCTGCTCCGGCTGGGTGGCCGTGCCTCGAGCCTCCCCGAACGTCCCAAGTGGGGTATGCTCGGTCGACGCCCCCTCTCAACCTGGCTCGCGATTGGTATTCCTCGCCCCCTCGTCTCGATTCAGCTTATAATATCCCTTTGTTTATCTTACAGTAGCTTAGTCTGATATCAATGGAATAAGTGAATCCGGATGCATTGGAAAATACAAGTAGCACCCCGTTGGAAAATATAGTGATGGTCTACTGCTGGTTATAGTTTCGAAAATTATTGGGGAATTGCTATTGATTTCCACATTTTCATCTATCCTAGCCGCTGTGAGCTTAAAAGCTTGATAAAACATGAATGCTATTGATTTTTTAGAGCACTGCTTTCTTTCTTCTTAACACTGGCACTAACATGGTTAGGATATAAACTTGAAGAATAGGCCAACCAGTTATTACATGTGATCCAAATTGCAAAATTACTTTTAACAATGCATGGTCTGAACCTGAGTTGGAAACAAGGATTTCTTTGAGTGGAGATTTTTTTTTAGGTCTGTATATAAGGTTTTTTTGGAAACTGACTAACCAAATTAACGGATCACATCTTGCTGGCGGCCAGTCCGCTGTTCACGGTGACGACTCGGATAACCATGATTGTTTGTTAGGTTTGTCTCACAGGACCATACATACCAGGTCATGAAGATGATGTCCCCATTTGTTCCAGTGAAACATTATTGCATCCCACAATATCATCAAGTCCTGAACACCGAACAACATTGTAGATGAGATTGCATAGCATAGATATTTCTTTGAATAAATAAAACATGATGCATGATTTTATATTACCTGATAATTGGGTGACTGAATCTGCCCCTACAATATTGGACTGGGCAATAAGAATAGGTGTAGTTCCTCTTGGTTTTGCTTGCATCTGGTATGCATCATTTCTCTGCAACCAATCGGGCTCATCGTCAATGACCACCTGAGATGCATAGTGCTGAACATCTAGAGCCATACGTAGGAATATACATTGCAGCTATAAAATCAGCCTTTTATATAACATAGCTATAGAACACATATTGCAAGTATAGATCACATGTTGCAAGTATAGAACACATGATCTCCAAGTAGCCCTGTGTTGTATCTGGGTGATTCCTGAGTTTTCAATGGCCTGTGTATCACATGGTATGTTTTGATCATTCACAGCGCCATTGACTCTTTTGTAACGTTTTGAAACCTCATCTTTATTATTTGCATACCGATCCCTTTCCCTTTGCCTTTTTGACCTCTTTAGGATCTGCATGCACATGACACTTCAGTATTTCACATAATAATGGATATAGAGCGACATTGTGTTTGTTATGAAATACTGGGAGTTCGTCCGAAAGATGACATAAGGATTTCTGCTTTCTCTATTCCGTAAAATTAAGATGGACTGAACAATACTGCCTCCTTCAAATTGTAGTAGCATCAATGAATTTATGGGAGAATTATTTGTAAATACAAGTAGCATGGTGAATGAATTGTGGTTTGAATCATTTTATCATGTATAGATTATTCTAGAAAAAATTGTATGTGCTATTTGTAACATTGCAAATGAATCACAGTATCATTTTACTAATGAAATTGTAACACTACGAATGGTTACATTATCATGTTACGGCCTTGTCAAAAAATTGTTCCTTAACAATTTGAAACAAGCTAAACTCCTAGTATTAATATCTTGTATGTGGTACTGGCTGCGAGTGATTACATTATCATCTTACGATTTACTAACACACAGACAACCCCTGTCAAAAATTGTTCCTTTCACAATTTGAAGAAGCTAAACTCCCAGTATACAGCTAAATTTGCACGGGTGCATCAGTAAGTTTTCTTTTAATTGACAATGTGCTAGGTTGTTCAGTTTATTTATGCTCTATATTTTTCGGGACAAAGCTGTTGTACAAGAAAAAAAGATGGCATCGTAGAAGCTATAAAGTGAAACCTGTATTTTAGAAAAGCTAGCAGTGTTTTCCTTGCTTATTCTTGAGATGAATAGTATTTTGCTTACTATAGGTCTTGCCAGCAATAAAAGAGAAGCATGATGAGTTTATGCTAAGAGAGCTAAAAACAAGGTGGGCAAACCATAAAGTCACGGTTCAGTGGCTTTCAAGTTTTCCTTGCTTATTCTTGCGATCACTTACTCCACTTAGAGATGTTGTAGTTATTTGCTTCCGAGACTTGGTAAACTGACACTTTCTAAGTTCGTACTCTTGCTCAGTGTATATTATTAAGTTTCTTTTTGTTCTAATCAGTCAACTCATGGTAACAGATATTTCAAGCAATGAAATGAAAGGTAGAAGATACGGTGATAGTTCTGGTGAGTCTTTGCACCTCTAGATGAATATGTATCGAATGGTTCGAATTAAGTAATATGGTTTTGAAAAAAAAGGAATAAATATACTTACGAGATAATTAGCTGTTATCACTCACTTTTGTGCCTTCGAATGATTTCTGCATTATTGAAGGCTTCATCGTAGAGTGGTGAACCAGTGATTGCATTATGTATGTTGATAATTCATTGAAGCCAACGCATTAGAAGCTGCAGAATACGTGTTCTTCGAACACACAATCATCAGCAGTTTGTTCTAGATATTTGAGTGAAATTGTTTTGCAGCTAAAACCGGACCCAGCCCGAGCTTTATATGTAACTCATCTTTCAGCAGGAACTTTGTCGACATATTCAGACAACTAACAGTTGTGGTTGTGCATTTCTGAATACTTTTTCTCCTTGATTGAGACTCCTAAATGCGTGGTGAAATGTAAGTGTTTTCATTCTGTTTAGATTTTTTACGTGGTGAACATTTAGAACACTTGATTCCTGCTATGAGGAAAATTTTCTTCCTTCAGGTAGCTACAGCATGGGGGATATTTGACATTGAGATTGAAACTGATTGACAGGCGCTTGACAAAAGTTCTCGGTTTGAAGACGCCAAACCTGAAGGAACTTGAAGAAACTTGTGGAGTTGCTCGCCGGGCGTTCGTCGTCAGGCCAGTGTGGGTGTTGTCAGCGGCCTCGAGTCCCTGGCGTGCAGGGTGGTCTTGACTCTTGAGTCCCCGGCGTGCAGGGCGTCAGTGTTGGCACGCGTCTGCGTGGAGGGCGTCGGCGTTGGCAGCCGTCTGCATGGAGGCGACATGGCGTCAGGGGATTCCCCGGCGTTAAGGCGATAGGCGACGACGGCGAGAGGACTGCGGCGGCGATGACGACGGCGTCGACGGTGAGAAGGACTGCTGCGGTGGCAGGGGAGGCGACGATCTGAGGAGTTGATGGTGATGGTTGGGAGGCGATGGCCTGAGGAGTTCGTGGAGATTGCAGGGGAGGCCACGGCCTGAGGACTGAGGTCGTGGTACGATGAACGGTTCATGCAATGAACGGTTCGTTCGTTTTTTCGTTTTAAGATTATAAGAGGAAAAGCGGAAAAATGTTCAGCGCTAGGCTACCGCGGTGGATGTTGTCTGCTCCCGTCAAACACGGGAGGGATATGAGGCGTTAGATTTTTTGATTGTGCGGCCAAGATGTCTTGGATGGGACTCTCTAAGCCTTTTAATAGTAGTGGTGATGATATGCCTAGCTTAAGTATTAAGTTGACTATCTTCTTACTAATCCCTCCATCCAGAAGTACATGACATACGAATGTAGTAAGAATTCAAAGCTTTCTATGTTTAACCATGCATATATCCAGAAATGTGAAGATCAAATAGAACCCTCGTGAGATATATTATCGTAATTTATATATTCAATAGTGTAGTTGTTGATATTCCCTTCCATATAGCTTTGAATTTTGACTAAATTCATACGCCATTTGTTTGTGGATAGAGGAAGTATTAACAGATAGCTAGTGGCGGTGGTTCATCACATTTTTTTTATCTTGTACGATCACCCTAACATATTTGAAACCACTAGACCTATTTTGCCACATTCATTCATCCCACCTCCTCTGACACCACCCCATTTGTGGAAACGAAGACAAGAAAGAGAGGAATTGGGAAAGATATGATTTGTTTTATGATTGAGAAGTAAAAAAAAAGAAATTATGATTTATGAAAGTTTGAAAACATGTTACATAAGGAAGGTTTACTTTAGAAGAAGAAAACTTATGCGGTAGAAGAAGAAAACTTGTGCGGCATGTACTTTGCAAGATATAATGTTGAATATCGATACATGTATTTGTTAAACATCAAGCTGGCATTTTTACTTTTTTCCGTGGTAAAGTACGGGTACGTAGATAGTATAAATACATACAAAACGTAAGACTGATGTTTTGAGAATGAATAAATTAAACTTTATGTTTTCTCTTTGCCATGATATATCACACGAATGATAATTTTGAAAATTTTGTAACTGTGTTGGCCTTACTCCTGTTCTTCCAACAATAGGTTTATCATAGTTCACCACAATCATGGAAGTAAAAAAAAGAAATTATGATTTATGAAAGTTTGAAAACAGCTTACATAAGGAAGGTTACTTTAGAAGAAGAAAACTTATGCGACATGTACTTTGCAAGATATAATGTTGAATGTCGATACAAGTATTTGTTAAACATCAAGCTGGCATTTTTTTTATTTCTGTGGGAAAGTACGGTACGTAGATAGTATAAATACATACAACTCTAACGTAAGACTGATGTTTTGAGATGAATAAATTAAACTTTGTGTTTTTTCTTTGCCATGATATAGAACACGAATGATAATTTTGAAAATTTTGTAAGTGTGTTGGCCTTACTCCTGTTCTTCCAACAATAGGTTTATCATAGTTCACCACAATCATGGACATGGAAGGATAAAAAACAACTCATTTTTGGCTGCAAGATGAGGGTTCACGGCTTAGTGTTGTTTCGATTTCCTCCAGAGAGCAGGCCAGAGGCGATGAATCAGGAGTTTTTAAGGTAGGGAGGGGGTGGGGAGGAAGTTGTTAGTTTGGTTACGGTTCCCATTTTACCGCCGTACTTCCAGGTTTCTCATTTTGGTACTTCTTTGTCCCCCTTTTTTGCACACCGAACATACTGATTAGTTCCATCATGTGTTGACATGGTAAATTTATTGCAATAATACAGAACATACACGACTAGACAAAATATGACGATTAAAACTATTCGAGCATAACATCAACTATTGCGAGATTTCTTCCCTATTAAAGGGAGTTGGTGCCCGCGGTCGCACTAGTTTATCCCGCCTCTTCCACCCCTTGCCATGGTTGAAGTCTGTTTGATAGTTTTTTTTTACCAAAAGCATGTTTGATAGTTGTTACTCACTGCCCCTTTCCCGTGTATATATGTTAATTGGGCCACCACTAAATTTTTTTGGAGGCACCAGTGAGAATCATCAGAAACAACCATCCATGCTATAAATTTCACTTTCATGTCTTTCCCTGCCTCCTAATTTATCTATATATAGTACTTACCGCGTTGTGGTTCCCCTCTCCTAACCTTGAGACTTTAGCGGCATCCCTTTACCTTCCCCATATAATCTACAGTTACAGAATAGAACTCTAGAAGTCATAACATCTTATCCACCTTGATCTCTTCCTTAGCCATTCTTGTGCACCCTTGTCCATTTCCATGCTTAGCATTGATACCTAAAAGGAAAAAGGTGATAACAAGGATCAAGGATGAATTTGTTAGTGTGGGATCGCGAGGGACGATGCGCCAGAGGTGGGAGGGCGGAAGGGGGAAAGGATTCCGAAATGGCGTGTGGGGTTGGCTGCTGGGTGCTGTTTCGCTTTTCTCCGGAGACCGGAGCAGAGAGACGATGACTCCAGTGTGGGAAAGGGAAGGGAGAGGTGGTCGTTAGTGTGGTTGCGGTTCCCCGTTCAACCCCCTGTTGCTTCTGGGCTTCTCAGATGAGTCCTTTTTCTTCAACCTTGGTCCTTCGGTCAATAAAAATGATTGCGACTAATTCATCGTGGCAAATTTGTTGCACTAATGCAGAACATAACAACAACAACAACCTAGGGCAAGAATGATGATTAAAAGTAGTTTTTCTATATACTTTTCTTACTCGAGCAATTGCCAAATTTATATGGACCACATTCATCTCGATCTATTGCTCGCAATGGCATCATCCCTAGAAAGCCACCTTGGGCTATGTCATGGTAATGTTGCGCATGTGTATCTTATGAAAGTTGTAGCATTTTTCGGTTCATGAAGTGAATCATCTATTTATTACAAATGAAGCTCATGCACTCTATGTGGTTGGTTGGTTGGTTGATGATGGAGTCAATGTATTATTCGGATACGTAATGACTGATCCAACTATCACTTATAAATATTGTCTTCTTTTTATATCATGAAATAGGAAGGGACGTGAAGTTCTGCTTCGCATGTAGGCACTCTTGTCCATGTGTGGTGTAGGACATACGACTTGGAATGCGATGCACTGGGACTTCGAGTTGAAGTGACACACAGAATACTCAAGTTATCATGTTCGCTACAACCATGGACATGGCAGCATAAAACACAACACATTGTTGGTTACAAGGCGAATGTTCTACTCATCCGGCTGATGCCCAAATCATCATAGCTTACCACCGATGTGAAGCCTTGGAGAGCAATAGGTGTCGATATGTTTGTGCAATAGGTGTCGACTTTATCTTCAAGGCTGCTCCCCCCAGTGTCTACAGATGTCAGAAGAAGTATAAAGACGAGCTTGCCCTTCTATTTCATAAAGCAAAGCAAAAAATCCTATATATCATGGCATAGTTTCTTGGGTGGAAAATAGATAGCTTCTTTTCTTTGGGCCTGGAGCCCATTGCTTGTTGTTTTTGTTGCTTCTCTCAAGCAACTGTTTTATGTTGTAGACACTTGTTTTCTTTCATATCAATAAACATGAAAAAATATACAGTGGGGAACCCACTGTTCATCCTCAAAAAAAATGTTTGTGCAAATTGTTTATTCGGAGAAGTTTCACTTTTGTGAAAAATGTTTATTTGGAGAAATTTCACTTTTCATACGAAGACTTTTATAAATTGGCTACCATAGATGCTAAGTTTCCTACAACATAACATGTGAACGAACCAACAATATCCTACTTAGGACCAATTCAGATAAGTTGCCTACATTATATCGTATGTACAATTACCTTCAGTTATTGCCTATAACATTCTCTTAATCTAACAAAGTAATAATATATCTAAGTTGTGTAAAGTGGTAAGTTTGTTACAACATGTTATGCATGCCAACACCTAGGAACTTGTCTAACATTACTCATGATATGCCTCCATCCACAAATAAATGACATATGAATGTAGTAAGTAGTCAAAGCTTTCTAAGTTTAACCATGTATATATACAAATATATGAAGATCAAATAGAAACCTCATGGGATATATTTCCGCAATTTATTTATTCAATAGTGTAGTTCTTGATATTCCATTCCATATAATTTGTCAGACTTATATGCTTTGAGTTTTGAATAAATTCATACGCCGTTTATTTGTGGATAGATGAAATATTAACAGATAGTTAGTGTTGGTGGTTCATCACACTATTCATCTTGTACGATCACCCTAACTTAATTATTTGAAACCATTAGATCTATTTTTCCACATTCATTCATCCCACCTCTTCAAACACCACCGAATTTGCGGAAAGGAAGTCAAGAAAGAGTGAAATGGAATTTCATCTCATACTGCACAGAAATTGGGAAAGATATAATTTGTTTTATGATTGAGAAGTAAAAAGAAATTAGTATTTACGGAAGCTTGAAAACGGATAACAAAAGGAAGGTTTACTTTAGAAGTAGAAAACTTATGTGGCATGTACTTTGCAAGATATAACGTTGAATGTCGATACATGTATTTCTTAAACATCATCATATGAAATTCATGAAGCGAACGTGACATCCCAATCCAGGTGACCGAGACATCCCCCATTGATCATGGCCTAGGAACTCAGGCAATGGGACAACTCAGCAAACAAAGACATGACTAATTTTAATTGCTATGGTCACAAGAAACAAATAGGTTCATATTACACAGATGGTGAGGCAAGCCATTTCTCAACATGAGCACACAACAATATTCACATTATTTATGAAACATGAATCTTGGCCTCGAGAAGAGTATTGACAGCAATAACGTAGACTTTTATTGGGCAGAATCGAAAGACTTCTATGACCGACAGGTTCGGGCTACGATATTGATCCTAGTTTTCGTAGAGGAGGAACTCTGGTGCGGGATCCACGGTCTTTGCTTGTATTAAAAATCAACAAAGGATGAGTACGTTTGAATTTACTCGGAATTCATCAACAAAATAAGAGCTAGCTATATGGCATGGCATAAGTACGTGAATAAAATGCGAGTTCAAGCTTAACGGTTGGACTTAACTTACCTATTTACCTTGATACATGAGATGAGATTCGAGAAATTGATGGTAGATTCTCACTTATCTCAATATTAAGACATACAACATGATACTACTAGCCTTACAGCTCATCAACAACTTATCTTAGGCATATTTTAACATTTTCTACATACTTGACAAGACTAACTTGTAGTGTAACTCTAAATCAAAACGCGTCCTTTAACCTAAGGACAATGATAGACTAGATTTCACTCTTTAGAGGTTGCAAGTATCTCCCATCTCAGCTTCCTCCACTTAGCCGATACTCCCGGTTGCAAGACAAAAGCCGTACACAAGCATTTTTCACTTACAGACTTTTCCCCTACCAAGACACTTCCTCTAGCCACCGTTTAATCTAGATGTATGCGGAAGTGAAACCGACACGCCTGATGCGCGTAGATGTACACGTCCGTTGGGAACCCCAAGAGGAAGGTATGATGCGCACAGTGGCAAGTTTTCCCTCAGAAAGAAACCAAGGTTTAATCGAACCAGTAGGAGCCAAGAAGCACGTTGAAGGTTGATGGTGGCGAAATGTGATGCGGCGCAACAACAGGGATTTCGGCGCCAACGTGGAACCTGCACAACACAACCAAAGTACTTTGCCCCAACGAAACAGTGAGGTTGTCAATCTCACCGGCTTGCTGTAACAAAGGATTAACCGTATTGTGTGGAAGATGATTGTTTGCAAGAAAACAGTAAAACAAGTATTGCAGAGATTGTATGCTATGTAAAGAATAGGACCGAGTCCACAGTTCACTAGAGGTGTCTCTCCCATAAGATAAAAGCATGTTGGGTGAACAAATTACATCGGGCAATTGACAAATAGAGAAGGGCATAACAATGCATATACATGATATGATAAATATAGTGAGATTTAATCCGGGCATTACGACAAAGTACATAGACCGCCATCCAACCGCATCTATGCCTAAAAAGTCCACCTTCAGGTTATCATCCGAACCCCATTCAGTATTAAGTTGCAAAGCAACAGACAATTGCATTAAGTATGATGCGTAATGTAATCGACAACTACATCCTTAGACATAGAATCAATGTTTTATCCCTAGTGGCAACACATCACAACCTTAGAACTTTCTCACTGTCCCAGTGTCAATGAAGGCATGAACCCACTATCGAGCATAAATACTCCCTCTTGGAGTTAAGAGCAAAAACTTGGCCGAGCCTCTACTAATAACGGAGAGCATGCAAGATCATAAATAACACATAAACAATAGATTGATAATCACCATAATATAGTATTCTCTATTCATCGGATCCCGACAAACACAACATATAGAATTAGATAGATGATCTTGATCATGTTAGGCAGCTCACAAGATCCAACAATGAAGCACAATTAGGAGAAGACGACCATCTAGCTACTGCTATGGACCCATAGTCCAGGGGTGAACTACTCACTCATCATTCCGGAGGCGACCATGGCGGTGTAGAGTCCTCCGGGAGATGAATCCCCTCCGGCAGGGTGCCGGAGGCGATCTCCTGAATCCCCCGAGATGGGATTCACGGCGGCGGTCTCGAAGGTTTTCCGTATCGTGGCTCTCATGGGGGTTTCGCGACGGAGGCTTTAAGTAGGCGAAAGGGCAGGTCAAGAGGCGGCACGAGGGGCCCACACCATAGGTCGGCGCGGCCAGGGCCTGGGCCGTGCCGCCCTATGGTGTCGCCACCTCGTGGCCCCACTTCGACTCTCCTTCGGTCTTCTGGAAGCTTCGTGCAAAAATAGGACCCTGGGCGTTGATTTCGTCCAATTCCGAGAATATTTCGTTACTAGGATTTCTGAAACCAAAAACAGAAAACAGCAACTGGCTCTTCGGCATCTTGTTAATAGGTTAGTTCCAGAAAATGCGTAAATACGACATATAATGTGCATCAAACATGTAGGTATCATCAATAAAGTAGCATGAAACATAAAAAATTATCGATACGTTGGAGACGTATCAGCATCCCCAAGCTTAGTTCTGCTCGTCCCGAGCAGGTAAAACGATAACAAAGATAATTTCTGAAGTGACATGCCATCATAATTTTGATCATACTATTTGTAAACATATGTAATGAATGCAGCGATCAAAACAATGGTAATGACATGAGTAAACAATGAGTCATAAAGCAAAGACTTTTCATGAATAGTACTTCAAGACAAGCATAAATGAGTCTTGCATAAGAGTTAACTCATAAAGCAATAAATCAAAGTAAAGGTATTGAAGCAACACAAAGGAAGATTAAGTTTCAGCGGTTGCTTTCAACTTATAACATGTATATCTCATGGATATTGTCAACATAAAGTAATATAACAAGTGCAATATGCAAGTATGTAGGAATCAATGCACAGTTCACACAAGTGTTTGCTTCTTAAGGTGGAGGGAGATAGGTAAACTGACTCAACATAAAAGTAAAAGAAAGGTCCTTCAAAGAGGAAAGCATCGATTGTATTTGTGCTAGAGCTTTTATTTTGAAAACATGAAACAATTTTGTCAACGGTAGTAATAAAGCATATGAGTTATGTAAATTATATCTTACAAGTTGCAAGCCTCATGCATAGTATACTAATAGTGCCCGCACCTTGTCCTACTTAGGTTGGACTACCGGATCTTTGCAATGCCATGTTTCAACCAAGTGTCACAAGGGGTACCTCCATGCCGCCTGTACAAAGGTCTAAGGAGAAAGCTCGCATTTTGGATTTCTCGCTTTTGATTATTCTCAACTTAGACATCCATACCGGGACAACATGGACAACAGATAATGGACTCCTCTTAAATGCATAAGCATGTAACAATAATTATTATTCTCATATGAGATTGAGGATATATGTCCAAACTGAAACTTCCACCATGATTCATGGCTTTAGTTAGCGGCCCAATGTTCTTCTCTAACAATATGCATGCTCCAATCATTAAGGTGATAGATCCTTCAGACAAGACGGACATGCATAGCAACTCACATGATATTCAACAAAGAATAGTTGATGGCGTTCCCCAGAAGCATGGTTATCGCACAACAAGCAACTTAATAAGAGATAAAGTGCATAAGTACATATTCAATACTACGATAGTTTTTAAGGCTATTTTGTCCCATGAGCTATATATTGCAAAGGTAAATGATGGAATTTTAAAGGTAGCACTCAAGCAATTTACTTTGGAATGGCGGAGAAATACCATGTAGTAGGTAGGTATGGTGGACACAAATGGCATAGTAGTTGGCTCAAGGATTTTGGATGCATGAGAAGTATTCCCTCTCGATACAAGGTTTAGGCTAGCAAGGTTATTTGAAGCAAACTCAAGGATGAACCGGTGCAGCAAAACTCACATAAAAGACATATTGTAAACATTATAAGACTCTACACCGTCTTCCTTGTTGTTCAAAACTCAATACTAGATATTATCTAGACTTTAGAGAGATCAAATATGCAAACCAAATTTTAGCAAGCTCTATGTATTTCTTCATTAATGGGTGCAAAGCATATGATGCAAGAGCTTAAACATGAGCACAACAATTGCCAAGTATCACATTATCCAAGACATTTTAGAATTCCTACATGTAGCATTTCCCAATTCCAACCATATAACAATTTAACGAAGAAGAAACTTCGCCATGAACATTATGAGTAAAGCCTAAGGACATATTTGTCCATATGCAACAGCGGAGCGTGTCTCTCTCCCACAAAGTGAATGCTAGGATCCATTTTATTCAAACAAAAACAAAAATAAAAACAAACCGACGCTCCAAGTAAAGAACACAAGATGTGATGAATAAAAATATAGTTTCAGGGAGGAACGATGATGTTGTCGATGAAGAAGGGGATGCCTTGGGCATCCCCAAGCTTAGACGCTTGAGTCTTCTTAGAATATGCAGGGATGAACCACGGGGCATCCCCAAGCTTAGAGCTTTCACTCCTCTTGATCATAGTATATCATACTCCTCTCTTGATCCTTGAAAACTTCCTTCACACCAAACTTCAAGCAAACTCATTAGAGGGTTAGTGCACAATTAATAATTCACACATTCAGAGGTGACACAATCATTCTTTTCACTTGTGGACATTGCATAAAGCTACTGGACATTAATGGATCAAAGAAATTCATCCAACATAGCAAAAGAGGCAATGCGAAATAAAAGGCAGAATCTGTCAAAACAGAATAGTTCGTAAAGACGAATTTTAAAATGGCACCAGACTTGCTCAAATGGAAAAACTCAAAACTAATGAAAGTTGCGTACATATCTGAGGATCACGCTCGTAAATTGGAAGATTTTTGGAATTTTCTACAGAGACTTGTGCCCAGATTCGTGACAGACAGCAATGCTGTTTCTGCAGCGATCCCAAATATAACATCAACTTTGACATAGAAACTTTACTTGGCACAAAAACATGATAAGGAGAGGTTGCTACAGTAGTAAACAACTTCCAAGACTCAAATATAAAACAAAGTACTGTAGTAAAAACATGGGTTGTCTCCCATAAGCGCTTTTCTTTAACGCCTTTCAGAAAGTGCAAATCAAGTAACATCAAGAGTAGAAGCATCAACATCATAACTTGTTCTAATAATAGAATCAAAAGGCAACTTCATTCTCTTTCTAGGGAAGTGTTCCATACCTTTCTTGAGAGGAAATTGATATTTAATATTACCTTCCCTCATATCAATAACAGCACCAACGGTTCGAAGAAAAGGTCTTCCCAATACAATAGGACAAGATGCATTGCATTCGATATCCAAGACAACAAAATCAACGGGGACAAGGTTGTTGTTAACCGTAATGCGCACATTATCAATCCTTCCCAAAGGTTTCTTTTTAACATTATCAGCAAGATTAACATCCAAATAACAATTCTTCAATGGTGGCAAGTCAAGCATATCATAAATCTTTTTAGGCATAACAGAAATACTTGCACCAATATCACATAGAGCATTACATTCAAAGTCATTGAATTTCATTTTAATGATGGGCTCCCAACCATCTTCTAACTTTCTAGGAATAGAAGTTTCAAGTTTTAGTTTCTCTTCTCTAGCTTTTATGAGAGCATTTGTAATGTGTTTTGTAAAGGCCAAATTTATAGCACTAGCATTAGGACTTTTAGCAAGTTTTTGTAAGAACTTTATAACTTCAGAGATGTGGCAATCATCAAAATCTAAATCATTATGAGCTACAGCAATGGGATCATTGTCCCCAAGGTTGGAAAAATTTCAGCAGTTTTATCACAAGGGTTTCAGAGTTTTAGCAATTTCAGGCAGTTTTGTACGCTTTGCACTAGGAGTAGAAACATTGCCAACACCAATTATTCTACCATTGATAGTAGGAGGTGCAGCAACATGTGAATCATTATCATTACTAATGGTGGTAATAGTCCAAACTTTAGCTACATTATTCTCTTTAGCTAGTTTTTCATTTTCTTCTCTATACCACCTAGCACGCAATTCAGCCATTAATCTTATATTCTCATTAATTCTAACTTGGATGGCATTTGCTGTAGTAGTAATCTTATTATCAATATCCTCATTAGGCATAACTTTCAATTTTAATAACTTAACATCAGAGGCAAGTCTATCAACTCTAGAAGCAAGAACATCAATTTTATCCAGCTTTTCCTCAACAGATTTGTTAAAAGCGGTTTGTGTACTAATAAATTCTTTAAGCATGGCTTCAAGACCAGAGGGTACACTCCTATTATTGTTGTAAGAATTCCCATAAGAATTACCATAACCATTACCATTAGCAGAAGGATATGGCCTATAGTTATTACCAGAATTGTTCCTATAAGCATTGTTGTTGAAATTACTATTTTTAATGAAATTCACATCAACGTTTTCTTCTTGAGCAACCAATGAAGCTAAAGGAACATTATTTGGATCTACATTAGATCTACCATTCACAAGCATAGACATAATCACATCAATCTTATCACTCAAGGAAGAGGTTTCTTCAATAGAATTTACCTTCTTACCTTGTGGAGCTCTTTCCGTGTGCCATTCAGAGTAATTTATCATCATATCATCAAGAAGTTTTGTAGCCGCCCCCAAAGTGATGGACATAAAGGTACCTCAAGCAGCTGAATCCAATAAATTCCGCGAAAAAAATTTAGTCCTGCATAGAAGGTTTGGATGATCATCCAAGTAGTCAGTCCATGGGTTGGGCAATTCTTTACCAAAGTTTTCATTCTCTCCCATGCTTGAGCAACATGTTCAGTATCTAATTGCTTAAAATTCATTATGCTACTTCTCAAAGATATAATTTTAGCGGGAGGATAATATCTACCAATAAAAGCATCCTTACATTTAGTCCATGAATCAATACTATTCTTAGGCAAAGATAGCAACAAATTTTTAGCTCTTCCTCTTAATGAGAAAGGAAACACTTTCAATTTAATAATATCACCATCTACATCCTTATACTTTTGCATTTCACAAAGTTCAACAAAATTATTAAGATGGGCAGCATCACAGAACTAGCACCAGAAAATTGATCTCTCATGACAAGATTTAGTAAAAGGTTTAATTTCAAAGAATTCTGCTGTAGTAGCAGGTGGAGCAATAGGTGTGCATAGGAAATCATTGTTATTTGCGTTTGTGAAGTCACACAACTTAGTATTTTCAGGGGTATTCATTTTAGCAACAGTAAATAAAACAAACTAGATAAAGTAAATGCAAGTAACTAATTTTTGTGTTTTTGATATAGAGAGCAAGACAGTAAATAAAGTAAAACTAGCAACTAATTTTTTGTGTGTTTTGTTTAGGTGCAGCAAACAAAGTAGTAAATAAAATAAAGCAAGACAAAAACAAAGTAAAGAGATTGAGAAGTGGAGACTCCCCTTGCAGCTGTCTCCCATCTGCAACGGCGCCAGAAAAAGTGCTTGATGCGCGTAGATGTACACGTCCGTTGGGAACCCCAAGAGGAAGGTATGATGCGCACAGTGGCAAGTTTTCCCTCAAAAAGAAACCAAGGTTTAATCGAACCAGTAGGAGCCAAGAAGCACGTTGAAGGTTGATGGTGGCGAAATGTGATGCACAACAAAGGGATTCCGGCGCCAACGTGGAACCTGCACAACACAACCAAAGTACTTTGCCCCAACGAAACAGTGAGGTTGTCAATCTCACCGGCTTGCTGTAACAAAGGATTAACCGTATTGTGTGGAAGATGATTGTTTGCAAGAAAACAGTAAAACAAGTATTGCAGTAGATTGTATGCTATGTAAAGAATAGGACCGGGGTCCACAGTTCACTAGAGGTGTCTCTCCCATAAGATAAAAGCATGTTGGCTGAACAAATTACTCGGGCAATTGACAAATAGAGAAGGGCATAACAATGCATATACATGATATGATAAATATAGTGAGATTTAATCCGGGCATTACGACAAAGTACATAGACCGCCATCCAACTGCATCTATGCCTAAAAAGTCCACCTTCGGTTATCATCCGAACCCCATTCGTATTAAGTTGCAAAGCAACAGACAATTGCATTAAGTATGGTGCGTAATGTAATCGACAACTACATCCTTAGACATAGAATCAATGTTTTATCCCTAGTGGCAACAGCACATCACAACCTTAGAACTTTCTGTCACTGTTGTGTCAATGAAGGCATGAACCCACTATCGAGCATAAATACTCCCTCTTGGAGTTAAGAGCAAAAACTTGGCCAGAGCCTCTACTAATAACGGAGAGCATGCAAGATCATAAACAACACATAAACAATAGATTGATAATCACCATAACATAGTATTCTCTATTCATCGGATCCCGACAAACACAACATATAGAATTACGGATAGATGATCTTGATCATGTTAGGCAGCTCACAAGATCCAACAATGAAGCACAATTAGGAGAAGATGACCATCTAGCTACCGCTATGGACCCATAGTCCAGGGGTGAACTACTCACTCATCACTCCGGAGGCGACCATGGCGGTGTAGAGTCCTCCGGGAGATGAATCCCCCTCCGGCAGGGTGCCGGAGGCGATCTCCTGAATCCCCCGAGATGGGATTCGCGGCGGCGTCTCGAAGGTTTTCCGTATCGTGGCTCTCGGTGCGGGGGTTTCGCGACGGAGGCTTTAAGTAGGCGAAAGGCAGGTCAAGAGGCGCACGAGGGCCCACACCATAGGTCGGCGCGGCCAGGGCCCGGGCCGCGCCGCCCGTGGTGTCGCCACCTCGTGCCCCCACTTCGACTCTCCTTCGGTCTTCGGAAGCTTCGTGCAAAAATAGGACCCTGGGCGTTGATTTCGTCCAATTCCGAGAATATTTCGTTACTAGGATTTTGAAACCAAAAATAGCAGAAAACAGCAACTGGCTCTTCGGCATCTTGTTAATAGGTTAGTTCCAGAAAATGCGTAAATACGACATATAATGTGCATAAAACATGTAGGTATCATCAATAAAGTAGCATGGAACATAAGAAATTATCGATACGTTGGAGACGTATCAACGCCCTTCACCCAATGGAAGGGTCGTCTAACTCTGTGACCTTCCCAAGATCTTACCTCCGATCGCCCTCTCACGGTCACCAACTAAGTTTGGCAAGTTGGTGGCATCAAATAAGGCTTGTGTAGGGATACTAGGATGTGGTTTCCAAGGACAACATATGATACCGCGGGGTGTCTGTGTGGTGGCACTATGTCACTTAATCTAGTTGACGCAGATAATTGTCTTCATTAGTCAAGATTAATTCAACTCCACAGATTCAATCCAATGACAGGTTTTTTTTTCTTTTTTTTTCGAAAAGGGGATATCACCCCAACCTCTGCATCATGATGATGCACATGGCCTTTATTAATAAAACTCAAAACAAAGTAGTACTTAATACAAGATTCAAAGATCACTCATAGTTGATACATAAATCAACCAGCGAAACATCAAAACTCGAAAACTAAACCAACTAAGCATCCTGTAGTCGACTAGTGTGACACCATCTAGCCTGGAACAAGATATCCTGAGCGACCGTCTGGAGATGGTTGCATCCAGTATCCATAAACACCCGCTGGTCCTGAGGAAGGAGTAACGCCCATAGTTGCACCCAGTGGACGACCATATGAATAACCTGCAAAATATTGAAAGAAGTTGATTTATTAAACACAATATTATTCCGACACCTCCATATTGATCAACACAAAGCCGACACACCAATGCGTATTCGATATTTTGCTTTTTTGTCAACTCCATTCAACCAATTGCCAAACATATTGGTAATATTAGTTGGAGGTGGGAGATCAAAAGAAAAGTAAACCATGCGCCATAGTAATTTTGCAAAAGGACAAGCTAAAAAAAGGTGTTCGATGGATTCTTGTGCACCACAAAAACAACACTTCGTATACCCTTTCTAATTCCTTTTTGCAAGATTATCTTTGGTTAACAATACTTTGTTATTGAGAAACCACATTTTTTTTATCTTGAGTGAGATCTTTAGCTTCCATAAATATTTCCGCATAAAAGGAGTGTGGTCATTCATCAAGTCTTCATACATAGATTTAACAGTGAATATTCCCGAGGTTGTAAGATTCCAAACAAAAGTATCAGGTTCATCACCAAGATTAACATTCATCAAGCATCTACACAAATGTAGCCAGGCCGTCCATTTGTTCCCATTTAACACTCTCCTAAACTGAATGTTCAGAGGTACCTGAGCAAACACTTCCGCAACCAAGACAATTCTATGTTGCACAATGTGATATAAAGATGGGTACTGGTACGCTAAAGTCTTATCACCCAACCAAACATCCTCCCGGAATCTAGTAGTCGAACCATCACCTAAATTAAAGTGACCTCGTGCAAAGAAATCATCTTTCACATGCATCAGTCCCTTCCAAAAAAGGGGAATCAGATGGTTTAACCTGAACTTGAGAGAGAGGCTTTTGAGATAGATATTTATTTTGCAGTAACTCCTGCCACACCCCTTCCTCATTCAATAATTTGAAAAGACATTTACTTAGAAGGCATTTATTTTATAAATTCTAGAACCTCAATACCAAGACCACCCTAATCTTTCAGCCTACATATGATATTCCACTTCGTTAGTCTATATTTCCGTTTTTCTTCATCTCCTTGCCAAAAGAATCTCGATCGATAAAAATCAAGTCTTTTCAAAACCCCTTTTGAAATCTCAAGGAAAGATAACATAAATATTGGTAAACTTGTCAAAACAGAATTGATCAAGACAAGTCTATCCCCATAGGATAGGAGCTTGCCTTTCCAGCATCCCAATTTGCCCTCAAATCGAGTTTCTACTGGATACCAATCTGAATTTCAAAGAGTTTTGTAGTGAATAGGAACTTCAAGGTATATAAACGGCAAAGAGCCCACCTCACATCCAAAAATATGTTTATATTGTTGCTCCTCTTCCTTGGCTTTTCCGAAACAAAATAATTCACTCTTATGGAAGTTAATTTTGAATCCCGATAATTGTTCAAAGATACACAAAATTAATTTCATATTTAATGCCCTTTGCAAATCATGATCCATAAACAAAATCGTATGATCCGCATATTGTAGAATTGAAATACCTCCCTCAACAAGATGAGGGATTAGGCTTCCCACTTGGCCATCGCCTTAGCGCGCTGGATTAAAATAGCCAACATATCTACAACAATGTTAAAAAAGATGGGGGAGAGAGGGTCACCCTGTTTCAAGCCCTTCCTAGTTTGTAAGTAGTGTCCAATATCATCATTTACCTTGACCGCGATGCTCCCGTCTTGGACAAAATCTTTAATGAAATGACACCATTCTAGCGCAAAACATTTCATACGCAACGTTTATTGTAGGAATGACCATTTAACCTTGTCATAAGCCTTTTCAAAATCAATTTTAAATAAGACCCCATCCATTTTCTTAGAATGCATCTCATGAATAGTTTCATGCAATATAACCACCCCTTCCAAAATATGTCTACCCGGCATAAAATCCGTTTGAGTGGGTCTAATCACTTTGAAAGCATCTCCGTCACTCGATTAGTACCAACTTTAGTAAACACTTTGAAACTTGCATTAAGCAAAAAAAAAATAGGCCTATATTGCTAAATCTGAACTACATTTTCTTTTTTAGGAAGTAAAGTAATGATGCTCTATTTCAGTTTATACAAGGACAAATCCCCATTATGCAACTGACTAAATAACACCATTAGGTCCTCCTTAATTACTTCCCAATTTTTTTTGATAGAACTCAGCTGGAAAACCATCAGGACCAGGAGCCTTGTTATGCTCCATTTGAGAAATAGCTTCATGCACCTCCTTCTCAGTAAAAGGAGAAGTAAGAAGAGTATTTTCCTCAACAGAGAGCTTGGGTATATCCTGGTTTTCGTCCTCAATTAGATCAACATTAGACGGGATAGGATCCCCAAAGATTTTTTTATAAAATTCAGAAATATAAACCTTTAAATTTTCATCGCCAACAATGGTTCCTTCCTCTTGCTCAACTTGATATATTTTATTTTTCCTTTTTTGCCATTAGCAATTAAGTGAAAATATCTAGTATTACCCCCCCTTGTTGAATATGTTTCACTTTAGCTCTTTGAGCCCATTTGGTCTCTTCATCCCTCCTTAGCTTAGTTATTTTTTCATTAGCTTCATGACGATGATAGGTGACAAGTAAATCATATCAACAAGCAAAGCATCCTGGCAACCATAGTATCAACGAGTAGGCACAATAGAGTAAAATAACATGACAAGTATAACAATAACAAAATCAACATGGCAAAATAAATAGCATGGCAAATATTACTCTATCATGTTCAACATGGTAAAAATAAAGTAGCATGGAAAGTGTATCCGATCTTTAACATGTTCAACAAGTAAGTATGATCGAGTAAAATTAAGAATTGATTTCCGTTGGCGTAGTTGAATAGGGTTGGTTGAATGTTGTTAACAAATTTTAGGGCGGAGTCTGTTATGCATCTCGTTCCTCCACGCAAAAGTCTTTGGCTGCGACATCGTCTGTCCTTTGACCAGGAAGTCTAGAGTATGGACATGTAGGCTCCAAAGTTTCGGCAGACAAGTGCCCATCAGTACACACAATAAAGCCACATGGTTCTCAAAATCCATGAGGATGAAAGAACAAGAAGCAATAAGATAAATGCCTCCAACCCCGAGGATCATGGGCCTGATGGGGTTCGTTGCATAGAAAATAAAAAATTTCCTACCGCAAGACGAATAAAACCAACAGATCTCATCTATGGAACACCCAAGATCTAATCTACAAGATCGAAGCAACGAGATGGAGATGAGACTAACCCTCGAAGATTCCAAAGCCTACGAGATTAATCTCGTTGTTGGTGTAGACGATCGTCCCCGGTGCTGCAATCCGGCGACTTCCGTACTCGGTCGCGCGTACGGTGTCGATGAAGCACCTTCCTCTCCAGCGGGCAGCGGAGGTGTGGTAGATCCTCCAAGTTCCGGAAGACGACGGCGTGATGGTGGAGGTGGAGGAAGAAAGCCCAGGGCTTCGCCAGCAGCAGGATGGTGGAGGGAGAGGCGCCGAGGAGGGGGCAATGATGGGGTGTGGTGGCCGGCCACCCCTCCTCTTTTATAGGGGGCCAGTCGGCTGGGGTGGCCCCCTTTCCCATCTAGGGTTAGGGGCGGCGGCAAAGGGGGGAGAGGGCTCCCCTCCCCCAAGTTGATCCCTAGGGAAATCCTAGGGGTTTGGCTGGCCTGGGCCTTGGGGGGCATGTGCCCCCGACCCATTAGGCCAGGGAGCATCCCCTCGGCCCATGCTAGGCCTCCTAGGTCGTGGGCCCCATGGTGGACCCCTCCGGAACTTTTTAGAACCTTCCAGTCAACCACCGGAAAAATCCCGAACATTTCCGAAACCCAGAAATCAACTTCCTTTATATGAATCTTATTCTCCGGACTATTCCGGACCTCCTCGTGACATCCTGGATCACATCCGAGACTCCGAACAAACTTCGTCTCCATACCATATTCAAATCTACTTATGCGACATCGACCTTAAGCGCGTCACCGTACGGTTCGCGAACTATGTAGACATGGTCGAGACTCCTCTCCGAGCAATAACCAATAGCGGGATCTGGAGATCCATAATGGCTCCCACATATTCAGCGATGACTTAGTGATTGATTGAACCATTTGCATACGATGCAAATTCCCTTTGTCTCGCGATATTTTACTTGTCCGAGGTTTGATCATCGGTATCTCCATACCTTGTTCAACCTCGTTACCGACAAGTACTCTTTACTCGTACCGTGGTATGTGATCTCTTATGAACCATGCATATGCTTGCAAGCTAATCAGATGACATTCCACCGAGAGGGCCCAGAGTATGTCTATCCGTCATCGGGATGGACAAATTCCACTATTGATCCATATGCCTCAACTCTCACTTTCCAAACTTAATCCCATCTTTATAACCACCCATTTACGCAATGGCGTTTGATGTAATCAAAGTACCCTTCCGGTGTAAGTGATTTACATGATCTCATGGTCGAAGGACTAAGGCAACTATGTATCGAAAGCTTATAGCAAATTTAACTTAATGACTTGATCTTATGCTACGCTCATTTGGGTGTGTGTCCATTATATCATTCAACTAATGACATAACCTTGTTATTAATAACATCCAATGTTCATGATCACGAAACCATGATCATCTATTAATCAACAAGCTAGTTATACAAGAGGCTTACTAGGGACTCCTTGTTGTTTACATAACACACATGTATCAATGTTTCGGTTAATACAATTATAGCATGGTATGCAAACATTTATCATAAACACAAAGATATTATAATAACCACTTTATTATTGCCTCTTGGGCATATCTCCAACAGTCTCCCACTTGCACTAGAGTCAATAATCTAGATTACATTGTAAGGTACCTAACACCCATGGCATTCGGTGTTGGTCATGCTTTGCCCTAGGGAGAGCTTTAGTCAACGGATCTGCAACATTCAGATCTGTGTGTACTTTGCAAATCTCTACTTCACCGTCTTCGATGTACTCGCGAATCGAATGAAAACGCAGCTTGATATGCTTTAGCTTCTTGTGTGACCTTGGTTCCTTTGCATTGGCGATGGCACCCGTGTTGTCACAATAAATGACTAGAGGGTCCAATGCACTAGAACCACACCAAGCTCAACAATGAACCTCTTCATCCATACCGCTTCTGATGAAGCCTCTGAAGCCGCTATATATTCAGATTCTCATGAAGATTTCGCCACCGTGCACCTGGAACTGCTCCACCATCACACATTCAATATAAACACGTACCCAGACTGAGACTTAGAGTCATCAGGATTGGTGTTCCAACTTGCACGGTGTAATATACAAGCTCTTGGTCACCGCCATAACAAAGGAACATATCCTTAGTCCTTTTCAAGTACTTCAGGATATTCTTGACCGCTGTCTAGTGTTCCATCCCTGGATCACTTTGATATCTGCTGGTCAAACTAACAAAGTGCGATATCCGGTCTAGTACACAACATGGCGTACATGATAGAGCCTATGCCGAAGCATAGGGGATCTTGCTCATCCTCTCTTTCATCTGCGTAGCCGGTCCTTGAGTCTTACTCAAGACCTTACCTGCAACATAGGTAAGAACCCTTTCTTGCTTTCATCCATTCTAAACTTCTTTAGAATCTTGTCCGTATGTACTCTGTGAAAGGCCTAATAGGCGGTTTCTATCTCTATAAATCTTGATGCCTAAAATGTCGCTGCTTCACCAAGGTCTTTCATTGAAAAGACTTATTCAAATAACCTTTAACGCCTTAATAGTTCTATGTCATTCTCAATCAATAATATGTCATCTACATATAATATTAGGAACGCTACTCCCACTCACTTTCTTGTAAATACAGGCCTCACCATGAGTCCATATAAACCGAAGTCTGATCACTCTATCAAAGCGTAGGTTCCAACTCTGGATGCTTGCTTTAGTCCATAAATGGAACGCTGAAGCTTGCATACCTTGTCAGCTTTTTCAGATCGACAAAACCTTTGGGTTGTACCATATACAACTCTTCCTCAATATCTCCATTAAGGAACGCCGTTTTGACATCCATCTGCCAAATCTCATAATCGAAAAATGCAGCTATTGCTAACAAAATCCTCACAGACTTTAGCTTCGCTGTGTGAGAAAGTCTCATCGTAGTCAACTCCTTGAATTTGTCGGAAACCCTTTGCGACAAGTCAAGCTTTATAGACAATAATATTACCATCAGCATCTGTTTTTCTCTTGAAGATCCATTTATTCTCGACAGCCTTGCGGCTATCAGGTAAGTCAACCAAAGTCCATACTTTGTTATCATACATGGATCCCATTTCGATTTCATGGCTTCTTGCCATTTGTTGAAATCGGCTCATCATCGCTTCATACGTCATAGGGTCTTCATCATTGTCGTCCACAATCATGACATTTTTACAGGGGTCATGCCAATCAAGATTGGTACGTCGTCGATCGTCTGGAGGTTCGTAGCTTCCTCGTTCGAAGTTTCATGATCATCATCATTTGCTTCCTCCCATCGGTGCAGGCTTACAGGAACTTCTTCCGGCACTGCGCTACTCCGATCTATGAGAGAAGGTTCATCAACCTCGTCGAGTTCTACTTTTCTTCCAGTCAACTTCTTTAGTGAGAAACTCCTTCTCAAGAAAGGATCCGTTCTTGGCAACAAAGATTTTGCCTTCGGATTGTGATAGAAAGTATACCCAATTGTTTCTTTAGGGTATCCTATGAAGACGCATTTCTCCGCTTTGGGTTCTAGCTTGTCAGGTTGTAACTTCTTTACATAAGCTTCGCAACCCCAAACTTTAAGGAACGACAGCTTAGGTTTCTTCCCAAACCATAATTCATACGGTGTCGTTTCAACGGATTTGGATGGTGCCCTATTTAAAGTGAATGCGGCTGTCTCTAATGCATAACCCCAAAACGATAGCGGCAAATCGGTAAGAGACATCATAGAACGAACCAT
Organism: Lolium multiflorum; assembly: GCA_030979885.1. NCBI lineage: Eukaryota > Viridiplantae > Streptophyta > Magnoliopsida > Poales > Poaceae > Lolium > Lolium multiflorum. The sequence goes on along the minus strand of CM061752.1, from coordinate 48,970,192 downwards.
ATCTAAGAGAGTTCGATTACGACGTTCGGACACACCATTACATTGTGGTGTTCCCGGCGGTGTCAAGTGTGAAAGTATTCCGCATTTCTTTAAATGCATGCCAAACTCATAACTCAGATATTCGCCTCCCGATCGCGCAGAAACTTAATCTTCTTGTTACGTTGATTTTCTACTTCACTTTGGAATTCCTTGAACTTCTCAAAAGTCTCGGACTTGTGTTTCATAAAGTAAATATATCCATATCTACTCAGATCATCCGTGAAGGTTAGAACATAACGATAACCACCCGCGATGCTACACTCATTGGTCCGCACACATCGGTATGTATGATTTCCAATAAGTCTGTAGCTCGCTCCATTGTACCAGAAAATGGAGTCTTAGTCATTTTTTCCCATTAGACATGCTTCGCATTTGTCAAGTGACTCAACAAGTCCATCGGAATGGAGTTTCTTCATGCGCTTCACTCCAATATGACCAAGATGACAGTGCCACATATAAGTAGAATTATCATTCAATTTAATTCGCTTAGCATCAATGTTATGAACATGTGTATCACTACTATCGAGATTTAACAAGAATAAACCATTCATCTCAGGTGCATGGTCATAAAAGACATTACTCATATAAATCGAACAACCATTATTCTCAGACTTAAACGAATAACCGTCTTGCATCAAACAAGATCCAGATATAATGTTCATGCTCAACGCAGGTACCAAATAACAATTATTAAGGTTTAAAACTAATCCCGAAGGTAGATGTAGAGGAGCGTGCCGACAGCGATCACATCGACCTGGATCCATTTCAACGCGCATCGCCACCTCGTCCCCGCCATGCTTCGTTTATTCCGCAGTTCCTGTTTCGAGTTACAAATGTGAGCAACCGAACCAGTATCAAATACCCATGCACTACTACGAGAACCCAAGATAGACATCAATAACATGTATATCAGATATACCTTTCTTCTTTGACGTCTTCAGATTGGCCAAGTATTTGGAGCAATTACGCTTCCAGTCCCCTTCCCCTGGCAGTAACACACAGTCTCGGGTTTAGGACCAGCCTTAGGACTTCTCAGGATGCAGCAACTTTCTTGCCGCCCTTCTTGAAGTTACCCTTGTTAGGCTTGCCGTGCTTTTTGAAACTGGTGGTCTTGTTGACCATCAACACTTGATTCTCCTTCTTTATCTCTACTTCAGCAGATTTCAGCCTTTATTCATGTTCTGCATGTTGTAGTTCATCACGAAGTTCTTGTAACTTGGTGGCAGTGATTGAAGGACACGATGAATACCCAGCTGATTAGGGATCATCATCCCCATGTCACTGAGCTTCTTCATGTCCGGACATGGCGAACATGTGCTCACTAACGGAGCTGCCCTCTTCCATCATGCAGCTAAAGAACTGTTTCGAGGCCTCATAGCTCTCCACGGCCGCATGAGTTTCAAAGATAAGTTTGAGCTCACGCATCATATCACAAGGGTCGTGGTGCTCAAAACGCTTTTGGAGCTCTGCCTAAGGATGGCACACTGAACTTCGGAGTATCGAGTTACCCGAGTCTCATAAACATTCTTTATGTCCTCGGATACTGCAGGAGGTGGTGGGGGACCTAGCGGTGCATCGAGCACATATTGCAGGCTTCCACCAGTGAGGAAAATCCTCACATGACGGAACCAGTCAGTGAAGTTGCTACCATGCCCTTAAGCTTTTCTTTCTCTAGGAACTGGTTAAAATTGATGGAGGGGGGCACCATGATCTACAACATATTTGCGAAGAGTTTAGACTAAGTTTATGATAAAATGAGTTCAATTTTAATTCTTAAATTAACTAGGTGAACTCCCACTCAAAACAACATCCCTCGCATTGTCTTAGTGATTACACGAACCAAATCCACTACACCAAGTCCGATCTTCACGAGAAAAGATGTAGCTTCAAAGGCGAACACTCAAAGTGTTCATCATATCATTCATATGACTCATGCTCTACCTTTCGGTATCCCGTGTTCCGAGACCATGTCTGTACATGCTAGGCTCGTCAAGGCAACCTTAGTATCCCGTGCAAATCTGCTTGCACCCGTTGTATGCACATGTAGAGTCACATCCGATCATCACGAGATGCTTCGAAACGACAAGTCTTAGCAACGGTGCATACTAAGGATGAACACTTTATTATCTTGATATTTAGTGAGAGGGATCATCTTATAATGCTACCGTCGCGATCTAAGCAAAATAAGATGCATAAAAGGATTAACATCACATGCAATTCATAATGTGTGATATGATATGGCCTTTCTTCTTGTGCTTTTGATCTCCATCTTCAAAGCACGAACATGATCTCCATCATCACCAGCATGGCGTCAAGGTCAGTGGTGCCGCTTCATGGTTGTCCATCACTTATAGCTACTATAACAACTACTTGAAATAAAGCTATTACATGATGAATAGACACGCAGGTCTTTAACAAAAATTAAAAACAACCATTAGGCTCCTGCCGGTTGCCATAATACAACAATGAACATCTCATACATCAAATATAATCATCATCACATCATGGCCATATCACATCACCAAACCCTGCAAAAACAAGTTAGACGCCTCTAACTTGGTTTGCATATTTTACGTGGTTTAGGATTTTCGAGTGAGATCCAATCTACCTACGAAAATGAACCACAACGGTGATACTAGTGTTGACAATAGAAAGTGCAAACTGTAATCTTCACTATGGTGGGAGAGACAGACACCGCAAAGCCACTTATGCAATACAAGTTGCATGTCAAGCGTGGAGCAAGTCTCATGAGACGCGGTCATGTTAGCCCGGGCCGCTTCATCCCACCATCCCGCAAGATGCAAAGTACACAAACTAAAGCAACAAAAACATCACCGCCCACAAAACCATTGTGTTCTACTCGTGCAACAGATCTATGCATAGTCATGGCTCTGATACCACTGATGGGGTTTGTTGCATAGAAAACAAAAAATTTCCTACCGCAAGACGAATAAAACCAACAGATCTAATCTATGGAACACCCAAGATCTAATCTACAAGATCGAAGCAACGAGATGGAGATGAGACTAACCCTCGAAGATTCCAAAGCCTACGAGATTAATCTCGTTGTTGGTGTAGACGATCGTCCCCGGTGCTGCAATCCGGCAGCACTTCCGTACTCGGTCGCGTGTACGGTGTCGATGAAGCTCCTTCCTCTGCCGTTCCAGCGGGCAGCGGAGGTGTGGTAGATCTCCTCCAAGTTCCAGCAGCACGACGGCGTGGTGGTGGAGGTGGAGAAAACTGCAGGGCTTCGCCTAAGCGGAGCATCGTATGGTGGAGGAGAGGCGGCCAGAGGAGGGGCAATGATGGGGGGTGGTGGCCGGCCACCCCCTCCCCTCTTTATATAGGGTCGGCTGGGGTGGCCCCCTTTCCCATCTAGGGTTAGGGGCGGCGGCCAAAGGGGGGAGAGGGCTTTCCCCTCCCCCAAGTTGATCCCCCTAGGGAAACCCTAGGGGTTTGGCCGGCCTGGGCCTTGGCATGTGCCCCGGCCCATTAGGCTAGGGAGCATCCCCTCGGCCCATGCTAGGCCTCCTAGGTCGTGGGCCCCATGGTGGACCCCTCCGGAACCTTCTAGAACCTTCCAGTCAACCACCGGAAAATCCCGAACATTTCCGAAACCCAGAAATCAACTTCCCTTATATGAATCTTATTCTCCGGACTATTCCGGACCTCCTCGTGACATCCTGGATCACATCCGAGACTCCGAACAAACTTCGTCTCCATACCCTATTCAAATCTACTTATGCGACATCGAACCTTAAGCGCGTCACCCTACGGTTCGCGAACTATGTAGACATGGTCGAGACTCCTCTCCGGGCAATAACCAATAGCGGGATCTAGAGATCCATAATGGCTCCCACATATTCAACGATGACTTAGTGATCGATTGAACCATTTACATACGATGCCAATTCCCTTTGTCTCGCGATATTTTACTTGTCCGAGGTTTGATCATCGGTATCTCCATACCTTGTTCAACCTCGTTACCGACAAGTACTCTTTACTCGTACCGTGGTATGTGATCTCTTATGAACCATTCATATGCTTGCAAGCTAATCAGATGACATTCCACCGAGAGGGCCCAGTATATCTATCCGTCATCGGGATGGACAAATCCCACTATTGATCCATATGCCTCAACTCTCACTTTCCAAATACTTAATCCCATCTTTATAACCACTCATTTACGCAATGGCGTTTGATGTAATCAAAGTACCCTTCCGGTGTAAGTGATTTACATGATCTCATGGTCGAAGGACTAAGGCAACTATGTATCGAAAGTGATGTAGCCCCACCCAAGGTCGACACTACATCAAGACCGACTAGCCCTCCTCGTGGTCCAATGACACGAGCTCGAGCCCAAGCACTACGCCAAGAGGTGAATTCGCTCCTCTCTACCTATGCCTTTGACACCCCCTTGGATGGCTTGCTACTTCATGCAAATACCCTGTGTTCAATCAGGTACATCGGTCAAGACACAAGCCATGGAGACCAAGCCAATGGAGAGAGAGCTGGAAATGATGAAGATGGAGCTACTGCGTCCAGGCCGGAACTTCCGCCCTCCAGGACCGGAACTTCCGGCCAGATTCCTCCAAGATGCCCCCAAGATGCCCTCCAGCGCGCAGGAAAAAGCATCGGACCGGAACTTCCGCCCGAGGGACCGAACTTCGCCCACCCGGAACTTCCCCCAAGTTCCGCCCAAGTTCCAACACGAAAACAACACTGGATGTTACTGCGAGGAAATGGACGACTTTCTGAACTTGGCCGGAACTTCCGGCCGGGCCGGAACTTCCGCCCCTGATCGGAACTTCCGCCCAAGACGGCCGGAACTTCCGCCCTATCGAACTTCAGCACAACAGCACTTTTCAGCGTGTAACTTAACCCTTCGCCCCCACTTATAAATAGCCTAGTTGGCTCAGATCTGAGATTAGACTTGATTTGAAAGAAAACCTGAGCTTAGCTCACCCTTGTGGGAACCTTACCTAGATCTATGATCTTGTATCGCCACCCGGGCTCCTATCGACTCGTGAAGATCTCTTTGGTGACTTCTACCGTTTGTTTGATCTTTTGCTTGCACTTCTACCTATTTGGTCTTTTGCTTGCACTTCTATCAAACCTTCCGGTCTTTTCACCCTTCTAGATCTCCCGAGCTTCGATTAGTCGATCTCTTTGCGGGACTTCTACCGGAAGGTCTTTTCCTGCAATCTCTATCGAGTTGGTGTTTCGAGCCAACGAGGGAAAACTCGAATTGTGTGCGTGTGTGTGTTGTATCCCCGCGATTCCCCCACGTGTTCATCGCGTTCATCCACCTACCCCCACGTATCCCTTCAAATCCGTGAAGATCGGGCACATCCCTGGGCTTAGCCCTTATCATATGGTATCAAGAGCTCCTTGGTTGCCACGGATTTGACCCCACACACCAATTCCACCAATTTCGCCCAAAAAAATTTCCAAATTTTTTCCCAAAAAATAGCCCCAAATTGGCCTTGGTTGGATCTCGCGATTTGTTGAGTTTTTGGTGGTTTTGGTCCAATAGAAACTTGCCTTTGGTGTTGATCTGCAATTCCCCCACCTTCCCACCGCTCTTAGTGCCAAATTTTCCACGAATTCGAAGATTTTCGGCCCGGATTTCCGCCCAAATCGAAGAACAGCCCGCAGATCTGATTGCGACCGGAAGTTCCGCCGGAAGGACCGGAAGTTCCGCCCGGGGACCGGAAGTTCCGCCCCTCGGACCGGAAGTTCCGCCTGGCGAAATTTTGACAGCATCCTTCGTTTTTCGTTTTGGCACTAACCCCTTGTGTTTGGACTTCGTTGTGTGTGCCATTTCAGCTACCACAAAGCTTCCGCATCATCAACAACGACGACGGCACCCCGAGGATCCAAGCGGTTCATTTGACACCTTCCACCATAGCAAGTTCAAGCTCGTCGGCCACCGTCATCAAGTGGTATAACTTGCACCTAACTTGTAGCCTTAGCTTCCTTTGCGTACCTTTCCTATCGAGAGTGGCTTTCTAGTGTTGCGAAGCATTGCGCAAGCGTCCCGACCGTGAGGGTGTGCGTGTGTTGAGCAAAGCTACGAAGCAAGCTCGTTGTGCAAAGATAGGCAAAAGAAGTGTGACATACTTACATAGATAGTAGTAGTCTTCCATAGTGAGAAAAAGAAAGCTTCTAAGCATACAAAAAAAGGAGAAAAGAAAAAGAGTGTGAGTGACACCTATACACAAAAGAGTCCAAAGCTTATAAGCAAAAGAGAGAAAAGAGAAGAGAGGCGTCTTGCGCAAATCTTGTTGCTTCTCAATTTTGCAACCAAGCCACGGTCTCTCTTGCGTTAGCGTGACACCGAGCTAGTAGTCTTCGTTAGGACCAATTTTTGTTCGTGCTCATTTTCCGTCGCGCTAACCCCATTTTGTCCCATGCGTGTGTTCCACCTTGTGTATGCCTTTTGTGATCACCGCCTTTGACTTGTGACTTTTGGATCTTACCCACTTTTGACAATAGACTTTTCGTTTGGTTCTTCCATTTGGCTTTCCACATCCATACCTAACACCATATAGAGTTTTGTTTTGTGTGTGTGCATACATATCGGTTGTTCCTCGACTTGAAACACCTTTTCGATTTTGTTTGCAAGTTTTGACACTTTTGGTAGTTTTCCTAACCCCCACAACATAGTTCTTGTTTTAGTTTGTAACCATGTCTAGTGGAGAAGGGAACCAACTACCCATGACGCGGCACCAACATTGGATCGCTACTCAAGCCGTCAACAAGAGCATACATGACCTCACGGCAAGGATAGATGAGACCGTCTTACGCTATGAAGAGCGAGCTCAAGTACAAAGAAGGGACCTCAATGTCCAAGTGCAAGACCTTCATGACAAGCTTGATGCTCAAGGCCATGAGATGACAGCCACACTCGCTATGCAAGGTCAACAAAACATGGAAAGCATGAGAAGACAAGAAGAAAGGTTGGCACGCCTTGAGCAAGCTATTGCCAACATCGCCAACAATCGAAGCCAACACTCAAGGTCTTCGCACTCTCATAGCTCAAGGTCAAGAGCTCCTACACCATCGCATCATGATTCCAATCAAGACCCACACCACCATAATGTGGATGCTCAAGTGCTTCAACAACAAGCTCAAGAAGCGGAGCAAGCACGTCTTCGACTTGTCCAAGAACGTCAACGCCTTGAAGAAGAACGCCTTCAACAAGAGCTTCTCCATGCTCAATTCCAAGAGGAACAACACCGTCTTCGTCATGATCAAGATCTCCTTCATGCACGTGAGCAAGAACGTCGTCGCCAAGAGCAAGAGGCACGTCATCATCAAGGGCAACCTCGCCCATCTCAAGTGGCCAATGCTCAAAGGCACCACCATAATGCCGAACAAGAAGTGAACCAAGACCGCCGCATCATCAATGTTGATCAACCTCCTCGTGATAGGGCACCACGCCGTCAAGGTCAAGACAACCGTCGTCATCATGATGATCGCCCTCATGGTAGAAGACCACCTCATCAAGCACGAGATGTTGAGATAGAGGAAGACTCAAGTCATCACCAAGCATCAAGTGAAGAAAGTGTGAGGCCTCATCAACACCACAACAATGATGATCAAGATGAAGGTCATGGAAGACCACCTCCTCCTCAACAACAAAGAAACAACAATGAAGATGCTCAAGGTCCACAACCTCAACCTCAACAACGTCAAGATCATGGTGAAGCAAGACCACCTCCTCGACGCAATGACCGCAATGAGGAAGAAATCTTTGGGAAGCTCAAATTCACCATGCCCAAGTTCCAAGGAGAGGAAGATCCCGACGCATACTTGTCTTGGGTCCTCAAGGTTGACAAGATATTCCGCATCCACAACTTCTCCGAAGCAAAGAAAGTTGCCATGGCATCACTTGAGTTTGAAGGATATGCAAATGTTTGGTGGGAAGAAGTCAACAAGAAGCGTGAGAAGGAAGACTTAGCACCCATTGACACATGGGAAGAGATGCAAGAAGTCATGCACACCCGCTTTGTACCAACTCACCACAAGCGTGACCTCTTCAACAAGCTCACTCAACTCAAGCAAAGCTACAAGTCCGTTGAGGAATATTACAAGGAGATGCACATGACAATGATGAGTGCAAATGTGGATGAGCGAGAAGAGCAAACTATGGCAAGATTCTTGAATGGACTAAACATCCCCGTCAAGAGGATAGTGGAATTCTTGCCTTACAAAAACATGGTTGAGTTACTCCACCAAGCAACAAGGGCCGAGCGCCAAGTGCGAGAAGACTTAGCAAGTGCAAAGACAAAGACCTTCTTCGCCGCAAGAAATGCAATGAATGCCTCCTCAAGCATCAAGAACACAAGTGCACTTGCCTCCAAGGATCCTCCAAAGCAAGCAAGAAGTGCCATCAAGACAACAAGCTTCAAGCCGGAGCAATCAACCATGTCCTCCAAAGCTTCCACCGGATCTAGTAACATCACTTGCTTCAAGTGTGGTGCTCAAGGACATAAATCCTTTGAATGCAAGAACACAAGAGTTATGATCACTCGAGATGATGGAGATGTGGAGTACTTGAGTGAAGGTGAATATGAAGCCTTGGTACAAGCCGCAACCACTCATGAAGAGGATGACTTGGAAGACCAAGAGCAAGTCCTATGTGTGCATGATGCAAGCCCATCTCTTGTGGTGACCAAAGTGTTGACAACCCATGCACTTCCCAATGAAGACCAAAGGTGCAATATCTTCCAAACAAGAGCCGGAATCAATGGCAAGTCAATAAAGGTTATCATCGATGGAGGGAGTTGCCACAATCTTGCAAGCACCGAACTATGCACCAAGCTCAACCTCCCGCTCCGGAAACACCCCCATCCCTACCATGTGCAATGGCTAAGTGACAATGGAAATGTGAAGATCCAACACACCGTCACGATATCCTTCAAGATTGGCGCCTATGAAGACACCGTTGATTGTGACGTCGTGCCTATGACGGTGTGCCACATGTTACTTGGTCGCCCTTGGCAATATGACAAGAAAGCAAACCATGATGGCTACACAAATGCCTATAGCTTCAAGGTCAACGACAAGACCTACATCCTACGCCCAATGACTCCTAGCCAAGTAATTGCGGACAATGCAAAGGCTCTAGCGAGGGCTAAGGAAGCCACTATCACTAGTGAGTTGAGAGGTGAGAGAGTGATCCACCAAAAAGAGAGTGAGCGCCACAAACCATATGTGAGTGAGATGAAGAGTGTCCTCCTAGCTACCAAGAGTGAAATGAGAGAAGTGCACCACAACCCATCCACCACCCTACACTACGTGCTCATTTGCAAGGGCCCTCGGAGGAGAATAATGACTTAACCAACAGTCCTTCGTCTTTGTTGTCTCTTTTGAAGGAATTCCAAGACGTCTTCCCCGACGAGCTACCTCATGGACTACCACCGCTTCGGGGCATCGAGCACCGCATCGACCTCATACCCGGCGCTCCCCTTCCAAACCGCGCCGCCTACCGCACCAACCCCGAAGACACAAAGGAGATTCAACGCCAAATACAAGACCTCCTCACTAAAGGGTACGTTCGAGAAAGCCTTAGCCCTTGTGCCGTTCCCGTGATTCTTGTGCCTAAACCGGATGAGACGCAACGGATGTGTATGGATTGTCGCCCCATCAATGCCATTACCGTCCGTTATCGCCATCCCATACCGCGTTTAGACGACATGCTTGATGAATTGAGTGGTGCCACCATTTTCTCTAAGATTGATTTGCGTAGTGGCTACCACCAAATTCGCATGGCAATTGGTGATGAATGGAAGACGGCATTCAAGACCAAGCTTGGTCTATATGAATGGCTCGTCATGCCATTTGGTCTTTCAAATGCTCCTTCGACTTTCATGCGTCTTATGAATCACATTTTGAGACCACTCATTGGCAAGAGCGTGGTTGTTTACTTTGATGACATTCTCATCTATAGCAAAACTCTCGAGGATCATGTTCAACATGTGAGAGAAGTCTTATGCATATTGCGCCACGAGAAGCTCTTTGCCAACCTCCCAAAATGCACCTTTGCTCAAAACAAATTGGTTTTTCTTGGTTTTGTGGTTTCCGCCAACGGGATTGAAGTTGATTCTTCCAAAGTTGAGGCCATCCACAATTGGCCCACTCCCACAAATGTTGGTCAAGTTCGAAGCTTCCATGGACTCGCCGGATTTTACCGCCGCTTTGTGAAAGATTTTAGCACCATCGCTTGCCCTTTAAATGAGCTTACTAAAAAGAATGTTCCGTTTGTTTGGGGCAAAGCACAACAAAAAGCTTTTGATGAATTGAAAAAGAGACTCACCGAGGCACCACTACTTGTTCTTCCCGATTTTGCTAAAACATTTGAGATAGAATGTGACGCGAGTGGCCTTGGAATTGGTGGTGTCCTCATGCAAAATGGAAAACCCGTGGCATATTATAGTGAGAAGTTGGATGGCGCACGCCTCAACTATCCTATTTATGACAAGGAACTTTACGCTTTGGTTCGTGTTCTTGAAGTTTGGCAACATTATCTTTGGCCAAAAGAGTTCATTATTCACTCCGACCATGAATCTTTGAAGTATTTGAAAAGTCAACACACTTTGAACAAAAGACATGCAAAATGGTTGAGTTCATTGAGTCCTTTCCATATGTAATCAAATACAAGAAGGGCAAGGACAATGTCGTTGCGGATGCCCTTTCCCGCAAGCTCACCCTTTTACTCACTCGTTTGGATTTCCATGTGTTGGGTCTTGATGAAATCAAAGAACAATATGCCTCCGATACTTTCTTTGGCCCAATTTTTGCAAAGTGTTCCATTGAAAAGGGCATCGATGATTTCTATTTGCACCAAGGTTTCTTGTTCAAGGGCAACAAACTTTGTGTTCCAATGTCTTCGCTTCGCCTTTTGCTCTTACAAGAATCGCATGGTGGTGGTCTCATGGGTCACTTTGGGCGTGACAAGACGCTCTCTATGCTCTCTACCCATTACTATTTGCCAAGAATGAAGCGCGATGTGGAGCGCCTATGCAACCGTTGCACGACATGTTTACAAGCTAAGTCCACCTCCAACTCTTATGGTCTTTATACACCGTTGCCTATTCCTTACGCTCCTTGGTCCGATATAAGCATGGACTTTGTACTAGGATTACCTCGAACTAAATATGGTCATGACTCAATCTTTGTGGTAGTTGATAGATTCTCAAAAATGGCTCATTTCATACCATGCTCCCGAACGGATGATGCTTCACACATTGCCTCCTTGTTTTTTAGGGAAATTGTGAGACTCCACGGTGTACCAAGAAGCATTGTCTCCGACCGAGATGTCAAGTTCATGAGTTATCTTTGGAAGACACTAATGGCTAAGTTCAACGTCAAGCTTTTGTTCTCATCATCCTCGCACCCTCAAACCGATGGGCAAACCGAAGTGGTGAACCGAAGCCTCTCCACGCTACTACGAGTCCTTGTCAAGAAGAATTTGAAAGCATGGGAAGATTGCATCCCACATGCGGAGTTTGCCTACAACCGCGCCAAGCACTCTACAACATCGAGAAGCCCATTCATGGTCGTCTACGGGTTTGAACCACCTACGGCGATTGACCTCCTTCCTCTTCCGCTACATGAGCAAGTGAACATGGACATCGACAAGCGAGCACAATACATGAAGAAACTCCATGAAGACACAAGGGCAACGATCGAGCAACAAGTTCTCCGTCAAGCCACAAGACTAAACTTGAAGAAAAAGGCACGGATCTTCAATGAAGGCGACCTAGTATGGATACACCTTCGCAAGGACCGCTTCCCTCAAGAAAGAAACTCCAAGCTCAAGCCCCGAGGTGATGGTCCCTTCAAGGTCCTCAAGCGCATCAACGACAATGCCTACGTCGTCGACATACCAACATCCAAGTACTTGGTGAGCAACACGTTCAATGTGTCCGACCTCTCACCATACCATGGAGATGAGGAGAACATCGAGTCGAGGACGACTCTTTTCAAAGGGGGGAGATGATGTAGCCCCACCCAAGGTCGACACTACATCAAGACCGACTAGCCCTCCTCGTGGTCCAATGACACGAGCTCGAGCCCAAGCACTACGCCAAGAGGTGAATTCGCTCCTCTCTACCTATGCCTTTGACACCCCCTTGGATGGCTTGCTACTTCATGCAAATACCCTATGTTCAATCAGGTACATCGGTCAAGACACAAGCCATGGAGACCAAGCCAATGGAGAGAGAGCTGGAAATGATGAAGATGGAGCTCCTGCGTCCAGGCCGGAACTTCCGCCCTCCAGGACCGGAACTTCCGGCCAGATTCCTCCAAGATGCCCCCAAGATGCCCTCCAGCGCGCAGGAAAGCCGGCCGGAACTTCCGCCCCAGGGACCGGAACTTCCGCCCACCCGGAACTTCCGCCCAAGTTCCGCCAAGTTCGAAATTACGCGAAAACAACACTGGATGTTACTGCGAGGAAATGGACGACTTTCGGAACTTGGCCGGAACTTCGGCCGGGCCGGAACTTCCGGCCCCAAGACCGGAACTTCCGCCCTGACCGGAACTTCCGCCTAAGACGCCGAACTTCCGCCCTATCGAACTTCAGCACAACAACACTTTTCAGCATGTAACTTAACCCTTCGCCCCCACCTATAAATAGCCTAGTTGGCTCAGATCTGAGATTAGACTTGATTTGAAAGAAAACCTGAGCTTAGCTCACCCTTGTGGGAACCTTACCTAGATCTATGATCTTGTATCGCCACCCGGGCTCCTATCGACTCGTGAAGATCTCTTTGGTGACTTCTACCGTTTGTTTGATCTTTTGCTTGCACTTCTACCTATTTGGTCTTTTGCTTGCACTTCTATCAAACCTTCCGGTCTTTTCACCCTTCTAGATCTCCCGGGCTTCGATTAGTCGATCTCTTTGCGGGACTTCTACCGGAAGGTCTTTTCCTGCAATCTCTATCGAGTTGGTGTTTCGAGCCAACGAGGGAAAACTCGAATTGTGTGCGTGTGTGTGTTGTATCCCCGCGATTCCCCCACGTGTTCATCGCGTTCATCCACCTACCCCCACGTATCCCTTCAAATCCGTGAAGATCGGGCACATCCCTGGGCTTAGCCCTTATCAGAAAGCTTATAGCAAATTGAACTTAATGACTTGATCTTATGCTACGCTCATTTGGATGTGTGTCCATTATATCATTCAACTAATGACATAACCTTGTTATTAATAACATCCAATGTTCATGATCACGAAATCATGATCATCTATTAATCAACAAGCTAGTTATACAAGAGGCTTACTAGGGACTCCTTGTTGTTTACATAACACACATGTATCAATGTTTCGGTTAATACAATTATAGCATGGTATGCAAACATTTATCATAAACACAAAGATATTATAATAACCACTTTATTATTGCCTCTTGGGCATATCTCCAACATGGCCAACATTCTTCCACACCTAGCCTCGATGAAGAAGAAGTGGGAGAACCAAATAAAGGAAAATGATCATATCGTCAAATATTGGCAGGGGTGACTCAAACAACATTTGAGGACGAAAAACTCGAAACACTCATATGAGCTAGTTTTTTAGCATGGCGTGAATGTAAATCACTGAAGGTGCAAGCACCATGCAGAGATGTCATACGATATGAATTGCGGAAAATAAAGTCCTGAACTTGAAATAAACATTTTACTTGTTGAAAAATTAGAGAGAAGGGGTTGATGTCTTGCCTTCCTGGTTGGGGTAGGGTTCTTGCTCAATTTGAAATGGCATGGGCTGGTTTATATATGTAGAACATTTTATCACAAGTATTAATACCATTTTTAGCCATCAAATAATTAAGGAAAATAAAATCCAAAAAAATATGAAGCCAGTGGTAAATGAAAGAAAATTTTATTTTAAAACTTCTGCAAAAAGAATCAGCTCAAAATGAGCTAGCGTATGAAAATGGTGGCCCTCCAAAGTTGGGACATTTTTCTGATTTTTAAAACTGAAACTAAAAAAAGAACAGGGAAAACATCTTTTATTAATGAAACTTTGATGGGTGGTCCGCACAAGAATCTAACACGGATCGGTATCACTTTTTTTTAAAAAAATAGGACGTGGCGCGCATGAGAGAACCGGCGAACTTCGGCGAAGCTCGCCAGCGAGAGAGTAGGAGAGAGGGATCAAGACTTACCTAGATCGACGTATAATGTAGAGGCACGTCGAACGAGCTCCTAGTCAACCATCGGGGTGAACTGGATGTCGAGGTGGCCGTCTTTTACGTCGACGGTGGCGACAGAGGAAGATGGCGTCGGTGCTGGCGTGATATGCTGGCTTCGGCGATGACTGCATTGGAAAGAGGGTGGAGTGGGGGTTCGATGGGTTCAAGGAATTGAAGAATGGTGGCCTGGGTCGTGCTGAATTGAAAACAACAGGGGCAGTGGTCTTGAGCTTGCTCTAGCAAGGTGAAGCCTCATCGGCGGCGATGCTCGAGCAGGTGTGACCAAGGAGGGGGAGGACATGTGGTGCAAGGAAAAGTGGGAGCAAGGGGTATCCTTTTATAGGGGTGAGCGTGAGTGGGCAGGGGGCGGTGCGCGCCCGGCGACAGTAAGCGGATGCGGCAGATGTGGTTCACCGGCTTGGTGCGGAGCGAGGCACATCGATGGAGTTGACGAGTGATACGTCTCCAACGTATCTATAATTTCTGATGTTCCATGCTAGTTTTATGACAATACCTACATGTTTTGTTCACACTTTATATCATTTTTATGCATTTTCCGGAACTAACCTATTAACAAGATGCCAAGTGCCGGTTCCTGTTTTCTGCTGTTTGGAAATCTTACAGAAATATTCTCGGAATTGACGAAACAAAAGCCAAACTTCCTATTTTCCACGGAGGGTTCCAACACGAAGGAGAGTGGGAGGCGCGGCCAGGCCCACACCACGTGGCGGCGCGGCCAGCCCCAGCACGCCAGCCTATGGGGGGCACCCACAGCTCCGAGGCGGCCTTCCGCCTATATTCTCTCTCCGTCGAAACCCTAAAACATCCAGTCATATTCCACGAAGAGTTTCGTAGCTGCCGCTATCGCGAAGCCAAGATTCGGGGACGAAGTCTCTGTTCGGCACGCCGCCGGGACGAGTGCCCCCGGAATCCATATCCATCGACACCACCACCATCTTCATCGCCGTTGCTTGTCTCCCATGATGAGGAGGGAGTAGTTCTCCCGAGGCTGAGGGCTTCACCGGTAGCTATGTGGTTCATCTCTCTCCCATGGTGTGATATTTATGAATATGTAGATGTTACTCTTGTCTATTATGCACTCTAGAGGTTACTTTAATATGAACTCCGGATTCACTCTCCACGGTGTAATGGTGACAGTGTGTGCATCGTGTGTGTTTCCTTTATGACGTTGTGGAGCTTGTTTACTCCGGCTTGAGGGAGCTCTTGTAGCCCTACACAATGAATGGTGTTTGTTATATATCCAACAAGAGAGTGTTTGAGAGTAGCATTTATTTATTCATCTATGTGATCATGAGCTTTGTATCACTATTAATCTATGTGCTACTCTAGTGATTTTATTAAAGTAGTATATTCCTCCTCCATGATGTAAAGAGGACAGTGTGTGCATCATGTAGTACTTGGCGTAGGCTATGATTGTAATCTCTTGTAGATTATGAAGTTAACTATTACTAGTGAAAGTAGGATCCCTAGGCCTTGTTTCCAAATACTGCAAACATCGCTTATTTACTATTTTACTGCATCTTTACTTCCTGCAATATTTCCAGATCGCAATTACCGTTTACCACCATCCATACCATCTGCGTTTTAATATCTCTTCGCCGAACTAGTGCACCTATACATCTGACAACTGTATTAGGTGTGTTGGGGACACAAGAGACTTCTTGTATCTTAATTGCAGGGTTGCTTGATAGGAATATCTTTGACCTCTACCTCCTGAGTTCGATAAACCTTGGGTGATTCACTTAAGGTAAACTTCTCTGCTGTTCTACAAACCTCTGCTCTTGGAGGCCCAACACTGTCTAGGAATAGAAGCGTGCGGAGACATCATTATTTTCTCGCCTGCTCTGGGAGGTGGGTAAATGTATTCACATCCTCCGACTACTAAGCTATTTCCTAGCACCATTGCCGGTGTGTGAGTGCTCAGCTATCTCCTTTAGATTCTGCAATTGCATCTTTTTGTTTCTTGTTTTTATTTTTCACTAGTTAGGCATAATGTACAACAAATTTGGTGAGCTCTTTAATCTTTTTCCTGAGTTAAGACATGAATTGTTTGATGCAAAAATTAAAAAACCTTATTTGCATGCTAGTAGCAATGTTATTAGTATGAACGCAATTACTGCTAATGCTATGGAAAAGTCTAAGCTTGGGGAAGCTAGTTTTTATGATCTTTTTAGCTCCTCAGCTTTGGAAGAAAATTTGCTTGATAATACTTTATCTCCCATATGCGATAACTCTAATGATGCTTGTGATATTTTAAATCCACCTAATGAAAATATTCCTTTCAAGATACCTATGAAAATTATTGAACTTGTTGTGGATAACCGCTATGAAGGGGATGGAACTGTCCGTCCTGGAGATCATTTACTGTTTTTACATGAATTATGCGGGCTATTCAAGTGAGGTATTTCTATGGATGAAGTTAGGAAGAAATTATTCTCTATGTCGCTGTCTGGTAAAGCGGCGCATTGGTATAAACTGCTGAAGGATGGGCATTCTCTTGATTGGAAGGTGTTATCACCAGATTTTGGCCAAATCAGGAGATGGGCCGTAATTGGGATGGGCTTGAAGGATATACACGTGGAGCGTCTCCGAAGCGGCCTTGCACGAAGAGTTTGGGCTAGATTGCCCGTGTATCTGTATATAGTAGATTGCATCTTAGTTTAGAATTAAAAGATAGAGTTTAACCGGTGCACGGTAGGTGTACGCTGAATTAGAAAGTCCCTTGGACTATAAATATGTACCTAGGGTTATCGAGAAAGGAGGACAATCACGTTCACAACAAACACAAACCGGGCGCATCACCCCTTGTTTCGAGGGTTTCTTCTGGGTAAGCATCATGCTGCCTAGATCGCATCTTGCGATCTAGGTAGTACACGTTTATTCGTTATCTTGTGTTGCTCGTGCTGAAGCGTTGTTGATGGCGAGTACCACTATTTATCATAGGTGTTTTGGGGCTTGAATTGATGCTTTTCTTATACATATTTGCTTAGCTATGCCGTCCCTCGATATCTAGCTGCCCTTATACCTATCTAGGTGTAAGGGCAACACCTTGCTTGTTCATTATCTAGTAGATCCAATCTGTTATAGTTGCTCCTTGTTCTTCAAGGATTGGTTTAATATCCGTACGGTTAGGCCTTGCAAACGGGTTGAACGATCCGGTAGTGCGTAAGGTATGGTTTGTTAGTCCTAAGAGGGATGTCCAGGAATTGACTTAATGTTGGTTTTTAGGCCTCTTTTAGGGTTAGTTTCCATCATCTTTCTATATTAGGCTCAACTACGCGTAGGATGTTAGATATGCGGTGAAAACCCTAAGCTGTCGTGGATTGGTTTAACTTTGTTTTGATCAAGCAGGATCCCCATGTCATCGTTAACCCGACGTGAACCATGGGGCAATCGGCTTTTTGAGCCGATCCACAGGGCAACCTAAGAGCCGATCGGGCTCGTATTTAATGTTTACGTGTCTACCATGAAGGAGACTAATCGAAGCAATCCAACACCTTCCTGACCAGGTATAGGTCAGGTGGCACGCCTTAACCGCCGAACGTGTGCGGAACATTGCGACGACGTCGAGGGACCAGGGCCCCCCGGCAGTCTTGGCAGCCTCCCCGCTCTTCGTGTTGCTTAACCACTGCTCGCCGGTGGGTTTTGACAGGCAACACATTCTGGCACGCCCGGTGGGACACTTTCTACATCAACCACGTCAATGATACGTCTCCAACGTATCGATAATTTCTTATGTTCCATGCTACTTTATTGATGATACCTACATGTTTTATGCACATTATATGTCGTATTTACGCATTTTTGGAACTAACCTATTAAATAAAGATGCTTAAGACCGATTTGTCATTTCGCATTTTGGTTTCAAAATCCTAGTAACGAAATATTCTCGGAATTGGACGAAATCAACGCCCGGGGTCCTATTTTTGCACGAAAAGACCGAAGGGGAGTCGAAGTGGGGCCACGAGGTGGCCACGCCACAGGGCGGTGCGGCCAGGCCGCGCGCCCCTATGGTGTGGGCCCCTCGTGCCGCCTCTTGACCTGCCCTTCCGCCTACAAATAGCCTCGGTGAAACCCCCAGTACCGAGAGCCACGATACGGAAAATCTTCCGAGACGCCGCCGCCGCGAATCCCATCTCGGGGGATTCGGAGATCGCCTCCAGGCCCTGCCGGAGGGGATTCATCTCCGGAGGACTCTACACCGCCATGGTCGCCTCCGGAGTGATGAGTGAGTAGTTCACCCCTGGACTATGGGTCCATAGCAGTAGCTAGGTGGTCGTCTTCTCCTAATTGTGCTTCATTGTTGGATCTTGTGAGCTGCCTAACATGATCAAGATCATCTATCTGTAATACTATATGTTGTGTTTGTCGGGATCCGATGGATAGAGAATACTATGTTATGGTGATTATTAATCTATTGTTTATGTGTTGTTTATGATCTTGCATGCTCTCCGTTATTAGTAGAGGCTCACCAAGTTTACTCTTAACTCCAAGAGGGAGTATTTATGCTCGATAGTGGTTCATGCCTTCATTGATACCTGGGATCGTGACGAGAACTAAGGTTGTGATGTGCTGTTGCCACTAGGGATAAAACATGATGCTATGTCTAAGGATGTAGTTGTCATTACATTACGCACCATCATAATGCAATTATGTTGCTTTGCAACTTAATACTAATGGGGTTCGGATGATAACTGAAGGTGGACTTTTTAGGCAGATGCGGTTGGATGGCGGTCAATGTACTTTGTCGTAATGCCGGATTAAATCTCGCTATATTTATCATATCATGTATATGCATTGTTATGCCCTTTTCTATTTGCAATCGCCTGTAATTTGTTCACCCATGTTATGCCATCTTATGAGAGACACCTTATGAGCTGTGGACCCCGGTCCTATTCTTTATCGCAACAATTCTCAATACTTGTTTCTTTACTTGTTTTCTTGCAAACAATCATCTTCCACACAATACGGTTAATCCTTGACTGCAAGCGGTGAGATTGACAACCTACCGTCGTTAGCAAAGTACATTTGTTGTGCGAGGTTCACGTTGGCGTAGGAATCCTGGTGTTGCGCGCATCACATTTCGCCACCATCAACCTTCAACGTGCTTCTTGACTCCTACTGGTCTGATTAAACCTTGGTTCTCTGCTGAGGGAAACTTGCCATCGTGCATCATACCTTCCTTGGGTTCCCAACGGACGTGTACATCCAGCATCAAGCAAATTTTGGAAGATTCAAGAGAGATCAAGACACTTCAAGGGAGTCTCACTTCTCAATCTTACTTTGTTTTGTCTTGTTTATTTTATTTACTACTTTGTTTGCTGCACAAAAAAACACAAAAAAATTAGTTGCTAGTTTTACTTTATATCTTGTCTTACTCTCTATATCAAAAACAAAAAAAGTTAGTTACTTACTACTTTATCTAGTTTTATTATTATTGTTGCTAAAATGAATACCCCTGAAAATACTAAGTTGTGTGACTTCACAAACGCAAATAATAATGATTTATATACACACCTATTGCTCCACTGCTACTAAGCAGAATTCTTTGAAATTAACTCACACTTGAAAAAAGTTATGAGAGATCAATTTTAGTGTTAGTTCTGATGATGCTGCCCATCTTAATAATTTTGTTGAACTTTAAAAGTATAAGGATGTAGATGGTGATATTATTAAATTGAAAGTGTTTCCTTTCTCATTAAGAGGAAGAGCTAAAGATTGGTTGCTATCTTTGCCTAAGAATAGTATTGATTCTTGGACTAAATGTAAGGATGCTTTTATTGGTAGATATTATCCTCCCCTAAAATTATATCTTTGAGAAGTAGCATAATGAATTTTAAGCAATTTATATGAACATGTTGCTCAAGCATGGGAGAGAATGAAAACTTTGGTAAAAATTGCCCAACCCATGGACTACTTGGATGATCATCCAAACCTTCTGTGCAAGACTAAATTTTTCTTTGAATTGATGATCCAGCTGCTTGAGGTACCTTTATGTCCATCTCAAAGCGGCAAAACCTCTTATTGATATGATGATAAATTACCGAATGGCACACAGAAGGGCTCCACAAGGTAAGAAGGTAAAGTGCAAAGAAATCTCTTCCTTGAGTGATAAGATTGATGTGATTATGTCTATGCTTGTGAATGGTAGATCAAATGTTGATCCAAATAATGTTCCTTTAGCCTTATTATTGCTCAAGAAGAAAATGTTGATGTGAATTTCATTAAAAATAATTTCAACAACAATGCTTATAGGAACAACTCTGTAATAACCATAGCCATATCCTTCTAATGGTAATGGTTATGGTAATTCTTATAATTCCTACAACAATAATAGGAGTGTACCCTCTGATCTTGAAGCTATGCTTAAAGAATTTATTAGTACACAAACTGCTTTTAATAAATCTGTTGAAAAAGCTTGATAAAATTGATATTATTGCTTCTAGAGTTGATAGACTGTCTCATGTTAATCTTTTAAAATTGAAAGTTATGCCTAATAATGATATTGATAATAAGATTTTACACACAGCAAATGCCATCAAGTTAGAATTAATGAGAATATAAGATTAATGGCTGAATCGTGCTGGGTGGAGAGAAAATGAAAAACTAGCTAAAGAGTAATGTAGCTATTTGGACTATCACCACCATTAGTAATGATAATGATTCACACTCACGCATTATATAAATAATTGAAAATAATAGCCATTCAATGCTAAAGCTGCCTGAAATTGCTGAATCAAAACTGCTTGTGATAAAACTGTTAGGTTCTGATCTTAGACAATGATCCCATTGCTGTAGCTCATAATGATTTAGACTTGATGATTGTCACTCTGTTATAAAGTTCTTACAAAAACTTGCTAAAAGTCCTAATGCTAGTGCTATAAATTTAGCCTTTACAAAACATATTACAAATGCTCTCATAAAAGCTAGAGAAGAGAAACTAAAACCAAACTATTCCTAGAAAGTTAGAAGATGGTTCAGCCCATCATTAAAATGAAATTCAATGACTTTGAATGTAATGATTTATGTGATCTTGTGCGTATTTGTTATGCCTAAATAGATTTATGATATGCTTGACTTGCCACCATAACTGTTATTTGGATGTTAATCTCACCATAAAAAAGAAACCTTTGGGGAGGATTGATAATGCTTAGTTACGCAACAACCTTGTCCCCGTTGATTTTGTTGTCTTGAGATAATGATGCATCTTGTCCTAGTGCTGGAAAGATTTCTTCTAGCCGTTGCTGCTGATAGCGGAGGAATGGTTAAATATCAATTTCCTCTCAAGAAAGGTATAGCACTTCCCAGAAAGAGAATGAAGTTGCCTTTTGATTCTATTATTAGAACAAGTTATGATGTTGATGCTCTACTCTTGATGTTACTTGATTTGCACTTTCGCGCCTAGCTGAAGGCGTTAAAGAAAGCTTATGGGAGACAACGGTTTTCTACAGGTACTTTGTTTTATATTTGAGTCTTGGAAGTTGTTTACTCTGTAGCAACCTCTCCTTATCATGTTTTTGTGCCAAGTAAAGTTTCTATTTTAAAGTTGATGTTATATTGGGATCGCTCGCAGAAACAGCATTGCTGTCTGTCACGAATCTGGGCACAAGTTCCAGTCAAAAACTGCCATCACAAAGTGATCCTAGCTGGTTCCTCAGCCATAAATGGAGTTTTCCTTGGTTTCAAGTTTTTTTTTCTCCCAAGTTGTTAAAAATTCGTCTTTACGAGTTGTTCTGTTATGGATTCTGCCTTTTATTCGCATTGCCTCTTTTGCTATGTTGGATGAATTTCTTTGATCAATTAATGTCCAGTAGCTTTATGCAATGTCCAGCGGAATGATTGTGCCACCTCTGAACATGGAATTAATGACCACTAACCTCTAATGAGTTTGCTTGAAGTTTGGTGTGAAGGAAGTCAAGGGTCAGAGAGGAGTATGATATACTATGATCAAGAGGATGAAAGCTCTAAGCTTGGGGATGCCCCAGTTCATCCCTGCATATTTTAGAAGAACTCAAGTTTAAGCTTGGGGATGCCTTAGCATCCCCTTCTTCATCGACAACATCATCGGGTTCCTCCCCTGAAACTATATTTTATTCGGTCACATCTTGTGTTCTTTACTTGGAGCGTCGGTTGTGTTTTTGTTTTGTTTTTGTTGGAATAAAATGGATCCTAGCATTCACTTTGTGGGAGAGATATCGCTCCGTTGCATATGGACAAATATGTCCTTGGCTTTACTCATAATGTTCAGCAAGTTCTTCTTCGTTAAATTGTTATATGGTTGGAATTGGAAAATGCTACATGTAGTAATTCTAAAATGTCTTGGATAATGTGATACTTGGCAATTGTTGTGCTCATGTTTAAGCTCTTGCATCATATACTTTGCACCCATTAATGAAGAAATACATAGAGCTTGCTAAAATTTGATTTGCATATTTGGTCTCTCTAAAGGTCTAGATAATATCTAGTATTGAGTTTTGAACAGGAAGAAGTATGTAGAGTCCATAATGTTTACATATGTTTTATGTGAGTTTTGCTGCACCGTTTCATCCTTGAGTTTTCAAATAACCTTGCTAGCCTAAACCTTGTATCGAGAGTTACTTCTCATGCATCCAAAATCCTTGAGCCAACCACTATGCCATTTGTGTCCACCATACCTACTACTACATGGTATTTCTCCGCCATCCAAATAAATTGCTTGAGTGCTACCTTTAAAACCAACATCACCTTTGCAATATATAGCTCATGGGACAAAATAGCCTTAAAAACTATCATAGTATTGAATATGTACTTATGCACTTTATCTCTTATTAAGTTGCTTGTTGTGCGATAACCATGCTTCTGGAACGCCATCAACTATTCTTTGTTGAATATTAAGAAGCATGGTATGTCCAGTCTTGTCTGAAGGATCTATCACCTTAATGATTGGATGCAGCATAGAGTAATAAGGCCAGGCTAACTAAAGCCATGAATCATGGTGGAAGTTTCGGTTGGACATATATCCTCAATCTCATATGAGAATAATAATTATTGCTACATGCTTATGCATTAAAGAGGAGTCCATTATCTGTTGTCTGATGCCTCCCGGTATGGATGTCTAAGTTGAGAATAATCAAAGCGAGAAATCCAAAATGCGGCATTCTCCTTAGACCTTTCAGCGGCGGCATGGAGGTACCCCTTTGTGAACTTGGTTGAAATGCAATGATTGTGGTAACCAAGCTATAATAGGACAATGGTGGTTCTATTAGTATGTATGCATGAGGCTTGCATCTCAAGATAATTTACATAACTCATATGCTTTATTACTCGTTGACAAAATTGTTTCGTTTTCAAAAATAAAGCTCTAGCACAAATACCAGATGCTTTCCTCTTTGAAGGACCATTCTTTTACTTTTGTTGAGTCAGTTACCTATCTCTCTCCAATCCTAGCTGTGTGAACATGTGAACTGATTGACATACTTGCATATTGCACTTGTTATATTACTTTATGTTGACAATATCCATGAGATACATGCTATAAGTTGAAAGCAACCGCTGAAACTTAATCTTCCTGTGTTGCTTCAACACCTTTACTTTGATTTATTGCTTTATGAGTTAACTCTTATGCAAGACTTATTGATGCTTGTCTTGAAGTACTAATCATGAAAAGTCTTTGCTTTATGATTCAGTTGTTTACTCATGTCATTATCATTGTTTTGATCGCTTGCTGATTACATATGTTTACAAAGAGTATGATCAAGATTATGATGGCATGTCACTTCAAATTATCTTTGTATTACCTGCCGGGACGAGCAGAACGCTTAGACGTATACGTCTCAGCGTGTGATAATTTCTTATGTTCCATGCTACTTTATTGATGATACCTACATGTTTATGCACATTATATTTCATTTGATTTTCTGAACTAACCTATTAACAAGATGCCGGGCACGTCGCTTTTACTGCTTTGTTTTGTAACAGAAACTGGGTTTCTTTAATGGAGAATTAAACGTCCTAAGTCCTATTTTTGCACGAAGCTTCATAGGAATCAAAGTCAGCAAAGAGGTGTTGATGTTGATAGCAGCGCACCCAGGTCTGCGCGCCGACCAGTGTGGCTCCTGCGCCTCTTGCACCTGCTCCTTCCCTCCAAGAGCTCTCCATGCAACCTCAGCATCAGAATGGAAAACCTTGGAGCACGCCGTGAATCCCATCTCGGGGGATCGGAGATCGCCTCCGACTCTGCCGAGAGGGATTCATCTCGGAACTCTACACCGCCATGGTCGCCTCGGAGTGATGAGTGAGGAGTTCACCCTAGACTATGGGTCCATAGCAGCTAGATGGTCATCTTCTCCTAATTGTGCCTGATTGAGTGGTTGTCATTACTGATCAAGATCATCTATAGTAATACTATATGTTGTGTTTGTCGGATCCTGGATGGAGAGAATACTATGTTATGGTGATTTATCAATTGTTTATGTGTTGTTTATGATCTTGCATGCTCTCCGTTATTAGTAGAGGCCTGGCCAAGTTTTACTTTAACTCAAGAGGGAGCACGATAGAGGTTCATGCCTCATTGATACCTGACGTGACGAAATTCTAAGGTTGTGGAGTTATCACAGGATAAAACATTGATGCTATGTCCTGAGGAGTAGTTGCTACTATTCCAGCACTTTGCAATTGTCTGTTGCTTTGCAACTTAATACTGAATGGGGTTCGGATGATACCTGAAGGTGGACTTTAGGCATAGATGCGGTTGGATGGCGGTCTATGTACTTTGTCGTAATGCCCGGATTAAATCTCACTATATTTATCATAAGATGTATATGCATTGTTATGCCCTTTTCTATTTGTCAATTGCCATTGTAATTTGTTCACCCAACATGCGATTATGGAGAGACACCTCAGGGAACTGGACCCGGTCCCATTTTAACATCGCATAATCCATCAATTTGTTTCTTTTTGTGTGTAAACACATCTTTCACACAATACGGTTAATCCTTTGTTATGCTGAGATTGACAACCTCACCGTCGTTAGCAAGTACTTTATTGGTGTGTGCGGGTTCACGAGCGCCGGGAATCCTGGTGTTCGCTGCATCACATTTCGCCACCATCAACCTTCATCGCTTGACTTGACACCGATTAAACCTTGGTTTCTTGCGGAGGGAAACTTGCTACATGATTGCCTTCCTCTTGGGGTTCCCAACGGACGTGAAGATTTGATCAGTAACACCTGCATCCAGACATGACGAACCGATCAAGGTACGAAGATCTGCTGGAGCACAAGAAGAAATATGATGAGCTCAAGGCAATCTTGAAGCGATCTCATCGGCTCTTTTGAAGACCGTTTTGGCACATTAGGTTCAAAGGATTCAGCCTGAAGGTTGAGGGACTAGATCTATCTCTCCCTTCGGAGGAACGTACAGAGGCCGCGAGGAAATTAACTATGATGTGGCTCATTCTCTGCACGCATTCAGAGCCTGGTGAACACTCTTGGGCGCTTCGTACCTTCAACATAAATGACGGCATTTTCCGTTGACCATTAGGAACTCACCAGAAAATGTCACACTAGGCCACCGCTGCCATTCACGTTGGCAGCTCCACACAACAAGGTTCACCGGCGTGACGTCGTCTACAAGGTTGGAGGTGACCCTAGCGATACCAATTCCCGTATGCCGTAGGAGATCCCACATGGATACGTGTTACATACGTGCGGACTGCAACAATTGGGCGCATGATTACAGCAGGAGGGATTCTTGCTGGAGCAGGAGGGAGTTGTGGAGCAGATGTTGAGAAAAAAGCGGTAGCTAAATAGCTACTGGCGGAAAGCTCAACCTCTGCACTCCACCAGACTGATCGGTGCAATCTTGAGAGACCAGTCATCCTGCCAGAAGAGAACAATCGGCTATTCCAAGCCGTATCCCAACGAGTATGACCTGATCCCACTACCGCCTAAGTATCGGCTCCACTACTTCACAAAATCAGGCAGAAGGGTCTAGTCTTTGGCACGTGAGCGACATTTACATGTTTGGGGCTCTTGCTTTCTGGCTCAGCTGTCGTGTAGGTTCTTTCGCAATCTCTCAATGGTCCAAGCCTTTGGATACACCTCGCCGCCACCAGATTGGTTCGAACATGGAAGCGGTGGAAGAGCAGTTCCACATACAATATCATTCGAAGCTACCGAAGCTGGCATTGCCGATCCGACGCAGTGCGGCAAAGGCGAGAAGAGACGGTGTCGAATACATTCAGCGTTTCGGATCGTCAGGAACCGATGTTATTGGTCGTTTATCAGAGAAGGAAGCAATCGACTGCAATAGCAGGCCTTTGCCGCTCAGGATCTGATTTGCAACATACAATTCAGGCGCATATGGTTCAGAAATTGACATCGTATGAATAGCGCCACCCAGAATTGTACCGGGACAAGTTCAAGCGCCCGGTCGCCCTGGTCGAGGCAGAAGAAGATGAAGAAGCTGCAGAAGATCAGGAGGTGGCCGTGGCTGAATGAGCTCGGGGGGCAGTGTCCTGAAAATGGGTGAAACAACCAGGGCCTGCAAAAGGGTTTGACTTTGATTTAAGCAAAACGGAGCAGATTTTTGATTTGCTGCTGAAGGAAAAACAGCTGAAGTTACCCGAAGGCCACAAAATCCCTACGTTACAAGAGGTGAACGGGAGACCATACTGCAAATGGCATCACACGTTCACCCACGCCACCAACGACTGCAAAGTATTGCGTGGACAGATGTAAATGGCGGTAGAACAAGGCCGATTACTCTTCGGTCAGTTTGCCATGAAAGTTGACACACATCCGTTTCTCGACGTCAACATGGTGGATCTCGTCACGCATAAGATACGAGCCAGGTTTCTCTTTTGATATCAACATGGCAGGCCTTGTAGACCGCCATGGCAAGGATAAAGCAGAAGCCGTCCCCGTGGCAAAGATAAGGAGGAGGCCGATCCACGCGACCGGCTGACATGATGACAGACGGTGCTGACTGAGGAAGAGGTGAGAAGCGTGCGGTATCAACGACCACTCTCCGTGCATATCCTTAACAAATATGAGCAGCAGTATGACCGACGTCGGCGCTACGACGTAGATGATGAACGATACCGTCGGTCTGATGCAGATGACAGGAAATACCGTCGCTATGATAGAGACAATGAAGGGTATGAGCGTCACGCAAGAGGGAGGCCAAGAGAGCAGGAAGACCTGGATAAGCATTGGAACTGTCCTTTCTTTGAACACTGCTGGGACTCAGGAATGAGCCGATTGCCTACAATCGAGAACTACCCAGAATGTAGACAACAGAGGAAGGGAACAAATGAAGTTTCCGCGTCTAGGGCCTCTCCCACCTCAGAGCAGACGAGCTGAGTCATCTCGAGATGAAGATTTCGAGGAATCAGAAGATGAAGAAGAAGATAGATATCACCGGCCAAGGTGGTGCCCTGATGGACTCAGCCACTCCCAAAAGCGTAGAGTGCATCGGCTATGAAACTCGGAGGAAGCCGAGGCGCAGTACCTGCACACGTTGAGAGCACGGCCCGATCTGGCCGTGAAAATTCAGCAAACATTGGAGATGGATACTCGCCCACCAAAGAAAGTGTGGCGCCTCAAACAGCCGATGCAGAGGCATCGGTTGATACAAACATGGTGTTCATTCTCCCGTCGAATTTTATGCTCCAAAAAGACGAGGAAGTGTCAGTGGTACGCTTGACTGCGGTCCACGGCCAGTCATCTTTGAGAAGCCACGAGAGAGGAGCTACAGGCATTTGAAAGCCCTGTACCTGAGAGGTTACATCAATGGGCAGCCTATTAGCAAGATGTTGGTTGACACGGGAGCGGAAGTCAATATAATGCCGTACTCCATGTTACGATGTTTGGGACGTTCCAATGAAGATCCGATCAAGACCAACGTCACATTAAGCGATTTCAACGGCCAAGTGTCAGAAGCCAAGTGTGATCCGACCGTAGGCCGAAAAACCATCCCTACGTCATTCTTCATCGTCGACAGCAAAAGCACTTACGCTGTGTCTCGCTAGGAGAGATTGGATCCATGCTAACTGTTGCATTCCATCCACAATGCATCAGTGCATCATACAATGGGATGGAGATGAAGTGGAGGTTGTTCATGCAGATGACTCGATCGAGATCTCATTAGCTGGCATGAACATTTGGGACGCAGACGACCAAGAGCCGCTCTCTGAATCAATTTGGACGGCTGTGAGCGCATCGAAGCTTCAAAAAACGGGGTGAGGCTGGTCTTATCCACTGTCTGACAGAGTAGCAAGATCCAAGCCTATGGACGTACGTGGCAAGGCCGATCCCTGATCAGCCCCAAAAATAAAAAGCAAGGATCTCACCTCAAGCATGTCACGTAGCCATAGTAGAGAACCAATAATACCCTCATTGAACATTGCAATGAAAAAGGAGGCCGATTCTAGCAATCGGCCAAAATTATCCTCAACAACATTTTGCCTGTGTTCGGCATTGATCTAGCAGGCGATGGAAAGCTGGGGTATGGGTTTACATCAGCTGATGAATTGGAAGAGATTGACATTGGTCCTGGGGATAAGCCACGACCAACATTTATCAGCAAAAATTTGGATCCGCATCTGAGGGGCCTGTTGATAGCCTTGTTGAAAGAGTACCCAGATTGTTTTGCATAGGATTATACAGAGATGCCTGGGTTAGACAGGAGCATTATTGAACATCGGCTCCCTCTGAAGAAAGGATTTTGGCCGTTCCAGTAGCGAGCACGACAGATGAAGGCCGAAATCTTGGTGGAAGTCAAGAAAGAGATCCAGAAGATGTTGGATGCCGGGTTCATCAGGCCATGCGTACGCTGAATGGATTTCCAATGTCGTACCTGTGGAGAAAAGGATGGCCGATGGCGCGTCGCCATAGATTTTCAATCTCAATAGTGCCACTCCAAAGATGAATATTCGATGCCAGTAGCAGAGACATTGATTAATGCGGCTGCTGGTCATAAAGTTTTAGTTTCATGGATGGCAATGCCGGCTACAACCAAATCTTTATGGCTCCAGAAGATATACACAAGACTGCATTCAGAGTGCCAGGCTCAGTGGGCTTGTTTGAATATGTAGTCATGACATTTGGACTGAAGAATGTCGGCGCAACATACCAAAGAGCCATGAATTACATCGTTCATGATTTGATCGGCAAATTGGTAGAGATCTACATCGACGACGTGGTGGTCAAGTCTGTTTCGGTGGACAGACACTTGGAAGATTTGCGACACGTTCTGGACCGAACTAGGAAGTTCGGACTAAGAATGAATCCAAATGTGCTTTTGGTGTGACGGCCGGTCGTTCTGGGATTCTTGGTTCATGAACGCGGAATTGAGATCGGCCTGAAAAGTCAAGAAGCGGTGCGAACGATGAAGCCACCCACGAAGAAGGAGCTCCAGTGTCTCATCGGCAAAATCAACTTCGTCAGAAGATTCATCTCCAATCTGTCAGGGCGAATTGAGCCGTTCATGGGGTTAGTCAAAATTAAATCTGATGAGGAGTTTCGTTGGGGGCAGAGCAACAGCGAGCATTTGACGATATTAAGGAGTACCTAACGAAGCCACCTGTGTTGGTTCCGCCGCAGCAAGACAGGCCATTCTACATTTACTCCGTAGCTGACACCTCCATCGGTCAGTGGTGGTACAGTTTATGATGGTCCTGAAAAGTGGTGTTCTACCTCGCAGAAGGATGTTGGATGCGTAAACGAGGTACCTCGAGATCGAGAAGTTGTGCCTGTGCCTATTTTCACCTGCACCAAGCTCCAGCACATCTTGCTGTCAGCGGAGATTATCGTCATATGCAAATCAGATGTCATCAAGCACATGCTGTCGGCTCCTGATTCAAAGGCCGACTCGGCAAATGGATGTTTGCTTTATCGAATTTGATATCCGGTATCAGCCTGAAAAGCAGTCAAGGGACAAGCGTTGGCCGATCTAATTGTTGAACGAATAAACACGGACGTAGCGGCACTATCTGTGCGTGCATGGGCCATGTTCTTCGATGGATCGGTCTGTGAGGATGGTTGCGGCATCGGCGTGCTACTCGTGTCGCCTCGGGGGGCAACATATTCCTTCTCCATCGGCTATCTACCCCTTGCACCAACAATGTTGCCGAGTATGAAGCGATATGCAAGGGAATGGAGTTGCTATTGGACGCGGGGCAGAGGCCGTTGAGATCTTTGGAGATTCCAAATTGGTGATTTCTCAACTCACGGAGGAATACAAGTGTGAGAGCGAGTCGCTCTTCCCATTATGGATGCAATGCCGTGAGCTAATGGCACAGTTCAGGTATATAAACTTCAATTGGATCCCAAGGTCGCAAAATACCGAGGCAAACGACCTCGCACAGACGGCGTCAGGATACAAGGACATGGCAGATGGAGCCGATTTTCAGGTGCAGTTCATGGAACGATGATTGGAGAGCCGATATCTTCAATTACTTGAAAGATCCTGCCTGGGGCACCTAAGCCGGATAAGATACAGTGGCCATGAAGTACGGCCTGATTGGTGATGACATGTTCTACGGTAGACTTGGAAGGGTTACTTCTCAAATGTTTGGGACCAGCCGAGTCCAATCGGCTCTTGCATGAGGTGCATGAGGGTGCCTGTGGGACTCACCAATCGGCTCATAAGATGAAGTGGCTGATCAGGCGATCGGGATTTTATTGGCCCACCATGTTTGAAGAGTTTCAAGTATTAGGGTGTCAAGCATGTCGAAGTTTGGGAGCATTCAGATGGTACCCGCATCAGCGATGAATCCCATCATCAAGCCGTGGCCGTTCGAGGTGGGGCATGGATATGATCGGCAAGATACATCCTCCTTCGAGCAAAGGCCATGTATGGGTTCTGGCATTACAGATTATTTTACTAAATGGGTGGAGGCCGTCCTATGAAGGCAGTGGCATCATCAGATGTTATCGATTTTGTGAGGGAGCATGTCATTCACAGATTTGGGATTCCTCAGACTATCACGACCGATGGAGGTTCGGTCTTCGTTTCTAAGGAGTTTAGAAAGTTCTCGAGGATATGGGAATCAAGTTGATCCGATCGTCTCCATACTATGCTCAAGCAAATGGACAAAGCTGAAGCGCCCAACAAGAGTCCGATCAAGCTAATTAAGAGGAAGATCGACGAGCATCCCAGACGTTGGCACGAGGTATTGTCGCGTTGTGGGCTTATCGCATGTCGTGTCATGGAGCAATAAAAACCTCGCCATACCATCTGGTCTATGGACAAGAAGCTGTGTTACCCTGGAAATCAAGGCTGGGTCGAGACGGATTACATTTCAGAATGATTTAACCATCAAGAATATGCAGCCCGATGAGTGACAAGATTGAGGATGCAGCCTTGAACTTAGACTCATGGTCTCTTGAGAAAATCAAGGAGAATAAAGCTAAAGTGGCCCGCGCATATATAAGAAGGTGAAGCCAAAGGAGTTCCAGGTTGGTGATCCTGCATGATGTATTACCGTTGGGGACTAAGGACAAAATGTATGGTAAATGGTCTCCAAATTGGCACGGCCCGTACAAAGTCGACCAAGTTTTAAAGGGTAATGCATACATGCTCGAGCAATTGGATGTGTGAAGTTCCCAGTGGCTGTCAATGGTCAGCATCTCAAGAAGTACTTCCCAAGCATGTGGGATGATGGGCAGTAAGATATGGAGGCCGATACACGAAATCGCCGTAATTTTTTTGGGAAACAACCGATGCAGGCATCGACTTAAAATAGCCGATGCACTGACATCGACTTGAGAACAAAACAGCCGATGCCCAGCCATCGACTTTAGAGGTACAAAGTATCATGGTCAGGTATCAAGTTACTGTTTGAATCTGAGAAATGTCTGCTTGAACCTGTCTATTGGTTATCAGGTTGGCCTTATGGGCGTTTGATGGTAAAAAGCCGATACGATGCTATCGGCTCTTGGGGTGTTGACCACCTTTGACAATCGGAAAATGAGAAGATGTGAAATCGGATGATTGGAGATTAAATTGGAAGAACATTTTCATTGATTCAAAGGGGGATTTTACAATGAAGAGCTAATTGCTCTCAAAAGGGATGATCTAGGGCCTAATGCGCTACTGCTAGCCCTATTCTAGCTCCTAATCTACGGCCATCGCTGCCCTCGCTCGCCGTCGTAGCTACCGTCGGCGCTGCTCCGGCGGTCCTCATCGCCGCTGATGAAGCCGCCGGCGGGAGCTTCATCCTCCTCCTCCTCGTCGTCGTCATCATCCGACCCAGCGCGGAAGCGCTTGGCCGGTGGGTACCCCGCAGAGGAGGAGTCTTCCTCCTCCGATTCTTCCGCCTCCTCTTCCTCCTCGTCGGAGGAGAAGCCCCCGTCCCAGGGGAAGAGGTCGTCTCACGCTTGCTGCCTCCCCCCATCGATGAGGAACTGAGGTCTTCCTCCCGTCGGTGAGGGGTTCGTCGTCCTCCGATTCGACGGGAAATCCCAGTCCCGCACGTCCCAATATTCTGCGCGGGCTTCGTAGATGGCCGTCGACCTCCGGCTCGAGCTCGCGGAGGAAGAGGAAGGATAGGCCGGAGGAGACGGAGGAGGAGGAGGAGTCCATGGCGGCTGAGAAGGGTTTTTTGTTTGCCGATGGCTACTGTGGAGCAGGGGGATGAAGAAGCCAACCGTTTGGACGAGTTTAAATAAAGGGATATAATGAAAAACGGTTTAATGCTGTGGCAGTTTCGAGGATGCGGTCAAAACCGTCGATCGTGCGGTACGGAGAAGTTGAGAAGGCAAGGCGTCATGATGAAAGAAACTGCGAGTGGTTCGGCTCTGCAACGCAGTTTTGCTCTGTTATGTCAAATCATGGTGAAGAAAAACAGAGTGGTTTTGAACGGTTCTATCTGCCACGACATGACCCTTCGAAGGAAAAACAGAGGTTTTGAAATTATCATTGCCAAAACCGGGGGCATGTGTTATCACCGATTTTGGCCAACGGGAGATGGGCCGTAATTGGGAT
The DNA here is from genome assembly GCA_030979885.1 of Lolium multiflorum. Classification (NCBI taxonomy): domain Eukaryota; kingdom Viridiplantae; phylum Streptophyta; class Magnoliopsida; order Poales; family Poaceae; genus Lolium; species Lolium multiflorum. The sequence continues at coordinate 48,936,960 of CM061752.1, read as the reverse complement.
GGGCTTGAAGGATATACACGTGGAGCGTCTGAAGCGGCCTTGCACGAAGAGTTTGGGCTAGATTGCCCGTGTATCTCGTATTTTATAGTAGATTGCATCTTAGTTTAGAATTAAAAGATAGAGTTTAACCGTACACGGTTAGGTGTACGTCCGAATTAGAAAGTCCCTTGGACTATAAATATGTACCTAGGGTTATCGAGAAAGGAGGACAATCACGTTCACAACAAACACAAACCAACCGCATCGCCACCCCTTGTTTCGAGGGTTTCTTCCGGGTAAGCATCATGCTGCCTAGATCGCGCTATTCGTTATTCTTGTGTTGCTCGTGCTGAAGCGTTGTTGATGGCGAGTAGCACTATTTATCATAGGTGTTTTGGGGCTTGCATTGATGCTTTTCTTATACATATTTGCTTAGCTATGTCGTTCCTCGATATCTAGCTACCCTTATACCTATCTAGGTGTAAGGGCAGCACCTCTGCTTGTTCATTATCTAGTAGATCCAATCTGTTATAGTTGCTCCTTGTTCTTCAAGGATTGGTTTAATATCCGTCTGGTTAGGCCTTGCAAACGGGTTGAACGATCCGGTAGTGCGTAAGGTATGGTTTGTTAGTCCTAAGAGGGATGTTCCGGTATTGACTTAATGTTGGTTTTTAGGCCTCTTTAGGGTTAGTTTTCCATCATCTTTCGTGTCTATTAGGCTCAACTACGCGTAGGATGTTCCGATCATGCGGTGAAAACCCTAAACTGTCGTGGATTGGTTTAACTTTGTTTTGATCAAGCAGGATCCCCATGTCATCGTTAACCCGACGTGAACCATGGGGCAATCGGCTTTTTGAGCCGATCCACAGGGCAACCTGAGAGCCGATCGGGCTCGTATTTAATGTTTACGTGTCTACCATGTGAGACTAATCGCAATCCAACACCTTCCGACCAGGTATAGGTCAGGTGGCACACCCTGCAACCGCCGGGACGTGTGCCGGAACATTGCGGGACGACGTCGAGGGACCAGGCCCACCTGCCAGCCTTGGCAGCCTCCCGGCCTTCGTGTTGCTTAACCACTCCTCGTGGGTGGGGATTGGAAGGATATTGTGCCTCTATTTTATTCTAAATTCTATCTTCCAAGTGAAATTCACAAAGACCGAAACCGTATATATAATTTCTGGCCTCATGATGGAGAGAGTATTGCCCAAGCATGGGAGAGATTGAATTCTTTAATGTTCAAATGCCCCATTCATGAGCTTCCTGGTAATATTATCGTTGATAATTTCTATGCAAGACTTTCTTTTCAAGATAAAACCTTGCTGGATACTGCTTGTTCTGGATCATTCACGCGCGACAAAGAAGAGTTTAAATGGGACCTTCTTGATCGGATTCAGGAGAATACTGAAGGATGGGAGAATGACAAAGGTAGATAGTCAGTATAAATTATGATTATGAATGCATTGAAACTTTTATGGATACTGATAAATTTCGAAATATGAGTGCTACTTATGGTCTTGACTCTCAAGTTGTTGCAAATTTTTATAAAGCTTTTGCCTCTCATTTTGAATTGCCAAGGAAGAATTTTAATAAGTATCATGAACCTTTTAAAGACATCAACATGAAGGATGAAACTGTTATTAATGATTGCAATGAACATGCTCAAACTTCTGAAAATGCTATTTCCTATAAGCATGTTAATTTTTGTGGAGTTCATAGACCTTGTGAAAAGAATAAAATTGAAGAAGAATATTGTATCCATCATAGGAATGAAAAAACTAGAAAGTGGTCTAGGGCTCTAGATGATCTTGGTGAAAAGTTTGTGCCCTCTATCCTTTTATTTGTGAACTTTGCCATAGAGTGGGTCGTTTTAATTTTCAATGCTCCTCCAATGATAATTCGAACCTCATGAGTGCTGCAAATTTGTATTGTGATAACATGATCACTGATAATCAGCATGATGAACTTACTTTATTGTTGGAGTGTGAAGAGTTATTGAGAAAAACTTCTTTGGTGGATATGAGTGCTCTTGATATTAATAGTGTCCTGCATGGGTGTCTTTCTTATTGCATTGATTATTGCCACACAAATACTTACATACAAAATATTATAGAAGATGACACTTTGCCAAAATATGATAGGACCGCTGTGTGTTTTGAACTTATTAATGAAAAGGAAGAATCCTCCCAAGTTTCTTCTATTGTTTCTGGAAATAAATCAGGTTATGTGGAGAAGCTTCCTTTCAAGCCTTTTCCTCCTAAAGGAGGGAACGAGGAGAAGGAGACGAAGAGGGGGAAGAAGAAGAAGAAGAAGAAGAAGAAGATGGGGAATAAAAAGAAAGAGGTAACGGCATATCCCCGTGTGTATGAGATAACGATAGGTAACCGTAAGTATGTTGCTCCTAATGATTATTATGATAATGAATCTGAGTACAATGATCTTCCTATGCCCTTTACCTATATTAGTGATCATGATTTGGAAGAGCACACTACTTTTGATACTGAAAATCTCTTTGGTACCGATTATGAAAGTAATGATGTTAGCACTATCCATGTTCCCTCAAACAATGATATTGAAAGCTCTAAGCTTGGGGATGTTGTGCTTGAAGATCCTATATTTGAGACCTTTACTTTTAGTGAAAATGATGATATTATATCTTCTGGTTTACATAATCGTTATAGAGATGGATATGACACAGGTTATAATTATCCTTATGAAACTTGTCATAGTTATGATGGGATTTCCAAAACCATTCCCTTAGTATGCAACTTGTTTACCATGTTCAAATTCTTGATAATGATCCTGCTCCAATTACTATTAGTGAGAAGAGTTTTCTTATGCCAAATAATGATACTTTTATGCATATGAACCATGATAAGAATGTTTTAAGTGATGGTTATATTGTGGATTTCATCAATGATGCTACTGAAAGTTATTGTGAGAGAGGGAAACATGGTTATATGCATCTTAATAATATTAAGTTTCCCTCTTTATGTTGAGAATCTTGAAGTTACTGTGTTTTATCTTCCTATGCTTGTCACTTTGTTCTTCATGAATTTATTTGTGTACAAGATTCCTATGCATAGGAAGCGGGTTAGGCTTAAATGTGTTTTGAATTTGCTTCTAGATGCTCTCTTTTGCTTCAACTCTTATTTCTTGCGAGAGCATCATTAAAATTACTGAGCCCATCTTAATGGCCATAAAGAAAGCACTTCTTGGGAGATAACCCATGTTTTTATTTTGCTACTGTTTTGTTGTGTCTTGGAAGTTGTTACTACTGTAGCAACCTCTCCTTATCATGTTTATTTCGTTTTTGTGCCAAGTAAAGTCTCTAATAGAAAGTTGATGCTAGATTAGGATTTCTGCGCAGAAACAGATTTCTTATCTGTCACGAATTCGCGTTTTTCTCTATGTAGAAGAATCACAAAAATCTGCGAAAATTCATAAGTGATCCTCAGATATGTACGCAACTTTCATTAGTTTTGAGTTTTCTGAGCTGAGCAAGTTAAGTGCCTCGAAAAAATTCGTCTTTACGGACTGTTCTGTTTTGACAGATTCTGCCTTTTATTTCGCATTGCCTCTTACCGTGTTTGAGTGGATTTCTTTGCTCCATTAAATTTCAGTAGCCTTGGGTAATGTCAGAAGTGTTGGGAATGATTGTTTCCCTCTGAACATGTGAATTTTTGATTATGCACTAACCCTCTAATGAGATTGCTTTAAGTTTGGTGTGGAGGAAGTTTTCAAGGATCAAGAGAGAGGATGATATGATGTGATCAAGAAGAGTGAAAAGTCTAAGCTTGGGGATGCCCCATGGTTCATCCCTGCATATTTCAAGAAGACTGTGTAAGCTTGGGGATGCCCAAGGCATCCCTTCTTCATCAACAAACTTATCAGGTCACCTCTAGTGAAACTATATTTTTATTCCATCACTTCTTATGTACTTTACTTGGAGCATCTGTTTGCTTTTATTTTTGTTTTGTTATTTTCATTCTCTGAATAAATCGGATCCTACCATGCTTGTGTGGGAGAGAGACACACTCTGCTTTTTCATTTGAACACTTGTGTTCTTCGTTTTACTTTAATATTCATGGCGAAAGCTGAAAGCCTCAGCATTGATTGTTATTTGGTTGCAAACTGAAAATGCTTCATATGGTAATTGGTATATTATCTTGAATAATTTGATAATTGGAAATTGTTTTGAGCTCTCAAATAGATCATGTTTAAGCTCTTGCATCATGTAGTTTAAATCTATTAGTGAAGAACTACCGTAGAGCTTGTTGAAATTTGGATTGCATGATTGGTCTCTCTAAGGTCTAGATATTTTCTGGTGAAAGTGTTTGAACAACAAGGAAGACAGTGTAGAGTCTTATAATGCTTTCAATATGTTCTTGTGTAAGTTTTGCTGTACCGGTTCATACTTGTGTTTTCTTCAAACAACCTTGCTAGCCAAAGCCTTGTACAGAAAGGGAATGCTTCTCGTGCATCCAAATCCTTGAGCCAAAACCTATGCCATTTGTGTCCATCATAACTACCTATATGTGGTATTTTTCTGCCATTCCAAAGTAAATTGCTTGCGTGCTACCTTTAAAATTTCATTCCTTGTCTTTTCAATACATAGCTCATGGGAAAGTAGCCTAAAAACTATTGTGGTAATGAATATGTTGCTATGTATCTTAGTTCTTATAAGTTGCTTGTTGAGCGGTAACCATGTTTCTGGGTACGCCATCAAACACCTTTGTTGAATATCATGTGAGTTGCTATGCATGTTTGTCTTGTCTGAAGTAAGGGAGATTTGCCATGAGTTGAATGGTTTGAGTATGCATGTTGTTAGAGAGGAACATTGGGCCGCCAACCAAAGCCATGTATCATGGTGGAAGTTTCAGCTTGGACATTAATCCTCGAATCTCTTATGAGAATATTATTTGTTGTTGAATGCTTAAAGCATTAAAAAGAGGAGTCCATTATCTGTTTTCTATGTTGTCCCGGTATGGATGTCCTCAAGTTGAGATCTATCAAAATCGAGAAATCAAATGCGATCTATCTCCTTGGACCTTTGTACAGGTGGCATAGAGGTACCCCTTTGTGACACTTGGTTGAAACATATGTAATACAATGATAATCCATGGAAATCCGAGCTAATTAGGACAAGGTGCGGGCACTATTAGTATTCGATGCATGAGGCTTGCAACTTATAGGAAGTTTTATGCATAACTCATATGAATTATTACTAACGTTGACACAATTGTTTCCATGTTTTCAAAATAAAAGCTCTAGCACATGAGTAATCCCTGCTTCCCTCTGCGAAGGGCCTTTCTTTTACTTTATGTTGAGTCACTTTACCTACTTCTTTCTATCTTAGAAGCAAACAGTTGTGTCAACTGTGTGCACTGATTCTTACATGTTTACTTATTGCACTTATTATATTACTTTGTGTTGACAATTATCCATGAGATATACATGTTGAAAGTTGAAAGCAACTGCTGAAACTTAAATCTTCCTTTGTGTTGCTTCAAAACCTCTTATTAAGAATCTATTGCTTTATGAGTTAACTTTTATGCAAGACTTTTTGATGCTTGTCTTGAAAGTACTATTCATGAAAAGTTTTTGCTATATGATTCAGTTGTTTAGTCATTATCTTTTTGTTAGCAAACTATATACCATTGCTTTGAGTCACTTCATTCATCTCGTATGCTTTACAATAGTATTGATCAAGATTATGTTGGTAGCATGTCACTTCAGAAATTATTATTTTTATCGTTTACCTACTCGAGGCGAGTAGGAACTAAGCTTGGGGATGCTTGATACGTCTCCAACGTATCTATATTTCGATGTTCCATGCTAGTTTTATGCCAATACCTACATGTTTTGTTCACACTTTATAACATTTTTTTTCCTTAACTAACCTATTAACAAGATGCCGAAGTGCCAGCTCCTGTTTTCTGCTGTTTTTGGTTTCAGAAATCTTACACAGGAAATATTCCCGGAATTGGACGAAACAAAAGCCAAACTTCCTATTTTCCACGGAGGGTTCTAGAACATCGAAGGAGAGTCGGAGGCGGGTTGGGGCCCACACCACAGGGCGGCGCGGCCAGCCTATGGGGGGGCCACCCCCTGGCTCCTCCGAGGCCGCCCTTCCGCCTATATATTCTCTCCGTCGCGAAAACCCTAAAACATCTAGTCATATTCCACGAAGAGTTTCGTAGCCGCCCGTCATAAGCCAAGATCTGGGACAAGTCTCTGTTTCGCACGCCACCGGACGGGAAGTGCCCCGGAATCCATCTCCATCGACACCACCGCCATCTTCATCGCCGTTGTTGTCTCCCATGATGAGGAGGGAGTAGTTCTCCCCGGGGCTGAGGGCTCTACCGGTAGCTATGTGGTTCATCTCTCTCCCATGGTGTGATCTTTATGAATATGTAGATGTTACTCTTGTCTATTATGCACTCTAGAGGTTACTTTAATATGAACTCCAGATTCACTCTCCACGGTGTAATGGTGACAGTGTGTGCATCGTGTGTGTTTCCTTTATGATGTTGTGGAGCTTGTTTACTCCGGCTTGAGGGAGCTCTTGTAGCCCTACACAATGAATGGTGTTTGTTATATATCCAACAAGAGAGTGTTTGAGAGTAGCATTTATTTATTCATCTATGTGATCATGAGCTTTGTATCACTATTAATCTATGTGCTACTCTAGTGATGTTATTAAAGTAGTATATTCCTCCTCCATGATGTAAAGAGGACAGTGTGTGCATCATGTAGTACTTGGCGTAGGCTATGATTGTAATCTCTTGTAGATTATGAAGTTAACTATTACTATGATAGTATTGATGTGATCTATTCCCCTTTCATAGCTATTGTTGACAGTGTGTATGCTATGTTAGTACTCGGTCTAAATTGCAACGGTATTATCTTGGATTATGATTTGATGAGGATATCCCTATGAGTGGTGTTTGTCAAGTACTTGATGAACTTTGAGTGGAGCTTTTGTAGCCACTACGTGATGATTAGTGATTCCAATAGGAGAGTAACTCAGAGTAGCACAAGTGAAGAGAAGTATCTAATTATCCAATTATGTGATCATTGTTGAGAGTGTCCACTAGTGAAAGTAGGATCCCTAGGCCTTGTTTCCAAATACTGCAAACATCGCTTATTTACTGTTTTACTGCATCTTTACTTCCTGCAATATTTACTTCAGATCGCAATTACCGTTTACCACCATCCATACCATCTGCGTTTTAATATCTCTTCGTCGAACAACTGCACCTATACATCTGACAATTGTATTAGGTGTGTTGGGGACACAAGAGACTTCTTGTATCTTAATTGCAGGGTTGCTTGAGAGGAATATCTTTGACCTCTACCTCCTTGAGTTCGATAAACCTTGGGTGATTCACTTAAGGGAAACTTGCTGCTGTTCTACAAACCTCTGCTCTTGGAGGCCCAACACTGTCTACAGGAATAGAAGCGTGCGTAGACATCAACGAGCACGCGTGGTCAGTGGCTGAAGCGGCGGACATCGTGTTGCTTCCACCGAGCGCACAATGGCATGATGTGCGTGCGGTAGGCAGTGCGTTGGCTAGTGGCATGGCGCGGGTGCATCTCGACGACGGGCGGCGTGTTGGCCCGAGGTGTGTACGCGTGCGTGCAGCGGAGTGGCGAGCGACGTGGCACTGACGGCAACCACAACTCGGTGGTGCACGTGGTCACTCGTTGTGAGCGTGTCTATCGATGCCAAGATCGGCATCGATCTCGTGTAGGAGCTTTTAGTGGCTTTTATAGAATATGCAAGGATGCATCTAAAATAATCCAACTTGTCCATCCAGAAGAAAAGTTTGAGAATTCAAATATTTTCACAATTCAGAAACAACGATAAAAGGGTTTGGCATTTTGGTGAGGTTTTTGACATGCCCTTGATCCAAGGTTTTAGTAGAAGCTGTGTTCACTAGATGGGGGCATTGGATCACAAAAATAAATTCCTTGGAAAACCATTTTGAAAAGGAATTTGAAAAAGGTAGAAACAAGATTGGTTAAAATTTTGAAGTTGGTCCAAAGTGACCATGGGATATTTTGGATATTTGGTGTCTAGGGGTACTAGGGATCGCTCCCTAATGTTTGTGGAATTTTTTGAGGTATAGAAAGTAGGGTTTCTTTGGAACACTAGAGTTTAGGTTTTTTCTTTGGATAAATAAAAAGAAAATCATTTTGAAACATTTTGGCATGGGAGACCAATTCAATGGATCAAATTATGTCATTTTTTTATAAAAGAAATATATTAATATCAAAAGATACCAATTACACCTAGTCTCTGCAATAACGCAACACCCTAATGGCAGTACAGATGCACACAGGCAAAAAGGAGAAAATAAAACTAAGAAATAAAAGTCCCACTACAATATCCCAGGCCTAGCAACAACAATACATCCACCACCAAAAAACCAGATTATGTCATAGCGTCAAGATGCAAAGAAAACCAAATCCAACTTCCGCAACTTTGCCAAGGTTGAGTAGTAGAGAAGCATATGAAATTCAAATGGAAAATAAATTTAAATAAAGTAAATTGTTTTTGGTTTTGGAATTTTTTTGAGAAGGCCCAAAATTTGGGGTGTTACACAGCAAATCATCGAGTTATTGCAAATAAAGATCATGCACCATGTGCAGTTGTCTATGGCGTCAGTGTATACTTTGGTTATTGAGAGAAATCCAATTTACCCCCTAAACTTGTCTTAAAGTTCAGCTTACAACCCTTAACTTTACTTTAGTTCAACTTTCAACGCTGAATTTTATAAAAGGGTTCAGAATCAGCCCTTGCATTGTATTAAGATGGTTTTTCTTGTACCATGTATGTTGCATGTTGATGAGTTGGCACAATATATAGGAAGAAAACCGCTAACTAGCGAGAAAGACCGGTTCAATACATGTCAAAAAAAGGTTAAAAGTCCAATTTCGAACGGTTTATAGAATTCAGGTTGAAAACTGAACCATATTAAAGTTGAGGGTTATAATCTGAACTTTGAGACAAGTCTAGGGGGTAAATTGAACTTCTCTCTTGGTGATTTAAGAACGTACCAACTCTCAATTATAAATAGTGGCTTCTTCCTTGTCACAAAATATGAAGGAAAATCGAGTTCTTTAGATGCAGAAGCTTGTGTCGATGTCTACTTGTCTAGTGTAAGAACTATTTGATCGGAATGAGATGCATTGGAAATTCAAGTTGAAGTGCCATAAAAAGAAAACGCTCATCAACGAGTCCGATCTGTTATTATGTTTGCCACCACCAGCCAGGGACATGGCGGGACGTGGCTGCCACGGGTGTTTTCGTAGCGTATCACCATGCACATGGCCGGACGCGGAGGAGTGGAGAGCAAATATGCACAGATATATTCGTGCAAAATGTTTTTAAGAGATTTTTTCTTTTTCATACGAAGCACTAAGTTTACTGAACAATATGTACGATACGGAGGTTTCACTCACTCCCCGGTCCTTATTCATTATGAGTCTTCAGAGTGATCAACACCACTCCGGACGACTCTATAGAAATGCTACGGTTATTCAATTTTAGCCATACCTTCTTCACTTTATTTTGAGGGGTCGATTTTCTTGTGGTCAAACAACTAGCTGGGAGTAATTACCCCTGTATACTCAACAACCCGTTACCTCCGAATCATTTTTCATTACTCAGAATATCATTTGAACCCCATTACAAAAGGCACTAGATGGACTTTCAGCCTTACTTTTATGATAGAGTAAGTAATGGAGTATTGGTTTTTATTGTAGTATTTCTTAATTAAGATAATGTCACATTTATATCAATCCCAATCATCTTTGTTGCTCATAATGATATCATCCATTGAAAGCCATCTTGGATGAACACAATGTAATGCCAGGCATGTGGGACATGGCGTTTTGGCTCATAGGTGTAGGAAAAGTAAATTTTAAATTCATTTCAAAATCTAAAATAAAAAATAAAATTCCTTATTGTGCTTCTGAACATCCTATGTTACCTCATTTTTTTTTTGCGGGAAAACATATTTTGTGTGGCCTATGTAAAAAATACAAATGAATGTCTTGCAGAAATCTTTTTTGGAGCACCAGAAATTGTGTTTTTTGCACATGCCATAAAAAAATAGTTTTCGCGATACTTTGTGTCCATGCATAGAATATGTGGAAATACACCCCGAGCTATTTTTGAAATTTTAGACATTTTGAAATATGTTTTTTTGGCAATAAGTGCATCAACCTATGAGCCAAAATGGATTTCCACAGTGCATTGTATGAAAGTTATACATCATTCAGTTTATGGAGCAAATAGTCCACTTATTCAGAAGAAAAAATCTAAAATAAACCTTGAACTTGTAGGTGTTAGCTAAATCAAAACCTTTAACTTTGAATCTCCGAAAATGGCACTCTTAACTTGTGAATCCCAGTCTATTCCAAACTCTAGACTTGTTTGGCACACCAAAAAAACGTCTATGGCAACTCAAGAACTTCAGTCAACAGCGTATGCGTAGTCATTTGTGTCCACGGCACTCCCTCTATGACTGCGGGAAGGAAGAGAAGGGACCAGAAGAGGAGGCCGATGATGACAAGGTGGAGAAGAGGACGGAAGCGCAGGACTTCAAATTCAGTCGCAGTCGTCCGCTTCACTCCCGCTACGACTGAGGGGAAATGTTAGAAAATGTATAGGATACTGAGTTAGACTAGGACTCTAGAGATAACATCTTGTACTCCAAGTCTCCTCCCTCTTGTACTTCTATATATACCCTATGAGGGTCACCAGAATAAACACAAGAAACAAATATTATGGTTTTACAACTTTCTACAGTATCATAGGTGCGCTTCGCCTCCAAGATGATTCTCCGGTGGTTGGCCCACAACAATGTTGCTTTCCCAAGTGGCAACTGCTCGATGGAGTGGAGACAACGGCGGAGCTCGGAGCATTCAACACGGGCACGGGGCTGCAGCAGCGAGCTCCTCCAGCCTCCCGAGTTAAGCCTTGCTTCCCATGTCAGCACGCCCAGGACGAGGGCGTCAACTAGGTCGCCTGCAGTCCTCTAGGTTACTAGGCTAAGCCGACGCGACTATGAGGGAAAAGAAAAAAAATTAAGGAAACAAAGTAGTGGCGTCAACGATCCAAGTTCTGAGTACTTGCCACATTAGCAAATACCAGCTAAACCCGCCCTAAGCTTCAAAATAAACCAGAAGAATGAAATGTAATGCTATTCATGTATGTTGTATGAAAAATGCACATTGTTCGTTCCATAAAGTTAATCCTCCACTTATTGCAAATAAAGCCCATTCACTATGTATAGTTGGCTTGTTGATGATCGAGTAAATGTATAGGTCGGTTACTTAATGATCATGCCAAGTCTCACTTACAAATACTAGTAGCTTAATATGAAGGAAAATGGAGTTCTACTTTACATGTAGATTATTATGTCGATATCTAGTGAAAGAGTTATTAATCGGAACGAGATACACTGGAAATCGAGTTGAAGTACCATAAAAGGAAAATTTTGTTCTATACCATTAAAAGATCCACACTTTAGAAAAATACCAGAAAGTTTGGTCTTTAGAAAACTACCACCCAAAGGTTGCTCCGTTGTGTATTTCTACCACCACCGTTAATTGGATGTTAACATGAGCTAAAAAAGAAAAGGAGCAACGGTTATGCACCTACTCCAGCAACTTTTAGAACACACTTTGACGCTCTCTACATCAGCACTTCATTTGCCTCTCAAACAACACTATAGTAGCATGAATTCAACATCATGAAACAACTTTTCCAGAAGAATATAACAAAAGGGAGATAGCACATCATCGAGCCAAAAGAGCTCATTGCAAAGTAGCATATTTGCACATGTAGCAGTATAAAAGAGACTTTTAGAGAGAGAGAGAGAGTTTTAGAAAGAGAGTTTACTGCAAAGTAGCATATTTGCTCATGTAGCAGCACAAAAGAGTTCACTCTTCTAGACAAAAGAGTTGTAACTCGTGGGCTAGTTAGAGAAAGAGAAGCCATTGTTCTAGTTGTTACACTTGGGCTAGTTGGAGAAACAGCAGCCGCCCTTCGAGTTGCTATACCTGGGCTTGAATGAGGCAACACAGAGGGTTCAAGAGCTATTGTGGAAGCCTCAACATCATCCGATGCGTTTTTCCTATGAGTCAAAACTTAGTTAGTGAAAGAAAACATTGCAGTACAACCTCAAGAAAACATTGCAGCACATGTATGACTGAAAATAGTAAATTACCTTGTTTTTCCTTTATTTGGACGAGGTGGTGGAAGCTCTTGTTCTAGTTCAGCTTGAGTAGCAGTACAACCCTTATCTATATGCCCAAACTGAAAGCACCTTTTGCATTGATATGGTCCTCTTTTTCCAGGCTCTCCACTTGCCCTGCTTCTCTATTTTTGTGGCCTACCAGCAGCCCTTTGTAGAGGTGGAAGAATCATCTCAAAACCAACACCAACCTTTGGCCATTCTGACCTGCCATTCATTGGAGCGATCTCAAACGGATAAGCCATCTTAAATCTATCTACTGAATAGTAGTCATGCACAAAGTCCTCAATCTTTAGTTGTCTAACTTTTCCAAGCAAGTATATAGCATGAGGACATGGGTTTTCGGGCACCTCCCATTGTCCACAACCACATTCTCTTTTCTCAAGGTCAACCGCATACCTCCATGTCTTCCCTTATTTTGTTGTTCCTGATATTTCACCGGAGAATGGACCACTTTGCTAGAGATCATAGTGCAATCCTCAACTCTTCATATTCAATTCATGCAACACACTTGGGAGGATGAGACCTTGAAGTCTTTTGGCTATCACTTGCCTCGTGTACATCTTCTCCTGAATCATCACCCTAATCTTGTCCATCAGATAATCAACTGGAAGGTCTTTGTAATCCTTAATCCAATTGTTGAAGCATTCTGATATGTTGTTGTTCACATAATCAACTTTGCACTTTTTGGAGAATTTAGACCGGCTCCATATCAACTTGTGATGCATATCTAAAAAGGTAATTGCTTTAGGACAATCAGCTGCAATTTTCTCCATCAATGCATCATGTCTACGAGTTGTACATGCCCATTCCCAAGGCCAGATGTATTTCAGTACCTCGCCCTTGAACTTCTTTTGAAAATTAGCCATTAGTTGTCTAAAACACTCACGGTGCTCTGGATCATCTCCAAAGGCTTTCTTGACACCATATGCAAGTCCCTTACAAGAATCTATGTGGATTGTCAACCCAGGTGGAGTGCCAACTACTTTCTTCAGGTTGCTCATGAACCATGCCCAATTGGCATTATTTTCTATCCCAAAAATACCATATGCAACTGGATACATCCAATTGTGTCCATCAATGATAGTAGCAACAACCAATTGTCCATTATACTTACCAGTGAGATGAGTGGAATCAATACCAAGATATGGTCTGCATCCAGCCAGAAATCCATCAACACATGCTCTAATGCACCCAAAACATCCTTGAAAAATGCAGTTTTTCCATTGATCTTCTTGCAATCGATCTCATTTGACTACTCTTCATTCTCTCTTGATCCAATTAATTCGGGCTAGAGGGGGTATTGATTTTCGTTTGACTACTCTTTATTAGTGAAACAATTTTACCTAGTATATATGACCACAATAAACTTAATTCTCATATTGACATCATTCATGTAAAGTAACTTTATGTGAATACATGGTTGATGATATGCGTGTGTATCATATGAAAGTCACAAGTGGTCCAGTTCATGAAGTGAATCATCTATTTATCGCCTATAAAATGTACTAGATATGTGTAGTTGGCTCATTATGATTAAGCTGGGTAAAGTTATCTTAGTTAATGATTGAAGCAACTCTGACTTATAAATAGTGGCTTCTTTCGTGTCACAAAACACAAATTGATATTAACCTGCTTCACATGTAGGCATTTGTATCGATGTATGGTGTACAAGCTTTTACTCGAAATGAGATGCACTAGGAATTTGAGAGTTACCGATAGGAAAATCCCTGGTATCACATTTCATCACAATCACGGACACGGAATTGTTGGATGCAAGATGAGGGTCCACTGCTTAGAGTTGTTTCTCTTTTCTCTAGAGACCAAATCAGAGATGATGAATCACGAGTTTTAAAGGTAGGGTGGGAGAGCAAGTTGTTAGTTTGGTTATTGTTCCCGTTTTACCGCCGTACTTCCATGTTTCTCATTTTGGTCCTTGTTTTATCTCCCCTTTACTTTTATGTACTTCGAACATATTGATTAGTTCCATCATGTGTTGACATGGTAAATTTGTTGCACTATACATAACATACATGACTAGAGAAAATGTGAGCAAAACTATGTGAGTATAATATGAACTATTGCAAGATTTCTCTACTATTAGAAGGAGTTGGTGCATGCGTGCTCACTAGTTTATCCCGCCTCTACATCCCCTTACCATGGTTGAAATCTGTTCGATAGGTGTTAATGTCACTTCGCCATTCCCGTGTATACATGTTAACTGGGCCATCACTAATTTTATTGGAGGCTCCGGTGAGAATCATCAGAAATTACCATTCGTGCTATAATTTGACATTCAAATGTCTTTGCCTGCATCCTAATCTCTCAATATATCATACCTACCGCCTTGTGGTTCCCCTCCCCTAACCTCGAGACTTTAGGGGCATCCCTTTCCCTTCCTCATATAATCTATAGTTATAGAATAGAACTCTAGAAGTCGTAACTTCTTATCCACCTTGATCTCTTCCTTTGCCATTCGGTTGCACCCTTGTCCATTTCCACGCTTAGTATTGAGACCTGAAAGGGAAAAAAAAAGTGATAACATGGATTAAGGATGAATATGTTGGCATTCCAAGTCACCAACGTTATGCTGAGACATCTCAATAGCAATATCATGTTTGACAGACTGATAAATCCAGCAAGCGATACAACAAGACGCGAGCTGAGGCCCTTGCCAAGGAGGTTGTCAACCCTAATCCAAGATGAAGATCTTAGAGAAGGAGACTATAAGTACATCAACACTAGTGTCTTCCTCAAAGTGAACAATCTATAGCTTATAGTACTATACAAATTGTTAAATTATTTGTTGCAATTTGAGATTCTCTATGGTCTAGGTTCTAAAACAGTGGCTTCTTCCGTGTCACAAAATATGAAGGAAAATCGAATTTTTTACATGTAGAAGCTTGTGTCGATGTCTAGTGTAAGAGCTATTTAATCGGAATGAGATGCATTGGAAATTCAAGTTGAAGTGCTAGAAAAAGAAAAAGTTCATCAATGGTGTCCGACCTGTTATTATGTTTGCCACCACCAGCCAGGGACATGGCGGGACGTGGCTTCCATGGGTGTTTTCATAGCGTATGACCATGTACATGGCCGGACGTGGAGGAGCTCTAGAGAGCAAATTGGCACAGATATTTTCGTGCAAAACGTTTATTAGGAGAAAATTTTCTTTTTTCATATGAAGCGCTAAGTTTACTGAACAATCTGTATAATACGGAGGTTTCACTCACTCCCCAGTCCTTATTCATTCCGAGTCTTCAGAGTGATCAACACCGCTCCAGACGACTCTATAGAAATGCTACGATTATTCAACCATACCTTCTTCACTTTAATTTGAGGGGTCGATTTTCTTGTGGTCAAACAACTAGCTGGGCCTAATTACCCCTGTATACTCAACAACCATTTAAACCGATTAGAAAAAGCACTAGATGCACTTTCAGCCTTACTTTTAGGACAGTATTTCTTAATTAAGCTAATGTCACATTATATGAATCCCAACCATCTTTGTTGCTCATACCGATATCATCCATTGAAAGCCACCTTTGATGAATGCAATGTAATGCCAGGCATGAGCATCGTATATAAGTTATACGTTCAGTTCATGAAGCAAATCATCCACTTGCTGCAAAGGAAAAAAATCCAAAATAAACCTTGAATTTATAGGTGCTAGCTAAATCAAACCTTGAACTTTGAATCCCCGAAATCGGCACTCTTAACTTATGAATCCCGTTCTACCCCAAACCCTAGACATGTTTGGCACACCAAGAAAATGATGATCACAACTAGGATTATGGACTCCTCTCATTGACAGTTGGGCCCACAAGTCATATTTATCTTTTTCTAGATTTTTTTTATTTTGACCCATCCTGTAACTTTCTTCCGGTTAAACCTACCATCGGCCCGGTGGCTAGGCGTTTAAGCTCGGCGGCGGAGTGATCCTGCAAGGCACGTCAACAGCGGGGAGCGGGGAGGCGCTCACCATACGCAGTGGCGGCAGAGAAGGAACATCACGGGAAGAGAAAGTCGTGAGGAAGATCGATGAACGACAACTCCCGATCGAAGACTTAGAAGAAACGTGTGGTGCCGATGATTGGGGCCTTCAGGGTCGATTACTTCTGTGAAGAGAAGCAAGATGATAGGACAAGGACGGGCCACCGATCAGCTGGACTTGGGGATGGCCGCGACAACGACACGATCAATAGCCGCGACGAAGGCCACGTGTCTTCGTCTCTGTGTTCGCTGCGGGGATTATCGAGCTCGATGGAGTCGTATCGGAGGTGCTCCTCGGCTCCAAGAAAATCCTCCGGTGGTTGGCTCACAACAGTGTTGCTTCCCCTGGAAGCATTTGCTCGCCGGAGTGGCGACAATGGCGGAGCTCAGAGCTTTCAACACGGGCACGAGGCTGCAACAACGAGCTCATCCAACCTCCCTAGTGAAGCCTTGCTCCCCATGTCGGCACGGCCCTGGACGGGGGTGTCAACTAGGTCACTGACAGTCCTCCGAGTTGGAGTCTAGGCGAAGCCAGGGGGTGGGGGTGGAGGGGAGTAGAGGCGTTAACCATCTAGGGTCTAACTTGCCACGTCAGCAAGTAGCGGCTGAAACCGTCCTAAGCTTAAAAATAAAAGGAAAAATGCAATTCAATGCTATTCATGTGTGTTGTATGAAAAATGCACATTGTTCGGTCTATAAAGTGGCACATCCACTTATTGCAAATAAAGCCCATGCACAGTGTATAGTTGGCTGGTTGATTGTCGAGTGAATTTATAGGTCGATTACCTAATGATTATGCCAACTCTCACTTATAAATAGTGGCTTCTTCTGTGTCGCAAAACATGAAAGAAAATCGAGTTCTACTTTACATGTAGATGCTTGCGTCGATGTCTAATGAAATAACTATTAATCGGAACCAGATACACTGGGAAATCGAGTTGACGTATCAGACAATGAAGAAGCTCGTCTTTGGAGAGCAAGAGGCGCAGATATGTTCGTGCAAAGACGTCTATTTAGAGAACTTTCACCTTTTTCCATACGAAGTGCTAACGTTACTTAGATATCTGTACGAGACGGAAGATTCCACTTCACTCCTCACTCATTCTGAACTTCTGTAAAAAGAATCAGCTCAAAATGAGCTAGCGTATGAAAATGGTGGCCCTCCAAAGTGACCATTTTTAAAACTATATAAAACTAAAAACAGAAAAGGGAAAACATCTTTTATTAATGAAACTTTGATGGGTGGGCCCCACCAGAATCTAACCCGAATAGGTATCATGTTTTTTTTAAATAGGACGTGGCGCGCATCAGAGCACCGGCGAAGCTCGCCGCCGAGAGAGTAGGAGAGAGGGGTCAGGACCTACCTAGACCGACGTATAATGGAGAAGCGCGTCGAACGAGCTCCTAGTCAACCTCCGGGGTGAAATGGATGTCGAGTTGGCCGTCTTCTCCATCAACGGCGGCGATAGAGGAAGATAGCGTTAGTGCTAGCGTGATCTCCTGGCTTCAGCGATGACTGCATTGGAAAGAGGGTGGAGTGGGGGTTCGATGGGTTCAAGGAATCGAAGAATGGTGGCCTAGGTCGAGCTGAATTGAAAACAACAGGGACAGTGGTCCTGAGCTTGCTCTAGCGAGGAGAAGCCTCGTCGGCGGCGATGCTCGAACATGTGTGACCAAGGAGGGGGAGGAGAGGTGGTGCAAGGAAAAGTGGAAGCAAGGTGTATCCTTTTATAGGGTGAGCGTGAGTGGACAGGGGCGGTGCGCGCACGACAACGGTAAGCGGATGCGACAGATGCAGTTCACCGGCTTGGTGTAGAGCGTCTTGGTGGGAGCGAGTGCATCGATGGAGTTGACGAGCTCGCGTGGGCGGTGGCTGAAGCGGCGTACGGCGTGCTGCTGCCACCGAGCGCAAAATGGCATGATGTGTGTGCGGTAGCTAGGCGGCGCGTCGGCTAGTGGCTTGGCGCGGTGCATCTCGATGACGGGTGGCGTGTTGCGCCTAGGTGCGTACGCGTGCGTGCGACGGAGTGGCGAGCGACGTGGCATTGACGGCGGCCACAACTCTGTGGTGCATGTGGTCACCCGTGGTGAGCGTGTCTATCGATGCCAAGATCGGCATCGATCTCGTGTAGGAGCTATGGTGCTCCAAAATTGAAGTTTTGGTGTTTGCCGTGTGCAGGAGAGAGAGAGAGCTACAACTTTGTAATTGGAAGTATCTTCAAATTTGAAAGTTGAGAATTGAGAAAGTTTGGAAATTCAGTAAAGCCTAAAAATCCAGAAAGGATTTTGGGAAACAATATAGAAGATTTTGCAGTTTGGATTTTTGTAGCAGATGCCCCACATAATTTTCAACATTTTTGTGAACTACCATTTTTAAAAATTCAGAACTTTGGTAATGGTGAAATTTGGAAAATTAAAACATGTTAGAAATGGCTTTGAAATTTTGAAAGGGTTTGTGAAAGAATTTGGATTTGGGATTTTAGTGCATTTTATAGAATGCAAGGATGCATAAAAAATAATCCAACTTGGCCATAGAGAATAAAGTTTGAGAGTTCAAATATTTTCAAAATTCAGAAACAACGATAAAAAGGTTTGGCATTTTGGTGTGGTTTTTGCTATGCCCTTGATCCACGGTTTTAGTAGAAACTGTGTTCACTAGAAGGGGGCATTGGATCACAAAAATAAATTCATTGGTAAACCATTTTGAAGAATTTGAAAAAGGTTGAAACAAGATGGGTTAAATTTTTGAAGTTAGTCCAAAGTGACCATGGGATATTTTGGATATTTGGTGTCTAGGGGTACTAGGGATCGCTCCCTAATGTTTGTGGAATTTTTTGAGGTATAGAAAGTAGGGTTTCTTTGGAAAGCTAGAGTTTAGGGTTTTTCTTTGGATAAATAAAAGAAAATCATTTTGAAACATTTTGGTGCGGGAGACAAATTCAATGGATCAGATTATGTCATAGCATCAAGATGAAAAGAAAACCAAATCCAACATCCTCAACTTTGCCAAGGTTGAGTAATAGACAAGCATGTGCAAGTCAAATGGAAAAGATTCAAATAAGGTAAATAATTTTTGGTTTTGGATTCTGGGAAGGCCTAAAATTTGGGGTGTTACATCGAATCATCGAGTTATTGCAAATAAAGATCATGCACCATGTGCAGTTGTTTATCGCTGAGTCAGTGTATAGTTTTGTTATTTAATGAACGTACCAACTCTCACTTATAAATAGTGCCTTCTTCCGTGTCACAAAATATGAAGGAAAATTGAATTCTTTACATGTAGAAACTTGTATCGACGTCTAGTGTAAGACCTATTGGATCGGAATGAGATGCATTGGAATTTCAAGTTGAAGTGCCAGAAAAAGAAGAAGCTCATCAACGGTGTCCGATCTGTTATTATGTTTGCCACCACCAACCAGGGACATGGTGGGACGTGGCTGCCATGGCTGTTTTCGTAGCGTGTCACAATGGACATGGCCGGACGTGGAGGAGCTCTCGAGAGCAAATAGGCGCAGATATATTCGTGCTAAACATTTATTATAGGAGAAATTTTTCTTTTTTCATACGAAACGCTAAGTTTACCGAATAATTTGTATGATAGGAAGGTTTCACTCACTCCCCAGTCTTTATTTTCAGTCTGAGTCTTCAGTGATCAACACCGCTTCGGACGACTCTATAGAAATGCTACGGTTATTCAATTCTAGCCATACCTTCTTGACTTTATTTTGAGGGGTCGATTTTCTTGTGGTCAAACAACTAGCTCGGACTAATTACCCCTGTATGGCTGTATACTCACCAACGTGTTACCTCCTAATCATTTTTCATTACTCATTAGTCATTTAAACCCCATTAGAAAAGGCACTAGATGCACTTCCAGCCTTACTTTTACGACAGAGTAAGTAATTGAGTATTAGATTTTATTGTAGTATGTCTTAATTAAGATGACGTCACATTTATATGAATCCCAATCATCTTTGTTGCTCATACTCATATCATCCATTAAAAGTCATCTTGGATGAACACAATGTAATGCCAGGCATGTGCATCGTATGAAAGTTATACTCATTCAGTTCATGAAGCAAATCATCCACTTATTGCAAAATAAAAAGTCCAAAACAAAACTTGAACTTGCAGGTGTTAGCTAAATCAAACCTTTAACTTTGAATCCCCGAAATCGGCACTCTTAACTTATGAATCATGTTCCACCCCAAACCCTAGACATGTTTGGCACACCAAGAAAACGACGATCACGACTAGGATTATGGGCTCCTCTCACTGACAGTTGGGCCCACATGTCATAATTATCTTTTTAAATATTTTTTTTCTTTTTCCCCATCCCGTAACTTTCTTCCGGTAAAACCTACCATCAAGGCCCGGTGACTAGGCGTTTCAGCTCGGCGGCGGAGTGATTCCGCAAGGCACGTCAACAACGGGGAGAAGGGAGGCGCTCACCATAAGTAGTGGCGGCAGAGCAGGAACATCGCGAGAGGAGCAACTCGTGAGGAAGATCGATGAACGGTGGCCCCCGATCGAAGACGGAGAAGAAACGCGTGGTTCCGACGATTGGGGGCCTTCAAGGTCAATTACTTATGTGAGGAGAAGCGGGATGACATGAAAAGGACGGCTCGCCGATCAGCTGGACTTGGGGATGGATGCGACGACGACACGATCAATAGTCACGACGAAGGTCACGTGTCTTCATCGATGTGTTCGCTGCGGGGATTGTCGAGCTCGATGGATTCATATCGGAGGTGCTCCTTGGCTCCAAGAAAATCCTCCGGTGGTTGGCTCACAACATCGTTGCTTCCCCTAGCAGCATTTGCTCGGCGGAGTGGCGACAATGGCGGAGCTCAGAGCTTCAACACGGGCACGAGGTTGCAGCACCGAGCTCATCCAACCTCCCTTGTGAAGCCTTGCTCCCCATGTCGACACGGCCCAGGAGTAGGGCGTCAACTAGGTCGCTGACAGTCCTCCGGGTTGGAGTCTAGGGCAAGACGGGGAAAGTTGTGGCGTTAACCATCTAAGGTCTAACTTGCCACATCAGCAAGTACCGGTTGAAATCTTCCTAAACTTAAATATAAACATGAAGAATGCAATTTAATGCTATTCATGCGTGTTGTACAAAAAAAAATGCACATTGTTCGGTCTATAAAGTGGCAGATCCACTTATTACAAATAAAGCCCATGAATTGTGTATAGTTGGCTGGTTGATGATCGAGTAAATTTATAGGTCGGTTACTTAATGATTATGCCAACTCTCACTTATAAATAGTGGCATCTCCCGTGTCGCAAGAAATGAAAGGAAAATCGAGTTCTACTTTACGTGTAGATACTACGGAGTACTTGTGTCGATGTCTAATGAAAGAGCTATTAATCGGAACGAGATACACTGGGAAATCGAGTTGAAGTATGAGAAAAGCAAGAAGCTCGTCTTTGAAGAGCAAAAGGCGCAGATATGTTCGTGCAGAGACGTTTATTTAGAAAACTTTCACCTCTTTTCATACGAAATGCTAAGGCTACTACAAAGTATGTACGAGGAATATTCCACTCACTCACTCTGAGCTTGTGCAACAGACACAACAATATGAGTGGTTTGTACAATTTTCTCTTCGTGCAAACACGTTTGTTTAGGGCATCTCCAACCGGGCGACCCATCCCGCGCCCGCGCGTCTGGATGGGTCCAAACGGACAAAAACCCGGCCCAGCGCGGGGACGTACCGCAAAAACGGACGGCCGCGTCGTCCGGATCGACGCAAACCCGGCCCAAATCTTGGACGGGTTTGCATGGTCGCGGACGCGAATGGCTGGTCGCTCGCGTCCGCCCCATGTCCGTCCCTGGCTCGCGTGTCATAGGCATAAATAATATTTTTCATTAAATAGGAGTCATTACAATTTTTTTAGCTTCTACTCTATCCTAAATACGTACGGGGCCGGCGGCGTAGCCGGCAACTCCTCGCCGGCTCGCCGTCGGGGCCGTGGATTTCACTCGACGGTCGACGCGGGCGGCCTGTACGCGTGAGGATTCCACTCCAGCTTTACGGGCTGGGTGGCGCGGCGGCAGCGGCGGCATCGGCGGAGGCCTTCATCCTCCTCCTTTCCGTCCGCGCACCTCGGGCGCTCGCGCTCCGCCTCTGCGGCGGAATCATCCGCTCCCGCACAGCTCCCAGCCCGCAGGGCGGCGCGTTCCACGGCGTGCGCGCTCCGGCGGACGCGCCGGCGCCGGGCCTCGTGGTTCCCCGCCGCCGGCGCGCGCTTGCCGCCGCGCTCCGCCGAGTCGCCGTCCTCGGGCGCCGCTCAGCGAGGGCATTCGGATGAGGTGACGGGCTGCTCGCATAGCGAGCAGCTCGTTCTTCTGGCCGAGGAGGTCGCCAACGGCGGCGGCCGGCCCGCTGTGGCCTCGTGCTCCTTGGTCACGCGCGTGAGGCGAGGCGCTCCTCGATGGCGGTGTTGATGTTCGCCGCGCGAGGTCCTCCTCTTGGACGGGCTCCTCGCGGCGGTCGCACCCTCCTCCGCGGCTCGTACCGCCCGTCCGCGGCTCGTGCCCCCGCGGCCGCTCCGCCATCTCCGCGTCGCCGGCCTTCTTTGCCGCCGCCTCGGCAGCGACGCGGAGCGCCTCGTCGTCGGCGACCCACCGCGAGTCCGCGCTCCTCCTCCTCCGTCCGCGGGAACCTGGCCCGGCGCGGGAGAGCTTGGCCCACGTGGTCTGCAGGGTGCGAGGCATGGCGCCGGAGAAGGAAGGGAGAGGAAGGTGATGCGGGCTGTTTGAGACCGCCGCCGTCTTTTATAGCCGCGGCCTGGCGGGAAACTAGGGCGCCAATGGCGCGCGCGCGAACCTTGGTGCGCGCGGAACTTTCCCGCGCGTTCCACCACCCGCCATGGGTCTCCGTCGAGGCTCGCCATGGCGCAGCGCCGCGCAAGGAAGACGAACCACGTGGCGTCTCTTTGGTCGCTGGGCGCCGCGTGTAACCCAACGGACACGCGGACGCGGCGCTGTCCGGTCTGTTCGCCACCCAATACCCAAAACGGACGGTCGCGCGTCCGTTCGGCCGCCCATTGGAGATGCCCTTAGATCAGGGAACTTTTGCCTTTCGTTGTCCGAGATGCTAAGTTTACTGCAAAATCTGCACGACACGAAGATTCCACTTCACTCCTCACTCATTCTGAGCTTCTGCCACCAGGCTCTCGCCTCCCCATTCCCAACAGCCTCCATGGATCCCCACGGCGCCGACCTCCCCTGCATCGTCCAAGCCCTAGCCTCCATGGACCCCAACGACGCCGCCGCCGAACGGCCCTGCATCGTGCAAGCCCTAGCGGCGTCCCCCTGCAAACCCCAAGCGGTCTTTCCCGCCGCCGCCGGAGACCATCCAACGCCGCCTGCCCCTAAATCCTCCAGGACCAGAGCCACGAGCCCGCGCCGCACGCGCTCCGGCGGCGCCCCCGAGTGGACCGCCGCCGAGACCCTCGCGCTGGTCGCCACGGTCGCCGCCGTCGACGACGACGGCTGGGCCCGCTCCGTCTCCGCGTTCCAGAAGTGGGCCATCGTCGCCGACAACCTCGCCTCCTCCGCGGGGCCCTCCTCCAGGCGGAAGGGGAGGGCGGCCGGCGAGTGCAAGCGGCGCTGGGAGGCGCTCGTGGCGGAGTACGGGGCGGTAAGGCGCGCCGGGGGGAGGTACTGGGGGATGGGCGCCGCCGCGAGGAGGAAGGCCGGGCTCCCCGAGGGGTTCGACGCCGAGGTGTACGGCATCATGGACGCGCTGATCCAGGTCGAGGAGGCGTTCCTGGCGGGTGCCGGTGGAGGCTCGGTCGGCGCCGGTGGTGCTCAGCCAACTCAGGTGAGAAAAGAAGAGAGTGGTGATGCTGGAATCGGGGAAGAGGAGGAGGAGGTGGACGGTGACGACAGTGAGGGGGAGATGCAGGTGGATGGTGGAGATGCCAATGCTCCTCAAGATTTGGGTAAAATAATGCTCTCATTCTGCTTTCTGTGTATGTGTTCACACTCCTGATCTGATCCGCATGTGGGTATGAATCTATTAGATATTTCGAAGTGGTAATTGTGTGGTTTTGATTATGATATGTTGGGGATACTTTATGGATTAGTACAAAAATGCGGCCATGTAGCATTTCGACGATACAATGTGGAAACAGATTCTAGTAAAATAACCCCTAGATGATATGCTAAGGAATCAATCTACTCACTCTGATCCACAATGACTGTCGTAGTTCAGATCGGAGGGAGTACTGAATTAGGATGATTTGATAAAGTGAGCGTTTTGCATACCGACATGGTTCCACCCTGGGTTGTGTTACGGAATTGGCGTGGGCATAATTTACTAAGCATATTTCTGATAATGCTAGTAGTTACCATGAAGGAGGCTGCTTATAATGTCTTTCCTTTCGGTTTTTTCTTACTAGTAGCAATATTGTGTCCTAGTCCAATTAGAATACTTTGTTTTTCTTGTAACTGCCATGTCCACTCCAGTAGCTATTCTCAATACTTGTCTGGGGGCCTGGAGCCACAGATCCTGTATGATTAAAATCTAGGATCTTCAGATACAGCATCTTAATTCATTTTGATGCATTCTAGGTTGCCATTTATTAGTATCTAATATCATAAAGAAAGAAGCCTTTCTTGTCATTTTTCTGTCTGTATAACTTTTGACCAAATTATTGTAGTATGATCAAGCAATTCTATTAATTATCTCATGAAACTCATGATGTGCTATGTTACTTTAATGCCACAATGAGGTATTCCTTAACTGAATATGGCTTTGATAGAAGTTATGCCACAGCAATATCATTTTCGTAGTGGTAAACCTGAGTTTGGTCACTAGCTCTACCTTCTCTATGCTATAATTGTTTCCGTTAATTCCAAAATAGTGACATGTCGTAGGGACCTAAGTGTAAACATTTATCTAGATTTTCAGTATGAAAGTAATATTTCATATCAAATGTGTGCTCTTGTGTAAGTCGGTAGAAATTTATGATGACAGAGCATATACTGAGAGAAGGAGAGGTTCAGTTTCTCATATTATTGAAATATGGTTGGTTGACCTGTTGAAAGCCCATTTTCTACAAACATTGCCTTCTTTTACTTTGCATTGACATCTTTTCTATGTAGGTGGTTTCCTTAAATACCATTGTTTGTGTTTTTTTAGTACTCAATGTTGAAACAGATTCTTTGAGGACACAGAATTATGGCATATGTTTAGATACTGAAATCAGCTTCTTTACAATTTCCTACTATCTAGTGTTAGTATTTGTTTGTGTCCTGTCATGTTTTGCCGCTAACTTGCGTGTTGTGTTTGTCCAGAAGATGCTGGCGTGGAAGTACACAACAAGCCCAAGAAGAGCCAAACTGACGCATGGGAGCTGGCCAACAAGTTAAACAGCAACGCGCAGCATATCCATATGCTACTAAACGGAGAGGCCAACGAAGATGCTGGCCAGAACCATGTTCCTGGTGATGCTATCTCACCTGAGGCAATGGAGACCACTCGCCAGAAAGCCGACGAGCTGATCAAATCGCTAGGCGGGCTTGTGAGCTACTTGAACCAATTCACCGATCTGATCAAGGAAAATGGGATCGAGGATGTCGTCGGTGTGAACTGATTTGTGCTAGACAGGTTTCCTTTGAACTTTGAAGTGAGAATCCTGCAGCCCAATCCTGTATCATTGTCCCTATCCGTCTCGTCTCTCTTTGTAAATGATGTAGGTTTGCAGCACACACTGTTATGTGCGTTGGTGCCATTATTTCTCATGCTCTCACCTCAGTGTCGTGGGATTTCTCATCGCTTGAGGCCACTACACAGGATACCGTGTCAGGTAGTGATATCAGACTATACGAGGATGCCGTTCCACGCAGTGAAATCAGGCCGGTAAATTGGTGAATATACATCAAACAGCTTGAAGTCATCACTCAATACCTACAAACCGAACTACGGAGAATATCATCTCATTAGACCCTAAGAGCATCTCCACCTACGCGCTCCAAATAGTCGCCGGCATGGCGACAACATTGCTGTATGGGGACACCGTATGGGGACACCATTGCTGTATGGGGACACCGTATGGGGACACCGGCAGTGCATCCTCTATTTGGGACGTTCCCACGCGCTCCAAATAGTCGCCGGCATGGCGACAACATTGCTGTATGGGGACACCGGCAGTGCATCCTCTATTTGGGGACGTTCCCACACCGGCGCCTCCCATAGGGCGGCCCCCAAAACTTTTTCTTTTTCTTTTTACAATATTTTGAAACAACATATCAATCACATTTTATTTATACTATATTCAATTATTCATACAATCACACAAATAGTACTTAAATTATTCATAGAATCAAACAAATGGAATTTAAATTATTCATATAATCAAACAAATAGAAAATAAATCATGCATTGTTGGCGGCTCCTCTCCTCGCCCACAAATGTGCAGCTAGATCCGTCTGAAGTTAAGCATGAACACCTGCATCTCGAATTTCATGATGCATGTGAATAAAAACGGCAAATTCTTGGGGTACATGCTCTACCTCAGAAAGAGGCTCTTGATAATGAAATAGTTGATCATCATGCATAGGTTTGTCGCGCTCGCTCTCAATGATCATGTTGTGCGTGATCACACATGCGTTCATCATCTTCCACATCTGAGACTCAGACCAAGTGAGAGATGGGTACCTGACAACGGCGAAACGCTGCTGAAGCATCCCAAAAGCACGCTCAACATCCTTGCGACCTGCGTCCTGGCATGTTGCAAAATAAGTGTCCATATCCAAAGCTGGAGACGGGAATGTCTTCACAAATGTAGCATACGTCGGGTAGATACCATCAGCTAGATAGTACCCCTTGTTTTATGCGTGGCCGTTTATCTTAAAGTTCACGGCAGGAGCTTGTCCCTCAGCTAGCCTGAAAAACACCGGAGAGCGCTGCAACACATCGATATCATTGTTTGTTTCTCCCATGCCAAAAAATGCATGCCAAATTCAGAGGTCATGGTCTGCCACTGCCTCAAGAATGACATTGCACTCACCAGTATGCCCCTTGTAGATCCCCTGCCAAGAAAAGGGCAATTCTTCCTGCCCAAATGCATGCAGTCAATGCTTCCGACCATCATCTCGTTGTCGCTGTCCATCGCGGCAATCCAACGAACACCTTGCGAGCGGGGCGATTGTGCCGCGGTGGCAGCGAGCTCTGTTCCGGGGAAACAGCGGCCGTGTCGATGGACGATGGCTCCAGGACAGGCGGTGGTGTCTATTGTAAGCAGGGGTCGCGAAGGCTACGGTGGCGATCTAGAGGGGTGGGAATCGGCTCGGGTGTGGGTACGAGGTGGGGAAAGCGGTGCGTCTGGCTGCCAGGCGGAGCCCACGCTCGTTTTCTGACGTGCCGCGAGGCTCCGGCTGCGCATTCGGTTAAATCGGTTTGGTTTATACGGGTTTTCGGTAAATACGATTTCAATACTTCGGTAAATACGGTCTTGTACGAGAATACGATTCGGTTTCGGTAATAACCAATAACATCCGGTTCAGTTTCGGTAATAACCAAATTAACCAAAGTTGTCGCGAATTTTTGAACAGGAGACAACTTTTGGCATGTCTTTTTCTATGGTGCATTCGGTCAAGTAAATTTTTTGGCATGACCTTTTTGTTTCATGCCAAAATATAACAGGAGAGATATATTCACAAATATTGTGCAAACTCATAAATTCACAGGATAATAATATATGATGAACAAGTAAGAAGCAATGAAGCAAAAGATATGATGAACAAGTAAGAAGCAATGAAGCAAAAGCAACAGAACAAGTCTAGCAAACATACAATGATACAGATACATCACAGTATCACAGATACAATGATTCAGTACATAACATCAGTACATAGAAAATAGCACCATAGCAGATTAGCAGCTACAGAGTATACACCATGGGGCAAACTTGAACAGGCAACTTGAACAGGAAAATAGCACCAGAGCAGATCAGTACATTATCTAATGATTTCCCAATTTCCTCCCCTTTGTGGCCATCTATCAACACAAAGCTAAGTATTCTTTTTTTGAAGATTCCACTCAGGGTGATGTAATGTGCAGTAAGAACCATGTATCCTTGAGCTTTTGACGATGTCCAACAATCAGTGGTGAGGCAAACAGTTTGACGGGAATCAATGAAATATTTTTTGAGCTTAGCTTTCTCAGAATTGTAAAGAGCCATAACATCTCTATACATAGTTGTTCTAGATGGAACAATGAACCTAGGACAAGCTTTGGACATGAAGAACCTAAAACCTTCTTTTTCTGAAAATATGAATGGCAGCTCATCGACTACTATCATGCGAGCAAATGCTTCCCTGATTTCTTTCTCATTGTATTTCCAAGTACCTCCCGAAGGAATAGAATTACCATCAGCACTAGTTGGTACATAAGCTCTGTTTGATGGCCACAAAGCTTGCTAGGATTCTTCTTGCAAGATTTCATATGGTTTATGAGGGAAGAAGTACCTGCACTTGAAGATTTGCAGCCCAGATTTGAACCGCAATAGTTAAAAATGGCACGATTTGGATCATTTTCATGGACAGTGAAGTGCTGCCATATCTTGCTACGTTTGTTCATTTGTTTCTTGACACTGCTGACTGGGGTCGAATTTGTAGGACCAGATCCAATGCCGGTACCAGTGCCGGAGCCATCACCTTCAAAACCAAGATCAACTTCCAAGTGTGCCATACTATGACTCTCGGTCTCGAACATCTAAATCAAGACAAGAAATTTCTCTCATACATCTAAAACATGACATGGCAATCCCTGAAATCTCTAAAGAATAGGAGTGCTATGATGGGGTTCGTAGCATAGAAAACAAAAATTTTCCTACCGCAAGACGAATAAATCCAAGATCTAATCTATGGAACACCCAAGATCTAATCTACAAGATCGAAGCAACGAGGTGGAGATGAGACTAACCCTTGAAGATTTCCAAAGCCTGCGAGATCAGATCTCGTTGTTGATGTAGACGATCGTCCGTGCTGCAATCCGGCAGCACTTCCGTACTCGGTCGTGCGTACGGTGTCGATGAAGCCCTTCCTCTCTCCGTTCCAGCGGGCAGCGGAGGTGTGGTAGATCTCCTCCAAATTCCAGCAGCACGACGGCGTGGTGGTGGTGGTGGTGGAGGAAACTGCAGGCTTCGCCAAGCCGGAACAACGTATGGTGGAGGAGAGAGGCGGCCAGGAGGGGGCAAATCATGGGATGGTGGCCGGCCACCCCCTCCCCTCTTTATATAGGGGAGGGTTGGCTGGGTGGCCCCTTTCCCATCTAGGGTTAGGAGGGGGCGGCCAAGTGGGGGGAAGAGGATTTCTTCCCCCCCCCCCCCCTAGGTTTTGGGGGGGTTGGCCGGCTGGGCCTTGAGGGGCATGTGCCCCTGGCCCATTAGGCTAGGGAGCACCCCTCGGCCCATGCTAGGCCTCCTAGGGTCGTGGGCCCACTGGTGGGACCCCCGGAACCTTCTAGAACCTTCCCGGTCATCCACCGGAAAAATCCCGAACTTTTCCGAAACCTAGAAATCAACTTCCCTTATATGAATCTTATTCTCCGGACTATTCCGGACCTCCTCGTGACATCCTGGATCACATCCGAGACTCCGAACAAACTTCGTCTCCATACCATATTCAAATCTACTTATGCGACATCGAACCTTAAGCGCGTCACCCTACGGTTCGCGAACTATGCAGACATGGTCGAGACTCCTCTCCGAGCAATAACCAATAGCGGGATCTGGAGATCCATAATGGCTCCCACGTATTCAACGATGACTTAGTGATCGATTGAACCATTTACATACGATGCCAATTCCCTTTGTCACGCGATATTTTACTTGTCCGAGGTTCGATCATCGGTATCTCCATACCTTGTTCAACCTCGTTACCGACAAGTACTCTTTACTCCCGTGGTATGTGATCTCTTATGAACCATTCATATGCTTGCAAGCTAATCAGATGACATTCCACCGAGAGGGCCCAGAGTATATCTATCCGTCATCGGGATGGACAAATCCCACTATTGATCCATATGCCTCAACTCACACTTTCCGAATACTTAATCCCATCTTTATAACCACCCATTTACGCAATGGCGTTTGATGTAATCAAAGTACCCTTCCGGTGTAAGTGATTTACATGATCTCATGGTCGAAGGACTTAGGCAACTATGTATCGAAAGCTTATAGCAAATTGAACTTAATGACTTGATCTTATGCTACGCTCATTTGGGTGTGTGTCCATTATATCATTCACCTAATGACATAACCTTGTTATTAATAACATCCAATGTTCATGATCACGAAACCATGATCATCCATTAATCAACAAGCTAGTTATACAAGAGGCTTACTAGGGACTCCTTGTTGTTTACATAACACACATGTATCAATGTTTCGGTTAATACAATCATAGCATGAGATGTAAACATTTATCATGAACGCTAAGATATAACAATAACTAATTTATTATTGCCTCTTGGGCATATCTCCAACAGTCTCCCACTTGCACTAGAGTCAATAATCTAGTTTACATTTGAAAAGATATAACACCTTGGTCTTCTGGTCCTTATCATGTTTTGCTCACGGGAGAGGTTTTAGTCAACGGATCTGACACGCTCAGAAACGTATGTATTTTGCAATTCATTTGCGTCTCAACGCATCACTCATTTTCCTAATGAGTCGGCATTAATTGTATATGTTTAGTCTTCTGGTGGAACCTTAATTCCGCGGTCTGAAATAAGTCACTAATATTGTCACACACAATATAGCTTCAAAGTTCTGACACTATCGGAACTACACCACGTTCTCAAAGAACTCCTCGACTTAACATCCTCGGTCATTGTCAAAACAATGACACACTCTGCCTTCGTTTGTAGAATCCGTCACAATATTTAGAACTCATCTAAATCTAGCATAGACACATTCTAGCTCATTGTGCTACCTTTTAAACAACACTTAGCCTAATTGAGATTGAAATTTTTATTTTTATATGTGATCAAACTAATATCGGTGTAACACTTTACAGATATTTGTTTGTCATTACCCATATAAAACTATATATATCCTTGGTTCTTCTAAAGCACTCAGGGATATTCTTACTGTTGTCCAATGATCATTACATGAATCATTCTGGTATATGCTCGTAACACTTTAGAGCACAGGACATCTGACTTTGTACATATTATTCATGATCTAAAATCACTCATGTGTATTTACTCATCGAGTGTCAAATACACTCAAGTCTTGTTAAACCTTCACATGAAAAGAACACCTTCTTAATTGAACTACTTCAATATCTATTCTATGTACTTAAACTTAAACTTATTATGTGTTTCTATCTATCTTCATAGATCTTGACACTAAATATGTTTCAATTCATATCCTTTCATTGATGTTAATTCTCAATGAAACCTTTTAAATCAATTATATAATTACACTATTTATAATCAAGGATATGTCATCTACATAAAGTATTATAAATATGTCTCAGCGCTCCCACTTAATTTCTTGCAAATGCAAGCATCTTCATCGTTTCTGATGAAATCAAAACTCTTTGATTATTTCATCCGGTGAAGATTCCAACTCCGCGATACTCACTTCATCCAATTGAAGTTTGTATACCTATCTAGTATTCCACGGACCAGCAAAACTCTTGGTTGTATCTAGTATACATCCTTCATACACACTTCTGGTAAGGAATGTATTTCTGCCATCCTACTATCATATCTCATAAAAGAAATATGTAGCGATTACTAGAATAATCCACATAGACTATAAGCATTGCCACGGAAGATCTAATCTTATCGTAGTCAACTCTTTGAACTTTTTCGTAAACTGCTTTTCGATAAGTCAAGCTTCTTTAAGGATATTCCATCCAAGTCCATCTACTTTATAGATCCATTTACTTTCAAAAAGTATTCACCTATCTTGGATTTCATGGCGCATAGCCATTTTAACGGAGTCAGGCCCATCATAACTTCTTTGTATGTAGTTGGTTTATCATTGTTCAAAAAACAATCCTTTGTCCACAAATCATTTATTTGATTACAAAATAAACCACATCTACAAGGTTCAATAAGTACTTTGATCTCCATGACTATAACACTTTGTAGACATGGGAGCCATGATCTTCGTAGCTGCTTCCGGAACCATTTCCGATGTTGTGCTACTCTGATCATCATGCTCAGATTCATAAACCTTATCAAATTCTATTGTCCTCCCACTCATTGAAAAACACTTTTGTCTTTGACTTCATAGTGGAAAGAATTCTCAATCAATTTCATGGGATAATCAACAAAGACATTTATCCGATTTTGGTTGTAAACTCATTTACTTATGCTATGCATACCAAAATTTATGAAAGGACTATTTAGGGTTTATACCCATGCCATAACTCGTATGGCGTCATTTCAATGGATCATGATGATGCTCTATTCAGTGTAAAAGCGATAGTCTCTAAAACATAATCCACAAAAAAATATAATGGCATCATTTTATATTATCTCATCATTAATCCAACAAGGTTTGGATACGTCTCTTGGATACTCCGTCATCATTATGATACTCCAAGAAACGTGAGGTTTTAGAACAATTTCATAACTCTCTTAGATGTTCGCTAAAACTCGTAATTCAAATATTTTCACCATGATCCAATCACAGATATTTGACTTTTCTATTACGATGATTTCCACTTCATGCTGAAATTTATTTGAATCCATTCAAATGTTTCAAATTTCTTCCTTATCGAATATATCCACATATATATACTCAATTCATTGTTAGAAGTTTTCATGAAGTAGAAGAATCTCCCGCACACAACTATGCCCAGTGAACCATATACATCACTATGTATGTTTCCACTAAGTTAGTTGCCCGTTCAACTCTTGGCCTATGAACGGTATTTAAGTCATTCTCTTTTAGAAGAGATTTGCAAGCGCCAAACGATTCCAAGTCGAATGACTCCAAAAATCCATTCAAATGGAGTTCCTTCATGCGTTCCTTTATAACATGACCTAAATGGCAGTTCAACTAATGAGTGGAATTCTGTTATCACCAGAATCCGACCGAGACAGAGGTGGGCCGTGATCAAGATTGGCGTGAAGATTATACATGGAAGAAATACGTGGATCGGCCTTTTTTACCAGTTTGGGCTAAACTGCTCATGTATCTAACATATTAGATCGCATCTTAGTTTAGAAGTTAGAGTTTTACCCGTGCACGGTTTGGTGCACGCCCACATTAGAAAGTCCCCGGACTATAAATATGTACCTAGGGTTTATGGAATAAACAACAACCAACGTTCAACACAAACCAATCTCGGCGCATCGCCAACCCCTTCATCTCGAGGGTTTCTCCGGTAAGCACCATGCTGCCTAGATCGCATCTTGCGATCTAGGCAGCACGAGCCTGCCCACGTTGTTCATGTGTTGCTCGTGCTGAAGCCTTTTTGATGGCGAGCAACGTAGTTATCATAGATGTGTTAGGGTTAGCATTGTTCTTAGTATCATATGTGTCGTAGTGCAACCCTTGCGCATCTAGCCGTCCTTGTACTTATCTCATGGGTGCAGTGGCGGCACCCCGCTTGATCGTTATTTAGTAGATCTGATCCGTTACGGTTGCTCCTTGATTCATCAAGGATTAGTTTAATATCCGCAATAGTTAGGCCTTACAAAGGGTTGGAGGATCCAGCGGCGTAGGGTGTAGTTTGCTAGCCCTAGATGTTCCGAGGATCAACCTCGTGTTGGTTTTTAGGCCTT
Organism: Lolium multiflorum; assembly: GCA_030979885.1. Taxonomy (NCBI): domain Eukaryota; kingdom Viridiplantae; phylum Streptophyta; class Magnoliopsida; order Poales; family Poaceae; genus Lolium; species Lolium multiflorum. Next base: position 48,902,951 of record CM061752.1, on the reverse strand, counting down.
GTCTAGGGTTGGCTTACGATCACCGTGCGTGAGCGCGAGGCCCAATCGTGAGTAGGATGATCCGATTATGCGGTGAAAACCCCAGATCGTCGTGGATCTCATATGCTTTATCTTGATCAAGCAGGACCACCATATATTCGGCCACCTTGGACGAATCATGGGTGGATCGGCTCCATGAGCGATTCACAGGACAACCTGAGAGCCGATCGAGGCTCGTATTTAACGTGTACGTGTGTGCCCTGCAGGAACTAAGCGAGGCATCATCCACACCTTCCTGACCAGGTATAGGTCAGGTGGCACGCCCTGCAATTTGCATCGGCGCGCGACCAGGAGGCTTTGCGGGCCGTCGCTCGAGGGAGGGCCAGCCGCAGCCCTAGTTGTTCCCGGCTCTACGGTGTTGACCAGTCACGCCCGCCGGTGGGTTTCGACGTCAACACATTTCGCACGCCCGGTGGGACCATCCTCGACATCCACCACATCGCCATCTACATCGGAGATGGCGGAAGAAACTCCGGTCACCTACGAGGAGCTCAATGGCGAGCTCAAGAAGAAGTATGACGAGGTCAAAGCCTTCCTCGAAGCCGACCTCATCGGCTCTTTCCACAGGACCCGCTCCCATGGCATCGGATGGAAGGGGTTCTCACCTGAAGGCGCGCTTGATGGAGTGGACCTATCCACCCCGTCGAAGAACGCACCAGGTCGCTGCGTCAGGAGATCAACTTCATGGTGGCTCATTCTGCACCGCCATTCCGAGAGCCTGGTGAATACGTTGGAGCGCGTCGCTCCGCGCGTGATCCAGGAGATCATGAGCCGCCGGTACTCTCCGTCAGACCAGCTCTAGGGACTCACCAAGGAGAGGTGCCACTCCAGTCCCGGCCACCGCCGCGTTGGCAGCGCCCGAAGCGCCGAACTCATCGGCCTACGTCGTCTACAAGATTGGTGGTGACCCCGGTGACTACCAATTCCTACATGACGCGCCCAAGGAGATCCCGCACGGATACGCATGTGCATACGTGCGGACCGCAACAGGCACTCTCGAACCAGGTTGCAACAGCGGGGACTTCGGAACAACCGGAGGAACGTCGGAGGCGCCCCGAGAGCGACGTGGCTAGCTAAATACGCTACCCGACAAAACCCGAGCCCAGCTCCCTGGCTCGGAACCGGAAAAACAAGCATGGCTGGTTAAGTACACCACCCCGGCGAATCTTCAAGGTTCAGCACCTTCAGCCATCACCGCGGATCAGATTTGTACGATTCTGAAGATCAGTTCGGCATGATGCCGAAAAGGAAGACGGTCGGCTATACCAAGCCGTACCCCAAATGAGTACGAATTGATCCCGCTACCACCCAAATATCGGCTCCCGGACTTCACAAAGTTCATGGATCAGATGGTTCCAGCTCCATTGAGCATGTGAGCCGATATTTGGCACAGCTGGGCATGATCTCAGCGACGAGCTGCGCGTGAGGTACTTCTCAAGTCCCTCACAGGATCGGCTTCGGTTGGTACACGTCGCTGCCACCGAACTCAGTCCAGACTTGGAAGCAGTTGGAGGAACGGTTCCATGAGCAATATCACTCGGAGGCTTCCGAGGCTGGCATTGCCGATTTGGCACAAGTACGACGAAGCTGGGAAACAGTGTCGGAGTACATCCAGCGCTTCAGGACCATTAGGAACCGATGCTATTCGGTTCACGTAAAAGAAGAGTCGAGTTGGCGGTGGTGGGTCTATCATCATCGATCAAGGACGTGGCCTCCCAAGCGGACTACCCTTCATTAGCACACATGGTGCAGCTGTCAGCATATGAACAGCGCCACCCAGATGTCTACCAGGACAAGTTCAAGCGCGTGGTTACCATGGTTGACGCAGGCGAAGATGAAGGTGCTACGGGAGAACAAGAGGTCGCAGTGGCTGAGTGGACTCGAGCGGCAGGCCCAGTAACCTGCAAATGGGTGAAGCCACCAGGGCCTCCAAGAGGGTTCGACGTGACGAAAACCGAGCAGATTTTCGATCTCTTACTCGCGGAGAAGCATATAAAGATACCCGAAGGCCACAAGGTCCCTACGGTGCAAGAGCTGAACGGAAAGCCATACTGCAAGTGGCATAACACGTTCACCCACACCACTAACGACTGCAGGGTGTGGCGTCAGCAGATCCAAATGGCGATAGAAAATGGGCGACTAATTTTTAACCAGTACGCCATGAAGGTCGACACACACCCCTTCCCCGCCGTCAACATGGTGGAGTTTACCCACCTCGGAGGGTGCCAGATTTCTCAGCCAACATCAACATGGTAGAGCTTGGACACCCCTCTGAGAAGGGCGGGGATGAGGGCAGCTGCTCTCATAGCAAAGATACAGAGGAGGCCGCTCCATGCGATCGGCTCCGTCAAGATGGCAAGCGCGTCACAGAGGGAGAAGTGAAGAACATAAGATATCAACGACCCCTCTCTGATCACCTCCTCAACAAGTATGTGAGTCGGTATGACCAACGCCGGCGACACGGCGACGATGATGAAAGAGATCGTCCGGCCGAAACGACAGAAGGCATCGTCGGCATAATCACGATGAGGAGCGACAGGAGCGCCACGCCAGGGAGCAAGACGACACGGGCAGGCATTGGGACTGCCCCTTCAGACACTGCTGGGATTCAGGAATGAGCCGATTACCAACAATCGGCAACTGCCAGAATGCAACCAGAAAGAAGGAGGCAGCCAACGTGTCGTGTTCGAGCGCTTAGGGCCTCTCCCACCACAAAGCAGACGTGCTGAGACCCCTTGGTTGGAAGATCTCGAGGATTCGGAAGACGAGGGGGAAGACGAAGAAGACAGTACCACCGTCCAAGGTGGTGCCCTGATGGTCTCAGCCATTCACAAAAGCGCAGGGTTCAGCGATTGCGCGGTCTGGAGGAAGCCGAAAGGTTGTACTTGTACACGCTACGGAAGGCACGGCCTGATCTGGCCGCGAAAGTCCAGCGAACCCTGGATGAAGAGGGACTGCCGCAAAGAAAAGAGTGGCGCCCCAAGCAAAGGAAAGCCGATGATGAAACATCGGCTGGCACAAACATGGTGCTCGTTCGTCCGGCGAAGTATAGAGCTCCGCGATTACACGATGCACCCGAGGTGGACAACAGCAAGTGCACCAACGTGATAAAGTCGGAGATTGGGCTGGTTTTATCCACCGGCCTGGACGAGTAGCAAGACTACGTCAATAAGCAAACATGGCAAGGCTGATCCTTGCGATCGGCCCCCCACTGAGCAAGCAACGTGGAGGCCGATTCCAGCAATCGGCCAAGATTATCCTCACCATCTATTTTGCCTGGGATCAACGTTTAACCCAACAGGGACTACCTGAAGAGCCGATACCATCAATTCTCTTGACAGAATCGGCTCGGGGGGCACCTAGGTGGATAAAACATGAGGATATGAGATAATTCTATCAAGTATGGGGGCCGATACACAAATCGGGCCGATACACAAATCGGCCTAAAAAATTTGAAGTTTTTTTTGAGTACAGCCGATGCAGCAGGCATCGACTTAAGGATATGAAAGCCGATGCAGGGCCATCGACTCAAGAGGTGTAACTGTCAGGGACCAATAAAAAGTTGGAGTAACGCGGGGGCGGCTCGCCTTGAGACGTCGGCGTTTTGGAGAGCCGATTTTGCTGAAATCGGCTAACATGGCCCTACAGTGGGGAATCTGACGATGGCTCGTTCGGCTGGTCCACTTTTATCCTCGCCTTGATTAAGGCTCGGGGGGCAGCAGACCTAGTAAGAGCCAATTGGGATGTCATCGGCTGATCTTCCGTTGTTACCTTCTTCGTAAAATGATGAGCGATCACTAAAGAGGGTCGTTGAAGTTAGCGGAAGAAATTTAAGGGCTCTCCTGAGGATTCCACATTATCTACCAGTTAGAAGGTCATCAGTTGAGGGATACCGAAGGATGAAGAATCGATGCATTGCTATTGGCTCGTTGAAAAGCGGTTTGAGGAAATCGGCAAGATTAAATTGGGGAAGCTCTTTCATTAATAGACATGATTTCTTACAAAGGAGGAACCGATTACTCAAAGAAAGAAGAACAAAAGAAGGGTCTATTGACCCATCTACTACTGCTAGGCCTATGCTAGTAGATCCTAATCTACGGGCCATCTGCCCTCGTCGTCCTCGGAACCCTCATCGGCACTACTGCCGATGGGCTCCTCGTCGCTACTCCCATAGCCCTCCACGGGAGCTTCATCCCCGTCTTCATCGTCGCTGCTGTCGTCGTCCCACCACATGCGGAGGCGCTTCGCCGGCGGATAGCCCTCAAGGGAGTCGTCGTCATCATCGTCATCCACCTCTTCCTCCTCTTCAGAGGTGGGGCAGCCTTCCCAGAGGTCGTCCTCGCTTTCCGGCTCCAGTTCCTCGTTGACAAGGAGCTGAAGATTTTCATCCCCGCTGGTCAGGAGCTGGTCGTCTTCAGACCAGACGGAGGAGGCGTGGTCCTCCAGGTCCCATTCTTCCGGGGCGCGGACGTCCGGCGGCGTCTCGCGGGAGGAGGAGGACCCATAGGAAAGCTCGGAGGAGGAAGAAGACATGGTGGTGCAGGAGGATTTTTGTGGGTACTAAAGCGAGGAAGATGAAGGGGGGGCAGGCTGAGAACGGCTAAATAGAAGGGATGTGAGGGAGATTTAATGCCACAGCAGTTTCCGAGGAGGTGATGCCTAGCAGGAAAATTTTTCGGACGCGTGGAGAAATGGAAGGGGCAAGGCATCATGATGAGGGATTCTGCGGTGATTTTTGTTCTGCCACGACATGACCCGACGGAAGGAAATATAATGATTTTGGAAATGTCATTTCCAAAACCAGGGGGGCATGTGTTATCACCAGAATCCGACCGAGCCAGAGGTGGGCCGTGATCAAGATTGGCGTGAAGATTATACATGGAAGAAATACGTGGATCGGCCTTTTTTACCAGGTTGGGCTAAACTGCTCATGTATCTGTAACATATTAGATCGCATCTTAGTTTAGAAGTTAGAGTTTTACCCGTGCACGGTTTGGTGCACGCCCACATTAGAAAGTCCCCTGGACTATAAATATGTACCTAGGGTTTATGGAATAAACAACAACCAACGTTCAACACAAACCAATCTCGGCGCATCGCCAACCCCTTCATCTCGAGGGTTTCTCCGGTAAGCACCATGCTGCCTAGATCGCATCTTGCGATCTAGCAGCAGCCTGCCCACGTTGTTCATGCGTTGCTCGTGCTGAAGCCTTTTTGATGGCGAGCAACGTAGTTATCATAGATGTGTTAGGGTTAGCATTGTTCTTAGTATCATATGCTGTCGTAGTGCAACCCTTGCGCATCTAGCCGTCCTTGTACCTCATCATGGGTGCAGGGGCGGCACCCCGCTTGATCGTTATTTAGTAGATCTGATCCGTTACGGTTGCTCCTTGATTCATCAAGGATTAGTTTAATATCCGCAATAGTTAGGCCTTAAAAAGGGTTGGAGGATCCAGCGGCGCGTAGGGTGTAGTTTGCTAGCCCTAGACGGGATGTTCCGAGGATCAACCTCGTGTTGGTTTTTAGGCCTTGTCTAGGGTTGGCTTACGATCACCGTGCGTGAGCGCGAGGCCCAATTGTGAGTAGGATGATCCGATTATGCGGTAAAAACCCCAGATCGTCGTGGATCTCATATGCTTTATCTTGATCAAGCAGGACCACCATATATTCGGCCACCTTGGACGAATCATGGGTGGATCGGCTCCATGAGCCGATTCACAGGACAACCTGAGAGCCGATCGAGGCTCGTATTTAACGTGTACGTGTGTGCCCCGCAGGAAACTAAGCGAGGCATCATCCACACCTTCCTGATAGGTCAGGTGGCACGCCCTTGCAATTTGCATCGGCGCGCGACCAGGAGGCTTTGCGGGCCGTCGCTCTGAGGGACTGGGGCCAGCCGCAGCCCTAGTTGTTCCCGGCTCTACGGTGTTGACCAGTCACTGCCCGCCGGTGGGTTTCTGACGTCAACACATTCACATCATTTGCCTTATGGAATTTTAGCGTCAGTGTTATGTATGTGTGCTTCACCATAAAGATTTATAATAACTTATCCATCGTACATGGAATGCTGTTACAATTTGAACATCTCATTGTTTTCATTTAACCAGAACAAAACAACAATTATAAAGTTCTTTATTATAAATCTGAAGGGCTAGGTAAAATGCCAACGACGAACACAATAACACTTTATTTTGTTTCAGACGTGCATTTCTACCGTATTCCTTTTCAGTCACTTAGGCCATTGTATTCTTGTATTGCGTTGTCTTGTATGACACCTCATACCAACCAATATGGTACAATTACCCAAGAATTTCATTGTGTGACCAAACAAGGATTACATTCATAACATGTATATCATCTATATACACCTGAGCTAGACTTTCTAGTCTTCTCTTTTTTTCTGCCACAAATCTTTTGTAGTTTCTCTTTTAGCTTTCCTCATTCTTAGAAAACACTTCACCTTCAATAACTTCTAGGTCCATTGGTCAAATACCAATAACCTTGAGGTTCTTACCTTGAAGTTGATCATCACATGACAAGTGTTCTAGATTTCACTGTTAGTAACCTTTTAATGAAATGAACAATTTCACTCATAATTTTATCCATCAAATCATGACGACTTTCCGAGACCATGTCTGTACATGCTAGGCTCGTAAAGTTTAACCTTAGTATTCGCATGTGCAAATCTGGCTTGCACCCGTTGTATGCACACGTAGAATCTATAACACCCGATCATCATGAGATGCTTCGAAGCGACAAGTCTTAGGAACGGTGCATACTAAGGACGATCACTTCATGGATATGCGAATATCGTTAGTGCCCAACAAGTTGGAGGATTGAGACGCCCGGCGTTTTCAACCTTCGTACATTCCCATAAAATTTATGAGTTTATGTAGTCTCACTAGATTATATTCTATCATCTTGCAATAAGGTCTTAGATATCGCATATATCTCATACCTTGCTTATTTCTGAAAACAAAATTTTCAGCTCCTTACTTTTCAAACGGATTTGAACATCAAGTTTCACGGAGACAAGATGATTTGGTACTAATTGAAACCATTGCTCTTTGAATCATCAATGTGAGGTTTACTAATAGTTTGCATTAGGACTTAATCATATCTTGAATCTTTAACAATACGGTACCAGTCTGTAAAGTTACTTGTCAGACTTAATAGTATTTCTATCTCAATTACAAGACTAGCGCATGGTAGATAACGGATGCCAATTCTACAAATTTAATTCAAAATACTATTCAGATTATGTTCATGATAATTAGTTCATGTTTTAATCTAATTACTAATGAACTCCCACTTAATACAACATCCCTCATAGTTGTTAAGTGGCACACGATCCATATCCACTACACCAAAACCGATCATCACGTGAGATGATGTAGCTTCAATGGTGAACATCAACATGTTGATCATATCATCCATATGAATCGTGTTCAACCTTTCGGTTTCCGTTGTCCCGAGGCCATGTCTGTACATGCTAGGCTCGTCAAGCAAACCCAAGTATTCCGCGTGTGCAAACATGGCTTACACCCGTTGTATGTGAACGTAGAGTCTATCACATTCGATCATCACGAGATGCTTCAAAACGACGAACTGTAGCAACGGTGCATACGAGGGAGAACACTTTATTATCTTGATATTAATGTGAGGGATCATCTTATAATGCTACCGTCGCGATCTAAGCAAGATAAGATGCATAAAGGATTAACATCATATGTAATTCATAATATGTGATATGATATGGCCTTTCTTCTTGTGCTTTTGATCTCCATCTCCAAAGCACATGAGCATGATCTCCATCATCACCAGCATTGCACCAAGGTCCATGGCGCCGCTTCATGGTTGTCCATCACTTATAGTTATAGCTACTATAACAACTACTTGAAAATAAAGCAATTACATGATGAATAGACATGCAGGTCTTATCAAATTTAAAGACAACCATTAGGCTCCTGCCGGTTGCCATAATACAATAATGAACACCTCATACATCAAATATAATCATCATCACATCATGGTCATATCACATCACCAAACCCTGCAACGACACCGCCACAGTATCTTCCACTGGTTCCCCACCGCCACGACGCTGTACCTCTCCCAATGCGTGCCCCCGTGGCAACCCTAACTCCGCCTCGCCACCCTCATCGTGGATCTTGACGCCTGCCTCCTCTCTTGGTGACAGCGAGCAGGGAATCATCCTCGAGTCCCTCGACCACGAGAGTGATGCCGTCCTGGCGTGTGCGGTCGTGGTGGCTGGCAAGGGCCGCAGCGCCTCACCAGAGGACGGTGAGCGTGACCCTCCCTTGACCTCACGTCTACCACCGTTGCGCCCCACGACTAACCCTAGCTCGCGGTGTTTGGCTCGGTTGTCGGCGTAATTTCGCACCGCTGCTCCTCCGGTTGGTTCCCCCTCGTCTTCGACCTGTCGGCGTGCCTCCGCGATTACCTCCTCCGCCAGATCCTCGCCGCCGCCAGGCCACCACGCCTCCTACCCCGCGGCAAACCCTAGCCCTGGATCTGGCTCGGGCTGCAAATGCTACTCCGCACACCAGCAACCAGCTGCATCCTCAACTCCCATGACCTCCTCGTCGACCTGTCGTGCTCCTGATCGTCCTTCCCAACGGCCTCGACTTCCAACTTGAGCCCTTGCTCGACCTAGCTCTCCCGGCCTTCCCATGGTGTTGTGGTGGTGCGGTACAACCTCAGTTCCCGCTGCTGCTGTACGGTGGTGGTTTCAACGCACCGCAACCACAGCGGTGGTCGCCATCCTACAGCTACTGTCAGGTAGTTCCTTGGCTCTCCCCTGATCTCGATTCTCGAAATTTAAACTATCTTCTCTTGCGTGTATGATATAACAGATGAAGTAACACACATTAGACATATGTTTTGTGTTTCTGCTGTGTATAAATTTCCAATGAGGAACTTCTGCTTGTGCCTTAGTACAACGAAGTGCAAACAGACTGTTTTAATTATGCGATGCACTATATGCAGTGTAGTGCAGATGAACTTATGTATGTTCTGTCTCTCTCATTACTTGTTTAGTACGAAAATTTTATTTCCTAAAATGTATGAAAAATGTGCATTTCCCTTAAAATTTTCAGGCTGTAATCAACTAGCGTAGACGACTGAGCAGAATTATAAGTTAGAGGACGTTAGTCTACTTAAATTAATAGCAACGTTTTTTATAGCTTACCAGCTCAAGGGACATGTTGCATCTCGATAGATGATTGAGAAGATTTGATGTAAGGTGGTATTGTTATATTTTTATAGATAAAATTGATCTAGATATCTCAAGGAACAAATGTGTTACTGTTGTGTGAACTTGTTGTGTGAACTGAACAGAGCTGCACTTGTCAGTTTAGAGTTCTGTCATGACAAATATGACAAGTAATTTTACATATGGTGTTTGTTATCGTCAGATAGCTCAGTGGGAAGTAGAAATTTTGGAAAACTCTGCTCCTCAAATTGATTGATCTTTCCAGCTGCAAATATCATATCTGACCATAATGGGTTTGTAGGTGTAGCTAGGAGGACCTATATGAAATCCATTAACTGAACATACAGACCAAAGATTATCCAGGAAAATATAAGAACTGACATCCCCAGGACAAAAAAAGTTTGGAAATACACCCATGCTAGAAAAGGGAAGTGATGGTATGAATGTCATCTGGTTCATCTATCAGCAACATGTAATGAATTGCTTATGTTCTGATGCTTCTTGTATGGAATATATATTACTGTATCCCCTCCATTATCTAAAAAGTGAATTATTCATCTGTTTTAAATGTTGAGATTTTGCCTCAGTTGATTTCATGCTGAGGTGAGTAGGTGTATTGCCTCCTGGTTCTTGCACTGATCACACAGTGATATGGCGCTTGCTGGAACACTTCATAGTTCTCAAGGCCCCTCCCGCTGGCGTCAGCTCTCTGATACCCGCAGACCATGTTTGACCACCGCTACAACCTCAGTGGTGGTTCTCCTCCACCAGGTAAATTCTCTCCCCCCTCCTCTTTATTTTCTTGTGGTACTAGTAATCAAGCACTGGCACATGCACATTTGATGCAATGCCCCTATTAAGTGCATGTATAACAATGTATGAAAATAATATGAGCTAGCTCCTAAGTCTACAGTACCCTCCATCCATGGTTACCATAAAATGCAAGAGAATATATGAGATAACATAACATCACTCTTTTCTGGACATGTCTAGCGTCAATTGAACAAATAAGCTAAATCCTAAGAATTAATTTAGGTGAAAAGGAAAAATAATCTAAGTCCCTAGCAATACAATACTTACGATTTTAATAATATTGCTAGTGAAAACCTGTACCATGTGTCCCATGGAGAATTGCAGACAACCAGTTATTGCCTAGATTTATTTTTACGACATAACAAAGAAGTATATGGTCTCCATCTAGCACTACCACCAAATCAAAGCCATATCAACATATTATTTGTTAATATATCTCTTATTTCCATAAGAATAATCTACACGTACCTGATTTTTTGAAGAGATTTGTTTTCCAATGATCATGATGAACATCTAATTTTTGCAGACATGCAGATAGTCAAAACACCAGGTCTGGTAGCAGAAAAAGCAATGAGGTAATACTCCAGGGTCATACATGTGTTCCGAAATAACTGATTTTTTTTCAAAAAAGGCTCCCCATTATCTGATTTTTTTTTCAAAAAGGCTGAAAAAACGTTAGGGGATTGCAATAGAGTTCCATATCCATATAACTGAACCATTAGATTAATATTGTTGAAACAACACCTTTTATTTAGGTATCTATGTGATAATGTTATAGTAAATTGTTATTTATTATTAACTCTGATGTTTATAGATCCATGCACTCCTGGAGGAAGTTATAGATGAGAAATTCTTCAAGGCACAAGGTTGGGCTGCGAACTCACCACCAGTTATTTTTACCTTTTTCCTTGAGGTTTTTTCTTGCCTTAGTTTTCTAGATCACAACAACATTAGCACCTTCTCTTGCCCATCCTTCGCCCCAAATAGAAGACCAAATTTTAGCTGTCTGTAATAAATATTCTCTTGCTTAGAAAGCAAAAAGAGTAGTTTCCCATAACAGGAGTAGTTAGTAGGATATCATGGATTTGTTAGCTTCGAGTTTTCAGAACTATGGAATTCTATCAATCCATTTATTGCCAATTACATAGCAGGCTCAAATTATGTAATGATAATGACCCTAAGCTTCATCAGGCACTAAATGCTTTGAAGCTTTGACACTGGGAACTTCTAATAGCTGATTTGCTAGAGATATTTTTGTGTTAATATCCCTTTTGTTTTCTATTTATTCAGCCTGTTGGTTTTGAACTTATGGATATGATGTCTGTGTACCAAGAATGAGCTTATGAAAGATTATGCAGGTATTGGTCGTTGTTCTATCATTATCTTACCTTTTGTAGCTCCTTTGGTTTCTACTTCATAATGGGAGATATATTTCCACTCCACCTGCTGTTTCTTCTAACGACAATATGATATTTTAACATTGTTATGTGCCTTTTTTACTCTGTAGTTCTTGATCTATGTTCCAATTTGACCTTACATATGTTACTAAAGCTAGTGTTCTTACTAGAGGTGGACCTGGAGGGGTTTCCAAGACCACTAGAAGTACATGCTCATGACCCTCTCCATTATGTAGGCGATATGTTGGGCTGGCTGCATCAGGTGCTTTCTTGCTCTTGTCCATATTATAGGTACGAATATTCAGTGAGCTAATAAGTGTTTGCTAAAAAAACTTCCCAAATAACATGCATGAAGATGCACCGTTCATCTGTAACTTGAAGATGTTTCTTTAGTTACCTATTATAAACTTCTACCTCTAATGTTTGAAGGCATTGTCATCTGAAAGAGAGCTTATAGCTGCGCTGCTTGATCCCGAGGCAATAAATGACAGTGGTCCAGCTAATCGTCGTCATTCTGTACGACGTGATTCATCCAAAGGAGAATTTGATATCACATCTCTGGCCTTTCTTAAACTTTTAATGTGGAATGTGTACTATCCACCACATTACTTGAAATCTCTGTATACTATGAATGTAGACTGTGTAACTGAATTCTAGATCTACACCATATTACTTAACATCTCTGCAAACTCTGAATGTGGACTGCGTAAACTGCAATTTGGATTTGAAAGACTATATGTAAACTGAATCCTGGATATATAACATCTGAAAGCTGGATTTGTATTGTGATTTGTGATCTAAACTGCATTTGCAAACTGTAATTTGGATGTGCCCTATAAAGTTTTTGGGGCACATTTCGGATGTGCCCTCAAAACTTTTCATGGCACATTCAGATGTGCCCTCTAAAGTTTTCGGAGCACATGCATTTCAAAGGTGCCCTCTAAAGTTTTTGGGGCACATTTAGGAGGTGCCCTCAAAAATTTTCGGGGCATATTGTCTATGTGCCCTCTAAAGTTTTCGGGGCTCATTTAGGAGGTGCCCTCAAAACTTTTCGGGGCACATTGTCGATGTGCCCTCTAAACTTTTTGGGGCACATTGTCGATGTGCCCTCTAAACTTTTCGGGGCACATTTTGGATGTGTCCTCAAAACTTTTTGGGGCACATTTATGGTGTGCCCTTAAAACTTTTCGGGGCACATATTGGATGTGCCCTCAAAACTTTTCGGGGTATATTTTTCATATGCCCTAAAAAGTACACCTATGAGGGCACATTTTTGAAGTGCTCTTAATACTTTCCGAGTAGCAAGTAAATTCGGCACATTTTTATGTGCCTTTAAAAGTAGGGATTTCTATTTTCGTGCCCTCGGGTCCTTAGTTGTACTCAGTTTTCCCCAGCTCCTTAGTTTTTCCTCAGTTTTACCCAAACGTTTGTCCGAAACCCGCAGAAGCAGCTCAGACGGCAGGATTCCCGTTTAGTTGACCGCTCTGTCACGTGTGGGGCCGCGTCGTGTGGGCCCGCGTCGCGTGGGGCTGGTAGAAAGGGACCGCGTGGGACAGGACGAGAAGCGTTTGGTTGCACGTGAGCAGGAGCTGGGTTCTGTCTCTCTCGGCCCAAAATTGGCATTATTAAGTGCACCTTTTCCCCCTCTTTCTCTCTGTCCTTTTCACCAAATTAGTATAAAATCTAGAGAAGCTTGCATTTCTGACTTTCTTCAATTATTTGTGCCTTTTGGCCCTCGTTGTTTGCCCAATATGGCAGCAAATCTAGTACTCCCTCTGATCCATATGTATGTAGTTAAATCTAGAAGCAAATCTCCAGGATAATGTACGATAAATTCACAGTCATAGTAAATCAAGAAAACTAAGTACGGCCAACAAAATATAGTAGACTAGGGATAGATAATCCCTAGATAATATGGATAGATAATAGGCTGCATACACAGCAGCCAACATAGTAACAGGTTCTTCACAGCACCATCATACTAACATAACAACAAGGGATCCCTAGCTAACAACAAAGGGATCCCAACAACAAACTAGGAGGCAGCAGCAGCAGCAGCAGCACACGTCCAGGACTCCGCCTACCCCATCTGGCTCTGCCTCCACTTGTTGCTCTTGCTCCCCTTGGGAGCCTTGGGCTTGAGCGGAGGCATGCGCCCGGCGGAGATCTCCACCCGCTGCAAGCTGCGGAGGTGCATGCCGAGCGCCCTGTGCTTGGCGCGGAAGGAGTGGACGTTCACCGTCGTGCCGACTTTGGGGAAGGTGTTGCTGATGTTCTCAGCATGCGTGACGAGGCAGTTGAAGTCCGTGGCGCCGAGTCTCCTGGTGCAAACACTGTACACCTCCTTGGCGAAGTATGAGATGTACTGGCCGACCTGCAGCCTCCGCAGCACTTGGCGAGTCTTGACGTCCTCCTCCTCTTCGTCGCTGCCGATGTCGCTGCCAGACATCTGATCCATATCAAACAGAAACTAGTGAATGAGTTGCAACGATGACTAACGTACATGATAACAAAGTTAAGAAAAACAGAGTCAGCCTCAGTTAGAGTGGACATGTGTTAGCGAACTAAAGCTCATGCACAACAGATTTGTACACAGCAATGGTTCGCTGAACCCTCCCTGTAAAAATTTGTGCCCAACCATTCATCATAGGCAAAGAAACAGATTCTAGATCTGAACTAGATCTGAACTTGAACACATTCGAGATTATTTGCAAAATTAAACGGTTGATATCTTTTGATTAGTGCATAAAATAACTGATTGAGATCCCATGATTACTTGCATAAATTAACTGATTGAGATCCAATATTACTTGCATAAATTAACCGAACAGCCGAACCCCAAATCTTAAACGAAATCAAGAAGTGATCAAAACAAAATGGAATAAAATCGGCGCAAATATTAGCCCAATACTCATCCATCTACAGATCCATCTACACCAGCAAAAATAGGGTTCAAAAAGGAATGGGGAACAAAAAAGGAAGCAAACCGTAGTTACCTCGTTCCATGGGTCCTCCAGGGAGGTGTCGTAGGGGTTCGGGGGCGGGACGTACGACACGGGGTCGTAGGGGTCCCATCCCGCCGGGATCTGACTGCCACCGGCGGCAGCAGCCTCCGATGCACCGGCGACGGCGGCGGCGGCGGCGTCGTCGTCCGTAGAGGGGACGGCGCCGAAGATGGAGGCGTCGCGCTTTGAGCCAACCTCGACAATGGGATTGGCATTCTCCTTGTCCATCTCTCCGGCGGAGGAAGAGGAAGAGGGAGAGGGAGAGGGTTTTTTGCTTTGGAGAAGATGATGGGACGTGAGAGAGTTGGCGATGCGTGAGCGAGTGAGAGTGACAGAGAGAGTGCGAGGAGGCGTCTATAAAGGCGAGGGGTGGTTAATGCGACCCGCGTCCTACGCGTGCACAGGTGCACGTCTGCACGTCTTGGACTTCTGCAACGCGACACGCGTCCACGATTGCACGTCTCGACTTCTCGCGACCCGCGTCTACGCGTCAACAATTGCACGTGTCCTCGAGTCTAACCCTGGAAATTTAGATATACTCAGGTATACCCTCGAGTCTTATACTAGCATTTTTTGTGTGCTCAATTTTCCCCTCGAGTGCTAATACTGGCTAGTGCAATATACTCAGTTTTACCCTCAAGTGGCTGGTCAACAGAGAGTCAACAAATGGGATTAACTAGTTAAATGAGTCATTTAATGTGCAAAAAATCCGAAAAAGAGTGGCACTTACTCATGGAGTCTTTACCACAAATTGCCACTTCTCAAATCATAGATAAATCAAGTTTTACCACAAATTGCCACTTCTCAAATCACCTAGTAGCTATGAAGGTGCATGGTTTTCCACAATAAGCCCTTCCCAAAACAGCTTCCCCCAAATCATACTTTGTCTAAATGAGGCCACAATTCTCACATTGATGTATATTGGTATTGCAAATAGTTTGAGGTAGGCCAAGATGGGTTTCATTGTACAAAACACGCATTTTCCATTTTTTAAATCTCATATTTGAATCCCTTAGTCTATTTACTACTCAGGTGCCCTTGGTTTCTTGATAGTACTCAGTTTTGCCCTCTCTCTTCACAAATTCTCGCAGACGTGCATCATCGCCCTGATTGGTCTAGCCCATGTCACGCGGATCGTGCCCGCCGACCGTTGATCGTATGATATAGGGAACGGGCAGGATAACTCTCTCTCTCTGTTGGCGGTTAATTAGCTTCCACCCTCTAAGTATGCTGAAGGGCGGTTTGTATTATTTTTCACGCGCTAAAAATTATAAACTATTTTAGGCGTTACTTTTCACGCAAAAAAATGATAAACCATCAACAATTTGTTGTAGCCATTACTTTTCACGAAAAAAATGATAAACCATCACCGATTTGTTGTTGCCATTACTTTTCACGCAAAAAAATGATAAACCATCAACAATTTGTTGTAGCCATTACTTTTCACGCAAAAAAATGATAAACCATCACCGATTTGTTGTTGCCATTACTTTTCACGCAAAAAAATGATAAACCATCAACAATTTGTTGTAGCCATTACTTTTCACGCAAAAAAATGATAAACCATCACCGATTTGTTGTTGCCATTACTTTTCACGCAAAAAAATGATAAACCATCAACAATTTGTTGTAGCCATTACTTTTCACGCAAAAAAAATGATAAACCATCACCGATTTGTTGTTGCCATTACTTTTCACGCAAAAAATGATAAACCATCAACAATTTGTTGTAGCCATTACTTTTCACGCAAAAAATATGATAAACCATCACCGATTTGTTGTTGCCATTACTTTTCACGCAAAAAATGATAAACCATCAACAATTTGTTGTAGCCATTACTTTTCACGCAAAAAATATGATAAACCATAACCGATTTGTTGTAGCCATTACTTTTCACGCAAAAAAAAGATAAACCATCACCTAATTTGTTACAAAAGCTGGTTTCAGTGAGACCTAACCAAGTTTGGCATACATGATGGCATACCTATAACAACAAGGAATATCTAAAAGGAAAAGTTTCAGAAAATTTGAAATTTAGGGTGAAATGATGCCATACATGATGCTGTTTTTCGAGGTTTTGACCTGAAAATCAATTGGGTATTATAAAGGGAAATAAAAATTTCGAAAAATGTAAAAACGAAACAATCTATCTATCTATGTATAGAAGATCAGCTGTATGAAATTTGAGGTTATTTAGAAGGTAGAAAAAATCACCTTGTTAGAAAAGCTGGTTTCAGCGAGACGAAACGGCATGCGCTTAAGCAAAGTGATTTTTTCGAACATCTCCAAATGACCACAAATTTTCCATACATGATGCCATATGTGTAACAACAAGGAACCCTATCTAAAAAGTGTCAAAAAAGTTTGCCCAACCGTATAGCTCTATCAAAAAGAACCTCACCATGGCGCTAGTATAATTTTGGGATAGTTACAAACTTTCGTTACCTAACCTTCAACATGAAACTTGTTTCAAATTCATTTTGGCCTACGAGAAACAAATCCCAACTTGATTCGAGCACCACAGCCTCCAAACGATGCCGATGCCGATATCGGCATGGTCAGAACGGCTATGCTCGCCGCCACTGCTAGGTCAACGTCGGGATGCACCCTCAATCCCGTCCCCTCATTCGATCACACACACCAGAGATACCGCCGAGGCCAATGCCGAACGTACATGCTGATGCCAATGCCGAACATGCATGCACGCCGCTGTGGGCACGGCCACGCCGACCCGCTATGCTGGACGCCACAGACCGCCGCGAGGTCTTTCCCTTCGCCACCACACTCTCCTAGCACTCACCTATACACGCCAGAAAGGAGAGACACTAGTTTTCTCTACATTGCTCGCGTTCGTGTCCGACACGGTCAGTCAAAGTTTTGAGGTGGTCGTCGATGTCGTCGACCATTTCTTCTCTTCTTTGCATGGTTAAACGCGTCTAGTTCATATCTATCTAATGCGTCTGGTCTCGCCTCATGCAGTTCTTTGTGGACGTCGATCTCATCTCGGCACCCCGCATGCCACCTCCTCCGTGCCATCGCTGTAGAGCTCCGTTTAAAAATCTAATCCTACCCGTGTATTGCCCCTTGTATCAGCATCATGGCCCCACTTGTCATTTGATATACCGAAGCCCCACTCGTTCGCGTTTTGGTCAGGGATACAGCGATGCTTACGGTCAAACAAAGATGGATGGTCTGACGTGTCTTTGCGGGCTCTATGTGGCCCCACTAGTCAGAAGATAACGGTCAACCGTCGGGCAACCGGCCGTTACATCACGTGTGATGGTTTCAGACAAACGTTTGGGTAAAACTGAGGAAAAACTAAGGAGCTGAGGAAAACTGAGCACAACTAAGGACCCGAGGGCACGAAAATAGAAATCCCTTAAAAGTATTAAAGGCACATTTTACATATTTAAGGGCACTTAAAAGTGCCCCGAAATGTCTACCGTGATGTAGTGCGACCAGGTACTGCTGGTAAGCTCTCTCTTCTCCTCCTTCATATACTCCGGCTAAAGTTTATTTATTTTTTCTGTTAAATTGAATGTACGTATAGACGCAGTAAAGCTGTTTGCCGTCTGATGTCCATCTATATATCCCCAAATTTAGGATTACATGGAATTGACATAATTCATCACACGATATATCACCAATTCATATTTCAGAGTTTAAGTAAAAATAATAAATTATGTGTGCATATTATACAACAAAAAAAGAAAGGAAACACATCTTAGAATTGAAATCAGAGTCTTGACACAATAAAATCATTGTTTCCTCCTCCTTGGAGTTAATTTTTTACTTGGATGCATTGGAACTTGAAGGCACATCAAAACTAGGTGTAGCCGGAGATGTAGTAGTTGTCACTGGTGGCGGTGATGCGCCACCCTCGGTAGCGCCACCTTCGGCTATGGCCATAGGATGTCTCCTACAAATTAAACATGATGTTAGAAGATAGATTTTTCCATGATTCTTTGCATATGAAAGCAAGCAGACGGATTACCTCCTCATAACAGGCACATGGCTGTCACGAATACTAGCAGGCAATGTGATTGTATCTTTTTTTGGTGTCCCAACAGGCAGGGATGGAGACAAGGGGGGCGAGGGAGGGCGCAGCCCCCCCCCCCCTATGCTCATGATTTTCCTTTGAACACAAGCCATGGCAGCTCCTTATTTCTCTGATTTTAGCTAGTTCTGCCCCCTCATACTAAGACTGCTCCCCTTATATTTTATTACTGGCTCCGTCAACAGCAGATGAAAATACCTCTTGCTCAATCACCTCTGTAGATAGTTGATTGATGTCTACCTGTGCTTCTATTCTTGTATACAATGTTGGGCCTCCAAGAGCAGAGGTTTGTAGAACAGCAGCAAGTTTCCCTTAAGTGAATCACCCAAGGTTTATCGAACTCAGGGAGGTAGAGGTCAAAGATAGTCCTTGATGGCGTGTAACTCACACGTTCGTTGGGAACCTCAAGAGGAAGGTATGATGCGCACAGTAGCAAGTTTTCCCTCAGAAAGAAACCAAGGTTTAATCGAACCAGTAGGAGCCAAGAAGCACGTTGAAGGTTGATGGTCGCGAAATGTGATGCGGCGCAACACCAGGGATTCCCGCGCCAACGTGGAATCTGCACAACAAAACCAAAGTACTTTGCCCCAACGAAACAGTGAGGTTGTCAATCTCACCGCTTGCTGTAACAAAGGATTAAACGTATCGAGTGGAAGATGTTTGCAAAGAAAACAGTAAAACACAATTGCAGTAGATTGTATGCTATGTAAAGAATAGGACCGGGGTCCACAGTTCACTAGAGGTGTCTCTCCCATAAGATAAAAGCATGTTGGGTGAACAAATTACAGTCGGGCAATTGACAAATAGAGAAAGGCATAACAATGCATATACATGATATGATAAATATAGTGAGATTTAATTGGGCATTACGACAAAGTACATAGACCGCCATCCAACCGCATCTATGCCTAAAAAGTCCACCTTCGGTTATCATCCGAACCCCATTCAGTATTAAGTTGCTAAGCAACAGACAATTGCATTAAGTATGGTGAGGTAATCGACAACTACATCCTTAGACATAGAATCAATGTTTTATCCCTAGTGGCAACAGCACATCCACAACCTTAGAACTTTCTGTCACTGTCCCAGATTTAATGGAGGCATGAACCCACTATCGAGCATAAATACTCCCTCTTGGAGTTAAGAGTAAAACTTGGCCAGAGCCTCTACTAATAACGGAGAGCATGCAAGATCATAAACAACACATAAACAATAGATTGATAATCACCATAATCATAGTACTCTCTATCCATCGGATCCCGACAAACACAACATATAGAATTACATATAGATGATCTTGATCATGTTAGGCAGCTCACAAGATCCAACAATGAAGCACAACAAGGAGAAGACGACCATCTAGCTACTGCTATGGACCCATGGTCCAGGGGTGAACTACTCACTCATCACTCCCGAGGCGACCATGGCGGTGTAGAGTCCTCCGGAGATGAATCCCCTCTCCGGCAGGGTGCCGGAGGCGATCTCTGAATCCCCCGAGATGGGATTCGCGGCGGCGGCGTCTCGAAGGTTTTCCGTATCGTGGCTCGGTACTGGGGGTTTCGCGACGGAGACTTTAAGTAGGCCGAAGGTCAACGCGGGGGCCACACGAGGGGCCCAGGGGGCAGGGCCCCGCGGCCAAGGGCTGGCCGCGCCGCCTATGCCCTGGCTGCCTCGTGGCCCCACTTCGTTATCTCTTCGGTCTTCGGAAGCTTCGTGCAAAAATAGGACCTTGGGCGAAAGTTTCGTCCAATTCCGAGAATATTTCCTTACTAGGATTTCTGAAACCAAAAACAGCAACAGCAACTGGCTCTTCGGCATCTTGTTAATAGGTTAGTTCCGAAAATGCATAAATATGACATATAATGTGCATAAAACATGTAGGTATCATCAATAAAGTAGCATGGAACATAAGAAATTATCGATACGTTGGAGACGTATCAGCATCCCAAGCTTAGTTCTGCTCGTCCCGAGCAGGTAAAACGATAACAAAGATAATTTCTGAAGTGACATGCCATCATAATCTTGATCATACTATTTGTAAACATATGTAATGAATGCAGCGATCAAAACAAAGGTAATGACATGAGTAAACAAGTGAATCATATGACAAAGACTTTTCATGAATAGTACTTCAAGACAAGCATCAATAAGTCTTGCATAAGAGTTAACTCATAAAGCAATAAATCAAAGTAAAGGTGTTGAAGCAACACATAGGAAGATTAAGTTTCAGCGGTTGCTTTCAACTTATAACATGTATATCTCATGGATATTGTCAACATAAAGTAATATAACAAGTGCAATATGCGAGTATGTAGGAATCAATGCACAGTTCACACAAGTGTTTGCTTCTTAAGGTGGAGGAAGATAGGTAAACTGACTCAACAGTAAAACTAAAAGAAAGGTCCTTCAAAGAGGAAAGCATCGATTGCTGTATTTGTGCTAGAGCTTTTATTTTGGAAACATGAAACAATTTTGTCAACGGTAGTAATAAAGCATATGAGTTATGTAAATTATATCTTACAAGTTGCAAGCCTCATGCATAGTATACTAATAGTGTCCGCACCTCGTCCTACTTAGCTTGGACTACCGGGTCTTTGCATGCCATGTTTCAACCAAGTGTCACAAAGGGGTTGACAAAGGATTAACTTGTCAATGCCTACAGATTGTAGACTAGGGTTTTGCTAGAAGTAGAGGGCAAGTAGATCTCGAAGGTTTAGGCGAAAAGTACTCGACGATTATGAAAACTAGGGTTATGTTGATGAGATTCGATCCTTTCTTTGTCCCTCGACTCCCCCTTATATAGGAGGTGGAGCCGAGGGTTTCGTTTTGTACAAGTTACAGAGTCCGGGATGGTTTCTAACTCATCCCGCCAGATTACAAATAACACTTCCTATTACAACTCTAACTTTCCTTAATATATCTTGGACTCTCGAATCTTCTTATTCTTCGGGTAGTGGGCCTTCATTAAACCCCGGGTACTATCTTTGGCAGGCCCATTTGGGATGCCTAAGAGCCCCGAGATTTTGCTTGAATCGTAGAGTCAAGGGAAATCTCGACTGTTTATTTTTATTCGAGAGCTTTCATTTATACTTCTTCACATAAAATTCTATATTGTACAGGGATAATGGTAGTTGGGGCTAGTTCATCTGACGGATCAGGTACTAGTTAACTGCTCTAGTGGCAATCCGCAAAAACCTACTTCAAGATCACGTCCCTGGACATGATCTCGGGATACTGGTGTAAACTTCGACAGTGCCGCTTAAGGTCTTACCATTCTGTCGAGTCCCAGTCAAATTTATCGGGTACCTAACGCGTCCGTTAGGATTTTTCTCGTATCTGTTGATACGGATAAAAGTAAGAGCGCAGTCTTTGGCGATGCCACGCCCAGAGAACGGATCTGGGGTCTTACCTTCGCAAATTTGCGGCATTCAGAAATTGATCGCAACTTTGGCGTTCTGAGAATATATTGTCGAGTGCTTTTCGCCTTTGGAATAGCACATTTTATCGAGTCATATTTGATGACTTATTTTGTCTTCCCGATGGGAGTATATGTAGAGTTATCTGTGTAACTCGAAATATACTCACTTCTGTTTATTTTGATAAAATTCATCGGGCACGCGAACAGCGTTCCCGATGGGAGTAGCCCCCGAGGCTACATCCAAGAACTTGTGCTTGGGTGTAGGCTCCACAGATTAGTATCCGTTGCCGCTATATTTATAATCTTTCTCGACAGTTTTATATTTATCGGGTGCGCGACCAGCGCCCCCGATGGGAGTAGCCCCCGAGGCTATGAACAAATGCTTGCATTTGGTCATAGGCTCTCGCCTTTTCTATCTTGTCACACTCGAAATTTTCTATTTTTCCAAAGTAGCCCCATTTGGGCAAAAACTTGTATTTGATCAAAGGCTCCCGAGATAACCTTGCGTTGTCGATAAACTTTTGAAAACTCGCAGTCGAATTTTCCTTTTATCTTGACGACGTCATTGGTGATGATAGCCACGATCTCATATTTGGAAACTGACCATTACCACTTGTTTCGCTGCCTTGTGGGTCCCAATTCCTGATCTGTCGGACACGTCGTGCAAGTGGGGGACACATGTTCTCCCCTTTTTCTGGCACGTTCTGTAACCTCGTCGATGTAAAAATACTTTTTTACCCTCGTCTCCACGTGGCTATCATCTGCTGCACTCTTTTCTCATCCAACGGTTCCGTCGGTTCACCGCACCTGTATATAAGGTCTTCTTCTTCTTCCTCGAACACTTCCGCTCGCGCCGTCCCCCTGCTTTCCTCTGCAAAATTTCCTTCCGCGCTCCTCATCTCTCAAAGCTCTTCCCTTTGTAGCTGCACCCCTCCGCCATTGTTGATGCCACCGCGTCGATTAACCAGGCACAGCACACCTGACTCATCAATGGCTGCCGCGGATCTAGGAGCGGCGGAGTGGGAGAGGTCCAAGATCACGAACCAGGACCTCAATCTGATGAAAAAGCTGGGGATTACCAAGAAACCCAAAGCGGTTTGCTTCCCCAGTGAAGAGAGCTACCCAACCCCTCCAATGGGGTATCGGGTAAGTTTTGTTGATCATCTCATCCGCGGTCTTTCCGCCCCCATTCACCCTTTTCTTCGTGGGTTACTTTATGTTTATGGTCTCCAACTTCACCACCTCACACCCAACTCTATCCTTCACATTTCTATCTTTATCACCCTCTGCGAAGCCTTCCTTGGTGTCCAGCCTAACTGGGCATTATGGAAGCGCATTTTCTTTTGTCGCCGTAATGGCTCTGCCAATGTCGCCTATAATATAGGCGGCGTTGTTATTTCCGTTCGCTCCTCTGTCAATTATTTCGACGTCAAACTCCCGACTCCGTTCAAGGATGGCGCAAGAAGTGGTTGTACATCCGTGAAGAAAACGATGGCTGCGCCGAAGACAACATTCCTCCTTTTGACGGTGCCGAGAAAATCCTTCGCCGCCGTTCCTGGGACGCAGAAGCTACCGAGGAAGAAAGAACTTCGACAGAGGCCCTGATGACTCGCATCCATGAGTTGCAAAATACTCGTGGAAAAGAATTATCGGGCATCCAAATTACAGCGTACTTCCTTAAGACTAGGGTGCAGCCTCTTCAGGCTCGCAAAAACCCTTTCTGGAATTATGCTGGCGATGAAGATACGGATCGCCTGTCGACGAATCTGGAAGCCAAGGATTTGGATAAGCTTATTCGAAGGATTTCATCCCTCAAGAAGAAAGACTCCATCCCTTCCACTTATCGGGTAAAACCCTACAGCGCCGCCCATGCACTTCCCAAGGTAAACATTGTCGCGTAATTTATCTATTGCCTTGCTTTTTGTATTGTTATTCATTTCTGACAGCCTTTTCTCTTTTTATACAGGACCATCCAAATCTTGTTTCACTTCCTCCTCTTCCTGAAGGTGGGGATGTCGAAGAAAGGGCTGTTATCTCCGATGATAACCCAGATGCCCCCTCCTTTGCAAATGAACCCGCAGAATCTCGAAGATCTGCGGGATCCGACGAAAAGGAGGATGTCTCTGAAGCCACTGCGTCGGCACAATCTCTTCCTCCCTGCTGTTTCTCCAAGGAACAAGAGGAAAAGGGATGATGTCGAAGATTCCGGCACCTCCAAAGTCGACGAAGCTGTTCCTTCGCACCAGAAGGCAGGCTATGATCCATACCTCGAGTCTATCATCAGTTCGTAAGTACCCTTTTTCTTGTTTACTTGTACTCAAAAATTCTTGTCTATCTTGCTTTTTTACATTGTCGACGCTTTCTTTTAGTGATGATGAAGAAGAAATACCCACTGCTGATGTGGCTGCTCGAACGAGCACGTCACATACTTTAGTCGCTTCGGAAACGCCAGTCGAAGGAGAAGAAACGTCGCCTCCTCGACAAAATGTCGGCGCTGCTACTCCTCCGGCAAGCCCCCTTGTCCCTTCACCAAAAAGGGCAAGGGTTGAAATAAATCCAGAGCTCACTCTTCAATCGAGTAGCTCTTCTAACCCTCTCTTGGATGATGTAAGTTGCTAACACTCTTGTCGTTGTTTATATTTTCTCTGGTTGCTCTATATGTCGCCATTTTTCTCATGCCAACATTTTCTTTCTTTGTCTCTCTTTAACAGCCTATGATCAAAGAGCTTCTTCGCATCGGTGCCCAATTCGTTGGGTACCGTGATTACGCCAGCAAGACTGAAGGTAATGCTCGACTATTTTTTGCTTCCTTTCTGCATGACTTGTCGACGTTTATAGCTAATCTTGTCTTCCTTTTTTCAGAGAAATTGATAGAAGCCAACGAACGTGCTGACACGCTTGCTCTAAAGTTAGAGCAATGTGAAGAGGCTCGTAAGAAGGCCGAATCAGATGCAGTTGAAGCTAGGCAAGAAGCCGACAAGGCGAAGGCTGATGCTGCTGGTGTCGAAGATCTTCGGAAACGTCTGCATGACGCCGAGACTTCACTAAGCGATCACATAACTGCGCAATCTGCTCGCGAAGCGGCGATCACCAAACGCATTAAGACACAAAGTCGTCGCTTTGTTGGTAAGCATTTGCACCATTGCATACCCTTTGGATTTTCCTTTTTTGCACTTGTTTGTTGACACAAATTTCTATTTTTGTTTTGTCAGATAGGACCTCGCAAGAATTTGAGCTTGAGGATCCTGACAACGATGCTCTTCTGGACGCCGTTTCATTCCTTGAATTTCATGGGTCGGAAGCGCGTGAAGGCATGGATGAAGCCAGGGCGGGGTTGTCGAAGCTTTTCCCCTACTTCTTCCCGAAGAAAGAGGAGCCTGCAACTTTCCTTGGCCTTGCCAAGTG
The DNA here is from genome assembly GCA_030979885.1 of Lolium multiflorum. Taxonomy (NCBI): domain Eukaryota; kingdom Viridiplantae; phylum Streptophyta; class Magnoliopsida; order Poales; family Poaceae; genus Lolium; species Lolium multiflorum. The sequence continues at coordinate 48,877,581 of CM061752.1, read as the reverse complement.
CTTCAATCCTCCCGAAGATCTTGGTCTGAAGTTGCGCCATGAGAACATGAAGATTGCCGTGGAAAGCACTGTTGCCCTAGTTGCTGACAGTCAACAAACTATTGACTGGGCAAAAGTTGGCGACACGGAGCAAATAGAGCAAGCAAAATGGCGATCCTTGATTAAGGCGGCAAAGCTTAACACGAAGAAGATCCTGGCCTATCTCGGGATCAAGCCATCTTCGACTCCTAGCTCTTCAAGGCCGGAGGTCTAGTTTTTGCTTTCTTTCTTTCCTTTGCTTTTGTCGCCATTCTGGTCTTGGCGACAAGTTCCCAGCCAGTCCCTTAGGAGAACTTCTTTTGTAATGGCCATGTAAATTTTCTACAATCAATGAAATTCCTTTTGGCGCTATCATTGATTTGGGGTTTTTCTTTTCCAGTTGATATTTGATAATTATTCAACGAATCCTTCTTCTCCCGATGCTGCTCCCGCTTCTTCCTTGTCGAAGAAAATAAGAACCGATGACAATTTCCTTGAAGGTTCCTCCAGCACACCTTTGTCGGAAGATTTACAAGAACTTCGACAACAACTTCAGTCCATGAAGAAACAAACTCTAGCAATGATGGAGCAGTCCCGGAGAGCATCTGAACAAGAACAACTTGCTCGTCGACAAGCCGAAGAAGCTCTGGCTGCTAAGGATGCTGCTATATTGGAAGCAAAAGGAGCTAGTGCCCGAGAAAATAATATGCTCGAGCTGATGTTGGAAGCTAGCACGGATATGCTAGGTATGTATCCCAAGCTTTCTAATGCCTTTTCTTTATTTTGCTGTGCCTTCTTCCAAATTTCTTCCCTTGTTTTCCAATAGGCTCAGTTCTTGATGCTGCTGCCGAAGATCTAAGAGTAAATGAAAGAACAAATCTTCTTGTCAACCTTTCTCTGAACCATGGCTCTTTATTTTGGGCCACTCCTGACCGAACCCAGCAGATTGTCAGGTTCCAAGATCGTGCTTGCCAAGTGCGCGAATTTCTAACTTTTTGCACGACGACGTTGACCCTTGTTTTCAAGACTTTGTTTCCTCGAAATGAGGTTCCTGCGACTCTTCCTGAATTGCTAGAGACCTTCAGAGATGCTCCTCGTATTCATAATTTCGTACGAGCCCAACTGACTGCTGGAGCAAGATTTGCCATGATTATGATAAATATTTGCCATCCAAAGTTGGACTTGTCGACGATTGTAGTTAATTGCATGGCAAAGAAGACTCGTCGCAAGAATAATATTGATGCAATCAACGAGATGGTGACTCCTGTGGCCGAATCGATGATAGACGAGCTTCTTCGGATGGATGCAGAATTCTTCGTCAAAGGGTCTTATGCCGAGCATAGAACGACCAGAGGCTTGTCAATAGATACTATTTTGGGTTCTGATTGATTTGTAAAACTTTGTCGAAAATATTTGTTGTATTCCGCAGAATGCTCTATATTGTCGGAGCCCCCGAGCCTTTTTTGTTCAGAGTTTGTACTATTTTTCTCTTCCCAAGGTTCTTTTCTGAGCCGTAATAAAACACTTTGATAGGCTGCATGATCTTGGCGTCGAAGTTCTATATTTTGTTTGTCGGATTTTTTGGACCAAAGTAATGAGATATTCTGACGTATGCACTATATTTGATCATGACCAACTCCCGATTTATGTATTTGGCGAGGTATTATTGTACCAAGGCGAAATATTTTCAATAAATCGAGTTTGTCTGTTTTGATATTTGAGGGTGGAGAGCCCCCGAGTATGTCGACGAATAAGAAGTATATCTTTACTATCTTTATTATATTGCAGCACCGCGAGCCCGCCTCATTAAAAACCTTCTCCGGCCCCACTCGGTGCCCCGAAAAAGGAAAAGAGTGCGTCTGAAAACTCGCGGGCGTTTCAGTACATTGTATGTTTATAGAGGAGACTATATTTCGGCATCTAAGCGTAAAACGCCTGAGCTGTGCCACATTCCAGGGATTTGGCTCGGCAATCCTGTCTTCTTGTCTTTGATTCTGTATGCTCCTCCTTCGATTACCTCTGTGACGATGTAGGGTCCAAGCCATGGTGACTCGAGTTTTTCGTGACTTTTCTGGTTGAGCCGCAGAACTAGATCACCAACTTGAAAAGATCGTGGCCGCAATCTCCGACTGTGATAATTCTTCAGGTCCTGTTGATATTTTGAGACTCGTGACAGAACTTCGTCTCGAGCTTCGTCAAGTGCATCAACGTCGTCCTCCAGGGCTTCCTCGTTTCTTCATTATATTCCGTGACTCTTGGAGAATCATGCTCTATTTCGATCGGCAGGACTGCTTCGGCTCCATGGACCAGAAAAAACGGTGTTTCTTGTGTCGCCGTATTTGGTGTTGTTCGGATACTCCACAACACACTTGGTAACTCCTCCGGCCAAGTATGCCGAGCTTTTTCCAGTGGTCCGAGCAGGCGTTTCTTGATGCCATTGCAGATAATGCCATTGGCTTTCTCGACTTGTCCGTTGGTCTGTGGATGTGCGACAGACGCAAAACTCAGCTTGATGCCTACTTCGCGCAGTATGCTTTAAACTCCTTGGACGTAAAGTTGCTGCCATTGTCTGTGACGATGCTGTGAGGGACTCCAAATCTGAAGACGATGCTTTTCACAAACTTAATCGCCGACGCGCCGTCCGGTGAATTTATCGGCTTTGCTTCTATCCACTTTGTAAATTTGTCGACCGCGACAAGCATATACTCGTAACCTCCTGGCGAAGCTTTATGTAGTTTACCCATCATATCAAGACCCCATTGAGCAAAGGGCCAAGACAGTGGGATTGGCATAAGTTCTGCGGCAGGAGAGTGGGGTTTGGCGGCAAATCTTTGGCACGCGTCGCAAGTTCTCACTATTTCCTTCGCGTCCTCGATTGCAGTTAACCAATAGAATCCTGCTCTGAAGGCCTTAGCCGCAATAGCTCTGCTGCTCGCGTGGTGCCCGCATATCCCCTCGTGCACATCTTTTAGGATGGTTCTTCCTTCTTCGGGTGTGACGCATCTCTGTAGCACGCCCGAAATACTTCGTTTGTACAACTCCCCTTTTATCACAGTGAAAGCTTTTGATCTCCTGATTATTCGCCTTGCTTCAACTGGATCGTCGGGTATTGTTTTCCTTAGAATATATGATACGTAGGCCTGCATCCATGGAATTTGCACCATCATGACTAGCTCTTGCTCTTCTTCTTCTTCTGCTATGTCTTTGGTGATACTTGAGGGTTTCTCTTTCTTCTCCTTATTTGTTTTTGCTGGTTTTGTTGATCTCTCGCTTATTTCTTCCCAAAACACGCCTGGAGGTATCGCGAGGCACTGTGACCCGATGTTTGCAAGAACGTCGGCTTCATCGTTGCTCATCCTGCTAATGTGATTTACTTCGCAACCATCGAATAACTTCTCGAGCTCGTTGTACACCTCTTTATATGCTATCATACTTTCGTTGACTGCATCGCATTGGTTCATGACTTGCTGTGCCACCAATTGTGAGTCGCCGAAAATTTTCAGTCGGGTTGCACCGCAAGCTTTCGCCATCTTCATCCCGTGTATGAGAGCTTCATATTCTGCTTCATTGTTAGACGCGTTTGGGAACGTCATCCGCAAAACATACTTCAGCTTATCGCCTTCGGGTGATACTAATATCACGCCTGCTCCAGCACCTTCCAATCTTTTGGACCCATCAAAGTTCATGGTCCAAGTTCTCGATAAATCTGGGGGTCCCGTGTTTTGTAGCTCCATCCACTCTGCAATGAAATCTGGTAGAACTTGTGATTTTATTGCTTTTCTTTTTTCATACGTGATGTCCCGAGGGGAAAGTTCAATTCCCCAAAGGGAGACACGACCCGTAGCTTCTGGGTTGTTCAATATATTTGACAAGGGAGCCTCGTTGACCACTATTATCGGGTGCCGAAAAATAATGTCGCAATTTTCTTGCTGTTGTGAATACTCCATATGCCAGTTTCGATATTGCGGGTACCGCTGTTTTGATGGCGACAGTGATGAAATATACTGGCCTCGAACTCCATGAAGCTTGCCTTCTTCTTCTCTCTACTACTAGGGCCGTGCTGACCACCTGCGGTGTGGCTGCAATGTACAAGAGGAGAGGTTCTTTTTCTTTTGGCGCCACCAATATCGGTGGTGTCGAAATTGCTCGCTTGAGGTTCTCGAAGGCTCTGTCCTTCCTCGTTCCATTGAAATTTTTCCTTGCTTGATCAATGCATAGAACGGCAACGCCCTTTCTCCTAGCCTGGCGACGAATCTGCTTAAAGCTGCGACTCGCCCCGTTAAGTTGTATTTCTTTCAGCTTTGTTGGCTTTCTCATAGTGACGATGGCCTGTATTTTTTCGGGATTAGCTTCAATCCCCCTTGCTGATACTAGGAACCCGAGAAGTTCCGCGGAACTCCAAAAGAGCACTTTGTCGGGTTCGGCTTGAGGCAGAACTTGTCGAGGTTGTCGAAGGTTTCCTTTAAATCTTCGATCAAAGTCGACCCTTTCTTTGATGTTATTACGACATCGTCGATGTAGACTTGTACATTTTTTCCAATCTGTGTTGCTAGGCACTTCTGCATCATCCGATATGTTGCTCCCGCGTTTTTCAGACCAAAGGGCATTGTTTTGTAGCAAAACACGCCGTAAGGTGTGATGAACGCTGTCTTGGCTTCATCTTCTTCTTTTAGTCTGATCTGGTTATAACCAGAATATGCGTCCAAGAAGGAAAGACGTTCGCATCCTGCCGTGGAGTCGATGATTTGATCGATCCTTGGGAGGGGAAAGTGATCCTTGGGACAATGTTTGTTGAGACACGTGAAGTCGACGCACATGCGAAGGACTATTGTGTGTTTCTTCGGCACCATCACGGGTTAGCTACCCATGTGGCTTCTGTAGATATTTCTCTAATGAAACCGGCGTCTTTGAGTCGATCTATTTCTGATAACATGGCTTTGCGGCTAGGTTCCGAAAAACGCCGCAAAGGCTGCTTGACTGGTCGTGCGAGAGGATCCAAATTGAGGTGGTGCTCGGCAAGTTCCCTGGGTACTCCTGGCATGTCAGCTGGACACCATGCGAAGATTCTCCAGTGCTCACGGAGGAACTCGACGAGCGTGCTTTCCTATGCGACATCCATGTTTGCGGCAATGGACGTTGTTTTCTTTGGATCTGTCGGGTGGATCTGTACCTCTTTTGAATCCTTGTTTGTGTTGAAAGTCGGCTCCTTGGAAGATCTCCCTACCTGGCAGACATCATAATCGGTGAACCGTGGCGCATATTCTGCTTGCATCCCGAAGGTTTCTGGTCGATGAAAATCCTTGTCGCATTTATCAGATAACGCGAAACTTCCTTTGATTGTGATAGGTCCCTTAGGCCCGGGCAACCTCCACAACAGATATGTATAATGCGGCACCCATGAACCTGGCATACGCTGGTCGTCCCAACAAGGCGTGATATTGCGACGGGAAATCCACCACTTCGAACTCCAAATTCTCTATCCTGTAGTTTTCTCGGGTTCCAAACTGAACGTCGAGGTTGATCTTGCCCAATGGGTAACTTGGCTTCTCTGGTGTAATCCCGTGGAAACGTGTATCAGTTGGTTTCAGGTTTGCTAGGGATATGTTCATCTTCCTCAATGTATCTGCGTACATGAGGTTTAAGCTGCTGCCGCCATCTATGAAGACTCTCGACACGTCGAAACCAGCAATTACTGCGGGTAAGATGAGTGCTGATTGTCCTGGTCGAGGAACTTGCTGCGGATGGTCTGCGATTGTGAAGCCGATATCTTGCCCTGACCAATTCAAGTACTCGATTGTTGGTGGAGGCATCTTCTGCCATGAACACTTGTCGCGAGATTACCTTCGCGCCCGTTCGATGGCCTAGCCTTCTGTATCATTGAGACCACACCGTTAGAGTTGGGGTCAACGTATGGAGGTGGGTGTGGTGCTGCCGCTATTCTGAGCTGATGTCGATTTTCGTCGGTAATCGCGGGAGGAGGTGGAAGGTGGATCTCGCTCCTTGGCTCCCGAGGGTTTCTGTTATTTGCTTGGGTATTTGCAATTCCTGCGGCTCGCAACATTGCCTGAAAATTACGGCAGTCTGGAGATGTCCTGACTGCCTCTTTCCATTGTTGTCGAGGTAAAAGTGCATTTGACACGGGCCGTTCATCATCTCCTCGGGAGACACATAAGGTCTTTGAATCCTTGGTCCACTATTTTGCCTGTTGCCGCGAAAATCACCTCTATTGTCGCCTTGTTGCTCGTTGCTCCTTTGATAATCATCTCGACTATTTCCTCCAGGATTTCCCCGAAAACCAGCCGATATATGGCCGGGAGCATCGTTGTTGTAGAACTGGCGAGAAAATCGCCTTCTATTTTGATAATTTCGACCACGATCTTCCTCTGGCGACCTGTGTCGCTTATTGTATATTGCGTCTTCACCATCTGCCCATTTATTGGCTATCTCCATGAGTGCTGATATGGTCTTGGGGTTAGTTCTCCCTAAGTCCTCGATGAAATCTGCTCGGCGAACTCCTGCCACGAACGCATCTATTGCCCTCTCGTCGGATATATCTTCTGCCGAGTTCTTTATAATGTTCCATCGCTGTATATACTTCCTCATCGACTCGTCGTGTTTTTGTCGGCATGCCCTCAGCTCTTCCAACGACGCAGGTTTCTTAAGTTTTTCACGAAGATGTCCTCAAAGTTATCCCAGCTGTCGATGGAATTTAAGGGGAGTTTCTTTATCCAAGATCTCGCGGCACCACTCAGGTGGACTTGGATACTTTGCATAGCTGTTGCTCTGGTTCCTCCTACCAGCTTTACCATCTCGAGATAATCCACGAGCCAATCCTCGGGATCTTGCAGCCGTCGAACTTCTTGAAATTCTCGGGTAACTTGAACCCTTTTGGGACTCGAGTTTTTCGAACTCTTCTCGTAAAGCATGGGAGCCCACACATATCTTCGTCGGCAAGCTCTGGCGCAGTGCTGACGCTCCCTTCTTTCTTGTCGCGCTCTGTCCACCCTTACTTGGACTGCTGTGTCTCTTGCCCCACTTGTTCTTGGTGGGTCTTGAACTGCTGCGGTGTGTCGTGGACTATTTTGCCTAGGATTTTCTTCGGGAGGCGTTGTTGCAAACGCTGTTCCCATTACTCCTACTCCAGCCATCGCCATATTGAACAATGGTTCTCTCGGGTCCCCAGGAGGTGGTCTGGATGCGAGGATGTAAGCTTGTGTTGCCATGTAACCTGCCTCTGGCGTTTTTGGGATGATATTTCCCCGTTCGTCGATCGACATAAAGGACTTGTTGAGATTTTGGATTATGTTTCCCCTCTCTGCTTCGGGTATGTTTTGCAACCGAGACATTGCTCTCCTCCGAGCTTCTCTGTGGCTGTCTCCCGAAGTTCCTGAAAGGCGACTTAACTCTGCTCGGCGTCTGCTTGATGCGAAGCTGCTTCTTTCCTCCTATTCTGGGATGCTGACTGTTTTTCCAACTCTCTACTTACTCGAGCAAGTCTATATTGATATGCTTGAAGTTCTTGCACAGTAGCAGTGGTGGTCATAGGTTCTGAACCATCCATGGCTTTCGCAGCCCTATCCCACGCTTCTTGCGGGAGCTGTACTCTTGCGCGAGTTGAGGATCCGGCATATTTAGTGCCTAAGCCATGTCTGAGATCAGCGGGATCGACGTATGGATTTCCCAATTCGTCGAAAGCCTCTGACGTTTGCGGTTCTGATGTACCTGCCCCTTCTATCACATAGATCTGATGATATTTTGCGCATTGATTTTTATCAGGATTGGTGACACCATCATATAGAGTGGTGAAGACCTTTCCAATGGCAGCAGACTTGTCGATGAAGTTGAAGGCGACGCTGTCGGAGTCGCTGCTTATAAAGGAGTCCGCAGACGACTCGAAGGATGTGTTGCTGAAGATCTTGGCGAGCTTTCCACTTGCCTTGTTGTCGACGAAGTATGGCGACGAAAACTCCTCGTCACTCGACGAAAAGTTAGAATCGACCGCTGAAAATTCCGACGAGATCGGAACTTCGAGACGGTAGGATCCTTCCTTGTTGACGCCAAATCGGAATTCTCCGAACGTCATGATGATGGGCTCCTCCAGATAAGCACATGCATCCATACGGGAGGGCGGGTGAGGAATAAAATTGAATAGATCAGTTTTTCCCTTGTTACCTCGATCCATCGCGTTGCTTGCTGTTGACGATGTCGAAGATCTGAACGTGCCATCGAGATCAGCTCCTTGCAACCTCTAATTCCCACAGACGGCGCCAATTGACAAAGGATTAACTTGTCAATGCCTACAGATTGTAGACTAGGGTTTTGCTAGAAGTAGAGGGCAAGTAGATCTCGAAGGTTTAGGCGAAAAGTACTCGACGATTATGAAAACTAGGGTTATGTTGACAGTAGATTCGATCCTTTCGACTCCCCCTTATATAGGAGGTGGAGCCGAGGGTTTCGTTTTGTACAAGTTACAGAGTCCGGGATGGTTTCTAACTCATCCCGCCAGATTACAATAACACTTCCTATTACAACTCTAACTTTCCTTAATATATCTTGGACTCTCGAATCTTCTTATTCTTCGGGTAGTGGGCCTTCAGTAAACCCCGGGTACTATCTTTGGCAGGCCCATTTGGGATGCCTATGTCAGGTACCTCCATGCCGCCTGTACAAAGGTCTAAGGAGAAAGCTCGCATTTTGGATTTCTCGCTTTTGATTATTCTCAACTTAGACATCCATACCGGGACAACATGGACAACAGATAATGGACTCCTCTTAAATGCATAAGCATGTAGCAATGATTATTATTCTCATATGAGATTGAGGATATATGTCCAAAACTGAAACTTCAACCATGGTTCATGGCTTTAGTTAGCGGCCCAATGTTCTTCTCTAACAATTTTGCATGCTCCAACCACTAAAATGATAGATCCTTCAGACAAGACGGACATGCATAGCAACTCACATGATATTCAACAATAGTTGATGGCGTTCCCCAGAAGCATGGTTATCGCACAACAAGCAACTTAATAAAATGTAAAGTGCATAAGTACATATTCAATACTACGATAGTTTTTAAAGCTATTTTGTCCCATGAGCTATATATTGCAAAGGTGAATGATGGAATTTTAAAGGTAGCACTCAAGCAATTTACTTTGGAATGGCGGAGAAATACCATGTAGTAGGTAGGTATGGTGGACACAAATGGCATAGTAGTTGGCTCAAGGATTTTGGATGCATGAGAAGTATTCCCTCTCGATACAAGGTTTAGGCTAGCAAGGTTATTTGAAGCAAACTCAAGGATGAACAAGTGCAGCAAAACTCACATAAAAGACATATTGTAAACATTATAAGACTCTACACCGTCTTCCTTGTTGTTCAAAACTCAATACTAGATATTATCTAGACCTTAGAGAGACCAAATATGCAAATCAAATTTTAGCAAGCTCTATGTATTTCTTCATTAATGGGTGCAAAGTATAGGATGCAAGAGCTTAAACATGAACACAACAATTGCCAAGTATCACATTATCCAAGACATTTTAGAATTACTACATGTAGCATTTTCCAATTCCAACCATATAACAATTTAACGAAGAAGAAACTTCGCCTTGAACATTATGAGTAAAGCCTAAGGACACATGTGTCCATATACAACAGCGGAGCGTGTCTCTCTCCCACAAAGTGAATGCTAGGATCCATTTTATTCAAACAAAAATAAAAACAAAAACAAACCGACGCTCCAAGTAAAGAACACAAGATGTGACTGAATAAAAATATAGTTTTAGGGGAGGAACCTGATGATTTTGTCGATGAAGAAGGGGATGCCTTGGGCATCCCCAAGCTTAGACGCTTGAGTCTTCTTAAAATATGCAGGGGTGAACCACGGGGGCATCCCCAAGCTTAGAGCTTTCACTCCTCTTGATCATAGTATATCATTCTCCTCTCTTGACCCTTGAAAACTTCCTTCACACCAAACTTCAAGCAAACTCATTAGAGGGTTAGTGCACAATTAATAATTCACTCATTCAGAGGTGACACAATCATTATTTTCACTTCTGGACATTGTATAAAGCTACTGGACATTAATGGATCAAAGAAATAAATCCAACATAGCAAAAGAGGCAATGCGAAATAAAAGGCAGAATCTGTCAAAAACAGAACAGTCCGTAAAGACGAATTTAAAGCTGGCACCAGACTTGCTCAAATGGAAAAACTCAAAACTAATGAAAGTTGCGTACATATCTGAGGATCACGCTCGTAAATTGGCAGATTTTTAGAATTTTCTACAGAGAACTGTGCCCAGATTCGTGACAGACAGCAATGCTGTTTCTGCGCAGCGATCCCAAATATAACATCAACTTTGACATAGAAACTTTACTTGGCACAAAAACATGATAAGGAGAGGTTGCTACAGTAGTAAACAACTTCCAAGACTCAACAAAACATAAAATTGCTGTAGGTAAAAACATGGGTTGTCTCCCATAAGCGCTTTTCTTTAACGCCTTTCAGCTAGGCGCAGAAAGTGCAAATCAAGTATTTTCAAAAGATGAGGCATCATCATTCCCTTGGGCTTTACCCTTACCTTTCTTGTTCTTTTTCTTACTCTTTGATTTAGGGAATACATGTCTACCCCCAGGTGTAGAGGTGAATTTTAGGGTGCCTTCTCCCATATCTATGACTGCCCCCAATAGTTTCAGCAGGGATCTTCCGAGTGTGATTTGTCCTGTTCCTGCACATTCAATAACAAGATAATCAATGGATATTGTTCTACCAAGAATGGTTGTATGCACACCCGCAGCTATTCCTTTAGGGATTATAACAGAGTTATCAATAAGAGTTATTCCTTCTCCCCCTTCAACGAATCCCCAAAGTTGCAAAGATTCATGAATACTCTTAGGCATTAAGCAAAATTCAGACATAATATCACAATTGGCATGAAGAGTTTGGTCACCGATAACAATTTTAATAGTAGGATCCCATAATGAAGGTTCAGAGTTCACTAAAACTTGATCAAGACGGTTACGAACATATCTATAATTTTCATTCAAGCAAGATGCCCTTGTCTCAAGAGTGTTTAATCTATTATAAATGCTAATAAGGGTTGAATCAAAGTTATTAGCTGAATCATGTGATGCAACCAACTTCTTTATGGCATTAAAAGCTTGATCCCCATTGCAATGAAGGAAATCTCCTCCCACTACAGCATCCAAGGCATATCTATAGCGAATCATAAGACCAAAATAAAAATTACTAAGGAGCAAACTTAGCGTCATTTGAGGTTCAGTTTTACGATAAGAAGTAAAAATTCTCGACCAAGCATCTTTAAAACTTTCCTCATCCCCTTGTTTAAAAGTAAAAACTAATTCCTCAGGTGAAGAAGTAACAAGTGCAGAGCTAGACATGATAACAAAAGTAAACTAAATGCAAGTAACTAATTTTTTTGTGTTTTTGATATAGAGAGCAAGACAGTAAATAAAGTAAAACTAGCAACTAATTTTTTGTGTTTTGTTTAGGTGCAGCAAACAAAGTAGTAAATAAAATAAAGCAAGACAAAAACAAAGTAAAGAGATTGAGAAGTGGAGACTCCCCTTGCAGCGTGTCTTGATCTCCCCGGCAACGGCGCCAGAAAAAGAGCTTGATGGCGTGTAACTCACACGTTCGTTGGGAACCCCAAGAGGAAGGTATGATGCGCACAGTAGCAAGTTTTCCCTCAGAAAGAAACCAAGGTTTAATCGAACCAGTAGGAGCCAAGAAGCACGTTGAAGGTTGATGGTCGCGAAATGTGATGCGGCGCAACACCAGGGATTCCTGCGCCAACGTGGAATCTGCACAACAAAACCAAAGTACTTTGCCCCAACGAAACAGTGAGGTTGTCAATCTCACCGGCTTGCTGTAACAAAGGATTAAACGTATCGAGTGGAAGATGTTTGCAAAGAAAACAGTAAAACACAATTGCAGTAGATTGTATGCTATGTAAAGAATAGGACCGGGGTCCACAGTTCACTAGAGGTGTCTCTCCCATAAGATAAAAGCATGTTGGGTGAACAAATTACGGTCGGGCAATTGACAAATAGAGAAAGGCATAACAATGCATATAGATGATATGATAAATATAGTGAGATTTAATTGGGCATTACGACAAAGTACATAGACCGCCATCCAACTGCATCTATGCCTAAAAAGTCCACCTTCAGGTTATCATCCGAACCCCATTCAGTATTAAGTTGCTAAGCAACAGACAATTGCATTAAGTATGGTGCGTAATGTAATCGACAACTACATCCTTAGACATAGAATCAATGTTTTATCCCTAGTGGCAACAGACATCCACAACCTTAGAACTTTCTGTCACTGTCCCAGATTTAATGGAGGCATGAACCCACTATCGAGCATAAATACTCCCTCTTGGAGTTAAGAGTAAAAACTTGGTCAGAGCCTCTACTAATAACGGAGAGCATGCAAGATCATAAACAACACATAAACAATAGATTGATAATCACCATAATCATAGTACTCTCTATCCATCGGATCCCGACAAACACAACATATAGAATTACATATAGATGATCTTGATCATGTTAGGCAGCTCACAAGATCCAACAATGAAGCACAACAAGGAGAAGACGACCATCTAGCTACTGCTATGGACCCATGGTCCAGGGGTGAACTACTCACTCATCACTCCGGAGGCGACCATGGCGGTGTAGAGTCCTCCGGGAGATGAATCCCCTCTCCGGCAGGTGCCGGAGGCGATCTCCTGAATCCCCCGAGATGGGATTCGCGGCGGCGTCTGGAAGGTTTCCGTATCGTGGCTCTCGGTGGGGGTTTCGCGACGGAGACTTTAAGTAGGCGGAAGGTCAACGCGGGGGCCACACGAGGGGCCCAGGGCAGGGCCGCGCGGCCAAGGGCTGGCCGCGCCGCCCTATGCCCTGGCTGCCTCGTGGCCCCACTTCGTTATCTCTTCGGTCTTCGGAAGCTTCGTGCAAAAATAGGACCCTGGGCAAAAGTTTCGTCCAATTCGAGAATATTTCCTTACTAGGATTTCTGAAACCAAAAAAGAAAACAGCTGGCTCTTCGGCATCTTGTTAATAGGTTAGTTCCAGAAAATGCATAAATATGACATATAATGTGCATAAAACATGTAGGTATCATCAATAAAGTAGCATGGAACATAAGAAATTATCGATACGTTGGAGACGTATCAGCATCTCAAGCAACCCTGCAATTAAGATACAAGAAGTCTCTTGTGTCCCCAACACACCTAATACACTTGTCAGATGTATAGGTGCACTAGTTCGGCGAAGAGATAGTAAAACACAGGTGGTATAGATGGTGGTAATATTGCAGGAAGTAAAGATGTAGTAAAACAGTAAATAAGCGATGTTTGCAGTATTTGGAAACAAGGCCTAGGGATCATACTTTCACTAGTGGACACTCTCAACATTGATCACATAACAAATAAATAACTTCTCCTTACTTGTGCTACATACACTCTCTTGTTTGATAACAAACACCATTCATTGCGTAGGGCTACAAGAGCTCCCTCAAGCCGGAGTTAACAAGCTCCACAACATTCGGAGTTCATATTTAAGTAACCTCTAGAGCATAATAGACCGTTGCAATTTAGACCGAGTACTAACATAGCATACACACTGTCACCTTTAAGCTATGAAAGGGGGAATAGATCACATCAATGCCATCATAATAATAGTTAACTCCATAATCTACAAGAGATTACAATCATAACCTACGCCAAGTACTACATGATGCACACCGTCACCTTTACATCATGAAGGAGGAATAGACTACTTTAATAACATCACTAGAGTAGCACATAGATTAATAGTGATACAAATCTCATCATATGGATCTCAATCATGTAAGGCAGCTCATGAGATCATTGTATTGAGGTACATGAGAGAGAGATTAACCACATAGCTACCGGTAGAGCCCTCAGCCTCGGGGGACTACTCCCTCCTCATCATGGGAGACAACAACGGCGATGAAGATGGCGGTGGTGTCGATGGAGATAACCCGGGGGCAATTTCCCGGCGGCGGCGTCCGGAACAGACTTCTGTCCTCCGAAACGGAGTTTTGCGATGGCGGCGGCGCCCGGAGTCTTTGCAGAGTTTCGTCAATTGGTCTCGAGTTTTTAGGTCACGAGGGGTTATATAGGCGAAGAGGCGAAGTCGGAGGGGCCAGGGGGCTCCCTCCCCATAGGCTGGCGCGGCCAGGGGGCCAACCGCGCCGCCTTATGGTGTGGGCCCCCTGCTGCCCTTCCTCGTCTCCCCTTCGGACTTCTGGAACCTTTCGTGAATTATAAGATCGTGGGCTTTTGTTTCGTCCAATTCGAGAATATTGCCCGAACAGCCTTTCTGGAACCAAAAACAGCAGAAAACAGGAGCGCACTTGGCATCTTGTTAATAGGTTAGTTCCGGAAAATGCATAAAATCATTATAAAGTGTGAGCAAAACATGTAGGTATTGTCATAAAACTAGCATGCAACATCAGAAATTATAGATACGTTGGAGACGTATCAAGCATCCCCAAGCTTAGTTCCTACTCGCCGTCGAGTAGGTAAACGATAACAAGGATAATTTCTGAAGTGACATGCTACTTACATAATCTTGATCATACTATTGTAAAGCATATAAGATGAATGAAGTGATTCAAAGCAATTAGGTAAAGACAATGACTAAGCAACTGAATCATATAGCAAAGACTTTTCATGAATATTACTTTTAAGACAAGCATCAATAAGACTTGCATAGGAGCTAACTCATAAAGCAATAAATTCTTAGTAGAAAGTTTTGAAGCAACACAAAGGAAGATATAAGTTTCAGCGGTTGCTTTCAACTTCAACATACATATCTCATGGAATATTGTCAACATAAAGTAATATAACAAGTGCAATAAGTAAACATGTAAGAATCAATGCACACAGTTGACACAAGTGTTTGCTTCTAGGATAGAAAGAAGTAGGTAAACTGACTCAACATAAAGTAAAAGAAAGGCCCTTCGCAGAGGGAAGCATGGATTACTATTTTTGTGCTAGAGCTTTTATTTTGAAAACATAGAAACAATTTTGTCAACGGTAGTAATAATTCATATGTGTTATGCATAAAACTTCCTACAAGTTGCAAGCCTCATGCATCGAATACCAATAGTGTTCGCACCTTGTCCTAATTAGCTTGGATTTACATGGATTATCATTGCATAACATATGTTTCAACCAAGTGTCACAAAGGGGTACCTCTATGCCGCCTGTACAAAGGTCCAAGGAGATAAATCGCATTTGATTTCTCGTTTTTAATAGATCTCAACTAAGGACATCCATACCGGGACAACATAGAAAACAGATAATGGACTCCTCTTTAATGCATAAGCATTCAACAACAGATAATATTCTCATAAGAGATTGAGGATTAATGTCCAAACTGAAAACTTCCACCATGATACATGGCTTTGGTTAGCGGCCCAATGTTCTTCTCTAACAATATGCATACTCAAACCATTTGATCATGATAAATCACCCTTACTTCAGACAAGACGAACATGCATAGCAACTCACATGATATTCAACAAAGTTGTAAAAAGTTGATGGCGTCCCCAGAAACATGGTTACTGCTCAACAAGCAACTTATAAGAACTCAGATACATAGCTACACATTCATCACCACAATAGTTTTTAAGCTGTTTTCCCATGAGCTATGTATTGTAAAGACAAAGGAATTAAATTTTAAAGGTAGCATGCAAGCAATTTACTTTGGAATGGCAGAAAAATACCACATATAGGTAGTTATGGTGGACACAAATGGCATGGGTTTTGGCTCAAGGTGTTTGGATGCACGAGAAGCATTTCCTCTCAGTACAAGGCTTTGCTAGCAAGGTTGTTTGAAGCAAACACAAGTATGAACAGGTACAACAAAACTTACACATGAACATATTGCAAGCATTATAAGACTCTACAATGTCTTCCTTGTTGTTCAAACACTTTTACCAGAAAATATCTAGACCTTAGAGAGACCAATCATGCAAACCAAATTTCAACAAGCTCTACGGTAGTTCTCCACTAATAGATTTAAACTACATGATGCAAGAGCTTAAACATGATCTATGAGAGCTCAAAACAATTGACAAGTATCAAATTATTCAAGACAATATACCAATTACCACATGAAGCATTTTCTGTTTCCAACCAAATAGCAATCAACGAAGCAGTTTTCAGCCTTCGCCATGAACATTAAAGCAAAACTAAGAACACAAGTGTTCAAATGAAAAAGCGGAGCGTGTCTATCTCCAAAACAAGGATTGTTGGGATCCAAATTTATTCAAACCAAAACAAAAACAAAAAGACGCTCCAAGTAAAGAACATAGGATGTGACGGAATAAAAATATAGTTTCACTAGAAGTGACCTGATAAGTTGTCGATGAAGAAGGGGATGCCTTGGGCATCCCCAAGCTTAGATGCTTGAGTCTTCTTGAAATATGCAGGGATGAACCACGGGGGCATCTCCAAGCTTAGAATTTTCACTCTTATTGATCATATTATATCATCCTCTTCTCTTGATCCTTGAAAACTTCCTCCACACCAAACTTAAAGCAAACTCATTAGAGGGTTAGTGCATAATCAAAATTCACATGTTCAGAGAGGACACAATCATTCTTAACACTTCTGGACATTACCCAAGGCTACTTAAAGTTAATGGAACAAAAAAATCCACTCAACACAGTAAAAGAGGCAATGCGAAATAAAAATGCAGAATCTGTGAAAACAGAACAGTCCGTAAAGACGAATTTTTCTGAGGCACTTAACTTTCTCAGATGGAAAAACTCAAAACTAATTAAATTTGCGTACATATCTGAGGATCATGCATGAATTTTCGCTGATTTTTTTGATTCTTCTACAGAGAGAAGGACGCGAATTCGTGACAGACAGCAAATCTGTTTCTGCGCAGAAATCCAAATCTAGTATCAACCTTCTATTAGAGACTTTACTTGGCACAATAATATGATAAGGAGAGGTTGCTACAGTAGTAACAACTTCCAAGACACAACAAAACAGTAGTAAAATAAACACATGGGTTATCTCCCAAAAAGTTCTTTCTTTCTAGCCATTAAGATGGGCTCAGTAATTTTAATGATGCTCTCGCAAGAAATAAGGGTTGAAGCAAAAGAGAGCATCAAGAAGCAAATTCAAAACACATTTAAGCCTAACCCGCTTCCTGTGCATAGGAATCTTGTACACAAATAAATTCATGAAGAACAAAGTGACAAGCATAGGAAGATAAAACACGAGTAACTTCACAATTTTCAGCATGTAGAGAGGTGTTTTAGTACCATGAAAATTTCTACAACCATATTTTCCTCTCTCATAATAATTTTCAGTAGCATCATGAACAAACTCAACAATATAACTATCACATACAACATTCTTGTCATGATCCACATGCATAAAAGTATCATTACTCTCCACATAAGCATAATCAATTTTATTAGTAATAGTGGGAGTAAAACTATCACATCCATCATTATAATCATCATAAATTGGAGGCATAGAATAATCATAATGAATTTTATCCTCAATAGTAGATGGACTGAAAATATCATATTCATCATTGCAAACATCATATATAGGAGGCATATCATAATCAACATAAACTTTCTCTTCCATACCCGGAGGACTAAAGAGATCATTTTCATCAAAACCGACCTCCCAAGCTTAAATTCTTCCATAGCATTAGCAATAATAGTGTTCAAAGTGTTCATACTAATAACATTGCCATTAGCATGCATATAAAGCTTCATAGGGTTTTTAATTTTCTCTTCAAACACCTCATGTCCTAACTCAAGATAAAGTTCATAAAGATCTCTAATTTTGTTGTTGTTTTCCATTAAGCCTAACTAGTGAAATAAAAACAAGAAACAAAAAGATATAATTGCAGAATCTAAAGGAGATAGCTTCGAGCACTCACACACCGGCAACAGTGCTAGGAAATAGCTTAGTAGTCGGAGGATGTGAATACCTTTTACCTTACCTCCCCGGCAACGGCGCCAGAAAATAGCTTGATATCTACGTGTGCTTCTATTCTTGTAGACAGTGTTGGGCCTCCAAGATCAGAGGTTTGTAGAACAGCATCAAGTTTCCCTTAAGTGAAACACCCAAGGTTTATCGAACTCAGGGAGGTAGAGGTCAAAGATAGTTGATACGTCTCCAACGTATCGATAATTTCTTATGTTCCATGCTACTTTATTGATGATACCTACATGTTTTATGCACATTATATGTCATATTTATGCATTTTCTGGAACTAACCTATTAACAAGATGCCGAAGAGCCAGTTGCTGTTTTCTGCTGTTTTTGGTTTCAGAAATCCTAGTAAAGAAATATTCTCGGAATTGGACGAAACTTTCGCCCGGGGTCCTATTTTTGCACGAAGCTTCCAGAAGACCGAAGACCTAACGAAGTGGGGCCACGAGGAGGGGTGGCCGGCGCGGCCCAAGCCCCGGCCGCGCCGACCTATCCCCTGGGCCCCTCGTGTGGCCCCGCGTTGACCCTCCGCCTACTTAAAGCCCGTCGCGAAACCCCAGTACCGAGAGCCACGATACGAAAAACCTTACAGAGACGCCGCCGCGCGTCCCATCTCGGGGGATTCGGAGATCGCCTCCGGCACCCGGAGAGGGGATTCATCTCCCGGAGGACTCTACACCGCCATGGTCGCCTCGGAGTGATGAGTGAGTAGTTCACCCCTGGACCATGGGTCCATAGCAGTAGCTAGATGGTCGTCTTCTCCTTGTTGTGCTTCATTGTTAGATCTTGTGAGCTGCCTAACATGATCAAGATCATCTATATGTAATTCTATATGTTGTGTTTGTCGGGATCCGATGGATAGAGAGTACTATGATTATGGTGATTATCAATCTATTGTTCATGTGTTGTTTATGATCTTGCATGCTCTCCGTTACTAGTAGAGGCTCTGGCCAAGTTTTTACTCTTAACTCCAAGAGGGAGTATTTATGCTCGATAGTGGGTTCATGCCTCCATTGAATGTGGGACAGTGACAGAAAGTTCTAAGGTTGTGGATGTGCTGTTGCCACTAGGGATAAAACATTGATGCTATGTCTAAGGATGTAGTTGTTGATTACATTACGCACCATACTTAATGCAATTGTGTTGCTTTGCAACTTAATACTGGAGGGGGTTCGGATGATAACCTGAAGGTGGACTTTTTAGGCATAGATGCGGTTGGATGGCGGTCTATGTTCTTTGTCGTAATGCCCAATTAAATCTCACTATATTTATCATGTCATGTATATGCATTGTTATGCCTTTCTCTATTTGTCAATTGCCCGACTGTAATTTGTTCACCCAACATGCTTTTATCTTATGGGAGAGACACCTCTAGTGTGTGGACCCGGTCCTATTCTTTACATAGCATACACTCTCTGCAATTGTGTTTTCTTGTTTTCTTTGCAAACATCTTCCACTCGATACGTTTAATCCTTTGTTACAGCAAGCCGGTGAGATTGACAACCTCATTGTTTCGTTGGGACAAAGTACTTGGGTTGTGTTGTGCAGGTTCCTAGTTGGCGCCGGAATCCCTGGTGTTGCGCCGCATCACATTTCGCGACCATCAACCTTCAACGTGCTTCTTGGCTCCTCCTGGTTCGATTAAACCTTGGTTTCTTTCTGAGGGAAAACTTGCTACTGTGCGCATCATACCTTCCTCTTGGGGTTCCCAACGAACGTATGAGTTACACGCCATCAAGCTCTTTTTCTGGCGCCGTTGCCGGGGACCTGAAGAAAAGTTACACCACAGAGAATTGCCTCCCACGGCAACAGCTTCTTTCTGGCGCCGTTGCCGGGAGATCAAGACACGCAAGGAGTCTCCACTTCTCAATCTCTTTACTTTGTTTTTGTCTTGCTTTATTTTATTTACTACTTTGTTTGCTGCACCTAAACAAAACACAAAAAAATTAGTTGCTAGTTTTACTTTATTTATTGTCTTGCTCTCTATATCGAAAACACAAAAAAATTAGTTACTTGCATTTATTTTATCTAGTTTGTTTTATTTACTGTTGCTAAAATGGCCAACCATGAAAATACTAAATTGTGTGACTTCACAAATGCAAATAATAATGATTTCCTATGCACACCTATTGCTCCACCTGCTACTACAGCAGAATTCTTTGAAATTAAACCTGCTTTACTAAATCTGGTCATGAGAGAACAATTTTCTGGTGCTAGTTCTGATGATGCTGCTGCCCATCTCAATAATTTTGTTGAACTTTGTGAAATGCAAAAGTATAAAGATGTAGATGGTGATATTATTAAATTGAAAGTGTTTCCTTTCTCATTAAGAGGAAGAGCTAAAGATTGGTTGCTATCTTTGCCTAAGAATAGTATTAATTCATGGACTAAATGCAAGGATGCTTTTATTGGTAGATATTATCCTCCCGCTAAAATTATTTCTTTGAGAAGTAGCATAATGAATTTTAAACAATTAGATACTGAACATGTTGCTCAAGCTTGGGAGAGAATGAAAACTTTGGTAAAGAATTGCCCAACCCATGGACTGACTACTTGGATGATCATCCAAACCTTCTATGCAGGACTAAATTTTTCTTCGCGGAATTTATTGGATTCAGCTGCTGGAGGTACCTTTATGTCCATCACATTGGGGGCGGCTACAAAACTTCTTGATGATATGATGATAAATTACTCTGAATGGCACACGGAAAGAGCTCCACAAGGTAAGAAGGTAAATTCTGTTGAAGAAACCTCTTCCTTGAGTGATAAGATTGATGTGATTATGTCTATGCTTGTGAATGGTAGATCTAATGTTGATCCAAATAATGTTCCTTTAGCTTCATTGGTTGCTCAAGAAGAAAATGTTGATGTGAATTTCATTAAAAATAATAATTTCAACAACAATGCTTATAGGAACAACTATGGTAATACTTATGGTAGATATGAGGAAAGGATGCTAGAAATTGAAAGATCCACTAAAAACTTTATGCAATCGCAATATGAGCAAAATCAATTGTTTACTAAAACTATGAATGAACAATCTACCTTGTTGAAAAATATAGGAAATCAACTTGAAAACTTGAATAGGGAGATTTCTGGTCTGCAAACTAAAATTTCAAATGCTGAAACCCGAATCTCATACATGTCTGCATCACAATCTTCTTTAATTAATAAAATGGCTGCTAAACCTGATGATATTGATAGTAAGATTACTACTACAGCAAATGCCATCCAAGTTAGAATTAATGAGAATATAAGATTAATGGCTGAGTTGCGTGCTAGGTGGGATAGAGAAGAAAATGAAAAACTAGCTAAAGAGAATAATGTAGCTAAAGTTTGGACTATTACCGCCACTAGTAATGCTAATTCTTCACATGTTGCTGCACCTCCTACTATCAATGGTAAAATAATTGGTGTTGGCAATGTTTCTACTCCTAGTGCAAAGCGTACAAAACTGCCTGAAATTGCTAAAACTGCTGAAACTGCTTGTGATAAAACTGCTGAAATTTTTTCCAACCTTGGGAACAATGATCCCATTGCTGTAGCTCATAATGATTTAGATTTTGATGATTGCCACATCTCTGAAGTTATAAAGTTCTTAAAAGTGCTAATGCTAGTGCTATAAATTTAGCCTTTACCAAACATATTACAAATGCTCTCATAAAAGCTAGAGAGGAGAAACTAAAACTTGAAACTTCTATTCCTAGAAAGTTAGAAGATGGTTGGGAGCCCATCATTAAAATGAAATTCAATGACTTTGAATGTAATGCTTTATGTGATCTTGGTGCAAGTATTTCTGTTATGCCTAAAAAGATTTATGATATGCTTGACTTGCCACCATTGAAGAATTGTTATTTGGATGTTAATCTTGCCGATAATGTTAAAAAGAAACCTTTGGGGAGGATTGATAATGTGCATATTACGGTTAACAATAACCTTGTCCCCGTTGATTTTGTTGTCTTGGATATGAATGCAATGCATCTTGTCCAATTGTGTTGGGAAGACCTTTTCTTCGAACTGTTGGTGCTGTTATTGATATGAGGGAAGGTAATATTAAATATCAATTTCCTCTCAAGAAAGGTATGGAACACTTCCCTAGAAAGAGAATGAAGTTGCCTTTTGATTCTATTATTAGAACAAGCTATGATGTTGATGCTTCTACTCTCGACAATACTTGATTTGCACTTTCTGCGCCTAGCTGAAAGGCGTTAAAGAAAAGCGCTTATGGGAGACAACCCATGTTTTTACCTACAGCAATTTTTTGTTTTGTTGAGTCTTGGAAGTTGTTTACTACTGTAGCAACCTCTCCTTATCAAGTTTTTGTGCCAAGTAAAGTTTCTATGTCAAAGTTGATGTTATATTTGGGATCGCTGCGCAGAAACAGCATTGCTGTCTGTCACGAATCTGGGCACAATTCTCTGTAGAAAATTCGAAAAAATCTGCCAATTTACAGCGTGATCCTCAGATATGTACGCAACTTTCATTAGTTTTGAGTTTTTTCATTTGAGCAAGTCTGGTGCCATTTCTAAATTCGTCTTTACGGACTGTTCTGTTTTTGACAGATTCTGCCTTTTATTTCGCATTGCCTCTTTTGCTATGTTGGATTTATTTCTTTAATCCATTAATGTCCAGTAGCATTATGCAATGTCCAGAAGTGAAAATAATGATTGTGTCACCTCTGAATGTGTGAATTATTAATGATGCACTAACCCTCTAATGAGTTTGCTTGAAGTTTGGTGTGAAGGAAGTTTTCAAGGGTCAGAGGAGAAGAATGATATACTATGATCAAGAGGGTGAAAGCTCTAAGCTTGGGGATGCCCCGTGGTTCACCCCTGCATATTTTAAGAAGACTCAGCGTCTAAGCTTGGGGATGCCAAGGCATCCCCTTCTTCATCGACAACATCATCAGGTTCCTCCCCTGAAACTATATTTTTATTCAATCACATCTTGTGTTCTTTACTTGGAGCGTCGGTTTGTTTTTGTTTTTGTTTTTGTTTGAATAAAATGGATCCTAGCATTCACTTTGTGGGAGAGAGACACGCTCCGCTGTTGCATATGGACAAATATGTCCTTAGGCTTTACTCATAATGTTCAAGCGAAGTTTCTTCTTCGTTAAATTGTTATATGGTTGGAATTGGAAAATGCTACATGTAGTAATTCTAAAATGTCTTGGATAATGTGATACTTGGCAATTGTTGTGCTCATGTTTAAGCTCTTGCATCATATGCTTTGCACCCATTAATGAAGAAATACATAGAGCTTGCTAAAATTTGATTTGCATATTTGGTTTCTCTAAGGTCTAGATAATATCTAGTATCGAGTTTTGAACAACAAGGAAGACAGTGTAGAGTCTTATAATGTTTACAATATGTCTTTTATGTGAGTTTTGCTGCACTTGTTCATCCTTGAGTTTGCTTCAAATAACCTTGCTAGCCTAAACCTTGTATCGAGAGGGAATACTTCTCATGCATCCAAAATCCTTGAGCCAACTACTATGCCATTTGTGTCCACCATACCTACCTACTACATGGTATTTCTCCGCCATTTAAATTGCTTGAGTGCTACCTTTAAAATTCCATCATTCACCTTTGCAATATATAGCTCATGGGACAAAATAGCCTTAAAAACTATCGTAGTATTGAATATGTACTTATGCACTTTATATTTTATTAAGTTGCTGTTGTGCGATAACCATGCTTCGAACGCCATCAACTATTGTTGAATATCATGTGAGTTGCTATGCATGTCGTCTTGTCTGAAGGTCTATCATTTTAGTGGTTGGATCATGCAAAATTGTTAGAGAAGAACATTGGGCCGCTAACTAAAGCCATGAATCATGGTGGAAGTTTCAGTTTTGGACATATATCCTCAATCTCATATGAGAATAATAACTTTGCTACATGCTTATGCATTTAAGAGGAGTCCATTATCTGTTGTCCATGTTGTCCCGGTATGGATGTCTAAGTTGAGAATAATCAAAAGCGAGAAATCCGAAATGCGAGCATTCTCCTTGGACCTTTGTACGGGCGGCATGGAGGTACCCTTTGTGACACTTGGTTGAAACATGGCATGCGAAGATCCGGTAGTCCAAGTTAAGTAGGACGAGGTGCGGGCACTATTAGTATACTATGCGTGAGGCTTGCAACTTGTAAGATATAATTTTCATAACTCATATGCTTTATTACTACCGTTGACAAAATTGTTTCATGTTTTCAAAATAAAAGCTCTAGCACAAATAGCATCGATGCTTTCCTCTTTGAAGGACCATTCTTTTACTTTTATTGTTGAGTCAGTTTACCTATCTCCTTCCACCTTAAGAAGCAAACACTTGTGTGAACTGTGCATTGATTCCTACATACTTGCATATTGCACTTGTTATATTACTTTATGTTGACAATATCCATGAGATATACATGTTACAAGTTGAAAGCAACCGCTGAAACTTAATCTTCTTATGTGTTGCTTCAACACCTTTACTTTGATTTATTGCTTTATGAGTTAACTCTTATGCAAGACTTATTGATGCTTGTCTTGAAGTACTATTCATGAAAAGTCTTTGTCATATGATTCACTTGTTTACTCATGTCATTACCTTTGCTTTGATCGCTGCATTCATTACATATGTTTACAAATAGTATGATCAAGATTATGATGGCATGTCACTTCAGAAATTATCTTTGTTATCGTTTTACCTGCTCGGGACGAGCAGAACTAAGGGGATGCTGATACGTCTCCAACGTATCGATAATTTCTTATGTTCCATGCTACTTTATTGATGATACCTACATGTTTTATGCACATTATATGTCATATTTATGCATTTTCTGGAACTAACCTATTAACAAGATGCCGAAACGTCTTTTTTCTGCTGTTTTTGGTTTCAGAAATCCTAGTAAAGAAATATTCTCGGAATTGGACGAAACTTTCGCCCAGGGTCCTATTTTTGCACGAAGCTTCGAGAAGACCGAAGACCTAACGAAGTGGGGCCACGAGGAGGCCAGGGGGTGGCCGGCGCGGCCCAAGCCTGGCCGCGCCGACCTATCCCCTGGGCCCTCGTGTGGCCCCTCGCGTTGACCCTCCGCCTACTTAAAGCTTCCGTCGCAGGCCCCAGTGCAGAGCCACGATACGAAAAACCTTACGAGACGCCGCCGCCGAATCCCATCTCGGGGATTACGGAGATCGCCTCCGGCACCCTGGGGAGGGGATTCATCTCCCGGAGGACTCTACACCGCCATGGTCGCCTCCGGAGTGATGAGTGAGTAGTTCACCCCTGGACCATGGGTCCATAGCAGTAGCTAGATGGTCGTCTTCTCCTTGTTGTGCTTCATTGTTAGATCTTGTGAGCTGCCTAACATGATCAAGATCATCTATATGTAATTCTATATGTTGTGTTTGTCGGGATCCGATGGATAGAGAGTACTATGATTATGGTGATTATCAATCTATTGTTCATGTGTTGTTTATGATCTTGCATGCTCTCCGTTACTAGTAGAGGCTGGCCAAGTTTTTACTCTTAACTCCAAGAGGGAGTATTTATGCTCGATAGTGGGTTCATGCCTCCATTGAATCTGGGACAGTGACAGAAAGTTCTAAGGTTGTGGATGTCTTTTGCCACTAGGGATAAAACATTGATGCTATGTCTAAGGATGTAGTTGTTGATTACATTACGCACCATACTTAATGCAATTATATGTTGCTTTGCAACTTAATACTGGAGGGGGTTCGGATGATAACCTGAAGGTGGACTTTTTAGGCATAGATGCAGTTGGATGGCGGTCTATGTTCTTTGTCGTAATGCCCAATTAAATCTCACTATATTTATCATGTCATGTATATGCATTGTTATGCCTTTCTCTATTTGTCAATTGCCGATTGTAATTTGTTCACCCAACATGCTTTTATCTTATGGGAGAGACACCTCTAGTGACTGTGGACCCCGGTCCTATTCTTTACATAGCATACAATCTCTTGCAATTGTGTTTTCTGTTTTCTTTGCAAACATCTTCCCTCGTCGTTTAATCCTTTGTTACAGCAAGCCGGTGAGATTGACAACCTCACTGTTTCGTTGGGACAAAGTACTTGGTTGTGTTGTGCAGGTTCCTAGTTGGCGCCGGAATCCCTGGTGTTGCGCCGCATCACATTTCGCGACCATCAACCTTCAACGTGCTTCTTGGCTCCTCCTGGTTCGATTAAACCTTGGTTTCTTTCTGAGGGAAAACTTGCTACTGTGCGCATCATACCTTCCTCTTGGGGTTCCCAACGAACGTATGAGTTACACGCCATCAATAGTCCTCTCAAGCAACCCTGCAATTAAGATACAAGAAGTCTCTTGTGTCCCCAACACACCTAATACACTTGTCAGATGTATAGGTGCACTAGTTCGGCGAAGAGATAGTAAAACACAGGTGGTATAGATGGTGGTAATATTGCAGGAACTAAAGATGCAGTAAAACAGTAAATAAGCGATGTTTGCAGTATTTGGAAACAAGGCCTAGGGATCATACTTTCACTAGTGGACACTCTCAACATTGATCACATAAAAAATAAATAACTTCTCCTCACTTGTGCTACATACACTCTCTTGTTTGATAACAAACACCATTCATTGTGTAGGGCTACAAGAGCTCCCTCAAGCCGGAGTTAACAAGCTCCACAACATTCGAAGTTCATATTTAAGTAACCTCTAGAGCATAATAGACCGTTGCAATTTAGACCGAGTACTAACATAGTATACACACTGTCACCTTTAAGCTATGAAAGGGGGAATAGATCACATCAATACTATCATAGTAATAGTTAACTCCATAATCTACAAGAGATTACAATCATAACCTAAGCCAAGTACTACATGATGCACACACCGTCATCCTTTACATCATGAATAGACTACTTTAATAACATCACTAGAGTAGCACATAGATTAATAGTGATACAAAGCTCATCATATGGATCTCAATCATGTAAGGCAGCTCATGAGATCATTGTATTGAGGTACATGAGAGAGAGATTAACCACATAGCTACCGGTAGAGCCCTCAGCCTCGGGGGAGAACTACTCCCTCCTCATCATGGGAGACAACAACGGCGATGAAGATGGCGGTGGTGTCGATGGAGATGGCTTCCGGGGGCAATTCCCCGTCCCGGCGGCGTGCCGGAACAGAGACTTCTGTCCCCCGAAATGGAGTTTCGCGATGGCGGCGGCGCCCCTGGAGTCTTTATGGAGTTTTGTCAATTGGTCTCAAGTTTTTGGGTCACGAGGGGTTATATAGGCGAAGAGGCAGAGTCGGAGGGGCCAGGGGGCTCCCTCCCCATAGGCTGGCGCGGCCGGGGGCCCACCGCCGTATGGTGTGGGCCCCATGCTGCCCTTCCTCGTCTCCCCTTCGGACTTCTGGAACCTTCCGTGAATTATAAGATCGTGGGCTTTTGTTTCGTCCAATTCCGAGAATATTGCCCGAACAGCCTTTCTGGAACCAAAAACAACAGAAAACAAGAACTGGCACTTTGGCATCTTGTTAATAGGTTAGTTTCGGAAAATGCATAAAATCATTATGAAGTGTGAGCAAAACATGTAGGTATTGTCATAAAACTAGCATGGAACATCAGAAATTATAGATACGTTGGAGACGTATCATTGATCCTCATCTTGATGATTTTTTGCCTTTTTCTTTCTGTTTCAATGCACAAGACATTGGAAATAAGAGAGTAATATAGATGTGATACTAATATAACAATACAAATGTTACCTTTCTCTAGGTCCATTTTCTTCACATGTTGCTTTTCTATGCCCCAACTGTCCACATTGTTTGCATCTATTTGTGGTGCCAAATCTCTTTTTCTCTTTTGCATCATCGCCGTTGTCCTTCTCTTTTCCTTTTTCATCTACCTTTTTCTTCCCTTTACTGCTAACAACACCATCTTCAAGACAACCTTTGATTCTCAGTTTCCTCTGCCTCCCAACAGGTCTTTTTGAAATTGGTGGCACCATCTCAAAATCTAGAGTAACCTGAGGCCACTGAGACTTGTCTGTGATGGGTTCAATCTCTCCAGCATAAGCTGCCCGGAACATGGTCACTGAGTAGTAGTCATGCACATATGGATGAAAGTTGGTATTTGCGGTCCCGGAAAGCAAGTGCATGATCGCAAAGCTTCCTGGTGTACTGCCATTCTAGGCAAGTGCACTCATGACTGCCTATCTTCAAAACACGTCTAAGGTTATTCTTGTTGGTGTCCTTGACCTCACAACTTTCTCCTGTTGATCTTCCAACTTCCAAATGACCAAGTTCTCTAGTCCTATTATTTATCTGTTGAATGATATCAGGTAGTATAATTCCACGGAGCAATTTCCCAACCTCTCTCTGCATATGGAAAAGCTTCATGATTTTTTCTCTTACTGAGTTTGCTAGCTCATCTGGGGGAAGGTCCTTCATTCCTCTGATCCAACTATTGAAGCTCTCTGCTAGATTGTTGTGAATGTAATCACATTTTATTTCTGTGTTGAAGTCGCATCTCATCCACTTTAACTTATGATAAGTACTCAAGTAGGTAGCTACCTCAGGTTTAGCTTCCAATATCTTGGCCATATGGTAGTTAAATGTTTCTACACGGTAAGCCTTGGATGCTGGCCACATCCAACCAAACACGTCTCCATGAAACTTATTTTTCAAATTCCCCATTGGATGCCTAAAGCACTCCCTTTGCTCTGCTTGAGGGAAAATATTTTTAACTGCATTCTCTAACCCTTTGCATGCATCTGTACAAATAGCTAGATTTTAAAGATGTCCTATAGCCCTATGCAATTGTTGCATAAACCAAGTCCAATTATCCTCGATTTCTGATGAAAAGAATCCAAATGCCAAATGAAATATCCAGTTATGTCCATCTAGTGTTGTACATGCTGCTAACTGACCATTCCACTTTCCGTTCATAAAAGTTGAGTCTATACTAACATATGGTCTACAACCATTCAAAAAGGCATCAATACATGGCTTGAGTGCCATAAAAAATCTACAGAAATACACTTTACCTCCTTCACTCTTCACATCGACCTCTACAATGCTATCTGGAGATCTGTTCTCAATCTCAGCTTTGAAGTTCCATAGATATTGAAAGCTATGTCCCCATGTACCATATAATTTTTCCATTGCTTTTTCTTTGGCCCTCCAAACAGTCTGATATCCAATAGTAACTTTGTACTCAACATATAACCTTTTTTGCAGCTCCGCAGCACCGATGTTTGGTTCAGTCCGAAGTATGGGAATTGATTTTCTGCCACCCATGTTTGGTCTGCCATGCTTGAGACCACTTCAGCTGTTGACAAACAATTATGAGGCCTTGCTATTTTGTTAACCTGCGGGAAACAACTGTACCATCCATTAGTTGGTTTTCAAAATAGTTGCTACATGTAACATCAAAGGTTGATGGTAGATAAGTTAATATCCTGATTGTTTTTCCATCTTCTATTGTTCTAGCTGTTATTCTCCAATGATATATTTTTCCTTTACAGTGACCTATAAATCGAGTAGTATCACTAGCCTGTATCTGAATGTCAAACTTTCCTCTAATAACAAATGTTCTCAAGAGCATCTTGAACTCTTCCATCGAAGAGAATAAGGAACCTTCCTCAATCACCGGATGCTCTTCATCATACCAGAAATGATTCTCTTCGGGCATATTGTCAGGCACAGGGAAAGCCGCATCAGCAAGTAAATTCTCATCAATATCATCCATACAATCATTGATATTATCAATGGAGGCTTCGATAGCTGCTACGGCCGTAGCTCATTGATGCCCAGATCTATCACTAATTCCTAGCATCAAGCACAAGTTCTCTTCTGCTATAGAAACATCAATTTCATCTTCATTCACATGTGCTATCTCAATATGGGACCAATAAATGATTCTATCAATTGAACTACTTCCATCATTGGATTGGACAATATTCGAAGTAGACAAGTTTGTAGTATCCGTCATCGATGCCCTACTCAAAAACAAAAGTAGGTTTAGTTTAAAAAGTTAAGTACAATAAGGAGAATTATCTTAGTCTAAGCACTTGACAATTGAGAGGCTTCCATAAAGTTCCATCTTCCTTGTAAATGTAATGGAAGACTCGTTTAACATTTGAATCAAAATTGGACGATCTTCTACTACAGTTTGCAGTTGCTAATTAGTTTGAACAACCTGTTGTATGCTGAGTAGGCTTTCTTGAGGATAGTTACATACCTTTTAATAATTTGTTGTTGCACATTGATATTCAACTAATTTGCATGAAAATTAGGCATTGCTTGCTACCGCGAAGAGCCCGATCTAGGATCATCGAGGCACTGAAGCTAATTGATCACTGATAAGAAGTAGAAGATTTCAAAATAGGCAAGGCAAAAACTCGTTGGCACTGGAAAAAATCTTCCTTACAATAGTTGATTCAATGTACGGAGTACATGAGATTCTATGAAAAGATTATTTAGCAATGAAGTAGATTGTGCAATCAGCCAGGGGGAGATGAAGGATTACATGGATCGTGGTTGTCGTTCATGATTGCCGATCATGCCTGGTCCGTCCTTGGTTGTCGGGCAGGTGACGGCGGCGAGAAACACATAAGCCGAGCGCTGTCGTCACCCGCCCGACAACCAGGGGCGAACAAGGCATGATCGACAACCACGATCCATGTAACCCTTCCTCTCCCCCAGCATGCGGAATGGGGTCTAGGTCTCTAGGATGGCAAAAATTTCGCTACTAGCATAAGATCGTGATTGTTTCTCTACCCATATTTCCTTTTGCATTTTCATCCGTTGGTAACCACTATAATTTGTACGTCTGACAAGCTATTTAAAATGCATAAGATGGCAAAAATTTCTTGAGTGCTGACATAGATTTAGCGTGCGACCAAATAGAGTATATGCATTTACAAAAAAATCTAGTACATAGTAGAATTCACTATACCACTGCCTTTGAACACTTTGACATTGATAACGATTTTTTGAAGGTCCCATAGATCAGCAAGACTTGCTATATTTGGATATCATCTCTAGACATATTAGACAAAATATTGCAACGAATACATAGGATTAGGTAGAATATTATATTTTCACGCAGGTTGTAAATTATCTATTGTTCAAAACAATTTGCATGTATCAGATGGTATTTTAGCAATAAATACTGAATTATTTATCACTACATTCATATTGTATTCTATCATTTGTGTGTATCGTGGTATGGTTCTCTCGCAAAGAAAAATATTCTAATGATCTAGCCACAAGTGTAGTGGTTCATGGAAAAATGACTAATCCCACAAAAATAAAGATTGTTGCCATAATTACTTGCCACGATTGACTATTGCCCCCGAAAATTATGCGCCACAAAATGAGTGTAGTTGGCATAGGTTATTGCCACAAACGGCTATCGCAACGAGCTATCAGTTGCCACGATTCGTTACATGTTGCATTAAGCTATCTCCACAAACCAAACTATGTCATCAAGTGAGTTTTGCAACGGGAAAAAATGTGGCAACTTCCCACATGGTTGTTGAAATAACACATCTTATTGTCACAATTGTTTTTTTGTGGAAATAACCTATTACCATGCGTCCAGTCACAGCGACTGCTGATGAATTTCATTTCATGGCAACATATACATATTGCGACGATTTGGCATGTTTTGGAACAAATGATTTCGTTGCAATAGACCAGAATCCTTGTAGTCACTGCAGTACAATAACTGACAACTAGCAATAACTTTTCTTCGTAACCATATAAAGATAAGATCTTGTTTTAAAGTTGAGAGGACCTAGCGCTGAAGACGGATCGTCGATTGAATCAACGGCTTGAGAGATAATTTATTTTGAATTTCTGAATCGTGAAAGACTTCTTGCATGTATGTGAGTGTTAGTTGCTTCGCCGTTATAGGGCCAAATGCCAACTTATCGTGTCAAGGGGAACTAGTTTCATGGGGCATGTGTGCTTAGTAGAATAATCTGAAACTATATTTTATCGTAGATATTAGAATAGTATTAGAATATTTATATCATATATATATATATAGTTGGTCAAACTTAGAAATAGTGACTTGTGACAAGATTTGTATGTTTAAACAACATAATTTGTTTTAGAAAAACAGGGCAGAAGCCCCAGTTCCATTGCTGAAACTAAGTTTTACAATCATTTTTTACAGGCATCACCCACATCTTGACATGAAAGCAAAGTTTTTCTAAACCCCAACCAACACAAAATGACAGCAGACCAGGACCAACGCAAGTCTAAACTGAACTAACACCAGGGGAAGGGGGAGTATACATCCACATCATATGGGTACAGAAAAGGAAACTAAGGGCTCTCAAGAAGCCTGAAACCTTCACCATCACCTACTAGCATCAGGGCATTGGCTCCCAAGGTCCTAGCTAGATCAGCTGCCGTGATCAGCATAGGTCCCGACCCCTTCTCGCAGTTCATGTCAGACACTTCTAGTGCAGTCCTTGCCTTCTTCTCTGGAGTCAGCCAGGCTCCAGGCACAACAACAGAGGTGGCATTCTAGCAAGGAGCTCCAACTTGTTCACCGTCATCACCAACCTTCCTCTTTCTTCCTCTTTCAGCAGGATTTTCCATTGAGCAAGGGTGCAAGCCACCTTTCTCCACAACACCTGCATACCAATCCATTGAGTTCGGTTGAAGACCATGTCATTTCTGGTAAGCCAGATAGTTCTCAAAATAGCAGCATTAAGCATATTAACCAAAGCATGCGTTTTCTTGTCTTTTCATAAGGCAGAAATATCATTTATGGATCTAATTTGAGGATGAAGTTCCAACACCTTCTTAACCTCAGCCCAAATATTGGAAACTACAACACACTCAAAAAACAGATGTTAACAGGATTCAATCTCATTGTAGAAAACACATGTCAAGTCATCTACATTTTGCCTTCTGCTCAAATTATCTCTAGTGAGGAGTTCGTTATGAGCCAAAAGCCATAGGAAGAAATGAATATTAGGAGGGACTTTCAACTTCCAAACACAATGGATATCAATGGGTTTTAAACAACATAATTTCAAATAGATTATTTTGAATCACTATGCTACTGCTACTTAGGCCGGATGAGGTGGGATGAGTAGGAGATCCCAAATACTCAAAAGTTCATCGGGTTCTTTTTCGATAGAAGATCATTGAGTTCTTAAAAGCAAGAGCTTAGTTTTCATCTTGTTCTAGCTAAAAACTAACCATCAAATTGGCAAACTGACCACCCTCTCTTCTCTAGTTCACCCGACACCAGAAAAGCATTATACGTCAGAAATTGGTTCTTATTCAGCTATAGATTGTCAAATTTAGTAATGTTTGACAACCAAAATTTTCACTCGGAGACAGCATGAATTCTACTTCTGATGAAGAAGCTTAGTTTTATGAATTCTACTTCTGATGAAGAAGCTTAGTTTTACCCTTTTTCTACTTCTCAATTAACTGAGACTTAAGTTAGTTTTAGATCGACTCTAAACCGTTAGATTTACATTATGATTCAGTAAAATTAGAATTACACATAGGTGTGTAAGTACACATGGTTTTGCAATTGCACATCATCTTTTACCGTTAGTCGGGTGACCGAGAATTAAGTTAGTTCTAGATCGAGGGACAGTTAGTTTCTTATCACTACGGGAAAAACTATCTTTGCACGGCAAAGGCTTTACCGTGCGTTGCCGCACGGCAAAGACCGCACGGTAAAGTCATTGACGGCAAAGGCTTCTTTGCCGTGCGCCTCACCAATGTTGCACGGCAAAGGTCAAAGGTTGCTTCTTTGCCGTGTGCTAAATATGTTTTATCTAAAAAAAAGCTCCAAACTGATCAGTCTGGGATTCGAACCTAGGACGCAGAGTAGGGAAAGCGTGCAACCTTGCCACTGAGCTAAGCGTTCATTTGTTGATAACTATACCACGCCACACCTTTTGAGCTGAGAAGAAATCCAGTTTTTACATCTTTGCCATGCGCTTACACTAGGCAAAGGCTTGCTTTGCCGTGCGTTTGTTAAAAACACTAGGCAAAGGCGTGCACGGCGATGCCTTTTGTGCTTTGCCGTGTGCCAGCGTCTTTGCCGTGTAGCCTATCTTTGCCGTGCGCTATGTTGGTCCTTTGCCGTGCGCTCTCTTCCGTCGTTGCCGTGAATCAAATCTTTGCCGTGCGCTCGTGTCTGTGTTTGCCGTGGCCAAAATCTTTGCCGTGCGTTTTTCTACGTGCGCATGGCAAAGAAATCTTTGCCGTGCGGAAACACACGGCAAAGATGCAATACACAGCAAAGACCTTTGAAATACATTATGAAAAGTTATAGGACTGTGCTAATAAGGACACATGTCTCTGATTAGGTTTCTTTGGACTCGACTCAAATATGATATGGTAACTAGGATGTGAAGTGGAATCCCACCTAAATTCCACTTGTAATGTATTTTGCTTTTTAGTGTAAATTTTGATACTAAATAACTACAAAATATAAAATACACTATAAGTAAAGTCCTGGTGGGATCCCACCTTGACACCTTAATGCTAACTGAGACATGGATGCAGGCACCTGAGATTCCTTTTGGGTTTCAAACTTTGAAGTGTTTTATATCTTAAAACGTAAGTGGTAATCATATCAGTTTTTAATTGTTTTTGTCACGACGAGATCTTCAAAACTATACGGGTGCTGATATCTTCGATTTTATAGGGTCCGATGTTAACTCCTCGCGCCAACTGGAACTAGTTTTGTTGGGGCACGTGTGATTACTAGAATAATCCATAATTATATATTATGATAGATATTAGTTTAGTATTATAGTCTTCATATATTTGTATATATAATCGTTCAAACATAGAAGTAATAACTCGTGATAAAATTTGTATGCTTGACAACGGAACTGCAAACAGGCTATTTTCATTCAATCGGAGGTAGTGTGCTACTGTTAGACTACTCATAGTGGGGAATAACATAGCTAGTAACATTAATAACATGCCATATCAACTAAGCAATTTAATGACATGACATATCATTAATTGAGAAAGAGAGAGTAGTGGTAACTATAGCTATGTTACCACTACTCTCTAATAAATAATAGCTATACAAAGTAATAAATATGACATTCTACGTTACTATATCTATGATACTACCCACTATGAAGGTAGTAACATGTGCATGTTACTACCTAATCTTACTCTTCATTATGACTAATCTTAATAAGCATGGCATAGCTTCGTTTGCATCTTGTTCTAGCTGAAAATTAACCACCGAACGAACTGATCGTCGTCTCTTCTCCAGTTCAACCCGGACAACAAAAGACATTATATGTCGGAAATCGGTTCTTGTTCATCTATAGATTGTCAAATTTTGTAATGTTTGACCACCAAAAATTTCACTCGGAGGCAGCATGTGATTTCTACTTCCGATGAAGAAGTTTAGATTTATGTTGTTTATGTTCTAGCTCAAAAGTGACAACTAATCGTCATCCAGTTCAACCCGGCGGCCACCCACAAGGCCAGAAATGGCCGAGGGCAAAACCGCAGCAACGATCATTTCAGCTGGAGGAATCTCTCTTCTCCCGCCTATTCTTAGCCCCTCTGTCGCCGCGACCCTTTTCTCCCCACCACCTCCTCGATCCCTCCCTTCCCTTGCCCATGCGCATGCAAAACGACGTAGCCGCCTAGCCTCGCCTGAGCTCGCGCGTCCTCCCCCGCCACACGCACGTACGTGCGGTCACGACCGCGCCACCGCCGTACCCGCGGGCGCGCGCAAGATCGAAGCCCGGCCGTACGTGCTCCAACGAACGAATCAATCCCTCCCGGCACGAACGCACTCACGTCGATCGCCGCCGCTGGCCCCATGGCGCGGCTGCGGCCGCCCGGACATTTCTACATCGCCGTCGTCATCATCATCTCCGTCGCCGCCGTGGTCGCGTCTGCGGACGACGGGGGCAAAACGGAGGGCGACGTGCTGGTGGCGTTCCGCGACACGCTGCGCGCCGCCGACGGCTCGCCACCGGGCCCGCTCCGCTCGTGGGGCACGCCCGGCCCGTGCAACGGAAACCACTCCTCCTGGTACGGCGTCTCCTGCCACGGCAACGGCAGCGTGCAGGGGCTCCAGCTCGAGCGCCTCGGCCTCGCCGGCGGCGCCCCGGAGATGGGCTCCCTCTCGGTGCTCCCCGGCCTCCGGGTCATCAGTCTCTCCGACAACGCGCTCACGGGGCCCTTCCCCAACGTGTCCCAACTGGGCGTGCTCAAGATGCTCTACCTGTCACGGAACAAGTTCTCCGGCGTGATCCCCGTCGACGCCTTCATGCACATGCGCGGCCTCCGGAAGCTCTACCTCACTTCCAACGACTTCTCCGGGCCTGTGCCGAGCTCCATCACGTCGCCGAGGCTGCTGGAGCTGTCGCTTGCGCATAATAAGTTCGACGGCCCGCTCCCGGACTTCTCCCAGCCGGAGTTGAGGTTCGTCGACGTCTCCGAAAACAACCTCTCCGGCCCCATCCCCGCCGGCCTAAGCCGCTTCAATGCCAGCATGTTCCAAGGTACTAATAGGCAGATCCCAATCTATCCTTTGCTGTACTATCTTCTGACCGAATCGAAAGTGTGCATGAAGAATCGAGAGTGCGTTCTTGATCGTGAATTGATTCGGGAAAAGTGTGCGTTTCTCCGCAGGCAACAAACTCCTGTGCGGCAAGCCGCTGGACGCGGTCTGCGACCCCGCGTTGTCGCCCGATGACGGCATGTCCCCGTTCGTGAAGATCGCCATCGCGCTCATCATCGTCGGCGTGCTGCTCGCCGTCGGGGGCATCGCCACGGGCGTCCTCGGCCGCCGGCGACGGAGGAAGCGACGCGCGAAGCGGACCGACGGATCCGTGACCCTCCCAAACGGCGAGCAGACGCCGTCCAACCCGGTTCTGGAGACAGCGCC
Organism: Lolium multiflorum; assembly: GCA_030979885.1. Taxonomy (NCBI): domain Eukaryota; kingdom Viridiplantae; phylum Streptophyta; class Magnoliopsida; order Poales; family Poaceae; genus Lolium; species Lolium multiflorum. The sequence goes on along the minus strand of CM061752.1, from coordinate 48,840,636 downwards.
GTGCGTCGCCATGAGCCAGGCCGCCCCCGTCGCCGCGTCGGCGAAGCGTGGAGGGCGGCGCGACGAGCACGGGCGCCTGGTGTTCATCAGTGAGAGCCGCGTGAGGTTCGAGATCGAGGACCTGCTGCGCGCGTCCGCCGAGGTGCTCGGCAGCGGCAACTTCGGGTCCTCGTACAAGGCGACGCTGTTAGAGGGCTCGTCGGTGGTGGTCAAGCGGTTCAAGGACATGAACGGCGTCGGGCGCGAGGACTTCTCGGAACACATGCGTCGCCTCGGCCGCCTTGACCACCCCAACCTCATCCCGCTCGTCGCCTACCTCTACAAGAAGGAGGAGAAGCTCCTCATCACCGACTACATGTGCAACGGCAGCCTAGCCAATCTCCTCCATGGTACGTGTCGTGGATCGTTCTTGCAAACAATCATCTTCACAGATCGTACATGTATATCCAATGTAATTAAGCTGATTGAGATCTCTTGTGAACTTGCGATTGATGTACAGGGGGTCGAGGAAAGGCGTTGGACTGGGGGAAGAGGCTGGGGATCATCAAGGGTACGGCAAGGGGGCTGGCGCACTTGTACGACGAGCTGCCGATGCTGACGGTGCCGCACGGGCACCTCAAGTCGTCCAACGTGCTCCTCGACGCCGACTTCCGGCCGGCATTGTCGGACTACGCGCTGGTGCCGGTGCTGACGGCGACGCACGCGAAGCAGGTGATGATGGCGTACAAGGCGCCCGAGTGCGTGGAGGCGCACGGGAAGCCGTCCAAGAAGAGCGACGTGTGGAGCCTCGGGATCCTCATCCTCGAGATTCTCACGGGGAAGTTCCCGGCGAACTACCTCCGGCAGGGGAGCAAGGGCACCACCGACCTCGCCGGGTGGGTAAACTCCGTCGTCACGGAGGAGCGCACGGGGGAGGTGTTCGACAAGGACATGGCGGTGGCGGGCGAGGATGCCGATAGCGAGATGCTCAAGCTGCTCCAGGTCGGGCTCGCGTGCTGCGAGGCCGACGTCGACAAGAGATTGGACCTCAAGGCCGCCGTCACCGGAATCGAGGAGGTCAGGGAGCCGGAGCCTGCATCGACGAGCCAAGGCGAATCGAAATCATAACTAACCAAAAGTTCAAATCAACTCACACACTGATAAAATCAGATCGAACTCAGACAATGGATTATCGGTACAACATGCACTGCGTTGCATTGCATTGCATCTGGTGGAACTCTGAGGCGTGAGCGGGAATGCCGGATGGTTTGGTGCCCTTAACTCGATGTATTAATCATCCACCCCTGGTGATGAACATACGAACATTTGAGCCGGGATGGTTAGTACTAGGGGTTTTGCGATGGAATGGAATTCATGACAAATTTCGAGCAAACATGTAAATTAAATCGGTTTAGCATGATTTGATGTTAAAAGATGAGGAAGAATGTGGGCCATGTTACGTTAGTGTGTAGTAGAGAGACTACATTTATTCTTGTTTATTTATTCTTATATTTTCCATCTATGTAGAAGTTGGTTGTATATTCTTTTGTATTTTTTTTCCATACACACACATACGATGATTCAAGATACCCCGCAAATTTTATCGGCTAAGAATGCGATCTTGACAGCCCCCTTTTCAGAAGAGGAGGTGTACGATGCAATCTCACAGATGGAACTTAATAAAGCTCCTGGTCCGGATGGTTTTCCGACGGAGTTTTATCAAAAATTCTGGGAAGTAATAAAGAAGGACTTGATGGCGCTATTCATTCAGTTTAGTAAAGGGGATTTACCTCTTTACAAACTTAATTTTGGCGTAATCACGTTACTTCCCAAGAAAGAAGATGTAGTCCAAATACAACAATATAGACATATTTGTTTGTTAAATGTATGTTTCAAAATATTTAATAAGGTTGGTACTAATAGAATAACGGGGATTACCCCAAGAATTATAAAACCAACACAATCTGCTTTTATGCCGGGTAGAAACATTTTTGGAAGGGGTGGTCATTCTTCATGAAACAGTTCATGAGTTACATAGTAAGAAAATGGATGGGGTTTTGTTTAAAATTGATTTCGGAAAAGCATATGACAAAGTGAATGGCCCTTTTTGCAACAAACATTGAGAATGAAAGGTTTTACTCCAGAGTGGAGTAGACTAGTTCGGCAGTTTGTTCAAGGGGGAGTGTTGGTGTCAAGGTAAATGATGACATTGGTCATTATTTTCAGACAAAAAAGGGCTGCGTCAAGGGGATCCTCTATCTCCAATGCTTTGTAATATTGTAGTGGATATGCTTGCCATCTTAATTGACCGGGCAAAAGAAGATGGTCAAGTAGGAGGACTTATCCCGCATCTTGTTGAGGGTGGTATCTCTATATTACAATATGCTGATGACACGATCCTTTATTTAGAACATGATTTACAAAAGGCGGTTAATATGAAATTAATTTTATGTCTGTTTGAAGAGTTGTCGGGACTTAAAATTAATTTCCACAAAAGTGAGATTTTTTGTTTCGGAAAGGCCAAGGATAAGGAGGATCAATATAGAAAGATATTTGGATGTGACGTTGGTTCACTTCCCTTTAGATACTTGGGTATCCCAATTCATTATAGAAAACTCAGGAATTCTGATTGGTATCCGGTGTAAACCCGATTTGAGAGCAAGTTGGGATGCTGGAAAGGGAAATTACTATCTTATGGGGATAGATTAGTCCTTATCAATTCAGTTTTAACTAGTTTACCAATTTTTATGTCGTCCTTCCTACAAATACCCGTTGGGGTGAGGAAACGATTGGACTTTTATAGATCTAGATTTTTTTTGGCAGTCTGATGAACAAAAAAAGAAATATAGACTCACGAAATGTAATATTGTCTATAGACCTAAAGATCAATGGGGTTTAGGTATTGAGGTGCTCGAAATTAAGAATATATGTTTATTAAGCAAATGGCTTTTTAAACTTCTTAATGAGGATGGAGTGTGGCAAGAATTGCTACATGCCAAATACTTAAGACATAAGACCGTTTCTGAGATCCAGGTTAAGCCTACCGATTCGCCCTTCTGGAAGGGGTTGATCGGGGTTAAGGATGATTTCTTTTCTAGAGGTTTTTTCAAGGTGGGTGATGGAACGAATACCTGTTTCTGGGAAGATATATGGCTAGGAAAAGTTTCTTTAGCTCAGCAATATCCGTCTTTGTATAATATTGTGCATCATAAAAATGTAACAGTGGCTCATGTGTTACCTCAAACCCCTCTGAATATTAGTTTTAGACGGGTGTTGAATGGTAACAAATGGACCTCTTGGTTACAATTGCGTCGCAAATTAATGATGGTAAATTTGAATGAAGAAAAGGATCTTTTTGTCACCAAATGGATTGTTTACTGTCAAATCTATGTATGAGGATCTTATGACTGACCATACCCCTTTTTTGCGAAAGTATCTCTGGAAGGTTAAAATTCCTCTCAAGATAAAGATTTTCATGTGGTTTCTGAGTAATAAGGTTCTGTTAACTACAGATAATCTAGCTAAACGACATTGGAATGGGTGCACCAAATGTGTTTTTTCTGGAGACAAGGAAACTATTTACCACCTTTTCTTTGAGTGTCCTTTAGCTAAGCTACTTTGGCATATCGTTAATTTCACATACGATCTACCACCTCCAACCAATACTACTAATATGTTTGGTAATTGGTTGAATGGAGTAGATATACAAAGGCTTTTATCCGGATTGGTGTCTCGGCCTTATGTTGGTCTATATGGAAAGTCAGAAATGATATTATCTTTAACAAAACAAAATCTTTTCATTTCTTGCAGGTTATCCATATGGTGTCTCATTGTGTTCAGCTTTGGGTCCTCCTGTCGCCGGAGGGACAGCGGGATGCTATGGTTTCTTGATGCACACAGGTCCAGATGGTCGCTCGGGATATTTGGTGCCTGGTTGGCTGGCATTATACTAGGATATTGCTTTGATGTGTACCCAGAATAGTTCATGCTTTTTTCGCTGGTTGATTTTTGTATCAATTCTGGGCGATGCTTGAGTTGTAATACAATACTAAATTTGAATCTTTTTAATAAAAGGCAGTGTGCATCATCATGATGCATAAGCTGGGGTCATATCCCCATTTCGAAAAAATATATTCTTTTGTATTATATTATACGGATCCTTTATAGTATGATTAACTAGGTAGATTAGAGCATCTCTAGCAGATCACGTAATCTAACCCTAAAAACTATTATGAAATACATGTCCGAGAAGGGGAATATCTGTGTTGTCATCCACGAGGAGCTCGCTGGCATCAACGACCGGAGCTCACCAACGAGAACGGCGGTGGGGTCTGCAAATAGGTCAAGGCGGGCAGTTACTATTTTTCCTTTTTTGTAATATTTAGCGGCGGCATGCCACAAAAGGGATACACAACGAAAAAGATAAATACTGGCAGTGTTGTTGCCTGTATGCCACCGATAGAAATTATCAGTGGCGCTATACCAGCGGCGTGCCACATGCATGTCGCTAAACGTGCCGCCGTAAAGGGATACACAACAAAAAAAAGATAAATACTGGTGGTGGTGTTACCTGTACGCCACCGATAGCAATTATCAGCGACGTTATACCAGCGGTGTGCCACATGCATGCCGCTAAAGCCTATTTTGGTACGTCGCGGGTAGGATTTTACCTAGTAGTGAACACCATTGAAACTCTTGGGCTAAATGATGATCTTTCCCTTGATCTCGGTTGCATTTTATACGAGCGAGGAAAGTCCCACCACGGGCAAAGAAGAGGAGGTAGCGATTGGAGTATTACTCACAAAGTATATATCTCTAATATTGTTAGCAGTCCTCCTTAATCACAACCTTGTGAGTGGTTGACGTTACGCTTGAACTCATCAAAATCCTTGACTGGCAGTGACTTTGTAAAACCATCTCCAAGTTAATCTTTGCTAGAGATAAACTTGATGTCTAGCATTTTACTTGCAACTCTTGCTCTGATAAAATGATAATCAATCTCAATGTGTTCAGTCCTTACATGAAAGTCAGGATTTGGAAATAAATAGGTGGCACCTAAGTTGTTGCACCATAAGCATGGTTTTTCCTTTAATGAGACACCCAGTTCTCCAAGAAGGGCTTCAACTCAGATGTGGCATTGGCTAGAGCTTTATACTCAGCTTCAGTACTTGACCTTGAAACTATGGCTTGTTTTCTGGCAATCCATGAGACCAACTTTAGCCAAAGAAATATAGCAAAATCTCATGTAGATCTTCTATCATCAAGACAACCCGTCCAATCTGCATTAGAAAAATCACTAAGCATGATGGAAGAGGACTTTTGAAAAGTAAGCACAACATTCGGACTACCCTGAACATATCTCAAAATTCTCTTAGCAGTTGTCTAGTGAGAGATTGTTGGATCATGTAAATACTTACAAACCTTATTGAATGAGAATGAAATATCAGAGTGTGCCAATGTCAAATATTATAAGGCGGCCACAATGCTTCTATATTCAGTATTGTCATCAGGGCTAAGACCCTCAGTAAGAGATAACATTTCATTGGAAGATAAGGGTGTAGGAGATGAAGTACACTTTTTCATACCAACATTTGTAAGTAAATCAGTAGCATATTTTATTTAGTGAGAAGAAAACCATCATTAATCTTCTTTACCTCAATGCCGAAGAAGAAGTGTAGATCTCCGAAATACTTTTGAATGTTTGCGGGCACCATGTTTTTTTACCATATTATAGATTTTTTTTTACCATAGGGCACCATGTTTTTATTTACCTTTGATTGTTTTTAGTTTTTCCTATGCACTCTTGCAGTAGAAAGAGAGTTTATTTTTAGTTATCTCTCTGGTCATTTAAATAAAGTACCAAGTTTAACTTATTTCGATGTCTTAAAGTTGTCAAACATAAGAGAAGTTGCTGATTTCTGCATGCTATATTTTAGTGCATAATTTTTGTACTTTGTTTGGTAGCTCCTAAAATCACGAAAAATTCACCGAAGCTGCAACTTTTCATCCTCTATAAACCTGAAATTGGAAAAAATTCTTGACATGTATAAGTGGTCGAATTCAACTTTTTTTTTGCTGCAACTAAGAATCTGGATAGATTCTACCTATTAGTGTTTGAGTCATTACTTTGTGTCCCAAAATGATTTTCCATGAATCTTTTGATATGCTAGGAATGTGTAGGACACTATATTCTTTCTGGAACATTAATGATCTTTTTCTTTGGATTATATTGTACCAATCATCCTATTCTTGTACAACTAATGTCATCCCATAGAAAAGAAATGGGAGAAAGTTTTGTGTTGAAGTTTTTTCACATGGAATGGAGGAACACCACACTAAGAGCTATCCAAAAATGGTGAAGACCATAAGCTTGGGGATGCCCAAGGAACCCCACGGGACCTACTTAAACTCTTGGTTTGCAAACATCTAAACTTTTATTTTTTGAGCAACATGGAATGATCGCATAAACTTGGAGCATCTTTGTTAGTGTAATGTCTAATTTCGTTTGTAAATAAATGAGACCACCATGACAGATATTCTTTCATGCTTAGGAAAGAGCTACTGAAATAAACTATGACACGAATGAGATCCTTGATTAAAAGAAGTTGTATGCAATAAAGAGAAAAGGGAATGACAACAAAAAAGCTTAAATCCGAAGTTATGCTTAGTGTCGCTAGTTTCAAATACTTTCATGAATAATATTTTGCTACTGCCTTATATAGTTCTACCTTTTGCTCATATACATGAATGTTTAATACTAAGGAGTCTTGTTGATAATAAATGATTGGCACTATGGACACTATGGCATGCTTCTAGATCTTTTTGCTAGCCTAAACATTCTCAAAACAAGCTAAGACTTGTTTTCAAATACCTCAAACTAAACACCCACCATACCTACCTATGTGACACTTTGCTACTACAAGTATAATATGTGTGCTATGCCTCCAAATACTTCAAAATATCTCTTTTGTGTAGTTTTAAGCTCAAGAAAAAGAAAGGTATGTGGTGGTACCACTATAGACATTTATGTGGTTGACATCTTCTCTTTCTTAATAGATGGTCCCATTTTGCTGATCCCACAGCGAGCCACGTCACCTCATTAAAAAATTCACCTTTCTCTCATTGTTCCTAAGTGTAGCCAACATTTTTACTTCCTAGACCGGACACGGCAGGACTCTCGAGCCGAACGAGAGCAGTTTCACCCACGGCAGGAGCGGAACGACCGGACCTTCGTCGCCAAAACCACGCACCTCCACCAGATGGGCCGACCGATGTTTCCGTGTGCATGGATTTCCCTCGAAGCCACTTCATGGGCTGGATACATGGGCTAGACTTTGTGGACTGGACGTCGCTTCGCGACTCGCAGGTCGTTCGTCCTGAAAGGAGCAGTCCCCGACTTGCCGTTCGTCTTCGGGCACTGAATCTCCGCCGCCGCGACGTACGACCTTCTCGCAACAAATGCTCCCACCGCGACAGGCGCATATCTCACTAACCGTGCAGCAACTCTTCTCCGTTTTCCACTTTTGTTGCCATTTATTCTTCTCGATTTACTGCACACCTCCGCCCATCTTCTTCAAATACAGTCCAGCTCCTCATTCCTTCAGCATCCCTCCTATACTCTATCTCCATCCTGTGTTCAGCTTTTCATCCATCCACTCCTTGCCCACTAGATCGACATGGATCTGTTGCTCCAATCTCACTCTGACCCATATGGATTTGATGATTTATAATGTATTTCTTTTAGATTTGCTTTTGTTGCCGGTAGGAATTTTTTGTCAGCTAACATAACTGTACGGTTTTGTTTACCTACAAATCTTATTTGACAACTTTATTTATCATGACAGGTTCTAAATTGTAAAAAATTCGAATTTCTCACCTTGCAGCTTTGCCGGAAGTCAGTATAATACTCAACATCTGGTATGTGAGCCCAAATTCCTCTTTATGGCTTCCTATTATGTGTGCTTCGTTGATTTGAACTGCAGGTGTGTCGATGATGTCAGTATGATCACCATATACTCATGAAAAAAAGTATCAGCAGATATCGGAGACAATACACAGGTGAGTTTCCACTTATCGATATCTCAATGTAAATTTGATCATGATCTCTCACCACACCATGAGCGCTGCTAAAAGGAGAGCGTCCAAAGTTGGAATTAGTATTGGTAGTACAAAGTTGCTTCGTCAAAAGGACGGTACAAACAGAAGATCCAAAGTAGATGCCATGGTCTATCTAGCAATTGTTTTCTCAATGCAAATTTGATCATGATCCAAAGTATTAAGAGATTTCATGCTTGCAGTCCTTTCGCTATTGGCAGATTATATTGGTTTTAATGTTGAATCATTGAAATATAATAGTCAGAATTGTATTGCAGATTAGGCATTCTTTCGTATAAAATAAATATCTTCAGGTGGGAGCTAGATTGTGACATCTACGTTGGATCAATCGGCTGTGCAATGTTTTACCATGTTTGAGTTCACTACCTTTCATTATTGTAGTGTTCTCTCCGCAGTGTACTCTTCATCAAGATGTATTCTGATAGTTGATGCACGGGAGAGCTATCTACTCAACTTTGACTGTTTTCCTTGCACTCTTCGTGCAACATTGCACATCTAACTATAATGTTTAATGTTTTCAGCATGTTTCAACTTCATTATTCATAATTTCATATCCAATATGTTTTGACGAATCATATATTCTCACTTCCGCAGATATACAAGTAGGCCGTTCGACTGTAATACCTTACACATATGCAATCTGAATTTGTCATATTTGTTGATTAGACGGATCAACTCATGTGGGTGGAGGCTACCACTTCCTGTATAAGAGTACCGTTTATAGTTAGCACAAATGAGCCCACTGATTTTTTTATATATGGGTCATACTTTGCAATTGTCGGTCCGAAAAGTGACATGCATAACTCTTTATCTATACAATGTCCCGCTGCAACGCGCGGGGTATCATCTAGTTTTATAAGTTGTTTGTTAGCTCAACCATGTTATTCTGGAGAAAGCTTTCGCTTGATATGATGTTATTTTTGTTGTGGGTTCCCATCGGTGTGAATTGAAATAAACACTATGGAGTTCATATAATGAGAATCTTGGTGGAAACTTGCGGCATGAACATTCTATGAAGCTATTTTATAAAAAGCTATGAAAATTGTAAATAAAAGAAAGTGCTGAGGTGATTCATTTGTCTGTTGTCTTGTCTTCTTAAGTATGGTTATGACGCGCAAACAATGAAAATAAGAATTTCAAAATGGCATTTCCTACTAAGGGGCAAGAGGTACATCAGTTGACGCTTTTTAGGACATTATATGTTTACAATGATAGGCTTAAGTGTCCTAACTATCTAGCATGAAGTGTGGGTACTCATGGTGAAGGTGCATGAGATATTCAAATTGTAGGATGTCAAGCATATAAACCATAGAATCTCTAAAAAAAAGTAAAACGATTGGACCCCCATCCTTATGAGTACCGTAGACATGAACTACATATCTTAAAACTTTATTTTATGATCTCAACTATCTTTTACTTTATTGGAGGTCTAACACATATGTTCTTACTTGCCTTTTGTTATCCAAGAGTCAAAATAATCAAAATAAGAGTATCCAAAAATAAAAGAAACAAAAGAGTCTTCCATAAATTCTATAGGTTCATCCAAGATTTATGGTCTATATTACTTTTTATTTGTTTGAGCACAAGACAACTTATTGTTGAGCATGTTTTGTAGATTGTAAAAGATATCACTTTATAACTCGCTTGCTTGTTGTTATTCTTTAAAAATCGAACCTTATAAACTTTTTATGACAATGCAAATAAGCAAAACAACAAACTCCAAAATTCATGTTAGTTTTATCACATTTATGCTCGAGGACGAGCATAGTGATAAGGGATTAACTTATCAATGCCTACGGGTTGTAGACTAGGGTTTAGTTGGAAGTAGAGGGCAAGTAGATCTCGAAGGTTTCAGACGGAAAAGTACTCGGCTGCTATGAAAACTAGGGTTGCGTGGAAACAATGAATCGATCCTCTCTTTGTCCCTCGACTCCCCCTTATATAGGAGGCGGAGCCGAGGGTTGCATAATACACAAGTTACAGAGTTCGGGAGGGTTTCAGACCCGTCTCTATAGTTACAAGTTAATATTCCTAATACAATCCTATCTTTCCAAACTATTTTCCGACTGGGCCTCTGGGATTTGTAAAACTTCGGGTCGTGGGCCTTCAGTAAACCTCGGGTACCATCTTTGGCAGGCCCATTGGGGATGCCTATGTCAGTAGCCCGAGATTTTGCTTGAATCGAAGAGTCAGGGAAAATCTCCATCTTTACAATTTGCATATGAGTTCTTCAACTCGACAAATAATCTTTTCAAAGGATTTATATATTGTACAGGGATAACGGTAATTGGGGCTGGTTCGTCTGATAGATCAGGTACCAGTTAACTGCTCTCGTAGCAATCCACCAAAACCTACTTCAAGATCACGTCCCTGGACATGATCTCGGGATACTGGTGTAATTCGAAATGTGCCGCTTAAGGTCTTACAGATGCCGAATTCCAGTCATGTTTATCGGGTACCTAACGCGTCCGTTAGGATTTTTCTTAATCTGTTGATACGGAAAAAAAGTAACAAAGCGCCGTCAGGCGGTGCCACGCCGCACAGGACGGATCCGGGGACTTACCTTCGCAGAGTTTTGCGGCATTCAGAGATTATTTCGCGACTTAGGCGCTCTGAGAATATATTGTCGAGTGCTTTTCCGGCTGCTGGAATAGCACATTTTTTCGAGTCAACGGATGACTTATATTGCTTTTAACTTATCCTCCTGATGGGAGTATATGAAGAGTTATTTTGATAACTCGAAATATACTCATCAGTACTGATTATATTTCATCGGGAACGTGAACAGCGTTCCCGATGGGAGTAGCTCCGAGGCTACAGCCAAGTGCTTGTACTTGGTTGTAGGCTCACCTTTGTAGTATCTTAGCCACTATATTGTTATATCTCAAGCTTCTGTTCATATTTATCGGGTGCGCGAACAGCGCTCCCGATAGGAGTAGCCCCCGAGGCTACAGTCGGGATTTATACTTGACTGTAGGCTCCAATTTGTCTCTACCGCAATATTTAGAATCAAACCCTTCTAAATCATCTTCATCAACCTTATCGAAACTTCTTTATAAAGTAGCCCCCGAGCACTTGAACAAAAACTTGTATTTGGTCAAAGGCTCTCGAGATTATCAGTCGTCTTCTATTGTCGCCAATTTTCAAATTATCAATGCCGAGATTTTCCCATTTGATAGAGTGACATCAGTGCTGACGATAGCCACGACCACTGTATCGGGAAGACGCGAGAGCTGTCCCTTCGTTGACCTGCGGGCCCGAAATCTGTGACACACGTTCCTCCACTTTTTCTGCCACACGCACTGTAGCTCCTGTTCGGTTCCATCACAGTAAAAATACGTTTTTACCCCTTGATCCACGTGTAAATCATCAAGCCCATTCACACAGCATCCAATAGTGCGTCAACTTGCAAATTTGACTATTAAAGACCTTCTTCTTCCTCCGTTCTCCCCTTCGCTGCGCCGCACCTCTGCTTCTCTCTCTCCAAATTCCCCATTGCCAAATACGCTCCTGCGCCCGTGCCTACTGCCTTTCTGCAGCCAGCTCCACTTAATGCCGCCGCGTACTAAGCTCACCAAGCACACCTCCTCCATGGCGACAGAAGGCCTACAATCCTCCGAGTGGGAGAGATCTAGGATCTCAAATCAAGATGTGAACCTGCTCAAGAAGCTTGGGTTCATGAAGAAGGAGAACACGCTTATCTTCCCTGGCGACGAGAGCTACCCCACGCCACGCATTGGATACCGGGTAACTTTCGTCGACCATCTCATCCGTGGCCTAGCTACTCTAATCTATGAATTTCTTCGTGGATTGCTCTTCGTTTACGGTCTGCAACTCCATCATCTCACCCCTAACTCCATCCTTCACATCGCCATCTTCATCACCCTCTCGAAAGCTTTCTCGGGACCCCTCCCAACTGGGGCCTGTGGAAACGCATATTTCTTGTCCGCCGCAACAGCTCCCACACCACTGCCTATAATGTAGGTGGTGTAGTTATATGCGTCCGCCCAGATGTCGAATATTTCGATGTCAAATTCCCTGACTCTGTTCAAGGGTGGCGAAAAAGATGGCTTTATGTCCAGGAGGCGCACAATGATCATCGGGAATACAATGTCGCTCCTTTTGATGGTGGCGAAAAAATCGTCCGCCGCCGTTCATGGGACGCGGAAGCCTCTGATGAAGAAAAAACGGCGACTGATGCCCTTATAAAGCGTATTCATGAACTCCAGAATACCCACGGCAAAGAGCTGTCGGGTATTCAGATAACTGCATACTTCCTGAGAATTAGGGTGCAGCCTCTTCAAGCTCGCAAGAACCCTCTATGGATGTATGCTGGCGCAAAAGACGTGGATCTTTTCCAAGGACTTGTCGATAAAAGACTTGGAAAGGCTCATCCGAAAGATGTCATCGCTGAGCAAGAAGGACACTATTCCATCATCTTGTCGCGTTGAACCGTTCAGCAGCACCAACGCTCTCCCAGGTAATATATCTTTTTTCATCTAATTTCTGTTATTCACCCTTTTTGACTGTTATTGCGCTTTGCACTTTTGTCGACTTATTTTCTGCTGTACCTTGACATGATTTATTGTCGACGCATCTGTATCTTGTGTAGAATCACCAAACTGCATCATCGCTTCCTCCCTTTCCCGAAGGGGAGGTCGACGAGCGAAAGTCGTCGCCGACGACACCCAGGTTCCTTCTCAACCTGAGAGTGAAGTCGTGGTTTCTCTGAAATCCACGGCTCGCTTGGAAAAAGAAGTTGAATCCGAGGCCTCCGAATCAACCGAGTCTATCCCTTCCGTTGTTTCTTCAAAAAACAAACAGAAGAGGGGTGACGTGGAAGATTGGCACCTCCAAGCTGAGCAGTTCTCATGTTGAGGAAACTGCTCCCGAAGGACCGCAACCCTTCGACGCCTACGCGTCCGCCCTTATTAGCTCGTAAGTTGCCTTGTCGCTCTTTTTAGTTTATTATGTGCCGAATAATCTAATTCCATTTCAAATAATCTCATTCTATTTTGTACTCAGCGACGAAGAAGAAGAAGAACCCGCCGCCAATGCGACTGCTCCTATGAGCACGTCTCATACTTTGGCTGTGTCGGAGACGCCCCGCACGGCAGAAGAAACCTCGACTCCACATCCAGATCCTCAGAGGTCAACTCCTGCCACTAGCCCCCTAGCCTCCTCGCCAAAGAGAGCAAGGATCGAGCTAGGCGACCAATTCTTCCTTGCCGGAGTTTCACCGACTCCAGCTTTGGATGATGTAAGTCTACTATTTTTTGCGTTTCTGTTTGTCGCATTTTTTCACTTCTCTGAACCTTTCTTTTCGTTTGCTTCCCTGTAGCCTTTGATGCAGCCCTTCATCAACCTTGGTGCCCAATTTATTGGGTACCGCAACACTGTTGAAGGGTTAAAAGGTAACCTGTCGAATAATCCATCTTTTTTACTCCTCGAAATATCATCCTTGGCCTGTGTGCCATTTTAACTTCCCTCCTATGGCTTTTCAACAGAGTCTCTCCTTGCGGCGAACAAACGGGCTGACGACCTTGCCACCAAACTCAAGGCAAGCGAAGAAGCTCGCGAGAAAGCTGAAAAAGATGCTTCTTGCGTTGAGGATCTTCGGAAGAGGCTTCATGAGGCAGAAACTGCTCTGAGTGACAAAATCGCTCAGAATATTGCCCATGAAGGAAAAATAGCCGCTCGCCTTGAGTCGTTGAATCGGCGTTCTGTCAGTAAGTTCACTAATCCATCTTCATCCTTTCCTTTGGTTTTCCGCCCCTTCTTTGAGTTGAAAGCCCAAACTTTTGTTTCAGCAGGGAAGATGAATCAAGATTTTGTGGTGGAAAAACCTGAAGACAACCGTCTCCTCGACGCGTTGTCTCTTCTCGAGATTCATGCAGACCTGGTGCGCCGCAGCATTTTTGATACCCTGATAGCGTTTTCACGTTCCCTTACTTCTTCCCGAAGAAAAAGGAACCCGACACTTTTGCTGCCCTTGCCGAAAGCTTCGTCCCCAAAGAAGATCTTGGCCTTGCTCTTCGCCAAGAAAATTTGAAGATTGGCGTTGAAGGTACTATAGCACTGGTGGCGGAGAGCCAGCAGAACGTCGACTGGACAAAAGTTGGCGAGGCCACGAAGATGAAGCAGGATAAGTGGCCAAACCTAATCAGGGCTGCAAAGCCCCACTCGAAGAAAATCCTAGCCTTCCTCGGGTACAAGCCGACGCCTTCCTCCAGTTCCGCCAGAACGGAGGTCAAGTAGATTACCCCACATTTTTTCTTTTCTTTCTTTTGACGCTTGTCGCAATAAATGTAGTTTGCGATAGCGTATGATTGGATCGCTAGGATCCATCCTTTTGTAAGGGCCATGTAAATATGTTGAAAATCAATGGAAATCTATTTTGCTTGATGATTGTGTTGGATATATGCCCAAGAGGCAATAATAAAGTAGTTATTATAATATGTTTGTGTTTATGATAAATGTTTATATACCATGCTATAATTGTATTAACCGAAACATTGATACATGTGTGTTATGTAAACAACAAGGAGTCCCTAGTAAGCCTCTTGTATAAACTAGCTTGTTGATTAATAGATGATCATGGTTTCATGATCATGAACATTGGATGTTATTAATAACAAGGTTATGTCATTAATTGAATGATATAATGGACACACACCCAAATGAGCGTAGCATAAGATCAAGTCATTAAGTTCATTTGCTATAAGCTTTCAATACATAGTTGTCTTAATCCTTCGACCATGAGATCATGTAAATCACTTACACGAAAGGGTTACTTTGATTACATCAAACGCCATTGCGTAAATGGGTGGCAATAAAGGTGGGATTAAGTATTTGGAAAGTGTGAGTTGAGGCATATGGATCAACGGTGGGATTTGTCCATCCCGATGACGGATAGATATACTTCTGGGCCCTCTCGGTGGAATGTCATCGATTAGCTTTCAAGCATATGAATAGTTCATAAGAGATCACATACCACGGTACGAGTAAAGAGTACTTGTCGGTAACGAGGTTGAACAAGGTATGGAGATACCGATGATCAAACCTCGGACAAGTAAAATATTCGAGACAAAGGGAATTGGCATCGTATGTAAATGGTTCAATCGATCACTAAGTCATCATTGAATATGTGGGAGCCATTATGGATGTCCAGATCCCGCTATTGGTTATTGCTCGGAGAGGAGTCTCGACCATGTCTACATAGTTCGCGAACCGTAGGGTGACGCGCTTAAGGTTCGATGTCGCATAAGTAGATTTGAATATGGTATGGAGACGAAGTTTGTTCGGAGTCTCGGATGTGATCCCGGATGTCACGAGGAGGTCCGGAATAGTCCGGAGAATAAGATTCATATAAGGGAAGTTGATTTCTAGGTTTCGGAAATGTTCGGGATTATTTCGGTGTTTGGAAGGTTCTAGAAGGTTCCGGAAGGTTCCACCATGGGGCCCACGACCTGGGAGGCCCACCATGGGCCGAGGGATGCTCCCTGGCCTAATGGGCCAGGGCACTTTGCCCCCAAGGCCCGGGCCAACCCCCTAGGGTTTCCACGAGGGGATCAACTGGGGAGGAAAGCCCCTCTCCCCTTGGCCGCCCGCCCTCCCAACCCTAGATGGGAAGGGGGCCACCTTGGCCGGCCAGCCCCCCTATAAAGAGGGGAGGGTGGCCGGCCACCGCCCCACCATTGCCTCCTCCTCCGGCTGCCTCTCCCTCCACCATACGCTGTCGGGCTTACGCGAAGCCTGCCCGGTTTTCTTCCTCCACCACCACCACCACGCCGTCGTCTTGCTGGACGTTGGAGGAGATCTACCACACCTCCGCTGCCCGCTGGAGCGGGAGAGGAAGGAGCTTCATCGACACCGTACGCGCGACCGAGTACGGAAGTGCTGCCGGATTGCAGCACCGGGGACGATCGTCTACACCAACAACGAGATTAATCTCGTAGGCTTTGGAATCTTCGAGGGTTAGTCTCATCTCCATCTCGTTGCTTAGATCTAGTAGATTTGATCTTGGGTGTTCCATAGATTAGATCTGTTGGTTTTATTCTTGCGGTAGGAAATTTTGTTTTCTGTGCCGAACCCCATCAGGTATCAGAGCCACGTCTATGCATAGATCTGTTGCACGAGTAGAACACAATGGTTTGTGGGCGGTGATGCTTTTGTTGCTTTAGTTTGTGTACTTTGCTTCTTGCGGGATGGTGGGTTGAAGCGGCCCGGGCTAACTTTACATGACCGCGTCTCATGAGACTTGCTCCACGCTTGACATGCAACTTGTATTGCATAAGTGGCTTTGCGGGTGTGTGTCTCTCCCACCATAGTGAAGATTGTAATTTGCACTTCTATTTTCAACACTAGTATCACCGTTGTGGTTCATGTTCGTAGGTAGATTGGATCTTACTCGAAAACCCTAAACCACGTAAAGATGCAAACCAAATTAGAGGCGTCTAACTTGTTTTTGCGGGGTTTGGTGATGTGATATGGCCATAATGTGATGATGATTATATTTGATGTATGAGATGTTCATTGTTGTATTATGGCAACCGGCAGGAGCCTAATGGTTGTCTTTAATTTTTGTTAAAGACCTGCGTGTCTATTCATCATGTAATAGCTTTATTTCAAGTAGTTGTTATAGTAGCTATAAGTGATGGACAACCATGAAGCGGCGCCACTGACCTTGACGCCATGCTGGTGATGATGGAGATCATGTCCGTGCTTTGGAGATGGAGATCAAAGGCACAAGAAGAAAGGCCATATCATATCACACATTATGAATTGCATGTGATGTTAATCCTTTTATGCATCTTATTTTGCTTAGATCGCGACGGTAGCATTATAAGATGATCCCTCTCACTAAATATCAAGATAATAAAGTGTTCATCCTTAGTATGCACCGTTGCTAAGACTTGTCGTTTGAAGCATCTCGTGATGATCGGGTGTGATAGACTCTACATGTGCATACAACGGGTGCAAGCCAGATTTGCACACGCGGATACTAAGGTTGCCTTGACGAGCCTAGCATGTACAGACATGGTCTCGGAACACGGGATACCGAAAGGTAGAGCATGAGTCATATGAATGATATGATGAACACTTTGAGTGTTCGCCTTTGAAGCTACATCTTTTCTCGTGAAGATCGGACTTGGTGTAGTGGATTTGGTTCGTGTAATCACTAAGACAATGCGAGGGATGTTGTTTTGAGTGGGAGTTCACCTAGTTAATTTAAGAATTAAAATTGAACTCTATTTATCATAAACTTAGTCTAAACTCTTTGCAAATATGTTGTAGATCATGGCGCCCCCTCCATCAATTTTAATCAGTTCCTAGAGAAAGAAAAGCTTAAGGGCAATGGTAGCAACTTCACTGACTGGTTCCGTCATGTGAGGATTTTCCTCACTGGCATAAGCATGCAATATGTGCTCGAAGCACCGCTAGGTCCCCACCTCCTGCAGTATCCGGGACATAAAGAATGTTTATGAGACTCGGGTAACTCGGTACTCAGAAGTTCAGTGTGCCATCTGTGCAGTTTAGCTCCAAAAGCGTTTTGAGCACCACGACCCTTGTGATATGATGCGTGAGCTCAAACTTATCTTTGAAACTCATGCGGCTGTGGAGAGCTATGAGGCCTCGAAACAGTTCTTAACTGCATGATGGAAGAGGGCAGCTCCGTTAGTGAGCACATGTTCGCAATGTCCGGACATGCGAAGAAGCTCAGTGACTTGGGGATTGTGATCCCTAACCAGCTGGGTATTCATCGTGTCCTCCAATCACTGCCACCAAGTTACAAGAACTTCGTGATCAACTACAACATGCAGAACATGAACAAAGAGTTACCTGAACTCTTCTCCATGCTGAAGTCTGCTGAAGTAGAAATAAAGAAGGAGAACCAAGTGTTGATGGTCAACAAGACCACCAGTTTCAAGAAGCAGGGGCAACTTCAAGAAGGGCGGCAAGAAAGTTAACGCGCCTCGAGAAGCCTAAGGCTGGTCCTAAGCTGAGACGTGTGCTACTACTGCCAGGGAAGGGGAAAGCGGAATTACCAAATACTTGGCCGATCTAAAGAGCGGCCACGTCAAGAAGAAAGGTATATTTGATATACATGTTATAGATTCTATCTTACTGGTTCGTAGTAGTGCCTGGGTACTTTTAGTTCGGTTGCTCACATTTGTAACTCAAAACAGGAACTATGGAATAAACGAAGCCTGGCAAGGGACGAGGTGACGATGCGCGTTGGAAATAGATCCAAGGTCGATGTGATCGCCGTCGGCACGCTCCCCCTACATCTACGTTCGGGATTAGTTTTAAACCTTAATAATTGTTATTTGGTACTGCGTTGAGCATGAACATTATATCTGGATCTTGTTTGATGCAAGACGGTTATTCGTTTAAGTCTGAGAATAATGGTTGTTCGATTTATATGAGTAATGTCTTTTATGGCCATGCACCTGAGATGAATGGTTTATTCTTGTTAAATCTCGATAGTAGTGATACACATGTTCATAACATTGATGCTAAGCGAATTAAATTGAATGATAATTCTACTTATATGTGGCACTGTCGTCTTGGTCATATTGGAGTGAAGCGCATGAAGAAACTCCATTACGATGGACTTCTTGAGTCACTTGACTTTGAGTCACTTGACAGATGCGAAGCATGTCTAATGGGAAAAATGACTAAGACTCCATTTTCTGGTACAATGGAGCGAGCTACAAACTTATTGGAAATCATACATACCGATGTGTGCGGACCAATGAGTGTAGCATCGCGCGGTGGTTATCGTTATGTTCTAACCTTCACGGATGATCTGAGTAGATATGGGTATATTTACTTTATGAAACACAAGTCCGAGACTTTTGAGAAGTTCAAGGAATTCCAAAGTGAAGTAGAAAATCAACGTAACAAGAAGATTAATTTCTACGATCTGATCGCGGAGGCGAATATCTGAGTTATGAGTTTGGCATGCATTTAAAGAAATGCGGAATACTTTCAGTTGACACCGCCGGGAACACCACAGCGCAATGGTGTGTCCGAACGTCGTAATCGAACTCTCTTAGATATGGTTCGTTCTATGATGTATCTTACCGATTTGCCACTATCGTTTTGGGGTTATGCTTTAGAGACAGCCGCATTCACTTTAAATAGGGCACCATCTAAATCCGTTGAAACGACACACGTATGAATTATGGTTTGGGAAGAAACCTAAGCTGTCGTTCCTTAAAGTTTGGGGTTGCGATGCTTATGTAAAGAAGTTACAACCTGACAAGCTAGAACCCAAAGCGGAGAAATGCGTCTTCATAGGATACCCTAAAGAAACAATTGGGTATACTTTCTATCACAGATCCGAAGGCAAAATCTTTGTTGCCAAGAACGGATCCTTTCTTGAGAAGGAGTTTCTCACTAAAGAAGTGACTGGAAGAAAAGTAGAACTCGACGAGGTTGATGAACCTTCTCTCATAGATCAGAGTAGCGCAGTGCCGGAAGAAGTTCCTGTGCAGCCTGCACCGATAGGAGAGGAAGCAAATGATGATGATCATGAAACTTCGAACAGGAAGCTACTGAACCTCGCAGATCGACGAGGGAACGTACCACTCCTGATTGGTATGATCCCTGTCTAAATGTCATGATTGTGGACGACAATGATGAGGACCTGCGACGTATGAAGAAGCGATGATGAGCCAGAATTCCAACAAATGGCAAGAAGCCATGAAATCGAAATGGGATCCATGTATGATAACAAAGTATGGACTTTGGTAGACTTACTGATAGCCGCAAGGCTTCGAGAATAAATGGATCTTCAAGAGAAAAACAAATGCTGATGGTGTATTACTGTCTATAAAGCTCGACTTGTCGCAAAGGGTTCCGACAAATTCAAGGAGTTGACTACGATGAGACTTTCTCACCTAGCGAAGCTAAAAGTCTGTGATTTTGTTAGCAATAGCTGCATTTTTCGATTATGAGATTTGGCAGATGGATGTCAAACGGCGTTCCTTAATGGAGATATTGAGGAAGAGTTGTATATGGTACAACCCAAAGGTTTTGTCAATCCTGAAAATGCTAACAAGGTATGCAAACTTCAGCGTTCCATTTATGGACTGAAGCAAGCATCCCGGAGTTGGAACCTACGCTTTGATAGAGTGATCAAAGACTTCGGTTTTATACGGACTCATGGTGAGGCCTGTATTTACAAGAAAGTGAGTGGGAGCTCTGTAGCATTCCTGATATTATATGTAGATGACATATTATTGATTGGGAATGATATAGAACTATTAAGCAGCGTTAAAGGTTATTTGAATAAGTCTTTTTCATTGAAAGACCTTGGTGAAGCAGCATACATTTTAGGCATCAAGATTTATAGAGATAGATCAAGACGCCTAATAGGCCTTTCACAAAGTACACATCTGGACAAAATTCTAAAGAAGTTTAGAATAGATGAAAGTAAGAAAGGGTTCTTGCCTATGTTGCCAGGTAAGGTCTTGAGTAAGACTCAAGGTCCGGCTACGGCAGATGAAAGAGAGAGGATGAGCAAGATCCCCTATGCTTCGGCAGTAGGCTCTATCATGTACGCCATGTTGTGTACTAGACCGGATATTGCACATGCTGTTAGTTTGACCAGCAGATATCAAAGTGATCCAGGAATGGAACACTGGACAGCGGTCAAGAATATCCTGAAGTACTTGAAAAGGACTAAGGATATGTTTCTTTGTTATGGCGGTGACCAAGAGCTCGTTGTAACCAGTTACACCGATGCAAGTTGGAACACTGATCCTGATGACTCTAAGTCTCAGTCTGGGTACGTGTTTATATTGAATGGTGCGGCAGTAAGCTGGAGCAGTTCCAAGCAGTGCACGGTGGCGAAATCTTCAACATAATCTGAATATATAGCGGCTTCAGAGGCTTCATCGGAAGCGGTATGGATGAAGAGGTTCATTGTTGAGCTTGGTGTGGTTCCTAGTGCATTGGACCCGCTAGTCATTTATTGTGACAACACGGGTGCCATCGCCAATGCAAAGGAACCAAGGTCACACAAGAAGCTGAAGCATATCAAGCTGCGTTTTCATTCGATTCGCGAGTACATCGAAGATGGTGAAGTAGAGATTTGCAAAGTACACACGGATCTCCCAAGGGCAAAGCATGACCAACACCAGAATGCCATGGGTGTTAGGTACCTTACAATGTAATCTAGATTATTGACTCTAGTGCAAGTGGGAGACTGTTGGAGATATGCCCAAGAGGCAATAATAAAGTGGTTATTATAATATCTTTGTGTTTATGATAAATGTTTATATACCATGCTATAATTGTATTAACCGAAACATTGATACATGTGTGTTATGTAAACAACAAGGAGTCCCTAGTAAGCCTCTTGTATAAACTAGCTTGTTGATTAATAGATGATCATGGTTTCGTGATCATGAACATTGGACGTTATTAATAACAAGGTTATGTCATTAGTTGAATGATATAATGGACACACACCCAAATGAGCGTAGCATAAGATCAAGTCATTAAGTTCATTTGATATAAGCTTTCAATACATAGTTGTCTTAATCCTTCGACCATGAGATCATGTAAATCACTTACACCGAAAGGGTACTTTGATTACATCAAACGCCATTGCGTAAATGGGTGGCAATAAAGGTGGGATTAAGTATTTGGAAAGTGTGAGTTGAGGCATATGGATCAACAGTGGGATTTGTCCATCCTGATGACGGATAGATATACTCTGGGCCCTCTCGGTGGAATGTCATCTGATTAGCTTGCAAGCATATGAATAGTTCATAAGAGATCACATACCACGGTACGAGTAAAGAGTACTTGTCGGTAACGAGGTTGAACAAGGTATGGAGATACCGATGATCAAACCTCGGACAAGTAAAATATCGCGAGACAAGGGAATTGAAATCGTATGTAAATGGTTCAATCGATCACTAAGTCATCGTTGAATATGTGGGAGCCATTATGGATCTCCAGATCCCGCTATTGGTTATTGCTCGGAGAGGAGTCTCGACCATGTCTGCATAGTTCGCGAACCGCAGGGTGACGCGCTTAAGGTTCGATGTCGCATAAGTAGATTTGAATATGGTATGGAGACGAAGTTTGTTCGAAGTCTCGGATGTGATCCAGGATGTCACGAGGAGGTCCGGAATAGTCCGGAGAATAAGATTCATATAAGGAAAGTTGATTTCTGGGTTTCGGAAATGTTCGGGATTTTTCCGGTGTTGACTGGAAGGTTCTAGAAGGTTCCGGAAGGGTCCACCATGGGGCCCACGACCTAGGAGGCCCACCGTGGGCCGAGGGGATGCTCCCTGGCCTAATGGGCCAGGGGCACTTGGCCCCCAAGGCCCAGGCCGGCCAACCCCTAGGGTTTCCCTGGGGGGATCAACTTGGGGGAGGGGAAAGCCCTCTCCCCCCTTGGCCGCCGCCCCCCAACCCTAGATGGGAAGGGGGGCCACCTTGGCCGGCCAGCCCCCTATATAAAGAGGAGGGGGTGGCCGGCCACACCACCCCATTGCCTCCTCCTCTGGCCGCCTCTCCCTCCACCATACGTTGTCCGGGCTTAGCCGAAGCCCTGCAGTTTTCTTCCTCCACCACCACCACGCCGTCGTGCTGCTGGACGTTGGAGGAGATTGATGGCGTGTAACTCACACGTTCGTTGGGAACCCCAAGAGGAAGGTATGATGCGCACAGTAGCAAGTTTTCCCTCAGAAAGAAACCAAGGTTTAATCGAACCGGGAGGAGCCAAGCACGTTGAAGGTTGATGGTCGCGAAATGTGATGCGGCGCAACACCAGGGATTCCGGCGCCAACGCGGAACCTGCACAACACAACCCAAGTACTTTGCCCCAACGAAACAGTGAGGTTGTCAATCTCACGGCTTGCGTAACAAAGGATTAAACGTATCGAGTGGAAGATGTTTGCAAAGAAAACAGTAAAACACAATTGCAGTAGATTGTATACTATGTAAAGAATAGGACCGGGGTCCACAGTTCACTAGAGGTGTCTCTCCCATAAGATAAAGCATGTTGGGTGAACAAATTACAGTCGGGCAATTGACAAATAGAGAAAGGCATAACAATGCATATACATGATATGATAAATATAGTGAGATTTAATCCGGGCATTACGACAAAGTACATAGACCGCCATCCAACTGCATCTATGCCTAAAAAGTCCATCTTCAGGTTATCATCCGAACCCCCTCCAGTATTAAGTTGCAAAGCAAAGACAATTGCATTAAGTATGGTGCGTAATGTAATCAACAACTACATCCTTAGACATAGCATCAATGTTTTATCCCTAGTGGCAACAGCACATCACAACCTTAGAACCTACTGTCACGATCCCAGATTCAATGAAGGCATGAACCCACTATCGAGCATAAATACCCCCTCTTGGAGTTAAGAGCAAAAACTTGGCAGAGCCTCTACTAATAACGGAGAGCATGCAAGATCATAAACAACACATAAACAATAGATTGATAATCACCATAATCATAGTACTCTCTATCCATCGGATCCCGACAAACACAACATATAGTATTACAGATAGATGATCTTGATCATGTTAGGCAGCTCACAAGATCCAACAATGAAGCACAACAAGGAGAAGACGACCAGCTACTGCTATGGACCCATGGTCCAGGGGTGGACTACTCACTCATCACTCCGGAGGCGACCATGGCGGTGTAGAGTCCTCAGGGAGATGAATCCCCTCTCCGGCAGGGTGCCGGAGCGATCTCCAGAATCCCCGAGATGGGATTCGCGGCGGCGCGTCTCTGGAAGGTTTTCCGTATCGTGGCTCTCGTACTGGGGGTTTCGCGACGGAGGCTTTAAGTAGGCGGAGGGTCAGCGCGGGGGCCACGGGGGCCCGGGAGGTAGGTCGGCGCGGCCGGGGCTTGGGCGCGCCGGCCACCCCTGGCTGCCTCGTGGCCCCACTTCGTTATCTCTTCGGTCTTCTGGAAGCTTCGTGCAAAAATAGGACCCTGGGCGAAAGTTTCGTCCAATTCCGAAAATATTTCTTTACTAGGATTTCTGAAACCAAAAACAAAGAAAACTGGCGGCTCTTGCATCTTGTTAATAGGTTAGTTCAGAAAATGCATAAATATGACATATAATGTGCATAAAACATGTAGGTATCATCAATAAAGTAGCATGGAACATAAGAAATTATCGATACGTTGGAGACGTATCAGAGATCTACCACACCTCCGCTGCCCGCTGGAACGGGAGAGGAAGGAGCTTCATCGACACCGTACGCGCGACCGAGTACGGAAGTGTTGCCGGATTGCAGCACCGGGGACGATCGTCTACACCAACAACGAGATTAATCTCGTAGGCTTTGGAATCTTCGAGGGTTAGTCTCATCTCCATCTCGTTGCTTAGATCTAGTAGATTGGATCTTGGGTGTTCCATAGATTAGATCTGTTGGTTTTATTCGCTTTGCGGTAGGAAATTTTTGTTTTCTATGCAACGAACCCCATCAGATTGATGTCAAACTTTTATTTCCAGTTGGTATTTGATAACTACACTTCAACTCCTCGTCCTTCCGATGCTTTACCCGCTTCATCCTTCTCAAAGAAAATGCCTGCCGATGATGAATTCATAGAAGATTCCTCGAGTATGGGTTCAGCACAAGACTTGGAAGAACTTCGCCAACTTCAGTCTATGAAGAAGCAAGCACTTGTAATAATGGAACAATCTCGAAAATCAACTGAAAGGGAGCAAATTGCACGACAACAAACTCAAGAAGTTATAGCTGCAAAAGAGACTACACTTGCTGAGGCTCAACAGGATACTTCTCGAGAAAATTTCATGCTTGAACTGTTGACTGACGCAAGCTTGGAAATGGCGGGTAAGCTTTGCAAGCTAAAACTGTTTCCAGTTGTTTTCCTTCTCTCTAACTGGTGTGATGTCATTGAATAGGTTCTTTTGTGGACGCTGCTGCCGAAGATCAAAGGGTGGATACCAGGTCGAATTTCCGTGTCAACCTGGCGCTAGACCATGGCTCCCTCTTTTGGGCTACCCTTGAGCGCACCCGACAAATCGTCAGATTCCAAGATCGCGCCTGCCAAGTTCGTGAGTTCCTTGATTTTTGTACTAAAGCACTGTCCATGGTCTACAACTCCATGTTTCCTCGAAATGTTCAGCCTAAGACTCTGCCGGAACTGATGATCAAATTTAAAGACTCGCGTCAAATCCATGATTTTGTAAGAGCTCAACTAGTAGCAGGTGCTAGATTTGCTCTTATTATGCTTCAGATCTGCCACTCAAAATTGGATATGACCAAAGTGGTTGAAAAAGTCCATAACAAGCTGAGGCAACGACGGAGGGGTGTCGACAAGATTGACGCGATAGTTACGCCAGTGGCTGAAGAAATAATCGGTGACCTTCTTCGGATGGATGCCGACTTTTTTGCAGATGGTCACTATTCTGATTTCTTGGGTGCCTCCAATGAAGAAGATAGAATAAATATAGACGACATATTAGGCCATGACTGAGTCTATTTTTCTAGTGTTTAACTATCTTGTCGAGAAACCTGTAAATTTTCTGTATATATTGTAGAACAAAAATATCTCTAGCCCCCGAGTATTTTGGTGGCCGGTGTCTTTATTTTTACTTTTCTTGCGAGGTGTTTTAAACCAAGGCAAAAATTGTTGTAAATTTATATATTGTATGGATGTCTGGAGTAGGACAGACTTTGTCGGGTCAAAAACCCCGAGTGTGTCGTAGAAAAAGATGTATATCACCAATATCTTTATTATATTGCAGCACCGCGAGCCTTATTAAAAACCTTCAGCCCCACTCGGTGCCCTGAAAGGAAAAGAGTGCGTCACTCGCGGGCGTTTCAGTACATTGTATGTTTACATATATATTTTGACTTAAGCGTAAAAACGCCTAAGTTGCGCCACGTTCCAGGGATTTGGCTCCGCAATCCCTGTCTTCTTGTCCTTTATCCTGTACGCTCCTCCTTCGATTACTTCAGTGACAATATAAGGTCCTAGCCATGGTGACTCGAATTTCTCGTGGCTATCTTGTGTGAGTCGAAGAACTAAGTCACCAACCTGGAAAGACCTTGGTCGCAATCGTCGACTGTGATAATTTTTCATATCTTGCTGATACTTGGCGACTCTTGACAATACTTCGTCGCGAGCCTCGTCAAGTGCATCCATATCATCTTCCCGCGCCTTTCTCGAGGTTTCTTCATCAAAATCCGCCACTCTCGGAGAATTATGCTCTATTTCTATCGGCAACACTGCTTCTGCTCCATGAACCAGGGAAAACGGGGTTTCCTGAGTTGCTGTATTGGGTGTCGTTCGTATGCTCCATAGCACACTTTGTAATTCCTCTGGCCAAGTATGCCGAGCTTTTTCCAATGGTCCTAACAAGCGCTTCTTGATGCCATTGCAGATGACGCCGTTTGCTTTTTCGACTTGACCATTAGTTTGCGGGTGTGCGACTGACGCAAAATGTAGTTTGATGCCTACTTCTGCACAATAAGCCTTGAATTCCTTGGACGTGAAATTGCTGCCATTGTCTGTGACGATGCTATGAGGAACTCCAAACCGAAAAACAATGCTTTTGATGAACTTGACCGCCGATGCTGCGTCTGGCGAATTTATCGGCTTCGCTTCAACCCACTTGGTAAACTTGTCGACAGCTACACGCATATACTCGTATCCTCCTGGCCATGCCTTGTGTAATTTGCCCACCATATCAAGACCCCATTGAGCAAAGGGACACGACAGAGGTATTGGCATCAATTCCGCTGCCGGAGAGTGGGGTTTGGCGGCAAACCTTTGACACGCATCGCAAGTACGCACTATGTCCTTTGCATCCTCGATGGTTGTTAGCCAATAAAATCCTGCTCTGAAAACCTTGGCCGCAATAACTCGACTGCTGGCATGGTGTCCGCATATTCCCTCGTGCACGTAAAAGTACCCGACCTTCTTCAGCTGTGACACAACGCTGTAAGACTCCCGATATACTTTTCTTGTAAAGCTCGCCTTTAACCACAGTAAAGGCTTTGGATCTCCGAATAATTCGCCTTGCTTCTACTGGATCGTCGGGTATCTGCTGCCTTGAAATATATGCAATATAAGCCTGCATCCATGGTACCTGTACTACCATTACCTCGTGTGATTCTTCCTCATCTCCTGATGCACCTGCTTCAAGGGCTGTCGAAGCCCCCAAGCCCTTCTCGACCTTTTCTTTCTTCTTTGGTTGTTTTCTTGCCTTAGTCGACCTTTCACTTATTTCCTCCCAAAATACTCCAGGTGGTATTGCTAGGCATTGTGACCCGATGTTTGCCAAAACATCGGCTTCGTCATTGCTGAGCCTGCTAACATGATTCACTTCACACCCGTCGAAAAGCTTCTCGAGTTCATTATATAACTCCTTGTATGCTATCATGCTATCATTGACTGCGTCACATTGATTCATGACTTGTTGAGCCACCAGCTGGGAGTCGCCGTATATTTTTAATCGGGTCGCACCACAAGCCTTCGCCATCCTCATCCCATGTATCAGTGCTTCATACTCTGCCTCATTGTTAGATGCGTTGGGAAACGTCATCCATAGTACATATTTTAGCTTGTCTCCTTGAGGTGAAACCAATATCACGCCAGCTCCTGCTCCCTCTAACCTCTTGGACCCGTCAAAGTTCATGGTCCAGGTTCTCGATAGATCGGGGGTCCTGTGTTTTGCAACTCCATCCACTCTGCGACGAAATCTGGTAAGATCTGCGACTTGATCGCTTTTTTTTTCGTACGTGATGTCCCGAGGGAAAGTTCTATTCCCCAAAGGGAGACACGACCCGTAGCTTCTGGGTTATTCAGTATATTTGACAATGGTGCCTCATTGACCACTATTATCGGGTGTGCCGAAAAATAGTGTCGTAACTTTCTTGCTGTTGTAAATACTCCGTATGCTAGCTTCTGATAATGCGGGTACCTCTGTTTTGAAGGCGATAAAACTTCACTAATGAAATATACCGGCCTTTGTACTCCATGTAATTTCCCTTCTTCCTCTCGCTCAACCACGAGTACCGTGTTGACCACCTGAGGTGTGGCCGCAATATATAGCAGGAGAGGTTCCTTTTCCTTTGGCGCCACCAATATTGGAGGTGTCGAGATTGTGCGCTTGAGATCCTCAAAATCTCTGTCTGCTTCTTCGTTCCACTCGAACTTTTCTCCTTGCTTGATCAAGGCGTAAAACGGCAATGCCCTTTCGCCTAACCTGGCGACGAATCTGCTCAAAGCTGTGACTCGTCCAGTTAACTGTTGTATCTCTTTGAGCTTTGTTGGCTTTCGCATCGTCACGATGGCCTGAATCTTCTCCGGATTAGCCTCGATTCCTCTTGCTGACACTAGGAACCCGAGAAGTTCTCCTGCAGGGACGCCGAAGGAACATTTTGTCGGGTTGAGCTTGAGGCAGAATTTGTCGAGGTTGTCGAAGGTTTCTCTAAGATCATCAATCAATGTTGATCCTTCCTTTGTTGTTATGACGACATCATCAATGTATACTTGGACGTTCTTGCCAATCTGCGTGGCCAAACACTTTTGCATCATCCGCTGGTATGTTGCACCCACGTTTTTCAACCCAAAAGGCATCGTTTTGTAACAAAACACGCCATAAGGGGTAATAAAAGCTGTTTTGACTTCATCTTCCTCCTTCAGTCGAATCTGGTTATAACCAGAATATGAGTCCAAGAAGAAAGACGTTCACAACCTTCCGTGGAGTCGATAATTTGATCGATCCTTGGGAGGGGAAAGTGATCTTTTGGACAATGTTTATTTAGACACATGAAGTCGACGCACATGCGAAGGACCTCCGTGTTTTTCTTCGGGACCAAAACTGGGTTTGCTACCCACGTGGCTTCTGTGTGTATCTCTTTGATGAACCCAGCTTCTCCGAGTCGATTGATTTTTGATAGCATGGCTTTGCGGTTAGGCTCCGAAAAACGCCGCAAAGGTTGTCTGATTGTCCTAGCCAATGGATCCAAGTTTAAGGGTGCTCGGCAAGTTCCCTGGGTACTCCTGGCATGTCAGCTGGACACCATGCAAAGATTTCCCAGCGCTCACGGAGGAACTCGACGAGCGCGCTTTCCTATGCGAGGTCCATGTTTGTGGCGATAGCTGTCGTCTTCTTGGGATCCGTCGGGTGTATCTGTACTTCCTTCGAGTTCTTGGTAGTGTCAAAGGTTGGTTCTTTGAGCGGCCTCCCGACATCTGGCAGCACGTCATAGTCTGTTATCAATTTTGAAGCCATATACTCCGCTTGCATCCCGAAAGTTTCTGACAGGCAATGAAAATCCTTATCGCACTTATCCGCTAACGCAAAGCTTCCTTTCACTGTGATTGGTCCCTTGGGTCCAGGTAGCCTCCACAATAAATATGTAAAGTGTGGTACTACCATGAATCTGGCATACGCAGGTCGTCCCAATAAAGCATGATACTGTGATGGGAAATCCACGACTTCAAACTCCAGCCTCTCGATCATGTAGTTCTCTCTGGTTCCAAACTGAACGTCGAGATTAATCTTCCCCAATGGATAACTTGGCTTGTCAGGTGTGATACCATGGAAACGCGTATCCGTTGGTTTTAAGTTTGCCAAAGATATGTTCATCTTCCTCAATGTATCTGCGTACATAAGGTTTAGACTGCTGCCTCCATCTATAAAAACTCGCGACACATCAAATCCTGCAATCACCGCTGGTAAGATCAAAGCTGATTGCCCTGGTCGAGGAACTTGCTGCGGGTGATCCGCTATGGTGAAACCAATGTCCTGTCCCGACCAATTTAGATACTCTATTGTTGGTGGGGGCATCTTCTCTGCCATAAAAACTTGCCGAGAAATCACTTTCTGGGCTCTGTTGGATGGCCTGGCTTTCTGAATCATCGAGACCGCACCGTTGGTGTTGATATATGGAGGCGGTGGTGGCGCTGCCGCTATTCTGAGCTGATGTCGATTTTCGTCCGTAATCGTGGGAGGAGGCGGAAGATGAATCTCGCTCCTTGGCCCCTGAGGGTATCTGTTTGCTGCCTGTGCGTTGGCATGCCCCGCAAATCTATTCAACGCCTGAAAAGTTCGGCAGTCTTTCTGCAGTGTCTGACTGCCTCTTTCCATTATTGTCGAGGTAAAAATGCATTTGGCATGGTCCGTTCATCATATCTTCGGGAGATACATACGGCCTCTGGAACCTTGGACCATTATTTTGCCTATTTTGACGAGGACCATCCCTGTAGTCACCACGCTGCTCCCCGCTCTTTTGATAGTCATCTCGATTATTTCCTTCATTATTTCCTCGGAAGCCGGCCGATATTTGGCCGGGACCGTTGTGATCTGAATACGGCGAGGAAACGCCGTCTGTTTTGGAAATTCTGTTCGATCTTCCTCGAGGGACCTATGTCGCTTGTTCTTGACGGCATCTGATGACCCACAAGTATAGGGGATCGCAACAGTCTTCGAGGAAGTAAAACCCAAATTTATTGATTCGACACAAGGGGAGGTAAAGAATACTTATAAGCCTTAACAAGTGAGTTGTCAATTCAGCTGCAAAAAGCACTAGTAAGGGGTGATGTGAAAGCAGCAGTAATATGAGAGCAGTAACATAACACAACAGCAGTAATAGCAATATGAGAGCAATGGCACCAGAAAATAGTTGATACTACTTCCAATGACATGTAGAACGAGTATATAATGATGCGAGATGGACCGGGGTTCCCAGCTATCTACACTAGTGGTAACTCTCCAATAACAAGTGTTGGGTGAACAAATTACAGTTGGGCAATTGATAGGATTGATAAGGCATTAAGAAAGAACATCAATTCATTAATCATGTAGGCATGTTTTCCATATTTAGTCGTACGTGCTCGCAATGAGAAACTTGCACAACATCTATTGTCCTACCAGCCGGTGGCAGCCGGGCCTCAAGGGAATCTACTGGATATTAAGGTACTCCTTTTAATAGAGCACCGGAGCAAAGCATTAACACTCCGTGAAAACATGTGTCCCTCACATCACCGCCATCCCCTCCGGTTGTCCCGATTTCTGTCACTTCGGGGCCTTTGGTTCCGGACATGACATGTGCATACAACTTGTAGATACAATCTAAGCAATAATTATAGAGCTCAAATCTAAGATCATGCCACTCGGGCCCTAGTGACAAGCATTAAGCACAACAAGATTGCAGCAACAATAACTTCACAAACTTTATAGATAGACTAATCATAATGTATCATCCATCGGATCCCAACAAACACAACACCGATTACATCAGATGAATCTCAATCATGTAAGGCAGCTCATGAGATCATTGTATTGAAGAACATGGGGGAGAGAATACCAACTAGCTACAGCTAGAACCCGTAGTCCATGGGGAACTACTCACGGAGCATGATGGAGGCGATGGCGTTGATGGAGATGGCTTCCGGGGCACTTCCCCGTCCGGCGGGTCGGGACAGAGACTTCTGTCCCCCGAATTGGAGTTTCGCGATGGTGGCGGCGCCCCTGGAGTCTTTCTGGAGTTTCGTCAAGTGGTCCGGTGTTTTTAGGTCGAAAGGGATTTTATAGGCAAAGAGGCGGCGCGGGGGGGCACACAGGGGCTCCCCACAGCCAGTGCGGGCCCCGAGCCAGGCCGCGCCGCCCTATGGTGTGGTGGCCCTCTGGCCCCTCTCCGGCTCTTCTTCGGTGTTCTGGAGCCTTCCGGGAAAAATAGGAGGTTTGGTCTTCGTTTCGTCGAATTCCGAGAATATTGCCCGAACAGCCTTTCTGGAACCAGAAAACAGGAAACTGGCCTGTGGCATCTTGTTAATAGGTTAGTTAGGAAAATGCATAAAAACATCATAAAGTGCAAGCAAAACATGTAAGTATTGTCATAAAACAAGCATGGAACGACAGAAATTATGGATACGTCGGGGACGTATCAGCATCCCCAAGCTTAGTTCTGCTCGTCCCGAGCAGGTAAACGATAAAAAGAATAATTTCTGTAGTGACATGCTACTTACATATCCTTGATCATACTATTACAAAGCATATGAAATGAATGAAGTGACTCAAGGCAATGATCTATAGTTGCTAACAAATAGATAACATATAGCAAAACTTTTCATGAAGAGTACTTTCAAGACAAGTATCAAAAGTTTTGCACAAGAGTTAACTCATAAAGCAATAAGTTCAAAGTAAAGGCATCGAAGCAACACAAGGGAAGATATAAGTTTCAGCGGTTGCTTTCAACTTGTAACATGCATATCTCATGGATAATTGTCAACACAAAGTAATATGATGAATGCAAATAAGCAAGTATGTAAGAATCAATGCACAGTTGACACAAGTGTTTGCTTCTAAGATGGAAGGAAGTAGGTAAACTGACTCAACGTAAAGTAAAAGAATGGCCCTTCAAAGAGGAAAGCATCGATTGCTATATTTGTGCTAGAGCTTTGGTTTTGAAAACATAAAGAGAGCATAAAAGTAAAGTTTTGAGAGGTGTTTGTTGTTGTCAACGAATGGTAGTGGGCACTCTAACCCCCTTGCTAGACAAACCTTCAAGAGCGGCTCCCATGAATTATTTTTATTTTTGGGTGGCACTCCTTCCAACCTTTCTTTCACAAACCATGGCTAACCGAATCCTCGGGTGCCTGCCAACAATCTCATACCATGAAGGAGTGCCCTTTTATTTTAGTTTTATTATGATGACACTCCTCCCCACCTTTGCTTACACAAGCCATGGCTAACCGAATCCTCGGGTGCCGTCCAACAATCACATACCATGGAGGAGTGTCTATTTTTGTTAATTAATTTGGGACTGGGAATCCCATTGCCAGCTCTTTTTGCAAAATTATTGGATAAGCGGATGAAGCCACTAGTCCATTGGTGAAAGTTGCCCAACAAGATTGAAAGATAAACACCACATACTTCCTCATGAGCTATAAAACATTGACACAAATCAGAGGTAATAAATTTTGAATTGTTTAAAGGTAGCACTCAAGCAATTTACTTTGGAATGGCAGAAAATACCACATAGTAGGTAGGTATGGTGGACACAGATGGCATAGGTTTTGGCTCAAGGTTTTGGATGCGCGAAGTATTCCCTCTCGATACAAGGCTTAGGCTAGCAAGGTTGTTTGAAGCAAACACAAGTATGAACCGGTACAGCAAAACTTACATAAGAACATATCGCAAGCATTATAATACTCTACACTGTCTTCCTTGTTGCTCAAACACTTTTACCAGAAAATATCTAGACCTTAAGAGAGATCAATTATGCAAACCAATTTTAACAAGCTCTACGGTAGTTCTCCACTAATAGGTTTAAACTACATGAAAAAACTTAATCATGATCTACTTGAGAGCTCAAAACAATTGCCAAGTGTCAAATTATTCAAGACATTATGAGGCATTTTCTGTTTCCAACCAAATATCTATAAGTGCAAATAGCTTCCAACTTTTACCATTGAACATTAAAAGTAAAACGAAGAACACGAGTGTTCATATGAAAAAGCGGAGCGTGTATCTCTCCCACACAAGGATTGCTAGGATCCGAATTTATTCAAACAAAACAAAAATAAAAGCACACAGACGCTCCAAGTAAAGCACATAAGATGTGACCGAATAAAAATATAGTTTCAGGGGAGGAACCTGATAAGTTGATGAAGAAGGGGATGCCTTGGGCATCCCCAAGCTTAGACGCTTGAGTCTCCTTGAAATATGCAGGGATGAACCACGGGGCATCCCCAAGCTTTGACTTTTCACTCTTCTTGATCATATATCATCCTCCTCTCTTGACCCTTGAAAACTTCCTTCACACCAAACTTCTCATAAACTTCATTAGAGGGGTTAGTACTCAAAAAACTTTAATCCACCTTGGTCCTGTAGTGACACATTGCAAGAACTCAATAAAACATTAGCTACAGCTCTCCACGTCTAGAAAGCCTCACTTAAAGTCCACAAGAGACAATGCAAAAAACAGAGACAGAATCTGCCAAAACAGAACAGCCAGTAAACACGAATTTTAAAATGGTACTTCCGTTGCTCAAATCAGAAAACTCAAAACTAATGAAAGTTGCGTACATATCTGAGGATCACGCACGTAAATTGGCAGATTTTTCTGAGTTTCCTACAGAGAAATAAGCCCAGATTCGTGACAGATAGAAATCTGTTTCTGCGCAGAAATCCAAATCTAGTATCAACCTTCGATTAGAGGCTTCACTTGGCACAACAAAACACAAAACTAAGATAAGGAGAGGTTGCTACAGTAGTAAACAACTTCCAAGACACAAATATAAAACAAATTACTGAAGCAAAATAACACATGGGTTATCTCCCAAGAAGTTCTTTTCTTTATAGCCATTAAGATGGGCTCAGCAGTTTTAATGATGCACTCGCAAGAAATAGTATTTGAAGCAAAAGAGAGCATCAAAAAGCAAATTCAAAACACATTTAAGTCTAACCCACTTCCTATGCATAGGAATCTTGTACACAAATAAATTCATGAAGAACAAAGTGATAAGCATAAAAAGATAAAACAAGAGTAATTTCAAAATTTTAAGCATATAGAGAGGTGTTTTAGCACCATGAAAATTTCTACTACCATATTTTCCTCTCTCATAATAATTTTCAGTAGCTTCATGAATAAACTCAACAATATAACTATCACATGCAGCATACTTTTCATGATTTCCAAACACATAATTTTTATCAAGTTCAAGAATAGTGGAATTAAAACTTTCAAACTTACTTTTATTAATAATATAACAAGGTAGGTGATCAATCTCAATAGATATGGGACTCATAGAATAAGTCAAGAACTCTCCAATCCCATTTTCATTAGTAGTACAATTAATATTATCAAGTAACATAGGACCATCATCTAGAGCTTTATCATAAACATTTGCCAAGCAAAATTCTTTAGTACCATGCATTTCGACATCAGGCACAAACAAAGCATTATCATAAGATTTATCAAAGTAGCATGGATTATCATAAATAACAGTAGCATAATCATTCTCACAAGTTTTACTCATAGGGAATATTTCAAGAGAATCCACAGGAACATAACATTCATCCTCTTTCGGTAAGCATGGAGGACAATCAAATAGTGTAAGAGATAAAGAGTTACTCTCATTAGAAGGTTGACATGGGTAGCTAATCCATTCTTCCTCCTTTTGTTCGTCGCTCTCTTCTTCTTTTTCATCCAATGAGCTTTCAAGTTCATCAATTTCTTCTTCCACCGGTTCCTGCAAATTGTGAGTGCATTCTTGTGCATTAATGTGTCTCTCTTTATAATCAAGGATATAAGGATTCCTACTGTAGCATTCTATGCAAGAATTAAGGATAGTAGAGACATAATCTTTAAGGCCCTTACAAACAACACAAGTTTCATAATTCTCAACCATGAAGGATTCTATCTCGGAGGCTCCCATAAATAAGACAAATTGTTCTACCTCTTCGAACCCATAATGAATATAGCAATTCCGATTATAGTTCTTAATTAAAAATTCCTCACTAAAGCCACATTGAAATTTAAGATGTTTAGTATCCTGTTGAGAGCAACAGTTTATATCATGGCGTCTAAGCAAGATTATAGCCATTGTATTCAATTTTTCTATCATAGCACTCATTATTTTACCAGTTCTTGATTCTCTATAATTATTATAACATTCTATAAGCTCCAAGTAGGTTATTGGTTCTCCCATAACAGCAGTTTTAAATTTTTAGGTTTTTCAAATTTTTATGGATTTTCGGGTATATAGGGAAAATAAAACAAGACAAAAATAAACTAGACAAAAGTAAACTAAGCAAAGTAAAACTAGACAGAAATAAAGTAAGCACAAATAAACTAGACAGAAGTAAACTAGCAAGACAAAATAAAATAAAAGTAGGGAGAGAGGTAGAGTGTACTCCCCATGTGAACTTATGAGTAGAGCTATGCCTCCCCGGCAACGGCGCCAGAAAATAGTCTTGATGACCCACAAGTATAGGGGCAAGTCTTCGAGGGAAGTAAAACCCAAATTTATTGATTCGACACAAGGGGAGGTAAAGAATACTTATAAGCCTTAACAACTGAGTTGTCAATTCAGCTGCTGGAAAAGCACTAGTAACGGGGTGATGTGAAAGCAGATAATATGAGAGCAGTAACAGTATGACAGCGATAATAGCAATATGAGAGCAATGGCACCAGAAAATAGTTGATACTACTTCCAATGACATGTAGAACGAGTATATAATGATGCGAGATGGACCGGGGTTCCCAGCTATCTACACTAGTGGTAACTCTCCAATAACAAGTGTTGGGTGAACAAATTACGGTTGGGCAATTGATAGGATTGATAAGGCATTAAGAAAGAACATCAATTCATTAATCATGTAGGCATGTTTTCCATATTTAGTCGTACGTGCTCGCAATGAGAAACTTGCACAACATCTATTGTCCTACCAGCCGGTGGCAGCCGGGCCTCAAGGGAATCTACTGGATATTAAGGTACTCCTTTTAATAGAGCACCGGAGCAAAGCATTAACACTCCGTGAAAACATGTGTCCCTCACATCACCGCCATCCCCTCCGGTTGTCCCGATTTCTGTCACTTCGGGGCCTTTGGTTCCGGACAGTGACATGTGCATACAACTTGTAGATACAATCTAAGCAATAATTATAGAGCTCAAATCTAAGATCATGCCACTCGGGCCCTAGTGACAAGCATTAAGCACAACAAGATTGCAGCAACAATAACTTCACAAACTTTATAGATAGACTAATCATAATGTATCATCCATCGGATCCCAACAAACACAACACCGATTACATCAGATGAATCTCAATCATGTAAGGCAGCTCATGAGATCATTGTATTGAAGAACATGGGGGAGAGAATACCAACTAGCTACAGCTAGAACCCGTAGTCCATGGGGGAACTACTCACGGAGCATGATGGAGGCGATGGCGTTGATGGAGATGGCTTCGGGGCACTTCCCCGTCCGACGAGGGTGCCGGGACAGAGACTCTGTCCCCCGAATTGGAGTTTCGCGATGGTGGCGGCGCCCCTGGAGTCTTTCTGGAGTTTCGTCAAGTGGTCCGGTGTTTTTAGGTCGAAAGGGATTTTAGGCGAAGAGGCGGCGCAGGGGGCACCTTGGGGCTCCCCACCACAGCCGGCGCGGGCCAGGCCAGGCCGCGCCGCCCTATGGTGTGGTGGCCCTCTGGCCCCTCTCCGACTCTTCTTCGGTGTTCTGGAGCCTTCCGGGAAAAATAGGAGGTTTGGTCTTCGTTTCGAATTCCGAGAATATTGCCCGAACACCTTTCTGGAACCAAAAACAGCAGAAAATGGCACTGTGGCATCTTGTTAATAGGTTAGTTCCGGAAAATGCATAAAAACATCATAAAGTGCAAGCAAAACATGTAAGTATTGTCATAAAACAAGCATGGAACGATGATGTCTATGGATTCTTGTAGACGTGTTGGGCCCCCAAGCAGAGGTTTGTAGAACAGCAGCAAGTTTCCCTTAAGTGGATTACCCAAGGTTTATCGAACTCAGGGAGGAAGAGGTCAAAGATATCCCTCTCATGCAACCCTGCAACCACAAAGCAAGAAGTCTCTTGTGTCCCCAACACACCTAATAGGTGCACTAGTTCGGCGAAGAGATAGTGAAATACAAGTGGTATGAATGAATATGAGCAGTAGTACGGCGCCAGAAAAGTGCTTGCTGGCGTGCAGTTGATGGTAGTAATATTGTAGGAAGTAAACAAGCAGTAGTAACGCAGCAGTAGTAACGCAGTAAAACAGTAACAAGCAGCGATAGCAGTATCTAGGAACAAGGCCTAGGGAATAGACTTTCACTAGTGGACACTCTCAACATTGATCACATAACAGAATAGATAAATGCATACTCTACACTCTCTTGTTGGATGATGAACACATTGCGTAGGATTACACGAACCCTCAATGCCGGAGTTAACAAGCTCCACAACTAGATGTTCATATTTAAATAACCTTAGAGTGCAAGAAAGATCAATACGACTAAACCAAGTACTAACATAGCATGCACACTGTCACCTTCATGCTTATGTAGGAGGAATAATACACATCAATACCATCATAGCAATAATTAACTTCATAATCTACAAGAGATCATAATCATAGCCTACGCCAAGTACTCACACGGTGCACACACTGTCACCATTACACACGTGGAGGAGGAATAGAGTACTTTAATAACATCACTAGAGTAGCACATAGATGAATAGTGATACAAAACTCATCATATGGATCTCAATCATGTAAAGCAGCTCATGAGATCATTGTATTGAAGTACATAGGAGAGAGATTAACCACATAGCTACCGGTACAGCCCCGAGCCTCGATGGAGAACTACTCCCTCCTCATGGGAGCAGCAGCGTTGATGAAGATGGCGGTGGAGATGGCATCGGTGTCGATGGAGAAGCCTTCCGGGCACTTCCCCGTCCGGCGGGTGCGGGAAGAGACTCCTGTCCCCGGATCTTGGCTTCGCGATGGCGGCGGCTCTGGAAGGTTTCGCGTACCGTGGCTTCCTCCGTAAGGGTTTTAGGTCAGGACCTTTAAATAGGCGAAAGGGGAGCCTCGGAGGGGCACCCGGGTGCCCTCACCACCAGGTGGCGTGGCCAGGCCCTGGCCCGCGCCCAGTGTGGTGTGGGGCCCCCTGGCCCTCTCTGGCCCCTCTTCTGGAAGCTTCCGGGAAAATAGGAACCTGGGCGGTGATTTCGTCCGATTCCGAGAATATTTCGTTACTAGGATTTCTGAAACCAAAAACAGCAGAAAACAGGAGCTGGCACTTCGGCATCTTGTTAATAGGTTAGTTCCAGAAAATGCACAAATATGACATAAAGTGTGCATAAAACATGTAGGTATCATCAATAAAGTAGCATGGAACATAAGAAATTATCGATACGTCGGAGACGTATCAGCATCCCCAAGCTTAGTTCTGCTCGTCCCGAGCAGGTAAAACGATAACAAAGATAATTTCTTAAGTGACATGCCATCATAATCTTGATCATACTATTTGTAAACATATGTAATGAATGCAGCAATCAAAACAATGGTAATGACATGAGTAAACAAGTGAATCATATAGCAAAGAATTTTCATGAATAGTACTTCAAGACAAGCATCAATAAGTCTTGCATAAGAGTTAACTCATAAAGCAATAAATCAAAGTAAAGGTGTTGAAGCAACACAAAGGAAGATTAAGTTTCAGCGGTTGCTTTCAACTTATAACATGTATATCTCATGGATATTATCAACATAAAGTAATATAACAAGTGCAATATGCAAGTATGTAGGAATCAATGCACAGTTCACACAAGTGTTTGCTTCTTAAGGTGGAGGAGATAGGTAAACTGACTCAACAATAAAAGTAAAAGAATGGTCCTTCAAAGAGGAAAGCATCGATTGCTGTATTTGTGCTAGAGCTTTTATTTTGAAAACATGAAACAATTTTGTCAACGGTAGTAATAAAGCATATGAGTTATGTAAATTATATCTTACAAGTTGCAAGCCTCATGCATAATGTACTAATAGTGTCCGCACCTCGTCCTACTTAGCTTGGACTACCGGATCTTTGCATGCCATGTTTCAACCAAGTGTCACAAGGGGTACCTCCATGCCGCCTGTACAAAGGTCTAAGGAGAATGCTCGCATTTTGGATTTCTCGCTTTTGATTATTCTCAACTTAGACATCCATACCGGGACAACATGGACAACAGATAATGGACTCCTCTTAAATGCATAAGCATGTAGCAATGATTATTATTCTCATATGAGATTGAGGATATATGTCCAAAACTGAAACTTCCACCATGGTTCATGGCTTTAGTTAGCGGCCCAATGTTCTTCTCTAACAATTTTGCATGCTCCAACCACTAAAATGATAGATCCTTCAGACAAGACGGACATGCATAGCAACTCACATGATATTCAACAATAGTTGATGGCGTTCCCCAAGCATGGTTATCGCACAACAAGCAACTTAATAAAGATAAAGTGCATAAGTACATATTCAATACTACGATAGTTTTTAAGGCTATTTTGTCCCATGAGCTATATATTGCAAAGGTGAATGATGGAATTTTAAAGGTAGCACTCAAGCAATTTACTTTGGAATGGCGGAGAAATACCATGTAGTAGGTAGGTATGGTGGACACAAATGGCGTAGTGGTTGGCTCAAGGATTTTGGATGCATGAGAAGTATTCCCTCTCGATACAAGGTTTAGGCTAGCAAGGTTTATTTGAAACAAACACAAGGATGAACCGGTGCAGCAAAACTCACATAAAAGACATATTGTAAACATTATAAGACTTTACACCGTCTTCCTTGTTGTTCAAAACTCAATACTAGAAATTATCTAGACTTTAGAGAGACCAATTATGCAAACCAAATTTTAGCATGCTCTATGTATTTCTTCATTAATAGGTGCAAAGTATATGACGCAAGAGCTTAAACATGAGCACAACAATTGCCAAGTATCACATTATCCAAGACATTTTACCAATTACTACATGTAGCATTTTTCCAATTCCAACTAACGAAGAAGAAACTTCGCCATGAATATTATGAACTAAGAACACATGTGTTCATATGAACCAGCGGAGCGTGTCTCTCTCCCACACAAGCATTTATTCAAACAAAAACAAAAACAAAAACATACAGACGCTCCAAGTAAAGTACATAAGATGTGATTGAATAAAAATATAGTTTCAGGGGAGGAACCTGATGATGTTGTCGATGAAGAAGGGGATGCCTTGGGCATCCCAAGCTTAGACGCTTGAGTCTTCTTAAAATATGCAGGGTTGAACCACGGGGCATCCCCAAGGTTAGAGCTTTCACTCCTCTTGATCATAGTATATCATACTCCTCTCTTGACCCTTGAAAACTTCCTTCACACCAAACTTCAAGCAAACTCATTAGAGGGTTAGTGCATAATCAAAAATTCACATGTTCAGAGGTGACACAAACATTCTTTATACTTCTGGACATTGCATAAAGCTACTGGACATTAATGGATCAAAGAAATGAATCCAACATAGCAAAAGAGGCAATGCGAAATAAAAGGCAGAATCTGTCAAAAACAGAACAGTCCGTAAAAGTGGCACCAGACTTGCTCAAATGGAAAAACTCAAAACTAATGAAAGTTGCGTACATATCTGAGGATCACGCTCGTAAATTGGCAGATTTTTCGAATTTTCTACAGAGCTGTGCCCAGATTCGTGACAGACAATGCTGTTTCAGCGATCCCAAATATAACATCAACTTTGACATAGAAACTTTACTTGGCACAAAAACATGATAAGGAGAGGTTGCTACAGTAGTAAACAACTTCCAAGACACAAATATAAAACAAAGTACTGTAGTAAAAAAAAACACATGGGTTATCTCCCAAGAAGTTCTTTCTTTATAGCCATTAAGATGGGCTCAGCAGTTTTAATGATGCACTCGCAAGAAATAGTATTTGAAGCAAAAGAGAGCATCAAGAAGCAATTTCAAAACACATTTAAGCCTAACATGCTTCCTATGCATAGGAATCTTGTAAATAAACAAGTTCATGAAGAGCAAAGTAACAAGCATAGGAAGATAAAACAAGTGTAACTTCAAAATTTCAGCACATAGAGAGGCATTTTAGTAACATGAAAATTTTTACAACCATATTTTCCTCTCTCATAATAACTTTCAGTAGCAACATGAGCAAACTCAACAATATAACTATCACATAAAGCATTCTTATCATGAGTCTCATGCATAAAATAATTACTACTCCCAACATAAGCATAGTCATTCTTATTAATTGTAGTGGGAGCAAATTCAACAAAGTAGCTATCAAATATAGGAGGTATATTGTAATCATAATCAAATTTATCCTCCATAACAGGTGGTAACAAAAGACTACTATCATTATAATCATCATAAGTGGGAGGCAAAGTATCATCAAAGTAAATTTTCTCCTCAATGCTTGGGGGACTAAAAATATCATGCTCATCAAAGCCAGCTTCCCCAAGCTTAGAATTTTCCATAGCATTAGCAACAATAGTGTTCAAAGCATTCATATTAATATGTTCCATGGGTTTTTTAATTTTCGCATCAAACCATCCATGTCTTAAATCAGGAAATAGAATAAGAAGCTCTTTGTTGTCCATTATGCCTAACTAGTGTAAACAAGAAACCAAATGTCGCAATTGCAGAGTCTAAAGGAAATAGCTTCGAGCACACACACAATAGCGCCAGAAAAGTACTGTTACCTGGAACCGGAGTATGAGTGCCTTTACCTTTCCTCCCCGGCAACGGCGCCAGAAAAGTGCTTGATGTCTACGTGTGCTTCTATTCTTGTAGACAGTGTTGGGCCTCCAAGAGCGAGGTTTGTAGAACAGCGCAAGTTTCCCTTAAGTGGATTACCCAAGGTTTATCGAACTCAGGGAGGAAGAGGTCAAAGATATCCCTCTCATGCAACCCTGCAACCACAAAGCAAGAAGTCTCTTGTGTCCCCAACACACCTAATAGGTGCACTAGTTCGGCGAAGAGATAGTGAAATACAAGTGGTATGAATGAATATGAGCAGTAGTATGGCGCCAGAAAAGTGCTTGCTGGCGTGCAGTTGATGGTAGTAATATTGTAGGAAGTAAACAAGCGGTAGTAACGCAGCAGTATAACGAAAACAGTAACAAGCAGCGATAGCAGTATCTAGGAACAAGGCCTAGGGAATAGACTTTCACTAGTGGACACTCTCAACATTGATCACATAACAGAATAGATAAATGCATACTCTACACTCTCTTGTTGGATGATGAACACATTGCGTAGGATTACACGAACCCTCAATGCCGGAGTTAACAAGCTCCACAACTAGATGTTCATATTTAAATAACCTTAGAGTGCAAGAAAGATCAATACGACTAAACCAAGTACTAACATAGCATGCACACTGTCACCTTCATGCTTATGTAGGAGGAATAATACACATCAATACCATCATAGCAATAATTAACTTCATAATCTACAAGAGATCATAATCATAGCCTACGCCAAGTACTCACACGGTGCACACACTGTCACCATTACACACGTGGAGGAGGAATAGAGTACTTTAATAACATCACTAGAGTAGCACATAGATGAATAGTGATACAAAACTCATCATATGGATCTCAATCATGTAAAGCAGCTCATGAGATCATTGTATTGAAGTACATAGGAGAGATTAACCACATAGCTACCGATACAGCCCCGAGCCTCGATGGAGAACTACTCCCTCCTGGGAGCAGCAGCGTTGATGAAGATGGCGGTGGAGATGGCATCGGTGTCGATGGAGAAGCCTTCCGGGGCACTTCCCCGTCCGGCAGGGTGCGGGAACAGAGACTCCTGTCCCCCGATCTTGGCTTCGCGATGGCGGCGGCTCGGAAGGTTTCGCGTACCGTGGCTTCCTCCGTAAGGGTTTTAGGTCGGGACCTTTAAATAGGCGAAAGGGGAGCCTCGGAGGGGCACCAGGGTGCCCTCACCACCAGGTGGCGCGGCCGGCCCTGGCCCGCTCCCAAGTGTGGTGTGGGGCCCCCC
This sequence comes from Lolium multiflorum, assembly GCA_030979885.1. NCBI lineage: Eukaryota > Viridiplantae > Streptophyta > Magnoliopsida > Poales > Poaceae > Lolium > Lolium multiflorum. The sequence goes on along the minus strand of CM061752.1, from coordinate 48,796,972 downwards.
TGGCCCTTCTCTGGCCCCTTCGGTGATATGGAAGCTTCCGGGAAAAATAGGAACCTGGGTGGTGATTTCGTCCGATTCGAGAATATTTCGTTACTAGGATTTCTGAAACCAAAAACAGCAGAAAACAGGAACTGGCACTTCGGCATCTTGTTAATAGGTTAGTTCCAGAAAATGCACAAATATGACATAAAGTGTGCATAAAACATGTAGGTATCATCAATAAAGTAGCATGGAACATAAGAAATTATCGATACGTCGGAGACGTATCAAACGACAGAAATTATGGATACGTCGGGGACGTATCAGCATCCCTCTCCAACGATTAGCTATCTCCATGAGTGACGTGGTCACTATCTTTCGGGTAACCGACGTTGCCCTATCCTATATTTCCTAGCTGGAGGCCCATGAAGGCACTTGGAGGCGAAGCGGCCCATCCGGACGGTGCATCAGAAGATTCCTTGGCAAGCAAGAAGAAGCAGCCGAACAAGGAAAGATTAGATCTAAAACTACTGTAAACCTAGTCGTACTCGGTTAGACCTCTTGAGACATGGCCTCCTATATAAAGGCCAGGAGAGGGGCTGTCGGGGACACAATCAATCTTAGCAATCTTAGCCATCAAAAGCTTAGAGCTAGGTCACCATAAAGCTTAGCTTCTCGACGAGATCTCAGCCGAACTATTCGGCACCCCATTGTAACCTATTATCATCATAATCAAGAACAGACAAGCAGGACGTAAGGGTTTTACCTCATCGAGGGCCCCGAACCTGGGTAAATCGCTCCCCGTTTGTCGTGAACCGATGTCTCGTGTCGCTTGCAGGATTCCATCAACCTAAGCCCCTATCGGAGGGCATTGTCGAGGAGCACCCCCGACAATTGGCGCCGTCTGTGGGAACCCTGCTGGCGCAAGATCGGTCATCGGCAGATCCAGTCATGTCATCGACGTCTTCATCGACACCGTCATCACCAAACCTGGGAAGTCCGATTCGATTCGGCTCCTATGAATTCACCCCGCACAGCGATTCTTCTCGCTCAAACTTCTCGGATCTGCAAGGAAACATGGAGATGACCATCGGCAGCGTCCACTACAACGTCAACGCGGAAGGAATTCTTCAGCTGCTGGAATCACCCACCTCCGGATCAACGAGTCCTAGCGCGTCATCATCACTCGACCTTTTGGCTGGCCTGACAGGATCGATGAGTTCGCCCGCGCCCTCGACTCCCCGTTCGGCGTCGTCCATGTCGGTAGGATCCGACGATCCCACATCTTCGGAGTTAACCTCGTACTACTGCTTGAACTGCGACGCCAGGCACGGCTTGGGGTCGAGCGACACACCGTTCATCTGCAATGCCCGATATTCATCGGGAGAGGACAGTATCGATAGCATCACCAGGGAACCACCCGAAGAACGGCACACCATCAGGTTTACGCCGCCAACAACACAGGAAACACAAGGCACGAGGAGACGGAGACCACACGCCTCGTTCTAGTAGGCGAGCAAGCTTCGAAAACAGCGCCAGCAACCGCGACAGCGATTACACCATCGCAGACGAGGAGTGGGTGGCAGCCAGGGCAGCCGTACTTAACAACACTCCGCTCCCCGCAGGAACCTCGGTTGGAACCCTAAATGCCTACCGCTCTATACTAGAGAAAAACCGGGAGCACCTGTCGAGAGAGCAAGCCACCCTCGAGAGACGTCTGCAGCAGACCGATCCAGCGAACGACGGAGAGCTTCGCAAGGAAGCGCCTCTCGAAGTACTCATGGGGCAGGCAAGCACCGGTCAAGGCTGTCCAGGCTCTCGGAAGACGACGCTAGAGAAATAACGTCGAACCTAACCAAGTCCTTTATGACCACGGACACCGCGGGCATGCCACGGCCAAAAAACGTTGCGGGAGCAACAGCTAACCTCGCTGCGTACCTCATCAACCAGCGCCCTGAAGGATCCATGGCTCAAGCTCACCGAGGCGCCCTAGAAAGTCTCGCGATATTGGGAAAAAATCTAGTTCCGCAAAAGGAAAAGACCACAGCGCAGGCTAGTGGTTCAAAATATCATGCGAGAGATGCTCGGGATGAAATCACCCAGAGCAGGATCGACAAAGCAAGGCGACGACGCGCCGCCAGAAAGGACAACGACAGTGATTCTTCGGATGAGGATCAGGAGTACGACGGCGAACTCAGGGGAGCCGATTGTTTAAGTTACAAAATTCGCGAGACGATGCCGCCCAAAAAGTTCAAGCCCACTCCTACCGACGCTGCCAAGTACGATGGGCAGCAGGAACCAAGATCTTGGATAGACGATTACCTGCAGACTGTGATTCTGCATAAGGGAACCAGATAGCAGCAATGTAGTGCTTGCAGCTCTACTTAAAGGATTCAGCGCGAGCCTGGTTAAGGGGGCTGCCGAAAGGTTCCATTAAATCATGGGACGACCTAGTGGACGCCTTCGTTGCTAATTTCCAAGCAACATACAAGAGACCCGTCGGGATCGAAGAGTTACGCAACTGCCAGCAGAAGCAGAAGGAGTCGATGCGCTCATACATCGGGAGATTCACCAAACTCCTAAACGCTGCCGAAGATGTATCTGTCGACAGAGCAATCGACGCTGATACGTGTAGATGCACACGTCCGTTGGGAACCCCAAGTGGAAGGTATGATGCGTATAGAAGCAAGTTTCCTCAGTATGAAACCAAGGTTATCGAACCAGTAGGAGCCAAGAAGCACGTGAAGGTTGTTGGTGGAGGAGTGTAGTGCGGCGCAACACCAGTAAAACCAGCGCCAACGTGGAACTTGCACAACACAATCAAGATACTTTGCCCCAACGTAACAGTGAGGTTGTCAATCTCACCGGCTTGCTGAAAACAAAGGATTAAACGTATCGAGTGGAAGATGGTGTTTGTTTGCAAAGAACAGTAACGAACGATAATTACAGTAGAATGTAGATTTGTTACTTACTACTTCCTCCGTTCCTGGATATAAGTTATACTATAACTTTTTGAGAATGTTTTTATAATATAAGGTGTATTGCGTTGCCTCACTTGTATGGATAATATTTTTAGGAATTTGATTAGGTTTCATTATCTTATTGAAGCCATCCATTAGCTCACGTCAATTTCCTAGGATTAATCCTAGCTAAACATTGTGTAATTTTTTCTAAATATGTGTTTTTTAATTTCCGTACCAAAAACTATATGGCTTATATCTAGGAACGGAGGGAGTACTAATTACAAAGAAGCAAGACCAGGTTATGATGCCATATAATCCCTTGTTTACAAATACGGTGGATGATCATTGTGCATAATATTTTTGCCAGAAAGTAGCTACATAATTTCATTGTGGTTTTAGCCACTTTGTTTCTATATATTTCCCTTCATCGGTGTTATAAATGGACCCGGCATTTCGAACAGTACGTTTGTAGAAGTTGTTTAAATGTAAAAAAAAGTATTGATGCCGTACATGTTTGTGATTCTTACAGTTTCGCAAAGTTTTGTGAAGAATAGACATATGTTTTGTCTTAGCAAAAAGAAATAGAAGGACGGTGCTCCCAAAAAGTGTTTTTGGAGCCCCTAATTTATTTATTAAGGTCGCTTACAAATTAAGTTATACTATTACTTATGGTGAGCACTACATTAAAAATAGATTTCTTTCGACATTTGGAATGCCCTTTTTATTGGGTAGGGGTTGTTTTTGAATTTCTCAACATCTTTGTGAAGAATCCTACTAGATTGGTGGCCACCAATGAGAGTAGTTGGCTTTGTATCGTGTTGTCTGTTTGTTCCCATATCGTTCATGGCCTTGAGTTCGTCATGTTCTTCGTGTTCTTCATCTTTCCCCTTGTTCTCCCCCACATGTTCTTCATCTTTACGTCCAACACTGAAAACTATATGCATTGAGCATTTGAGCTAAATGTAATGATATGTTGTTACAAGAGTTATGTAGATTTATCCTTCTTGAGAAGATGCCCACTTGAAAATATCTTAAAACTGAGTCTTTTAAATGTGAGAAGACAAAAGAAAAGGATAAAATCAAATGCCTACATGGCTCCATGGATTAATTTCTGCAAGGTGCATGAATTATATGTATGGAGATTTGTAAGATTGCTCATGTTTATTTCTGACATCCTCAAATATCGTTGTAGATATTTCTAAAGTGTACGGTCTAACAAATATCATACAAGATCCTGGTTATACCCTGAACTGTCATGTCATGTGCGAAATGGAACTCAAAACTATAAAAAAATTATATGAAGCCTAAAACTTTCAAGGTAAAAAAACCCTTGAACGTTCTCAAAGCGACTTCAAGCCTAGCAAGGTTTTAGGTGGTAGTTTTGCATTCCTATTTTCATATGGTGCACTATGCATGTAGATGCAGGGAATGAAGGAATTTAGAAATTTTGACAGATCAGACCACCTGCCCCAGTGAAATGCCAGAAAAGACCACCTCTGAGTGCAAATGTCAAAACTACCATGGCGGCACGCTGGCCAAGCGACACGTCGCACATGCCGCCGTAGCCGGTGGCGGCAGGACTTGCCGCCATGAGTGGTGGCGGCACGGTGGACGAATGCCAGGTGGTGGGCCCTGCCGCCACCGGCTGTGGCAGAACGTTGACGTGGCAACATGCCTCCACCGGCTTGCCACGTCAGCGTGCCGCCACAGCCGGTGGCGGCAGCCAACCCGGCATCGCGGACAAGCTGCCCAACGTGCCGCCACCACGGCGGCAAGCCCTGCCGCCACCAGCTACGGCGGCATGTGCTACGTGTCGTTTGGCCAACGTGCCGTCACGGTAGTTTTGACATTTGCTGAGAAGTGGTCTTTTCTGGCATTTCACTGGAGCAGGTGGTCTGATCTGTCAAAATTTCAGGAATTTAGGATGTGCTGGCTTCTCAGCCATTTGGCTACTGTTCATGGCACATGAACAGTAACATGTAAAATTGCTACATGAACATTCCATGGAAAAAACTGCACCATTTGTTGAATCTTTTATTTTTAGAAACTATTAATGCTATTTTCTACGGCATGTTTGGAAAAATATTGTTACTTCACAAACACTCTATCATTTTTTATTTGGGATAATACTACAACCTTCGTTTATGGTAATTTTGAAAAAATATACTTATGGTATCTTTGGAAAACTATATTTGCTCCACTGTCCGTCGTTTATACTACTGCCGTCTTTTACCCAAGAAGAATACTACGGTCTTCTTCTAGACATTTTAGCAAACTATACTTACCCTACCTTTGGAAAAATATAGTCACTCCACCGTTTGCTGTCTTTTTCAGCTCGGAGACTCACTCCCACTCTCCGTTCTTTTCCAACCAGGAGAAATACTACGACCTTCTTCTGTAGCCACTCCGACAAAAATAATCGGCCGTCTGATGTCTCTTTAGCTAGGAAAATAATACCGCCTTTCTTACGTTATCTCCAAGGATAATATAGTTACCCGCCGCCTCTTTTAGCCAGAAAAAATACTACTGCTTTCTTATGTACCAAGTCCAGAAATAAAAATACTTTACCATTATCTGCCTATTTTTATCCGGGAAATACTACAACCTTCTGCCTACTCGGAAAAATATAGTTACCCCACTGTTCGTCACCTATACTGCTGAGACAATTTGTTGCCTCTTTTATCCGAGGAAATACTACCATCTTTCCGATGGCACCATCAAAAAATATAGTTACTTCACCGTCCTTCAGCTATGCTACTGCCATCTTTTACCTGTGAAAAATACTACTGCACCGTTCATCACCTCTTCACGTTGGGAAAATATTATTGCCTTTTACTACGGTATAATAAAAAGGAGTAGGTACTCCACCCCACAATGTAGTTCTACGTACAGCCATACTGCTTTCGTTTTTCCCGCTGCCTCGCGATCAGCTTGTTTTTTTTGTACAAACTACACATTTTTTCAATCGCATCAGGACCAACCTACAGGTGCGGGAAACTAAATCCGAACCTTGGCTCTATATATAATAGCACTTCTACATTATTTTAATATTACTAACACAAAATCACTTGAAGAGTACTTCATTACCCCTAATATTCTGCTAATTCTACAATAGTTTGCCCAACAATATAGTAGCCAAGGGCGCGGCGTGCCACCGCGCATACCTTACTAGTATTTAGAACATTTAGACCATTGATGTCACGTGCAAAAAAACAACATGAATAGAAGAGTTTTCTTGTCTTTTTATCTGAATGGAAGATATATTCTCATATTTTTAGAAACCGTCTAAATAACAAGGTCAACGTTTTCTCAGCGTGGCATATTCCGAGGTCCTCAAAGGAAATCTGAAACCAATTTACACATCGAGACCGCTATAAAGTAAGAATTAATAAATTCATAACAAATATAGTCATGGCTTTTATACAAAACATCAAAGTCAAGTGAATTTCCGTTTAGTTTGTACATGAAATAAATAGTTATATTGTTTGATGATTTTTTATGGGCTACCATTTCATAGTATTCCACATGTACGCAATTTTATTTTGAAAGTCGTAAAATACAAAAACCCACTTTTATAAACCTATAGAGTTCATCGTAGCTCTAGCTAGGTCAAAATAAAAATTTCCTTTTCTAAGGGAACGGATGTTTTCTGCTGATTTGGAAGAAAGTAAAATAAGAACGGTATCAAATTTCCTTTTTAGGGAAATTCATAATATTTCGAAGAAAAAATGTAGCTACTACCTCTGTTTTCCATGACAGCTATTTAAAAACGGAGAGAGATGTTCCAAGCAGAACCATGCGGTATGTCGTTCTCTGCGTCCGTGGCCACGGCCCCAGCAAGTAAGAGCATGTCTAACACACCCTTTATTTCTCTGCCCTGTATAATATGAGTTTTTGCCTCGTATCTAAAAATACGTCTAGCTGAACCATTCCGTCTAGCAGACCCGTATTTCGCCCTGTATTTTTAAAAATTAAAACCCCGGGAAAATTAAACCATAGTTCATCTTCATTGATCATACGCTGGATCATACATACATAGCGATCTACTGCGATCCTAGCTACTCGTCGAGGATGATGAATGGCACGAAAGGCCCCCTGGCGGCAGCCTCCTCCTCTGCCTCCGCCCTGGCGGCAGCCTCCTTCGCCTGGAATTCCGCCACGGCGGCGATGGCCGCCGCCTCCTCTGCCTCCGCCCGCGCCTTCTCGGCGGCCTCCGCCTCGGATTCGGCCACCGCCTGCAAGTATGCCGCGTCCTCCTCTGCCTCCTCCGCTTCCTCCTCGCCGGCACGCGGATCGCCTCCGCTTCCTCCGCCGCTGGTGCTGCCGATGCGCGCCGCCCATGCCGCCTTCGCCGCGCGCTCACGCTCCCACTCAGCGCGCCACATCTCGAAGGCGCCGCCGCTCATCGGCTTGAGCGACGGATCTTGTCGGTACCACCGCCCACCCGCGGCGAACTCCCGGAGCGAGTCCGGCATGTAAAGCGCGCCGCCGTACTTGCAGGCAGCACGGCGGCTCCCGGCGGCGGATCGCTTGCAATGGAGACGCCACGCGTCCTCCACGTTGTCCGGCGAGCGGGATCGCTTCGATCCGCTCGCCGGCGAGGCGCTACTGCGGCGGCGGGCGTCCATGCCGGGGCTGGGGTGGAATGCGGCGCGGGGGAGGGAGGAATTGCTCGCCGGAGCAGGGTGGAGGCGGCGGCGACGCACGGCGGAGCTAGGGTTGTGAGTGAGAGGTTAACCCCTCACTCGCACGTTCGCCCGGTATAAGTAGGGGGCAGCGGGGCGGATTTCTTGGGCCCCGTATTCCGCCGAAACGGGCCGGTCCAAATACGGGGCGTGCTAGACGGCCCAAACCACGACTGCCCCGTATCTCGCCAGAATTTTACAGGGTGGACGGGTTATAAGAGACCTGCTAGACATGCTTTAACGTATAATGGGCGACCCACATTGGAGCATGGGAGTCACGTCGATTTCCGGTGGCCCGAGAGCGACGCTGACCATACACGGCTTGCTGTTAGTGGCAGAAGAGATGGATGAAGTTTATTTCTGCCTCCATACAAGTACGTGCCGTGTCTCTGCACGAATTTCTTGCTGTCTCTTCGATCACCTCGACGAGCTGATGGACAGAGTTTCGTCCGTGCTTTGTTGAAATTTTATTTTCTCCCTTTTTGTAGATGCACGGTAACGATGTTTCAGCACTTGGGTAAATATGCTACCTTTATTTTAAAGTACATCTTTGATATATTTTAAATATTAAAAACTTCGAGTATACGTCTTCACATACTACGTACTCATAAAGTCTTTCCATGAAAAATAAACTTATCGTTTGGGCTGTGTAAAAAATAAAAAAATTGGTTCTAAAAATAAGTATTTTTATGAGACTATAAAAAATATCAGTTTTTCGTGAAATTATACGAAGACATATTAATTTTCTAGATGTATATGTGAAATTTTTTTTGAAACTTTTTGTAGTTAAAATATTTTTTAGGTGGAGAAAGCTGAATTGAATTTGCAGATGCACAAGTCACTCAAGTTACTACTCTACTCACCATTAAATATCCACTTCTTTTATTTAGCCGATAGTTCGAGAGGCATGGTTCTCTCTTGTGCGTGTGTTTTAGTTATAGATTGTCTAGGTTTTCAAGGTTTCTTATTATGGTGAGACAGATGCTAGTGGCGCTTCAAGAAATAATGGTCTCCCAGTCCATGTTCCTGCTCGTTGGAGGTGTTGCTGACGCCAGTGAGAGGCTTATGGAGTCTAAACAGCTGGAGTGACTTTCATCTGGTGCCGCGTCTTGGTGTGGCGCTAGGGATGAGCTACTCTTGGAGCGCGATGGTTTTGAATACTGTGTGGTTGCGGAAGATGATTGGGGATCCGGCCGCTTGAAGGACGGAGTGGTGCTAGCCCCGAATCCGGCTTTGAAGAGGCTCGGAGAGCTCCTCTGGCCGATGTTTTTTATCGGGCTAGATCCAGTCTTACGTGGATGGTGGCTATAGCGACTCATCAACCCCCAACCTATTTTGCCCTCCAGGATTTTGGCCCAAGGTCTGCATCTGAATGTATGCCTACGGGCCTGCATGGTCAAAAAAAAGAAGCTACAATCAAGTGTCGTTTTGACAGGATCGGGCATATACATTTCCTAATTCGGGTAGAGTTTTCTATGACTCCGACTAATATATTAGAATTCCCTGGTTGAGCACTTATTCTACCGTCACTATTCGTTAATCTTTCTCCAAAGAAGTACTATTCGTTAATGCGTCCTAAGTACAAACATGTACAGATTTAATTGGATAGTAATTTTGTAAGGTTCGTCCCATTTTATAAAGGGAATATATTAATATCAGAAGATACCAATTACATCGAGTCTCTGCAACAACGGAACATCCTAGTGACAGTACGGAGGAACACAGCCAAAAAAGATAAAAAGAGAAATAAGAAACAAAAGTCCCGTATCCCAGGCCTAACAACAACAATATATCCACCACCAAGACAACACATGAAATACAGACTCTAAAAGCGACGCCTCCAAGAAGGGAACAACGCTTCAGCACCGTCGTCGCCCGACCAATGATCTTAGGTTTTCACCCTAGATAGTCCCCGCTCTCAAAACAATGCCTCCAACAAGGTCATTGCGAGACACAACCAGTTAAGGCCAGACCTTGGGTTTCACCCTGAAAGGTAGGACTCTGAAGCCCGGAACACCAAGCAAATGATGGGATTCGTAGCATAGAAAACAAAAAATTTCCTACCGCAAGAACGAAAACACAAGCCAAGATCTAATCTAGTAGATGGTAGCAACGAGAAGATCATGAGACTAACCCTCGAAGATTTCCAAAGCCTAACGAGATTAGATCTCGTGGTGGATGTAGTCGATCACTTGCCGCTTGCAAAAGCACGTAGAAGATCTTGACCGCTTGCAAAAGCGCGTAGAAGAACTTGACGGTGCCACAATCGGGCAGCACCTCCGTACTCGGTCACACGTACGGTGTTGATGAAGACGACGTCCTCCTCCCCGTTCCAGCGGGCAGCGAAAGTAGTAGATCCTCCTCGGAATCCCGGCAGCACGACGGCGTGGTGGCGGTGGTGGTGGAGAACTCCGGCAGGGCTTCGCCTAAGCGTATGCGGGAGAGGTGGTGGAGGAGGAGAGGCTAGGGTTTGGGGAGAGAGGGGGGTGCGGCCAACTCATGGCTTGGAGTGGCCGGCCCCCTCCCCTTGGCCCTCATTATATAGGTGGAAGCCCCAAGAGTTGTAGTCCAAGTCTTCGAATAAGACCCCAACACCAAAACCTACCTTTGGTGGGAAACCTACTCAAGATGGGAGTCCCACTCAAGGTGGGATTCCCACCTTTCCTTGAGGGAGGGTGGCCGGCCACCTCAGGTGGAGCCCACCTGGGACTCCTCCCTTAGGGTTTGGCCGGCCAAGCTTGTGGAGTCCCTCCGGGACTCCACCTTCCATAGTGCCTTTCTTCCGGACTTTTCTAGAACCTTCTAGAACCTGCCATAAATGCACCGGATCATTTCCAAACTTGGAATATGACTTCCTATACATGAATCTTATTCTCCGGACCATTCCGGAACTCCTCGTGATGTCCTGGATCCCATCCGAGACTCCGAACAAAACTTCGAACTCCATTCCATATTCCATATCTACTTAAACGACATCAAACCTTAAGTGTGTCACCCTACGGTTCGTGAACTATGCAGACATGGTTGAGACTTCTCTCCGACCAATAACCAATAGCGGGACCTGGAGATCCATAATGGCTCCCACACATTCAATGATGACTTAGTGATCGATTGAACCATTTACATACGATACTGATTCCCTTTGTCACGCGATATTTTACTTGTCCGAGGTTTGATCATCGGTATCTCTATACCTTGTTCAACCTCGTCTCCAACAAGTACTCTTTACTCGTACCGTGGTATGTGATCTCTTATGAACCATTCATATGCTTGCAAGCTAATCAGATGACATTCCACCGAGAGGGCCCAGAGTATATCTATCCGTCATCGGGATGGACAATATCCCACTCTTGATCCATATGCCTCAACTCATCCTTTCCGAATACTTAATCCCACCTTTATAACCACCATTTACGCAGTGGCGTTTGATGTAATCAAAGTACCCTTCCGATATAAGTGATTTATATGATCTCATGGTCGAAGGATTAGGTAACTATGTATCGGAAAGCTTATAGCAACTTGAACTTAATGACGTGATCTTATGCTACGCTTAGTTGGGTGTTTGTCCATTACATCATTCATAAATGACATAACCTTGTCATTAATAACATCCAATGTTCATGATCATGAAACCTTGATCATCTATTAATCAACAAGCTAATTATACAAGAGGCTTACTAGGGACTCCTTGTTGTTTACATAACACACATGTATCAATGTTTCGGTTAATACAATTATAGCATGGTATGTAAACATTTATCATAAACACAAAGATATATAATAACCATTTTATTATTGCCTCTTGAGCATATCTCCAACAGCAAATCCCTCAACATCGCGGAGACTTGAACCTCCCTTAGCTAGTCCTCCCATCCGGCCTTCATGATATTCTCTTCTTCTGACTTTCACCATGGATCCAATGTCACTTGGTGTCAACACATAAAAGAGCTTCGCTCCCTCAGGCCAAAGTTGGAATAAAAGCATGGGTGCGCGCGACCGAATACCACCCGATCAGCGAACTCCAGGCAAAAGATGCGATGTTCCATTCACCGGCGGAGCTTTCCGAACTCATCACTCCAGCCAGATCAAGGCTGGCCTCCGACAGGTCTTCATCTTCGCATGAGAGAAACCCGAGGACCACCACCAAAAAAGCTAGACCAGCAGCCCCCACGCCGCCAGTCATTCCTGCCGGATCACTGATGCGCGTAGATGTACACGTCCGTTGGGAACCCCAAGAGGAAGGTATGATGCGCACAGCGGCAAGTTTTCCCTCAGAAAGAAACCAAGGTTTAATCGGACCAGTAGGAGTCAAGAAGCACGTTGAAGGTTGATGGTGGCGAAATGTGATGCGGCGCAACACCAGGGATTCCGGTGCCAACGTGGAACCTGCACAACACAACCAAAGTACTTTGCCCCAACGAAACAGTGAGGTTGTCAATCTCACCGGCTTGCTGTAACAAAGGATTAACCGTATTGTGTGGAAGATGATTGTTTGCAAGAAAACAGTAAAACAAGTATTGCAGTAGATTGTATGCGATGTAAAGAATAGGACCGGGGTCCACAGTTCACTAGAGGTGTCTCTCCCATAAGATAAAAGCATGTTGGGTGAACAAATTACAGTCGGGCAATTGACAAATAGAGAAGGGCATAACAATGCATATACATGATATGATAAATATAGTGAGATTTAATCCGGGCATTACGACAAAATACATAGACCGCCATCCAACTGCATCTATGCCTAAAAAGTCCACCTTCAGGTTATCATCCGAACCCCATTCAGTATTAAGTTGCAAAGCAACAGACAATTGCATTAAGTATGGTGCGTAATGTAATCAACAACTACATCCTTAGACATAGCATCAATGTTTTATCCCTAGTGGCAACAACACAACACAACCTTAGAACCTACTGTCACGATCCCAGGTGTCAATGAAGGCATGAACCCACTATCGAGCATAAATACCCCTCTTGGAGTTAAGAGCAAAAACTTGGCCATAGCCTCTACTAATAACGGAGAGCATGCAAGATCATAAACAACACATAAACAATAGATTGATAATCACCATAACATAGTATTCTCTATCCATCGGATCCCGACAAACACAACATATAGTATTACAGATAGATGATCTTGATCATGTTAGGCAGCTCACAAGATCCAACAATGAAGCACAATTAGGAGAAGACACAAGCTAACCCATAGTAGGGGTGAACTATTGAAAGGATCGTATGCCGCACCTAGAGGGGGGGTGAATAGGTGCTAACCAATTTTTAGTTCTTTTTCAATTTAGGTTTGACACAAAGGTAAATTCTCTAGATATGCAACTAAGTGAATTTACCTATATGACAAGGTTATCACCTAAGCAAGATATAGCTACGCAATATATAGGAGATAGAGTGGGATAGAGGTAACCGAGAGTGTAGCACGCGTTGACACGGAGATGATTCCCGTAGTTCCCTTCCTTTGCAAGAAGGTACGTCTACGTTTGGAGGAGTGTGGTTGCTACGCAAGCCAAACCAACAGCCACGAAGGCTTCACTCAGATCTCATGTGAGCAACGCCACGAAGGCCTAGCCCACTTCCACTAAGGGATTTCCTCGAGGCGGAAACCGGGCCTTTACAAGGTTCTTGGGGCACACATCCACAACTGAATTGGAGGCTCCCAAATCTGTAACAATACAACAATCAACAACAACACATCAACAACAAATCAACTAGGGAACCAAATAGGAACACTAGCATGAGATCCCTCAAACAAGTGAGGGGGAAATGAAGAACGCTTCGGTGAGGATGTAGATCGGTGGCTTCTCCTTCGAATCCCCAAAGATCAAGAGCTTTGGTTGGGGGAGGAAGGAGATCTTGCAAATCTTGTGTTTCTTGAGGTGGCTCTAATGGTGGTGTAGCTTGGCAGAATTCTTGAGCAATGATTGAGCAAAGAGGTAAGGAAGAAGAAGAGGGGTATAAATACCCCTCCCAAAATCCAACCGTTGAGTCTTCCGGGGGGCCGGATAATCCGGCCTAAGTTGGGGCCGGATAATCCGCCCCCACCGGATAATCCGGCCACAGGTACAAAACAGTGACATTGTCCGGTCAAATATCCGGCCCTATGCCAGAGCCACTTTTCTTCCAGTCCTTAGCCAAAAATGGGGGGGCCGGATATTTCCAAAATATCCGGCCCGGATATTCCGGCCCTGGTACAATACCGGGACAATATCCGGGCAAATGTCCGGCCCCCATACTGAGCTGCTTTTCCTCGAAGACTTAGCCAAAACAGGGGGCCGGATATTTCAACAATATCCGGCCCGGATTATCCGGCCTACCCAACATTTTCAGCTATCTTTTGGCAGATGATCACATCCAACACATATGAATAAATAACTATGTAATCCCTGTACCACTTAAACAAACATTAGTGTATCACATACATTGACATCAAACACTCAAAACATAATATGAGAGATGTTCTTTCAATCTCCCCCTTTTTGGTGTTTGATGACAATATACGGATTTGCAAGAGAATAACTATAGAGACAAACATGATGGCAACAACATAGAGGCACTCCCCCTACATGTGTGCATATAAGTAACTTGCATTTGAATACAAATACACAACACATAGGATTGAGGTGCCTCAACACTAGAGATATCCATCACGACCTCTTACACGAGACATAAACAAATATGAAGTTGAGATAGGATGCAAGAAATCATACCCATGTGTAGATATAAGATACGGAGATATAACATCACACATAATATAGCATCCTTGATCTCAACATATAGAAATCCGAAAACCATAACAATGTCTCACACTTAACAATGTCTCACACCACATAGCACATAGTTTTAAACGACACAACCAAAGCAAATAGTGCAAATACGAGGGAACACAAGCAATAAAGGAATGGTAAACGCAAATGCTTGTGCCCAAACCATGCAAATCCCCGAGATAGTTCCTAATAGAACACTTCTCCCCCTTTGGCATCGAAACGCCAAAAAGGGGACAAGCGCGATGCTACTCGTCCCATGGGAATCACTCGGAGGCATAATCATCATCGGACTCGTCTGCCGCTTCCTCTTCATCCTCATCAGTGTCAGGTGCATCCGGGGAGCGGCGAGAGGTGTTGGACCTTTGAAGGCAGTCATCAAGTTCACTCCATGGAACCTGTGCAGAGTGCCATCCACTGTAACCCTGGTGAGCTGGAGGCTGAGGTCCTTGATCACCACTGAGCTTGTGAAGAATAACCGCCTGAGTGTGCTTAATCTCAGAACGCTCTCGGCTAGCAGCATAGTTTTCCTTGTGTATCTCAATGTTCATGCACAAGATGTGACGCTGAAACCAACTAAGCCGGCTCACTTGCTTCCTCATAGCCGGGACATCAGGGTGACGAGCAGGAGCAAAGCCACTGGAGCGAGCATCACGCATGAAAGTGTCAGGAGCAGGTACGGCTGAAGAGACTGGCTTAAGCTTGTAGGGCTTCTTGACATGGTGCTTCACCAAAGGATACCCACTTATGTCTTCACCAACCTTAGCCACAGAGTTGTTGATGAGAAGCTGAATGTAGGGTGCATAGGGTATGGTGGTCCGGGAGACCATGGCATCATGGATCTCATGGAAGATAAAGTCCATGACATCAAGAGTGTAGTCCCGTTCTTCATTCACATCACGAGCACACTTATAGCTGAGGTGCATAAGGTCCACAAGGGTTCCCCGAAGAGCATCATTGTTGCCACCACTTGGGCAAATGGTTGCCCGAAAGAACCGAAGCAACTGACTGTATATGGGAAGCAGCCCCTTAGCTTGACCAATTTTTCCCGCTGAGGTGTAGAGATGCATAAGAGCATTCTTATCTGTCTGTTGTGGTCCATGAAGTCGACGACCCCCATCAACAGGAACTCCAAGATAACCAGCAAACTGGCGCAGAGTGGCACTGCAGTGAGTGGAGCCAGTCATCCACTCCATGGTGTGTTCCTCATCTTTCCTGATTGCCAAAGTGGCAAAGAACTGCTTCACCAAATCTGGGCTAAAGTCACACTGAATCTTCATGATATCATGCAAGCCCATCTTTCCAGCTACCCAGATAGCATCTTCAAAGTGATTGTTGATTGCCAGAATGTCCACATCGATAGCTTGCATGGGTCTCAGATTCTTCATGGGCTCATAGATGTCCTTGAAGATGAACTCCTGCTCAGCGCACCAATATCTCCTGCCCGCTATGTCTTCATCCCTTGGGACATCATCATACCAGTTCTTCAAACGGATAGCGGAGTAAGAAACTGGGTCCATGGTCTTGTAGTTCTCCCTCACTTCCTTGTTCTTCCGCCTTGAAGTGACGGACTTGCGAGGTGCATTGGGGGCAAACTCATCACTAGATCGATCATGCCTTGGGCGTCTCCGACCACCCCGAGAAGCACCACCTGTGAGAAGCAAAGGCGGGTAGCAAAGGAAAGGTAATGCTCATAAGTCATGTAAGATACAGTAATATACTCGAGAAACATGCTATAAGTCGGTACAAATCTAGACATGATAGATTGAAGCCAAGCTGCAGCGGCGATGAAGCTCCAGGCCGGATAATCCGGTGTCCCCTGGGGGCGGATAATCCGGCCTGGCCGGATAATCCGGTCTGCTCGGGGGGCGGATAATCCGGCCCTGCGAGATTTGCAGTTTTGCCAATCAAAAGCACGTCTAAGACTAGATCGGCCTCATAGCATGCAAGAGGAGTACATTACAAGAGGTTTGGAACAACTAGACACCAATTCCACCAAGAAAAGAGCACATATAAAACACAACATCTAGGGTTAGAGATTGTGAATCATACCCACATCCATTGTGGAAACCGCTTGGAGGAGAAGGTAGCTAGGGAGGAGATGCACCCGATCCACCCAAGAACTCCGAGAGGGGGCGGACGGAGCGTCTCCGGCGAGGAGGAGGAGGTCCGGCGAACTTGAGAGGAGAGAGAGGAGAGAGAGGCGCGTGGGGTGGTGTGAACCGTTTGCCCCCCCGCGGCCTCGTCCTCAACCCTTTCAAGATCTGCCCAGGCCGGATAATCCGGCCCTAGTTTAGGGCGGATAATCCGGCCGGGCCGGATAATCCGGGGTCGCCTGGGGCCGGATAATCCGGGGTTCTGAAAAATTCCAGAATCACGGGGAATCCGTCCCATCTTTCGTTGGTTATTTGCAAGACTCATGTGTGATGCAATAAAGTATCACGTCACATATAAGGTGCAAATTTACCAATAAGATGGAGCGACCTAGATCATCCGACCGAAACACCTCAAACTCCAAGTTTTTTACCAAACATGACAAATGAGCAAGATGGAAATGGCTTATGGTAGGGAGTAGGCTTAGGTTGAAGAAGATACAAACTGTTAATGGTACATGATCACTCAAGTTTGCAAGATATGAGCAAATAAGGCCAAACTAGAGTGATTTCCCATAAGAACATGGAGTTGTCAAATAAAAGGCGATAAGACTCAAATAACTCCAACTCTTCACAAAGAAGAGTGTGGTGGCCTAGGCCACCATATATGAGTGTTATGGCATGGCACCGCGAAGATGCACACGTCCGTTGGGAACCCCAAGTGGAAGGTATGATGCGTATAGAAGCAAGTTTCCCTCAGTATGAAACCAAGGTTTAATCGAACCATAGGAGCCAAGAAGCACGTTGAAGGTTGATGGTCGCGAAATGTGATGCGGCGCAACAAGGGATTCCGGCGCCAACGCGGAACCTGCACAACACAACCCAAGTACTTTGTCCCAACGAAACAGTGAGGTTGTCAATCTCACCGGCTTGCTGTAACAAAGGATTAAACGTATCGAGTGGAAGATGTTTGCAAAGAAAACAGTAAAACAAGTAGATTGTATGCTATGTAAAGAATAGGACCGGGGTCCACAGTTCACTAGAGGTGTCTCTCCCATAAGATAAAGCATGTTGGGTGAACAAATTACAGTCGGGCAATTGACAAATAGAGAAAGGCATAACAATGCATATACATGATATGATAAATATAGTGAGATTTAATTGGGCATTACGACAAAGTACATAGACCGCCATCCAACTGCATCTATGCCTAAAAAGTCCACCTTCAGGTTATCATCCGAACCCCTCCAGTATTAAGTTGCAAAGCAACAGACAATTGCATTAAGTATGGTGCGTAATGTAATCAACAACTACATCCTTAGACATAGCATCAATGTTTTATCCCTAGTGGCAACGACATCCACAACCTTAGAACTTTCTGTCACTGTCCCAGATTCAATGGAGGCATGAACCCACTATCGAGCATAAATACTCCCTCTTGGAGTTAAGAGTAAAAACTTGGCCAGAGCCTCTACTAATAACGGAGAGCATGCAAGATCATAAACAACACATGAACAATAGATTGATAATCACCATAATCATAGTACTCTCTATCCATCGGATCCGACAAACACAACATATAGAATTACATATAGATGATCTTGATCATGTTAGGCAGCTCACAAGATCTAACAATGAAGCACAACAAGGAGAAGACGACCATCTAGCTACTGCTATGGACCCATGGTCCAGGGGTGAACTACTCACTCATCACTCCGGAGGCGACCATGGCGGTGTAGAGTCCTCCGGGAGATGAATCCCCTCTCGGCAGGGTGCCGGAGGCGATCTCCGAATCCCCGAGATGGGATTCGCGGCGGCGGCGTCTCGTAAGGTTTTCCGTATCGTGGCTCTCGTGCGGGGGTTTCGCGGAAGCTTTAAGTAGGCGGAGGGTCAACGCGAGGGCCACACGAGGGCCCGGGGGATAGGTCGGCGCGGCCGGGGCTTGGGCCGCGCCGGCCCCCTGGCCTCCTCGTGGCCCCACCGTTAGGTCTTCGGTCTTCGGAAGCTTCGTGCAAAAATAGGACCCTGGGCGAAAGTTTCGTCCAATTCGAGAATATTTCTTTACTAGGATTTCTGAAACCAAAAACAGCAGAAAAACAACTGGCTCTTCGGCATCTTGTTAATAGGTTAGTTCCAGAAAATGCATAAATATGACATATAATGTGCATAAAACATGTAGATATCATCAATAAAGTAGCATGGAACATAAGAAATTATCGATACGTTGGAGACGTATCAGCATCCCAAGCTTAGTTCTGCTCGTCCCGAGCAGGTAAAACGATAACAAAGATAATTTCTGAAGTGACATGCCATCATAATCTTGATCATACTATTTGTAAACATATGTAATGAATGCAGCGATCAAAGCAAAGGTAATGACATGAGTAAACAACTGAATCATAAAGCAAAGACTTTTCATGAATAGTACTTCAAGACAAGCATCAATAAGTCTTGCATAAGAGTTAACTCATAAAGCAATAAATCAAAGTAAAGGTGTTGAAGCAACACATAGGAAGATTAAGTTTCAGCGGTTGCTTTCAACTTATACATGTATATCTCATGGATATTGTCAACATAAAGTAATATAACAAGTGCAATATGCAAATATGTAGGAATCAATGCACAGTTCACACAAGTGTTTGCTTCTTAAGGTGGAAGGAGATAGGTAAACTGACTCAACAATAAAAGTAAAAGAATGGTCCTTCAATGAGGAAAGCATCGATTGCTGTATTTGTGCTAGAGCTTTTATTTTGAAAACATGAAACAATTTTGTCAACGGTAGTAATAAAGCATATGAGTTATGAAAATTATATTTTACAAGTTGCAAGCCTCACGCATAGTGTACTAATAGTGCCCGCACCTTGTCCTACTTAACTTGGACTACCGGGTCTTCGCATGCCATGTTTCAACCAAGTGTCACAAAGGGGTACCTCCATGCCGCCTGTACAAAGGTCCAAGGAGAATGCTCGCATTTCGGATTTCTCGCTTTTGATTATTCTCAACTTAGACATCCATACCGGGACAACATGGACAACAGATAATGGACTCCTCTTAAATGCATAAGCATGTAGCAAAGTTATTATTCTCATATGAGATTGAGGATATATGTCCAAAACTGAAACTTCCACCATGGTTCATGGCTTTAGTTAGCGGCCCAATGTTCTTCTCTAACAATTTTGCATGCTCCAACCACTAAAATGATAGACCTTCAGACAAGACGGACATGCATAGCAACTCACATGATATTCAACAATAGTTGATGGCGTTCCCCAGAAACATGGTTATCGCACAACAAGCAACTTAATAAAATATAAAGTGCATAAGTACATATTCAATACTACGATAGTTTTTAAGGCTATTTTGTCCCATGAGCTATATATTGCATAGGTGAATGATGGAATTTTAAAGGTAGCACTCAAGCAATTTACTTTGGAATGGCGGAGAAATACCATGTAGTAGGTAGGTATGGTGGACACAAATGGCATAGTAGTTGGCTCAAGGATTTTGGATGCATGAGAAGTATTCCCTCTCGATACAAGGTTTAGGCTAGCAAGGTTATTTGAAGCAAACTCAAGGATGAACAAGTGCAGCAAAACTCACATAAAAGACATATTGTAAACATTATAAGACTCTACACTGTCTTCCTTGTTGTTCAAAACTCAATACTAGATATTATCTAGACCTTAGAGAAACCAAATATGCAAATCAAATTTTAGCAAGCTCTATGTATTTCTTCATTAATGGGTGCAAAGCATATGATGCAAGAGCTTAAACATGAGCACAACAATTGCCAAGTATCACATTATCCAAGACATTTTAGAATTACTACATGTAGCATTTTCCAATTCCAACCATGTAACAATTTAACGAAGAAGAAACTTCGCCTTGAACATTATGAGTAAAGCCTAAGGACACATGTGTCCATATGCAACAGCGGAGCGTGTCTCTCTCCACAAAGTGAATGCTAGGATCCATCTTATTCAAACAAAAACAAAAACGAAAACAAACCGACGCTCCAAGTAAAGAACACCAGATGTGATTGAATAAAAATATAGTTTCAGGGGAGGAACCTGATGATGTTGTCGATGAAGAAGGGGATGCCTTGGGCATCCCCAAGCTTAGACGCTTGAGTCTTCTTAAAATATGCAGGGGTGAACCACGGGGGCATCCCCAAGCTTAGAGCTTTCACTCCTCTTGATCATAGTATATCATACTCCTCTCTTGACCCTTGAAAACTTCCTTCACACCAAACTTCAAGCAAACTCATTAGAGGGTTAGTGCATCATTAATAATTCACTCATTCAGAGGTGACACAATCATTATTTTCACTTCTGGACATTGCATAATGCTACTGGACATTAATGGATCAAAGAAATAAATCCAACATAGCAAAAGAGGCAATGCGAAATAAAAGGCAGAATCTGTCAAAAACAGAACAGTCCGTAAAGACGAATTTATAAATGGCACCAGACTTGCTCAAATGGAAAAACTCAAAATTAATGAAAGTTGCGTACATATCTGAGGATCACGCTCGTAAATTGGCAGATTTTTTCGAATTTTCTACAGAGAATTATGCGCAGATTCGTGACAGACAGCAATGCTGTTTCTGCGCAGCGATCCCAAATATAACATCAACTTTGACATAGAAACTTTACTTGGCACAAAAACATGATAAGGAGAGGTTGCTACAGTAGTAAACAACTTCCAAGACTCAACAAAACAAAAAAATGCTGTAGGTAAAAACATGGGTTGTCTCCCATAAGCGCTTTTCTTTAACGCCTTTCAGCTAGGCGCAGAAAGTGCAAATCAAGTAACATCGAGAGTAGAAGCATCAACTTTATTATTTTTCATGCAAACACAACTTGTTGCAGAGGGTACTTTAGGTGCTCCATTATCTAAATTTTCTATGGTGGTGCTAGGGGTTTTAGCAATTTTAGGCCTATAGTAATTCTTTTGTTTAGGCACTTTAGAGGCATACATGAATTTTTGCTCTTTACCCACATAGGCTTTCTCATTATACTTGAGAGAAGAAAAGGTTGAACCCAAGGTTCCCATAGCTTTTTCAAGTTCATCAATCCTATTGGTTTGATTATCATGGATAACACAAGTTCCTAGGACACTAATTCTTTCATTAATTCCTCCTAGGGATTTATCAAGTTCATAAGTTTTGTCAAATAACATTCCCAATTTAGTTTCAACACTTGGAAAATTTTTCTCTATGGTTTCCAATTTTTTCATAACATCCACAAGAGAGATTTCAATTTTAACTTCATTAACAGGTGGTATTCCAACTAGACTCTCAATGATGCAACTAGCTTCTAAAGCGGGAGTACCTAGGAAATTACCTCCCGAAAGAGTATCAAGAACATATCTATTCCAACTAGACAAACCAACATAAAAGTTCCTAAGAAGGATAGTGGTGGAGTGTTTCTTAATGCACCTTTGATGAGCATTACTAATTCTATACCAAGCATCTTTAAAACTTTCTCCACCTTGTTGCTTAAAAGAACGAACTTCAACTTCAGGATTACTCATTTTAGTAGCAGTAAAATAAAATAAACTAGATAGAGTAAATGCAAGTAATTAATTTTTTTGTGTTTTCGATATAGAGAGCAAGACAGTAAATAAAGTAAAACTAGCAACTAATTTTTTTGTATTTTGATTTAGTGCAGCAAACAAAGTAGTAAATAAAATAAAGCAAGACAAAAACAAAGTAAAGAGATTGAGAAGTGGAGACTCCCCTTGCAGCGTGTCTTGATCTCCCCGGCAACGGCGCCAGAAATTTAGCTTGATACGCGTAGATGCACACGTCCGTTGGGAACCCCAAGTGGAAGGTATGATGCGTATAGAAGCAAGTTTCCCTCAGTATGAAACCAAGGTTTAATCGAACCAGTAGGAGCCAAGAAGCACGTTGAAGGTTGATGGTCGCGAAATGTGATGCGGCGCAACACCAGGGATTCGGCGCCAACGCGGAACCTGCACAACACAACCCAAGTACTTTGTCCCAACGAAACAGTGAGGTTGTCAATCTCACCGGCTTGCTGTAACAAAGGATTAAACGTATCGAGTGGAAGATGTTTGCAAAGAAAACAGTAAAACAAGTAGATTGTATGCTATGTAAAGAATAGGACCGGGGTCCACAGTTCACTAGAGGTGTCTCTCCCATAAGATAAAGCATGTTGGGTGAACAAATTACAGTCGGGCAATTGACAAATAGAGAAAGGCATAACAATGCATATACATGATATGATAAATATAGTGAGATTTAATTGGGCATTACGACAAAGTACATAGACCGCCATCCAACTGCATCTATGCCTAAAAAGTCCACCTTCAGGTTATCATCCGAACCCCTCCAGTATTAAGTTGCAAAGCAACAGACAATTGCATTAAGTATGGTGCGTAATGTAATCAACAACTACATCCTTAGACATAGCATCAATGTTTTATCCCTAGTGGCAACAGCACATCCACAACCTTAGAACTTTCTGTCACTGTCCCAGATTCAATGGAGGCATGAACCCACTATCGAGCATAAATACTCCCTCTTGGAGTTAAGAGTAAAAACTTGGCCAGAGCCTCTACTAATAACGGAGAGCATGCAAGATCATAAACAACACATGAACAATAGATTGATAATCACCATAATCATAGTACTCTCTATCCATCGGATCCCGACAAACACAACATATAGAATTACATATAGATGATCTTGATCATGTTAGGCAGCTCACAAGATCTAACAATGAAGCACAACAAGGAGAAGACGACCATCTAGCTACTGCTATGGACCCATGGTCCAGGGTGAACTACTCACTCATCACTCCGGAGGCGACCATGGCGGTGTAGAGTCCTCGGAGAGATCCCCTCCTCGGCAGGGTGCCGGAGGCGATCTCCGAATCCCCGAGATGGGATTCGCGGCGGCGCGTCTCAAGGTTTTCCGTATCGTGGCTCTCGACGGGGGCGACGAAGCTTTAAGTAGGCGGAGGGTCAACGGGGCCACACGAGGGCCCGGGGATAGGTCGGCGCGGCCGGGCTTGGGCCGCACCGGCCACCCTGGCCTCCTCGTGGCCCCACTTCGTTAGGTCTTCGGTCTTGGAAGCTTCGTGCAAAAATAGGACCCTGGGCGAAAGTTTCGTCCAATTCCGAGAATATTTCTTTACTAGGATTTCTGAAACCAAAAACAGCAGAAAACAGCAACTGGCTCTTCGGCATCTTGTTAATAGGTTAGTTCCAGAAAATGCATAAATATGACATATAATGTGCATAAAACATGTAGATATCATCAATAAAGTAGCATGGAACATAAGAAATTATCGATACGTTGGAGACGTATCATGGCACCGCGAAGATGTATCTTGGGCCCAAAACCACTACTCATCATTGAAGCTCACATATCATTATATGATATAAAGAGAATGATTTCTTTTAATGTTGGCATTATGGGGGGAGGGATAGCTCAATAGTTTAAACCGCACTCCCCCTATTTCCATGCCCACATCTAAACCAAATAAAGTTTTGAGACAAAGGTGTGTTTGCAAGATGGTCAAGCTATACTCCTTGAATCAATGATATTTAGCTCATTCCTCAAATAAGAGAACCTTGCTTCATCAAGAGGCTTCGTGAATATATCGGCAAGTTGATCTTTGGTAGGAACATAGATGAGCTCAATATCACCACGGGCAACATGATCCCTAATGAAATGATTCCGGATCTCAATATGCTTCGTTCTTGAATGTTGCACCGGATTATAGGCAATCTTGATGGCACTTTCATTGTCACATAATAGAGGCACTTTGTCACAAATGACACCGTATTCCTTTAAAGTTTGCCTCATCCATAACAATTGAGTGCATCCACTTGCGGCGGCAACATATTCGGCTTCGGCGGTGGAGAGAGATATACAATTTTGCTTCTTAGAAGACCAACACACCAAGGACCTACCAAGGAATTGGCAAGCCCCGGAAGTTGATTTCCTATCATCCTTGTCACCCGCCCAATCCGCATCGGTATATCCATTGAGAATAAAGCTTGAGCCCTTGGGGTACCAAATACCATATCTTGGGGTATCAACCAAATATCGAAAGATTCTTTTGAGAGCCATCATGTGGCTCTCCTTAGGAGAAGCTTGATACCTTGCACACACACCAACACTCAACACTATGTCCGGTCTAGATGCACAAAGGTAAAGCAAGGATCCAATCATGGAGCGGTATACCTTTTGATCCACCTCTTTACCATTGGGATCTAGTGCAAGATGACATTTGGTAACCATAGGAGTGGCCACGCCCTTCAACTCGGTCATCTTGAACCTCTTGAGCATGTCTTGGAGATATTTTGCTTGATTGATGAAGGTTCCTCCTCTCAATTGCTTGATCTCAAAACCAAGGAAGAACTTCATCTCTCCCATCATAGACATCTCAAACCTATCGGTCATAAGCTTTGAAAATTCATCATTGAAAGCTTTGTTAGTAGAACCAAAGATAATATCATCAACATACAATTGGCAAACGAAAAGCTCCCCATTAACCCTCTTAGTAAAAAGAGTGGGATCGATTAACCCAACATCAAACCCACGGTCTACCAACAATTCTTTAAGGTGCTCGTACCAAGCTCTAGGAGCTTGTTTGAGACCATAAAGTGCTTTATCAAGCTTGTAGACATGGTTAGGAAAGTTGAGATCCTCGAACCCCGGGGGTTGCTTAACATAAACCTCTTCATGCAAAGGACCATTAAGAAATGCACTTTTAACATCCATTTGTTGCAACTTAAAGTTATGATGCGATGCATAAGCAAGAAGGATACGGATGGACTCAAGACGAGCCACGGGAGCATAGGTCTCTCCAAAGTCAATTCCTTCAACTTGAGAGAAACCTTGAGCCACCAATCTTGCCTTGTTCCTCACAATATTTCCAAACTCATCTTGCTTGTTCTTGAATATCCACTTAGTGCCTATAACATTGCGGCACTCCTTTGGCTTCTCTACTAAGGTCCACACTTTGTTGCGCTTGAAGTTGTTGAGTTCCTCATGCATGGCTTCCACCCAATCCGAATCTTCAAGGGCTTCAAATACTTTCTTGGGTTCCACAACGGAGATATAAGCATGATGATTGCTAAAGTTAGCCAATTGCCTTCTTGTGGAGACCTTTGCCCTTACTGACAAAGGATTAACTTGTCAATGCCTACAGATTGTAGACTAGGGTTTTGCTAGAAGTAGAGGGCAAGTAGATCTCGAAGGTTTAGGCGAAAAGTACTCGACGATTATGAAAATTAGGGTTATGTTGACAGTAGATTCGATCCTTTCTTTGTCCCTCGACTCCCCCTTATATAGGAGGTGGAGCCGAGGGTTTCGTTTTGTACAAGTTACAAAGTCCGGGACGGTTTCTAACTCATCCCGCCAGATTACAAATAACACTTCCTATTACAACTCTAGCTTTCCTTAATATATCTTGAACTCCCAAATCTTCTTATTCTTCGGATAGTGGGCCTTCAGTAAAATCCGGGTACCATCTTCGGCAGGCCCATCTGGGATGCCTATGTCAGTAGCCCCCGAGATTTTGCTTGAATCGTAGAGTCAAGGAAAATCTCGACTGTTTATATTTATTCGAGAGCTTTTATTTATGCTTCTTCACATAAAATTCTATATTGTACAGGGATAATGGTAGTTGGGGCTAGTTCATCTGACGGATCAGGTACTAGTTAACTGCTCTAGTGGCAATCCGCAAAAACCTACTTCAAGATCACGTCCCCGGACATGATCCCGGGATAGTGTAAACTTCGACAGTGCCGCTTAAGGTCTTACCATTGTCGAGTCCCATCAATTTATCGGGTACCTAACGCGTCCGTTAGGATTTTTCTTATGTTGATACGGATAAAAGTAGCAGAGCGCAGTCTTTGGCGATGCCACGCCCAAGAACGGATCGGGGTCTTACCTTCGCAAATTTGCGGCATTCAGAAATTGATCGCAACTTTGGCGTTCTGAGAATATATTGTCGAGTGCTTTTCGCCTTTGGAATAGCACATTTTATCGAGTCATATTTGATGACTTTATTTTGTCTTCCCGATGGGAGTATATGTAGAGTTATCTGTGTAACTCGGAATATACTCACTTCTATTTCTCTATTTTGAAAAAATTCATCGGGCACGCGAACAGCGTTCCCGATGGGAGTAGCCCCCGAGGCTACAGCCAAGAACTTGTGCTTGGGTGTAGGCTCCACAGATTAGTATCCTTTGCCGCTATATTTACGACCCTTCTCGATTTTTATATTTATCGGGTGCGCGACCAGCGCTCCCGATGGGAGTAGCCCCCGAGGCTATGAACAAATTCTTGGATTTGATCATAGGCTCTCGCCATTGCTATATTGTCATACTCGAAATTTTCTATTTTTCCAAAGTAGCCCCCGAGCGTTTGGGCAAAAACTTGTATTTGATCAAAGGCTCCAAGAGTATTCAAATGATTTACCCTGTCGCCATTCTCTTTTTATTTTTCTTGTCGACATATTCTCCTTTGTCATATTCTCTTCATCTCTATCAATAATTGGGATTTTTTCTGCCTTGTGGGTCCATTGTTTCCACCACGTTGACACGTCGTGCAAGTGGGGGACACACGTCCTCCGCTTTTCCTGGCGCACGTACGGTAACGCCTGTTCCATTCCTTCTCAGTAAAAATACCTTTTTACCCTTGTATCTACGAGATCCTTTTTCACCACACGATTTCTTCATCCAACGGTGCACTGCTTCGTCCGAATCCTATATAAACCTTTCTTCAACCTTGGTCCAGTCCTTCGCTTGCGCCGCACATCTGTTCCCCTCTGCAAAAACTTCCCCTGCGCCCAACTCTGTTTGATCTTCCGCACGCCCTAAGCATTGCTTTGTCCACTGCCGTTGATGCCACCGCGCACGCGTCTCACTCGCCACAGCACGCCTGATTCATCAATGGCCGCCGCGGATCTAGGAGCCGTGGAGTGGGAGAGGTCCAAGGTCACGAACCAGGACCTGAATCTCCTGAAGAAGCTGGGGATCACCAAGAAACCCAAAGCGGTTTGCTTCCCTAGTGAAGAAAGCTACCCAGCCCCTCCAATGGGGTACCGGGTAAGTTTTGTCGACCATCTCATCCGCGGTTTATCCGCCCCCATTCATCCTTTTCTCCGTGGATTGCTTTATGTCTACGGTCTTCAACTCCACCACCTCACGCCAAACTCGATCCTCCATATTTCCATTTTCATTACTCTCTGCGAAGCCTTCCTTGGCGTCTCGCCCAATTGGGCGCTATGGAAGCGCATTTTCTTCTGTCGCCGCAATGGCTCTCACAATGTCGCCTATAATATAGGCGGCGTTGTTATCTCTATCCGCTCCACTGCCAATTACTTCGACGTCAAACTCCCTGACTCCGTTCAAGGGTGGCGTAAGAGGTGGTTGTACATTCGTGAGGAAAACCATGGATGCGCAGAGGACAACATCCCTCCGTTCGATGGTGACGAAAGAATTCTTCGTCGCCGTTCTTGGGATGCAGAGGCTACCGAAGAAGAAAAAGCTTCGACTGAGGCCTTGATGACTCGCATCCGCGAGTTACAAAATACTCGCGGCAAAGAATTGTCGGGTATCCAGATTATAGTGTATTTCCTTAAGAGTAGAGTTCAGCCTCTTCAAGCTCGCAAATTTCCTCTTTGGAAATATACTGGCGACGAAGACGTGGATCGGCTGTCGACAGATTTGGAGGTGAAGGACTTGGAAAAACTTGTCCGAAAAATCACCTCCCTCAGCAAAAAAGATTCTATCCCTTCTTCTTGTCGCGTGAAACCATATAGCGCCGCCCATGCACTTCCTAAGGTAAACATTGTCGCGTGACTTCTTATTGCCTTGCTTTTTGCATTGTGTGCTCCTTCCTGATATCCTTCCCTCTTTTTATACAGGACCACCCAAATCTTGTTTCACTTCCTCCTCTTCCTGAAGGTGGAGAAGTCGAAGAAAGGGCCGTTATCTCTGATGATAACCAAGAGGCCCCCTCTTTTGTTAATGAACCCGCAGATTCTCGAAAATCTGCGGGATCTGCTGAAAAGGACGCTGCCTCTGAAGGCACTGCATCGGCACAATCTCTTCCTCCTGCTGTTTCTCCAAGGAACAAGAGGAAAAGGGATGATGTCGAAGATTCCGGCACCTCCAAAGTCGACGAAGCTGTTCCTTCGCACCAGAAGGCAGGCTATGATCCATACCTCGAGTCTATCATCAGTTCGTAAGTACCCTTTTTCTTGTTTACTTGTACTCAAAAATTCTTGTCTATCTTGCTTTTTTACATTGTCGACGCTTTCTTTTAGTGATGATGAAGAAGAAATACCCACTGCCGATGTGGCTGCTCGAACGAGCACGTCACATACTTTAGTTGCTTCGGAAACGCCAGTCGAAGGAGAAGAAACGTCGCCTCCTCGACAAAATGTCGGCGCTGCTACTCCTCCGGCAAGCCCCCTTGTCCCTTCACCAAAAAGGGCAAGGGTTGAAATAAATCCAGAGCTCACTCTTCAATCGAGTAGCTCTTCCAACCCTCTCTTGGATGATGTAAGTTGCTAACACTCTTGTCGTTGTTTATATTTTCTCTGGTTGCTCTATAAGTCGCCATTTTTCTCATGCCAACATTTTCTTTCTTTGTCTCTCTTTAACAGCCTATGATCAAAGAGCTTCTTCGCATCGGTGCCCAATTCGTTGGGTACCGTGATTACGCCAACAAGACTGAAGGTAATGCTCGACTATTTTTTGCTTCCTTTCTGCATGACTTGTCGACGTTTATAGCTAATCTTGTCTTTCTTTTTTCAGAAAAATTGATAGAAGCCAACGAACGTGCTGACACGCTTGCTCTAAAGTTAGAGCAATGTGAAGAGGCTCGCAAGAAGGCCGAATCAAATGCAGTTGAAGCTAGGCAAGAAGCCAACAAGGCGAAGGCTGATGCTGCTGGTGTCGAAGATCTTCGGAAACGTCTGCATGACGCCGAGACTTCACTAAGCGATCACATAACTGCGCAATCTTCTCGCGAAGCGGCGATCACCAAACGCATTAAAACACAAAGTCGTCGCTTTGTTGGTAAGCATTTGCACTATTGCATACCCTTTGGATTTTCCTTTTTTGCACTTGTTTGTTGACACAAATTTCTATTTTTGTTTTGTCAGATAGGACCTCGCAAGAATTTGAGCTTGAGGATCCTGACAATGATGCTCTTCTGGACGCCGTTTCATTCCTTGAGTTTCATGGGACGGAAGCACGTGAAGGTATCGACGAAGCTAAAGCAGGACTGTTGCGGCTCTTCCCCTATTTCTTCCCAAAGAAAGAGGCACCCGCAACTTTCCTTAATCTGGCCAAGTGCTTCAATCCTCCCGAAGATCTTGGTCTGAAGTTGCGCCATGAGAACATGAAGATTGCCGTGGAAAGCACTGTTGCCCTAGTTGCTGACAGTCAACAAACTATTGACTGGGCAAAAGTTGGCGACACGGAGCAGATAGAGCAAGCAAAATGGCGATCCTTGATTAAGGCGGCAAAGCTTAACACGAAGAAGATCCTGGCCTATCTCGGGATCAAGCCATCTTCGACTCCTAGCTCTTCAAGGCCGGAGGTCTAGTTTTTGCTTTCTTTCTTTCCTTTGCTTTTGTCGCCATTCTGGTCTTGGCGACAAGTTTCCAGTCAGTCCCTTAGGAGAACTTCTTTTGTAATGGCCATGTAAATTTTCTACAATCAATGAAATTCCTTTTGGCGCTATCATTGATTTGGGGTTTTTCTTTTCCAGTTGATATTTGATAATTATTCAACGAATCCTTCTTCTCCCGATGCTGCTCCCGCTTCTTCCTTGTCGAAGAAAATAAGAGCTGATGACAATTTCCTTGAAGGTTCCTCCAGCACACCTTTGTCGGAAGATTTACAAGAACTTCGACAACAACTTCAGTCCATGAAGAAACAAACTCTAGCAATGATGGAGCAGTCCGGGAATCTTCTCAAAGGGAAAAAATTGCGCTTCAACAAGCTCAGGATGCCATAACTGAAAAGGACGCCGCTGTTGCTGAGGCTGCCGCAGCTACATCTCGAGAAAATTCTATGCTCCAGCTACTAACAGATGCTAGCTTGGATATGGCGGGTAAGTTTCATTATCTATCTTGCTTCTTCTTTTCCTTTGCTGCTTGCCTCCTTATTGCCCACTGAATTGTTTCAAGAAACAATAGGTGCTTTTTTGGATACTACAACTGAAGATGAACGTGTCGAGGCTCGTTCCAATGTTCTTCTTCGGCTTGCACGTGAACATGGGTCGACTTTTTGGGGTACACCTGAGCGGACCCGCCAAATCGTGAGATTTCAAGATCGTGCACTTCAGGTTCGCGAATATCTTGACTTCTGTACAAGGACTTTGTCTCTGGTTTATGGTACCATGTTTCCTCGCAATAAGATGCCAGAGACCCTTCCTGCATTGATGGACAAATTTCGAGATGCTCCTCGCATCCACGGCTTTGTACGAGCTCAACTAGCTGCTGGTGCAAGGTTTGCGATGATCATGATAAAAATTTGCTACCCAAAATTAGACGTGGGGCAAGTTGTCCCAAAGTGCTTGGAGAAGATGTCGAAGAGGAAAAGAAACTTCGGCAAATATGATGACATTGTTACTCCTGTTGCCGAAGATATGATGGATGAACTTCTCCGGATGGATTCCGAATTCTTCGTGAAGGGTAGCTATGCTGAGCATAGTACTCGCGCTGTAAATAACGAGCGCTTAACCATAGATAATATATTGGGAAATCCTTGAGACTTATTCCGAACTTTGTATCCTGTATAGACGAGCTATATTGTAAAGTCATTGTATTTTATTTTTATCGCCAAGCCCCCGGGCGTTTTGATTGCAGTGTCTTTTGTTTATTATAATGCGAGGTTGTCCCAAGGCAAGATAATATACACTGTATACTATTTTTGTGGGTGTAAGCCCCCGAGTCTTTTGTTGATCACTATTTTGTCTGTATCTCTTTTTATTTTGGCGAGGTATGTTTACCAAGGCAAGATGCTTCTTTTGCGTTTGTCGACACTATGTTTATGTATATTGTATCATGTAGGGGAAAACCCCTGATCTTGTCGGGAAGAAGATATATAATTCCACTATCTTTATTATATTGCAGCACCGCGAGTCCGCCTCATTAAAAACCTTCTCCGGCCCCACTCGGTGCCCCGAAAAAGGAAAAGAGTGCGTCTGAAAACTCGCGGGCGTTTCAGTACATTGTAGCTTTACAAAGGGAGACTATATTTTCGACATCTAGGCGTAGAAACGCCTGAGCTGTGCCACGTTCCAGGGATTTGGCTCGTCAATCCCTGTCTTCTTGTCTTTGATTCTGTATGCTCCTCCTTCTACTTCTGTGACGATGTAGGGTCCAAGCCATGGTGATTCGAGTTTTTCGTGACTTTTTTGGTTGAGCCGCAGAACTAAGTCACCAACTTGAAAAGACCTTGGCCGCA
The DNA here is from genome assembly GCA_030979885.1 of Lolium multiflorum. Taxonomy (NCBI): domain Eukaryota; kingdom Viridiplantae; phylum Streptophyta; class Magnoliopsida; order Poales; family Poaceae; genus Lolium; species Lolium multiflorum. Next base: position 48,765,011 of record CM061752.1, on the reverse strand, counting down.
ATCGTCGACTGTGATAGTTTTTCAGGTCCTGCTGATATTTGGCGACTCGTGACAGGACTTCGTCTCGAGCTTCATCGAGTGCATCGACATCATCCTCCAAAGCTTTTCTCGAAGTTTCTTCGTCATATTCTGCTACTCTTGGAGAATCGTGCTCTATTTCTATCGGCAGGACTGCTTCGGCGCCATGAACCAGAAAAACGGTGTTTCCTGTGTCGCCGTATTTGGTGTTGTTCGGATACTCCACAATACGCTTTGTAACTCCTCCGGCCAAGTATGCCGAGCTTTTTCCAATGGGCCTAGCAGGCGTTTCTTGATGCCATTGCAGATGATGCCATTGGCCTTCTCGACTTGTCCATTGGTCTGAGGATGCGCGACAGACGCAAAACTCAATTTAATGCCCACTTCTGCGCAGTACGCTTTGAACTCCTTGGACGTAAAATTGCTGCCGTTGTCTGTCACAATACTGTGAGGAACTCCAAATCTAAAGACGATGCTTTTCACGAACTTAATCGCTGACGCGCCGTCCGGTGAATTTATCGGCTTTGCTTCGATCCATTTTGTAAACTTGTCGACAGCAACAAGCATATACTCATAACCTCCTGGCGAAGCTTTGTGTAGTTTTCCCACCATGTCGAGACCCCATTGAGCAAAAGGCCAAGATAGTGGGATTGGCATAAGTTCTGCGGCAGGAGAGTGAGGTTTGGCGGCAAATCTTTGGCACGCGTCGCAAGTTCTCACTATTTCCTTTGCGTCCTCGATTGCTTTAACCAATAGAATCCTGCTCTGAAAACCTTAGCCGCGATAGCCCGGCTGCTCGCGTGATGCCCGCATATTCCTTCGTGCACGTCCTTCAGGATGATCCTTCCTTCTTCGGGTGTAACGCATCTCTGTAGCACGCCCGAAATACTTCGTTTGTACAACTCCCCTTTTACCACAGTGAAAGCTTTTGATCTCCTGATTATTCGCCTTGCTTCAACTGGATCGTCGGGTATTGTTTTCCTTAGGATATATGATATGTAAGCCTGCATCCAAGGAACTTGTACCATCATAACTAGCTCTTGCTCTTCTTCTTCTTCGTCTGCTATGTCTTTGGTGATACTCGAAGTTTTCTCTTTCTTCTCCTTCTTTGTTTTTGCTGGCTTTGTTGATCTTTCACTTATCTCCTCCCAAAACACGCCTGGAGGTATCGCGAGACACTGTGACCCGATGTTTGCAAGAACGTCGGCTTCATCGTTGCTCATCCTGCTGATATGATTTACTTCGCAACCATCGAATAACTTCTCGAGCTCGTTGTACACCTCTTTATATGCTATCATACTTTCGTTGACTGCATCGCATTGGTTCATGACTTGCTGTGCCACCAATTGTGAGTCGCCGAAAATTTTCAGTCGGGTTGCACCACAAGCTTTCGCCATCTTCATCCCGTGTATGAGAGCTTCATATTCTGCTTCATTGTTAGATGCGTTTGGGAACGTCATCCGCAGAACATACTTCAACTTGTCGCCTTCAGGTGATACTAATATCACGCCTGCTCCAGCACCTTCCAATCTTTTGGACCCGTCGAAGTTCATGGTCCAAGTCCTCGATAAATCTGGGGGTCCCGTGTTTTGTAGCTCCATCCACTCTGCAATGAAATCTGGTAAGACCTGCGACTTTATTGCTTTTCTTTTTTCATACGTGATGTCCCGAGGGGAAAGTTCTATTCCCCAAAGGGAGACACGACCCGTAGCTTCTGGGTTGTTCAGTATATTTGATAAGGGAGCCTCGTTGACCACTATTATCGGGTGCGCCGAAAAATAGTGTCGCAATTTCCTTGCTGTCGTGAATACTCCATATGCTAGCTTTTGATATTGCGGGTACCGCTGTTTTGTGAGACAGTACTTCGCTGATGAAATATACTGGTCTTTGAACTCCATGAAGCTTGCCTTCTTCTTCCCTCTCGACTACTAGGGCCGTGCTGACCACCTGAGGTGTGGCTGCAATGTACAATAGGAGAGGTTCTTTCTCTTTTGGCGCCACCAATATCGGTGGTGTCGAAATTGCTCGTTTGAGATTCTCGAAAGCTCTGTCTGCTTCCTCGTTCCATTGAAATTTTTCCCCTTGCTTGATCAATGCATAGAACGGTAGCGCCTTTTCTCCTAGCCTGGCGACGAATCTGCTTAAAGCTGCGACTCGCCCCGTTAGCTGTTGTATTTCTTTTAACTTTGTTGGCTTTCTCATAGTAATGATAGCCTGTATTTTTTCGGGATTAGCTTCAATCCCTCTTGCTGATACTAAGAACCCGAGAAGTTCTCCAGCGGGAACTCCAAAAGAGCACTTTGTCGGGTTCAGCTTGAGGCAGAACTTGTCGAGGTTGTCGAAGGTTTCCTTCAAATCTTCGATCAAAGTCGACCCTTTCTTTGATGTTATTACGACATCGTCGATGTAGACTTGTACATTTTTCCCGATCTGTGTTGCTAGGCACTTCTGCATCATCCGCTGATATGTTGCTCCCGCGTTTTTCAGACCAAAGGGCATTGTTTTGTAGCAAAACACGCCATAAGGTGTGATGAACGCTGTTTTGGCTTCATCTTCTTCTTTTAATCTGATCTGGTTATAACCAGAATATGCGTCCAAGAAGGAAAGACGTTCGCATCCTGCCGTGGAGTCGATGATTTGATCGATCCTTGGAAGGGGAAAGTGATCCTTGGGACAATGTTTATTGAGACACGTGAAGTCGACGCACATGCGAAGGACTATTGTGTGTTTCTTCGGCACCATCACTGGGTTAGCTACCCATGTGGCTTCTGTAGATATTTCTCTGATGAACCCAGCATCTTTGAGTCGATCTATTTCTGATAACATGGCTTTGCGGCTAGGTTCCGAAAAACGCCGCAAAGTTGTTACTGGTCGTGCAAGAGGATCCAAATTAAGGTGGTGCTCGGCAAGTTCCCTGGGTACTCCTGGCATGTCGGCTGGACACCATGCGAAGATTTTCCAGTGCTCACGGAGGAACTCGACGAGCGCGCTTTCCTATGCGACATCCATGTTTGCGGCAATGGACGTCGTTTTCTTTGGATCTGTCGGGTGAATCTGTACCTCTTTTGAATCTTTGTTTATATTGAAAGTTGGCTCCTTAGAAGATCTTCCTACCTCTGGCAGCACATCATAATCAGTGAATCTTGGCGCCGCATATTCTGCTTGCATCCCGAAAGTTTCTGATAGTCGATGAAAATCCTTGTCGCATTTGTCAGATAACGCGAAGCTTCCTTTGATTGTGATAGGTCCCTTGGGCCCAGGCAACCTCCACAATAGATATGTATAATGCGGTACTGCCATGAACCTAGCATATGCTGGTCGTCCCAACAAAGCGTGATACTGCGACGGGAAATCCACAACTTCGAACTCCAGATTCTCTATCCTGTAGTTTTCTCGGGTTCCAAACTGAACGTCGAGGTTTATTTTGCCCAATGGGTAACTTGGCTTCTCCGGTGTAATCCCATGGAAACGTGTGTCGGTTGGTTTCAGGTTTGCCAGGGATATGTTCATTTTCCTCAATGTATCTGCATACATGAGGTTTAAGCTGCTGCCGCCATCTATGAAAACTCTCGACACATCAAAACCAGCAATTACTGCGGGTAGGATGAGTGCTGATTGTCCTGGTCGAGGAACTTGCTGCGGATGATCTGCGATTGTGAAGCCGATATCTTGCCCCGACCAATTTAAGTACTCGACTGTTGGTGGAGGCATCTTTTCTGCCATGAACACTTGTCGAGATATTACCTTCTGCGCCCTGTTGGACGGCCTAGCTTTCTGAATCATCGAGACCACACCGTTAGAGTTGGGGTCAACATATGGAGGTGGGTGTGGTGCTGCCGCAATTCTAAGCTGGCGTCGATTTTCGTCGGTAATTGCAGGAGGAGGTGGGAGGTGAATCTCACTCCTTGGCTCCCGAGGATTTCTGTTATTTGCTTGAGCGTTTGCGATTCCTGCGGCTCGCAGCATTGCCTGAAAATTGCGGCAGTCTTTCTGTAGATGTCCTGACTGCCTCTTTCCATTGTTGTCGAGGTAAAAGTGCATTTGACACGGACCGTTCATCATTTCCTCGGGAGACACATAAGGTCTTTGAATCCTTGGTCCGCTATTTTGTCTGTTGCCGCGAAAATCACCTCTATTGTCGCCTTGTTGCTCGTTGCTCCTTTGATAATCATCTCGACTATTTCCTCCAGGATTTCCCCGAAAACCAGCCGATATGTGGCCGGGAGCATCGTTGTTGTAGAACTGGCGAGAAAATCGCCTTCTATTTTGATAATTTCGACCACGATCTTCCTCTGGCGACCTGTGTCGCTTGTTGTATATTGCGTCTTCTCCATCTGCCCACTTATTAGCGATTTCCATCAACGCTGAGATTGTCTTGGGATTAGTTCTCCCCAAGTCCTCGACGAAATCTGCTCGTCGGATTCCTGCCACGAACGCATCTATTGCCCTCTCGTCAGATATGTCTTCTGCCGAGTTCTTGATAATGTTCCACCGCTGTATATACTTCCTCATCGACTCGTCGTGTTTTTGTCGGCATGCCCTCAGTTCTTCCAATGATGCAGGTTTCTTGCACGTGGATCGGAAGTTTTTCACGAAGATGTCCTCAAAGGTTTCCCAGCTGTCGATGGAATTTAAGGGGAGTTTCTTTATCCAAGATCTTGCGGCACCACTCAGGTGAACTTGGATACTTTGCATAGCTGTTGCTCTGGTTCCTCCTACCAGTTTTACCATCTCGAGATAATCCACGAGCCAATCCTCGGGATCTTGCAGGCCGTCGAACTTCTTGAAATTCTCGGGTAACTTGAACCCTTTTGGGACTCGAGTTTTTCGAACTCTTCTCGTAAAGCACGGGAGCCCACACATATCTTCGTCGGCAAGCTCTGGCGAGTGCTGACGCTCCCTTCTTTCTTGTCGCGCTCTGTCCACCCTTACTTGGACTGCTGTATCTCTTGCTCCACTTGCTCTTGGTGGGTCTTGAACTGCTGCGGTGGGTCGTGGACTATTTTGTCTGGGATTTTCTTCGGGAGGCGTTGTTGCAAACGCTGTTCCCATAACCCCTACTCCAGCCATTGCCATATTGAACAATGGTTCTCTCGGGTCCCCAGGAGGTGGTCTGGACGCCAAGATGTATGCTTGTGTTGCCATGTATCCTGCCTCTGGCGTTTTTGGGATGATATTTCCTCTTTCGTCGATCGACATAAAGGACATGTCGAGATTTTGGATTATGTTTCCTCTTTCTGCTTCAGGTATGTTTTGCAGTCGAGACATTGCTCTCCTCCGAGCTTCTCTGTGACTATCTCCTGTATTTCCTGAAAGGCGACTTAGATCTGCGTCTGCTTGATGCAGAGGCTGCTTCTTTCCTTCTATTCAGGGATGCTGTTTGTTTTTCTAACTCTCTGCTAACTCGAGCAAGTCTATATTGATATGCTTGAAGTTCTTGTGCAGTAGCAGTGGTGGTCATAGGTTCTGAACCATCCATGGCTCTCGCAGCCCTATCCCACGCTTCTTGCGGGAGCTTGCGCGAGTTGAAGATCCAGGATATTTGGTGCCTAAGCCATGTCTGAGATCAGCGGGATCGACGTATGGATTTCCCAATTCGTCGAAAGCCTCTGATGTTTGCGGGTCTGATGTGCCTGCCCCTTCTACCACATAGATCTGATGATATTTTGTGCATTGATTTTTATCAGGATTGGTGACACCATCATATAGAGTGGTGAAGACCTTTCCGATGGCAGCAGACTTGTCGATGAAGTTGAAGCTGTCGACGCTGTCGGAGTCGCTGCTTATAAAGGAGTCCGCAGACGACTCGAAGGATGTGTTGCTGAAGATCTTGGCGAGCTTTCCGCTTGCCTTGTTGTCGACGAAGTATGTCGACGAAAACTCCTCGTTACTCGACGAAAAGTTGGGGTCGACCGCTGAAAATTCCGGCGAGATCGGAACTTCGAGACGGTAGGATCCTTCCTTGTTGACGCCAAATCGGAATTCTCCGAACGTCATGATGATGGGCTCCTCCAGATAGGCACATGCATCCATACGGGAGGGCGGGTGAGGAATAAAATTGAATAGATCAGTTTTTCCCTTGTTACCTCGATCCATCGCGTTGCTTGCTGTTGATGAAGTCGAAGATCTTGAACGTGCCATCGAGATCAGATCCTTGCAGCCTCTAATTCCCACAGACGGCGCCAATTGACAAAGGATTAACTTGTCAATGCCTACAGATTGTAGACTAGGGTTTTGCTAGAAGTAGAGGGCAAGTAGATCTCGAAGGTTTAGGCGAAAAGTACTCGACGATTATGAAAATTAGGGTTATGTTGACGAGATTCGATCCTTTCTTTGTCCCTCGACTCCCCTTATATAGGAGGTGGAGGCGAGGGTTTCGTTTTGTACAAGTTACAAAGTCCGGGACGGTTTCTAACTCATCCCGCCAGATTACAAATAACACTTCCTATTACAACTCTAGCTTTCCTTAATATATCTTGAACTCCCGAATCTTCTTATTCTTCGGATAGTGGGCCTTCAGTAAAATCCGGGTACCATCTTCGGCAGGCCCATCTGGGATGCCTATGTCACTTACATCACCAAGAACCTTGTCATGTGTGTGTTCAAGACGTTCAAGTTGCCTTTCTCTTCTTGCTAGACGACGGGCCTCGATCTCCTCCTTGGTAGGCCTTGGAGGTGTCACTTGATCAACTTGATCATTTGGGTCCCCGTCTTGACCTTCAATTTGAGCTTCCTCAATTTCTTGAGAATGCTCAACCTCATGTGCTTGATCTTGGACAATGTTTGGTGAAGTGCAAATATCAAATGGTTGATCTTGAATGCTTGGTTGATCTTGTCCTTGATCTTGTTCATGAGAGGGAGGGTTTTCTTCTTGTTCTTGGGTTGGTGCATCATTAGCTTCAAGAGATGGGGTTTGTTGATGTTGAGAGGATGAGGGCTCCACCGTGGTAGAGCATAGTTCTTCCCGAGACGCCACACCGTGTCCCTCAATGGGGCGGAAAAATCCCACACCCATTCTTACTATGGCATCTTGAGGTATTTCATCACCTGCACATACATCAACTTGCCCCACTTGGGAGCTATCATTTTCTTCGAACCTCACACTACAAGATTCAATGATAATCCCGGAGGCTATATCAAAGATTCTATAAGTGTGAGATTCGGCACCGTAACCAACAAATATACCCTCCAAAGCTTTAGGAGCAAATTTAGACAAACGAACTCCTTTGATTTTGTAGAAACACTTACAACCGAACACCTTGAAGTATGAGATATTAGGCTTGTTGCCGGTGAGTATTTCATATGGAGTCTTGTTCAATCCCTTGCGGAGATAGAGCCGGTTAGAAGAGTGGCAAGCGGTGGAGATGGCTTCGGCCCAAAAGTTATAGCGGGATTTATACTCCGCCATCATAGACCTTGCCATATCCATAAGAGTCCGGTTCTTCCTCTCCGCAACACCATTTTGTTGAGGGGTGTAAGCAGCGGAATATTGATGACGAATCCCCTCATCACTAAGAAAATCATTGAGTGTGTAGTTCTTGAACTCGGAGCCGTTGTCACTTCTTATTGCCATAATGAGGAGGTTGTGTTGGCGTTGCACCTCGGTGGCAAAGTCAATGAATATTTGTTGAGTCTCATCTTTCGTCTTGAGAAAGTAGACCCAAGTGTATCTTGAGTAATCATCAACAATCACCAAGCAATGTTTCTTCGCACCAAGACTTGCATGAGTAACGGGACCGAAGAGATCCACATGAAGGAGCTCCAAGATCCTCTTGGAAGAGATGATAGTTTTGCTTGGATGCGGAGAGTCATGCATTTTGCCTTCAACACAAGCCCTACAAACACGATCTTTGGCAAAAGAAACACTTTCCATTAGTCCCACAATATGGTTCCCCTTGTGAAGACTTTGCAAAGTTCTCATGTTGACATGGGCTAGGCGGCGATGCCACAACCAACCCACATCCGCCTTTCCGAATAGGCACATCGCACTTGAAGTGGTGGTCCCCGAAAAGTCCACCACATACAAGTTATGTTCGCGATACCCAACGAAAGCGACTTTTAGAGTCTTGCTCCACAAAGAGGACCACAATATCATTATCAATAAAGACGGCGAAACCCATCTTGCCAAGGGCGGAAACGGAAAGCAAATTGTAACCAAGGGTTTTGACAAGCATGACATCCACAAGTGTTATGTTGTGTGCAACCACAACCTTGCCAAAACCCAATACCTCGGATGTAGAATTATCGCCAAAGGAGACGGTGATATTGTTTATGTTGGGCCTCAACTCCTTGACGAGGTTCTTGCCGCCGGTCATATGACTTGTACATCCACTATCAAGTACCCATTTTGAACCTCCGGCGGCATAGTCCTACATGAGATCAATTCTTGGATTTAGGTACCCATTTCACAATGGGTCCTCTTTTGTTAGCAACAAGGGTCTTTGGGACCCAAATAGACCAAGCAACATAACCATCATATGGGCCAACATATTTAGCATAAACATCACCATAATAATCTTTAAATAAAACATAGTGAGGGTTAGCATTTCCCGCATCATCATCATTAATGGTTTTGCCCTTAGGAGCTTCACCATTAGTGATATCTTTCTTCTTCTCTTGTGCGGGCTTGGCCTTTTGCTTGTTTGCCTTCTTTGCCTTGGCTCCATAACCAAGGCCCTCCTTCCCATTGTTTGATCTTTGCTTACTCAAAAGATCATCCAAAGAAAGTTTACTTTGGGGAGAGGAGGCCTTAGCAAGTTCATCCTTCAACCTAGTATTTTCCTCAATAACATTTGCATGATCACATGAAGGAGTAGAGGAACTAGGCACATCATATGAAGCAAGCCTAATTTGAAGTTGCTCACACGACTTGGATAGGAGAGTGTATTCACTCTTCAAAGCTTTGTGAGCTTTGTCTAGTTCATCTAGATCCTTTACAAGTTTCTCATGATCAACCCCAAATTGGGCTTTTTCCTTTTTAAGCACTTTATTCTTAGCCCTAGCAAGATCTCTAGCTTTAGTGAGCTTGTTAATTTTATCTTGAGGCTCTTCAAGAGTTTCTAGCCTCTCCTCAAGAGAAGCTATAGTTTCTTGACTTTCCTCAAGAGCTTGTTTAAGAGCATGGATTTCAAGAGAGTCTTCTCTCTCTATTTGACCCTTTTTCTCAAGAGTATGATTTTGTTGAGCTATACGAGCCATGAGATTTGAAACATGTTTTTTAGTGTTACCTTGTAGGTTGAGAATGAAATCATCAAACTCTAGCATTTCTTGTTTCACTTTTAGACTAGCATCATCAACCCCTAGATCACTAGATATGTGAGGCATAGAGGGGTTAGGGGATGATACCTCGGAGGATTTAGCCATGAGGCAACTTTCTTCCTCCACATGAATGACCTCATTGGGGGATTCACTTGGTGATGAAGAGTTAGTGGAGAGGGAGGCAAGAGCGACCAATCCATTAGAGGTTGCATCTTCTTCATCATCACCATCATCATCTCCGGAGGAATATTCTTCTTGAGTTGATAGCACAATAGATGTGTCCAAGGAGGACGTTGCCATGAAGCAATGTGCATTCTTGATATGAGGATTCTCATTGGGGGATTCAAAGAGAGATGAAGAGGGAATGTTGGTAGTGACAATGGCGGCCACTTCTTTTGAGCTTCCTTCTTCATCATCACTAGAGCTTACAACTTCATCGGAAGAATATTCTTCCCTAGTCACTAGCACAACTCTTGGGGTCTTCTTGCCCTTCTTGGTCTTGTTGTTGTAGAACTTCTTGTTGGGGGCTTTTGAATATTTGCCCTTTGATTCTTTGCTCTTGTCCTTGGGAATGAGCCTTCCATTATGAAGCTCTCTATTCTCATAGGGGCATTCGGCAATGAAGTGGCGCTTGTCATCACAATTGTAGCATGATCTTGTCTTTGGACCAAAGCTAGTGAACCCACTCTTGTGGTTTCTCTTGATGTTGTCTTCCTTGGCCTTGGAGGGATCAACCCAAAAGGACTTAGCATGGAAGGCCATGTGATCATGGTAGTGGCATTGCAAATCTTCCGGATAGGACATACTCCAAGATGCCCTATATTGCTCTTGAGGGTACACTTCTTCTACGGGGTTGACCACCAAGGCAAGATTGTTCCCTTTTGACATACCAATGGCACGATTGAGAGAATCATGAGAGTTTTGCTCGAGCACCTTGAGGGCTTGCATCTCGTGCACGGCTGTCGGGGGGAAGACCCCGGGTAGGGCAATGGACGCGGAGCGGCCGGCTTGAGGTCGGCCGGCTCGCGGCAAAGGCCGGCTGAGGAGCAGCCGGCTGGAGCCGTGGCCGGCTGCCTCGGGAGCCGGCTGGCTCTAAGTCCTAGTCGGCAGCTGCGGCCTTCGACGCTGTAGCTGGGCCGGCTTCTACAAGCCATATCCGACTGGGGTTTATACCTCAGACCGACTCGAGGCTGGCGAGCCTTGCACAGGAAGGAACTGGGTAGGTGAGCCGGGTTCAAAGGTCCACGCTGACCTCATCTCCCGTAAAGTACGGGGCACTGTAGAGCAGCAGTGCCACGCGCCAGACAGGCCATCATGGCGTACGTCGAGCCGTACGCGCTACAGAGCATGATGACGACAACGACAGCACCTCCACGCCGCTGACCTGGGCAGGCGGATGGGACGTGCCACTACGCTCAACGGCTCCCTGGCGTCAGCGCCTCGGGAAGGGACGGGAGCCGAAGCCGGCCCATGCTGGCCACTAGACTCTAGGGACTTATGTGTAAAGTGCCGGTGCCTATATAAGCCGGGCTACCCCCTCGTGCGGGGGACGATCGATCAGTTGCCATTCACTAGTCTTAGAGCTGCCCTGAGAGAGAGACCTTCGTCCACCTCAGAGCAGCCGGATACAGCTCAAGGAGCACCATTGTATTGTGTTACACATCATATACACTCATAGCAGGAGTAGAGGTGTTACCTCCATCGGAGGGCCTCGAACCTGGGTACGTCGCCGTGTCGCTCGTGCCCATACCCGCTTCCGGATACCGCCGTGAGACCACTAGGAACCACCTCGATTAGCCACCCTATGGCATATGTCATGACGATACCACGACATTTGGCGCCCACCGTGGGGCCTTCAGCGTCCGCGGCCGGTGTCTCCATCCGGACGGGCCTCACCATCACCACCGGCGAGAGGGTCGCTTCAGGCTTGGTCTGGAGATTCGGCTCCCTCGACTGCGTCAGCGACAACGCTGGCTGCTTCGCCGACCGGCCATTCCCTGCCGGCGGCAACATCATCAGCTTCGGCGGCTTCGACGTCTACGTCGCCACCGTCGCACCACCGCGCTACCCGCGCGAGATTGTGCGCTGCGCAAGCCCTCCCCCTGGAGCCGGCGCCAGCCTCACCACCACCGGCCCTTGCATCATGCAGGAGGTCATGGCCACCGGCGACGACGCCGGAGGCAAGTCCACGCGCATCCGTGGTCCTGAGCTGGAGCGCAACAAGGAGACCGGCGCATCCGCCTCGGGCGCAAAGGCGCCGCCACCACCATCCCGGCTGGACGAAGTCCGGGCCAAGCTGAGCACTCCGCTCACGCCTGGTGCCGACCCCACCACCATCGAGAAGGACCTGGAGGAGCACCGCCAGCTCCTCCTCAAGCAGACGGAAGAGCTGGCTGCTGCAAAGCGCCAGTGGGAGATCTCCCAGCGCGAGTTCAACCGCGCCCACGGCCTCACGCCAGCCGGCGACAACCCAAGCCGAGCCGGCCAGATCCGCCGCAGAGGAGGCGGCCTGGGCGCAGAGATCGCCCGGGACGGCGCTGCATCGCCGGCTCCGTCTACGGAGCTACCCATCTACAACACCCCCGACAAGAACATGCTCGCGGCTGAAGCTGCCGCGGAAGAGCTGCACCGCCTCGAAGGCGCAGAGTTACGCCGCCAGACTGAGCGGGTGACTGAGCTGCTGAAGGCGGCCAACCGCCTGACCAAGGACCCCAGGTACGCCCATGCCCCCAGAGCTTCTCACGCTCATGGCGCTGCAGGCAAGGACCGAGACGGTCCGAGGGACACGGCCGAGTCCACCTCCCCCGCACCAAGCCGGCGAGCCGACAGCCGGAACACCCACGCAAGTTCCAGCCGCACAAGCCGGCCGCCCAGTGGCAACAGCGGTCGCAGCCGGCCACCATCAAGCCGGCACGACGACGAAGAGTACGAGTACGAGAGGCCATCCACCATCAAGCACCGCGCGGCTCCAGAGGCCAGTGGCCCGCGCCAGCCGGCCCGCTCCCGGCTGGGCCCACGCGTCGAGCCGGCGGACGCCAGAGATCGCCTCGACCGGCTGGTCGAATCCCGCATCGCGGAGGAAGAAGGGCCAGCCGGCCCCAAGTGCTTCGGGCCGCGGATCCTCAACGAGCCCATGAGAGCCGGCTTCCAGCTCCCCCGCGACACACCCAAGTACGACGGCACGACCAAGCCGGAGGACTGGCTGCAGGACTACTCCACCGCAGTCGGCATCGCCCAGGGCAACAAGCGCTGGGCCGTGCGCTACTCCCCCCTCATGCTGCTCGGCTCCGCCCGCACATGGCTCAACAACCTGCCAGCCGGCAGCATCAACGGCTGGCTCGACTTCGAAGACGCCTTCATCAGCAACTTCACCGGCACCTACCGCCGGCCAGGTCGCCCCCAACAGCTTGAGATGTGCAAGCAGGGCGCAGACGAGACGGACCGTGCGTACCTGACGCGCTGGTGCGAGATGCGCAACTCCTGCGAGGGCGTGCACGAGATCCAGGCAGTCGGCTTCTTCATGGCCGGCTGCCGGCCCAACACCATGCTGTGGCACAAGCTGCACCGCAGCGACCCCAAGACGATGGCTGCCTTGATGGCCATCGCAGACAAGTACGCGCTGGCTGATGGAACCAGCAGCACGCCGGCTGAGATTTCGCCGGCTCCATCCAGGCGGGACAACAACAAGCCGGCTGAGCACAAGCCGGCCGAAGGCGGCCACCATGGCAGCCGGCGGGACAATTACCGCGGCAAGAGGCACAGCGACCAGCCGGACCGCCGGTACGGCTCCGCCCACGTGGCGGCAGTGTCAGACCACGCGGCTGGCGCAAGCCGGCGCCAGAAGCAGACGGACCGGCCCTGGAAGCCGAAGTACACCTTCGAGCAGATGCTCGACTCGCCGTGCAAGTACCATAGCGGCAAGAACCCCTCCAACCACTCCACCCGCGACTGCCACTTCATGAAGCGGCTGACGAGCGGCGAGCCCCTTCCGCCTCCACCCCCACCACCACCAGCCGGCGGGCCGGGTGGCCAAGCCGGCGCAGAAGCCAACAACCTCGAGCACCACGAGGCTAACCAAGTGCACCATGGCGGCCGGTACCTGGCCGAGGATGCCACCTACATCATCTTCACCTCCGAGCCCGAGGACAAAACGAGCCAGCAGCGCCGTTCCCTCGAAGTCAACGCGGTCATGCCGCCGGTCCCCCAGTACCTACACTGGTCAGAGCAGGCCATCACTTTTGATCGCCGCGACACACCGGCTGTCCTACCAAAGCCGGGCAGCTACGCCATGGTCCTCGACCCCACCATCGGCACAACCCGGCGCAGCGTGCGCTTCTCGCGCGTCCTCATGGATGGGGGCAGCAGCATCAACATCCTCTACCGCGACACCGCCCGCAAGTTGGGCATCCAGGAGGCCGAGTTGCGCCCCACCCCCACCGTCTTCCATGGCATCGTGCCAGGCCATTGCTGCCAGCCGATCGGCCGGATCACCCTGGAGGTCATGTTCGGCAAGCCGGACAACTTCCGCACGGAGAACATCGAGTTCGAGGTGGTGGACCTCGTGAGTCCCTACCACGCGCTCCTGGGCAGGCCTGCCCTGACCAAGTTCATGGCGGTGCCCCACTACGGGTACCTGAAGATGAAGATGCCTGGCCCTAAGGGGGTCATCACCGTAGCCGGCGACTATCGCCGCTCCATGGACTGCGCCACGCAGAGTTCCAAGATGGCCCAGACGCTGGTCATCGCCACCGAGAAGCAGCTCATCCACGACGCCGTTGCCTTGGCCAAGGCCGCGCAGGCGGACATGCCGGCTGTGGGCAACCCGGCTGGGACGACTCATTCCAGCCGGCCGACAACACCAAGAAGATCCTGCTCGACCCGGCCCAGCCGGACAAGTACGTCACCATCGGTGCCGGCTTGAGCAGCAAATAGGAAAGCGAGCTCACCAGCTTCCTCCGTGAGAATCGGGACATCTTCGCATGGTCTCCAAGGGACATGCCGGGTGTACCGAGGGAGTTGGCTGAGCACCACCTCCACGTCAGGCCCGAAGCCAAGCCGGTGAAGCAGCCTCTCAGGCGCTTCGCCGAAGAACGAAGGAAGGCCATCGGTGAAGAAATTGCCCGGCTCCTAGCTGCCGGCTTCATCATGGAAGTGCTGCACCCGGACTGGTTGGCGAACCCGGTCCTGGTTTTGAAGAAGAACGGCTCCTGGCGCATGTGTATCGACTACACCAGCCTCAACAAGGCGTGCCCGAAGGACCCCTTCCCCCTGCCGCGCATAGATCAAGTCATAGACTCGACTGCCGGCTGTGAACTGTTGTCTTTTCTAGATGCCTACTCAGGCTACCACCAGATTCCTTTGAATCCGGCTGATCAAATAAAGACTTCGTTCATTACCCCGTATGGGGCTTACTGCTACACGACTATGCCATTCGGCTTGAAAAATGCAGGCGCCACCTACCAAAGGTGCATGCAAAAGTGTTTGCAGGATCAAATCGGCAGAAATGTTCACGCATACGTGGATGATGTCGTTGTAAAAACCAAGGAGATGCCTACCCTCCTTGATGACTTGAGAGAAACCTTCACCAATCTGCGAAGATTCCGGATGAAGCTCAACCCGGCCAAATGCACGTTCGGCGTGCCAGCCGGCCAACTCCTGGGCTACCTCGTCTCTCAGCGAGGAATCGAAGCCAACCCAGAGAAGATCAGTGCCATTGAGAAGATGGAGCGCAGTGCCTCAAGGACGTCCAGAAATTCACCGGATGCCTGGCCTCCTTGAGCCGCTTCGTCAGCCGGCTGGGGGAGAAGGCACTGCCCCTGTATCAATTGATGAGGAAGTCGGACAAATTTGTCTGGTCACCACAGGCGGATGAAGCCTTTCGTGACTTAAAGCGCGTGCTCTCAACCGCGCCAATCCTTGCAACGCCAGGTTCAATGGAGCCGATGCTGTTGTACATCGCAGCCACCAACCGAGTGGTTAGCGTTGTCCTGGTGGTGGAGCGCAAAGAAGCAACCAACAGGGAGCAGCTGGTTCAGCGCCCAGTCTACTATCTCAGTGAGGTGCTGTCCCAGTCGAAGCAAAACTACCCCCACTACCAGAAGGTCACCTACGGCGTGTACATGGCGGCCAAGAAGCTCAAGCACTACTTCCAAGAGCACCCCATCAGAGTGGTGGCCACAGCGCCCTTGGCGGAAATCATCGGCAGCAAGGATGCCAACGGCCGGGTTGCCAAGTGGGCCCTGGAGCTAGCCGCCCACACCATCCTCTACGAGCCACGCACAGCCATCAAGTCGCAGATCCTCGCGGACTTCTTCGTCGACTGGGCCGAGATGCAATACCTGCCGCCTGTGCCTGACTCCACGCACTGGAAGCTGCACTTCGACGGCTCGAAGATGCGAAACGGCTTGGGAGCCGGCATTGTCATCACTTCCCCCAAGGGAGATCGGCTGGACTATGTCCTGCAGATCCACTTCGCCGCATCAAACAATGTGGCGGAGTATGAAGCGCTCATTCATGGGCTGAAGCTGGCCAAGGAGATTGGCGTGCGTCGCATCCTTTGCTTCGGCGACTCCGACTTGGTTATACAGCAAGCATCGGGCGACTGGGACGCGAAGGACGCCAACATGGCCTCATACCGCTTCCACGTCCAGCAGCTATCCGGCTTCTTCGATGGCTGTGAATTCCACCATGTGCCACGAGCAAACAACGAGGCGGCAGATGCCCTATCCAAGATTGGCTCGACCCGGCAAGCCATTCCGCCGGGCGTTGCCTTGGCGATTCTCAAGAAACCGTCCATCATACCGTCACCGGACTCGGATTCCATATTCGTGCCGGCTGACCCGGGGGCTTCTCAGCCGAACCCGGGGGCTTCATCGCCCAAGTCGGGGGCTTATCAGCCAAACCCGCCGGCTTCTCAGCCGAACCCGGGGGCTTATCGGTCCAACGCGGGGGCTTCTCAGCCAAACTCGGGGGCTTATCAGCCAAACCCGCCGGCTTCACAGCCGAACCCGGCGACCACGCAGTCGAAACCGGAAGCTCCGAAGATGGAGGCCTTGGTGGTTAGCGTGTTTGAAATAAAATGCGTACCATCATGGGCACAAGAATTCCTCTCCTACCTCACCGATGGTGTGCTGCCCAATGACAGGGTTCAAGCTAGGCAGATTGAGAGAAGGGCCAAGGCCTATACAATCATCAACCACGAGCTGTACAAACGCAGCGTAAGTGGGGTGTTCCAGCGGTGCGTCGAGCCGGCTGAAGGGATTGAACTCCTACGGGAAATCCACCAGGGAGAGTGCGGCCATCACGCCTCCTCCAGAGCCATAGTGGCCAAAGCCTTCCGGCACGGTTTTTACTGGCCGACTGCGCTCAGGGACGCAGAAGACCTGGTGAAGAAGTGCAACGGCTGCCAGCGCTTCGCAAAGCAAAGGCAAACGCCGGCTTCCGCCCTAAAAACCATCCCCATCACTTGGCCGTTTGCCGTATGGGGCTTGGATATGGTGGGCCCATTCAAGACAGCCCGAGGCGGCATGACGCATCTCTTGGTGATGATTGATAAATTCACTAAGTGGATCGAAGCCAAGCCGATCAAGAAGCTGGATGGCTCCACAGCCGTCACATTCCTCAAGGAAATAATCGCGAGATACGGCTACCCGCATAGCATCATCACTGACAACGGCAGTAACTTCGCCGAAGGCATTTTCAAGCGCTACTGCGGGGAGATGGGGATCCGAATGGACCTATCGTCCGTGGCACACCCAGAAACCAACGGCCAAGTGGAGAAGGCAAACGGCTTGATCCTAGCCGGCATCCGGCCCCGGCTGGTGGAGCCGCTTGAGCGCTCAGCCGGCTGCTGGATTGAAGAGCTGCCCAGCGTGCTGTGGAGCCTGCGCACAACACCCAACCGTTCAGTCGGCTTCACGCCCTTCTTCCTCGTATACGGGGCCGAAGCCGTCCTGCCGACTGACATCGAGCACGACGCGCCAAGGATCAAGCTATACACAGAAGCTGAAGCCAAAGAAGCTCGCGAAGATGGAGTCGACCTGGTTGAAGAGGTCCGGCTGATGGCTGAATCCAGATCCACCGTATACCAGCAGAGCCTCCGTCGCTATCACAGCCGGAAGGTTAAGTCCTTAGCATTCCGAGAAGGAGACCTAGTGCTCCGGCTGATCCAACGGACAGCCGGACAGCATAAACTAGCATCCCCATGGGAGGGTCCCTTCATCGTGAGCAAGGCAGTAGGCAATGATTCCTACTATCTCATAGATGCCCAAGAGGCCAAAAAGAACAAGGCGAGCAAAACTGACGAGGAGACAAAACGTCCCTGGAATGTCAGGTTGCTTCGACCATTTTACACTTGAGAGGTGGAATGTATGTATCCCTTGTATCCCTTTTGTAAGCTATGAAAAAGCATGCGCCAAGAGCGCCGTTTCCGACAAGTTTTTCGCGCACTCTATTTCGTTTCGCCAATTGGCTTGAACCCTTTCACGCGACGGCTTAGTAACGTGATCTGATTTCCGACAGCCGGCTTCCGACCAGCTACAGACCGCAACCCGGCTGTCCGGCTGGCGGGAGTAAGGCCTAGGGAGCCGGCACGCGAAAAACGACTAAGGAAAGAGTAAAAGCGAGTTGACTTGCAACCTTTCATAAAAGTGTCGGACTGCCGAAATCGACTCGTTCGACTGAAATACTATCGGCCTCACCCAGCGGCACGCTCTTGATCCGGCGACGGACCGCAAGTCGGACGTGCGACCGGCAAGGGCACAGCCAAAGAGTGGGGCGGATGGGAAAAAGCGAACAAGTCGGAAGAAAGCAAGCCGGCACACAAATGATTAACAAACACATTAAAGTGCGTCATAATAAAAAGGAGATAATATCGTCTTTACATAAGCACCCGGCATTCCGGGGATTTAATAAATTGTCTTGGCAAAAGCAAAGCTATATAAGCAGGAAAGCTCAGGCGCCGGCCGGAGGAGGAAC
Source organism: Lolium multiflorum (assembly GCA_030979885.1). Classification (NCBI taxonomy): domain Eukaryota; kingdom Viridiplantae; phylum Streptophyta; class Magnoliopsida; order Poales; family Poaceae; genus Lolium; species Lolium multiflorum. Next base: position 48,746,759 of record CM061752.1, on the reverse strand, counting down.
AGTCGGATCAACAGCAGGCGGCGGAGAGTCCACCTCGGCTCCTTCGTCTTCAAGCTCCTCCTCATCAGAATGAGGATTCGGATCTGCGATGAAGACGCGCTTGTCGACGAAGTCGGCGATGGCGCTGGCTCGGGCAAGCCGGGCGGCCTCTGTTCGGCGAGAGCCCCTCTTCCACGCCGGCTCGCCGATACTCCAGCTGCCCCAGGTCCACCTCGTTGTACCAGGAGAGGACAAAGGACAGCGCCATGTCGGCACCAGCGCGCGTGGCAGACCCCTTCCACTCGATGAAGCTTTCCGGCGCCTGCTCGATCAAAGAAGTGAGGCGGGAGATGTCTTGCGGCGCCTCCTTGTCGGGCCACAGCATCGGGACCAGCTCCTCAGCCGCCTTCCGGAGCTCCCAGCCAAACTTAGTGATGGGCTCGACGCGGGCAGCCAGGGACGACAGATGGTCCTCCATGGTGAAGGTCGCCGAGCTGCCCTCGCCAGTCGCCCGCCCCCTGGCCTCGCGCGCAGCGCCAACGGCATCCAAGGCCATGTCCTGCGTTTCCGGGAAGGCCGCTGCAAGAAGGAAGCATGTCAGAAGTCATAAAAGCCGAAATAAGCTGAAAAATGCAAAATTTCGAAGTCCTAAAGTAAGACTGGCGGCAGCCGGCACGAGCCGACTGCCCCCAGCCCGAAGATGGAGATTCGAAGCTCTAAAGTAAGACGGCGGCAGCCGGCACGAGCCGACTTCCCAGCCCGAAGATGGAGATTTCGAAGGACAAAGAAAGAGGCGGCAGCCGGCACGAACCGACTGCCCCCAGCCCGAAGAGGGAGATAGCGAAAAAGATAAGTTTCTGCAGCCGGCTACCAACGGAAGCTGGCAGCCGACAGCCGAAAGCCGGCAAAGGGGAAGTAAACACTCACCCGAAAAACCGGTATCGATGGCGCCGATAAGGTCCGTCCAATGCTTGGCAGTAGCCGTCAGCTCCGTGGACTTGTCGGTGACTTCCTGCTGAAGCGCAAGCCGCTGCTTCTCCACCTCGTCCAGCCGCCGGCTCAGATCATCCACCTTCTCCTTCTCTGCCGCCCTAAGGGAGGTGAGCTCGGCGAGATGGTTCTTCTCCAGCGCGCGCAGCCGCCTCAACTCCCCATCAGCCACCCTGAGCTTGGCGGCGGCAGCACGGCCCGCCTCCTCGCTCTCGGCGCACTGAGCGCGAGCAACCCGGAGGTCCTCCTCCAGCTGCGGGACCCTGGCGGCCGCAACTGCGAGGCAGCCGGAAAGAAGTGTCAGCCAATATAGACAAAAGAGAGAAAACTTTGAGCCAAAAGAAACAGGAGCTTACCCTTGGCGGCTTCCAGCTCACGAGCCAAGGTGGCCCGCTCAAGCTTGGCCTTATGGTAGCTGGTCACCACCTTGTTGTACAAGGCGGTGCGTCGCTCGTCGACCGCCTGAAAAAGAGTTAATCGTTTAGGCGAAACCTGGGCCGGCTTCGAGCAGCCGGCCCATGCCTCGGAGGGCTACCAGGATAACAATAAAATCGCAGAAAACAAGATGAGACGCCACCTACCTTGTCAGCTTCCTCCAAAGTCGACAGCTGGGCCACGGCCTCGGCGGCTTTGGTCTTCAAGCTGGCTCGGTAGCCAGAGAAGAGCATCTTCAGGGGCGCCGTGCCAGGCTGCCCCTCCCGGCTGAATATCTCGCAGGAGTCCGCCTGGTTCCAGGCCTGCTCCATGGTGCCAGCCGAGCCGAAGCTGGAGTCCGAGGCGGACGGCACGTTCACCAGCTTGGCACCCTTGGCCACGTGGAGGCCAGTGGGCGACACCGCCGGGCCCTTCGCCTTCACCAACGCCTGGGAGTCGGCGTCCTTAGCGCGCGCCGGCTCCTCCCGCTGCGGCTCCGTCCTCGGCGGCTCCGAAGCCGGAGGCGGCGCGGCTGGCCCGGTGGGAACCACCTCCGGCCCCTCAGGCGGCGCAGCTCCGCCGGCTCCAGCTCCCGCCGGTGGCACACCTCGGCCGGCTCCAGCAGCCGGCCCAGCAGCGGCGCGCGGTGCGGAAACAGGTCGCCAAGAGTGGGCCTCTGGGCCGACTCGCCTGGGCGTCCTGGCCCGGCGCGAAGCAGGAAGAAGAGCCGCGGGGGCGGCGCCGCAGGCGGCGTAGCCACGGCGGCACAACGACAACCGGCGGCGTGCGCGCACGTGACGAAGGCGGCGGCGTCGGCTCCCTCTGCCGGCGGAACGGCGGCGCAACACGCGCAGCCGGCCCAGAGCTGCCGCCCTGGGTGAACTTGATGGCGGCCCTAGTCGAACAAACAAAAGATAAGCGCAAAGCAAGGAAAGAAAAGGAATCAAACAACAAAGAAAACAAAAGGACTTACCCGGCCATCTCCGGGACCTTCTTGGGCTCCTGCTGGCGCTGCCTCTTGGCCTTGCCCTCCAACCTGGCCGTGTTCCCGCCGGCGGCCCGCTTCTTCTTCGGCGCGGAAGTCGCCGAGGCGGCAGGCGGCCTCGTGCGCAGAGGCACCGCCCGGATCGGTCCCGGCCCCGTGGTGGACGTGGCCGGCTCCGCCTCCTCCTCCTCCAACTGCTCCGGCGAAGGCGGCGGGTTGTGCTCCCCTTGGCCGCCCTGGTCGGGCACCGCCGGCAGATCGTCATCGCCGGCTTGGTCGCCGGCCTGGTCGCCGGCTTGGTCAGCCGGATCCACGAGATCCGCCGTCCAGATCTTGTGCGCCAAGTTGCCGTCCTCGAGCTCTTGGCGAGGGAAGATCTAGAAAACAAGAACAGATGGATAACAAGCGAGCCACGCAGCCGCAAGCCGAAAGGCACAAGCTAAAAATACAACTTACCCGCTCAGGCGGCGCGGCCCGGTCGTAGGGCGGCAGCCCCCACGCCCAGTCCTCCGGCATGTTGGCCTTGGTGATGTTGTTCACCCGGTGGGCGACTTGGGCCTTGGTGAGCGCTATTCTCGACGTCCGGGTCGGATCCAGCCGGCCGGACATAAGCCCGATCTTGTGGACACGGCCCTGGAGCGGGATCACCCGGCGCTCCACGTAGGTGCAGAGAAGGTCCTCGGCGCTCAGCCGGCCCTCAGTGACGCACTCCCCCAGGAAGTCCCAGAGGAGGTTGACCTCCGCGTCCGGATCCGCCGACTTGGCGTTGTGGCCCCAGTTGAGCCGGGTGGTCGGAGGAGCCGGATCGTACTCCGGCAGGTTGATCCGGTCGAAGGCTGGGTTGGCGTTCTTCACGTAGAAGAACGACATCTGCCAGTTCTTCACCGAGTCGACAGTCGGTATCTTCGGGAAGAGCGAGCCGGCGCGAGGGTAGATGGAGGCGCAGCCGCAGGTCCTCAGGCGGCCCTGGGTCATCTGCGACTTGAGGTAGAAGAGCCGGCTCCAGAAGTCGACGTCCGGCCACAAGCCGGCGTAGCCCTCCATAAAAGCCACATAGCAGCTAAGGAGGACGCACGCGTTAGCCGGCAGATGATGCGGCTGCAGGCCGAAGAACTCCAAGAATCGCCGGAAGAAGGCCGAAGCCGGCAGACCCAGCCCGCGGTCGAGATGCGCGCCGAAGACGACGCGCTCGCCAGGCTCCGGCTTGGGCTCCATCTCCGCGCCAGGCGCCCGCGTGACCACCTCCCGAGGAATCCGGCGGAGGCGCACCAGGCGCTCGATGTCGTCGTCGTTCATATACGAGCCCCTCCAGGACCCGCTGGCGGAGGCCATTGACGAAGAAGAGGAGGAAGAAGACCAATCAAGGGCGAAGGGAGAAGAGGAACCGCTCCTCACCGGAGGAGAGCGCGGCGGCGATGAGCGCAGCGTCGAGCCGCGGGGCCCCGTGGCGCCGGCTAGGCGTGCGGACGGCTGCCGAACGGCGGAGAACTCCGGCCGCGAAAGGTCGCCGGGGTTCGCCAGGAGATCACCGGAGAGGAATCGACGGCGCGCGAGAGCGTTCGAGCGAAGAGAGCGAGAAAGAGAAGGGGCAGCGGCGAGAGGAAGAAGAAGGCTGCCTCGGTACCGCGCGGGGGGCATTTATAGCCGTCCCGCGCGCCCGTTACGCCGCCACGTGGCGATCGTGGGCCACGATGGGATTAACTGCGGCCATAACTACCCCCCACGACGCCGGCAGTTACCAGAAACGGCCGCACCACTTCGCCCACGACCGCAGAAAATCCGGAAGGGGACAGTGATGTGACCATACGAAACGACCGCGCTGACGAAGCCGTCAGAACGGTCAAGTCGGGCGCGGGACTCGAGGCGGCGGAGTTGCCGTTGCACCCGAGCCGGAGCCGGACGATAAAATCGACCCGGCCCCAGTCTCTGGCAACAAGCCGGAAACGTCTTCAACACTTTAGAAAAAGTGAAAATGACAGAAGCAAAAAAGGCGTCCGGCTGGAGGAAGCCGGATGGGGCGAGCCGGATGAGGGCGCAGCCGGCTGAATGAAAATTCTCAGTTGGCCCCTCCAGGAGCCGTCAGGAACGAGCGAGAGATGTATAAAAGCCAGGGAAACCTGCCTAGGTCCCTCTTAACGCAGGACCTTGCCAGCTTCGGGGGCTAATGTCGGGGGGAAGACCCCGGGTAGGGCAATGGACACGGAGCGGCCGGCTTGAGGTCGGCCGGCTCGCGGCAAAGGCCGGCTGAGGAGCAGCCGGCTGGAGCCGTGGCCGGCTGCCTCGGGAGCCGGCTGGCTCTAAGTCCTGGTCGGCCTGGCTGCGGCCTTCGACGCTGTAGCTGGGCCGGCTTCTACAAGCCATATCCGACTGGGGTTTATACCTCAGACCGACTCGAGGCTGGCGAGCCTTGCACAGGAAGGAACTGGGTAGGTGAGCCGGGTTCAAAGGTCCACGCTGACCTCATCTCCCGTAAAGTACGGGGCACTGTAGAGCAGCAGTGCCACGCGCCGGACAGGCCATCATGGCGTACGTCGAGCCGTACGCGCTACAGAGCATGATGACGACAACGACAGCACCTCCACGCCGCTGACCTGGGCAGGCGGATGGGACGTGCCACTACGCTCAACGGCTCCCTGGCGTCAGCGCCTCGGGAAGGGACGGGAGCCGAAGCCGGCCCATGCTGGCCACTAGACTCTAGGGACTTATGTGTAAAGTGCCGGTGCCTATATAAGCCGGGCTACCCCCTCGTGCGGGGGACGATCGATCAGTTGCCATTCACTAGTCTTAGAGCTGCCCTGAGAGAGAGACCTTCGTCCACCTCAGAGCAGCCGGATACAGCTCAAGGAGCACCATTGTATTGTGTTACACATCATATACACTCATAGCAGGAGTAGAGGTGTTACCTCCATCGGAGGGCCTCGAACCTGGGTACGTCGCCGTGTCGCTCGTGCCCATACCCGCTTCCGGATACCGCCGTGAGACCACTAGGAACCACCTCGATTAGCCACCCTATGGCATATGTCATGACGATACCACGACAACGGCATCTTGAGAAGAGAGAGAGGAATAGCATTCTCTCCCAACAAGGGTCTTGACATCAATGGGTACATATGGCATCATGCATTCAATGTACTTCTCCTTGATCCAAGAGTCATTGATGTGGGTGGCACCAATAAGTCGGAAGTCATCGGCAACAATGAGGAGTCTTGAATACATGTCTTGATGATCTTCATCCGGTAGCCTCATGAATCCTTCGGCTTTGTTCTTAAGAGCATTATACTTGTTCCTTCTCGTGCTCTCACTTCCAATGCAACTAGCGGCCAAACCATCCCAAGCTTCCTTGGCGGTGGTGTAGTTCCGAACACGAGGCAAATCCTTTGTCCCCACACTAGTTTGAATCATGTGCAAGGCGGTGTTGTTGAGTTGACTATCAACCGCTTCTCTTCTAGTCAACTTGTCGGGGTTGTAAGGTTTGAAGCCTTCCTGGATGATTCTCCAAAGTTCATTGGAGGCACTGCAAACATGAGAGCGAAACTCAAATCGCCAAGTATTGTAATTTTCAATGGAAAACTTAGGTGGGTCGCCCCGAATGTTCAAATGAGGATGGGGAACCGGTATATCGGGAGATAGAAAAGGTGGAGCTACTTGATTGTAGCTCACACCTCCACTAGTATCCCTAGGAGATGCAATGGTAGATTTGTTAGTGTTTAAGTTATCACCTTCCACGGGTTTGGTAGAGGAGGGTGGTGCCGAAGCACCTCCCTCTTCTAACACACCCGTGTCCTTTACCTCTACGACGGGAGCCTTAGGAGGGACCGGAGTCAAAAGCTCGGAAATCAATTTTCTCATGCTTTCCATTTGAGCATCCATGGAGGATCTCAACGAATTGATTTCCTCCATGATGACCAACTTATCGGACTCTTCCATAGGCGTCTCGTCCGGCATACTCTTAGGCGGTTAAGCCCGAAATAAGAGCCGAGGCTCTGATACCAATTGAAAGGATCGTATGCCGCACCTAGAGGGGGGTGAATAGGTGCTAACCAATTTTTAGTTCTTTTTCAATTTAGGTTTGACACAAAGGTAAATTCTCTAGATATGCAACTAAGTGAATTTACCTATATGACAAGGTTATCACCTAAGCAAGATATAGCTACGCAATATATAGGAGATAGAGTGGGATAGAGGTAACCGAGAGTGTAGCACGCGTTGACACGGAGATGATTCCCGTAGTTCCCTTCCTTTGCAAGAAGGTACGTCTACGTTTGGAGGAGTGTGGTTGCTACGCAAGCCAAACCAACAGCCACGAAGGCTTCACTCAGATCTCCTGTGAGCAACGCCACGAAGGCCTAGCCCACTTCCACTAAGGGATTTCCTCGAGGCGGAAACCGGGCCTTTACAAGGTTCTTGGGGCACACATCCACAACTGAATTGGAGGCTCCCAAATCTGTAACAATACAACAATCAACAACAACACATCAACAACAAATCAACTAGGGAACCAAATAGGAACACTAGCATGAGATCCCTCAAACAAGTGAGGGGGAAATGAAGAACGCTTCGGTGAGGATGTAGATCGGTGGCTTCTCCTTCGAATCCCCAAAGATCAAGAGCTTTGGTTGGGGGAGGAAGGAGATCTTGCAAATCTTGTGTTTCTTGAGGTGGCTCTAATGGTGGTGTAGCTTGGCAGAATTCTTGAGCAATGATTGAGCAAAGAGGTAAGGAAGAAGAAGAGGGGTATAAATACCCCTCCCAAAATCCAACCGTTGAGTCTTCCGGGGGGCCGGATAATCCGGCCTAAGTTGGGGCCGGATAATCCGCCCCCACCGGATAATCCGGCCACAGGTACAAAACAGTGACATTGTCCGGTCAAATATCCGGCCCTATGCCAGAGCCACTTTTCTTCCAGTCCTTAGCCAAAAATGGGGGGGCCGGATATTTCCAAAATATCCGGCCCGGATATTCCGGCCCTGGTACAATACCGGGACAATATCCGGGCAAATGTCCGGCCCCCATACTGAGCTGCTTTTCCTCGAAGACTTAGCCGAAAACAGGGGGCCGGATATTTCAACAATATCCGGCCCGGATTATCCGGCCTACCCAACATTTTCAGCTATCTTTTGGCAGATGATCAAATCCAACACACATGAATAAATATCTATGTAATCCCTGTACCACTTAACACAAACATTAGTGTATCACATACATTGACATCAAACACTCAAAACATAATATGAGAGATGTTCTTTCAACTACTCACTCATCACTCCGGAGGCGATCATGGCGATGAAGAGTCCTCCGGGAGATGAATCCCCTCTCCGGCAGGGTGCCGGAGGCGATCTCCTGAATCCCCCAAGATGGGATTCGCGGCGGCGGCGTCTCTGGAAGGTTTTCCGTATCGTGGCTCTCGGTACTGGGGGTTTCGCGGCGGAGGCTATAAGTAGGCGAAAGGGCAGGTCAAGAGGCGGCACGAGGGGCCCAGGGGACAGGCCGCGCGGCCAGCACAGGCGCGCCGCCCTGTCCTGGCCACCTCGTGGCCCACTCCGACTCCCCTTCGGTCTTGGAAGCTTCGTGCAAAAATAGGACCATGGGCGGTGATTTCGTCCAATTCCGAGAATATTTCCTTACTAGGATTTCTGAAACCAAAAACAGCAAAAACAACTGGCTCTTCGGCATCTTGTTAATAGGTTAGTTCCAAAATGCGTAAATACGACATATAATGTGCATAAAACATGTAGGTATCATCAATAAAGTAGCATGGAACATAAGAAATTATCGATACGTTGGAGACGTATCAGCATCCCCAAGCTTAGTTCTGCTCGTCCCGAGCAGGTAAAACGATAACAAAGATAATTTCTGAAGTGACATGCCATCATAATCTTGATCATACTATTTGTAAACATATGTAATGAATGCAGCGATCAAAACAATGGTAATGACATGAGTAAACAAGTGAATCATAAAGCAAAGACTTTTCATGAATAGTACTTCAAGACAAGCATCAATAAGTCTTGCATAAGAGTTAACTCATAAAGCAATAAATCAAAGTAAAGGTGTTGAAGCAACACAAAGGAAGATTAAGTTTCAGCGGTTGCTTTCAACTTATAACATGTATATCTCATGGATATTGTCAACATAAAGTAATATAACAAGTGCAATATGCAAGTATGCAGGAATCAATGCACAGTTCACACAAGTGTTTGCTTCTTAAGGTGGAGGGAGATAGGTAAACTGACTCAACAATAAAAGTAAAAGAAAGGTCCTTCAAAGAGGAAAGCATCGATTGCTGTATTTGTGCTAGAGCTTTTATTTTGAAAACATGAAACAATTTTGTCAACGGTAGTAATAAAGCATATGAGTTATGTAAATTATATCCTACAAGTTGCAAGCCTCATGCATAGTGTACTAATAGTGCCCACACCTTGTCCTACTTAGCTTGGACTACCGGATCTTCGCAATGCCATGTTTCAACCAAGTGTCACAAAGGGGTACCTCCATGCCGCCTGTACAAAGGTCTAAGGAGAAAGCTCGCATTTTGGATTTCTCGCTTTTGATTATTCTCAACTTAGACATCCATACCGGGACAACATGGACAACAGATAATGGACTCCTCTTTAATGCATAAGCATGTAGCAACAATTATTATTCTCATATGAGATTGAGGATATATGTCCAAAACTGAAACTTCAACCATGATTCATGGCTTTAGTTAGCGGCCCAATGTTCTTCTCTAACAATTTGCATGCTCCAATCATTAAGGTGATAGATCCTTCAGACAAGACGGACATGCATAGCAACTCACATGATATTCAATAAAGAGTAATTGATGGCGTTCCCCAGAAGCATGGTTATCGCACAACAAGCAACTTGATAAGAGATAAAGTGCATAAGTACATATTCAATACTACGATAGTTTTTAAGGCTATTTTGTCCCATGAGCTATATATTGCAAAGGTGAATGATGGAATTTTAAAGGTAGCACTCAAGCAATTTACTTTGGAATGGCGGAGAAATACCATGTAGTAGGTAGGTATGGTGGACACAAATGGCATAGTAGTTGGCTCAAGGATTTTGGATGTATGAGAAGTATTCCCTCTCGATACAAGGTTTAGGCTAGCAAGGTTATTTGAAGCAAACTCAAGGATGAACCGGTGCAGCAAAACTCACATAAAATACATATTGTAAACATTATAAGACTCTACACCGTCTTCCTTGTTGTTCAAAACTCAATACTAGATATTATCTAGACCTTAGAGAGACCAAATATGCAAACCAAATTTTAGCAAGCTCTATGTATTTCTTCATTAATGGGTGCAAAGTATATGATGCAAGAGCTTAAACATGAGCACAACAATTGCCAAGTATCACATTATCCAAGACATTTTAGAATTACTACATGTAGCATTTTCCAATTCCAACCATATAACAATTTAACGAAGAAGAAACTTCGCCATGAACATTATGAGTAAAGCCTAAGGACATATTTGTCCATATGCAACAGCGGAGCGTGTCTCTCTCCCACAAAGTGAATGCTAGGATCCATTTTATTCAAACAAAAACAAAAACAAAAACAAACCGACGCTCCAAGTAAAGAACACAAGATGTGACTGAATAAAAATATAGTTTCAGGGGAGGAACCTGATGATGTTGTCGATGAAGAAGGGGATGCCTTGGGCATCCCCAAGCTTAGACGCTTGAGTCTTCTTAAAATATGCAGGGGTGAACCACGGGGGCATCCCCAAGCTTAGAGCTTTCACTCCTCTTGATCATAGTATATCATACTCCTCTCTTGACCCTTGAAAAACTTCCTTCACACCAAACTTCAAGCAAACTCATTAGAGGGTTAGTGCATGATACGTCCAATTTGCATCACTATTTTGTATCATAATTTGTTGTTATTCATTGATATATTTCATATTGGGACACAATACTTATGTTATTTCATCTATTTTGCATGTTTCATCATTATTGGAGGATCAAGCACCGGAGCCAGGATTCTGCTGGAAAAAGCACCGTCGAACGCAATATTTCGGAAGATCAACTGTGGAAGAGAATTTCACGTAAATTCCTATTTTTCCAGATGACGGAGGGAGGAAGGAGGAGAGAAGAGCCACTGTGGGCCCAGACCACGGGCGGCGCCAAGGGCCGCGCCACCCTGTGCTCGGGGGCCCCACAGCCCCTTTCGCCTCTTTTCTTCGCGTACTCCTTCGTCCCGAAAACCTAAGCCACAGAGAGGACCTCACGAAGGGTTACAGCCGCCTCTGCGGGGCGGAGAACACCAGAGAGAAAAGAGCTCTCGGCGGGCAGGAATCCGCCGGGGAAATTCCCTCCCGGAGGGGAAATCGACGCCATCGCCATCATCATCGAGCGGGACATCATCTCCATCATCATCATCATCATCTCCACCATCTACACCGCCATCACCACCGCTGCACCTCGTCATCGCTGTAGCAATTCGGGTTAAATCTTGATTGTTTGATAGGGGAAACTCTCCCGGTGTTATTCTATACTTGTTGTAGATGCTATTGAGTGAAACCATTGAACCAGGGTTTATGTTCAGATTGTTATTCATCATCATATCACCTCTGATTGTATTCCATATAATGTCTCGTGAGTAGTTCGTTTAGTTCTTGAGGACATGGGTGAAGTCTAAATGCTAGTAGTGAATTATGGTTGAGAAATATTCAGTGTTATGATATTTAAGTTGTGGTGCCATTCTTCTAGTGGTGTCGTGTGAACGTCGACTACACGACACTTCACCATTTATGGGCCTAGGGGAGTGCATCTTGTATTCGGTTGCTAATTGCGGGGTTGCCGGAGTGACAGAAACCTGAGCCCCCGTTAGTATATCGATGCAGGAGGGATCGCAGGATCTCAGAGTTTAAGGCTGTGGTTAGATTTATCTTAATTACTTTCTTGTAGTTGCGGATGCTTGCAAGGGGTATAATCACAAGTATGTATTAGTCCTAGGAAGGGCGGTGCATTAGCATAGGTTCACCCACACAACACTTATCAAAACAATGAAGATTAATCAGTTGTATGTAGCGAAAGCACTAGACTAAAATCCCCATGTGTCCTCAGGAACGTTTGGTCATTATAAGTAAACAAACCGGCTTGTCCTTTGTGCTAAAAAGGATTGGGCCACTCGCTGCAATTATTTCTCTCGCATTTTACTTACTCGTACTTTATTTATCTGCAATATCAAACCCCCTCGAATACTTGTTTGTGAGCATTTACAGTGAAACCTTCATCGAAACTACAACACCTTCTGCTCCTCGTTGGGTTCGACACTCTTATTTATCGAAAGTACTACGATACACCCCCTATACTTGTGGGTCATCAAGACTATTTTCTGGCGCCGTTGCCGGGGAGCTAAGCGCTATTGGTAAGTGGAATTGGTAAGGAAATTTACTGTTTGTGCTGATTTTATTTCTGCCTGCTGCTATAAATCATTATGGAGAGATCTTCTCTTCAATTTCTATTTGGGAAATCTACTACTACTACAACGGTAGTGGATGAAGCGCCAGGTGAGGAAGTAGTACCATATAAAATACCTATGAAAATTATTGAACGTGTTATGGATAACCGCTATGAAGGGGATGGAACTGTTCATCCTGGTGATCATTTACTGTTTTTGCATGAATTATGCGGTTTATTCAAATGTGCAGGTATTTCTATGAATGAAGTTAGGAAGAAACTATTCACTATATCGCTGTCTGGTAAAGCGGCGCACTGGTATAAATTGCTGAAGAATGGTGATTCTATTGATTGGGAGGACATTGTGCCTTTATTTTATTCCAAATTTTATCCTCCAAGTGAAATTCACAAAGATCGGAACCGCATATATAATTTCTGGCCTCATGATGGAGAAAGTATTGCCCAAGCTTGGGGAGATTGAAGTCTTTAATGCTCAAATGCCCCATTCATGAGCTTCCTGGTAATGTTATTATTGATAATTTCTATGCAAGACTTTCTTTTCAAGACAAGACCTTGCTGGATACTTCTTGTTCTGGATCATTTACACGCAAGAATGAAGAGTTTAAAAGAGACCTTCTTGATCGGATCCAAGAAAATACTGAAGGATGGGAGAACGACAAAGATAGAGAATCAGGTATAATTTATGATTATAAATGCATTGAAGCTTTTATGGATACTGATAAATTTCGTAATATGAGTGCTACATATGGTCTTGATTCCCAAGTTGTTGCAAATCTTTATAAAGCTTTTGCCTCTCATTATGAACTGCCTAAAAAGAATTTTGATAAGTATCATGAACCGTATAAGGATAAAGTTGATTCATCTGTAAACAAATGTGTAGTGATTGAAACTGTTGATAATGTTATTCCTGAAGCTTATATTGAAAAAACTCCTTTCCCTGCTAAAATGAAGGAGTACTCTGTCATATCTAGTGCGGTTAATAAAAGTGAAAAGAAACCTAAAGAACCTGAAGAACAAATTAAAATTGAACCTGCTGTTGCAATAGTTAAAGATCTTGTGACTGAAAATGTGGAGGATGGTCATATTATTTTCTGTGAAGATGCTTCTAATATTGTTTCACATCCTAATAAATCCAAACAAGTTAGTGTCCCTATGCTATCTGTTAGAATTGGTGATCATTGCTATTATGGTTTATGTGATATTGGTGCAAGTGTTAGTGCTATTCCTTATGAGCTTTACACGGAGATCATGCACGAAATTGGTTCTTGTGAACTTGAAGATATTGATGTGGTTATTCATTTGGCTAATAGAGAAACTATTTCTCCAATTGGTATTGTTCGAGATGTGGAAGTTCTATGTGGTAAGATTAAATATCCTGCTGACTTTTTGGTACTTGGTTCTGCTGCTAGTGATCATTGTCCTATCATTTTTGGTAGACCTTTTCTAAATACTTGTGGAGCTATTATAGATTGTAAGAAAGAGAAAATTTTGACTAGATTTGCTGGTGAACCTTATGAATTTAACTTTTCTAAATTTACCAAAACTCCTTATAAAGCTGACTTGCCTAGTAATGATTTTAAAATGGAGCAGTGTGCATCTATTGTTCTTGTTCCTAATAATCCTTTGCAGCAACATTTGGAGAATAGTGAAAGTGAAGCTTTTAGGAAAGAAAGAGATGAGCTTGAGGAAATTTTTCTTCGCCAACCTATTCTCAAGCATGATTTACCGGTGGAAGATTTGGGTACAACACCGCCACCAAAGGAAGATCCTGTTTTTGATTTAAAGCCTTTACCTGATAATCTTAAATATGCTCATATTGATGATAAGAAAATATATCCTGTTATTATTAGTTCTAAGCTTTCAGAGATTGAGGAAGAAAGGTTATTGGAAATATTGAAGAAACACCGAGGAGCTATTGGCTATACTCTTGATGATTTGAAAGGGATTTCTCCTTCTATTTGCCAACATGCTATTAATATGGAAGAAGATGCAAAGCCTGTTGTTGAACATCAACGTCGTCTAATTCCGAAGATGAAAGAAGTGGTAAGGAACGAGGTATTAAAACTTCTTGAAGCTGGTATTATATATCCTATTGCTGATAGTAGATGGGTTAGTCCTGTGTGTGTTCCTAAGAAAGGAGGAATGACTGTTGTGCCTAATGATAATGATGAGCTTATTCCCCAAAGAATAGTTGTAGGTTATAGAATGTGCATTGATTTTCGAAAAGTTAATAAAGTTACTAAGAAAGATCATTACCCTTTACCCTTTATTGATCAAATGCTAGAAAGGTTATCTAAAAATACTCATTTTTGCTTTCTTGATGGTTATTCTGGGTTTTCACAAATTGCTGTTAAAGCTAAAGATCAAGAGAAAACCACTTTTACTTGTCCTTATGGAACTTATGCTTATAGGCGTATGCCTTTTGGTTTATGTAATGCTCCTGCTACTTTTCAAAGATGCATGTCTGCTATTTTTCATGGTTTTTGCGAAAGTATTGTAGAGGTGTTCATGGATGATTTTTCTGTCTATGGGAATTCTTTTGATAATTGCTGCGAAACCTCGATAAAGTTTTGCAGAGATGTGAAGAAACTAACCTTGTTCTTAATTGGGAGAAATGCCACTTTATGGTTAATGAAGGAATTGTATTGGGACATAAAATTTCCGAGAGAGGTATTGAAGTTGATAGAGCTAAAGTTGAAGCGATTGAGAAGATGCCCTATCCGAGGGATGTTAAAGGTATTCGTAGTGTTCTTGGTCATGCTGGGTTTTATAGGAGATTTATTAAAGATTTCTCTAAAATTTCAAAGCCTCTTACTAATCTTCTTCAAAAAGATGTACCTTTTGTTTTTGATGATGATTGTAAGGAAGCTTTTGAAACTCTAAAGAAAGCCTTAACAACTGCTCCTATAGTCGAACCTCCTGATTGGAATTTGCCTTTTGAAATTATGTGTGATGCTAGTGATTTTGCTGTAGGCGCTGTTCTTGGACAGCGGGTAGATAAAAAATTAAATGTTATTCATTATGCTAGTAAGACTCTTGATGCTGCTCAAAGAAATTATGCTACAACTGAAAAAGAATTGTTAGCTGTAGTCTTTGCTTGTGACAAGTTTAGACCTTATATTGTTGATTCTAAAGTTACAATTCATACTGATCATGCTGCAATTAGATACCTTATGACAAAGAAAGATGCTAAGCCAAGGCTTATTAGATGGGTACTTCTGTTGCAAGAATTTGATTTACATATTATAGATAGGAAAGGTGCTGATAATCCTGTTGCTGATAATTTGTCTAGATTGGAAAATATTGCTTATGATCCTGTTCCTGTTAATGATAGTTTTCCAAATGAACAATTGGCTGTAATAAAGGTGAGCTCGCGAGAGAGCCCTTGGTATGCAGATTATGCTAACTTTATTGTTTGAAGTATTTGCCTCCAACCTTTTCAGCTCAGCAAAGGAGGAAATTCTTTTATGACTTGCGGCATTATTTTTGGGATGACCCACACTTATATAAAGAAGGAGTGGATGGTATTATGCGAAGATGTGTTCCTGAATATGAACAACAGGAGATATTGAATAAATGTCATGGTAGTGTTTATGGAGGACATCACGCTGGAGATAGAACCGCGCAAAAGGTTCTACAATCAGGTTTTTATTGGCCAACACTCTTCAAAGATGCAAGGAAATTTATTTTATCTTGTGATGAATGTCAAAGAGTTGGTAATATCTCCAGACGCAATGAAATGCCTATGAATTATACTCTTGTTATTGAACCATTCGATTGTTGGGGATTCGACTTCATGGGTCCTTTCCCTTCTTCAGACGGTAACACTCATATACTTGTCGCTGTTGATTATGTTACTAAATGGGTAGAAGCTATACCTACAAAAAGTGCTGATGGTGAGACCTCTATAAAAATGCTTGTAGATATTATATTTCCTAGATTTGGAGTACCTAGATATATTATGACTGATGGAGGTTCTCATTTTATTCATGGAGGTTTTAGAAAAACTCTCGCTAAGTATGGTATTAATCATAGAATTGCTTCGCTTATCACCCTCAAACTAGTGGTCAAGTAGAATTATCAAATAGAGAGATTAAAGCTATCTTAGGTAAGACTGTTAATAAATCTAGAAAGAATTGGCCTAGCAAATTGAAAGAAGCACTATGGGCTTATAGAACTGCTTATAAAAATCCTATGGGAATGTCACCTTATAAAATGGTTTATGGAAAAGCTTGTCATTTACCTTTAGAACTAGAGCACAAAGCTTATTGGGCTGTTAGAGAACTAAATAAAGATCCTAAATTAGCCGGTAATAAGAGGTTGTTACAATTAAGTTCTCTAGATGAATGGAGAAATGAAGCTTATGAAAATGCTAAACTCTTTAAAGAAAAAGTTAAGAAGTGGCATGATAGAAGGATCATTAAAAGAGAATTTAATGTTGGAGATCAAGTTCTATTGTATCGGTCTCGTCTCAGATTCTTTGCAGGGAAATTACTCTCGAAGTGGGAAGGACCATATGTTGTTGAGGAGGTGTATCGTTCAGGAGCAATTAAAATTAGCTCTCTCCAAGGCAATGCCACACAAGTGGTGAATGGACAAAGACTCAAGCATTATATCTCGGCGATTCTTATAATGTTGATGTTGATATTATTCAAGTGGAAACACCGGAGGCTTTCATCAAAGGACAAATTGACAGTCCGCCAGAACTCGACTTTGAATAGGTAACAGTACAGGTAATAAAAAGTCCGCGTTTACCTTTCCGAACATTATTTCTGCTGTTTTTAGAAAATATGAAAAATTACGGAATCGAAACGGAGTGGAAAAGACGCACGAGGGCGTGCCACCATAGGCCGGCGCGGGCCCCACCCTGGCCGCGCCGACCTATGGTCTGGCCGCCTCGGTGTCCCGTTTCCACTCGTGTTCGATCTGGAACCTTCCTTTTGTCGTAAAAATATGTGCTATATAATCCCCCGGACCCCTGGAGGTCCGTAATATCGTTTTCTCGTCGTGTTTTGTTTCGAGCTGTTTTCTGCCAGATTTGTTTTGATCTAGAAGCACCATGGTCTCCAACAACAAAGACAAGGGGCCTTGGAGGGAAGAGATGGATGAGAGGATCAATAAGGAGAAGGAGAAGATAGCATCAGCAAAAGGAGAGTGGGAAACTACGAGGAGTAAGCCAATTTTGGTGGGATCGGTTAATACTGGGCGTTCTTTTTCTCATAACTTGCAGGGAGCTCTTCCGCCTGCTCTGGACCTCGACTCTTTCCCTTGTGTGGAGGAAGCAATACGGGTTGCTGATGAGTTTTGTGATCAATATCATGCTCTAAGAAGGGAAGTGGAGATACTTCGAGGAGAACCAGCGACTTCGCAGAATGCTGGAATATTACTCAAATCCCACAAGGCCGTCACCGCCACACTCGGGTAACAATGAGTCTCTTCAGGTTTTGGTGCAGAATTGCAAAATTGAGAAGCTGAAGCTGAAGGAGATCCTTATGAAGCGCGAGAAGAATCCATCACCATCATCACCGAAGGAGTAATTCATCATCGGTATTGGCATCCCCTTGGTTTGTTCCAAGCTTGGGGAGTGCCGCGGTATCACATCACCACCTTTATCTTTTACTATCAAGTAGTGTCATATCATGAGTAGGGAAGTTATCATATGGAATAGTATGCAATGTGGAAGTATCTCTCTTAGTTAGTTATCTATGTATCTGTTGGTGTGAGTTATCGTTATGGAATATTAATGAGAAGTCTTGTCATTTACTTTTTGCACACCTTATTTTAGTTTGCAATCTCCATTGTATGATTACTCTTGACATGAGTATTGATATCACTTTGGGAGCATCGAGTAAATCTATTTGGTTTTGGCAAACTTAGCATTGGTCAATAGCAACAACATCTTGATGTTTAATGAAAGAGAGAAATACACTTAGATACATTATTCTATTATCTCTATGCTTAGTATTCTAAAGTTAAAATTGCTTGTGCTTATGAGAAAGATGCATGATTGTTTCTATCATATGTATACTTGTTTGTTTCCCTCAACTTTATGCTTGCTATCAAACCTTGCTAGCCAAAGACCTGTATCGAGAGGGAATGCTTCTCATACATCCATAACCCTAGACCAAACCTATGCCATTTGTGTCCACCATACCTACCTACTACATGGTATTTTCTGCCATTCCAAGTAAATACTTCATGTGCTACCTTTAAATTATTCAAACTACTACTCCTTATTTGTGTCAATGTTTTATAGCTCATGAGGAAGTATGTGGTGTTTCATCTTTCATTCTTGTTGGGCGGACTTTCACCAATGGACTAGCGGCACATCCGCTTATCCAATAATTTTGCAATAAGAGCTGGCAATGAGGTTCCCAGCCTCAATTAATAACCTTCATTAATAATTCTCTTCACATGTTTTGCTCTGATTTATCAGCAAGCAACTTAATTTTGCAATAGACACTCCTCCATGGTATGTGAATGATGGAAGGCACCCGAGGATTCGGTTAGCCATGGATTGAGAAAGCCAAGGTTGGGGGAGTGTCATCCTTAATAAAACTAAAATACATGTGTAAACAAAAGAGAAGGGGGATGATCTACCTTGCTGGTAGAGATGCCGTCCCTCATGGGAGCCGCTCTTTGAAGGTTCGTTTGGCAAGGGGGTTAGAGTGCCCGCTACCATTCGTTGACAACAACAAACACCGCTCAAAATCTTACTTTTATGCTCTTTATATGATTTCAAAACTTGAAAAGCTCTAGCACATGATTTAATCCTGCTTCCCTCTGCGAAGGGCCTATCTTTTACTTTTATGTTGAGTCAGTAAACCTATTTCCCTCTATCTTAAGCAAGCAATTGAGTTGTTGTGAACCAATCATTTATGCTATGATTCAGTTAATCATGTCTTTTATACTTTCTTGTTTAGTACCAATTTTATCTGAATGAATATAACTTTGAAGTTATCAATGATTATGAAGAGATTGTCATGCTTAAATATGAAGGCTCAGCTATAAATTCTAATATGAAAGCTTTGCTTAGAAGTACAATCCGTTAGTAGTTCTCTGACCAAGAACAAAGTTTGCCATCACCAATTATGATTTCTTATGCACCTTTACTTGTGATTTCTCTTTACTTATTTCGAGATGAGTTATATGAGGAAGTTGTTTACTAGAATGTCTTGTGTGAATGAATATGATGCTTCTTGTCCGTATTTTATTTATCGACTCTTCACTCCATAAACACGTGGTCTTGTTTATCGAGCTCAGTTTCGCTTGGGGACAAGCGAGGTCTAAGCTTGGGGGAGTTGATACGTCCAATTTGCATCACTATTTTGTATCATAATTTGCTGTTATTCATTGATATATTTCATATTGGGACACAATACTTATGTTATTTCATCTATTTTGCATGTTTCATCATTATTGGAGGATCAAGCACCGGAGCCAGGATTCTGCTGGAAAAAGCAACGTAATATTTCGGAAGATCAAACTGTGGAAGGGAATTTCACGTAAATTCCTATTTTTCCAGATGACGGAGGGAGCCGAAGGGGAGGAGAGAAGAGCCACGTGGGCCCAGACCACGGCGGCGCGCCCAAGGCTGGCCGCGCCACCCTGTGCTCTGGGGGCCCCACAGCCCCTTTCGCCTCCTTTTCTTCGCGTACTCCTTCGTCCCGAAAACCTAAGCCAGAGAGGACCTCACGAAGGGTTACAGCCGCCTGCGGGGCGGAGAACACCAGAGAGAAAGAGCTCTCCGGCGGGCAGGAATCCGCCTGGGAAATTCCTCCCGGAGGGAAATCGACGCCATCGCCATCGTCATCGAGCGGGACATCATCTCCATCATCATCATCATCATCTCCACCATCTACACCGCCATCACCACCGCTGCACCTCGTCATCGCTGTAGCAATTCGGGTTAAATCTTGATTGTTTGATAGGGGAAACTCTCCCGGTGTTATTCTATACTTGTTGTAGATGCTATTGAGTGAAACCATTGAACCAAGGTTTATGTTCAGATTGTTATTCATCATCATATCACCTCTGATTGTATTCCATATAATGTCTCGTGAGTAGTTCGTTTAGTTCTTGAGGACATGGGTGAAGTCTAAATGCTAGTAGTGAATTATGGTTGAGTATATTCAATGTTATGATATTTAAGTTGTGGTGCCATTCTTCTAGTGGTGTCGTGTGAACGTCGACTACACGACACTTCACCATTTATGGGCCTAGGGGAGTGCATCTTGTATTCGGTTGCTAATTGCGGGGTTGCCGGAGTGACAGAAACCTGAGCCCCCGTTAGTATATCGATGCAGGAGGGATCGCAGGATCTCGAGTTTAAGGCTGTGGTTAGATTTATCTTAATTACTTTCTTGTAGTTGCGGATGCTTGCAAGGGGTATAATCACAAGTATGTATTAGTCCTAGGAAGGGCGGTGCATTAGCATAGGTTCACCCACACAACACTTATCAAAACAATGAAGATTAATCAGCTGTATGTAGCGAAAGCACTAGACTAAAATCCCCATGTGTCCTGGAACGTTTGGTCATTATAAGTAAACAAACCGGCTTGTCCTTTGTGCTAAAAAGGATTGGGCCACTCGCTGCAATTATTTCTCTCGCATTTTACTTACTCGTACTTTATTTATCTGCAATATCAAACCCCCTGAATACTTGTTTGTGAGCATTTACAGTGAAACCTTCATCGTTAACACCTTCTGCTCCTCGTTGGGTTCGACACTCTTATTTATCGAAAGTACTACGATACACCCCCTATACTTGTGGGTCATCAGTGCACAATTAATAATTCACACATTCAGAGGTGACACAATCATTCTTTACACTTCTGGACATTGCATAAAGCTACTGGACATTAATGGATCAAAGAAATTCATCCAACATAGCAAAAGAGGCAATGTGAAATAAAAGGCAGAATATATCAAAAACAGAACAGTTCGTAAAGACGAATTTTAAAATGGCACCAGACTTGCTCAAATGGAAAAACTCAAAACTAATGAAAGTTGCGTACATATCTGAGGACCACGCTCGTAAATTGGGAGATTTTTTCGAATTTTCTACAGAGACTTGTGCCCAGATTCGTGACAGACAGCAATGCTGTTTCTGCGCAGCGATCCCAAATATAACATCAACTATAACATAGAAACTTTACTTGGCACAAAAACATGATAAGGAGAGGTTGCTACAGTAGTAAACAACTTCCAAGACTCAAATATAAAACAAAGTACTGTAGTAAAAACATGGGTTGTCTCCCATAAGCGCTTTTCTTTAACGCCTTTCAGCTAGGCGCAGAAAGTGCAAATCAAGTATTATCAAGAGATGAGGCATCAACATTACCTTGGGTGTTGGGAGTTTTCTCAACAATGCATATTATATCGTCTATGTAAGTTTCAGAAGCTCCTTTTTCATTATTCTTAGGCTTGCTATTCTCATCAAACAAATTTTCAGGAACAAGCCAACCATAGTTATTTTCTAGAGCTTCATGCATTCCTAGGAGTTTACAAGGTATTGTTGTCTTAACCTCCCCACCATCATTAATATCATTAGTGTACTTTACTCTCTCCATGTCCATCTTTTCAAGGAGACTAACAAAATTGGTGTAAGAACCAAGCATTTTATATTTAGCAAAGACTTTTCTAGCCTCTCTTGCTACACCACCAAATTCTTTAAGAAGGGTTTCTAAAACAAAGTCTTTCTTCTCTCCTTCCTCCATATCACCAAGTGTGAGAAACATGTGTTGGATTATAGGATTGAGATTAACAAATTTAGTTTCCAGCATGTGTACTAAAGAAGCAACAGCAATTTCATAAGTAGGAGCAAGTTCTACCAAGTGTCTATCTTCAAAATCTTCACTGTGCTAACATGAGTGAAAAATTCTTCTATATTATCTCTTCCAATTATAGACCCTCGGCCTACCGGTATGTCTTTTAGAGTGTACTTAGGAGGAAACATGATGCAATAAGCAAAAAGTAAACTAGGCCAACAAAGTAAAGACGAGTAACTAATTTTTTTGTGTTTTTGATATAGAGAGCAAGACGGTAAATAAAGTAAAACTAGCAACTAATTTTTTTGTGTTTTGTTTAGGTGCAGCAAACAAAGTAGTAAATAAAATAAAGCAAGACAAAAACAAAGTAAAGAGATTGAGAAGTGGAGACTCCCCTTGCAGCGTGTCTTGATCTCCCCGGCAACGGCGCCAAAAAGTGCTTGATGCGCGTAGATGTACACGTCCGTTGGGAACCCCAAGAGGAAGGTATGATGCGCACAGCAGCAAGTTTCCCTCAGAAAGAAACCAAGGTTTAATTGGACCAGTAGGAGTCAAGAAGCACGTTGAAGGTTGATGGTGGCGAAATGTGATGCGGCGCAACACCAGGGATTCGGCGCCAACGTGGAACCTGCACAACACAACCAAAGTACTTTGCCCCAACGAAACAGTGAGGTTGTCAATCTCACCGGCTTGCTGTAACAAAGGATTAACCGTATTGTGTGGAAGATGATTGTTTGCAAGAAAACAGTAAAACAAGTATTGCAGTAGATTGTATGCGATGTAAAGAATAGGACCGGGGTCCACAGTTCACTAGAGGTGTCTCTCCCATAAGATAAAAGCATGTTGGGTGAACAAATTACAGTCGGGCAATTGACAAATAGAGAAGGGCATAACAATGCATATACATGATATGATAAATATAGTGAGATTTAATCCGGGCATTACGACAAAGTACATAGACCGCCATCCATCTGCATCTATGCCTAAAAAGTCCACCTTCAGGTTATCATCCGAACCCCATTCAGTATTAAGTTGCAAAGCAACAGACAATTGCATTAAGTATGGTGCGTAATGTAATCAACAACTACATCCTTAGACATAGCATCAATGTTTTATCTCTAGTGGCAACAACACAACACAACCTTAGAACCTACTGTCACGATCCCAGGTGTCAATGAAGGCATGAACCCACTATCGAGCATAAATACCCCTCTTGGAGTTAAGAGCAAAAACTTGGCCAGAGCCTCTACTAATAACGGAGAGCATGCAAGATCATAAACAACACATAAACAATAGATTGATAATCACCATAACATAGTATTCTCTATCCATCGGATCCCGACAAACACAACATATAGTATTACAGATAGATGATCTTGATCATGTTAGGCAGCTCACAAGATCCAATAATGAAGCACAATTAGGAGAAGACGACCATCTAGCTACTGCTATGGACCCATAGTCCAGGGGTGAACTACTCACTCATCACTCCGGAGGCGATCATGGCGATGAAGAGTCCTCCGGAGATGAATCCCCTCTCCGGCAGGGTGCCGGAGGCGATCTCCTGAATCCCCCGAGATGGGATTCGGCGGCGGCGTCTTGGAAGGTTTTCCGTATCGTGGCTCTTGGTAGGGGTTTCGCGCGGAGGCTATAAGTAGAAAGGGCAGGTCAAGAGGCGGCACGAGGCCCAGGGGACAGGCCGCGCGGCCGGGCCGGCGCGCCGCCCTGTCACCTGGCCACCTCGTGGCCCCACTTCGACTCCCCTTCGGTCTTGGAAGCTTCGTGCAAAAATAGGACCTGGGCGGTGATTTCGTCCAATTCCGAGAATATTTCCTTACTAGGATTTCTGAAACCAAAAACAGCAACTGGCTCTTCGGCATCTTGTTAATAGGTTAGTTCCAGAAAATGCGTAAATACGACATATAATGTGCATAAAACATGTAGGTATCATCAATAAAGTAGCATGGAACATAAGAAATTATCGATACGTTGGAGACGTATCAATCACCATAGAAGAAAAAGGCGGCACGGATCATGCATCGCCGTCACCGCCGAACCACCGCCAGGACGAAGTCCGCCACCGCTCCACCCACTCCTCCATGGCTACCGGTGAAGTGCATCAGGCCACGGCCAAGCAACCGTGTCGTCCGGCGTCCTCAACCTGCACCTCATCGCCCCCATGATGTGCCGCTGCGGAAGCCCTCTCCTCCCTATCATCGTTCTATGGGAGGGGCGCCGCCACCGCCACCGGAATCGGCAGCAGCGGCGGCCTGAGGGGCGGGGGAAGGAGGTCCGCTAGGGGCTGGAGGCTGGGGGCCTCCGCTGTCGTCCGGGAGGGGGTGGCAAGGGAGGTTAGGGTTTCGGGAGGGGCAGCGGCGGCAGCCTAAAAGAAAATTAGTTTGGAAAGGTTTTAGTTTGACACTTTGACTGGTGTAAGTTCAAGAGGAGCACAAGACGGGTTATGGTCATATGGATGAGTATGTTAATGGTATTCTTGAAAAGGCATGTTAATTATTTTTGGTTAGGCAACCATGTTTAACTCTCCATGGCAAACGCATGTTTTTTCTTTTCTTTTCGAAATAGGGAAAAATCGCCCCAGCTTCTGCATCCAAGAGATGCACACGATTTTTTTATTAGATTATTCGCAACATCTTACAAGAGCAATACAAAAGATCTAACTCGAAGCCACCTCGCTAAACCTACAGAGTGATGAAAGGGGTGACAATGCACCAACTCACATCATCCAAACAACCAAATGCCTTCCCAAGCTGCCCAATAGCAGGTGAGAAGCACATCCAGTCAAGCAGACTCTCGGCGCACGCCAACACACACGCCACAGAAATCGCTACTGTCGTTTTCCTCGCACCCATCTTCAAGAGGGATCACCGCATTGACCTTGCCAGACCTGCCGTCGATGTCACCATGACGCCAGACAACTCCACCATCATGCACGTGTCCTGCGGTCCGCGCCCGTCTTCGATACCCTGCAGCTCCACACCGCTGAGAATCATCAACATCAACATGGTAGCTGAACACCACTCTACCAAAGATCCACCTCCATCCAGTCGCTGCTTCAAAATGATGCCCCAAGAGGTAGAACGATGCAGGAAGTGCTGTCATCATCCGATCCGAGAGACCCGGATCTAAGGTTTCCCCCGGAGCAGCACGAGTGAGTAGCCGCAGACTGTGACGACGATACCTTCAAGAAGGAAGCGACACTTAACGCCGCCATCGCCCGCCAATCGTGGCACGGTTTTCACCGACATCTGCTAGTCCCCAACTCGGCAAGAGCCAGCGTAGAGGCCAGCAAAGATGATGCCTTCGCAAGGGAACGCCGCCAATAGCCGCCGCCATCATCCGCCAAGAACGATGTCAGGGTGCGGTTTTCACTGGTGGCCCCTTCACCACTAGCTTGTCGTTGACGGCAAACACATGTGCATGCGTTTCAACGTCATTTACCTTGTCTGGTCAGCAGAGAAAGGGAAATCCTTCATTGTTGGTTCACAGTTTTTTGAAGAAGATTGCTGGTTCACCGTAAACCCAGGTCGCAGGAAACCTTTATGAGCCATTACATGATAATTTCCCCGCAAAATAAAAATAACGATTTTAGTCGCAATTATTTTTCTCATGATTAGCAATTTTGTTTCCTTTTCTCAAAGAATTTTCAGAAAATCATACTGTACAAATAATTCATTCCTAAGTTTCCTTTTGGCATTGAGTGCTTGTTGTCATATTTCTCATGATGATGACAACTTTAACAAGCATTGGGTTCCGGTTGTAAAAACATATAGCCAGTGGTACTAAATTCCTCTGCCTGATGATAGCCGCTGCAAGTGACACGCAATAAACTTTGCCCCTCTTTCTTTTCATGACGATCGTGACACAGAAAATGAGGCCCTTCCACATTGGATCGATCATGGAAAGATATCTTTTCTTGATTTACCTGGTGTTTTCAGAAAGTTCACGGCCTTTTCTTTATGTAGGAAGTGTCTATCTGTCAGTTGTATTCTCAATTCGTTGTAAGTTAATTTTTCTTCCAATGAATGGATGGCATGTGGCATGAGAAAAATCCTACAAACCCTTCGATATATTTGGCAGTCGACTGATTTTCAATTCACCATAAGCCAATTTTTTCCAACGAATGGATGACATGTGGCATGAGATAAATCCCCCAAACACTTCGATTAAATTATTAAAGAGCTTTATAGGCGGGCTACTGATTCAATTTGTTACCTTTTAGTTAGCAATAAACAAACTATTTGAAAAGAGACAAAATCCATTATACACGGATCTAAATTACAATTTTTTTGCCCAAAATTACAAGTTTCGGATCATGTAAACACTAGTGTAATGGACTATAACTTGATAAATATAGAACTTCTATAAAGAATTGAATAAAAGTTTACTTCACATAATTTTAGAAGCAAAATTACAGTACCGCTAGCCAAAGATTACATATATCATGTAAAAACTAATGTAATGGGATGTAATATGTTAGATAAAAATTTATACATACATTACAAAAATCTAGTTTACATGATTTCGGTACTATAATTAGACTATGTTACAGATCATATAAATACTAGTGTAATATAATTTATCCAACGAAAGGAAAAAACCGAGAAGGAATAGAAAATTACACATAAAATTTACTATCAACTGACTTGGTAGAACACAATCCGTAGGCAAATCTCAACACCGTAGGTGTGACGTCTTAGCAAAGGCCACGAAAGCTTGCTCGTCAACCAAAGCTTTAATTTGCATCGTACCACGTTCACTCAGCACGATCAGCTCTCAGAACAAATAACATCACCACAGAGACCAAGAGCTGTCAGTCGAATCTTACACTACACAGAAAAAGATCAGACGTTGTATAGCAGCCCAACGGAACATCACATACGAAAGCGAATAAAAGATTTGACTGACAATAAATAGGGAATAAATACACAAATATGTAGCAAAACCATTTATATATATATATACTTCCTCCTTGCCAAAATAGGAGACCTTTTAGACATTTCTAACCAAGTGAAAATGAGCAAAATTACATCCCTACCCTTCACTAAAACTGAATCGCAATCCAAGCATCATCGTCTTCCATCGCGACCCCAGCGACTTCTCCGTCCCCATCCAGCACCTTCTACCACAGGGAGCACCTCCAACCCAAGCAGCACACCTCTACCCCGATCTCCTCCGGCCATCAGGCCACCCATATCTCCTCCAGCATGGCACGGTACCCCTAGGCAGCAACTCCGTCCTAGAAAGCACCTCTGCCCCATCTCCTTCGACCATCATATCGCCTAGATCTCCTCTAGCCATTACGTTGCACAAATCTCCTATGTGGTCTTATATTTTGACAGCAAAAGGAGTAGTAATCAGTAAAAACCAAGCTAGCACCAAGCTTATTACCAACAAAGCCTTCAAGTGCTCCTCCTTCTTCTATTTATACTAAACTTTTATACCTTTATAGGATCTGTGTTTATTAAAAATAATTTTAATTAACTAGTCACTTTTATTTACTTAATTTCCCACATTACAATGTTGTGAGGTATTGAGTATAGCATACTTTTTTATGCAGGTCTTACATCTATCTTTGAAAAAATAGATTTGCACTATATATGTTGAATGTAAACGTATGTTTCTACACCAGTTATACATATTTATCCTTCTTGAGAAACTTCCCATTTGAAAAGATCCTAAAAGTGAGGGCCGTTGAATGTGAGTAGGTAGAAAAGGACAAAATCAAATGCATCCATGGCTCCATGGAGTAATTTATAAATTACAGTGTCTATATATTTAAATGTTTCTTCCTGTTTATTGTATTATCTTGGTAGATATTTATGAAGTGCGCATTCGAACAAATATCTTAATACTTCTATCTTAAACCCTGAGCAATCATGCCAAGTACGAATTGAACCCAAAACTATGAAACAGTTCATATTAAATGTTGGACT
This sequence comes from Lolium multiflorum, assembly GCA_030979885.1. Classification (NCBI taxonomy): domain Eukaryota; kingdom Viridiplantae; phylum Streptophyta; class Magnoliopsida; order Poales; family Poaceae; genus Lolium; species Lolium multiflorum. Next base: position 48,719,231 of record CM061752.1, on the reverse strand, counting down.
TATGAAGTGATGAAAAGCAAATGATGTATTAAATCCTGAACTTTCTGAAATCGACTTCAAGCCCAACATGGTCATATATGATGGTTTTGCATTGCCTATTTTTGTTATCGGGTAATGAAAGGAATTTATAAGGAGCAAAGTTTCATAGAGAATTAAGATTGTTTATGTCTCGTACAAAAACATAAGAAAGAACATTGACTTCTCTTGTCTTTTTTCTTAGTCGAGGATAAATTTTCATATTTTTGGAAACCATCTATAATAACAAGCTAGGTTAACGTATGTTGAGTGGTATGATATTCCGAGGTTCTCAAAATTAGAAACCAATTTCGTATATGGAGACAGCTAGGAAGTAAGGATTGCTAAGCTCATCAACAGAATATGTTCATCGGTTTTATAGAAAACGCAAAAGGCAAATGAGTTTCTCTTCAGACATAAATACTTGTATTGTTTGATGAATTTTAGTGGGCTACCATTTCATGGCATTCCCTATGTACATGGTTTTTTTTTCACATATATATTTTCCGAAAAGCCTAAACTACGAAAACCACTTTATAAAACCAGACTGGAGTTCATCTTAAACTGGTTCGTAGCTAATAATCCAAGTCAGACTGAGCACAATAGTTCTAACTAGGTCAAAATAAAAGTTTGTCTTTCTCTTTCAAGGTAACGGCTAAATTCTACTAGAATTTGGCAAAAGTGAAATGAGAACTAAATCAAGTTAAAAATAATTGTCTAAAAATGAATTAGACAAATTTTGAACCGAAGGAAGTACTTTTTCCGAAAATAATAAGAATCAAATAGCTGTACTACTTTCCAAGCAGGGCCTTGCGGTCTGTCGTTTTCTACGTGGCCACGTACGGGCCCCAGCAAGCAAGGTACATGGGCGACCCACATTGGAGCATCGGAGTCACGTCGCTCTCCGGTGACTCTCCGACGGCGACGTTCACCTGCACAGCACCGGCACCCTCGTGGGCCATGAAAGGCACCTAAAAGAGCACCACCATACATACACGGCTTGCAGTTGGTGGAGGCTGCATGCCGGGGAGAGTTCTGTCAGCGCTAGTAGCTTATTGACATTTTCTTCTCTTTAATGCTAGTATATAAATAGGATTATCAAGCCTCACAAGTCACTAGAGGAAAAAAAAAAGTGGTTCCGCTTCTTTTGTTTAACGCCTGACAATGCTTAGTGCTAGACGCATCAGCTATAACTAAGTGTGATTTTGACTGGACAGGGCATAAATATTTCCCATCTTCTGATCAGTGTAGAGTTTTCTGTGACTAGCTAGTGATAAGAAAAGTAGGATTCGTTTGCTAAGGCCATCACTACTTATTTGTTAATGCTACTACTTAAGGTTCATGGCAAGAAAAATAATCCCTCCTAAACCATAATACTTTCACTAAAACGAGTGTGTTATTTAGCGACAAGAATTATAGATCGGAGGGGGTATGTAACTTTTGAAAGGTTTTCACTGGTGTAAGTTCAAGAGCAGCAGACATAAGAGCATCTCCACTGTCCCCCCAGGCCGGCGAGCGTTTTTACCGGACGGCGTAAATCGGCTCAGTCGCGTTTCTCGTTTCGTCCGGAATTGGGCCTAGTTTCATCCGGCGATCCCACGCCATCCCCGGCCCGGCGCTCGGGACTCCGGACGAAAAGCGGGGAAATACCGAGGAAACCCGCGTCGGTGGCCCCAACTTGTCGGCGAGAGAAACCGATCGTCGTCCTCATCGCATCGTCTTCCGCACGCTGTAAAGCCTGCCGCCGGTGCATTCGCCGTCCACGCGGCGAGTTAATGTCGTCGTCTTCCGCGCACGCATCGTCTTCCGCGCGCACTCCACGCGGTCAAAGGCTGCCGCCGGTCAGCTCGCCGCGGACGCGTCGCACTCCGCGCCGCATTAATCCCCCGTGCCAGCCGCACCTATATACGCCGCTCCGCTCGCCGCCGGGGTACCCCGTGATCCACTCTCCCTCAGTCTCCTCTAGTCTCCGTCCACTCTCCCCACTCTCCGAAGATGGCATTCTCCGACGACGACGGCGCAGCCAACAACGGCTTCCCCGCCGCTCGCTCCACACGTGGGGGCACCTCCTCGGGCGGGGTACCGCCCGCCGGACGAGGCCGCCGGCGGTGGGTGGCGGCGAGCCGTGGCGGCGTGCCAATCCCGCCGCCGCCTCGGGGCAACCTCCTCGACATCGAGATCGAGGAGGCGCGGATGAAGATGACGGATGAGGAGCGCGCCGAACCACGCCACCACCCCGACAACTACACGGCGTGGAACTCATACTTCCTGCGCCGGTGGGAGCGGGAGCTCGCCGCGTACGACGGCCCGCCGCCTCCGCCTCCGCGCAACAACTCGGCGGGCCGCAAACGTTGGTGGAGCGCGCCGGGCCGGAGCCTCGAGGCCGTCATCGAGCACATCCAGGGCGGCAACTTCCCGGTGCGACGATGCCCGCTCCATCGAGGGCATCGGCGAGCCGCCGCCGAAACGTCGGCAGCCACGGCGCATGGCTGCCAGCTCGTCGTCTTCCGGATCGGCGCCGAGGTCATCCTTGGCGCCGGTGAAGAGAGGAGGAGGCGACGCCGCCTTCGACGCCGGCGCGCGTGAAGACGGAGCCGGCGTCTCCGCCGCCGAGGCGCAGCAGCGGCGCCCTCGTCATCCGCGACCAGCCTTCCGCGCCGCAGAGCGGCCGGAAGAGGACGAAGAAAGAGGCCGCCGCACTCGCCGAGGAGGAGGCGAAGCGCGCGGAGGAGGCCGCGGCGGAGGCGATCGCCAGGTCGCTGAAGGACTTGGAGGAGGAGAAGCGCGAGGACGACGCCGGTGGAATGGGCCGGCGCGCGGACGGCGAGAGCGGAGCGGCGGCGCTGGACCGCCGCACACCAACGCGCCGCCCGCCGCCGGCGCCACCCAGCGACGATGCCGCGCGCTTCCGCCGTCCGCGCACCTCCTTCCGGCGTCGCGTCCCCGTCGTCGACCTCGAGTCCTCCGACGACGACATGTACAAGCCATCCCCGGGGTGTGGGAGACGCGGGCAGGGCAGCAGCAGCCAGGCCGCGCAGCCGAAGGACGACGGCTCCGACGACGACGACGGCGACTACACGGTGTTCTACCGCCATTTAGGCATGTAGATCGCCGTGTTTTAGAATTAGCATTTGAATTCCCCTAGCCGAATTCGAAATATAGTCGAATTCGGCCTCTATGTATGAACTCCGCCCGTTATATGATAAATATCATTAAATTTAGTCTATATTCACCCGTTTTTAGCCGTAGTTTGTCAAGTTTCCGTTTTTCAAATTCGCCTCGTCGACTTCGCCTGGGCACGCGGCTGAAACTACTACTCCACGCCAAATCTTCCTCCGGACGAAAAATTCGCCGGATTTGGGCGTGGGGAAACGCAGTGGGGATGCTCTAAGGAACGGAGAGTATGTAATGATTTTTTGGTTAAGCAGCCATGTTTGCGTCTCCATGGGCAAACACATGTGCATGCGTGTCAACGTCATGTATCCTGTCTGGTCAGCAGGGAAAGGGATGTCCTTCATTGTTGGTTCACAGTTCACCCAGGTCGATCACAGGAAGCTTTCTTAACCATAAATCTCAAGTATATGGGCATGCATGATGAAGGCTACAAATTATTTTGGTAGGTGTGCCGGCCATGAGAAGGAGCAGACAATGACACATGATACTTCCCCCCACCAAAAAGATATTACAATTATAAGGACAAAACTGTGTTAATCATGTTTTAGCAATTAGGTTTTTTTTTCTCAAAGAATTTCCAGAAATTCATGATAATTGAGTCCTAAGTTTCCTTTTGGCCTTGAGTGCTTGTTAGCATATTTCTCATGATGATGATGACACCTTTAACAAGCATTGGGTTCCGATTTGTGAAAATATTAATTATAACAAATAGTACTGCTACTTGATTTGCTCCGCTTGATGATAGCCGCTGCAAGTGACACGCAATAAACTTTGGCACTCTATTCTTTTCATGACGATCGCGACACGAAAAAAGAGACCCGCCCACATTGGATCGATCACGGAAAGATATCTTTTCTTGATTTACCCGGTGCTTTCAGAAAGTTCACGGGCCTTCTATATGTAATGTAGTACAGTGATGAAAACAAATCGTGTGAGACATTGATACTAAGCCAAAGAGGAGCGCGCAAGCAAAAGTAGCTGAAGAACTAATTGCGTTCTATAAACAAGCAGCCGGACAAAAAAGAATTCTAGCGAAACATGGACAATCAGCTAGAAATGGCAAAAGATGAACAAACAAGCTACCCATGAAACTTGCTTGCACATCACATTTGCTCATGCATCCACACACAGCTAATAACACTACTAAAAAAATAAACTTGAAGCTGAAGTGCTCAGCTTCACAAAAGGACAAGCTCTCGATTCGCATACCATGGGTTGATCTTTTTTTAGCTATGTAAAATATTATTTAATAATTTCCGGAGGTGATAAAAAAAGGACAAGTGTCATTGGTTCACATTGTATAATTAATATTATTAGGGAATATTCTCTGGGTATGAGGAAATAATATATGGTGCACAAAGTAAAGAGGTTTTGCATATGCAACCCCCACCAATTAATAGCAAAATAATAATCTAACAAGCCTCTTTCCTAACTCCTCCACTATCACATCTTCCCCTTTATAATCCCTCCCACCAGACCCATCTTCTCTCTCCCTCCTCCCCTCACTTCACCATAGTATTCTTCATCAGTGAAAGAAGCTCGGAGGGAGAAGAGGAGAGATGGGAGAGTGGACAGCAGCACAAAACTGAACCCCATCTCTCTCTCTCCCTCTCTTCCTGCAAGAAATGATGAGGTCCCTTGAGCCGGCAGCCGAGCAGAAGGCCTCATCGTCCTTCGCTAACCTCCTCTCCATCTTCCTCGGAGTCAGCTCCTCCGAGCCGAAGCCGAAGCGGAGCTTCGACGCAGAGGGTGTCGTCGGGCTCGGTATCGTCGCTGCCATGAGCACCGAACGGCTTACAGCCAAGCCGATTGCCATCGGCCCTGCCGCACGGCGCCGTGCCCGGGAGGAAGACCAGATGTCCGAGAGCTACACTTGCGTCATCACGCATGTGGCTGGCGCCGGCGAGGGCGGTGGCAGCGTGCGGAAGCGCGTGTACTTCGGGTTTGGAGAAGGCGGGGGTGGCTGGTTCGTGGAAGCCTGTGAGGAGGAGCCGGCGAGGGAGGCTGACTTCTTGAGCCGGTGCTGCCTGTGCGGCAAGCGGCTTGATGGGCTTGACATCTACATGTATAGGTGAGTGGTTAACCAACTAACCATTTCATATAAGCAAGGAATTAATAAGGGTCACGCTGAGCGTCCCCCGGGGGATTAGAATTTTAATCCCCCGGGTCCTCAACCGTTGGATTGAGCAATCTGGGTCATTTTCAGCCATTTGATCAAATCATTAACTTACCTCTCCCACTTTTGCTTCCATAATGTACCAAAGTAGCAAAAAACGTTTCGTTTGTAGCAAAATCTAATTCCACCTAAACTCCCACTTTTGCTACCATAATGTACCAAAGTAGCAGAGAAAACATTTCATTTGCAGCAAAATCAATCCAATTGTAGCAAAAAACGGTTCACTACAAAAATACACAGACCTCGCCGGAGACCTCACCGGAAACCGCCGAAGACCTCATCGGAGATGACGTAGCAAAAGTATTGTGTTATTGTAGCAAAAAAAGGTCTGTTATTGTAGCAAAACCACAAAATAAAACATGTAGCAAAACAAATTTCTAGGGCATCGCCGAAATAGCAGTACCGTCGTCGAGTCCTCGTAGCACCGCGCTTGCAGCAACTCCATCGCCATTTGTAGCGGTGACGGCGGTGGACAGCTTGTAGTGGTTCTGGTGCCATTTGTAGCAGAGACGACGATGGACGACTTGCATCAGCTCTGGCGCCTTTTGTAGCAGAGCCAAACAATATTTTGTAGTGGAGCATGCGCCCCATCGTAGCAGCGTCAACGGTCGCTTCTAGCAGCTCCTATAGCCTTTTGTAACTCCGGTTTCCAAGGTAGCAACTCCAGCGCACAACTCCAGCCATCCGAAGTAGCAAAACGCGAGATTCCCAAAAAAGCAACGTTTGGATGACTATATTCGTCGCCATCGGCATTACTTGTAGCAACCACCGCCACAGCTTGCAGCTATACTCACCTTCAGTTGTAGCATCCGCCAACAACGTAGCAACCACTAGCACTACTTGTAGCTCCACCGCCGACCCCGCAGCACCGGCAACCCATCCTTTTGCAAGGCCGGCAACGATTGTAGCAGAAGCCAGCGTTAATTGTAGCAGCCACCAGGGCTCCTTGTAGCAAAAACACATAACCAAAATAGCAAGAAAAATATAGAAATAAAAGTAGCAAACAAATTTCCTGATCCTGCTGGTAGCAACACCGAGCTGCAGTTATACTGCTGAACTAAACTGCCTTTTCGCTGCTGAACTGAACCATTGTTGCCCTGCTGGATTGAACCGTGTGTTTCATCTCTGAAGAATTTTGTGATGTGAAAATCTTTGCTTGCTAATAGCCACGATGATGGATGTAGTGAGGAATCGGAAGGGGACGTCGGAGCAAGAAGAAGCGGGCGTCACAAGGACCGTCCAAGGGTGCCGTCGGTGGGGGCGGAGCGACCTGCTCGAGGTGGGTGGAGGAGGCCGTCGAGGCCGTGTTGCACTGCACGGCGCCGGAGATCTCCCTGGAGGTAAAGCTGGGCGGCTCTCCTCCCTTTCCCGCGGCATCGAGACCAGCAGACATGGGGGCGCGTACTCTGTCTCCCTGGCTGCCTGGTGCCTGACAGTACCTCCTAGTGCAGGCAAAAAAAAGGGAAAGAAGATGGAGTTTCACCTTGCACAGAGGAGAACCACCGTGAGATTAAAACGCAGGGCCGGTCGTGGCTAGGCCGGCGCGGTACGTTCTATGCCGGAGTACGAAGAGACGCCGCCCGCCCGCAGCCGCGACCGTGGAGGAGGACGATGCCGACGCGAGGAGATCGGCACATAGCAGGAAGGGCCGCCGCGCGCGGCCGCCGTCGGCGTGAGGAGCAAGGTGCCGGAGCAAAGGAGGACGACCGCCGGCAGCTAGAAGGGCGAGCAGGTCGCTGGGGTGGCCGGGAGCACGGGCAGGTCCGTGGGAGAGAGATGGGGATGGGAAGAGAAGGTGCGGTGCGGTGCGGTGAGGAAGAAGATAGGGTGGGGCCCGCGGGACACGTGTTGGATGCAGGAGGCGGAGGAACGGAGCGCTGATCCCCCGGGGGTTCGACAGCGTTTTCCAATTAATAAGCGAAGTAAGTTACACCGTGCCATACCAAAAGATCAGGAACATGACACATTAGTTCTTCTAACATGACCATGTTAATTTGTAGGATAAATTTCTGCTGTTTTCCCTAAGAATTTTGTGTGAATTTTAGCTTGGTTGTCTTGTGACTGGCCCATCCTGTTTCTTGGATCAAATATACAACATCTTTAATTTCTTGATTAATTAGGTGAGAATTTTTTTTCTCTTTCCATTTTCAGACAGCAATTAGGAGTAGGTCTATAGTTTTTTTTTACACGTGTAGACCTATAGTTGAACTTACTTAATAGTACCAGATGTAATTAAGAGTTAGTAGCCATTCCTTTACCTTTCTGTTATAGTCGGAAATTCAATTTGGCTCCAGGGTACATCTTCTTTACTTAGTTTTTTCTTGGTTGAGAGGACGATTTTTATTCCTAGAAGACAATCTTGTTCAGTAGAAAACAGCTAAGTTACAACAGATGTACTAAAATTCTATCTAACATGCCACGTTAATTACTACCTTTTCTCTTCTAGCTCCAAATTTAGAATTACGTTTTTTGAGAGAAACAAAAAACCTTTTCTCACCTAAACTAGATTGCCAGATCTACTCGTAAAAAGAATGATATGCAATGCAGCTCGAGTGACACATCTTTTCAAATGGGAAGCATAGCTCGTGAAGATTTTAATCTATTACTACTATTTTCAAGATTTTGTGACAAGCAGCAGTAGACTGACCACTTAATTCCCTTTTGCTCTTGACCTGCGACTGTAGGGGGGAGAAGGCCTTCTGCAGCTCCGAGTGCCGGTGCCACCAGATGTTAATGGATGATCATGCAGAAAACTGTGGATCAAAAGCCTTCAGAGCCAACAACTACGCAGCATCGCCATGCTCTGCACCAATGTCCTTCTCCCCTAGCGTCGCAGCAGCCTAGTTGACCGAACTGCGTAATGTCCAAGCTGCTTCTCAGTTCTGTAGTAGCAGCGAATCTAGAGATCGAAAAGATCATTTAAGAGAATGAAGATATAGAGTAATTTCTATAAAGAAAAACGTTGGAACTGTCGCTTAAATAAAATAGGAAGAAAATTTTGGGCCATGTCCACTTCAAAAATGTTCAGCACTTAAGTGCGATTGCATTTCTCTGTACCAAGCGGAGGTGATTAGCACTTGGCAGATAAATTTGATAATGTCCCAGTCTGAAGTTTCAGAAAGAGAAGCAGTTAATATTGATGCATGTGAAATGGTAAATTGGCTCAGGTAAATATCTCGAAATTTACATTAGACATTTAAAATTCCCGTTCTACACTCTAGTAAATCGCAAAAGAGTATGATCTCCTGGGGCAAAATCCAATTTGTAATTGGTATAAAATGAAGCTGCACACTTGAAAGGAAGGAGAACTTTCTGAAGCTTTCCCAATCACAAATCTTATACATCCATATGGGCCATACATGTGTATGCAGATTGCAAGTGCATACCTAAGATCAACTTGCAATTTCCACCATACGCCAACATTATTGTTCCCATACATTGTACCATCCTTGTGTCATGAGTATCAGTTGAGGAGGAAACTTTCTTGGACGAGTAGAAGAGTGATCCCCAGGTGTAGAGCCAGCTATCATTAGTATCTAAGGTCGTGCTGTGAGGGGAGAAACTGCGTGTACTCCTGAAACTCATCGAAGGCTTGAGAATAAGTGGTAAGATGGAAGATGTCAATGGGCTCAGGAAAAAGAGAGCACATTATTAACAGAGGCAAATGTGCCAATGGCAAAAGAATGGCGAATCGAGAACCTGAATTGAATAGAGCAACCTGTCCAGCGATTGCGCCAGAAAAAACTGAATTACCCTGGGAGACTGAACATATAGCGATGTTTTTGAACAGATTGAAGATTTTGCAGACATCACTGTTGAATCTAGCAGGATCATCTAGCTCTAGTTTGAGCCACAAAAAGAGAAGATCAGTAGTACCTTGATCTGAAGATGCAGTCATCTCTTTGAAGTATTGCTCACACCACTTGAGGATGGAGCAATTTGTGCTTGATTCTTCCCTGTGCCTTTTAGTGCTAGCCTGATCGGTGGCTTAGATTGAGTGAGAGAGTGTGAGAGAGAGCTGAGAGCAGTAGCCGTGTATCCTCCACTCTTCTAGGGTCATTTGACCCCTTTATATATGTTTAGCACTATGCACTAGGGGAACCAGCACCGTTGGATCAAAATCGATGTCTCCGATCAAGACACCACATAAGGATAGGTGGCCATTTACTGTAGCGTTACTGTAGTGCCGCCTTACTGTAGCTACTGTAGCACCGCCCCTACTGTAGCAACCCAAAAAGATCTGACCTAGGAGAGCAGCCTAGATCACCAAAATATCCAACATTCTCCCCCTTGATCGTAAGGCTGATCATTATAAGCTCATTTTTCAACAAAATAATGCACTAGGACGAAAAGATTATAATGGTCTGTTAGGTACCATTTAATCTAGTGACTATAGCACATTACTTCATATCAAAATGAACCTCTTTAATTTATGAGCTCCATAAACTTTATTCACATCATATATTAACTTAATTTACATAATTCTTTACATAAACATCATAAACATTACAGACTCATCTTTTGATAAAATGGTACACCAAGACAATAGGTTACAACAGTCAATTAAGTACTGCTAAACCAAGTGACTATGGTTCCCATCCGATCTCAAAATGAGCCCCTTTTGGGGAGATGGTGCCATAATAGTTCCAACTTCTCCAGGATTAAAAGCTTTCAACCAAACCCATGCCGGCAACATGCTCTCTAAATACGCTGGGTGGTAAGCCTTTCGTGAGCGGATCCGCTAACATAAATTTAGTACTAATGTACTTGATATCTATTGTTTGATCCTGGATTCTATCTTTCACAACAAGATACTTAATGTCAATAAATTTGCCAGCTGCACTTGACTTGTTGTTACTCGCATAGATCACTGCGGGTTGATTATCGCAGTATAGAGTGAGAGGCCTGGAAATGCTGTCAATCACTCTTAGTGCCGGGATAAAATTCTTCAACCATACCGCCTGCCCGGTTGCCTCATAACATGCTACAAATTCTGCCTGCATTGTCGACGATGCAGTAACAGTTTGCTTTGAGCTTTTCCATGATATAGCTCCTTTTGCAAGGGTGAAGATATAACCTGATGTGGATTTCTTAGTATCAACACACCCCGCAAAATCAGCATCTGAATAACCCACTATTTCGAGGTTATCAGATTTCTCATAAGTAAGCATGAGGCCTTTAGTACCTTGCAAATAACGCAAGACCTTTTTAGCAGCCTTCCAGTGATCCAGACCTGGATTGGACTGATATCTGCCAAGCATCCCGGTCACAAAAGCTAAATCAGGGCGAGTGCACACTTGTGCATACATAATACTCCCAACAATTGAGGCATAAGGAATTGACTTCATCTGCGCAGATTCATAATTATTTCTTGGGCACTGGAAAGTCCCAAATTTATCGCCCTTAACAATAGGAGCAGGCGAGGCTGAGCACTTATACATATTGTACTTTTTCAGTACCTTTTCAATATATGCTCTCTGAGATAGCCCCAAGATCCCTCTGGATCTATCCCGGTGAATTTCAATTCCTAAAACATAAGTTGCTTCACCGAGATCTTTCATATCGAACTTTGAAGACAGGAATTTCTTGGTCTCCATCAACATATTTTTATCACTGCTGGCCAAGAGTATGTCATCAACATATAATATCAGGAAGATAAAATTACTCCCCCTGAACTTAACATAAACACAATTGTCCTTCTTATTTTCCTTAAAGCCAAATTTCTTTATGACTTGATCAAATTTGAGATACCACTCTCTTGATGCTTGTTTCAAACCATAGATGGATTTCTTCAGATGACATCCTAAATGTTTATTTTCTTCCATAACAAAACCTTCCGGTTGTGCCATGTAAACATCTTCGCGTAAGTCACCATTTAGAAATGCCGTTTTGACATCCATCTGATGTAGCTCTAAATCATAATGAGCCACGAGTGCCATAATTATTCTGAATGAATCCTTCGAAGAGACGGGTGAAAAAGTTTCATTATAATCAATCCCTTCTCTTTGAGTGAATCCTTTTGCCACAAGCCTTGCTTTAAACCTTTCGATATCACCCTTGGAGTCACGTTTGGTCTTATAGACCCATTTGCATCCAACTGTTTTGGCTCCTTCAGGGATTTCTACTAAGTCCCATACATCATTAGTGCTCATGGACTTCATTTCATCTTTCATAGCATCGAGCCATTTAGACGAATATTCACTTTCCATAGCCTCCTTAAATGAGGTGGGATCATTATCCAACACTGGCTCATTTGTATCCTCACTCATGTAGGTGAGATAATCATCAGGAATAGCAGGCTTTCTAGCCCGCTGTGACCTTCTAAGAGGCTCATTATTCGGCACATTAATAACAGTTTGAGACTGCTGATTATTTTCAATAAGAGCATCATTAGATGTGACATCTGGAACAGTCGCTGGTGTATCAGCAGGTGTTGCATTAGCAGCACGTTGCCTTCTTGAATACACTTGTAATTGCTGTCCTTGGTCCCTTTGTTGTCCAGTTATGTGAGCACCATCAGCTACAGGAGCTGAAACTTGAGGTGCAATTTCAGTATGTACTGGAAACACTGGCTCTTGGATTACAGGCATCGGGACATATTCCTGTTTTTCCTCCAAGACTATTTCTCTGGGAGTCATGCTCCCCCTCATCATATCACTTTCCAAGAACACAGCGTGTCTTGTTTCAACAAATTTCGTTGCCTGATTTGGACAATAAAATCGATATGCTTTAGATTTGTCAGGATAACCAATAAAATGGCAACTGACTGTCTTGGGGTCTAATTTTCCCATCACCGGATTAAAAATCCTTGCTTCAGCAGGACAGCCCCATACATGAAAATAATTCAGGGTTGGCTTTTTCCCAGTCCATAATTCATACGGTGTTTTGGGCACCGATTTACTGGGGACCCTGTTAAGAATATGTGCTGCTGTTTTAAGGGCTTCCATCCATAAATTCACCGGTAAAGTGGAGTGGCTTAACATACTCCGCACCATATCCATAAGTGTGCGGTTTCTCCTTTCAGCCACCCCGTTTTGCTGAGGTTCACCCGGTGCTGAGTACTGGGCGGCAATGCCATTTTCCTGTAAGAATTTTGCAAATGGTCCAGGAATTTGACCATAAGTTGCATGTCTGCCGTAGTATTCACCACCACGATCAGATCTTACAACTTTAATTCTTTTATTGCACTGATTTTCAACTTCAGCTTTGAAAATCTTGAACTTGTCTAATGCCTCTGATTTTTCTTTGATTTGATAAATATATCCATAACGGGAGAAATCATCAGTGAACGTTATGAATGAATTATAACCGTCCACCGATCTCACATTAAACGGACCACATATATCCGTATGAATTAATTCCAAAACTCCCGTGCTTCGGTTTGCACCTTTCTTAATTTTCTTGGCATATTTTCCTTTGATGCAATCGATACAATGATCAACATCCGCATCGGAAAAATCAAGAGAAGGAAGAACTTGATCTTTAATGAGACGCTCAATCCTCCCCCTCGAAATATGGCCTAAACGATAGTGCCATAATTTCGAAGAAGTCTCATTATCATTACGTTTGCGTTTGGTACCAACATTTATATTTGAGGTAGAACCCACATTATTTATATCATCACAAAGGGAAATTACATAAAGTTTGTCGTGTCGACAGGCAAGGCCAACATTATTATTGTCATACATAATTATACACTGCTTATTCCCAAAGTGACACTCATAACTATCATCATCTAAACATGAGACGGAAACTAAATTCCGTTTCATCGAGGGTACATAAAGAACATTATTTAGCTGAAGCTTAAAACCGCCATGAAGTGTAAGAGTGAAGTCTCCAATCGCCTCGGCATAAGCTTCAACACCATTAGCAACTCTAATTGTTCTTTCCCCTCTTTTTAGGGTCTTCCTCATATTGAATCCCTGCAACGAATTTACAACATGAATTGTTGCACCTGAATCAATCCACCAAGTATTGGTGGCATAATTAACATAAAGGGATTCTTCAACAACAGTAATAGTGTCGGTACCTCTTTCTTTGAGCCATCTCTTGAAGCCAAAACAATCCTTTCGCCTATGCCCACCTTTTCCACAAAAGTGGCAAGCATTGGAATTATTTCCTTCAGCATTAGGCGCTTTTTCTGGCTTCTTTTGCTGTGAACCTTTTGAAGATTGGCCTTTTTCCTTGAACTTATAAGGCTTGGGCTTCACATATTCATTCACAAATTTTTTATACTTCTTCTTTTGTGAATGACCAAACTGATTAACATGATCAATTCTGTCAGCCTTAAGCCTTTCTTCTTCTTGCACACATCGCGCCATCATTTCATCAATTTCCCATTTAACATCCATCGCATTATAGTTGATCATAAATGGATCAAATTGGGGAGGCAAAGATGACATAATAAAATGGACGAGGAAACCATTAGAGATTTCCATCTCCATTGACTTTAGTTTGGCGGCCATGTTGCACTTTTTCATAATATGCTCTCGAAGACTTCCAGTGGGATCATATTTTTCATCAATTAGCCTTCTGATAAGACTTGTTGCATAAACTTTAGAAGACCCTTTAAATTGATGCTCAATTTTTGCAAAGTACCCTTTTGCTGTCTCACAATCAGGAAGGGCTCCCCTCATACTCTGTGTAATGGAGCCCTTTATCATCATAAGGCACTTGCGATTAGAGTCATCCCACTTAGCCTTAATAATGTCATATTCCTTCTTGAGGGCTTCATAATTTTCATTATTTTCTTTAGGCACCTCAGGAGGATCATTAAGGAGAGCATAATCAATATTTAGTAAGGCCATAGTGATCTCAAGCTTCTCCTTCCACGTGACATAATTGCTGCCATTTAGCTGTTCGATGCCATTTAGCATTCCAGCAATATTAGAGACATTAGTTGCTGCAAAAGAAAAATTCAAAATGCTTTAGTAAGCATTATCATAATCATCATTAAATTTTATTGATCAAATTCAAATCAGCTTTGGCCAGAGATGAAAATGAACAACAAAATTTTATTCATCAATTAGCTTTGGCCAAATTGATAAATAGAAGCCACACATTAATGATCCTCATTCATTATTTTCTTTTACCGACCCGGTTCACATCAGCTTTGGCCAGAAGTGAAACAGACCAATAAAAGAATTTTGCAGTTAAAATGCCCGTCAAACAACTTTGGTCAGAATGACAAGGCATAAAACCACACTTTATTTGAGGATCCATAAACTTTATTTTGCAGCGAAAGCATTATCACACACTAATTATAGTGATAAATATCACCATAATTCATTAATCATAAATAAACTAAATAATAAAAGTAATATCAACATGTAAATTAACTAAGCATGACAATTAAAATTGTGGCCTAAAATAAACATAATAAGCATAATCAATTTATCCAGAAAAAATAGCCCTGAAAAGATATTTATTTCAGCCCTAATTTTAAATTTTTTTTTTATTATTATTATTAGCATAATAATCCTGCTGAACTGGGCCGAAATTGGCCCAGCCCAGATTTGCTCCCCCTGATCCCCTCTTGGGCCACAGCCCATTTGCAACATGCCAGGACGACCTGAACCGTCGGATGCAATCCGACGGCCAGGAACGACCGCAGCTGGAACAAAACCAGCGCGTCGTCGCCCGGTTCCCTCGAAAACCCTAGCCCCGTTTCTTTTCCTCCTCTCCTCTCCCGACGGCGATGACGGCGCGCAGCGCGGCGACGGCAAGCACCGCGCGACAGAGAAGAGGGCTTCGGCGTCGTCCAGTTCCTCTCGCCGGAGTTGCGTGCAGCTTTGGCCAGCGCGCAGCTCTGTCGAGCGGTTCCGGGCGGCGCCCTGCGCGAGGCGAACGAGCGCGTGCGGGCGTCCCCGCGACGGCGTCGACCACCAGCGCAAGTCCGGCACCGCGGCGGCCTTCAACGGCGACGTGCGAGCGAGGAAGGAACACCAGGGTCCGGTGCGGTGGTCGGCAGGTTTGCTCGGGTACATGCCCGGGCAGAACCGCCATCATTAAATGGTGGCACCGGCGCCGCCGTGGCCAGCGACGGCGACGACACCCATAAGGTAAATTCCACCGCCATGATTCTTAAGTTAGGGTTAGGGTTCCTTCAAAATGGGGAATTTCATGATTTAGGGTTTCGGTAATTTTGGGGATTTTGCTTTAGGGTTGATTACGGCATCAAATCAACCAATCCCCACTTCAATTCATGCTTGACCGAAACCATGTGCATCAAAACAGGGGAAATTTTCATCATGTTAGGGTTCCGGATTGGGGAAAATCATCAAGATTTGTGCATAATTAACTTATTTCCCCTTTAAATCTTAATCAATCTTAAACCAGAAGCTCATCCTTTAAACATAAGCATAAAATACTTTCACAGAAGCAACTTGGGCATATGCCTTGACTTGGTGACAACACAAACACATGGGTATGTGCATATGCCCTTGATCTTGATCTTGGCTTGATAAATCAAGCATGAACTTGAACATAAGAGGGCTCAAACTTAAGAGCTAGGTGCTCTGATACCATTGTTGAATCTAGCAGGATCATCTAGCTCTAGTTTGAGCCACAAAAAGAGAAGATCAGTAGTACCTTGATCTGAAGATGCAGTCATCTCTTTGAAGTATTGCTCACACCACTTGAGGATGGAGCAATTTGTGCTTGATTCTTCCCAGTGCCTTTTAGTGCTAGCCTGATCGGTGGCTTAGATTGAGTGAGAGAGTGTGAGAGAGAGCTGAGAGCAGTAGCCGTGTATTCTCCACTCTTCTAGGGTCATTTGACCCCTTTATATATGTTTAGCACTATGCACTAGGGGAACCAGCACCGTTGGATCAAAATCGATGTCTCCGATCAAGACACCACATAAGGATAGGTGGCCATTTACTGTAGCGTTACTGTAGTGCCGCCTTACTGTAGCTACTGTAGCACCGCCCCTACTGTAGCAACCCAAAAAGATCTGACCTAGGAGAGCAGCCTAGATCACCAAAATATCCAACAATCACGTCACCAAAAGGAGCTTGCAGACAAAGCAACATGAGGAACTGAAGAATTGTAGTGTCTCCAAACAAGTTTGGCCAAGGAATGCCATGGTCACTGTAAAATCTGTGAAGAAACAGATAAAAAAGATCATTTAAGCAAATGGGACATATACAAGAATTGCTAAAGAAGCTTCTGAACTGTAGCTTGAATAAAAGAGGAAGGAATTTGTTGAGTCACGTCCACTGCAAAATGTTCAGCACGTGTGATTGCATTTCTCTGTACCGAGCAGATATGATGAGCACTTAGCAGATAAATTTGATATTGAATCCTATTATGAAGTTTCAGAGAGAGAAACAATTAATTTGCTCAAGTTAAAAGGTTAATTGGATTGGGTAAATATCCATGTTCTTGTATAAGAAACTTGTTCTCAGGAATGGCGAAATTTACAGGAGGCATTCACATTCCAGTTCTAAATTCTGGTAAATCACGGCAGAACATGATTTCCCGAGGGAAAATCTGAGTTGTGAATTGGTATAATAAAGCTGCACAGTTGAAAATAAATAAGAAAGGTTTATGTACCTATCCCAGTCACAACTATGCTACATCTATATGGTCCATGCAGATAGCGGGAGCCTAGTTAAGATGAATTGCAATTTCCATGATGCGCCAACATTATTGTTGCCAACTATTCCCGTACCCGTACCCGTGCCACCATCAGACAAACGTTCCCTTGTGACTTGTGCCATCAATATCATTCACTGTCATTACAAAGCACTGGATGTTTAAAATTTAATCTTGAGGACATTCTGTTGGCACTATTCGTATGCACAGCAATATGCCAATATCAGAGAGCAAGAGAACTTAGCATTAAGTCAAATCTAAAAGGCAATTTGTTCCGAATAGTCCAGGTATGAAATGCTGGTTGGTTACCAATCTACAGTAGTTCCTGTTAACTTGTTAGTAAGTAAGATGTACAGAAATTATTGTTTAAGTACAATGTAGATATGCCGCTGTCATACTGACCTGGGAGGAAACCATCCCCACAGGCCACAGCCATGGAGCATGTTGTATGAGCTGCAAATATATCATCTTGCCATCTAGTGAAAAAAAAACTCAGTATCACCTATCACTCTGCTTGCCAACCAAAGGAAGATAACTATTTCTCTATCAGCAATCAGAAGCCCAGTATGTAGAGCAGCAAAGTCAGGCACATTTGCTTCAGTTGTATATTGAGCATCATCATTCACATCAATGGGAACAAATCTCTGAGAATTCCCTCAGGATACGGCACACGCAACAAACACAGAATCTGAAATGTTCAAACTAAAGGTGGCAAGGCTACTAAGAATATAGAGCTGCAAAAACGAATCAGGGCACCTTTCAGGGCAATGTAGCAGAGGGAAGCTCACCATTGTGGCTGTCGCTTGTCGTGTTCTTAAGCAGGCTCAAGAACATCACCATACAACATCCATGCATGGTTGTCGCTTGTCGCATTCTTCGGCAGGCTGAAGAAGATGACCAATGGTCATGCATGCATGTCTGTCAGACATTGAAGGTCACCGAAGATGGCATGATGTGGTGTTCAAATGATCATGGTGTTCTAAAAAGGGGCCAAATCAATGATCATTCTCACCCTTTGGCGTCTCTGGAAACTACGCAATGATTGTGTCTTCAATAGCGCCACACCCAATCGCCTGGAGCTTGTACATTCCATCCTTGATGAGGCTAGATTGTGGTTGCTTGCTGGTGCCAAGGCACTAACTTGCCTGCCACTCCATGCTCGTCCTCCTGATGCTTAGAGGTTCGGCTGGCAAGTGCTGGCCGTGCACAGTTCTTTTACCCTTCTTTTTTCACTTCTTGTTTTGCTTTTGGCTTTGGCCCTGTACTCTTCCGTTTTCTCGATGGCTTCTTCTAATACAAAGCGTGTGTTTGAGAAAAAAAAAAGGTCACCACAATCCTTAGGTTTACAGACCTTGTCTGACGCAGCCAGAGACTTAGCCTTCCCTGAGAGATCTGAGTCACCCCAAAGACATATATGAATATGTCAGAACCTGTCAATAATTTTCTTGACACTTCCCAGCAGCTTGAGGTGCACATAGAAAAAAGTAGGGAGAAAGCTAAGAATGATCTTGGTGATCACAGACCACCTACGGAGGGAGAGGAATGAAGAGACAGCAGAGGCAGTGCTTGTAAACAAAGGGGGAGCCTGAGGTAGGTGAAGGGGAAAGTGCCGATTTTACAACCGAAGAGACCGGCCAGGAGATGAGTTTATTCTTCTGAAAGGTTGATTGGGGGAGGCAAGATTTGTGATAGTTATTAGGGGGCAAGAAAGCTTAGATCGTCAAACCTAGAAGCTAATTTGCTTCAAATACTAAGGCCAGAGATGGAGGTTACCAATCTACCATGGTTCTCATTTGCTCATTAGAAGTAGGAAGTACACACCAATTATGAATTAAGTAGAATGAGGTATGCAGCATCTGTTGTTTTCATACTGGCCTACGAAAAAAATGCAGCCACGGCTACGGAGTAGTCTCGTCAATGGAGTAAGAGCTGCAGAATATCATCTTGCCATCTGGTGAAGTAAGTTTTATTACCATAACACCCAATGTTACCATATCACTCCGTGTGATGTGAGAACCAAAAGAAGATAATCTCTATCGGCAAGCAGAAGGACGGTAGTACAGGAGCAGAATCTGGCGTGATCTGCTTCAGTTGTGTCTTGAGCATCATCACTAACACAATGGAGAATAAATCTCTGTAAGTGCTCCTGGGATACGGTAGGCGCAACAAACACAGAATCTGAAATGTTCATATTAAAGGTGGTAAGGCAACTAACACCACAATCCACAAGAGAGCTGGAAAACGAACTAGGACACCTTTCAGGGATGTAGGAATGAAGGGAAGCTCCCATCAAGGCTGTCGCTTGTTTTATATTCTTCGGCAGGCTGAACAAGATCAAAATTCGCCATGCATGCACGTCTGTCAGGAATGAAAGGTCAACTAATGGATATGACGCTCTCAAGCAATGCAAAATATCAAAGTTCACCGCCAGTAACAGCGGGGTAAATGAGCAGGCATTTGTTATTAGTAACATTTAACTATATACAAGAAAAAATTATGAAAGTAAAAAACAGCAAGCTCCATATTAAGAGTCAGAGTACCCTTCCACAATCGGCATTGGAAGATTGCAAGATGTGGTTTTAAAATGATCATGATCTACTATATAGTGCTTTATCAAAAAAAAAAAAAAACTATACAGTGATACTACATTTTGAAAGAAAAAGGATAGCAGCGTTGTCAATTCAATGTAAATGCGCGCTGGTCCACATGTTTCTTCACACACTACATGTTCACATGGTGGGCCTAATGGCATGGTGCCACATTTGTTCTAGCACAAGAATCCCTATCTCCATCTTCAAATATATATTCTCTAAAGAGAATATGAGGACCATGACATCTTGCAAGACAAAACCGAATATGGCTTCTCCAACAGAACCCAGTTCATACTTTACGATGGGATTCGGGGTGAGATGGTTGAGAACTCCACATAAATGATGATTTTCTTTTAATGAAATACTCCATCAATGCTACCTCATATTTTTCTCAGAAAAAAGGGCACCTCATATTCACTAATATAAATAGGAAGTCAACATCCTAATGTGATGCAATTACATAATGCTGATCCAGTGGGTGGCGAGAAAAGTCGATAATCTGTTTCTATGACCATATATTCTTTTCATTTGTCATTACCTCATTACAATCAGCTGTCATCTCTAATTTCGAAAGACATGTAGTATTATCTTTAAATTGGTCCAGCCACTAATACTTTATCATTTTGTAGATATGATCATGAGTTCATGACTAAAGCTTTGTAGCAGCATAGTGATGCCACAAATACTATACTAATTTGCATGAACAACAATACATCTCTAAAGATAGTGCACAATCTGTATAGTCTGGAATTTCTCTAAAATGGTTATGGTCAATCTAAGAAAAAATATACATGGAATAGTTCATTGCGTCTCTATCAGCAAGAATAAGATAAAATTATTGAGATAGATGTGAACAACGCGTGCAGGAAAAGTTATGGAAATCTCGTTCCTCCATGAGTCCATTAACAGCACCCTAGAAGGAAGAAGCTGAACGCAACCTTCTAAATATTGAAAGGGGTGTTTCGCTGCCACAAAGAACTAGTAAAATCCACCCATTACAGAATGAAACAAGAAATGTTATCCACGTCCACTCATCCAATTTAACAAGCATATTTAACCTAGTCCATATAGGTAGTATATGCCAGTGTAGAGCAATTATGTAGCATCAAAATAATCTATTCCATACCCACTGAATGATAAAGCTTAAAGAACAAAATCTAATCACCGGTCTTCTCCATATGAAGAATGAAGAGCTGATTCGGTCCTGATGAATGATTTGTCCTTCATGCGAGGAATAAAACTATTCGCCAAATGTGAATTACATGTGATTGCGTGTGAATGAAAATGTGCAATATTACTTGTGTACATGCAGTATGTAATTTAGAAGACCCTGTAATAAAATATACTACTTTGTAGGTAGTATGTACAATTTTTCATTATACTCCTTTACATGTGCAGATCTGAAGGTATTTTCAAAATATGCTAAGAAGTATGGACTCACTTGCAATGCTTTGATGTAGTTCACTTTGGCATGGGTTGTCTTATAAACAGTATATGAGTATACTGAAAGTGTTAAAATAGTAAGTGTACTACCACGTAGTAGCATATGAGAACTACACCGGGAAAGGGATGAACTGCTTGCATTCTTTGTCTTGACGTTCTTTCTTATTTGCAATCCAGACAGAGTCATTACTTTTTATTTCGTTGGTGAGGAAGGCACCACAGTTCCCGTGGGTCAATCTTGATAAAAAATGGGTAGTACGACGTACAAAAATAATTAAATAAGTAAAGATTTTGATATAATATAGGAATTTGGTTATACAATACACCCTTCCACAAAAGCTATGAGTCCTCTTCGGCCAAGATTTGGATGTCTATTATTCTTTATTAAATGGATATCTAGCTCTTCCCATGTATCCATCATTCCTTTCGCGGTTGAAGAAAATGGAGAGTGATAGGGGAGATCATACTTATATCTGTTAAAAAAAACTTTTGCAAAGTGTACAGTATGCAGAATGACCATGATATTCCCAAAACAGACATGCATGTATGTTATGACTTTATGATTGCAACCTGCCACTAACTCACCATTAAGACATTTAAAATCTAAAATAGATTTGAAGTCGGGAATTTTCAAAATTGACTTCACATACTGAGGGTTCAGCTCTGGTAGACAGGTAACTTAGACTAGGGAGGCCTAATAGCCCCTAGCTTCCGAAATGGCATAAGGCACTTGCCACACTTAAGCTTTTAAAGTTCCAACTGGATATATAAACCTTCAAAGTTGTTGAGTTCTAACTTTCTGAAGCTCAACGAACAAAGAAATAATATAACGAGTGAAAACAACATATTGCAGAACACAAAATGAAATAACTTTGCAGTCGGGGTGCTCATTCTTTATTTTGCATATTTGCTAGCCTGTAGATTTTTTCTTGGCACAACTTCCATAGAGAATAGATCCTTTAGCACTATAGCAAAGCTATCTGGAATTGATGGAATCCATGAAGCAGCCTCGATCCCTCGGCCATGTTTGTCCAAATAAGGGCAGTACTATTTGTTAATTGCTCTCTACTGCACAGATTATATGTATGAAACATCATAGGCAGGTACAATGTTGGACTGGGAATATTAGTTCTACTATAAATAGACACTCATGAGTGTACGTGTGACCGTGCAATTAAGGAGGCAACCCCCCCTCCATCCCCCCATTTCCCTGCCTAACCTCTCCAAAAGGACAAAACATTCTTTTTAGTGCCACACAAGTACTACAAAAGAATGAATCTTTCTCTTCTAGTCTACCTAAAAAGTCTTCAAACTTTCTGTGCATTTGCAGCCACCAAGTTGTATGCTTTTGCCAAATCTGCACAGCGTTCTATGAAAGACTCCTGCCAGTTCATCTGTCAAACGAACCCATTCTTTATCCAAGCCACTTATTTCACCTTGATCTCATTTGCTGGATATGAGGCTCTAAAGGTCCTTAAGTCCCAAGATAAGTCAAATACTCTGCAAGACTTAGATGTGTTATTTACTGCTGTCTCTGCATCAACTGTCTCAAGCATGGCTACTATTGAAATGGAGGATTTCTCAAGCACACAACTCTGGATTTTGGCAATACTAATGCTTATTGGTAGCGAGGTATTCACTTCAATACTTAGTCTTCACTTAAAGGCTAAATTCAATACAGAAAAGTCACTCAATAGAAGAGATCACTCATCACAGCTTGATATTGAATCTATTAGTATCACAAACTTTGGTCCCAACACTAGCCATGGCACAAAAGATACAATGTCATTTTCCGATATCTGGCTGGCAAACAAAGAGCACGTTGATCCCAAGACTATTGAACTTTTAGGTACTGCGGCGACAGTCTACCTTCTAATAACAAATTTAGGGAGCTCCTTACTTATCTACCTCTACCTAAAGCTAGTACCAGATGCACAAGAAGTTCTGAAGAGAAAAGGGATTGGGCTCTTCTTGTTTTCTGTATTTACAGCTATATCCTCACTTGCAAATTGTGGCTTCACTCCAGTAAATGAGAATATGATCATCTTCCAGAAGAACTCCGTTCTGCTATTGCTAATTATTCCTCAGATACTAGTAGGAAACACATTATTTGCACCATGCTTCAGATTCATGGTGTGGTCACTACAGAAGATTACTGGGAAAGAAGAATGGCAGTTCATTCTTCAACATCCAAAGGCCATCGGATACAAGCATCTTATGAGTACAAGAAAGTGTGCTTATTTGATTTTAACTGTTGTGGGCTTTATAATTCTGCAAACCATATTGTTTTGCTCTTTGGAATGGAGCTCCAAGGCTTTGCAGGAAATGAGCAGCTATCAAAAGATTGTAGGCGCCCTATTTCAATCAGCCAATGCAAGGCATGCCGGTGAATCTATTGTGGATATGTCAAGCCTTTCTTCAGCAATCATGGTCCTATACACAGTCATGATGTAAGTTCTTTCTCTAACCTTCTCCCAGAAAGAAGAATGATCATCATGAAGAAAACCTTCTGTATTTACTATTTACTGCACCACTATATTCATATGGTGGTTCTATTGACTAGGTTCAGTAATATCCAAATATACCTTACTAATAGCAATTTCTCATACTAGAATGACAGGCATCAGATTATTCAGCTAGTCTTAACACATATTTGCACCAACTTGTATTAGGTACCTCCCTGGTTACACTTCATTTTTACCCAATTATGATGATCGGTATTCAAAGGCTGAGAAGAAATACAACAGAAAGAGGCTATTGGAGGATTGGATCTTCTCACAGTTATCATATTTGGCTATCTTTGTCATGCTAATTTGCATCACTGAGCGAGAAGCTTTAACCACAGATCCACTTAATTTCAATGTTTTCAGCATACTGTTTGAAGTTGTCAGGCAAGGCACTGAAACTCCCTATATTCTCCAGAGAACCTCGTACTTCCTCCAATTCAAATTAATTGACTCAATTTTATCTAGATACAGGTGTATCTAGACGTGTTTGTTGACTAGATACATTTGTATCTAGATAAAGTTGAGTCAACTAATATGAACCGGAGGAAGTAGTTATTTTTGCCATGATTATCATTACTGGGCTTCTGACTCTGATGACTGATTGCTGCAGTGCATATGGAAATGTGGGCTTCTCGTTTGGTTACAGTTGCAAGAGAATGCTGAAACAAGACGTTCACTGCAAAGATGCTTCATACGGGTTTGTTGGAAAATGGAGTGACAAGGGGAAATTAATTCTCATCATTGTCATGGTTTTGGGAAGGCTTAAGGCATATAATTTGAAGGGAGGAAGAGCATGGAAGCTTAGATAACATCAATCCTGCGCAGATCTAGTATTCCCAAATATATTGTATAGGTTTGGATATACATAACAAATCTCTACTGAAAGCTTTAACCCTAAGGTGCTTGTTCGCTTTTCCTTCACAGATAAGCTGTTTCCACTTTCTTGTACTACACTGCTAGTAAGAATATGAACAAAATGTAATAATACTAAGATACTGAGCACACACCTACAGGAGTGTCTGGTATCCATTTTCCATAAAGCATCATTAGAGACATCACCCCGGTTCCCTATATCAATAATCGGGCCTCCATACTCTAGTTTTTTCACGAAAATGCAAAAGCTTTGCATTTTGATGCATTGATAGAAAAACGGAGTTTACAAATTTACAAGCTCATGACGGGCCAACACCGCACCATACAACTCAACCCACTAGACCTAAGCGACAGCGAGGATCAAGGCATTTAACCCAATCACGCCAGCGGTAGCCCAAGATCGAGCTTCTGTTTTCGTACTAAGAATTCATGAAAGAGTAAAGCGAGTAAATTTGAGACAAATAACAGCATAACAAAACTTTTAGGACATCAGAACTGTCGGCATCGGCCCTACTACCATCAACGGATGCCATAAACCAAGGTGCTGAATGCACACGTAAATTCCTAATCTCCATAGACTAAGGTAACCAAATCTAGCGCATAAAGCAACAAGAGACAGACGAGCGACGAGTGATTGCTGGGCCGGCTAAGTTCAACCATGACACAGTCGATGTATGAACACCGCAGCTAGCAGGACCAACGAGCCACCCTCATGTAAAACATGGCAACCTTACGTGACCACTTCCGATTGGAGCAATCCGTGCCGAGTTCGAGCGAAATAGCGGATGGGGGCGGCCGAAATAATGAACCGTCTGATTAGCGGGACGAGCTCGCGAAATATACCTGCACCTCGTGTGGCGGAAGAGGCGGCGGCCGTAGCGGAGCGGACGAATTTGGGAGCGGAAAGCACGAGATGGCCGGGGGAGGGGCAGCTCCACGGCGCCGGCTGGTTGAGCGGGGGAAACTCGCCGGCGAGTCGCCGGCGAGTCGCCGACGAGCGCCTTGAGTGGCGGGCGGAATCAGTTGGTTCACGGGCCTGTCGCCTCGCTCGGGCCGACTGATCACGGAGAAGTGTGTATAGCGCTTCCGCGCTTCACGGTCACAGGCTAGTGGCTGGCCGTGCCAGGAACCTACTTGCTCCGTTTCAAATTAGTCGAAATCAACCTTGCTAACAAATGTTGAAATCTACCTTTGTCTTAACCAGAATTTCTTTATGTTTGAAAGAATCTACAGAATAATATAAAAAGTTATTTTCACTATAATTGTTATAAAGTATGATCATGTACTACATATACTGAGGTTGCGGATATTATCATATTTTTCTATAGATTTGGTTAAACCTTTAGAAGTTTGGCCAAGGCTACAACTAAGTTCAATAATTTGGAACGCCCGGAGTAGTTGCATATATATATTTAATTTTAAATTTTAAATCCAAAAATGTGCGCATACAAATATCAAACATCGTGGGAATCATATACTAGAACTACCCATGGGAAAACATAGCTACACCGAGAGTACATGCATAGTAATTCCGGAAAGTACACATACACTAACAGCGCGAGTACTCTTTACAAAACAAAAAGCTTGTCAAGAGTCAAGAAATATCAATAGGAGATCTAATTTTGAAGAATTCAACATGGAAACACAGGGCAAAAAAATAGTTTATAACTTTACCCATGACGCTTGAGGGAAAGAAAATCGTACCAAAACTCTCATTATGATATGTGAGCCGTCATAACCTTTTCAATCAGAGTAGTAACTTCTTTCTCTAAGCCATGTTTATCATCTTCTTCGTCTACAAGGATCCTCCTTTCATGTCCAGCCAAATTGGTTATCTTCCTCGTTTAAGGTCATCCTCACCAAAACGCCACAACTATCAATCCTGAGGTTGATCTCTGCCATCCCTCTAATCCTATGGTCACGTTTTCCCCTCTGGCGTCGATACGCCGCTAAACACATGTCTTCATCTTTTCCGTCGCCACCGCTCGTCTTACCGATGAAAATTAACCGTGATTAGCGGTCTTTTAATTTGCATGAGTTTATTCAAACTATCTTATAGTGTGAAGAGAGAATATTTTTTCAATCTCAGAGAGAAAAGGCGACGATACAAGTGACAACTTCTTGTCATTTGCCCCTCACAAAGTCACTAATTTGGGAGTGCAGATTTGGTGCAACATGGGCACGAGTGATCTCATTTTAAAAAAATAGTATTTTTAAGTTTTAAAAATTTCTGAAAAACAATAGACATATAGCCAATGATGTATCCCACAAACTTGTAAGATATCAATTTCAAATAGAAGTATTTTATATTCTAACCTACATAAAAATGGCGAAAGTGTAGATCTGAGTAGTGCATGTTCAAATTTCCAAAACATATCAGATTTTATCCTTTTTTCTTGCATAAAATAAAGAGAATTTCGGGTTGAGATTTTGCATGATTAGAGAGGTACCATTGACAATCTTCGAAATTTTTTTTATTTTTTTTAATAACTTATGTAATACAGTGTTTTTAATATTTTTTAAAATAACGAGAGCACATTTGTAGCTCTGAAGCCAAAAGCGTTTTCCGCAAATCTGGTTCATCTTCTCAACACATCATGAACTCTGTTTGACGATACAGAGCCAGGCCACACAAATCTGACTGACCGGAGGCGGATTGTTCCCCTAATCCCTCGCCGCCGGCGCCGCCCGGCGCCGCCGCCTGCCACACCATGTTCCGCCTCCAGCGCTGCATCCTCCCCCGTCTCCTCTCTTCTTCCTCCGCCTCTCCCACCCTATGCCCCCAGCGCCTCCTCTCTGTCGCCGCGCCCGCCGCCTCCCCCAGCTCCGGCTTCGCGGTGGAGGAGTACCTCGTCGCCACCTGCCGCCTCACCCGAGCGCAAGCGCTCAAGGCCTCCGCGAAGCTCTCCCACCTCAAGTCCCCCGCCAATCCCGACGCCGTCCTCGCCTTCTTCGACGGCCTCGGCCTCTCCAGCGCCGACGTCGCGGCCCTCGTCGCCAAAGACCCGGAGTTCCTCTGCGCCAGCGTAGAGAGAACCCTAGCCCCCATCGCCGTCGAGCTCAGCGGCCACGGCCTCTCACATGCTGAGATCGCGCGCCTCTTCTCTCTCGCCCGCAAAGAATTCCGCCGGAGATCCATGCTCTCAAGTCTGCCGTACTACCTGTCGCTCTTGGGCTCCACCGAGAACCTCTTCCAGTTTCTCAAGCGAAGCTCCAGTCTAATCACGCGCAGCATCGAGAACGTGGTCAAGCCCAATGTCGCGTTACTGCGCAAGTGCGGGCTACCTGATTGCGATATTTCCAAGCTGTGCCTCTCTTCGCCACGGTTGCTCAAAACCAACACGGAGCGTGTCCAGGCGATGGTGGCGTGCGCCGAAGTTCTTGGTGTACCCCGTGGGTCTAGGATGTTCAGGTACGCGCTGGTAGCTGTTGCATTCGTCGGTGAGGAGAAGAAGATCGCCGCGAAAGTGGATTACTTGAAGAACACCTTCAGGTGGTCGGATGCCCAGGTGGCCGTTGCTGTTTCGAAGCTTCCAGGAATTTTAACGAGATCTAAGGATATGCTGCAGAGTAGGTCAGAATTTCTTATCTTTGAGGCGGGGTTGGAACCGGCCTACATTGCTCATCGGCCGGCATTGCTCTCTTATAGCTTGGAGCGCCGGCTAAGACCCCGCTTTTATGCTTTAAAGTTTCTCAAGGAAAATGGATTGCTCAAGGATGTCCCGGACTACTATGCAGTAGTCATGGTCACCGAGAAGGTATACATGGAGAAGTACATATCCCCTCACAAGGAAGCTGCACCACATCTCGCTCAAGACTATGCAAACGCTTGCAGAGGGGAAGTGCCTGCTAGATTCATGTTTGCATGACAAAGAACTGGTATGGAAACTGGTAGCACAACAAATTTCACTCTGCATGTTAGGCTGACAATTCCTGATTCAGTGTTCTTGGCCTAATAAAGTGGTGGATGTCTGCTACAGTATGTATCTTAGTTACTTGTTCATTTGGTGTTGGTAATCCAGGATGAAACTGATTTGTGATTCCTGGTATATATGTTCATGGCAACTCCAGTGGAGAAGCAAGCGTCACATTGCTACATCCTGATGCCATATGGACACACATAATGGATCTAAGAGAGTGAGATCACAGATAAGGGCATTCTGCAAATGCTTTCAAGTTTCAGTGAGTACTGAGTAGTATATCTGCAACACTATATCTTTATGTTCTCTAATGGCCATTGCAGATTTCACTGCTAACCTCAATAGATTTTCTCGTGAAAGAAGGTTCTGTTTCTAACTGTCACATGGAAGGCGCCTGATGTTAGTAAATAGAGTTCACGAGTCCTTTATATGATCACTGCCTAGGATGCAGTTTTCATCTGGTTGTTGGTTTGCTTGCTCTAGTTCTTGTAAGCTAAAAATCTTCTTTCTTTTTGCAGTATCTTTATTTGAAGAGACTAACTGTTGCAAAAGTAATTCATCATTTACTACCTTGTATCAGTCTTCCTTTATTTTTCTATTGTACTCCAGAATAGCCTAGTGGCTGATGTTTTGAGTTCTAGGCACAACTGATCGCAAACTACAAATGCAGCAGTGCACTTTCTTCATAGGACTTATTATCTCCTCCAAATACTATAGCTTGTAAAGACTAAGCCTCCTCTGGTTTGCACCAATCAAGGGTTTACATGTGTTTTTTATGCCCAGCAAGGTAACAGGTAGGGATCAAGCTATGTTGTTAATTAGGTATATCATCATTTAACCCCAACAAATGGTAGAATGTTTAATCATTGTTTAGCGTGGAATGCTATCTGCCTAGATTGATGCCAGGTCTTACAATTACAGGCTATGCTTAATGCAAACAGAGTTAGGCACTGACAGACGCAAGCTCACTCCTCTATATGTCATCTAATCACTTTTTCAGTGTTGCACAAATATATCTTCACAAATCACAACTTATCGATCTTGTACTGCTGCCCTTTGTACTAAAACTTGTTGATGCCGGATGTGATACTAGTCACTGGACGGCATGAATTATCAGCTATCTAGACTCTTACCGCCCCGAGAATAGATCACTGAAGCTATCTGCATATTAAGAATTTTTGGGCACACTATGTTTTGCGTCCATGTTTTATAATGCTTTAAAACTCCTCTTTTCATCCAGGCATGAATATGCTTCACTAATTAATACTTTCTGCAACATCCACTCTCTTCTTATATGGTAGTCGATTGATTCACTATAATGACCTAGACCTTTTAGGTCCATTGAGTTGATGGGTAATCATGCAGTTGCACTGTTGAGATTTTATTGAAGATTCTTGCTTCAAGAGATACGTTGTATGCATGGTTGAATTATCATTATGCCCTGTTTGGATACATAGAATTGGGCTTGGTATTGGGGAATCTGGAATGGAGGCCTCAATTCCGCTGTTTGAATGTGTTAGGTATTGGGTTCTGGAATCATGGGCCAATTCCGAGCGTACCTCCCCGTGGGGCAAATTAACCCTTCGCTCGATTCAGAGGTGAAGAGGTCCGTATTGGCTCTGAATTGGTTCGCGTCTTTTCTCTCCCGAAAACCTCGAGTGCGAGTACCGGGATGCTCGCTCGTGTCGCTCCCTGGTGAAGGTGACCCGGCGGCGCTGCCAGGTAAGCTTCGCCGCCCGTCCTCTCACCATCCGTTTCTCACTCCGGGCGCCCCTGCCCTTCCTCTTCCCCTTCCTCCCCTTCCCCTGGCTGCCCCCCTCCCCGCACGCCCCGAACCCTGGCGGCCTCCCCTCTCCTCTGTGTGTGGCGGCCGGAGGTGGAAGAGCGGCGGGAGGTAGTGGATCGGTGGCCTCCCCTCTCCTCTGTGTGTGGCGGCGGGAGATGGAAGAGCGACGAGAGGTGGTGGATCGGCGGCCTCCCCTCTCCTCTGTGTGTGGCGGTGGGAGGTGGAAGAGCGGAGGGAGGTGGTTGATCGGCGGCCTCCCCTCTCCTCTGTGTGTGGCGGCGGGAGGTGGAAGAGCGGAGGGAGGTGGTCGATCGGCGGCCTCCCCTCTCCTCTGTGTGTGGCGGCGGGAGGTGGTCGACCGGCGGCCTCCCCTCTCCTCTGTGTGTTGATCTAATGCAATTTTTTGATTTCGATTTTGCAGAAATCGATTTTGATTTCAATTTACATGTACATTTACATTTATATTACAGAGGTTATATTGTTCAAAGTCAAAAAAAACTTTCAATTCCACACATTGTACATCCAAACAAGATTTGGTATTCCATTGAAACCTTAATTCTACAGGTGAATACTACACACATCCAAACACCCAAAATAGTATTTCATTGAATTGGTTGATTTGGTATTCCATTGTCAATTCAATACGTAGGTCAATTATGTGCAACCAAACAGGGCATTAGATTTCCTGTCACATGCTACTGTGGTTATCTTGCAGTCATCCTCCCTCGCTATATTAGCATTCCCTTGGTTGGCAGGATTTTTGGAATCTGTAGACATGCATCTGCAAATCCTCATGGCAAATAATTATTATTTGACTAGATACTACTGTTCTTACTTATATGTAAGTGTGCATTGAAGTTTGTACTTTTTTTGTGCGATTGTCAGTCTGGCTACATACCTTTGTAAAGCCAGAGTAAATTGCATAATCCAAAAGGTATTTCAGATCAGAACCACGTATGAGTTGACATACACAATTATGTTAATTGCAGCCAAATCAGGGGCATGCCCAAAAAAATGGGTCTTACCATATCGAGTCAAATACAAAACATGAGACATTTGGAGGATTGTTTATATTGTTTATTTGTGTAGTTCTTAGAGAGGACCGGTTACAAAACTGAGAAAAAGCAATAATAGATCAACAATAAGCCAAAACATGATATGTGGAGCTGTAAAGCAACTTAGAGTGGATATTGAACTTTATTTCAGGTAAGCTGTCTCACCTGTGGCCTGTAAGGATATATGTAACCCTGGCAAGAAGAACCAGGTTGGGCATGGTAATCTATAGGCTGGCAAACATACACATATCCTCAGTATCGCTGGGTTGATAAAAAAACTTGATAGTAGATCTGGAAATCTGTACTAGGTACTGCATGACAGCTGCTCATTCTATATCCTCAGTATCAAACTCAAATGGTTGGCATGGAAGAACCGGTGACATATGAATCTAGGTTATTTTCAAAAGAGCTTATGTTGTATGTGAGCATTAACTTATACCTCCTAGTTTAGATATGCACTAAAATACAACTACATTTATGCCATCCAATTGAACCTAGTGGATAGTTGATCCATGTGAAACATTTGTCTTGAAATTCTCCTTGTTGCATCTGCTGTTCCTATTGGTCATGTCGTTTTATTATTACTGGCACCATGAAAATTCAAACAAGACTGCAAGGCTGGTTACTAAAACAAAATAAATAAATAAACTGCAAGATCTATATTAATTGTCTGCAGTGCAAGTAGATAGTGGGCTCTTTTCGTCCTATCTAATAGTTTTACTAGACCATGGAGGCGCGCGTTACTGCGCCCGTCAAATTCTACAAATAAAACAATAAATATGAGGAGGGAGTATCTTAGAAAAATTTGGACAATGAGTTTAGTTCTATCTTTAGCTAGAAATTAAGCAGCCCAATACACAATAATCACATATAAACAGACAGCGACACGGAAAATGAGAAACCAAAGAAGTGATGTATGATCAATGGATTTAGGATAATGGATTGCAATGCAACATAAGTAGTAGTATCAATTTGTTCCTATTACCGAGGTAGTAATATTTTAGGTATGCCCTGCGACATCACATAGTTGTAACGTGCGCTGAACTAACCATAATGAATTCATCCAACATCTACTCAGGCCTTACAATAAGAATAAATTACGGAGACAACCTAAGTAACTAAATTCAGTGGTTGAGATTGTCCTGATCCGAAAGAGCAACCAGAAGTGAACGGGGCATACACTGTGCGTCTTAAGTTAGACACGATGTTGGTTGCATTTGGGCATGTCCACTTTGAATCAAAATTAAGGAAATGTTTGGTAGCAAATTATTAAAAAGACCAAAGTATTTAGAAACTGCAGTACTTTAGCATGTAGGAACAAGAGATACCGCACTTCTGACATACTGAAGTTAGTTTGGAGAGAATATTGCGACCTGTTTGACAGTGTTGTATTTTTCGACACAAATTAGCTATCCGTTTGTTGACGGTCTATTCTTCCTATTTCGATTGGTCTATAAGATCTTATTCATAGTCTTGCTTTCTGGAATGAAATCTGAACCTACCGTGTGAATAATTTGCTGCGGGAGGTTCGCGTGAATTTGATGTTGACTGATTTGCAGAGAAAATTCCAGCTAATTACGGCGCCAACCATGACCATCACCACTGTTAGCCTTAAACTCATGCTAGTCGTGATCTCCCTCCTCGCGACCAGCACCCTCAGCATTTGTGCAGACCCATCCTGACATCCCAGCCACTCCAACTCGCCAAACACAGCCTAAGCTACCTGTGCTCGTGGGCATTTTCCTTTTAATCTATCATTCCATGTAGAACACATAACATGTCTCCAATGCACCCAATCATGCTAGTAGAAGCTCGTATCACAGATCAGTACCTGGGAGAACCAAAGCTTGAACGATAATTATGCTTGGTGCAATACATTATAGTCTGAAAAGAATGCATGGCCTGATGTCACAAAGAAACATAAAAGAAGAAAGGTACAGAAACAGTAGAAAATGAACTTCTAAGTATTGTAGAAAGGTCTTACCTACAAGTAATGAAATGAATGGGTGTTTTTTGCAGAGCCTGAAAAAAAAACAGTAAGATTTTTTTTGTAGCCCAATGTATACACTTTTAATTTTTTTTATGCATGTTCGTGTATAAATACTTCTGTTGAATATGCCTAGATCACGAAACATTGCCGAGAACTGCTAGACTTGGGCAGTAATTCATTACAGCATGATCAATGTTCCACAAGTAACATATAATAATTAAGACCTTAACACTTAAAACTGTTGTTATCAATTGTATTAATATGCTTTCATCAATCACACAACGGTTTCACAGTACATATCTATAATATCTAAATAGGAGCAACCCACTAAGTGATTTCTCTCAACATGCAAAGCATCCACCTCATCAAGCTTGCCACATCATATTTCCAATAAATTTTTTATTCTGGTAAAAAGACACCGTGTCGTTTGTTTGCGACCTTTACCAACCTCTCAACAAATAGACTTTTTAATCTCTTCGACTGAATGCTTCCCCGCACGCTCCCACAGGCCCACCCGGTAGCCATTCATTGGTTTTCTTTCATCTTCATCTTCTCCACTAATTTTAAAAGAAAACTGATGAATTTATTTCTCCCACTCTCCTTGCCTTGCGTTGTATATAAGTCAGTTCTTTTCCATTCTTTACATCCATTTCCCAGACTCGCATGACACGATCGCCCCTCTCCTCGCGGAAGTTCGCCGTCTCTGCACTGGAGACACTCGCATTGGGGCTGCGCCATCCTCACCAGCCGCCCTTACCGCTGCCGCGAGCTATTCATGCACCTCCAGATGCGTGGACCAACCTTGCGGCTGCAGCCTGATGAGATCTCAGACGCGAGCAGAAGCACTGTTTGTGCTTACCTCCAATCGGAGCTCCCAGGAAGAAGTGTGTGAAACAAAAGCTCCTCCGCTGCTTTGGACGGAACACGGATGAGTTTGTCCATCATCTGAAGGCATGCAGTATTATTATTGTTCTGAAATCAAGCATGCAGGGTGTACGTCGCTCCAAATGTTTGATGAAAAAAAAATGTCTAAATCTGTCGGCATCATTTTTGTTAAGGTTCATGCACTAGCCACTTGAACCAAAAGTCCGAACTGATGGAAAGGGCTAGGCAATCTACTTATACACTTCACAACACCCACTCGCGTGTGACGGAAGAAGAAAGTCAACACGTGTAGAGAGAGAGAAAGAGGCAGCGCCGGGACCACACGCCACACGGCAAGAGAGAGAGGGGGCAACAGCAATTTTAGGCTTAATTGCGAAAACCATGAAGGGATTTGAACTTGAGACCGAGGCTCGATATCATGTTAAGGTTCATGCACTAACTTGACAAAGTCCGAACTGATGGAAAGGGCTAGGCAATCTACTTATACACTTCACAACAGTTTTCAGGTTAGTTTTTTTCCTAACGCTCAAGAAATTAGAGTGAAACTGAATGCATGTCTATTCCTGGGAAATTATGCATAAGGTTATTCTTATTTTTTTTCCTTTTTTGCAGGTTCCATGTTCTACACCATGTGTAGTGTCAGTCTGTCAGAGTCGTTTCGAAGCATGCAAATATATCTCAATCAAATAGTTCTCCCTTATTGCAGATTTTACACTACAAGACGTGAGGTGCCTCTGGTTATTCTGTTATATTTTTACACTTCTCATGCTTTTGTTCCTTTTACTTTGTTGCTAACTTTGTAAGATTGTAGTTGATTTGGTTAACAAATTCTGCATATCCCTCTGTGCACCAGGCTCACTCAAGCTTCATTGACAGGCCAAAGAAGAAGAAATTGAAGACAAGCTTAGCCATTTTGCATTGTGTCTTTTGTTCTCCAGGGTTAATTTTCTAAAAGGACTGAAATACGTCGGAAATGGTGAATGGAACCTGGGTACGCGCGCACCCGTTTACGTAAAGTTCAAAATAATGCTATTTAAAAGTTTCAAAAAAATGTGAAGTAAAATTTTGCATGTATATACTATGTTGATACTTACTCGTGTGTGTTTTCACGAAAAAATACCATTGTATGTGACCTACACAAAAATGACAAAATGCAAATTCCTATTCCTGTGAATAGTACAAATTCCTATTCACTATTCTCATTTGGACATTTTGTCATTTTTATGTAGGCCACACACAATGGTATTTTTTCGTGAAAACTTACACGAGTAAGTATCAACATAATATGTACATGCAAAAATTTACTTCACATTTTTTTGAAAAATTTTAAATAACATTTTTTGAACTTTTCGTCAACGGGTGCGCGCGCACCCAGGTTCCAAACGTCCGGGTCGTGAAATACGTATGCTATATTACCATCAGGGGACACAAAGAGAAACACATTATGCTTGCTGGATTTGCCTTTCTTTTTTTAATCCTACATCGAACAAGTTGAAACATGTCCTTCTGGGAGATCTCGCACTCAACCAGCAGTACACATAGACATCTCGCAAATTTGACCATATTCTCCTTCATTGGAATGGCAACACCATGTTCTACTCAGGTCGATCTCACACTCGAGAGTATACAAGTTGAACTCATTCTTTCTCCAAGTGAAGTGTTATGCACCTTGGCTATATTTTAGTGTTTACTTATCATGCATTTTCTTTGAGGGGTTTCGCCGGGTTGCAGATTTTTTATTAAGCATGGATGTACCTTTCGCCTTTTTAGCACTTAATTACGTTAAACCTGGTCTCAAAAGTAAGCAGAGGGATCCCTTAATGTCCAATGTCCATTATCACTGGAATTATATTTGATTATTTCACAAGTGTTAAATTTACCGTCCGTATCTTTTGACATACATGTACACAAGATTATTGTACCATGGAATTCTTAAAGGTTTCACTATTATGCTGAGCAAGTGACAAATAGCTTAGCCATGAACAAATTACTTAAGTGAAATTTATCCGTTTGGCCCAGATAATTAGTCATTTGTACAGATAATTATATCATTTTGATACCATTTGCATATCTTTTTCTTAGAAATTCCATGTAATATGCCGCAGCAACGCGCGGGGTATCATCTAGTACAAACTATATATGATGCTATACAGATAATATATCCTTTGAGAAATGAAGATAACGGCAATAACTTATCTGCATTAGAAGCTATTTATACCAAAGTTCAAGAAAATAATGATTTATTACCGAGAGTAAACATGCAATGGATATTTCACAATTTCTTGTTGTTAGCAATAGAAATGGCTATGAGACTAAGAGCATCTCTAACAGAGCCCGTAAATCCCGCCGAAACTGAATTTTTCCGGCGGATTTACGGGTTCGGGCCGAAAGTGGCGCAGATCAGCGCCCGAATCGGTGGGCCGGCCAGAATCAAAAGTTCGGGGGCCTGAGAAACTGGACCGTCGACCCGTATATATACAGGGCGCGGAGGGTAGTTGCGTTCCAAAACCCTAATCCCTCCGCCGCCCCCGCCCCCTCCGCCGCGCGCACGGTTGGACTTCCGGCAAGCAATCGCGGAGCCACCGCCGCCTCTTCTCCTCTCTTTCCACCACCGTCGTGACCGCATGGCCGGGGCGAACATCGGAGGCAGGGGACGCGGGCGGATTGGCGGGAGCAACTCGCCCCCGTCTTCCAGTCGGAGGCCGAGCGGCGCAAATGGAACCGCAGCGAAGGCGCTCGGAAGCGGAGCGCGCGGCGGTGGACCAACTGGGGTCTGACGCCGCCGGGGAAGCTCGCGCGCTATGCAAATAGCGACGAGGGGTCGTCCTCGGCCGCGTCCGGCCATGCGCTGTGGCGGCCCGCCTCCGACAACAGCGACGAGGAGGAGGAGGAGGTGCCGGAGGAGGAGGTGCCGGTGCGCACCCTCCAGCTACAGTCCGGGGACTTCGTCCTCAACGACGACGAGGAGGCGATGGCGGTGCAGCAGGTGTCCGTCATCTCCGCCGCCGAGGCGCGCGCGCGCTTCCGCCGCGAGGAAGCGGAAGCCGTCCGAGCCGTGCGGGAGTACGAGGCCGCGCAGAAGGAGGCCGCCGTCCGCCGCGTGAAGCAGGAGGTCGTCGACCTCGACTCCGAGTAAGCCGCCGACGGCGTAGTCTGCCGCGGCGCGTATAGTAGCTCGCCGCCGGCGAAACTTAGTTAGTTTTGGAGGTGGTCGCCGACGACCACCTCAAATGCGATGTACCCATCCATCGTAGCACCAAAACTATGAAATATGTTTGAATTTCAGTTCTACTGTGTGTTTGCGATGATCAACTTGCCGGCAATTTTTGAAATCGACGTTTTTCGGTCCGGAATACGGGTGCTGTTCTGCGCCACGCTAAAAATCACTCGCTTTTTGTTTTCGGGAGACTGAACTCAGTTTTTTCGATTCGGTAGAATAAAGGCTCTGTTAGAGATGCTCTAACATACTGGTTCTCCTGTTTCAAGTTTAACTGTCCCGCTGTTATCACTATCCAGGAATTTGAACATTCATCATTAGCTCATTATCTATTCCTCTTACAAGCTTTTCGCAATATAATAGTAATATGGTGGAAGAAAGGAAAATATTGGACAATTGAGCGAAAAGGAAAAGAACCACAAGTTCAGATCATTCGAGTACAGAATGCAGAAAAAGTTGGAATGTAAACAAAGGGCATAGACAATGTGCACGAAATAAATATCTGAACCAAATGCAGCGGATAATTTTTTCTGGTTCTAAATTGACATAGTATATATAATTTGTAAAAATAGCACCTTTATCATAGAACCAGCAATACCAGTACTTCCAGCTGCAGTTCCACCAGCAGTATATATAAACAACAGCGGAATGAACGACCTGTAAAGAACATTTGTAAGAATTGGATTTCAAATTAGAGATCAGTAAATAAAACATATAACCATAAATAAGCCTTGAAATAAAAATCTGGCAAAAAATCAATTCAATACCGTTGTAGCAAGTGTCAGTACAGTCCGCATGTTAGTTTCCAGGACGGTAGTCACGGTACTCTTAGATGCTAGTTACTTGAACTCGCTTGCATACATGAAATTGTCGATAATCAAAACTAACTTTTTTCCAGATCAAAGGCCACGGACCCGACGTTAAATTAATAACGCCCTCAACAGTGACAAGATACAAGGTGCTGCATCCAGCTTACAAAACACACCCACACACCCACACGAACTACCAACACGCCTACTGAAAGGTAGCATAGAAAACAAAAAATTTCCTACCGCAAGACGAATAAATCCAAGATCTAATCTATGGAACACCCAAGATCTAATCTACAAGATCGAAGCAACGAGATTGGTAAGATACTAATCCTTGAAGATTTCTAAAGCCTACGAGATCAGATCTCGTTGTTGATGTAGACGATCATCCCCAGTGCTGCAATCCGGCAGCACTTCCGTTCGTCGCGCGTACGGTGTCGATGAAACCCTTCCTCTCCCCGTTCCAGCGGGCAGCGGAGGTGTGGTAGATCCCATCGGAATCCCAGCAGCACGACGACGTGGTGGTGGTGGTGGAGGAGAATCCCTGCAGGGCTTCGCCTAAGCCGCAGCAGAGAGAAAGAGGAGGGAGGAGAGGTGGCGGCTAGGGTTATGGATGGGGCCTCGGCCACCCCCTCCCCTCTTTATATAGGTGGGGGTCGGCCTAGGGTTTCCCCTAGGGCCCACCTACCCCCTTGGCCGGCCACATGGGGGGGGGCAAACTCCTCCCCCAAGTATTCCCCTTATCTCCTAATTTAAACCATTAATTTTAGGAGATAGATCTTATCTCTAGATTTAAACCATTTAAACTAGAGATAGATCTTATCTCTAAGGGCCGGCCTAGGCCACATGTCATGGTGGGCAAGACCCACTATGCCATGTGGCGCCTATGTGGCCTCTCCCGGGGTGGTGGGCCCATGGTGGCCCTCTAGAACCTTCTAGAAGCTCCGGTCAAAACACCGGACTTTTCCCGAAGAAATTGACTTCCCATATATGAATCTTATTCTCGGACAATTCCGGACCTCCTCGTGATGTCTGGATCCCATCCGAGACTCAGAAAAACTTCGAACTCCAACTCATATTCCGAATCTACTTATGCGACATCGAACCTTAAGCGCGTCACCCTACGGTTCGCGAACTATGCGACATGGTCGAGACCTCTCCGAGCAATAACCAATAGCGGGATCGGAGATCCATAATGGCTCCCACATATTCAACGATGACTTAGTGATCGATTGAACCATTTACATACGATGCCGATTCCCTTTGTCACGCGATATTTTACTTGTCCGAGGTTTGATCATCGGTATCTCCATACCTTGTTCAACCTCATTACCGACAAGTACTCTTTACTCGTACCGTGGTATGTGATCTCTTATGAACCATTCATATGCTTGCAAGCTAATCAGATGACATTCCACCGAGAGGGCCAGAGTATATCTATCCGTCATCAGGATGGACAAATCCCACTATTGATCCATATGCCTCAACTCACACTTTCCAAATACTTAATCCCATCTTTATAACCACCCATTTACGCGATGGCGTTTGGTGTAATCAAAGTACCCTTCCGGTGTAAGTGATTTACATGATCTCATGGTCGAAGGACTAAGGCAACTATGTATCGAAAGCTTATAGCAAATTGAACTTAATGACTTGATCTTATGCTACGCTCTTTTGGGTGTGTGTCCATTATATCATTCACCTAATGACATAACCTTGTTATTAATAACATCCAATGTTCATGATCACGAAACCATGATCATCCATTAATCAACAAGCTAGTTATACAAGAGGCTTACTAGGGACTCCTTGTTGTTTACATAACACACATGTATCAATGTTTCGGTTAATACAATTATAGCATGGGATGTAAACATTTATCATGAACACTAAGATATAACAATAACTGATTTATTATTGCCTCTTGGGCATATCTCCAACAGTCTCTGTCGTCGTGGGGAACAAACAGATGCCATGGGATGGCTTATCTTGGGGCCGAATGGACGCTAGAGGATTCGGGGGAGGGTTTGCGACTAGATGGGACGAACTTCCGGATGGTTTCCTCAAGAACTTGGCCAAGGCAGAGGTTGAAGAAGAAAGACACAAGGAAGAACTCGCTCTAGATCACTATCTTCATTGATCTCCACGGGTTTAGGTTTGAGCTTACAAGGTTCTCTCTCTAATGTCACGCGCCTATGAAAGAGCCCCCCTCTCCTTATATAGGGAGAGGGTGGCTTACAAGAAACCCTAATGGGATCTTTGACCAGACAAACTACTTTACAAAGATACTTTATAAAGCTACTTTAATCACAGATGACGCCGGGGTCTTCTTTAAACAGGGAGGCGACGTCCTCCGGCTTCTTTGCCGTCATCCTCTTCTTTGTCTTCAAGCCTTCGTTTAAAGCCACTTTGCTTAACTCATCCTTGTCCTTTAGCTCCTGACGGAATCTTTGACCAGTCAGCCGACACGCTCTTCCTTCCGGTGCTCGGTATCTCTCCTCCCGGTTCGGCATACCCCTCTTGGGGATACCGGCTTAGCTTAGCCAAATTCTTATCTTTGAGTTCCGGTATAAATATTAAACCGGTATCTTGATGGATAAGACCATCCGGTTTGGCATGCCTTTGGCATACCGGGGTCATCCCCCCAACATTAGTCCCCGAAGCTGGTATAGTCTGATTCTATCCAACAGACCATGCCAGGTTCTCACGTTCTTGTATACCGGTTTAATCTGTCCGGTGCTCAACTTGGCTCCGGCATCTTTGCCCGGACTCATGCCTTCTCTCTTTGCAAGGCATTCTCCGGCTGCTTATCTTCCGGCATCTTAGTCATTAAATACTTCCTCGGTGAAGTCGAGAATATATCGGGTCCCGCGCCTGACAGAGACATGCGCTTGTGACTGTCGCGCCAGTGTCAGTAGTCACTTCCGTTCGGCTTCCGCGCGCGCATTAATTGATCCGCAGCGGATCCCAACCACTTCTCCGGATCGTGTGTGCCTCCTTGTGGCCCTTTTCTTCCGCGCGTGTATCATCGCGCCACGTGGCTACACGCGAGGCGAACCGTCGCGGCCCACGGCTGAACCGCTACGGTTCGGCGGTTTTTAGCCCACTTCTTTTTCTTTATAAGGTCAAACCGCCCCTTCTCCTTCCTCTTCTTCGCATTCCCCATTCGCTCGCGCAGTACTGCTCCTTGCTCGTACGCCTCCGCCGCTCCTTTGCTCGCTCGAGTTCCACCGCCCAGCAAACCCTCACGAGCGCGCCGCCGGACGCCGCCGGACTTCTCCGCGGGAAAAACTTCCGCGGCGCCTTCTTCTCTGCCGCGACATTGAGGTTCCTTCAAGTTCTTCTCCGCCCCACCGTCGACGGACCTCTACGCCCACGGCAAGCTCGCCCAAACGCCGGCGAACCTCTCCTTCTACGACTCTGCCGCCTCAGGTTAGGCCTTACCCACGTTACTCCTCTTTTGCTTGCAGTTCAGATCTTGAGTTGAAAGCATATTTATTCTTTCCTTTTCTTTGCTTTTTCTGTCCTTCGTAGATCTTCTCGCGGGGGTAGTTCTTAGGGAATCTGTTTTTTCCGAGTAGATACCAAAAACTTCTCGAATCCGAATGTCTTCCGAACAATACGCTTCCACCTCTTCCTCCAGTAACCCGGAAGATCCCGCATCTGACGGGGTCAGCGCAGATCTCGCGCAGATGGAAACCGACAGCGCCCAAGAACAAGATGCCGGAAGCTCTAGCCAAGCTTGGCAGATCTTTCCGAGGTCACCGGAGCCTGGATGGGCTCCGGCGTTAGTCGACGAGATTGACTGGTTGTACCGGTCCGGAGGATTCCGGAAGGAGTTTCTGCCGGATTCTCGGCGACGAGATCGAACCGGTGCTCGAACCCGGTGAACGTGTTGTCTTTCTCGCTCACTTTGAGCGCGGCTTCGGCCTTCCCGTCTCTTCCTTTTTCTGAGATTTTCTCGATTTCTATAAACTCCAACCTCACCATCTTCCCAACGACATCTAATACCTTTCTTGCTATGTCACCTTCATGGAGGCATACATCGACATCTGTCCCACTCGCGAGACGTTTGCTCGATTCTTCGCCCTTCGGATTAATTCCGTTCAGGGCTTAGACATTCCGAAACCCAAACCCCCGTTCAATGCGGGTCCTGCATCATTGGCTCTCCAAGCGAGCCCCTTCTTCAAATTCTCCGGTCTCGAGTCATGCCGGTCATGGCAAGCGACCTTCTTCTATGTTAGGAACAACGGCGCCGCGGATCTCATTGATCTGCCTCCTTTCGATCCGGCGCCGCCCACCAAGACTAACTGGAGCTACAATCCGAAGGAGTCTCACAACGAGACAAACCGGATTATACGCTTCATGAAACAGCGCATGAAGGACACCAACCTCTGCTCTGACGACATCATCCGCACCTTCATCTCGCGCCGGGTGCTTCCTCTTATGCGCCGCGCCCACAAGATGTGCGAGATGTATGGTCCCGGCAATCCTACCAAGATCACCGGCCTCCCTCTCAGCAAGAAGGACGTCGTCCTCAAGGCCAGGCAGATCTGCAGACCTCCATGCCGGAAACTGGGAATGGGGCCTCCGGCCTCTTAGCTCTACTAACCCTCCGACCCAAGAAGTAAGAATTTACACAACTCGGGTCGGTTCTCCGAAGCTTTTATCGCGGCTAACCTCTTCTTTCTTTTTTGTTCTTTCAGGCCAAGGACCGTTTCCCCGGCATCGAATCCGACAAGCGTGGTCGTTGCCGGAAGCGCGGTCTCGACAAGTTCGACCCCGACCCCGTCATCTTTTGGAAGGACTTGAAGATGGGCCGGACTCCAGCCGCGCGTCTTGGCAAAGCTCCGCCGGAACCTTCCGGTTCGTCCGATGAATTGACCATTCTTGAGGTAGCTTTTCTTTCATTCCTCTCATATTCTTTTGTTATTGTTCTTCTGTAGATGTGCCCTCAGCCAACCTCAACCCACAGGTCCATGAGCATGTGGCGCCACTGCAGGCCGAGGCGGGCAAAGAGTTTGTGGACAAACTCATGGCCCAGGGCCAGAAGAATAAGACGCCGGCCTCCGATGCCGGCTCAAGCCAAGCTCCTCCTACCAAACGCTTCCGGACCGAGCCCGTCGCGGGTAAGGTCATTGCCATGAGGCGCCACAAGGGCAAGCAGATGCCTACGGCCACCGGGTAAGGCTTCTTTTCTTTTCTGCTTGCTCTGTTTTCACTAAGTTCTTTTCCGGTAGCTTTTTTCCCAACCTTCTCCTTTTCTCTCTTTCAGTCCCGCGCTCAAGCTAGGCCCTAGGCCTGAG
Source organism: Lolium multiflorum (assembly GCA_030979885.1). Taxonomy (NCBI): domain Eukaryota; kingdom Viridiplantae; phylum Streptophyta; class Magnoliopsida; order Poales; family Poaceae; genus Lolium; species Lolium multiflorum. The sequence continues at coordinate 48,675,886 of CM061752.1, read as the reverse complement.
GGCTCTGCCGGCTCGGCCAGGACCTCGACTCCTCCTCCTCACTCCAGCCCGGCACCATCTGGTGCCGGCAACACCTCTGCCTCCCCTCTGGGGGGCACAACAAGTTCGGGGCGCGCGGCCCCTACACCGCCAGATCCCCGCGAGGTCCCCTCCAGAGACCCAAGACACCGGCGCCAGCAACATGGGCGCCGGAAAAGAACTGTCGGGCGGGCGGAAACTGTTCCTCCCGTCCTTGAGAAGAAGAAAAGGAAGAAGACGTCCTCCAAGCCCGCGCCGGAAGCTTCCGCGCCGGAAACTTCAGCACCGCCGCCGCCACCGGAAACCTCTGCTCCTGAGGCAACCGGGCCCACGCCAACGCCTCCACCGACCCAAGGAGCTCCCGCGACCGCGCCTAAGCCGCCGCCGGCGTCCCTCAAGATCACCGACTATCTCAAGCCGGGGGCGTCACGCGGAAAGGCTACGGACGGCAGCGCCTCAAGCGGCTCGCAGCCCTTAGTGCTACACCGGGCCTGCCGCCATGGTGGTTCAAGACAAACCTTCCGGCCTCTTGGGCCGGATCGTTGAGCAGCGCGGGGCCAAGACTTGAGGCCTCTCCTTCCTTACGCCCTGGAACGCCCGGACATCTCCGCAGCTACCCGCGGCTTGGGGAAGGACCGCCTCCCAGCGCCAGATCCTGCCGGCCCTCGCTGTACTGAAGAACACTTCTCGCGCCTCAAGCGTGCCGTGAAGGAGTTCGACAACGCGTGGTACGACGCCACCGCCAACGTGGTGGTAAGTTCTATCAACTTCTCTTGTAAATTTTCTTGATGCCGGTTTTCCTTTTTCCGGATCTTGTCTATCCTCCCAGTCCCCGAGTTTTGGGTTTAGAGTGCAACTCTGAGCGCAAAACTTCTTTTTTAAAGAATTTCCGAAACCGGCATCTTTCTCTTAGTAAACCGCGAACTCCCAGTCCCCGAGTTTTGGGTTGAGAGCTCACTCTTAGCGCAAAACTTTCTTTTAAAAGACGCCGCAAACTCCCAGTCCCCGAGTTTTGGGTTTAGAGTGCAACTCTTAGCGCAAAACTTGGTCGAAATGCATGAAACCGGTATCACCAGTCCCCGAGTTTCGGGTTAAAATCCTTTGTTCTTCACTAACATCATTTCCTTAAACAGAGCACGGCCGACGCCCGGAAAGCCCTCTTTGAGGAGCTTCTATGGGAGCACCGGAGCCTTGCTGAGGCGCACAGCAAATGCCTAGGTAATTTCTCGCACCTCCGACATCTTTTCACCGGAAGGTTTTTCTTTTCTTTGTGATTTACAAGTTTTTTGCACAACAGCTATCCCGGAAGCCTCCATTGAGGCCCTCAAGGACCAGGTTGCCAAACTCCAAGGTACAATTTCTATCTTTCCGGTTGACTTGCTTTTCACCTGCCTTTGTGTTTTGCTAACATCTTCTCTTCCGTTTCTTAGCTGAAAAGGAGCAGCTCATCCGGGACCAGAAGGCCTTGGACGCCCAAAAGGAGATCTCCAGAGAGCTCAAGGACCAGGCTATGCAGGTCGGAGTCGGTACGCTGAGGAGCTGAAGGCCGCCGAAGCTGCCGCGGAGGCTAGGCTAAACGAGGCGCTGGAGGATGCCGGCAACACCAATGTGGTGTTGCAGGCAGAGAGGAGGCGCCAAGGCGCTGAAAGCAGCCGAGGGCAAAGCCGCCAAAGCGCACAAAGCTGCCGCGGAGGAGGCCAGGAAGGCCTGAAGCAGCCGAGAACGAAGTCGCGGTTGAAAGCGGAACAGAGGAGTATGATCTTCCTGGTCACGCGGACTGATGCGCTTGCCCTTCGTAAGTTTCTCCTTTTCTCTTTCCCGGTTTAAGCTTATTCATTCCGGTATCATATACTTAGCTTTTGTTTGTTTCGTAGGGCTCTTTCCGGACTCCCAGGCCCACGCTATAAAGAAGGTTGCGGAGCACCGAGCACAGCAGGCCGGCAATAACTTGGGTGCACCTTGGGATCCTTATGATCACTTGGTTGCTCTGAGCACGCGGATCTTCCACATGCGCTCAGTGGATCGGAACCTTTCCGACATCCCTGAAATAGCCTCCCAGCTTTTCAAGACCCTTTGGCCTGGTGAAGCGGTGCCGGAAACCTTCTCCCTTATCGCGACCGGTTAAAAGGTGCCTGCGAAGGATCCGGGAGTGGCAGTGCTCGCCGCCGTGCCGGAGCGGACTCAGCGCTCCGCATCGCCTGCTCCGGTATCCGGAGCGGACCTGGATGCTTTCATCGGCGTGCGTGAAGGTGCTCCCACCGATGTGGATCCGGTTCTTACCGCTAAGCGGCAGGACCGTGCGTACCACATCGCGGAGTATGCCGACATGCGCACCTTCATCCCCCCTGAAGATGTCAAAGATTATCTGAGCGAGGAGGAGGAAGATGAAGGCGAGGACGCGCCACCGCCAACTCCTGATGCCGGCGCTGCTCCCCCGGAAGCCCCTGCTACCTGATCACCTGTTCCTGATTACCTTGTCATGAAACTTGTTAAATTCTACCCCGGTATGCCGGGGTTTATGATGTAAGATAAGACTTAACCTTTTGGTTTGTGCTGCAACCTTTATGCCGGTAAGCTGTACCGGTTAACTTATTAAGTTATGTTTGACTTAAGATATTTGCTTGTTGATTTGCTTTTTCTTGCACTGCAATGATTCCGAAATTGTTTCCGCATCCAATTGATGCATACTTGGCTCTTTTGCCTTGGCTCTGCCTACCTTCTCTGGGCATTTTTGGCGTATGAGCACAAAGTTCTTTTACCAAGCAAGCATTTTCTTGAACTTAGAAATAACTCGAAATTTTTGCAAAAACCGGTATACCGGGGTTAGTTAACTTTTCCGGATTGTTCTTTCCTGCTCTCCTTTCCGCAGTTCATGTGCTTATCCCCTACCGGTTTATCTTGCTTGCCATGAAGCCAAGTTATGGACAACAGCAGAGTCGAAGACTCCGGTATGGTCTAGCACATTACTAAACCGGAAAGAAAAAACGTTCAATAAGCAACCGGCAACAGAAAAAATAAACATGTTTCATGCAACTTAATAAGGGAAGTCCCCGAGATTCATTCGAGATTCCGACATCTTTTTATTCATAGCGATTAAGGTACAAAAAGGAACTCTTACAGCACCACTTCAAGAGTAGAAAGGACGCAACAAAGCTACATTCCATGGTCGTTTGGTCTCCTCTCCGACTTGTCCGCCTTTCCTTTCTTCCATTCCTGTGCATCAATTAGGTAATAGGCATCATTGTGGAGAGCCTTGCTCACAATGAAAGGTCCTTCCCATGGAGGGAAAGTTTGTGCCGGCCTTCAGTGCGCTGCACTAGGCGTAGCACCAGGTCCCCTTCTCGGAACACTCTTGGGTTAACCTTCCGGCTATGATAGCGTCTGAGGTTTTGCTGATAAATGGCTGTTCTTTCCAGAGCTAGTTCTCTTGCTTCTTCTAGCAAGTCCACATCATTTTCCCGGGCCTCTTTTACCTCTTCTTCGGTATAGAGTTGCACCCTTGGGGAATCATGGAGAATGTCGGTTGGTATGACCGCTTCTGCTCCATAAACCATGAAGAATGGCGTGTATCCGGTAGACCGGTTCGGAGTTGTTCTTAGACTCCACAGCACTGATGGTAGCTCATCGATCCAACATCCCGACGATTTTTCCATTGCATCAATGAGTCTTGGTTTGATACCGGAAAGTACCAAAGCGTTCGTTCTCTCAACTTGGCCATTGCCTTGGGTGCGCCACCGAGCACAAATCCAACCGGATGTTCTTGTCTTCACAAAATCGTTTGAACTCTCCTTGAGCAAAATTTGTGCCATTGTCAGTTATGATACTGTGCGGGTATCCATACCGCAGAATTACGTCTTTCAGGAACTTTACCGCTGTGTGGCCATCACATTTTGCGATAGGCTTCACTTCCAGCCACTTGGTGAACTTATCCACCATTACCAAGATGTGGGTCATGTTTCCCCTTGCGGTTTTAAATGGTCCCACCATGTCCAGGCACCAGACAGCGAATGGCCAAGTTAGCGGTATGGTTTTTAAACCGGATGCTGGGGTATGGTTTTGCTTGGCGTACCTCTGGCACCCATTGCATTTTCTTACCATATCCTCCGCATTTTCCAAAGCCGTTGGCCAATAGAATCCATGCCGGAACACCTTTGCCACCAGTGCCCTTGACGAGGCGTGGTGCATTCTCCTCGATGAATCTCCTCAAGCATTTCTCTTCCTTCTTCCGGTTCCACACATCTTTGTAGGACACCGGTAACACTTCTTTTGTATGCCTCACCGTTGATGATAGTGTAAGCTTTGGACCTCCTTGTATCCTTCTGGACTCATTTTCGTCAACCGGCAAGGTGCCGTTGACTAGGAATTCCTTAATAGGTTTAACCCAAGATGGTGCTTCTCTAACCACAAACACCGGCATGTCTATGTCCATGCTGTCCACGAGCATTGCCTCTTCCGGCATGGGCGTCGCAGTCCCCGAGTTTACCGGTATAGTCCCCGGGTTTCCTTCATCAATCTCCATTGGCACCACATGTGACTCCGGTACGAAAATTGATTCCGACTCCAGGCTTGGCTTGATTGATGGAATTCTTAGATGTGCTAAGGCTATTCCGGGTGGAATTTCTTGCCTAGATGAGCCCAACTTGGATAGAGCATCCGCGGCTTCATTTTCAGCTCGCGGCACATGGTGAAACTCGCACCCTTCGAAGAAGCCGGCAATCTTTGCACATGGAACCGGTACGAGGCCATGTTTGCATCTTTTGCATCCCAATCTCCGGAACACTGCTGCACCACCAGATCTGAATCGCCGTAGCAAATGATCCGGAGCGCTCCGATTTCTTTTGCGACCTTAAGCCCATGTATCAGAGCTTCATATTCAGCGACGTTGTTTGATGCCCTGAAGTGCACTTGTAAAACATACCGGAGGTGATCTCCCTTAGGTGAGGTGAGTACCACACCGGCACCCAGACCTTCCTTGAGTTTGGATCCGTCAAAGTGCATCTTCCAGTATTCTACCTTGTGTTCTGGCGGCTTGTATTGTATCTCCGCCCAATCGACCAAGAAATCAGCTAAAGCTTGCGATTTTATGGCATCTCTTCTTTCATACACCGGTACGTATGATGATAGCTGAATTGCCCATTTTGCAATCCGCCCGCTGGCGTCCTTGTTACCCATGATATCGGAGATAGGTGCCTCACTTACCACCTTCATTGGGTGCTCCTCAAAGTAATGCTTGAGTTTTGTGGCGGCCATGAACACGCCATAGGTCATCTTTTGGAAGTGTGGGTAGTTCTGCTTTGAGGAGGAGAGTACCTCGCTCAGGTAGTATACCGGCCTCTGGATGGTTTTCCTTCCTCTTCTCTCTCCACCACTACCACAACACTAACCACCCGGTTTGTTGCCGCTATATAAAGCAACATAGGTTCTCTTTCCAAGGGCGAGGCCAAGATCGGGGCCGTTACGAGCATGTTTTTCAATTCTTTAAACGCTGCGTCTGCCTGTGTGGTCCAGACGAAAGTATCCGATTTTTTCATCAAAGCATACAGTGGCAAGGCCTTTTCTCCTAGCCTGCTTATGAACCGGCTTAGCGATGCCAAGCTTCCGGTAAATTTTTGCACATCTTTTAGTTCTCGCGGTATTGTCATCCTTTCTATTGCCCGGATTTTTACCGGATTAACCTCGATGCCCCGGCTTGACACAAGGAAACCAAGCAGCTTGCCGGGACACCGAAGGTGCATTTTGCCGGATTGAGTTTCATCCGGAACCGTCTTAGGTTATCAAATGTTTGCCGGATGTCATCGATTAAGGTATCTTTTACTTTAGTTTTTATCACAATATCATCCACATAAACTTGCACATTTTTTCCGATTTGATCAAACAAGCATTTTTGCATACAGCGCTGGTACGTTGCACCAGCGTTGCGCAAACCAAAAGGCATTGTAACATAGCAATAAGCCCCGTGCGGGGTAATGAACGCAGTTTTTATTTGATCTTATTTTTTCAGAGGGATTTGGTGGAAGCCGGAATACGCATCCAGGAACGACAACAACTCACACCCAGCAGTAGAATCAATCACTTGATCGATTCGGGGCAAAGGAAATGGATCTCTTGGGCAAGCTTTGTTGAGGTTGGTGTAGTCGATGCACATGCGCCACACTTTCGGAGCTTGTGCCTCCAGGTTCTCATCTTTTTCTTCTCGACCATCACCGGATTAGCCAGCCACTCTGTGTGCGTGACCTCCACGATGAAACCGGCAACCAATAGCTTCGTTACTTCTTCTCCAATGATTTTCCTCCTATCTTCTGCGAACCGGCGCAAAGGTTGACGTACCGGCTTAGCATCTTTCCGGACGTTTAGAGAGTGCTCAGCCAGCCCCTCGGAACTCCTACCAAGTCATCGTAGACCAGCAAAGATGTTCCGATTCTCACGGAGGAAGCGACGAGCGCGCTTTCCTATGCTTGGCGAGGCCGGCACCGATACGAACGGTGCGCTCTGGGTAAGCCGGATCCAGCACAATATCCTTTGTCTCGTTTGTCGGCTTGAATGCCGAGGCCAAGTTTCCACTCATTGCCGCTAAGCTCAACTTTGAGGACTGGCCAGCGCAACAGCAGGTTGCATTCTTTTCTTTTCTTCCGCTATCACGGTGATTCGCGTTTGATCCGGCGGAAGCAGTTTCCATTGAGACTTTATAGTTTCCTACCACAGTCAAGGGTCCACGAGGTGCCGGCATCTTCATCTTGAGGTAAGCCGTATGAGTTGATGCCATGAAAGCTGCCAGTGCCGGTCTCCCCAGCAGTGCATGGTAGGGACTATCTAAGTCCACCACCTCAAACTCAATGTTCTCAACACGACAATTGTCACGTCCTCCAAACGACACATCCACCCGAACTTTTCCTATCGGGCGCAAGACAAACCGGGAACAATCCCATGGAAAGTTGTGTGAGTTGGCTGCAGCATATTCTCCGTTATGCCCAGCGTACGCATGGTGTGCTTGTACATGATGTTTATGCTGCTACCATTATCTATCAGCACCTTGCTGAATTTTACTCGAGTTTCCGGCCCCTTCATGATTGGGTCCACAACAAGAGCGTATCCACCCGGATTCGGCATGATTTTGGGGTGATCCTTGAACGACCAGGTTATTTCCTGATCTGACCATAGCATGTACTTGGGCACTGCCGGCATCACCGCGTTTACCTCCATGGAACGGCGATGCACGCTCTGCCTGTCGGTTGGTTCTGTGACAAAGACAACCATGCACAAGTGTGGGTCTTCGTAAACATTCCGGCCCAAAGGTGCCGGTGGAGGTGGTTGATCACGATTCTCCTCCACCCGGTTAACTTGCTGGTACTGCTGCCTGTTTGGCTGATGTTGTACCGGTAGAGCAATTTGCTCCGGTGAGTGGTGGTGGTGGTGGCGGTTGCTGTTGGCGTAACATATCTTGCGGCGGCGGCAACATTGTGGGCACCCTTGTCCTTGCGCATCTTTCACGCACCCTTTTGCATCAAGTACTTGGTCCAAGAACAATCCTTCGTCGAGATGGTTTGACGGGTGATCGGGTTGCGTGTGCCACCGGCAAGGTTGGTCCATGGCAGCTTCCATGGTGTATTTCACGGACTCTTGCCAATTCTTTTCTGGCCCCAGGGTTTCTTCTCGACCCACTGCTTCTTAGGACCCGCCTATGGCTGCGATCCGGTTTTCGTCTTTGACTGCCGCTGGCGTCAAAATTTTCTTGCAGCGCAACTTGCTGCGGTGCATATCTTCGATCGGAAAATCTTCCCTTCTTTTGTTGTTCGGTTATCCCGGTATTGCTGTTGAGGCAGGTTCGACTGCTCCGGCTCAGCTTGCTTGCGGTTGCATGGGTCTCCCAATGCATAGCTATCTGCCACACGTATCATTTCCGCCAAAGTCGTTGGCATGCTTCTCTGCAGCCTTTGCCACAAAGGTGACCCTCTCCGGCATCCTTGACTGAACCATGCAATGGCTTGTGCCTCAATCACTCCTTCACATGTGTTTCTCATTGAGTTCCAGGGTGAGATAATCTTCTGGTTCTCCTGCACGCTGTTGGCACAGCGCAAGCTGTTGGGGGTTTGGCCTTTTGTAAGTACTGCTGAAGTTGTTCACAAATGCTTCCTCAAAATCCAACCATCCGTTAATGCTTCCTGCCGGCAAATTGTTAAGACAAATCCTCGCAGGACCCACGAGGTAGGACGGTATGATTCTTACCGCCCAACGCCGGTTTACTCCACCACCAGCCACATAAACAGCTGTGACATAATCTGCCAGCCGTCTTCCGGCTTGGTCGTACCATCATACGTTCTTGTGTCCCGGGGCAACTGGAAATTGCGCACCGGTGGTTCTTCTCTCATGATTCGTGGGCCAAAACACCTTGGGCCAGGAGGTCCCTCACATTCAACTATTGCGAAAGATGTACCCTGTCCAACCTGTGCCTCGCATCCCGGTCTGGCAAACATCTTTCCCCCAGGCGTTCCCCCAAAGGGTTCCGGTGGACTCTTGTTCGTTCCACCTCGGAATCTGATTCGTCATATTCTTCCGGTTCCGCGGCTCTGCCGGTACCCTGGTGGTGGCATTTCTTCATCCTCATATGCCACTCTTGCGGCTCGATAATTTTGCCCGGTTTCATATCTACCGGCATGGTTGTTTCCGGCATAGCCTTCCTTGGCGTAGCCCCGATCTGCCCCTTGGCTTTTCCTACCGGCATCATGTTGCCCGGCTTTTTGCTTCCGGCAAGAACTCATATACAGTCATCTGCCGTGCGTTCTTTTCTCTTTCCCTTCTTTTGTCCGGATGAGGGGACGATGCCCCTTGGGACTTGCTTCCGGCGTTCTTTGTTGAACGCGCGGATTTTGAGGCCATTGCCTCGTTCAGCTTAGCTAGCTGCTCAGCATTTTGCTGCTCAATAGTTTTCAAAGCTCTTTTACACGTTCTTGCTGCTTTGCCAACTCGTCACGGAAAGCGATTCACATAACTCTACTGCAGCTTTAGCGGCTTTTATAGTTTTATCCGGACTACTATACTTAGGCTTTTCTACGATGCTTACAGATACAGATGCACTCTTGCCGGCAAGAACTTCTTTGCGCATATCCTGATCTAGATTGCGAGCCTTAAGCCGGTTTTCCGGTATCCAGCATGAGCACTAACCGAAGCAAAGCCATGGGCAGCGTTGTACTCACGTAGGGTTAGGTTCAGCTCGCGCTGCGCCCGGATGATGTCGGCGCCACCGGTAAGCAGGGCCTTGCGTGTGGCCTCCAGCTCCTCCTGAGCCTTTGCCGGTCGATGTTCTGCGCGATGGGCGTGGCCAGCGTGTGCATCGCCGCTTGAAGAGGTGTTGCCGGTGGTGCTGACGATGCTCCCGCGATGCCGGCGTCACGTTCCAGCGGTGGTTTTGCTGGGCGGGTTGATGCCGCACGTTCATCTCCTTCCTCCACAGCTCCCTTGCCGGTGTTGACCGCACCAGCCATCATGACCTCCACGCTGCCGGCGGCGCGGCCAGCACACAGCCATCTTGGCGGATCCGGCGCCACCAGCACCGGCGAGAGGCGCTGCGCACAGGAACGGTGCCGAAATAGACGCGGATGCTGCCGAACTCGATGGTGCGGCCGTTCTGCGGGAACTTGCCGCCGTTGGCGAAGCAGCCTGCGTTATCGTTGATGAAGTCCATGTTGTAGATGCGTTGCACGAGCGCGGACACTTGGCAATTGGTGTAATGTCTTGAATAATGTGATACTTGGCAATTGTTGTGCTCATATAGATCTTGTTTAAGCTCTTGCATCATGTACCTTGTACCCATTAATGAATAATTACATAGAGCTTGTTAAAGTTTGGTTTGCATGATTGGTCTCTCTAAGTCTAGATATTTTCTGGTTGAGGTGTTTGAACAACAAGGAGACGATGTAAAGTCTTATAATGCTTACAATATGTTTATATGTGAGTCTTGCTGCACCATTTCATACTTGAGTTTGCTTCAAATAACCTTGCTAGCCTAAACCTTGTATCGAGAGGGAATACTTCTCATGCATCCAAATACTTGAGCCAATATTCATGCCATTTGTGTCCACCATACCTACCTACTACATGGTATTTCTCCGCCATTCCAAAGTAAATTGCTTGAGTGCTACCTTTAAACAATTCAAAAGTTATTACCTCTTATTTGTGTCAATGTTTTATAGCTCATGAGGAAGTATGTGGTGTTTATCTTTCAATCTTGTTGGGCAACTTTCACCAATGGACTAGTGGCTTCATCCGCTTATCCAATAATTTTGCAAAAAGAGCTGGCAATGGGATTCCCAGTCCCAAATTAATTAACAAAAATAGACACTCCTCCATGGTATGTGATTGTTGGACGGCACCGAAGGATTCGGTTAGCCATGGCTTGTGAAAGCAAAGGTGGGAGGAGTGTCATCATAATAAAACTAAAATAAAAAGGCACTCCTTCATGGTATGAGATTGTTGGCACCCGAGATTCGGTTAGCCATGGTTTGTGAAAGAAAGGTTGGAAGGAGTGCCACCTAAAAACAAAATAAAATGGGAGCCGCTCTTTGAAGGTTTGCCTGGCAAGGGGGAGTACCCGCTACCATTCGTTGACAACAACAAACACTTCTCAAAACTTTACTTTTATGCTCTCTATGTGTTTTTAAAATCAAAGCTCTAGCACAAATATAGCAATCAATGCTTTCCTCTTTGAAGGACCATTCTTTTACCTTATTGTTGAGTCAGTTTACCTATTCTTTCTATCCTAGAAGCAAACACTTGTGTAAATTGTGTGCATTGATTCTTACATGTTTACCTATTGCACTTGTTATATTACTTTGTGTTGACAATTATCCACGAGATATACATGTTAAAGTTGAAATCAACCGCTGAAACTTATATCTTCTTTTGTGTTGTTTCAAAGCTTTCTACCAAGAATTTATTGCTTATGAGTTAACTCTTATGCAAGACTTATTGATGCTTGGCTTGAAAGTATTATTCATGAAAAGTCTTTGTTATATGATTCATTTGTTTACTCATTATCCTCGTCATTGCTTCGAATCTCTGCATTCATCTCATGTGCTTTACAATAGTATGATCAAGGCTATGATGGCATGTCACTTAAGAAATTATCATTTGTTATCGTTTTACCTGGACGAGCAGAACTAAGCAGGATGCTTGATACGTCTCAACGTATCTATAATTTCTTATGTTCCATGCCACTTTATTGATGATATCTACATGTTTTATACACATTATATGTCATTATTATGCGTTTTCGGAACTAACCTATTGACAAGATGCCGAAAGGCCAGTTCTGTTCTTGCTGTTTTTGGTTTCGAAATCCTAGTAACGAAATATTCTCGGAATGGACGAAATCACGCCAAAGTTCCTATTTTCCGGAAGCTTCGGAGCACCGGAGGACGGAGGGGAGCCGGGGGACGGACCACACCGCGCGGGCCGGGGCGCGCCCCCTATGGTCTGGGCACCCGGTGGCCCCTCCGACTCCCTCTCGGCCTATTTAAGCCTCCTGACCTAAAAACACCGCCGGAGGAAGCCACGATACGAGAAAAGTTCAGAGCCGCCGTCATCGCAAGCCAAGATCTGGGGGACGGAGTCTGTTAGGCACACTGCCGGACGGGAAGTGGAAGGCTTCTCCATCGACACCGCTGCCATCTCCACCACCATCTTCATCCATTTGCTCATGAGGAGGGAGTAGTTCTCCATCGAGGCTCGGAGTGCACCGGTAGCTATGTGGTTAATCTCTCTCCTATGTACTTCAATACAATGATCTCATGAGCTGCTTTACATGATTGAGATTCATATGAGTTTTGTATCACTACTATCTATGTGCTACTCTAGCAAAGTTATTAAAGTAGTTCTATTCCTCCTGCACGTGTGTAAAGGTGACAGTGTGTGCACCGTGTTAGTACTTGGTTTATGCTATGATCATGATCTCTTGTAGATTGCGAAGTTAACTATTGCTATGATAATATTGATGTGATCTATTCCTCCTACATATGCATGAAGGTGACAGTGTGCATGCTATGCTAGTACTTGGTTTAGTCGTTTTGATCTATCTTACACTTAAGGTTACTTAAACATGAGCATTATTGTGGAGCTTGTTAACTCCGGCATTGAGGGTTCGTGTAATCCTACGCAATGTGTTCATCATCCAACAAAAGTGTAGAGTATGCATTTATCTATTCGTTATGTGATCAATGTTGAGAGTGTCCACTAGTGAAAGTCTGTTCCCTAGGCCTTGTTCCTAAATACTGCTACTCTGCTTGTTTCTTTTTCTGTGTTACTACTGCTGCAATACTACCACCATCAACTACACGCCGGCAAGCTATTTTCGGCACCGTTACTGCTCATATATATTCATACCACTGTATTTCACTATCTCTTCGCCGAACTAGTGCACCTATTTGGTGTGTTGGGGACACAAGAGACTTCTTGCTTTGTGGTTGCAGGGGTTGCTTGAGAGGGATATCTTTGACCTCTTCCTCCCTGAGTTCGATAAACCTTGGGTAATCCACTTAAGGGAAAACTTGTTTGCTGTTCTACAAACCTCTGCTCTTGGAGGCCCAACACTGTCTACAGGAAAGGAGGGGGAACGTAGACATCACCGATCGAGGCTCGTATTTAACGTGTACGTGTGTGCCCTGCAGGAAACTAAGTGAGGCATCATCCACACCTTCCTGACCAGGTATAGGTCAGGTGGCACGCCCTTGCAATTTGCATCGGCGCGCGACCAGGAGGCTTTGCGGGCCGTCGCTCTGAGGGCCAGGGCCAGCCGCAGCCCTAGTTGTTCCGGCTCTACGTTGACACCAACGCCCGCCGGTGGGTTTACAGCGTCAACACCGATGGATAGAGAATACTATGTTATGGTGATTATCAATCTATTATTTATGTGTTGTTTATGATCTTGCATGCTCTCCGTTACTAGTAGAGGCTTTGGCCAAGTTTTTGCTCTTAACTCCAAGAGGGAGTATTTATGCTCGATAGTGGGTTCATGCCTTCATTGACACCTGGGACAGTGACAGAAAGTTCTAAGGTTGTGATGTGCTGTTGCCACTAGGGATAAAACATTGATTCTATGTCTAAGGATGTAGTTGTCGATTACATTACGCACCATACTTAATGCAATTGTCTGTTGCTTTGCAACTTAATACTAAAAGGGGTTCGGATGATAACCTGAAGGTGGACTTTTAGGCATAGATGCAGTTGGATGGCGGTCTATGTACTTTGTCGTAATGCCCAATTAAATCTCACTATATTTATCATATCATGTATATGCATTGTTATGCCCTTCTCTATTTTTTCAATTGCCCGACTGTAATTTGTTCACCCAACATGCTTTTATCTTATGGGAGAGACACCTCTAGTGAACTGTGGACCCGGTCCTATTCTTTACATCATACAATCTACTGCAATACTTGTTTTACTGTTTTCTTGCAAACAATCATCTTCCACACAATACGGTTAATCCTTTGTTACAACAAGCCGGTGAGATTGACAACCTCACTTTTCGTTGGGGCAAAGTACTTTGATTGTGTTGTGCAGGTTCCACGTTGCGCGGAATCCCTGGTGTTGCGCACCACATTTCGCCACCATCAACCTTCAACGTGCTTCTTGGCTCCTACTGGTTCGATAAACCTTGGTTTCATACTGAGGGAAACTTGCTTCTATACGCATCATACCTTCCACTTGGGGTTCCCAACGGACGTGTGCATCTACGCGTATCACCTAACCCTAACACTTGCTACTGGTGGCATTTGATGCTTGGCAGTTCTTGGCAGTAGGCATTTAAATGAACCAGATCATTTTTTCATTTTATATATCAACCAATGAATTTTATATATCAACCAATTCTTGGCGGTAGGCATTTAAATGAACCAGATCCATAAGAAAAATCAAACTGACCAACCAATGAACAAAAACACACTGAACAGCCATGCTCTTTAAGCAGGTGACCAAAAAAATTTGATGAGGACATACCACCCAAATTCTTGAGAACATGTTCAAGATTTAACTAAACCAATTTAGCTAGCAAACCCATTTTCATTTTCATTTTCATTTTCATTTAATGAAGAACCAACATACTGCCTAGTGCCCATTTTCATTTTCATTTTCATTTTCAAATTTGCTATGAACTAGGGCATCAAATTCAATTTGCTATGAACATTTGATACATAGCAATAAGCAAAAAAAAAACTGATGCAAGCAATAAGCATCAGGAACTACTGCTGGTTTTTCAGAACTCATATACTCAAACCCCAACTCAATTTCTTTTTTCAACAGCACTTGTTCTTTTTATGAATAACAGCACTTGTTCTTTTTATGAATAACAACACTTGTTCTTTTTATGAATAACCCCAATTCAGTAGCACTTGTTCTTTTTTCAACAGCACTTGTTCTTTTTTCAACAGCATTTTCTCTTGGTTTTACAATAGCATGGACCATTTTCAAACAATGCAACCAGAGAATAAATGTAGTAGAATTTCAAATTGTTCCATTTTCTTATTCAACAATTTTTCAATTGGAAGTAGTTCATTTGAATGTATGAATATGATTCAATTTCATTTTCAACATGAAAAATATGATGCAATCTGTCTATGCAACCAGAGAGCATCTAGCAGGAACCCTAACCCTAACTAGCAGTAGGTAAATCCTAACCCTATGGAGGAGGGGATAGGGAAGGGGGAGGGAAGGGGAGAGGAAAGGGAAGAGGGAAGGGGAGAGGGAAGCTCACAGTGGCTGGCGCGCGGCTCCTTCTTCTCCAACGGCGGCACCGACGTCCCCTCCTCCAACGGCTGGCGCGCGGCTCCTTCTTCTCCAACGGCGGCGCCGACGTCCCCTCCTCCAACGGCGTGGCGGCGCTGGTGGAGGATGGTGGTGGGGCAGAATGGAGGCGGACGGTGGAGGGGGGATTTGGCGGTGAACGGCGGCGGATGAGGAGAAAGGGGATGGGATCGACGACTGTGTACTGGAGAAGATGAGGAGAAAACGGTTAAGTCCGTAGTATACCTGTGCTAGGCTTATTGCCGGGCACCACGTACCTGGTTCGCCGGGGACAAGCATACCCCCGACGAATTAATAAGCCTGGTGCACCGGCAATAAGCCTGGCACAGCTGTAACCTGGGACATGTAGCTAGTCTGCCCATTTCCTTTTCTTTTTTCCATTCTTTTTCTTTATTTCTTTTCTCTTTATTTTATGTTTCTTTTATTTTACCCAAATGCTATACTATTTTATTTTTCTTATCTTTTCAAGATAATAACAAAGCAATATATATATGCATGAGTATGCAAAAACAAAAAATATGAGTTATACATACACAAAATATTGACTATTTTATGTTTCACTTTCTTTTATGTTTCTTTTCTTTTCCCACAAATCCTATACTATTTTATTTCCTTCTCTTTTCAAGATAATAACCAAGAAATTAATATTAGTTATACATGCATGCCTAAAATAATGACCAACACAATTAATATAAGTTATACATAAAATATTGGCCATGACCACATGAGTAGTTATGAATTACACAAAATATGAGTTATAGATTGCAAATAAAGTTTTACATCATCGATTGAGAAGAGTGTTTCACTTTCTTCTTGCTTTTCTTGCTCGTCGTTGAATAATTTAGCCCCGTGTTGTGACTTCTTCTTTTAAAGGGTCGACCTGACCTCGGTAGCGTGGTCCTGCTTCTTCTTGTGGTGTATGTTGTGTCTTCGTCCTCGGATTCTTCCATCATTGGGTCTCCGACTTGTCCTTCGAAGTCTTCCTCGTTGGCGACTCCATCCATTCCGACGATGGTCCTCTTGCCTCTCCTCACGATAACACGGCTAGGCCTGGATGGGTCGGTTATGAAGAAGCATTGGTGCACGTGTTCTGCCAGTACCCATGGCTCATTCTGCGCGGTGGCGTTCGTGGACTTTGATTTGTTGGCTTCGGGTAGAAACATGGTGGTGAAATACCGGTCTTCTTTTGTGACGCTCTTAGCCCATCTGATACGGAACATCGGCACTTTCTCTCCCAGATTTCCTCGATTCTTCCGTAGTATCTAGTCTTTACGTCACCCGTCTAGGAATCCATCGTTACCCCTGAGTTCTGGTAAACACTGTTCTTGTCTTTTTCTTCCGTGTAGAATGTGTACCCGTTGATATCGTACGCTTGGTAAGTCATGAGGTTGGGCGCGGGGCCATGTGACAAGGCCAATACTAGTTTATCCTTGTCAGAATCCATTGGTGGGGGATTAGCATCAATGTGGTCTTTGAACCAGCGCGCGAAAGAGGAGTTGTGCTCTCTGTATATTTCTGCTTCCGTCATCATCGGCTTGCCACTATTCTCTATCATGGTTTTGTGCTCTTTCAACCAAGGATCGATCAAGTCAATGTGTTGTAGCGCTACTAAGTTGGCCCTGTCAAAGTCGGAAGTCCGACCAGACATGTGCACGTGCAGTTCCTTCCTTCCATTTTTGTGGCCTACTCCCTCGAACCTGCGGAGGTGCTTGTTTTGAGGCAAACCAACAGGGTCCTCGATGTCTAGATAATTCGTGCAGAAAGAGATGCACTCTTCGGTGAGCCAGCCCTGTACGATGCTTCCATCCGGATGTGACCTGTTACGAACGTATCCTTTAATGACCCCATTCATTCTTTCAAACGGCACCATGTTGTGTAAGAATGCCGGCCCTAGACTGACGATATCATCCATGATATGGACCAACAGATGGACCATCACGTCAAAGAATGCAGGCGGGAAGTACATCTCAAGCTCACATAGGATCACCACGATCTCTTCCTGGAGCCTTGCGAGTTTCTTCACGCTTATCGACTTCCGAGTTATGACGTCGAAGAAGTTACAGAGCCCAGTCAGCGTTGCACGGACATGGTCATCCATTATACCTCGGATTGCAACCGGAAGAATCTGCGTCATCATCACGTGACAGTCATGAGACTTCATGCCGCTGAAGTTTCGTTTCTTGGGGTCCATGTATCTGCTTATTAGCCCGGAGTAACCGAAGGGCACTCTGACTCCTAGAAGGCAATTGAAAAATTGATCGACCTCGGCCGGACTAAAAGTGAAGCAGGGGGGGACAGTAATAGTCTGGCTGCTTAATCCTTTTGCGCTTCTGACCGCCGTCCGCCTCCTCCTCCGACTGTCCCTCTTGGGCCGCCGGGATCTGAAGCTCTTCCCTGATGCCCAAAACTTTCAGGTCGTGTCTTCCTTTCGGCCCATCTTTGGTCCGGTCCGGCATGTTGAGAAGAGTGCCAAGCAAGCTCTCGCACACGTTCTTTGTAATATGCATGACATCAAGGCAGTGAGGTGTATCGAGAATTTTCCAGTACGGCAAGTCCCAAAACACGGACCTCCTTTTCCATACACCAATGAGCGGCGTCGTTGCCTTTTTCTTCTTCTTCTCTGGCTTTTGACGTATCTTTCCCGGCGGAGGGCACTCCTTCCAACCTTTTAGTAATGTATCGATCTCTTCGCCGCTCTTCTTCCGTGGAGGTCCTCGGGGTTCATTTGTACCATCGAACAGATCTCCACGCTTTCTCCACGTGTCAGTCTTCTGTAGCCACCTTCGATGCCCCATGTAAACTGTTTTCGAAGAGCCGGGATCCTTACCAAGCTGCAAAAACATCGTCTCTTCCATGCACGACACATGCCTTGTGTCCATGGCACCTGGCACGAAATATAACCGTATCCAGAGTAGTCCTGCACCGTCGTGATCAACGCGGCTCTCAAAGGGAAATATTCTTCCGCGACGGCATCCCATGTATCTACCCCTTCCTCCGCCCACAACGTTTCAAGCTCCTCTTTTAATAATTCGAGATACATGTTGATATCGTTTCCTGGCTGTGTCGGCCCTTGAATTAGCATACTCATCTGTATGTACTTCCTCTTCATGCACAGCCAGGGCGGGAGGTTGTAGATCCATACAAACACGGGCCATGTGCTATGTGTGCTGCTCTGGTTTCCGAACGGATTGAATCCGTCCGTGCTCGCACCCAACCTGATGTTTCTGGGTTCTGCCCCAAAACTTCGAATTCATTGTCTAATGCTTTCCACTGGCTTGCATCCGAGGGGTGTGTCAGCACTGGGTGCTCAATCCGATCTTCATCATTCAACACTGCCTCCTTTCTTTCAGCGTGCCAGCGCATGAGCTTTGCTTCCTTGCGGTCCGCGTAGAACCGTTGCAGCCAGGCGGCGGGAAGTACCACACAACTTTCCGAGGAGCTTTCTTCTTCCCTTTCTTGTACCGTTCAGCGTCACACACAGGACATTTGGTCTTGTCCACGTGCTCCTTGCGATACATGATACAGTCGTTGATGCAGGCGTGATACTTTTCGTGGGGTAAGTCGAGAGGGCACGTGATTCTCTTGGCCTCGGCTAGACTACCAGGACACGTGTTCCCGGCAGGAAGGAGATCTTTCACGTATTCCAGAATGTCGTCGACGCTTGAGTTCGTCCATCCGTGTTTCACCTTCATCTGCAGCACATCGAGCGCTACTCTCAAGCGGGACTCCCCAACCCGCGACCTGAGTCGTACAACGGAGTATTCGAGTCTATCTCCAGTTGCTCAAGCTTTGATTTCCGCTTGGCACCTTTCGTCTTTTCGAGAAGCAGATCTTGAAGATGAGGGTCCCGCACGACTGAAGCTAGCGGCACCTCTTCGTCGTCAAGGTTATTGTCATCGTCAAGGTTATTATCGTCGTCAAGGTTATCGTCTTCTGCGACAAACTCTTCATCGTCATCAATGTCATGATGCCCTCCTTCTTGCCGGCCATTATTACCACCTGCTGCCGTCGCCCCATTGACCTCCGCGCCATCATCGCTCATCCATTGAGTGTGTCCATGCATGAAACCATTAGTGAGCAGGTGCCCCTGCAATTTTCCTGAATACGGGTCAAACCATTTCCCTCGTTTGCATCTCCGGCACGGACACAATACCTCCGTGCGTTTATTTTCATACATGTCGATGATCGCGTGTTTCAGATATCTCATCACGATGCTTTCACTCATCTCGATAACCATTCTCGCCTGCATGATAAGATTACATAATTGATTAGAACCATGCATCCGTCGGTAGTTTTCACGGAAAATTTCGGCATGACCTTCCTACACGGTAGGACATAGGAGCGCCAGAAATGTGCCGAAACGGAAACTTGAAGAATCAACATTTCGGCGCAACGTTGGCAACTCATTTTCAACGCCAACACACACACAAGCACAAGCACAACATATATATATGCCACACACGAGAGCTAGCTTTGCTTCAAATGTCCAACATACGTCGATTTCATTCCTTAATTTGTTCATTAATCACCTATTTGTTTGATATATTCGTCGATGAGATCGAGACGAAGCGCCGCGACAATGGCGTATGGAAGCCGACTTTCTAGATCTAGATCTAGATTGAGGGTCAATGCGGGATATTAGATCTAGATCTACATAGGGGATGTGGGAGATGCATGTAGGAAGGGAAGATTTGCTCAAAAAATATGATTTTGTTTGGTCAAATTGGTGAAATTGGGGATAGAAATGGGCAAAAATGAGCTGGGTTGGGAGAAGGCTCGGGTTTGTGTGGAGGAGTGGAGGGAGTAGAGTGGGGGAGTGGTTGTTGAGCAGAAATAACTGCCCAGGTTACTGCCGGCGCACCATGGCACGGGTGCGCGCAGAACATAGCTATTTCGGCTATACCACCCCCAGGCCAGGCCCAAGATTCATTGCCGGCGCACCAGCCCAGGGGCGCGCCGGCAATAGCGCGTTTTCCGCCGGCGCACCCCTGGGCTGGTGCGCCGGCAATGACTCTTGGGCCTGGCCCGAATCAACCATGCCAGTTTTCCCCGGCGCGTCTTTCCGGCGGTGCGCCGATGGCTATCATCGCGGCGGCTTCAAACAGGTGCACCGGCAACCCCTTCCACCGGCGCATGTCCGAGGTGGTGCGCCGGCACCACTTGCCTCCACCTATAGCCATTTTCCTAGTAGTGCAACCTTAGTATCCGCGTGTGCAAATCTGGCTTGCACCCGTTGTATGCACATGTAGAGTCTATCACACCCGATCATCACGAGATGCTTCGAAATGACAAGTCTTAGCAACGGTGCATACAAAGGATGAACACTTTATTATCTTGATATTTAGTGAGAGGGATCATCTTATAATGCTACCGTCGCGATCTAAGCAAGATAAGATGCATAAAGAATTAACATCACATGCAATTCATAATATGTGATATGATATGGCCTTTCTTCTTGTGCTTTTGATCTCCATCTCCAAAGCACATGAGCATGATCTCCATCATCACCAGCATTGCACCAAGGTCCATGGCACCGCTTCATGGTTGTCCATCACTTATAGCTACTATAACAACTACCACTACAAGAAAAGTTCTGATAGACAACGTCCCAAAATCGTCAACTAAGGGCATTTTTCGTCGCCTATGGGCCTAACCCGACGATATGGGTTCTGTTGTCGAAACTGTGTCAGGCAAAGTCCAACGACGATTTTTTCGGTCCGTCGCGCTTGGGCGCCCTTCCGCCACGGAAAATCGGACCGTTGCGGAAGTGTTTTCGGGAGCCGTTGACTGCGACGTCATGCAACCGACACGTGCGACGTGTTCCGATTAACGGCGTTAACCGTGAAAACCCGTGGTAGATGGTAGGCCCACACGAGGCCTGCCACGTCTTAAGCGGGCCGGGCAGATGACATAGTTTGACCGGTCAACTATATAGCTGGCTGGTCCATTAGTTAAGTGGCCGGGCCTAACCTCTAAGGTTGATGGTCAAAACTTAAATGGGCGGCCCATTTAACATGGGGTCCATACGACAGCTGGCCGCCAAGAAGCAAGTGGGCGGGCCAAAAACACAGTGGGTCCCACTTTCCGTTAAAGGCCGGCCCATTTAGTGTGTGGGGTCCACCGTATAGCAAGTGGCGGCCCAACAAGCTAGTGGGCGGGCCAAAAACACAGGTGGGTCCGCTTTCCAGTTAAAGGATCGGCCCATTTAGTTTGTGGGGTCCACCATATAGCAAGTGGGCCGGCCCAACAAAATAGTGGGCCGAGCCAAAAACACAGGTGGGTCCCACTTTCCTGTTAAAGGGCTGGCCCATTTAGTATGTGGGGCCCACCATATAGCCAGTGGGCTGGCCCACCAAGATAGTGGGCCGGGCCAAAAACACGGTGGGTCCCACATTCCTGTTAATGGGCAGGCCCATTTGGTATGTGGGGTCCACCATAAAAGTGGCCGGCCCAACAAGATAGTGGCCGGGCCAAACACAGGTTGGTCCCACCTTCCACTTAAAGGGCCGGCCCATTTACCATGTGGGACCACCATAGAGCAAGTGGGCTGGCCCAACAAGATAGTGGGCGGCCCAATAAGCAGGTGGGCCCACTTCCTGTTAAGTGACCCATCTAGTATGTGGGGTCCACAATATAGCAAGTGGGTGGCCCAACAAGAGGCCGGGCCAAAAACACGGTGGGTCCCACTTTCTCTTAAAGGGCGGCCCATTTATTATGTGGGGTCCTCCAAAAAGCAAATGGGCTGGCCCAACTAATTAGTGGGCCGGCCCCGGTGAGTGGGGTCCACCTTAAAGCAAGTGGGCCAGCCCAATTAGTGTGGGGTCACCTTAAATCAAATGGCTGGCCCAAGAAGTAAGTGGGCCAGCCCGTTTAGTTGCTGTTTATATGCCGGCATAATATGCGCTTTAGGATTTTGCGGGCAGGCACATATGTGATTTCGCTTAATTGGGCCGTTTAAGGGATGGGAATTCGTGATTTAGATACTGAGAATATTTACGCAGCATTGATTTCTGTCGGATAGCCTCACTTACCACAAGCACCAAAGAAAAAATGCGCGAAAGAACTATAAAAACTAACTAAATATTACATCACCTGCAAGGCATTGAAAAAATATTACAGAACCCAGAGAAATTGAATGGTAATTAAACCTAGCAATACAATGAAGCGATCCGGCAATCTTTTAAGTTGTCCATGCAGCACCTATATCTGAAACAAAGACATTACTAGTTAAGACAGCAACAATGGAAAGGCAATGACACTACAATATTGTTTGGCAAAGAATTTGGAACTCATCATTTCGTCGTTATAACAAGATCATTGTAATGCGCACAATAAGCAAACAAAGAGTGCATGCCGCATACCAACAGCCAATATAACAGAGCATGTTAGAATGAAACAGCAGACTTACTACTGTCGAGTCCCATGCAAACCAACATGTTCAGGGAGTACAAAATTGGCATGAACAACATAGTAGCAGGCTATAAATTTTGTAACAACGAGTAAGATGAAGTTATGATGGCTACATCTACAGAGCAGGGAATGTAAACCAAAAATAGAAGTTACGATGGCAAAAGCTAAAGAGGAGGGAATGTGAACCAACATGTGCCAAGTGCAATTACTTCATTTTGGCCGTGAACTAAATAATACTCCTGAACTTATAGTGAAGGGGATGCAAATCAAGATGTTTCGGGATATAAACTTGTAATGAGCAACACATGGAGGATAGTTAATGCTGGAGCTTAGGATGGACCAGATACAGAATATAGTGGGATCACCTGTGAACTTGTATAAGAGGGAATGCAAACCAATATGTTCAGCTTTCCATATGTGAGCGTCATGCCAAGTCAGAGAAACAAGTCAATAATGCAGCTTTTGAAGAACAAGATGGCACGCAAAATTATTATCTAGTAGTATGACAAGTTTATTTGTACTACAGGCTAGATAGCAGAGTGATAGCATGCCAAACTAAGTCCTTACTTTGTTAGCTTACAATGAACTAGATACAAAACAATGGCATCACCTGTAGTACAGGGAATGCAAGCCAACATGTTCATGGAGTAAAAAATTGGCACAAACAACATAGTAGCAGGCCATAATTTTTGTAACAACGACTGAGCAAGATAAAGTTATGATGGCTAGATCTAGCAGGGAATGTAAACCAAATATAGAAGTTACGATGCCAAAAGCTATAGAGCAGGAATGCGAACCAACATGTGCAATTACTTAAAATTGGCCATGAACTAAATAATAGCAGGATGTTACTATAATACCTACTATATAATTTTTGTAACAACGACTGAGCAAGATAGAAGTTATGATGGCTACATCTACAGAGCAGGGAATGCAAACCAAAATGTTCAATCGCTTAAAGTTAGCAATGAAGTAGAAAATAGCAACGTGTTACGGTCATAGCTAGGAATGAATTAAAAGAGCTTCAGACAAACAAGCATCTGAACCCAGAACATGGCGCTAAAACAAGGGACTTACATTAGGAGAAGCACTCTGTGGGAGTCACAGCAGATCTTCCTGGGGTTGATAGATCCGGTGATGAAGTACGCTACATGTGCTACTTGGGGTTGGAGAGACGGCCATTACACTTCATGGTTACTCATCTCATCTGCAAAAACGTAACGGCGCGTCATTAGCACAAACAGGTTCCCCCAAGATTAAACAAGAACTTGCAGGCAAGCAATAGAAAAGCGACAGTAGAAGAGTTTAGATCATGCACTGCGCCGGTGAAGCAGATCCGGTTCATGCACACGGTGTCGGTGAGCAAGATCCGATGCGGTGGACGACGGATCAGCGAAGCGGCTCCGGCGGGGTGGACGATACCGCAGCTGAAGCGGCTGCGGTAGACTGCTGGATGAGCATATGGTTTCGAGATTCGGCGGGGATGATCCGGTCCGGTTGATGACGGCGTCGATGAAGCGGCTCCAGCAGCCGGATGACGGGATCGCGAGGGCTCGGGTAGGCCAGGGAAGTCCGGCGGGGATGTTCCGGTGCGGTGGTCGTGGAGGTGGTAGAGAGAGGGACTTGAGAAGTTCCGGTGGGTGGTCTCAGATGAGAGACTGAAGGAAATGTATTTTTTTTGGGAGGGTTTCCGGGCTAGGGAGGTGGTGATCGAAAAAATGACGGGCAAACCCCTCACCAACCGACTTTGCTGTCATCTCCACAGGGGTAGAATGGGAATTTGGAAGCGTGTGAAATTTTTGTATTTTGTGGGCGGGAAGTTTTGCCGCTATGAGATTTTGAATTTCGCTAAGGTACAAGTATAATGATAAAAAATTGTGACACCGTACTAGTACCTCTGTTCATGGCCGAGTGCAAAATCAAATCATCATCACGTTGAATATAGGTCACTACCATGATCATGATCTATCTTCTTAATCCCATTCAAAAATGCGTTTGAAATATTTCAGGATTGGTGGGAGATTTTGCCGCCCGACAGAGATTAAATTAAACCACACGTTCGACAATTCAAACTTGAGACCTTGGCTATGATACCATTTAAGTTCGAACTGATTCAAAAAAGGCTAGGCAATTAATTTATATAACATCCACAGGAACAACTACCAAGTTGATCCCAACCGCAGATAAATGCATCCACCAACAAAAGTCTGAACGGTGCCTTAATCTAAGGAAACATTTCACAAGACCAATGTACTCACTATGTTAGTGTTCATCTCCAATTATCTATGGCATTTTCTTAGTCTTTGGGAGATTATAACGAACTTGATTGGCCTCGTGCAGTAGGGCATCACATGCTTCTAATCTCGATCTCAACATGTCAACTTTTGTTCTTAGCATAGCTGTTGCAACTCGTTCTACTTGGAGTTGTTCCTCCAAAATTTGAGCAGAGAAAGACTTGGACTTGGGCTTCAAAACCCAGCATTTCGCAGGAAAGAGTTTTTGGTGATATCTTTATCTTTCCCGGGTTTTGCCATCTCAAATTTCATATTAGCCAGACAAGTTTTGAGTTGTGTAAAAAGAAAAGTTATTACAGAGAAAAATGCAGATGGTAGATTTAATGTGTACGAACTACTTTTAATCATACAAGTTGACATGCCTGACTATAATAAGGACCATCTATCTTGCTAGCAGGCATAATTATTAATGGGCTACCATGTACGGGAACCGTATCCTCTAACGTGAAGGAGCTAAGTCAGGAAAAATAAAGAAGCAAAGTCAGGCTTCTGTAGCATAAGTACAAGGTTATGCACTGTCTTTAACTAATAAAGGTGATTACTGTAGATGTTTAAAAACTAAACTAAATTTTATTACACCATAATTTTCTCTGCATGTAATTACTTCAAATGCAAGACACAAGTTTGTATTGTGCAA
This sequence comes from Lolium multiflorum, assembly GCA_030979885.1. Taxonomy (NCBI): domain Eukaryota; kingdom Viridiplantae; phylum Streptophyta; class Magnoliopsida; order Poales; family Poaceae; genus Lolium; species Lolium multiflorum. The sequence continues at coordinate 48,650,734 of CM061752.1, read as the reverse complement.
ATTAATTTAAATTATTTGGATTTTAGACATATGGTTTGGGGGAGGAAAGTTAGAGTACTGTAGCTTCTCTAACTTTTCACCTTCAAGTTAGAGTACTGTAGCTTCTCTAACTTTTCACCCATGTACGTAGTCCTTCCAAGAAACAGCCGTTATTGCATTACGAGCAGAAAACAGTTCACACGTGCGCTCAGATTCAAATTTTCAGCATGCAGTCGATTTATGGTTTAATTGAAGTACACATCAGGATATTATTTCACACAAAATACAGCAGCCACATGGAACATATCTAATTTTAGTACAACAACAAAATTTGCAATTATTACAGACCACGAAATTTTGAACGAAATTTTGAGCAGTAATTAGTTACAGCATTGGCATCAGCAATCCACTTGACTGAACAACAGAATCAAAGTTTATTTAGACACCTTCAATTCCCAGACACATCACAACTGGCTTACCATGACAAGTGCATAGGAGATTCTTTAGAACATTTTCTGTCAAAGTTTGCCTATTTTTCAATTCATGTATCTCTTGGCGTGTCTTGGCAATTAATTCATCAGCATCTTTGTTTTCCCGCCCAAATATATCAACTGCCTCTTGGAGTGCATCCCCGAAATCTCTTTGTGCCGGATTAAGTTGACCAATAGATACCATGGGCCTATGCGAGCAATATGCACTCTCACTGCTGCTTTGTGAAACATCAATACTTGAGGCATTGGCCCTTGCTTCTGGCATTGTAGCTTTATTTGAAGCCTGAAATTTAGATAAAACAAGTTACAACATCATATGATGCAATAAAAGACCTCCAATTTCAAGAACATCATTGAGCTGATATAACACAACAAGCAATCAAAAATAGAGCCTCGTACATCTATTTCTTCTGGAATGGTTGGTGTACTGGACTCAGTGGACCAATGAGAGCACGTGCCACTGTCACTGTTGCTCTGTGAAATGACCGCAACACTTGATAAATGGGTTGTCCCTACTGACATTACAGCTTTGTTTGCAGGCTGAAACTAAGACAAAACAAGTTAAAATGCAATACAATACAAGGCAAACAAACAGCATTGTTGACATAATTTTGAAAGAACCATGGGCAGATACAACAAAGAAACCAGTTAAGCCACATGCCTCTTAGAACAAACCAAACTAGATCATGGCGATGATGTATACAATGAACCAAGCAACTAGACATCATGTGCCCAATAACGAAGCCAGGTCACTGCACAGAAGAAATCTAGCAAATAGCCAAATACAGTCAAAAGATGTGCATGTTGGATTTGATACTATTAGGAAAATAATGTATGATTGATTTAAGCATGACTCAGATAGTGCCTTCGACATCGCAGAAGGTCAATGCAACAATTAATTGTATGACTTGTATGAAGTGCCATAACATTTAAATTAAGCATAACGAGGCATTGCTTAATCTGAGAACTGAGTGCTAGCTCAGTGGCAAGGCTTGCGAGTGCGCAGCCAGCCCACCCGGGTTCGAGTCCCAACAGGACCGAATTAAACGGGGTGTTATCTAGCGCGTATAAATTCGCTGCTAGAGAGGTCTCATCATCTATCTCACAACGTATAGACAAGGGAGGGAATCTTCCTACGTTGGTCAACGTTTAGGCAATACTTAATCTTGAATTCATGATCAAACTCAAACAAAAAGGGCATATAACAAGTAGCACCATGTGCATCATGTATAATAGATTACTAGAAACTGAATGAAGCAATTGAACATGGAGCGTATTATATAAACAGCCAGATCATTTGAATATGGATATACCACATCATGTCAATGGGACTCAGAAAAACAAAGCTAGACATTTAAACAAGTAATATAACTATTTTTTCACCATGTTTCAAGTAGAATAGGAAGCTAGGTTAGGAATAAAGCAATCATGTTTCAAGTAGAATAGGAAGCTAGGTTAGGAATAAAGCAATAAAAAAACACAAAGTGCATCATTTCAGCTAGGATCATTTCTATCAAACTTCATGCACTAGCCATGGAACAACAGGCAAACTCAATGAAGCAACAGGCAAAAAATTAACATAATAGAATTTCAGGACTTGTATTAACATAGCCAAATCATGTAACTTATACCCAGGCATGCCGGATGCCAGATGGGTCAAAGGCAGTGTGCAATGTTCCATATGGTCATTGTTTATATTTTATTAGATTCCATTAGGCAACTTAGGTAGTGCAACATACAGAAAATGATGCAATTGAACTATGCACAGGAGGTAAATTAACATTCCAAAAAAAACAGGGAACTTACGTGAGCTTTTTTTTGAGTCACACGGACCTCATCGGGTACTTGGACAGAAGAACCTGGTGCCTCACTGTTTCTCCTCTGCATGAAGGAGAGGCCAATTGTAAACAAAAACAGGTCCACGATATAGAAGTTTGCATTAAGCAATATACAAAAAATAGCAGGTACTTACATGATTATAGGCGAGCTTTACTCTACGTTTATGAGTGTAAGATGTGCCTGCTGCACGTGTAATAACAACAAACAGTTACGAGTCACGGCTTTGCTATAATTAAATTGACACCAAATAGTAGTAGAAGCATTATGACGTGCATAAACATGTAATACAGGATCGCAGAAAGATATCAAACATGATGTAACTAGAGCAGTAGCCTACGGCCAAATAGTGAGAAATTGTAATCGTGTCAATTGTGGACTTGTATAGCCTACCCCAACTTGTTTGGGAATAAAGGCTTTGTTGTTGTTGTTGTTGTCAATCGTGGACATGTAGAGCATTCAACGGCTCATGATTGGTGGCTCATATTTTGTAGAGTTTCAGCGAATGGGTGGGTTAGGTTACTCAGACCACCACACTGTGTATTTATATCATCTGAGTTAGGGTTACAATACTACTGGACATGGGCCTCTATGGGCCTCACACTGGATACAATATTACTACAGCGCTACTACTAAACTCACTCATGGTCCAACACACCCCTCAAGATGATCATGGGTAAACAACCATGGACATCTTGCAACAACAACATGACACATATGACAACTACCAGTAATGAACATTCAGCATAACTCCTAGGATACATGACAGCATTGCACTTTCCATCATCTTGTCATCTCGATTCATCTCTTCATCAGCAGCGAAGATATCCAGCTTCAACCATCTGGGATACGCACAACTCCTAACCATACACGTCCTCAACAACCCCGGCTGCCTCACCACACAAGTTCCGCAGAACCATCCACACTCGCCTCAATGTCCTCAGCCTCTCTTCTCCACTCTGCCCGGCCACCTCTTCCGTCTCTCCCACAAACCCCCAGCCAACTCCTGCCTCAACCATCCACTCCTCAAGCACCCATGCCTATCCCCCGGTCAGGCCTCAACCAGTCTCACCTCAGGCACGCATGCCTTTCCCCTGGACATATCCACAACCATCACCATCACCTCTAAACCGCAGCCTCATCAACTCCATCGCGACTCAACCGCAGCCTCATCAACTCCATCACCACATATCCTCACAGCCTCACATCTCCATTTTCTCCTCACTTCCACTCGGATGGCGCCTCGTCTGCGTGCCCTGGCCAACCTGGCGGACCGCACCTGGCCACATCGACCGGCTCGCGCTGGTCAACGTCCAGCACCAACCTCCGGCTCCGCCCTGCGCTCAAAGGCTCGCCCCACTCCGCACGCCTCCAACTTCTGCCCCTCACACGGATCCAGATCTCTCTGCCACGGATTCACTTCCTCTTCTCTCCTTTCTAAACCAAAACGATCTTCACCCTCTTCTTTCTCCCGCGCGAGCAGCCGCCGATCTCACACAGCTCACATCGCTGTGTGTGAGAGCCGCAACCCACGCAGAGCACCGGATGCGGCCGCCCGCTGGATTTCTCCATCTCAACGGTGGGTTTTGTGATCAAAGGAAGGACTTGTTTGGTACTGTTTGTGGCGGCTAGGAAGGAAACCTAGGCTCTGATACCATGTAGAGTTTCAGCGAATGGGTGGGTTTGGTCACGGAAAAACATACTTATGCGTCGCGTTTAAACCTAAAGGATGAGGTGGTTATCAACGAAAGCACTTGTAAGTTAGAAATATAGCACGAATTCAGAAATACAGTCAGCTGCAATACTCCTAACAGAACACGCGGGGATGTCGGTTACCTATTTCTGGGCGGCGTTTAGACGTGTTCCGCGTTCTTATGGGTGACGTGGAGGTCGGCGAGGGACTGCTGTTGCGGTGGGTGCCGGGAAGCAGATCTTGGGGGTCGGAGAAGGACATCTGGGCGGTCGTGAAGTGTTCGGCGCGCCGGCCGAACTAGAAGGTCGGTGAAGCAGATGATGTGCAGTGCACGGGGTGTCGGTGTCGGCGAAGCTGGTCAGGTGCGGTGGTCGATAGAGTCGGCGAACGAGATACGGTGCGGTGGACGCCGGAGTAGGTGCGGATCAAGCGGATAGGGCAGCCTCGGGGTTTGAAGCCGTGGCAGCTTGAACGGCGAAGTGCGGCGGCGGGAAGATCTGGAGGTAGGCAAGAGGGGCGGTTTCTCCGAGGGCTTGCGGGCGAAACTAGGGCGAAGCTGGGCGATAGAGGAGTAGAAGGGAATTTCGCAGTCCTTCTTTTGAGGAAAAAAATATTCGCAGATCTGAAACTTTGCGGCGCGAGATATTTGGGCGTTGGCGGGGAATTTTACCGCTCGATGATATTAAATTTTGGCTGCAGTAGGTATGTAATAATAATAAATAGTAGGCCCTACTAGTATTGTACGTCTGTTCAGGAATCCAAGGGGGTAGAGGTAGAGGTATAGATATATAGACAATATAGAGATATAAGAAATGGCGGGGGCTAGCGGAAATGCACTTTGCCTCATAGGAGCATATGCTCCCATTATGTGAATCCATATTTCAAAGTGTCAAAAAATTCTAAACTAAAATTTTACATGTATATCTAGACATTTTATGTTGGTACACAAGTTTTCTCACAAAAAAATTATGTGGCTCCTATAAAAAAGACAAATTTTGATGTTGTAACACGACTACGTACAGTATATTTTTTGCCTTTTTTTACACGCCACACAAAATGTCGTTTTTCCACGAAAACTTGTGAACGAACATATGATGTCACAATGTATACCAAAAAAATTAACATTTATATAATTTTTTTAATCATTTTCTATAATTGGTGCATATGCACGCGTGTGCCAAAACGCCACCTCCGCAGGCTAGGAGTTTCTAAACTTCTTATGGCACATCAAATAAAATGTTGTTCAAACAATAATAATAATGTGCTTATGATTGTTACTCCCTTCCACCATGAATAAAGTCCACATCGGTTTCGTGTCAAACTTTGACTCGAGATTTAGGTACCCACATGATAGTGCTAGTATCATAGCTAGTATCATACACATTGGTCCCACAAAAATGTTGATGTGGCAGCTAATTAAGTAGGAGAGAGGAGATTAGTGTAACATAGGTAGATACTGTATCATAGCGCAAACAACGAGAAAACTTAATGCTAAACAAATCTTGTACACAAATTTGCATTGAGATTCTAAAAAATAATAAATGTAGCATTACTATGATACTACTCCATGATACTACCCACTATAGAAATAGTATGACCAGCCTAATTTTATGACATCCGCAAAATATACCATTGGAAAGTTCATCGAAACAAGCATCCGATGATATAGTTTTGAATGACATGCAACTCATAATTGGCGGGCCCAAGTATTAGTCTAAGTTTGCCTCTGAAAACAAATTGGCATTGTACTCTAGGACAAAGGGAGACTACTCGCAATGGCAATATCATAAGTAGTATCATGCACTACATGCATGCAAAATGTTGATGTGTCATATCAGTTAATGATGAAAGAGACGATAGTGGTATCATAGGTAGATATCGTATCATATCATGTAGAACTAGAAAAATTACTGCCAAACAAATCTTGTACACACTTTTGTATTGAGATTCTACAAATCCTAAATACATGTAACATATTATACTACTACATGATGATACTATGGACTGTGAAAATAATATCGTACATTAGTATCATATGTATGATACTATTATATGATACTCCCCATTGTGACTAGTCTAATAATAACAATAGTACTCAAATTTGTCTTGTCCCTCGGGTGTTTAGAAGTATATGTTCGGTCCCTCACGTATTTAAGAATTATGTTTGGCCCCTCAACTCTAATGTGGTCAAAATTGAGCACTTGAACACTTAGTTAGGTCTAGCAATGATAAAAACTTGATTGGTCTGTTTATTATTTGTTATGTGGCACGGCGGCAAAGCATTTTGCTAAATCTCAAGCACACATAGTTGGGGTCCATTAGAGGGACTAATTAAATCAAAGTACAATGGATTATAAAAGCAGGTTTTATCATTGATTAGCTTTGCAACGGCCTATCAACTGTAAGTGTTGCATGTGTTCTAAAGAACTATGTTCATCGTCACAGATCAAGAGGAGTACGCAGTGGAGGACGCACAAAACAACCGTAGGCCAGGTGGGCACACCTTACTAATTTTCTTTTTTCCACTTTATATGTGATAATTTTTTACATAATTAATTAACTAAAACATTTTAAAATAGGGTGGGCCATTCAACCCAAACACCATGTTGCGTACGTCGCTGAGGGTAAGGGGTTTCATCTTCGTTCTATGGTATGAGTATGTAATGCGCGTGATACTCATCGAAGACAATATATATAGCAGACATCACATCAGATGAGCCTATGGATAAAAATGGGCCAAATCATATCTACTAGTGCACAAATGAAGTTAAAAATAGGTCAACCTTCATTAAACCGATACTACTTAAAAGACCATTGTTTGACCTAAGTAAGCGTATATATGAGGTCAGTAATACTAGTCACAATGCATAGTATCATATATAAAACTATGGTGTGTATGATACAATTAATACTACATGTTACTATGTCAACGATGCATGGTATCATGTACTAGTATCATAATCTTCTTATATTAATTGATTTGTAGAATCTCAATGCAGATCTATGTACAAGATTATTTAACATTAAATGTTCTAGTACTACGTGCTATGATACGGTATCTACCTATGATATTATAATCCTCTCTCTCATCTTTAATTGCAGTGCCACATCAGCTTTTTTGCAAGCATGAGATGCATGATAGTGTACTACCTATGATACTCCCATTGTGGGTAGTCTAAGGGGGCAATGTTAGACCTAATTAAGTGTTTGAGGTTAGTTATGGACCGCTGTTATACCTAATTGTGTTTGAGGTCAGTTAGGGACCTTATTATACATAATTAAGTGTTAGAGGTGAGTTCAAATAATAATATATAGTTGGGGTCTAAAGTTCACCAACGTATGCAACACACGAGCTGCCAAATGTGTACTTAATTAACCCTATTAGGAAAACACAAGATTATCTCATTCAACAAAATATTAGGAAAGTGTATCACAATTGTATTTATCCCTTATCTCTCTCATGTTAACCGAGACAAGAGTTCGTTCTAGGTCAGCTCTACGACAAGGTGGTAACATAGGTGTGCAGTTGCGAAAGTTTTTTCCCAAGTTGTCGACTTCCTCAATCCACACTTAATATTTGTGCATGCGGGCCTAAGTATATGGTACTACTTAGTTCTATTCCTAGTATATATGTTGGGTGACTTAGAAAAATCATACTTCGTACATGATTCCTTCGAAAATCCTTTAGGGCTTCTTTGATTCATATTAGGTTGGTATAAGATAATAGGATTTAGATCTTATAGGAATATTTCCTACACTAGTAGTTTGATTCATATGAACATATCCAATAGGAAATAATCCTATAGGAATCATCAAGTAGTGCAAATCCTAGTATAGGATTAAATATTTGGTCCTACCTCATGGAAAAATTCATTTGGCGCAATCAAACGCAACTCATCTTATTATAGGATTTAACTACACATGTCATCCCAAATCCCAATCCTACATTCCTACTCCTATGATTTCCCTATCCTGTGAATGAAAGGAGCCCTTAAAATCAAACTATCCCGCACCTCGTCGATTCGTATAAAACCGACTCTAGCCAACAACTCTTCGCCCGACCTTTCTTCTTCACCATCAGGCCACCACACACTGTCATTTTCCATTGCAACGCATTTAGGGTGTGTTCGGTTCCAGAACCAAGTGGAATGGAATGGAACCGTTCCGCACCTAGAGCCCATTCTTGTGTTCGGTTGTGGAATGGAACGGAACCAAGTGGTTCCTCGAAAGGGAATATTCTCCCCATATGCAGAATGCACCCATTCCACCGAATCGGTGGAATGTGGTGGAACGGCTGTTACTTAGCCGCTATTAATTACAAAGCACTTCACTAATCCAACCAAAAAAAATATTAGTTGTTGTTAATTATGATTTTGAGATTAAAAAGGCCACTATTAATTACGATATTTAGACAAAAGATTAAACTTTAACTTCATTCCGTTCTACTCTCCAAATTCCCCGACCAAAAGAATAACATTAATTACGATTTTAAGATTAAAAAGGCCATTAGGCGTTGTTAATTACGATTTTAAGATTTAAAAGGCTATTTGCCATTGTTAATTACGATTCTTAGACAAAAGTTTAGTTTAACCACATTCCGTTCTGCTCTCCAATTCCTCCAACCGAACAAAAAACAGTACCTCCTTTTTGTCCAAACCGAACGGGGATGGAACCATTCCATTCCTCTGGAAAGGAACCATTCCTTACTAAAATCTTCTTGTGCCACCTCCCAGTTTAAAGGCCTACTCGCATAACCTACCGCTCTGCACTCGCGTGGGCAACCGAACACACCTACATCATCAATGCCCCGCGTACTTATCCGCACCGCCTACAGCTCTGCACTCCTATGACCTATCCATGGCTGGGCAGTCAAAAAAAGCTGCGTCACCTGGGAAATCAACAAGCCACGCAAGCAAGTCGCAAGCATCATAAATTCCGAATCAATGCCTAGCTACAGTCTACCTGGCCTCCTCCCAACTCATTGTCCTTGAGGCCTTAACAAAGCCTTCTAAAAGGGTTTTATCAAAATATTCCATATGGATTAGTAAAAAAACGCACCTGCTAAAGATTCATATATGCCCATTTGAATCTTGGTCAAATCCTAGGTTTGACCATGATTTAAACAAGTTTAAAACATGAATATGAAAATTAAGCATGTATCCTTCGTAGTCACTCAAAATGAAGCTCTTGAGAGGGTTTTTGAAATTTCCATGTTTGAAACCAAAAAACCACGTACTTCTCTTCATGCTTGACTTCATAAGACAGAGTTTGGGGTTAGGGGTAGCTTGATACATGATTTTTCTCGTTTGAATATGTCTAGACCTTGTTATCAACTTAATTGAATGCTTACTATATATATGACATAAGAAGACTATGTGCATTGGTTTTTCATTTTATTGTTTTTTTAATTTTATGCCCATTTGAATCTTGGTCAAATCCTAAGTTTGACCATGATTTAAACAAGTTGAAAACATGAATATGAAAAATTAAGCATATATCCTTCTTAGTCACTCCAAAATGAAGCTCTTGGGAGGGTTTTTGAAATTTCCATGTTTTAAACCAAAAACCACATATCTTCATGCTTGACTTCATGAGATAGAGTTTAGGGTTAGGGGTAGATACATGATTTCTCTGGTTTGAATATATCTAGACCTTGTTTATCAACTTAATTGAATGCTTACTAATGTGACATAAGAAGACTATGTGCCTTGATTTTCCATTTTTGTTTTTTCTGAATTTTTATGCCCATTTGAATCTTGGTCAAATCCTAGGTTTGACCATGATTTAAACAAGTTTAATAAAACATGAATAGGAAAAATTAAGCATATATCCTTCTTAGTCACTCCAAAATGTAGATCTTGGTAGGGTTTTTAAAATTTCCATGTTTGAAACCAAAAACCACGACTTCTCTTCATGCATGCTTGACTTCATAAGACAGAGTTTAGGGCTAGGGTAGCTAGATACATGATGTTTCTGGTTTGAATATGTCTAGACCTTGTTTATCAACTTAATTGAATGCTTACTATATGACATAAGAAGACTACGTGCCTTGGTTTTTCATTTATTTTCATTTATTTTGAATTTTTATGCCCATTTGAATCTTGGTCAAATCCTAGGTTTGACCATGATTTAAACTAGTTTAAAACATAAATATGAAAAATTAAGTATCTATCCTTCTTAGCCACTCCAAAATGAAGCTCTTGGGAGGGTTTTTGAAATTTCCATGATTGAAACCAAAAACCACTTCTCTTCATGCTTGACTTCATAAGTCAGGGTTTAGGGATATATATATAGGGGGTACATACATGATTTTTCTGGTTGGAATATGTCTAGAACTTGTTTTTCAACTTGAGCTTATCTAGAGCTTGTTTTTAATTTTTTTATACCCATTTGATTCTTCGTCAAATCCTAGGTTTGTTGACCTAGATTTGAACAAGTTTAAAACATGAATATGAAAAGGTAAGCATGTATGCTTCTTAATTAGTCACTCCAAAATGAAGCTCTTGGGAGGGTTTTTGAAATTTCCATGATTTAAACCAAAAACCACTTCTCTTCATGCTTGACTTCATAAGTTAGGGTTTAGGGATTTATAGGGGGTAGATACATCATGATTTTTCTGGTTTGAATATGTCTAGAGCTTGTTTATCAACTTAATTGAATGCTTACTATATGACATAAGAAGACTATGTGCCTTGATATTTCATTTTTTTAAATTATGCCCTTTTGAATATTGGTCAAAACCTAGGTTTGACAAAGATTTAAAAAAGATTAAAACATGAAAATGAAAAAGTAAGCCTTGATCCTTCTTATTAACTCCAAAATGAAGGTTTTTGGGAGGGTTTTTGAAATATCCATGTTTGAAACCCAAAACCACTTCTCTTCGTGCAGAGTTTAGGGTTAGGGGTAGCTAGACACATGAATTTTCTGGTTTGATATGTCTAGACCTTGTTTATCAACTTAATTGAATGCTTACTATATGACATAAGAAGACTATGTGCCTTGATTTTACATTTTTTTAAAATTATGCCCATTTGAATCTTGGTCAAATCCTAGGTTTGACCATGATTTAAACAAGTTTGTTTATCAACTTGAATGCTTGCTATATGACATCAGAAGACTATGTGTTTGGTTTTTGTTTTTTGAATTTGTTATGCCCATTTGAATCTTAGTCAAATCCTAGGTTTGAATATATATGTCTAGACCTTGTATATCAACTTGAATGCTTACTATACATATGACATAAGAATGTTATGTGCTTTGGTTTTTCATTCTTTTCATTTTTTTCTGAATTTTTAGGGCCATTTGAATCTTGGTCAAATCCTTGGTTTGACCAAGATTTAAACAAATTTAAAACATGAAAATGAAAAGGGAAGTCTCTATCCTTCTTAGTCACTCTAAAATGAAGCTTTTGGGATGTTCTTTAAATTTCAATGTTTGAAACCCAAAACGACTTCCCTTCATGCTAGACTTCATAAGATCGACAGGGGGTAGATACATGATTTGTCTGGTTTGGATATATCTAGACCTTGTTTATCAACTTGATTGCTTACGATATGACATAAGAAGACTATGTGATTTGGTTTTTCATTTTTCTGATTTTTTTGAATTTTGTGCCCACCCATTTGTATCTTCGTCAAATCCTAGGTTTGACCAAGATAATTTAAACAAGTTTAAAACATGAAAATGTAAAGGGAAGCATGTATCCTTCTTAGTCACTCTAAAATGAAGCTTTTGGGAGGTTTTTGAAATTTCGATGTTTGAAACCCAAAACCACTTCTCTTCACATGCTTGACTTCATAAGACAGAGTTTAGGGTTAGGGGTATAGATACATGATTTGTCTGGTTTGAATATGTCTAGACCTTGTTTATCAACTTGAATGCTTACTATATGACATAAGAAGACTATGTGATTTGGTTTTTCATTTTTCTGTTTTTTTTATTTTTCTGCCCATTTGAATCTTGGTCAAATCCTAGGTTTGAACAAGATTTAGACAAGTTTAACACGTGAAATTAAACGAATAAGTAAGCATTGATCCTTCTTAGTCACTCCAAAATGTACCAATTGATAGTGTTAACTTTGCTTCATGGAAAAAATAATGTCATGTAAATGAGTTAACTTGGATTTCCTACCCTTGAATCCATAGGAAACTTTGTTCTAATGCACTATTATAATCAACCGAGTTTTTACACCAACAGGTCTGTCACTTACGTGTGGTGCCCACGCGTGAGGTCCCACACTTCGGTGAGCACAAGTCACGTGCAATAGGTACGCCAACTCCCAGCCATCTTCTTTGTCAAGAGAAGACGCATCAGGATGCGTATTGGAAGTCCGTGGGTCCTTCCGGATCCTTCGGTTGTCCCTCTCACAAAAAAACAAATCTATCTCATTTCGACCTCGCTCGACTCGCTCGCTCGCTCGCTCGCACGTCTGCCCTGCGACAAACCTGCACAACAGATCCAACATCATCATCATCACCCGAAAAAGGGAGACACCATAATGCTCTGCCTTTTTCTCTCCTTCCGAGTGATCCCTCTTCCTCCGAGTTTCACTCGGCAAACGCACATCTGCAGCATAGTAATAATAAAAAGGTAGAAAAATCGATATACGAATCTATAATTAAATAGGTTAAACTAGGGTTTTGCCCTGTACTACAGATCAAGGTTCAAAAAAATCCAACTACGGGGTTCGAACAACACGATTCTAATCCAAGAACTTTTTCGACCTCATCCAAGTGGCCTCAAACTATAGGGTTAGCATCTAGTGCAGTATGTGTGAAAATGTATGCACTATGTGTGCTATAACTTGTATGTCTTTCAAATTTGAACCAACTTTGAATAAGTTTGAAATATTTGAAATGGGGCTTTTGGCTTAAACGTTTGAAACTCAAAACGATTCTCTTCATGCTAGACTTCATAAGACCGAGTTTAGGGTTAGGGGTAGATACATGATTTGTCTGGTTTGAATATGTCTAAACCTTGTTTATCAACTTTAATGCTAACTTCTCGGTCACTCTAAAATGAAGTTTTTGGAGGTTTTTGAAATTTCCATCTTTGAAACCCAAAACCACTTCTCTTCATGCTTGACTTCATAAGAAAAAGTTTAGGGTTAGGGGTATAGATACATGATTTGTATGGTTTGAATATGTCCAAACCTTGTTTATCAACTTGAATATGCTTACTATATGACATAAGAAGACTATGTACTTTGGTTTTTAATTTTTCTGACTTTTTTAATTTTCTGCGCATTTGAATCATATCTTGGTCAAATCCTAGGTTTCACCAAGATTTAGACAAGTTTAACACGTGAAAATGAGTAAGTAAGCATGGATCCTTCTTAGTCACTCTAAAATGAAGCTTTGGGATGTTCTTGAAATTTCCATGTTTGAAACCCAAAACCACTTCTCTTCATGATTGACTTCCATAAGATCGACAGATCAGTTTAGGGTTAGGGGTAGATATATACATGATTTTTTGGTTTGAATATGTCTAGACCTTGTTTATCAACTTGAATGCTTACTATACATATGACATAAGAATGCTATGTGCTTTGGTTTTTCATTCTCTTTTTGAATTTTTTCTAAATTTTTAGGCCCATTTGAATCTTGGTCAAATCCTTGGTTTGACCAAGATTTAAACAAGTTTAAAACATGAAAATGAAAAGGGAAGTCAGTATCCTTCGTAGTCACTCTAAAATGGAGAAGCTTTTGGGATGTTCTTGTAATTTCTATGTTTGAAACCGAAAACGAGTTCCCTTCATGCTAGTAGACTAGCTTCATAAGATCGACAGGCCGGGGGTAGATACATGATTTGTCTGGTTTGGATATATCTAGACCTTGTTTATCAACTTTAATGCTTACTATATGACATATATAAGAAAACTATTGCTTTGGTTTTTCCTTTTTCTGTTTTTTTTTTAATTTTGATGCCCATTTGAATCATGTCGAATCCTCGGTTTGACCAAGATAATTTAAACAAGTTTAAAACATGAAAATGAAAAGGGAAGCATGTATCCTTCTTAGTCACTCTAAAATGAAGCTTTTGGGAGGTTTTGAAATTTCCATGTTTGAAACCCAAAACCACTTCTCTTCACATGCTTGACTTCATAAGACGAGTTTAGGGGTTAGGGGTATAGATACATGATTTGTCTGGTTGAATATGTCTAGACCTTGTTTATCAACTTTAATGCTTACTATATGACACAAGAAAACTATTGCTTTGGTTTTTCTTTTTTTTTTTTGAATTTTGATGCCCATTTGAATCTTGTCAAATTCTAGGTTTGACCAAGATTTAAACAAGTTTAAAACATGAAAATGAAAAGGGAAGCATGTAACCTTCTCAGTCACTCTAAAATGAAGTTTTTGGGAGGTTTTTGATATTTCCATGTTTGAAACCCGAAACCACTTCTCTTATGCTTGACTTCATAAGACAGAGTTTAGGGTTAGGGGTAGATACATGATTTGTATGGTTTGAATATGTCCAAACCTTGTTTATCAACTTGAATATGCTTATGTGCTTTGGTTTTTTATTTTTCTGATTTTTTTGAATTTTATGCCCATAAATCTTGGTCAAATCCTAGGTTTGACCAGGATTTAAACAAGTTTAAAACATGAAATGAAAAGATAAGCCTGGATCCTTCTTAGTCACTCTAAAATGAAGCTTTTGGGAGGTTCTTGAAATTTCCATATTTGAAACCCAAAACCACTTCTCTACATGATTGACTTCATAAGACATAGTTTAATTAGAGTTTTAGGGGTAGATATATACATGATTTTTCTGGTTTGAATATATATGTCTAGACCTTGTTTATCAACTTGAATGCATGCTTACTATACATATGACATAAGAATGCTATATATGTGCTTTGGTTTTTCATTCTTTTGATTTTTTCTGAATTTTTAGGGCCATTTGAATCTTGCATGGTTAAACTTGGGTTTTGCCCAGTTCTAAAGATCAAGGGTTCAAAAAAATCCAACTACGGGGTTCGAACAACACGATTCTAATCCAAGAATTTTTTCGACCTCATCCAAATGGCCTCAAACTATAGGGTTAGCATCTAGTGCAGTATGTGTGAAAATGTATGCACTATGTGTGCTATAACTTGTATGTCTTTCAAATTAAGTTGATAAACAAGGTCTAGACATATTCAAACCAGAATATTATACTGCATTAGTACAAAAAGTTTCCTATGGATTCATCAAGGGTAGTAAAGCCAAGTTAACTCATTGTCATGACTAAGAAGGATCCATGCTTACTTTTTCATTTTCATGTTTTAAACTTGTTTAAATCTTGGTCAAACCTAGGATTTGACCAAGATTCAAATGGTCATAAAAAATCAAACAAAATCAAGAAAATCAAAAACCAAACCACATAGTCTTCTTATGTAATATACTAAGCATTCAAGTTGATCAACGAAGTCTAGACATATTCAAACCAGAAAAATCATGTATCTACCCCTAACCCTAAACGTTGTCTTATGAAGTCAAGCATGAAGAAGAAGTGGTTTTGGGTTTCAAACATGGAAATTTCAAAACCTCCCAAAGCTTCATTTTGGAGTGACTAAGAAGGATCCAAGCTTACTTTTTCATTTTCATGTTTCAAACTTGTTTAAATCTTTGTCAAACCTAGGATTTGACCAAGATTCAAATGGGCATAAAAATTCAAAAGAAATCAAAAAAATGAAACACCAAAGCACATAACCTCTTATGTCATATAGTAATTAAGCATTCATGTTGATCAACAAAGTCTATATATATTTAAACAATAAAAATCATGTATATATACCCCCAAACCCAAAACCACTTCTCTTCACATGCTTGACTTCATAAGACAGAGTTTAGGGGTTAGGGTATAGATACATGATTTGTCTGGTTTGAATATGTCTAGACCTTGTTTATCAACTTGAATGCTTATTATGTGATTTGGTTTTTCATTTTTCTGTTTTTTAATTATTTTTCTGCCCATTTGAATCTTGGTCAAATCCTAGGTTTGAACAAGATTTAGACAAGTTTAACACGTGAAATTAAACGAATAAGTAAGCATTGATCCTTCTTAGTCACTCCAAAATGTACCAATTGATAGTGTTAACTTTGCTTCATGGAAAAAATACTGTCATGTAAATGAGTTAACTTGGATTTCCTACCCTTGAATCCATAGGAAACTTTGTTCTAATGCACTATAATAATCAACCGAGTTTTTACACCAACAGTCTGTCACTTACGTGTGGTGCCCACACGTGTGGTCCCACACTTGAGTGAGCACAAGTCACGTGCAATAGGTACGCCAACTCCTAGCCATCTTCTTTGTCAAGAGAAGACGCATCAGGATGCGTATTGGAAGTCTGTGGGTCCTTCTGGATCCTTCGGTTGTCCCTCTCACAAAAAAACAAATCTCTCTCATTCTCGGCCTCGCTCGACTCGCTCGCTCGCACCTCGCCGCACTGACAAACAACAGTCAACATCACCAGAAAAAGAATATACACCATCAATAAGAGGGGCCCCGTGACTGCTCTCCCTTCTTCTCCTTCCGAGTGATTCCTCTTCCTCCGAGTTTCACTCGACGGGCAAACACATGTGCTGCATAGTAATAATAAAAAAGTAAAAGAATCGACTACGAATCTATTATTAAATAGGTTATAAACTAGGGTTTTCCCCAGTACTACAGATCAAGTTGAAAAAAAAATCCAACTACGGGGTTTGATTTTGGCCTACAAATAAAAAATTAAATAAGTTGAACTAGTATTCCTCTAAAAAATCATTTTGGTTTGCATTGTTTGATAATTTTCATAGCTAGAGTGCATCACAATTTTTTGATTTCATGCTTTGCTTTGCCAATTTTGATTTTTTCTAACCACCTTCTCTTTGATTTCAAATTTAGGTCAAACTATCGTGCCTACTATGTGTTCTACTTGAATTGGATGCAGCATGCGCACATGATATGTTTTGCCATTGTTTTGGGCTTCCACACATCTTGGGGCATCCAAGTATTTAAGTTACCTTGTTTTTTAATTGTAATTCATGTACCCTTTCCTCCCAATTAAATTTTGGTTTTACATTTTTAATTTTTTTTAAATTTTTATGCCCATTCTGATGTCATATAGTTAGCATTTAAGTTGATAAACAAGGTCTAGACATATTCAAACCGGAAAAATCATGTATCTACCCCTAACCCAAAACTCTGTCTTATCAAGTCAAACACGAAGAGAAGTCGTTTTGGGTTTCAAACATGGAATTTTCAAAAACCCTCCAAAAAGCTTCATTTTGGAGTGACTAAGAAGGATGGAGGCTTACCTTTTTCATTTTCATGTTTTAAACATGTTTAAATCTTGGTCAAACCTATTATTTGACAAAGAATCAGATGGGCTTAAAATTTCAAAAAAATCAAAAAATGAAAAACCAAAGCATGCAGTCTTCTTATGTCATATATATAACACATTCAAGTTGATAAACAAGGTTTGGACATATTCAAACCAAAAAATCATGTATCTACCCCTAACGCTAAACTCTGTCATATGAAGTCAATCATATGAAGAGAAGTGGTTTTGGGTTTCAAACATGGAAATTTCCATGCAAAACCAAAAACCACTTCTCTTCATGCATGCTTGACTTCATAAGGGGGGTTTAGGGTTAGGTGGTAGATACATGATTTTCCTGGTTTGAATATGTTTAGACCTTGTTTATCAAATTAATTGAATGCTTACTATATAACATAAGAGAAGACCTTGTTTTTTTTGAATTTTTATACCCATTCGAATCTTTGTCAAATCCTTGGTTCCACCAAGATTTGAATAAGTTAAAAACATGAATATGAAAAAGTAAGCATGTATGCTTCTTAGTCACTTCAAAATGAAGCTCTTGGGAGGGTTTTTGAATTTCCATGTTCGAAACCAAAAACCACATATCTTCATGCTTGACTTCATGAAACAAAGTTTAGGGTTATGGGTAGATACATGCATGATTTTTCTTGTTTGAATATGTCTAGAACTTGTTTATCAACTTAATTGAATGCCTACTATATAACATAAGAAGACCTTTTTTGTATTTTTTAAATTTTTATACCCATTTGAATCTTGGTCAAATCCTAGGTTTCACCAAGATTTGAATAAGTTTAAAACATGAATATGAAAAAGTAAGCATGCATGTATGCTTCTTAATTAATCACTTCGAAATGAAGCTCTTGGGAGGGTTTTGAAATTTCCATGTTTGAAACCAAAAACCACATATCTTCATGCATGCGCTTGACTTCATGAGACAGAGTTTAGTGTTAGGGGGTAGATACATGATTTCTCTCGTTTGAATATGTTTGAAACCAAAAACCACATATCTCTGGTTTGCCCGCACTTAGAAATGATATTTGCATCACTTATCATATGTTTGCCCATTTGAATCTTGTCAAATCCTAGATTTGACCAAGATAATTTAAACAAGTTTAAAACATGAAAATGAAAAGGCAAGCTTGTATCCTTCTTAGTCACTCTAAAATGAAGTTTGGGGTGGTTTTTGAAATTTCCATGCTTGAAACCAAAAAACCACTTCTCTTCATGCTTGACTTCATAAAGACAGAGTTTGGGGATATATAGGGGTAGATACATGATTTTTCTGGTTTGATATGTCTAGACCTTGTTTATCAACTTAATTGAATGCTTACTATATGACATAAGAAGACTATGTGCCTTGATTTTACATTTTTTTAAATTATGCCCATTTGAATCTTGGTCAAATCCTAGGTTTGACCATGATTTAAACAAGTTTAAAACATGAATATGAAAATTAAGCATGTATCCTTCGTAGTCACTCCAAAATGAAGCTCTTGAGAGGGTTTTTGAAATTTCCATGTTTGAAACCAAAAAACCACGTACTTCTCTTCATGCTTGACTTCATAAGACAGAGTTTGGGGTTAGGGGTAGCTTGATACATGATTTTTCTTGTTTGAATATGTCTATAGACCTTGTTATCAACTTAATTGAATGCTTACTATATATATGACATAAGAAGACTATGTGCATTGGTTTTTCATTTTATTGTTTTTTTAATTTTATGCCCATTTGAATCTTGGTCAAATCCTAAGTTTGACCATGATTTAAACAAGTTGAAAACATGAATATGAAAAATTAAGCATATATCCTTCTTAGTCACTCCAAAATGAAGCTCTTGGGAGGGTTTTTGAAATTTCCATGTTTTAAACCAAAAACCACATATCTTCATGCTTGACTTCATGAGATAGAGTTTAGGGTTAGGGGGTAGATACATGATTTCTCTGGTTTGAATATATCTAGACCTTGTTTATCAACTTAATTGAATGCTTACTAATGTGACATAAGACTATGTGCCTTGATTTTCCATTTTTTGTTTTTTCTGAATTTTTATGCCCATTTGAATCTTGGTCAAATCCTAGGTTTGACCATGATTTAAACAAGTTTAATAAAACATGAATAGGAAAAATTAAGCATATATCCTTCTTAGTCACTCCAAAATGTAGATCTTGGTAGGGTTTTTAAAATTTCCATGTTTGAAACCAAAAACCACGACTTCTCTTCATGCATGCTTGACTTCATAAGACAGAGTTTAGGGCTAGGGTAGCTAGATACATGATGTTTCTGGTTTGAATATGTCTAGACCTTGTTTATCAACTTAATTGAATGCTTACTATATGACATAAGAAGACTACGTGCCTTGGTTTTTCATTTATTTTCATTTATTTTGAATTTTTATGCCCATTTGAATCTTGGTCAAATCCTAGGTTTGACCATGATTTAAACTAGTTTAAAACATAAATATGAAAAATTAAGTATCTATCCTTCTTAGCCACTCCAAAATGAAGCTCTTGGGAGGGTTTTGAAATTTCCATGATTGAAACCAAAAACCACTTCTCTTCATGCTTGACTTCATAAGTCAGGGTTTAGGGATATATATATAGGGGGTACATACATGATTTTTCTGGTTGGAATATGTCTAGAACTTGTTTTTCAACTTGAGCTTATCTAGAGCTTGTTTTTAATTTTTTTATACCCATTTGATTCTTCGTCAAATCCTAGGTTTGTTGACCTAGATTTGAACAAGTTTAAAACATGAATATGAAAAGGTAAGCATGTATGCTTCTTAATTAGTCACTCCAAAATGAAGCTCTTGGGAGGGTTTTTGAAATTTCCATGATTTAAACCAAAAACCACTTCTCTTCATGCTTGACTTCATAAGTTAGGGTTTAGGGATTTATAGGGGGTAGATACATCATGATTTTTCTGGTTTGAATATGTCTAGAGCTTGTTTATCAACTTAATTGAATGCTTACTATATGACATAAGAAGACTATGTGCCTTGATATTTCATTTTTTTAAAATTATGCCCTTTTGAATATGGGTCAAAACCTAGGTTTGACAAAGATTTAAAAAAGATTAAAACATGAAAATGAAAAAGTAAGCCCTTGATCCTTCTTATTAACTCCAAAATGAAGGTTTTTGGGAGTGTTTTTGAAATATCCATGTTTGAAACCCAAAACCACTTCTCTTCGTGCAGAGTTTAGGGTTAGGGGTAGCTAGACACATGAATTTTCTGGTTTGATATGTCTAGACCTTGTTTATCAACTTAATTGAATGCTTACTATATGACATAAGAAGACTATGTGCCTTGATTTTACATTTTTTAAAATTATGCCCATTTGAATCTTGGTCAAATCCTAGGTTTGACCATGATTTAAACAAGTTTGTTTATCAACTTGAATGCTTGCTATATGACATCAGAAGACTATGTGTTTGGTTTTTGTTTTTTGAATTTGTTATGCCCATTTGAATCTTAGTCAAATCCTAGGTTTGAATATATATGTCTAGACCTTGTATATCAACTTGAATGCTTACTATACATATGACATAAGAATGTTATGTGCTTTGGTTTTTCATTCTTTTCATTTTTTTCTGAATTTTTAGGGCCATTTGAATCTTGGTCAAATCCTTGGTTTGACCAAGATTTAAACAAATTTAAAACATGAAAATGAAAAGGGAAGTCGTATCCTTCTTAGTCACTCTAAAATGAAGCTTTTGGGATGTTCTTTAAATTTCAATGTTTGAAACCCACAACGACTTCCCTTCATGCTAGACTTCATAAGATCGAGGGGGTAGATACATGATTTGTCTGGTTTGGATATATCTAGACCTTGTTTATCAACTTGATTGCTTACGATATGACATAAGAAGACTATGTGATTTGGTTTTTCATTTTTCTGATTTTTTTGAATTTTGTGCCCACCCATTTGTATCTTCGTCAAATCCTAGGTTTGACCAAGATAATTTAAACAAGTTTAAAACATGAAAATGTAAAGGGAAGCATGTATCCTTCTTAGTCACTCTAAAATGAAACTTTTGGGAGGTTTTTGAAATTTCGATGTTTGAAACCCAAAACCACTTCTCTTCACATGCTTGACTTCATAAGACAGAGTTTAGGGGTTAGGGGTATAGATACATGATTTGTCCGGTTTGAATATGTCTAGACCTTGTTTATCAACTTGAATGCTTACTATATGACATAAGAAGACTATGTGATTTGGTTTTTCATTTTTCTGTTTTTTAATTATTTTTCTGCCCATTTGAATCTTGGTCAAATCCTAGGTTTGAACAAGATTTAGACAAGTTTAACACGTGAAATTAAACGAATAAGTAAGCATTGATCCTTCTTAGTCACTCCAAAATGTACCAATTGATAGTGTTAACTTTGCTTCATGGAAAAAATAATGTCATGTAAATGAGTTAACTTGGATTTCCTACCCTTGAATCCATAGGAAACTTTGTTCTAATGCACTATTATAATCAACCGAGTTTTTACACCAACGGTCATCACTTACGTGTGCCCACGCGTGAGGTCCCACACTTGAGTGAGCACAAGTCACGTGCAATAGGTACGCCAACTCCCAACCATCTTCTTTGTCAAGAGAAGACGCATCAGATGCGTATTGGAAGTCCGTGGGTCCTTCTGGATCCTTCGGTTGTCCCTCTCACAAAAAAAAACAAATCTATCTCATTCTCGGCTCGCTCGACTCGCTACTTCGCTCGCACGTCTGCGCACGACAAACCCCTGCTTGATCCAACATCATCATCATCACCCGAAAAAGGGAGACACCATAATGCTCTGCCTTTTTCTCTCCTTCCGAGTGATCCCTCTTCCTCCGAGTTTCACTCGACGGGCACATCTGCAACATAGTAATAATAAAAAGGTAGAAAAATCGATATACGAATCTATAATTAAATAGGTTAAACTAGGGTTTTGCCCTGTACTACAGATCAAGGTTCAAAAAAATCCAACTACGGGGTTCGAACAACACGATTCTAATCCAAGAACTTTTTCGACCTCATCCAAGTGGCCTCAAACTATAGGGTTAGCATCTAGTGCAATATGTGTGAAAATGTATGCACTATGTGTGCTATAACTTGTATGTCTTTCAAATTTGAACCAACTTTGAATAAGTTTGAAATATTTGAAATGGGGCTTTTGGCTTAAACGTTTGAAACACAAAACGATTCTCTTCATGCTAGACTTCATAAGACCGAGTTTAGGGTTAGGGGTAGATACATGATTTGTCTGGTTTGAATATGTCTAAACCTTGTTTATCAACTTTAATGCTAACTTCTCAGTCACTCTAAAATGAAGTTTTTGGAGGTTTTTGAAATTTCCATCTTTGAAACCCAAAACCACTTCTCTTCATGCTTGACTTCATAAGAAAAAGTTTAGGGTTAGGGGGTATAGATACATGATTTGTATGGTTTGAATATGTCCAAACCTTGTTTATCAACTTGAATATGCTTACTATATGACATAAGAAGACTATGTACTTTGGTTTTTAATTTTTCTGATTTTTTTAATTTTCTGCGCATTTGAATCATATCTTGGTCAAATCCTAGGTTTCACCAAGATTTAGACAAGTTTAACACGTGACGAGTAAGTAAGCATGGATCCTTCTTAGTCACTCTAAAATGAAGCTTTTGGGATGTTCTTGAAATTTCCATGTTTGAAACCCAAAACCACTTCTCTTCATGATTGACTTCCATAAGATCGACAGATCAGTTTAGGGTTAGGGGTAGATATATACATGATTTTTTGGTTTGAATATGTCTAGACCTTGTTTATCAACTTGAATGCTTACTATACATATGACATAAGAATGCTATGTGCTTTGGTTTTTCATTCTCTTTTTGAATTTTTTCTAAATTTTTAGGCCCATTTGAATCTTGGTCAAATCCTTGGTTTGACCAAGATTTAAACAAGTTTAAAACATGAAAATGAAAAGGAAGTCAGTATCCTTCGTGGTCACTCTAAAATGGAGAAGCTTTTGGGATGTTCTTGTAATTTCTATGTTTGAAACGAAAACGAGTTCCCTTCACATGCTAGTAGACTAGCTTCATAAGATCGACAGGCCGGGGGTAGATACATGATTTGTCTGGTTTGGATATATCTAGACCTTGTTTATCAACTTTAATGCTTACTATATGACATATATAAGAAAACTATTGCTTTGGTTTTTCCTTTTTCTGTTTTTTTTTAATTTTGATGCCCATTTGAATCATGTCGAATCCTAGGTTTGACCAAGATAATTTAAACAAGTTTAAAACATGAAAATGAAAAGGGAAGCATGTATCCTTCTTAGTCACTCTAAAATGAAGCTTTTGGGAGGTTTTTGAAATTTCCATGTTTGAAACCCAAAACCACTTCTCTTCACATGCTTGACTTCATAAGACAGAGTTTAGGGGTTAGGGGTATAGATACATGATTTGTCTGGTTGAATATGTCTAGACCTTGTTTATCAACTTTAATGCTTACTATATGACATAAGAAAACTATTGCTTTGGTTTTTCTTTTTCTGATTTTTTTGAATTTTGATGCCCATTTGAATCTTGTCAAATTCTAGGTTTGACCAAGATTTAAACAAGTTTAAAACATGAAAATGAAAAGGGAAGCATGTAACCTTCTCAGTCACTCTAAAATGAAGTTTTTGGGAGGTTTTTGATATTTCCATGTTTGAAACCCTAAACCACTTCTCTTCATGCTTGACTTCATAAGACAGAGTTTAGGGTTAGGGGTAGATACATGATTTGTGTATGGGTTGAATATGTCCAAACCTTGTTTATTAGCTTGAATATGCTTATGTGCTTTGGTTTTTTATTTTTCTGATTTTTTTGAATTTTATGCCCATAAATCTTGGTCAAATCCTAGGTTTGACCAGGATTTAAACAAGTTTAAAACATGAAATGAAAAGATAAGCCTGGATCCTTCTTAGTCACTCTAAAATGAAGCTTTTGGGAGGTTCTTGAAATTTCCATATTTGAAACCCAAAACCACTTCTCTACATGATTGACTTCATAAGACATAGTTTAATTAGAGTTTTAGGGGTAGATATATACATGATTTTTCTGGTTTGAATATATATGTCTAGACCTTGTTTATCAACTTGAATGCATGCTTACTATACATATGACATAAGAATGCTATATATGTGCTTTGGTTTTTCATTCTTTTGATTTTTTCTGAATTTTTAGGGCCATTTGAATCTTGCATGGTTAAACTTGGGTTTTGCCCAGTTCTAAAGATCAAGGGTTCAAAAAAATCCAACTACGGGGTTCGAACAACACGATTCTAATCCAAGAATTTTTTCGACCTCATCCAAATGGCCTCAAACTATAGGGTTAGCATCTAGTGTAGTATGTGTGAAAATGTATGCACTATGTGTGCTATAACTTGTATGTCTTTCAAATTAAGTTGATAAACAAGGTCTAGACATATTCAAACCAGAATATTATACTGCATTAGTACAAAAAGTTTCCTATGGATTCATCAAGGGTAGTAAAGCCAAGTTAACTCATTGTCATGACTAAGAAGGATCCATGCTTACTTTTTCATTTTCATGTTTTAAACTTGTTTAAATCTTGGTCAAACCTAGGATTTGACCAAGATTCAAATGGTCATAAAAAATCAAACAAAATCAAGAAAATCAAAAACCAAACCACATAGTCTTCTTATGTAATATACTAAGCATTCAAGTTGATCAACGAAGTCTAGACATATTCAAACCAGAAAAATCATGTATCTACCCCTAACCCTAAACGTTGTCTTATGAAGTCAAGCATGAAGAGAAGAAGTGGTTTTGGGTTTCAAACATGGAAATTTCAAAAACCCACCCAAAAGCTTCATTTTGGAGTGACTAAGAAGGATCCAAGCTTACTTTTTCATTTTCATGTTTCAAACTTGTTTAAATCTTTGTCAAACCTAGGATTTGACCAAGATTCAAATGGGCATAAAAATTCAAAAAAGAAATCAAAAAAATGAAACACCAAAGCACATAAACTTCTTATGTCATATAGTAATTAAGCATTCATGTTGATCAACAAAGTCTATATATATTTAAACAATAAAAATCATGTATATATACCCCCAAACCCAAAACCACTTCTCTTCACATGCTTGACTTCATAAGACAGAGTTTAGGGGTTAGGGGTATAGATACATGATTTGTCCGGTTTGAATATGTCTAGACCTTGTTTATCAACTTGAATGCTTACTATGTGATTTGGTTTTTCATTTTTCTGTTTTTTAATTATTTTTCTGCCCATTTGAATCTTGGTCAAATCCTAGGTTTGAACAAGATTTAGACAAGTTTAACACGTGAAATTAAACGAATAAGTAAGCATTGATCCTTCTTAGTCACTCCAAAATGTACCAATTGATAGTGTTAACTTTGCTTCATGGAAAAAATAATGTCATGTAAATGAGTTAACTTGGATTTCCTACCCTTGAATCCATAGGAAAATTTGTTCTAATGCACTATAATAATCAACCGAGTTTTTACACCAACAGTTCTGTCACTTACGTGTGGTGCCCACGCGTGTGGTCCCACACTTGAGTGAGCACAAGTCACGTGCAATAGGTACGCCAACTCCCAGCCATCTTCTTTGTCAAGAGAAGACGCATCAGATGCGTATTGGAAGTCTGTGGGTCCTTCCGGATCCTTCGGTTGTCCCTCTCACAAAAAAAACAAATCTCTCTCATTCTCTCTGCTTGACTGCTCGCTCGCTCGTCGCCTCCTGCGCACCAACAAACAACAAGTCAACACCAGAAAAAGAATATACACCATCAATAAGAGGGGCCCTGTGACTGCTCTCCCTTCTTCTCCTTCCGAGTGATTCCTCTTCCTCCGAGTTTCACTCGACGGGCAAACACACATGTGCTGCATAGTAATAATAAAAAAGTAAAAGAATCGACTACGAATCTATTATTAAATAGGTTATAAACTAGGGTTTTCCCCAGTACTACAGATCAAGTTGAAAAAAAAATCCAACTACGGGGTTTGATTTTGGCCTACAAATAAAAAATTAAATAAGTTGAACTAGTATTCCTCTAAAAAATCATTTTGGTTTGCATTGTTTGATAATTTTCATAGCTAGAGTGCATCACAATTTTTTGATTTCATGCTTTGCTTTGCCAATTTTGATTTTTCTAACCACCTTCTCTTTGATTTCAAATTTAGGTCAAACTATCGGTGCCTACTATGTGTTCTACTTGAATGCAGCATGCGCACATGATATGTTTTGCCATTGTTTTGGGCTTCCACACATCTTGGGGCATCCAAGTATTTAAGTTACCTTGTTTTTTAATTGTAATTCATGTACCCTTTCCTCCCAATTAAATTTTGGTTTTACATTTTTAATTTTTTTAAATTTTTATGCCCATCTCGATGTCATATAGTTAGCATTTAAGTTGATAAACAAGGTCTAGACATATTCAAACCGAAAAATCATGTATCTACCCTAACCCAAAACTCGTCTTATCAAGTCAAGCACGAAGAGAAGTCGTTTTGGGTTTCAAACATGGAAATTTCAAAACCCTCCAAAAGCTTCATTTTGGAGTGACTAAGAAGGATGGAGGCTTACCTTTTCATTTTCATGTTTTAAACATGTTTAAATCTTGGTCAAACCTATTATTTGACAAAGAATCGGATGGGCTTAAAATTTCAAAAAAATCAAAAAATGAAAAACCAAAGCACATAGTCTTCTTATGTCATATATATATTACACATTCAAGTTGATAAACAAGGTTTGGACATATTCAAACCAAAAAATCATGTATCTACCCCCTAACGCTAAACTCTGTCATATGAAGTCAAGCATATGAAGAGAAGTGGTTTTGGGTTTCAAACATGGAAATTTCCATGCTTGAAACCAAAAACCACTTCTCTTCATGCATGCTTGACTTCATAAGACAGAGTTTAGGGTTAGTGGTAGATACATGATTTTCCTGGTTTATGTGTAGACCTTGTTTATCAAATTAATTGAATGCTTACTATATAACATAAGAGAAGACCTTGTTTTTTTTTGAATTTTTATACCCATTTGAATCTTTGTCAAATCCTTGGTTCCACCAAGATTTGAATAAGTTAAAAACATGAATATGAAAAAGTAAGCATGTATGCTTCTTAGTCACTTCAAAATGAAGCTCTTGGGAGGGTTTTTGAATTTCCATGTTCGAAACCAAAAACCACATATCTTCATGCTTGACTTCATGAAACAAAGTTTAGGGTTAGGGGTAGATACATGCATGATTTTTCGTGTTTGAATATGTCTAGAACTTGTTTATCAACTTAATTGAATGCCTACTATATAACATAAGAAGACCTTTTTTGTTTTTTTTTTAATTTTTATACCCATTTGAATCTTGGTCAAATCCTAGGTTTCACCAAGATTTGAATAAGTTTAAAACATGAATATGAAAAGTAAGCATGCATGTATGCTTCTTAATTAATCACTTCGAAATGAAGCTCTTGGGAGGGTTTTTGAAATTTCCATGTTTGAAACCAAAAACCACATATCTTCATGCATGCGCTTGACTTCATGAGACAGAGTTTAGTGTTAGGGGGTAGATACATGATTTCTCTCGTTTGAATATGTTTGAAACCAAAAACCACATATCTCTGGTTTGCCCGCACTTAGAAATGATATTTGCATCACTTATCATATGTTTGCCCATTTGAATCTTGTCAAATCCTAGATTTGACCAAGATAATTTAAACAAGTTTAAAACATGAAAATGAAAAGGCAAGCTTGTATCCTTCTTAGTCACTCTAAAATGAAGTTTGGGGAGGTTTTGAAATTTCCATGCTTGAAACCAAAAACCACTTCTCTTCATGCTTGACTTCATAAGACAGAGTTTGGGGATATATAGGGGTAGATACATGATTTTTCTGGTTTGATATGTCTAGACCTTGTTTATCAACTTAATTGAATGCTTACTATATGACATAAGAAGACTATATGCCTTGATTTTACATTTTTTTTAAATTATGCCCATTTGAATCTTGGTCAAATCCTAGGTTTGACCATGATTTAAACAAGTTTAAAACATGAATATGAAAATTAAGCATGTATCCTTCGTAGTCACTCCAAAATAAAGCTCTTGAGAGGGTTTTTGAAATTTCCATGTTTGAAACCAAAAAACCACGTACTTCTCTTCATGCTTGACTTCATAAGACAGAGTTTGGGGTTAGGGGTAGCTTGATACATGATTTTTCTCGTTTGAATATGTCTAGACCTTGTTATCAACTTAATTGAATGCTTACTATATATATGACATAAGAAGACTATGTGCCTTGATTTTCCATTTTTTGTTTTTTCTGAATATTTATGCCCATTTGAATCTTGGTCAAATCCTACGTTTGACCATGATTTAAACAAGTTTAATAAACATGAATATGAAATTTCCATGATTTATACCAAAAACCACTTCTCTTCATGCTTGACTTCATAAGTTAGGGTTTAGGGATATATAGGGGTAGATTCATCATGATTTTTCTGGTTTGAATATGTCTAGAGCTTGTTTATCAACTTAATTGAATGCTTACTATATGACATAAGAAGACTATGTGCCTTGATTTTCATTTTTTAAATTATGCCCATTTGAATCTTGGTCAAATCCTAGGTTTGAGCAAGATTTAAACAAGATTAAAACATGAAAATGAAAAATTAAGCCTTGATCCTTCCTATTCACTCCAAAATGAAGCTTTTGGGAGGGTTTTTGAGATATCCAGGTTTGAAACCAAAACCACTTCTCTCCATGCATAGTTTAGGGTTAGGTGTAGATACATGAATTTTTGGTTTATAGTAAGCATTCAAGTTGATAAACAAGGTTTAGACATATTCAAACTAGAAAAATCATGTATATACCCCCTAAGGCTAAACTCTGTGATATATATGAAGTCAAGCATATAAGAGGAATGGTTTTGGGTTTCAAACATGGAAAATTCAAAAACCCTCCCAAAAGCTTCATTTTTTGAGTGAATAAGAAGGATCCAGGCTTACTTTTTCATTTTCATGTTACTGACTTGTTTAATTCTTGGTCAAACCTAGGATTTGACCAAGATTCAAATAGGCATAAAAATTCAATAAAGAATTCAAAAAATGAAAAACCAAAGCACATAATTAAGCTTCTTAAGTTATAGTAAGCATTCATGTTGATCAACAGAGTCTATACATATTTAAACATTAAAAATCATGTATATACCCCAACCCTAAACTCTGTCTAATGAAGTCAGGACGAAGAGAAGTGGTTTTTGCTTATTTTTTGAATTTTTATGCCCATTTGAATCTTGGTCAAATCCTTGCAGGTTTGACCAATATTTAAACAAGTTTAAAACATGAAAATGAAAAGTAAGTGTGGATCCTTCTTATTCACTCCAAAATGAAGCTTTTGGGAGGTTTTTTTAAATTTTCCATGTTCGAAACCCAAAATGATATCTCTCCGTGCTTTACTTCATAAGACAAAGTTTAGGGGTAGGGGGTAGATACATGATTTTTCTGGTTTGAATATGTCTAGACCTTGTTTATCAACTTGAATGCTTATTATGTGACATCAAAAGACTATGTGTTTAGTTTTTTTGAATTTGTTATGCCCATTTGAATCTTGGTCAAATCCTAGGTTTGACCAAGATTTAAACTAGTTTAAAACATGAAAATGAAAAGTAAGCCTGGATTCTTCTTAGTCACTCCAAAATGAAGCTTTTGGGAGGTTTTTTAAATTTCCATGTTTGAAACCCAAAACCACTCCTCTTAATGCTTGACTTCATAAGACAGAGTTTAGGGTTAGGGG
This sequence comes from Lolium multiflorum, assembly GCA_030979885.1. Lineage (NCBI taxonomy): Eukaryota > Viridiplantae > Streptophyta > Magnoliopsida > Poales > Poaceae > Lolium > Lolium multiflorum. Next base: position 48,620,627 of record CM061752.1, on the reverse strand, counting down.
CCAAGTATATACATGATTTTTCTTGTTTAAATATGTCTAGACTTTGTTTATCAACTTGAATGCTTACTATATGACATCAAAAGACTATGTGTTTGGTTTTGATTTTTTGAATTTGTTATGTCCATTTGAATCTTGGTCAAATCCTAGGTTTGACCAAGATTTAAACCAATTTAAAACATGAAAATGAAAATGAAAGCCTGGATTCTTCTTAGTCACTCCAAAATGAAGCTTTTGGGAGTTTTTTCAATTTCCAATGTTTGAAACCCAAAACCACTTTTCTTCATGCTTGACTTCATAAGACAGAGTTTAGGGTTAGGGGGTATATACAATATTTTTCTGGTTTGAATATGTCTAGACTTTGTTGATCAACTGTAATGCTTACTATATGACATAAGAAGCTTATGTGCTTTGTTTTTTTTTATTTCTTTTTTGAATTTTTATGCCCACTTGAATCCTGGTCAAATCCTTTGTTTGACCAAGATTTAAACAAGTTAAAACATGAAAATGAAAAAGTAAGCCTGGCTCCTTCTTAGTCATGAAAATGAGTTAACTTGGCTTTCCAACCCTTGAATCCATAGGAAACTTTGTACTAATGCAGTATAATAATCACCCGAGTTTTTACACCAACAGGTCTGTCACTTACGGTAGGCAGGCAAAATACCCGATCAATCCGGGCGGTGGCTGTTAAGGACCCGATCGCATTTCTTGCTTTCAGACCGGGGTCTACCATGTAAGAAGTTTGTTCCTTTTGGATGCATCACTCGTATTTGCAAGTTTTTGGGGGTCCCGCAAATTCAGGGTAGCATCATGCCCCCTTCCCACGCCAACACAAACAGAGTTCAACACAACCTAATTAAGCAAGGTTCAACACAGACATAGTTCAACAACCCCTAATTAAGCTAATAGGTTCACCACAAACGCTGCTGAGCAGCAAACATAAACAGAGTTCAACAAAAGATGCTGCTTTTGAAGCAGTAGGAGAGACAAACATGCACAACAGTTACGGAGTATATTTACCATCTTCTTCCTGTCGCCTCCTCCCGGGTTCTTCTGCTTCTTGCTGCCCATACCTTTAATCTTTGGTGGCTTGGGCTTGGGAGGAGGCACACGACCGGTCTCGATAGCTTGGTTCAATTTCTTCCTTAGGAATAGCCCATAGGCCATGTGGTTGGCTATGAAGCCGGATCGGTTAACAGTTTCCCCAACTTTGAGACAACCGGACCCACCGGCTTCGGCATGCTGCAGGACGCTTCGAAAGTCAACCTTTATGCTCTTTGTGCAGAAGGGGCAGCTGTTCCTGGCACCAGGGGTTCACTCCAATACTTGTCGAACTTCCCCGCCTTAAGCTTGTTGAGAGTGGCCTGGCCTTCCTATGACGCGACTCGACATCGCTGTCAACCTCATCATCAGTAGCAATCTGATACATGCCAAATAAACAGGTGAAGCAAATATGTAGCAGTTGCAACTAATAATGAATATGAATCTAAAAAGATTCTGACGCTAATTCAAAACCCTATAGCGCAAAAAAAAGAGGGAGAGACCATAGAGCAAATCGATACAGGGCTATGTTAAATAAGGGAGAGAGGTGAATCGGATGTGAAGCAAATATGTAGCAGTTGCAACTAATACTGAATATGAATCTAAAAAGATTCTGACGCTAATTCAAAACGCTATAGCGCAAAAAAAAGAGGGAGAGACCATAGCGCAAATCGATACAGGGCTATGTTGAATAAGGGAGAGAGGTGAATTGGAACATACTTCCTCCCCCTCGTCGACGATATTCTCGTCGAAGGTCGGCGGCGGTTCAAAGATGAGTTCAACCTCGTCCTCGTCATCTAGGGGATGCTTCTCAAGAGAGTGGATCCATCTACCAACAGCATCAGATGCCGATGAGCGACCGATGGCCCGACCTTCGGCAATGGCCTCCGCTTCGTCTTTGGCATCCGCTGCGGCAATGATCGCCGCCGTTGCGGCCATGCGTCGTGCTCGCGGCTCTGGACGCCTCCTCGCGGCTAAGGCCAGCCGCGCGGCTTTCGCTTTCGCTGCGTTGACGGCGTCGGTTGGGCTCTCCATCGGTGGAATGGGAAGGGAAGAGAGGGTTTTTCCTAGTCCGTGGAGAGAGGGAGAAGTGTGGACGTGAAATGGATAACTGACGATATTTCAAGATTTGGGAGACATAGCACGAACCGGCAGATGACAGCGCGTGGGTGCATTACCTCATACTGCCTCTGTCCTAGAAAGAGCGTACGTGTGGGTTTTCAAGGCATATTAAGGATTTTATTATTACATTGGGAAACTGTCATCGACCATCACTTTCCTCTTCAACTTTTCCACCTCCAATGATCTAAATGCATGTAGTAAATAAGAAAACCATATTATGCTAAATACTACTACCTCCATCCCAAAGCGTAAGGCTTATATTATTTTTAGAAGCTCAAACTATGTCAAGGTAAACTAAGATTTTACCAAAAATCATTATCATGCAAAATACAAAATTAATATCAATACATAGACAACGATTTTTTTGGTATGGTATCTACAAAATATTATATTAGTTGATAGATTGTTCTAAATTTTCGTCAACCTTTACTTGCTTTGACTCTTAAAAAAAGACTTAAGCTTTGTGATGGAGGTAGTACGTACTAGTCGTGAAGAAACTATATCCCTCGTGATGAGAAAGAAATATTTTTTACTACCACTCTTTTGTGGACAAATTTTGAAGTGCATTGCAAAACGAGAAGTACACTCTTTTATGGACAAATTTTAACTCTACACCCATTATTTCAGGATGGAGGGAGTATAACCCAACTTGTTTTTTTCTTCTGGGCACTACACTGCTTTTTCCCTGTGCAATGCTTGGTTCTACCCTTTTTCTCAATGTAATGGTCACTTTAAGTCATTTTTTCCCACACACATTTATTTTGTACTTCTCTACAGTGTTGACCGTGCTACTACTATTTGTGTTAGTGCGCCAAAAACAAAATGTTATTTTTTAAGTGCCAAATTAATCTAGGGCGTTGGTTGTGAATCGGTGAACAAAAAAGAGATAGCCCAAAAGAGGAACACACCAAGGTACAAAAACTAGTATATATGCATGTTTCTATGTACATATATATGACCCTGGGTTTGTAGATAAAAAACATTCATATATGCGCTTACTATTAATATACATAAGTTTATGCTGATTCTCTTGGTTTAGGTATATATATGGTTAGGCATCACTACTAATTCAGAAAAAACAAAAATGTAACTCTTCAAGTGAAGTCATTTTAAGTGACCTAACAACTAAAATTCATATATAGGATTTGTATAGGAATTATGTAGGATTTAGATCACATGTGAATTTTCCCCACACTAGTTGTTTGATTCATAGGAACATATCCTATAGGAATCTTGCAGTGCAAATCCTATAAGAATAAAACATTAGGTCATACCTCATGGAAAATTTCCTTTGGCACAATCAAACACAACTCATCTTCCTATATGATTCAACTAGCCATTAAATCTCAATCCTATGTTTTCCATATTTCTATGGTTTTCCCATCCTATGAATCAAAGGAGCCTTAGGGCTTATATCTTTTTTAGAAAGGCAAACTATGTTAAGATTGGCCAAGTTTTACGAAAAACCTTTAACATGCAAAATACAAAGTTGAGTCATTTCGTTTGAATCGGAGGGAGTACATTTGACGTTATGGTACTATTTGACAGCTGCCACTGTATTTTTTTTCGAACCAAACTTCCCCCTTCATGAAGCTTTTATTTTAGCTTCAGTGACTTGATACATCCATATATCTAGACAAAGTTGAGTCAATTCATTTGAATCAGAGGGAGTACATTTGACTATATGGGTATTGTTTGACAACTGCTTGGCACTGTCTTCTTTTTTGAACCAAACTGCCCCCTTCACGAAGCTTTTATTTTGGGATAGAGCTTCACCGACTTGATACTTCCAAGTTTCACAGTGACTTGGTGCCACCATCCACCATCCATCTCAGATCCAATGTATGCGATCGACTTAGAATTTAAACTAAATAATTATTATAATTGCTCGAAATATTTCAAGAACTTCCAGTTAATCGTGCATATTTCGATTTATATTTTGGTGAAGTTTCATTCGATTTGAATCAAAGGTTTGTGAGCAAATATATACTCCCTCCGGTTCATATTAATTGACTCTAATATGGATGTACTAGACACATTTTAGTTCTAGATACATCCATATTGAAGTCAATTAATATGAATCAGAGGGAGTATTTAGTTTAAACTAGTGCTCGTATACGTAAAAAGCTCTTTAATCACAAGCTAATCGTCCGAGTGGGATGAAATATTCACAGATTTTAGAACAAGGCATCTACATTTTACTGGATTTTTTTCATAATTTTTGTTTTTAGGTTCGAAATAAGAGATTAGTTTGGAACGTTGGATCTCAAATGGTTGGTAGATGGTGGCACCAAGTCACAATGAGATTTGGAGACTTCAAGTCACTGCAGCTCTGTCCTTTTATTTTGACAAACTGCAGAGCCGCTGGTGCATCTATGCTTGCGTACGGCCGACGCCGATTCTTAGCAAGGAAGTTCTTCCTATAAGTAGTAGTATCCATACTCCACTCCAAGGCATGTATAAAAAAAGAACCCATCCCGTTCTCGTTTTCCCGATCACTCTTCTCCGAAGATGGAGGAGGCCCTCTTCTTGTGCCCCCTCTGCCTGCTGCCCTTCAAACCCCCCATATCCAAGGTCGCTCCCTTCCGATTTCATTCTTAGGTTCACCCGTGAGAAATGTCAATGACAACTGATGCCACGTACGTTGTTCCGTGCAGGTGCAAGGGCGGCCATATGGGCTGCCGGCGCTGCGTCGGCGAGCTTGCGCCGAACCCGTGCAAGAAGTGCGAGCAGCCGGCGTGGTTGCCGCCGTCGAACCGATCTGGGCCAAGATTGCCACCGTCGAATCGATCGGGGCAATGGTCAAGTGCGTGGCTGCCGAGCTTGGTCGCCTCCACGAGTCCTACAAGCACTATATCGCGTGCCCGCATGGTCCGTGCGGCTGCACGAGGCCATCAATACCGGCTGCAGCTTCACCGGGCCGCGGGAGCTCCTGGTACACCTCCAAGCATCCCACTCCATCCCAGTGTTTACGTTCCAGTATGGCATACCCGCCTGGTGCATAGTTCGTGTTCCGGTACAACCGGGGACACCGTTCATCGGCAGGGGGAAGAAGACGGTAGCGTGTTCGCCATCACCGTTGGAGCGCTCGGCCCGACCACCATTGTGTCCTGTGTGTGCATCGGGTCGGCCGCGTGCTTGTTTCCGATGTACAAGGCGCAGCTGTTGGTGATTGGTCCGCCGCCGGCGACGGCTGGGACCAGTGACCTCTCGACGGACACCTTGATGGCGGTAATCGAGCCGACGAGCTCCCCGACGCCTAGCTCGATCATGTTGCAGCAGCTCACTTCTTTCCTGGCGGTGCCCCCGTACGTGGCGAATGGAGGGCGCGTGTGTTGCCTATCTGCGTTTGCATCAACAAGAAGGTTATACAATAATCTTCGTTTAGTCATACTGCAATGTAGTTACTCGAAGATCAGAGGGAGTAGTTTAGTTCGAAGTAGGGTTCGTTTGGATGTATTTTGGAATTGTATAGTAGTACTACTACTCCAGAACTATTACTAGCTAGTTGGAGTGCTAGAATGCAGCTCGGAGTATTATAGTATTTTGGCAGTACTACTAGTTATGTATGTGACTGCAAATTCAAACTAAAATGTAGTATTTCTTGCTAATGTTGTTCTTTTGGAGTCATCATTTTTTTCTGAACGTGTTAACTATGCTATTGTCTAAGGATTCGTTTAGATTTCTTTGGTTGAATTCATATTTCGTCTCTTCCTAATTTGGCAAACTGCACTGTCATGGGCATTCTTACAAGGTCGCTGAAGTTTCAAAGTTTCTTAATGTATATTGCGTAGGGTGTACCCCTTAACATGGATCTGTTGCATTTTTGGGTTGTATTTTTTTTTTTTGGCAATTTTCAGGACCATAAAATAGCACACCTTCAGTTGAAATTTGAATTAGTGGCCGATACTAGCATGGAGTAGTGAAGTTTTTTTGTACTCCCTCGGTCCCACCAAAAGTGTCTCACCTTTGTTAAAATTTAGATGGATAGATGTATTTTTTTTACAAAGTTGAGACAACTTTGGTGGGACGGAGCCACGGAGTCGTAGTTGATGGCGAGAAGGTTGATGCCTTGCTAGGTTGGTGTACGTTGCAAAAAGAACAAGGTTGGTGTGTATTTGTTTTATTTGTTCACCATAATACTGACATGGCCATCGATTTGATTAGACAACACAAGCCTGGGATGTTTCACTTATTTATTGTAGGAAGCACGATTAATGTTCTGTAATGATGGGGCTACTCCTATAGTCCGTCTGGCTCCTACTCGGGTGTCGGGTCGGCACACTCTCCTCTTTTTTTGAACACATTCACACTCTCCTCTTTTTTTGAACACATTCACACTCTCCTTTTTTTGAACACATTCACACTCTCCTCGAAACTGCAGAGGCAGTATATGAGCGTCTCGGTTCACCTCCGTCGTCTATCCCCACTCCGCCCATCTTCCATAGCACGCGCCTGCGTCTCCGCCATGGCGCTTTCGCATCCTATCCAGCAGTGCCCAGTTTGAGAGCCTCTGTTCTCCAACTCAAACCCCCACCTGCCGCCATTGATCGCCATCTCTCTCCCAAAGTTCGAATCAGTAGATCTCCCAAGAAAATACCAACCCCATTGTACCACCTGCCTCATTGCGATGGCGAAATCGAGCAGGGTCTGTGGATCTGGGCTGTTTCACAAGGTGTTTACGGAAGGCCCCCTTGAAGTGCTCATCAGCCAGTGCGACGCCATCACCGCCGCGTCCCTAGTCGGTTCCTCCAAAAGTATTCTTCAGCCAAAACATGCCACTCTGCCTGCTTCTCAGCCGTTTGGCCTTCCGTGTGTTCTCTGTTGTGACCGGCGGATAAACCATGGGCGGTGTTCAAGGAGGATTTGCCGGTGCACAGCAAGTGCAAACTACTGCCGCTGGACAGGTTCTCCTATGATGGCCTAATGCCACACGGTAAGGATGAGGAGCGGGCAGGCGCCAATGGAGATTGGATCGCCATGGTTGGCCCCGAAGGCAAGTGGAACCTCCTCAATGTCTACACTCATCGCAAGATTAAGCTTCCATCTTTGAGGAACAAGTTGGAAACCACACACAATCCACTTATATTCGAGTATCAGCGTTCTGCTATTCAACTGCAGAAGATAGCTATTTGCCAAGTTCCTACAGCTGCTAGGGGGTATCAAGATTTCTCCCTTGTCGCAATCTTCGACTTTGCAATTGCCTACCTCCATGGCGAATATCCTCGTGCATGGATATTTCTTGAAAACCAGTAGTACGGCGCCATATACTGCGATGCAATTATACATAACGGACTTGTGTTCGCCATACCGAGCTTGGAAATGTTTATGCATGGGATCCTAATCAATTTGGTAACATTTCCTCCCTATCTTTTTTATATACGTAACTTATATAGTATTTCACCTCTTATTTGTTGAACTGTCTTGGCATCTTTTGGCTTAAAGGAATTCCATAGGCGCACACCATAACCCTCTTGTGGTATGGACATATATAGAATTTAACATCTATAGGAATTTTAGTATGGTCTAATGTGCATGTTGTTCCTTAGGAAAAAGGCCCCTAGTAATTAAGTTTCTTTATTATTACTCCCTAGAAAATTTAAGGTAGAGTAGAAATAGAATCAATAAAGGTGCCATGCAATATTGATAAAGACTTTCATTTGTTTATATTCCCCCGGTTCTAGAGAATAAGGAGTACTATATTCAAACCATCTAAAATTTGGACCAATATTTTCGGGAACATGTTTTCAATCCATATGAAGTTTTACCAAGATGTTCGAAATATATTTCAAACCATCTTATGTTCGACCATGATTTTATAAAGTACTAGTATTGGCATCCCAATATCAAATCAATATCACTAGTAGATAAATCATGAAATATATTTTCATGTGACGTGTTCTTTCCTTTTTCAAGGTCCTATAGTGCTCCCTGCTCCATTCATTCCGTGGACGGCTGGATTTGATGACGATGATGATTTTGACTCTAATAGTCGTACGTGGTGGCTGGCAAGATCTCAAGATCGTTCTAGACTTCTCCTGGTCTATGCACGTGGCGTAATGGATTTTGGCGCTGACGGTGCTCCAACTCATTATGATAGTACCCCTTCTGTCCATTGCGGTCGCGCTGTTCACAGCTATTCGGGGTATACCTGCATTGTATTCTCGAATGACACTAGTCGGTTACTTCCAGCCAACCCGTGGGAAAGGGTTACTAATCTTGGAGACTATTCTATGTTCCTTGGGTTGAACTATCCGATTTTCATGCTAGGTGGTGCAACATTTCCCCCAGGATATTTGACAAGAAGAAACTGCATCTACACCACGCCTCAGGCCATTGGCTCTCACTTTGACACATCACATCAAGAAATTTTCCGCTTCAGTCTAAATGGCGAAGACCACCAAAGCATATCTTTCTCAAGCAGCGGTCCAGGGGCCAACTGGCATACGGGGTTTTGGTTCATCCCAAGCTACACCAACGCGCTGGACTGAACAAAGACAATCAGAGTTAGGGATATTTATGTAATAGTAGGATCATACTACTAGCTAGCTCAGTTGGTCTTGACTCCTATTTAACTATTTATAGCTAATGTACTTAGGTGATAAATTTATGCTATTTGCATGAACCCAGGCGTTTCTTTTAATTTGATCAAATACGGTCTATACACATGCATGGTTGTTTGGCTGTTTCAGTGTCCCTAGAGGCATACATATATACTGTTATTTAGCAATCTTTATTACAGTACAAAGGTCTTAACCTCATGGTTCACAGAAAGTATAAACGTAGATCAACCATCTAAACATAGAAGACATTCTAGTGTATGATTCTTACATATACACATCAACATCCTATCGGAAAATCTTAATGTGAATTGTACTGGCTGTACAAACCCGTGCATCATTCTCTAGCCGGTTGCACCCAAAAACCAAATCGTGGTACTTCATAGTTGACTGTATGTAGGACAACATACAGATCCAATGCGAAGCCATGGGTATCACCTGCATGACAGAACCATATTTCACATGGTTGGAGACTTGGAGGTACTCCATATGGCATTTAAAATCATTCCTTGTCCTTCATATGGCCCTAAAAATAGTACAGTTGGATTTGTGGGTTTTAATTTTTTATTAACACACTCAATTGATTGCCCAAACATTGATTAATAATATTATTAAGGGGTGTGATGTTGAAAGCCATAAGAACAATGTGCCAAACAATCTTTGCTAGCGGACGGTAAATGTATACCCATCAGAAATAATCAGCAGACGTGCATGTTTCTTTGGTCAGAATAACTGCTGCACCATCTTAAAAGTAAATGGCATGACCATTTATTTGATTTGATAGCGTGCAGCTAGATGGCGTACATTACTATCTCTACTTCCTTGGTCGCCCAAATCTGGAGTAAAAGCAAATCCTGGTGATTCATTTGACAAGACAACACAGATGCGTCCAAATTTCTCTGTCCATATTATTATAATCTGGAGTGCGTTGCCTCGTTGCCTTCCAAGAGAAGCTGCATTCCTTGCCAAAAAAGAGAGAGAGGCTGTATTTATAACTATCTCACCGGCCGCCACTAGTACAAACCATCACTCCCTCTCCACCTCCACCTCCATCTCTTCCCTAGTAGCTCCACCTCCATATCGGCGACGGACCACAATCGCGGCTTCGACTTCCTCTTCGACGGCGGCGGCGACAGAGGCGTGAGGCACCTTCTCCGGCGCATCACTCATCCTCGTCCCGCGGCAACAATGGCTGTATGTGAAATCACCATACCCTTTTGTATGGTAGAGATGATGATGTGCGGATAAAATTTTATTGGCGGTTGCTCATCCTTGTTTGAATATTTGGTGTAGATTCACATCTAGGGCAGGGTGTCAAGCGTGGGTAGCGGGCTAGCTAGTTTCAGTGCGAGTGCTTTAAATCTGCTCTAATCTCAACCACTATTTGCTCTAATTTTCTGCTTTGCGGGACGATTCGCGGACGCCGCTTGCAACCCTAATCTAGGGTATTGATCCTAGTTTAGTAGACTAGGATTTACATGCCAATTTGTTTTTAGACTAATCCGGATATTTGTCAATACTACTAGAGTACGTACTTCTTCCGTTTGTATTTAATTGACTCTAGTTGAAAGCATCGTCAGTTCATCTCTCCCTCGCGTCGACTAATTAAAACCGAACAGAGGGAGTATTAGAATCCTTGTGCATCCGTACTACCGTAAGGTATTGCGTTGTTGCAGAGGCTCGTGTAATCAATATCTTTCGATATTAATATACGGAGTACTCACTTTATCAGAAAATAAATTAGTAATCCATGTTCAAACTTGCTAGTTTGATCGACGTTTGATGATGATTTGTGAGGCCATGTATGGGCCTAGTTTGTTTCCTTTGCTTGGTGGTCAGTAGGCTGATGATTTTTTTTTGCTTGGTCGATCTGTGGTCGTTCCATGGCCACTGCTGATTAATCATTACTAGAATCAACAATTTTTTGCTTGTCTGGTGATTGGAATTGTATGCGCTCTTCTGAAGAGCACCATCGCATGATGATTAGTCTTAATGGAGATGCAGATGTCGATCAAGAGGGAGAAACATATCTTGATCATGCATTTCTCACGAGATTACTTGGTGATTGGAAGTAGAATCCACAATTTGTTGTGCAAACTTCTCAACATATGCATATATTCGTTGAATTGGCTTTATGTGATCAATATTACTTCTTATTGCAGATGGATGGAGGGGAAAGAGCGAAAAACCGATACTTAGTGAAATGACTTCTCATTCTGTGACTTCCGATATCCTAGATGACAAGGTAAATATATAGAACGATGATTCGTAGGTGATGAAAGCAGAATCCACAATTTGCCGTGCAAACTTCTCAACATATGCATTTATTTGATTAATTAGTTTTATGTGATCAATAGTATTACTTATTCAGATGGACGTAGGGGAAGGAACGAAAAAGCGGATGCTATGTGAAATGACTTCTAAATCCGTGTGTTCTGATATCCCAGATGACAAGGTAAACATATGGACCGACGCTTGTTTTGTCGCTGCCCCTGTTAGATGGCTAGATGCTCTGGTCTAATTTCTGTTCATGTGCTTATTATTGCAGAAACATAGAGTTGAAGAAAACTCTATATTGTCTGATGACAAAGGTGAAATGGCATGCCAGTCTTTTAAACCTCCGACGCCACCTTGTTTACTGTCTATGGAGACTGATGCAGCTGGACCTGGTACTGATGAGCCTATACGTGGCATCATCGTGCCACATGAAGAAGGTTGTGGATTGGGTTTACCCCCTGCTGAAGAAACTGGTGGTGGCTGGAGCTGCTAGTGTAGAGCCTTTAGTGAACGGTGTCGTGCCACGGAATTCTGAACTAGAGCAAGACGGTTTACCTATTGTCAAGACCGATGTAACTGGTGCTGATGCTGGAGTTGCTACTGATGATCCTGCACCCGAAGTTGCCACGCCACCGAAGGAGGTTTTGTATTGGTAGAACCCGTCATGACTATGCCCACAGTACTGGTGGTGGACCTGGAGCTGGTATGGTAGAGCCTCTAGCGAAAGGTGTCGTGGAGAATCCTCGAAGTGGATATTGGTGGTTTACCCTTGTAGATACTGGTGGTCTACCTGGAGCTGGTATTGTAGAGATTTCAGCAACAGTGCTGTCCCACCCAACTCCTATGAATGGAGCATGTACCTGATGTGCCTTCTGTAGAACCTGATGCACCTGTAAGTAGTGGTGATGATTCCGCTGAATCTGATCAAGAAGGATCTGCATCTCGAGGACAAGATGTCAGCCTGTCATTCACTGAACCCGAGCTGAAGTCGCAACGGTAGCTTATATGGCACTGACTGTCCTTCAAGCTCTAAAGATCCAGATTGGGTGGTTCAGGACCAGCTACTCCAAGCCATTGTCACTACAAAAGACCAACCAGCATGCTTCGTTATCTCCGCATACTGTTTGACAAGTGAAGCACTGCAACCGGCGCATTGTTCAATCCCATCGCATGGAGAGAGGAGCTATGTTTATGTCAAGATGATTCATGCTGATTTGGTAAGGTTCCATGATAAGATGTATGGGTGGGGTGAGGCAAGAGCCACATTTTGCAAAGCATTCACACAGTCTTCGCTCTTGAGCCAGACCCCATGGATGCTTACCCAGTGGTGCAGCTGTCCCGACTTGATATATGTTTTATGATTAGTATGCTGTCGTGGAACTGTGATGTGGAGCTACCTTTCTTATGGTTTCTAGGCTTTTGGTTTCAACATGTATTATGGAGCTTACCTTAGGACTTTCGCATGCGTTTGCTGTTGACCTGTAATGTTTGTGGTTGGTTGTCTAATCTACTTGGCACAATCACATTGCAAAGGCAAATGTTCCTTTTCTCTTTAATTGTTATTATGACTTATGTGTTATAACCAGGCAAGAATATGCAAACTTGGTTCTCTGACCGATATATATGTACATACAACTTTTGTTCACATAATAACACTTACACGGGAAAAGAGTAGCTTTCTGTACAAACACCAAACCACAAAAGGGTAACAACACAATATCCAAACTAGGTACGGCACCCGTTGAGCATACATGACTTTTGTCGTAAAATCACGTTAACCAACACTAGCAGCATCTTGTTCTTTGCAAGGTGCTATGCTTATCTAATCCCAATACACAACCTACTTCGGTGGCACGATGATGTCGTGCAGGTTCACCAGCACCAACTCTCTTGCATCAGTCTCCATTGAAGGTACGCCACTCTGCAGTAGACACCATTAGCAATGCAAGCTGAAGGTGTTCTTATCCTCATATCAGGATCACATAATACAGGTGTCAAGCTTCATGCACTAGCCAACACAATCAAAAGTCCGAACTAGGATCGCTAGGAAAAAAACATGAAGATCCTTTTATCGAATCCCACGCCGAACATCTTTTTCACTAATTAGGTAAGCTCTCCGACAAACATATTACAGCAACTCTAGCAGTGGCTCTATATTTTGGCGCTTTGATGCTGCGCATGGAGCCGGCAATAGCTTCACCGGAAGCTGCAAACTGTGGCGGCCAAATGCAGGGCTGAAACAGCGTATTTAAGAGGCGCTATAATGCAGCGCCAAAAACAGAATATAATGAAAAATAGAGTGCAGAAAACAGAAGATCAAATAAAGACTAGAAATAGACATAAAATAGGAGAAAATGAGCTTGATAGATACTCCGTAGTTCATATTTGTACAAAGTAGTGCGATAAAACTAAACTAAAACTCGACATCTGACGAGTCAGGTGTCGTGCCCGACACCGGATCCGACGAGAAGAGGTCAATCCAACGGGGATCGTCCTCGCCAATGGTGGTCGGCCCGGCGAGCTGCGCTTCGATGAAGGCCCGCTCGTCGCCTTCTCCGCCCTCCGTTGTGCGCGGTCCTCCTTCTTCGCAGCCCGCCTCGTAGCCTTCTCCACCCTCCGTCGCGGAAGTGCTCGTTCTGCGGCTACGTCCCTGGGAAGCGGGCCGCCACTCGCGCGCCGCGCGCCGTCCCGCCTCGGCAATGCGCAAACGGCGTCCGTCTCGCGGCGGCGCGCTGTTCCTCCGTTTAACGATGTACGGCGGCGGCGCGAGATCCTCGCCGGGCGCGTCCACGTCATGGAAATTCATCGACGATCGCGGGCGCCGAGCCGCCACGCCACGGCGTGTCAGCGCGCGCCTCGTGCGCGGTCTCGTAGGTGCCGAGGCCGATCCGCTCGCCGCCGTCACGTATCTCGCGTAATACGTACCTTTGGGGCGCGGACGCGCGGTGATTTCAGGCCCGAGACGCGCAGAACCGCGAGGCTCGACGCGAGACGAGGCATGGCGGCGGCGGGCGAGCGGCGGCGATATTAGGCGCAGATGGGACAACCCGTGTCCATCTTTTTTTTTGGCAGATTACGCCATGTACCACCTTCCAATTAGAAAATAGTCTTGTTCAGCCTTCCCCTGTTGGGCCCAATATTTCACTTTGGGTTGCCAACGCCATCTACATGGTAATTGCTCTCGCCTACTTGCTCCGGGCCGTCGAAGCCCAATAACTACAAATGGGCCTTTCTGCTCATGCAATTTTTTTCTAATGAAACACAGATCCTATGAATGGCAAAAGAAAAAACGCGGAGATTCTACATAAAAATTGTTTTTAGTTATTTTGAATTATTGGGTTCCAATTTTTGAAACTGCTCATGCCCAATATGAAAATCCTTGTTCCCTCCATACCCACATGGATAACGGTATTTTTAATAATTCATAAAGTGGATTTGAAATTTAAAACATATCCTAATAATTCCATGATTTAATCTATCAACTTGCAAGATCTTGGAGAGAAAAAGCTTGTATTAGTCTGCAGAATCCGCCGTTTCAAAGGCGGCAGTGGATCAAAAGAAAAAAGGAAGTAGCCAGAAATTAGGGTCAAAATAACTCCAAGAAATGAAACTTTTATTGTTCGTAGAGGATGACATGCGGGACCCATGAGCCACAGCTTACTCAACGTTTCAAAGGCGGCATGAGATCGGAAGAAAAAGGCAAGTGACCAAATATCACAAAAATAATCCAAGAAATGAAACTTATTGTACATAGAGGATGACATGCGGGTCCCATTTTGCAGCAGCGGTCTCAACGTTTCAGAGGCGGCTTGAGATCAAAAGAAAAAGAAAGTAGCCGAAATTAGGGGTAAAAAACTCCAAAAAAAGAAAGTTGATTGTACATAGAGGATGACATGCGGGTCCCATGAGTCAGCAGCTTACTCAACGTTTCCAAGGCGCACAGGATCAAAAGAAAGGAAATAGCCAAAAATCAGAGGTGAAAAAAAAACCAAGAAAAGAAATTTTATAGTACATAGAGGATGACACGGGTCCCATGAGCCAGAGGTTCCTCAACGTTTTCAAAGGCTTCTGGGGATCAAAAGAAAAAGGAAAATAGCCAAAATTAGGGGTAAACAATAAATCCAACAAAGGAAAGGTTTATTGTTCATAGATCTTGACATGTGGGACCCATGAGCCGGGGCGTCAAGGCAAGTGACCAAAAATCAGGGGTAAAAAATCCAAGAAAAGAAACTTTATTGTACATAGAGGATGACATGTGGGTCCCATGAGCCAAAGCTTACTCAACGTTTCAGAGGCGGCTTGAGATCGAAAGAAAAAGGAAAGTGACCGAATATATCCAAGAAAGGAAACTTTTATTGTACATAGAGATTGACATATGGGTCCCACTAATACAAGCTCTTTCGCTCGAAGATCTTGCAAGTTGATTGTACATAGAGGATGACATGCGGGCCCCAAGCAGTTACTAATGCCTACAAGGCATGGATCAAAAGAAAAAGGAAATAGCCAAAATCAGAGGGTGAAAAATAAATCCAACAAAGGAGAGGTTTATTGTCCATGGAGGCTGACATCTGGGACCCACGAGCCAGCCGCGTCCTCTACGTTTAGAAGGCGAATGGGATCGAAAGAAAAAGGCAAATAGCCAGAAATTAGGGCAATAATAACTCCAAGAAAGGAAGTGTTTATTGTTCATAGAGGCTGACATGTGGGACCCATGAGCCAAAAGTCTTCAACGTTTCAAAGGCGGCAGGGGATCAAAAGAAAAAGGAAGTAGCCGTAAATTAGGGGGAGAAAATAAATCCAAGAAAGGAAACTTATTGTTCATAGAGGATGACATGCGGGACCCATGCTCCAGCAGCTTCCTCAACGTTTCAAAGGCGGCATGAGATCGAAAGAAAAAGGCAAGTGACCAAATATCAGGACCCGAAAATAATCGAAGAAAGAAATTTTATTGTACATAGATGATGACATGCGGGACCCATTTAGCAGCGGTCTCAACGTTTCCAAGGCGGCACGGATCAAAAGAAAAAGGAAGTAGCCGAAAATTAGGGTTCAAAAATAACTCCAAGAAAGGAAACTTTTATTGTTCAGAGGATGACATGCGGGACCCATGAGCCAGCAGCTTACTCAACGTTTCAAAGGCGGCATGAGATCGAAAGAAAAAGGCAAGTGACAAAATATCAGAGACAAAGATAATCCAAGAAAAGAAAACTTTATTGTACATAGAGGATGACATGCGGGTCCCATTTAGCGCAGCGGTCTCAACGTTTCAAATGCTTGAGATCAAAAGAAAAGAAAGTAGCCAGAATTAGGGGGTAAAAACTCCAATAAAGGAAATTTTTATCGATGAGCCAGCAGAGTCCTCAACGTTTCAAAGGCGGCGGGGATCAAAAGAAAAGGAAATAGCAAAAATTAGAGGGTGAAAAAAAACCAAGAAAATGAACTTTTATAGTACATAGAGGATGACATGTCCCATGAGCCAGCAGGTTTTTCAACGTTTCAAACGTGGCATGAGATCGAAAGAAAAAGGCAAATGACCAAATATCAGGATCCAAAAATAATTCAAGAAAAGAAACTTGATTGTACATAGAGTATGACATGCGGGTCCCATTTAGCAAGAATGTATCACCGTTTGAGAGGCGGATCGAAAGAAAAGGCAAGTGACCAAATATGAGGTGCCAAAAAAAATCGAAGAAAAGAAAGTTTTATTGTACATAGAGGATGACATGCGGGTCCCATGAGCCAGCAGGTTTTCAACGTTTCAAACGTGGCATGAGATCGAAAGAAAAAGGCAAGTGACCAAATATCGGGAGCCAAAAATAATTCAAGAAAAGAAACTTGATTGTACATAGAGGATGGCATGTGGGTCCCATTTAGCAAATGTATCACCGTTTGAGAGGCTGCACGGATCAAAAGAAAAAGCCAAGTGACCAAATATCAGAGCCAAAAATAATCTAAGAAAAGAAAGTTTTATAGTACATAGAGGATGATATGCGGGTCCCATTTTGCCAGGTCTCCAGCTTTCAAGGCGGCACAGGACCAAAGAAAAATGAAGTAGCGAAATCCAGGGGTGAAAAATCCAAAAAAAGAACGATTTCAATTGGGCTGCATGTGGACATCGGGCATTCGAACTATCCTGCTGGCCCTTTTGACTCGTACAATTTCAGCACACTCCAAAACAGGATAGTTCGGATTTTTCTAAAAAACAAGAAAGTCCTATGCTTCGCAAAAACAAAAAACAAGGAGATTCAGCATATAAATTTGTTTATGTAAAAATAAAGATTTAATTTATCCGTTGAAATAGCTCAGAGCGCAATACACTGTTTATTGTCCAAAATAATCAAGATATCACATGTTTCTTGTACGGGGAGGTGACATCGTGGACCCATGAGCCGCAATGCTTTAAAGGCGGCAGGGGATGGAAAGAAAATAAACCAAAAATCTGTTGGTAAAAAATCCAAGAAAAGAAACATTTTCGTTCCGAGAGGATGACATGAGGGCAGCAGCGTCCTCACCGCTTATTGTTCATAGAGGCTGACATGGGACCCGTGAGCCAGCGCGTCCTCAACGTTTTAAAGGCGCAGGATATCGAAAGAAAAATAAGCCAAAAATCATTTGGTAAACAATATCCAAGAAAAGAAACATTTACCGTTCGGAGAGGATGACATGCGGGACCCATGAGGCAGCAGCATCCTCAACGATTCCAAGGCAGGGGATCAAAGAAAAAAAAAGGAAATATCCAGAAATTAATTAGGGGTTCAAAAAATATCCATCAAAGGAAACTTTTATTGTTCATAGAGGATGACTTGTGGGACCGACCTGCCAACGGCCCTCATCGTTTCAAAGGGGAGATCCAAAGAAAAAGGCAAATAGCCAGAAATTAGGGGTCAAAAATAACTCCAAGAAAGGAAACTTTTATTGTTGTAGAGGATGACATGCGGGACCCATGAGCCAGCAGCTTACTCAACGTTTCAAAGGCGGCATGAGATCGAAAGAAAAAGGCAAGTGACAAAATATCGAGCAAAAGATAATCCAAGAAAAGAAACTTTATTGTACATAGAGGATGACATGTGGGTCCCATTTTGCAGCGGTCTCAATGTTTGTAATGCGGCTTGAGATCAAAAGAAAAAGAAAGTAGCTAGTAATTAGGGGGTGAAAAAAATCCAAGAAAGGAAAGTTGATGGACATAGAGGATGACATGCGGGTCCCTTGAGCCAACAATTTACTCAATCAAAGGGGATCAAAAGAAAAGCAAGCCAAAAATCAGAGGGTGAAAAAAATCCAACAAAGGAAACTTTTATAGCACATAGAGGATGACATGCGGGTCCCATGAGCCAGGTTCCTCAACGTTTCAAACGTGGCATGAGATCGAAAGAAAAAGGCAAGTGCCCAAATATGAGGTGCCAAAAACTCCAAGAAAAGAAAGTTGATTGCTCATAGAGGATGACATGCGGGTCCCATGAGCCAGGAGGTTCCTCAACGTTTCAAACGTGGCATGAGATCGAAAGAAAAAGGCAAGTGACCAAATATGAGGAGCCAAAAATAATTCAAGAAAAGAAAGTTTTATAGTACATAGAGGATGACATGCGGGTCCCATTTAGCAGCAGCGCGTTTGAGGGGCAGGGGATCAAAAGAAAAAGAAATTGCCAAAAATCGAGGGTGAAAAAAACCGAGAAAATGAACTTTTATAGTACATAGAGGATGACATGCGGGTCCCAAGCAGCAGCCGGTATCACCGCTTGAGAGGCGGCAGGGATCGAAAGAAAAAGTCAAGTGACCAAATATGAGGTGCCAAAAAATCCAAGAAAAGAAAGTTTTATAGTACATAGAGGATGACATAGGTCCCATTTAGCAGCCAGCGTATCACCATGAGAGGCAGGGGATCGAAAGAAAAAGTCAAGTGACCAAATATGAGGTGCCAAAAATAATCCAAGAAAAGAAAGTTTTATAGTACATAGAGGATGACATGCGGGTCCCATGAGCCTGCAGTTCCTCAACGTTTCAAACGTGGCATGAGATCGAAAGAAAAAGTCAAGTGACCAAATATGAGGTGCCAAAAAATCCAAGAAAAGAAAGTTTTATAGTACATAGAGGATGACATGCGGGTCCCATTTAGCAGCAGCGGTATCACTGTTTGAGAGGCAGGATCGAAAGAAAAAGTCAAGTGACCAAATATGAGGTGCCAAAAAAATCCAAGAAGAAAAGTTTTATAGTTTATAGACATTGTATGACAGAAAGGGTATCACCGTTTAGAGGCGGCAGGGGATCGAAAGAAAAAGGTAAGTGACCAAATATGAGGTGCCAAAAATAATTCAAGAAAAGAAAGTTTTATAGTACATAGAGGATGACATGCGGTCCCGAAGCAGCAGCGGTATCACCGTTTGAGAGGCAGGGGATCGAAAGAAAAAGGCAAGTGACCAAATTTGAGGTGCCAAAAAACTCCAAGAAAAGAAAGTTGATTGCACATAGAGGATGACATGCGGGTCCCATTTAGCAGCGGTGTCAACGTTTCCAAGGCGGCAAGGGATCAAAAGAAAAAGGAAGTAGCCGGGGTCAAAAAAATCCAAGAATAGAAAGAATTTTGGTTCATAGAGGATGACATGCGGGACCCATGATCCGCATCGTAAACGGCTCGATCGGAGAACGTTGAACGAGATGGCGCGATCTAGAAAAAAAACAATGCCGGAGAGGCTGCCATCCCCTACATCCCTCGGCGGTGCGGATTTGCGTTGACTCGGCCGGCGAACCCAAGATTTCGAGATGCACCACGTCCCGGCCTCCATACGCGACGTTTTGGCCGCTTTCGTCGGGCTAGGTGGCCTCAAAAACGAGAAAAAAAAGTTTTGACATGCACCACGAGGGACCAAAATCGTCGGCCATGGTACACCAGCAACCACGCGCGACTTCAACTTCGTCGGCCATGGCAACTTTTCTTGTAGTGTGAAATAAAGCTATTACATGATGAATAGACACGCAGGTATTAACAAATTTAAGACAACCATTAGGCTCCTGCCGGTTGCCATAATACAATAATGAACATCTCATACATCAAATATAATCATCATCACATCATGGCCATATCACATCACCAAACCCTACAAAAACAATTTAGATGCCTCTAATTTGGTTTGCATATTTTACGTGGTTTAGGGTTTTCGAGTAAGATCCAATCTACCTACGAACATGACAACGGTGATACTAGTGTTGAAAGTGCAAATTGGAATCTTCACTATGGTGGAGAGACACACCAAAGCCACTTATGCAATACAAGTTGCATGTCAAGCGTGGAGCAAGTATCATGAGACGCGGTCGTGTAAAGTTAGCCCAGGCCGCTTCATCCAGCCATCCCGCAAGATGCAGAGTACACAAACTAAAGCAACAAAAGCATCAACGCCCACAAAACCATTGTGTTCTACTCGTGCGCAACAGATCTATGCATAGACATGGCTCTGATACCACTGAAGGGGTTCGTACCATAGAAAACAAAAAATTTCCTACCGCAACGAATAAATCCAAGATCTAATCTATGGAACACCCAAGATCTAATCTACAAGATCGAAGCAACGAGATTGATAAGATACTAACCCTTGAAGATTTGCCTACGAGATCAGATCTCGTTGTTGATGTAGACGATCATCCCTGTCGCAATCCCAGCACCCGTTCTGGTCGCGCGTGGTGTCGATGAATCCTTCCTCTCCCCGCTCCAGCGGGCAGCGGAGGTAGATCCCCTCGGAATCCCAGCACGACGGCGTGGTGGTGGTGGTGGAGGAGAATCCCTGCAGGGCTTCGCCGCAGCAGAGAGAAAGAGGAGGGAGGAGAGGGCGGCTAGGGTTATGGATGGGGTGGCCAGCCACCCCCTCCCCTCTTTGGGGGGTCGGCCTAGGGTTCCCCTAGGGCCCACCTACCCCTTGGCCGGCCACATGGGGGGGCAAACTCCCCCAAGTATTCCCCTTATCTCCTAATTTAAACCATTTATTTTAGGAGATAGATCTTATCTCTAGATTTAAACCATTTAAACTAGAGATAGATCTTATCTCTAAGGGGGGGGGCCGGCCTAGGCCCACATGTCATGGTGGGCAAGACCCACTATGCCATGTGGCGCCTATGTGGCCTCTGGTGGTGGGCCCACCGGTGGCCCTCTAGAACCTTCTAGAAGCTCCGGTCAAAACACCGGACTTTTCCTGAACCCCGGAAATTGACTTCCCATATACGAATCTTATTCTCCATACAATTCCGGACCTCCTCGTGATGTCCTGGATCCCATCCGAGACTCCAAACAAAAACTTCGAACTCCAACTCATATTCCGAATCTACTTATGCGACATCGAACCTTAAGCGCGTCACCCTACGGTTCGCGAACTATGCACATGGTCGAGACTCCTCCGAGCAATAACCAATAGCGGGATCTGGAGATCCATAATGGCTCCCACATATTCAACGATGACTTAGTGATCGATTGAACCATTTACATACGACGCCGATTCCCTTTGTCACGCGATATTTTACTTGTCCGTGGTTTGATCATCGGTATCTCCATACCTTGTTCAACCTCGTTACCGACAAGTACTCTTTAATCGTACCGTGGTATGTGATCTCTTATGAACCATTCATATTCTTGCAAGCTAATCAGATGACATTCCACCGAGAGGGCCCAGAGTATATCTATCCGTCATCAGGATGGACAAATCCCACTATTGATCCATATGCCTCAACTCACACTTTCCAAATACTTAATCCCATCTTTATAACCACCCATTTACGCAATGGCGTTTGATGTAATCAAAGTACCCTTCCGGTGTAAGTGATTTACATGATCTCATGGTCGAAGGACTAAGGCAACTATGTATCGAAAGCTTATAGCAAATTGAACTTAATGACTTGATCTTATGCTACGCTCTTTGGGTGTGTGTCCATTATATCATTCACCTAATGACATAACCTTGTTATTAATAACATCCAATGTTCATGATCACGAAACCATGATCATCCATTAATCAACAAGCTAGTTATACAAGAGGCTTACTAGGGACTCCTTGTTGTTTACATAACACACATGTATCAATGTTTCGGTTAATACAATTATAGCATGGGATGTAAACATTTATCATGAACACTAAGATATAACAATAACTAATTTATTATTGCCTCTTGGGCATATCTCCAACACCTACAACCGGAAGCGAACAGCCGTCACGACCCTTGCGAAGACTACACAGACTCGGAGAAGAAACCGGACAGCAACAGTATCGGGCCGGAGCTCACCCTAGAGCGAACCAACGAACATGCACGCCGTCAACAGAACTCCCCGTCGTAGTAAGCGCCACCAACGGCCGACCCCCACTGTGCATTGACCACCGCTTTTCACACAACAACAAGTAGCACCAAGGTAGCTCCACGAGGAAGAAGGGTACGACGCAAGCCTTGCCGAAGATCGCCAAGCGAAGAGCCAACGCAATCCAAGGATAACGCACCTCCGCCACACCACCAACGGAAAGCCGAAAGCTGTGAGCTTCAAGGCGATGTCTTCAAGAAGAACACGACACAAGAGCACCGTCACCGCCCGATCCGAGGATCTAAGGTTTTCACCCGAAGCACGACGGAGGATCAAGGTAACCACAACGGCGCCTTCAGGAAGGGGACGACGTCCGCAGACGCCGACGCCACGGCCCAGGGTTGGGCAAGGGTTTCCCCTCGGCATGACCACATCACCTCCGACACAGGGCGCAGGCCGCCGCCAAGACAACATCCGCGCCACTGCCACAACACACAGCTCGCCGAATACCACTCGCCCTCACGATCATGGCACCGACCAACACCTGAGCTACTGGCCTGCCCGCAAACCAGAAAGCTCCCCCCTTCCAGGGCCGCCGCCCCGGCGTCCCAACTCTGCCAGCTCCAGCACCGGGGGATACGAGAACTACCACCGCGAGGGTCGACATTCAAACCCCAGAGAAGGCAAGAGAGGCAACCGCCGGCCACCATGGCCGCCGGGTACTAGATCTAGGGACGATGTGGGCCTGGCAGGGCCCGGGGCCCTGCCCCAACCTGCACGCTAGGCGGCCAGGGAGGCCACCCAGCCAACGCAGCGCCCCGCTCCTCCCCTGCAGGTCTTGCCACCGCCGGCCCGCCCGATCGTGGCTGCCAAATCTTGCGCCGCTGTGCTCGTCGCCCTTTGCTTGCCGCCGGTCGAGTTCCCGCCGCTCAGCACTGCAGAAGCCTCCGAGGGAGCCGCTGTCGCCCTGAGTGCGCCCAGCATGCAGAGCCACCATGCCACCGTTGCGCAGCCACGCTGCCACGCCCCCTGCTAGCGTCGCGCCCCGTCGCGACGAAACGGCCCGCTCCGGCGACACCGCGAGGAGGGGATAGGTGCCCCGCCGCCGCCGGTGCCCCTGAGCTTCACCCGGCGGCTCCCCCTGGCGGCGGCGAAGCGGGGGAGGGGGAGGGAGGACTCTGGCGGCTCTCGCGCTAGGGTTTCGCCCTGGGACTCGCGGGAGCCCAGGGACGAAACGTTTTGGTTCATGTTCAAAATTAACCTTCTTAGCTGGGCCATTTAAACAAGCAAATCTCTCAGATCTAACCATCCAAGACCGAGGTCCAAAATCAGGTAATCTGCCACACAAAAATAGTACACCAACTATTCTGCTATTTCCACCGGAGATGTTCATCACGGGTCAGTACAACAAGCAGCAATACCATCCTCCATAGAGATTACAAGCCACAAACCGATCAATAAATCAACAGTAAAATCATATAAGTGCTGATAAGAGAAGTGCTTTCGAGGGGAGGGATGTAAGAATTTCGGAGGACACAGGAAGAGCAAGATTGTCTAATTCATCGGAAAAAAAGTTCATTACATACAACGATGAGGGCTCGCAGGCTGTGAAACAAAATTCATTCAGAAGAAATGAGGAACTGGGCAGGGGCGGAGCCAGGATTTAGGTATAGGGGGGGCGAGGCATCGCCCGAGCCAAAAAAAAATTGGTAGACGAGCAAGTAAATGAAGTGTTTTCCTTTCAAATATCTTTCAACATTAACCTTGCCAAGTCAATAGCAGAGAAATCTCAAATTTAGAACCTTAACACCTCATTCTTTCTTTCTTTTTTGCGAGGAAAGCGCCTCATTCTTTGACAGTTTATTTAATAGGAGTATCAAATTATAATTTGTACGGAGTATACACATGTTGTAGACAAAATTGTTGGATTTTCTTGTAGCAGTTCTACCAGACCCGAACGGCAAATCGTTGCTGATTGGCTAGGCTAGCATTTCTACCAGATTCGATAGTTGTGCACACACGTGAACAATTATAGTATACGGCATAATGATATCAGCGTACCTCCAGATTTAAGTGCTTGATTGAGGAGGTCGACGATGGTGCGGTTAGCGCAGTAGTCGGCAAGGAGAACACCATTACTAGATCGCTGTCCTGTTCTACTAGAAGCTGGCGTTTGGTGTACACGAGGCGGCAGGCTCCATGGTAGATCGATGGGAGAAGAATCAGATTTACTATAGGGATTTAGGGAAAGGAGGCGATTAGATTTATTTTAGGGGAGACGAATAAGATACGCACTTGCCGCTCGTCCGGGGAAAACAGAGCGCATGTATCGGAAAAATAATTGAGCACCAATCCTAAACTGGGCTGATTGGTGGGCTTCGATGTCTACAGGGCTACAGATGCGCCTGAATAGCTACTTTGGATGGGCCTGTAGTGCTAATGCGATGATTATCAGCGTTGATTAGGGAGCGACTACTGCTAATACGTCGACCGAATCGTTAGGGGGGGCGATCCATTGGGGGGGGTCTGACCCCTGCTCGCCCCCCCCCTGTCTCCGCCCCTGGAACTGGGTGCGTTGAGAAATTGGCTTTCAGAGGAAATACCTTTGGACACCTTCGGACTGAGCAAGGTCGATGAGAAGTTGAGGACATAGTGTTCTGACCAGCACCCCAAGATCATGCATCGCAAGCTTTCGTTGTTCCTTCCTCCCTGAGAGAGAGAAGCGATGTCCTCTAAGGCTGGAAGCGCTAGATCCGGTCGATAAACTAACCGGAGAACCCATTGCCATCGCCTTCCCCCGGGAGGCAG
Source organism: Lolium multiflorum (assembly GCA_030979885.1). NCBI lineage: Eukaryota > Viridiplantae > Streptophyta > Magnoliopsida > Poales > Poaceae > Lolium > Lolium multiflorum. The sequence goes on along the minus strand of CM061752.1, from coordinate 48,595,553 downwards.
CAACAATCTCACATAATGTGCAGAGAGACTTTCTTCGCGTACCTTCATATGATTCTTCTTTTTTTTTGCGGTGCCTTCATATGATTTTTCGCCATAGCCTGCGGAGCAAAGCCGCGATGAGTGAAGGTGTGGTGGAGGCGGAACGTCCGTGCAACCAGGTGAGAGATCAAATTGAGAACGAGGGGACGCAATAACAGCGCCGAAAAGAAAAAGGACAGAAAAACATACTGGTAAAGGCCCATATGACAATTTCGTGGCCCGAGCAATCAGGAGTGGGCTAGCTCGGTTCCTGGAGTAGCAGCCCTAAAACGCGAGGGTATGCCGTTTAGCGCGATCACACGGAGTAAACCGACCGTTCGGGATCAATAAGTTGATGTGGATCGTTGGCTGGCCAGATCGGACGGCTGAGGATGTTAAAACGCTGTGAAGGCTTCTAGCTAGACCCATTTTACTGTTAACTAATTTCTTAAAATGGCGGCGTTTACTTCGAGGGCATGTCCCACCTTAACTATGTGCCCTCTTGCACAAGCTGAATGAAGGACGCCACCTATTCTTAGACAAATTAGAGCAGTTTTCAACAATGTGTTCATCTGTTATCCTGACAAAAAAAAATTGCCAAGTGAATATATTGTGCATAGCTTATACTTGTAAGCGTTGGCATCAAGGATTAGACTTGTGCTGAGAACAACTGGCTGTCTGATGGATGCGCCAGACCATGAGTGGCAAAAGCTCGTTTCGTTCGTGGTGGCAACAAACAGTTACCAGGTAAAAACTATTTTGGAATATTTTATATGAATTTGGACGAATCTAAGACATCCTTTATGGGACGGAGGGAGTATATTATTTATGCTACAAGCCTACAACCTTACATCGTTTGTGTTTTTTTACCTCATTGGGTTTTGTTGGTGTGCTTTGACTTTCCTTTGGAATGTGACGTCTATTGTATGCTACACAGTGTTGCCACGTTATCGACTATCGAGAATGGCCAAAGTTTTATCTTAGTGGCCCAATCCTCTGTTGCTCTCATCGCATTCACCACTTGCATTTACAGTATGTGATGTCATTTTCTGATGCATATTTGCTTTTCCTTTGACAGGGTATTGTTTACAACCTAATTGTGTGTAGACCTTTTTGTAATTGGTAGGCTGGTGGCTACTTTGGTGGACCATGTAGTTGATATGTAAAACTATACTTTGATTATATGGATTTTGAATCTACAGTTTGTTTCTGACTTATGATCAGAGTAAAGCACACACTTTGCAGATTAATAAAATTTGATGCTGCAAACAGAGCTTGGCTCTGGTGGTTAGGTCCCTTGTGGTGGAACCAGCCCACCCAGGTTCAAGTCCTAGACTTGACATGTTTGCATTACCTATTTATTTCGGATTTAACCTAATGCAGCCAGGTGACGTCTGTCAACAAATAGTGGTGACTTCGTCAACCTCAAGATATGTCGGCTCAGTCCCTCGGAGGTGCTCATAGGGGTAGGATGTGCGTGCGTGCGTTCATAGGGGTGTTTGTACGTACGTGTTTGTGAGCGTCTACGTTGTACTGTGTTCTCAAAAAAAAAAAATTGATGCTACCCAAGTCACATGGTATTTTTCCGGTTGTGTCAAAAAAATAGCTCAAATAACGCGTTGTAATAAGATTTCTGAAAGACGATCAAATTTGATGAGTTGAGCAGTTAATATTGAAGAATGGAATAAGGAGCTCAAGGGCCAAACGTGTACTGTAGCACTAGAAGCAAGGGGTGAGTTTAACCTTTTCCAGACTTCGATCTAAGCCTTTAATTATACCTTTTTTTATACCATGTGTAAGGCACTGATGCGCCCCCTACTGGGTATTGCAGATGAAAAAGACAGTTGTCTGAATATCTTCTTTCATCAGATCTTCTGGAATGTTCGACTATCTTTATTAATTGTTTTCATTGTTGTGTTTAAGAGCATAGCTGTTAGTCTAATCCTTCTGGAAGATATGGATGTTGCATTCTTACGTCAATTCTTCTTTTCTACTCATTTCCATTTCCCATTGATAACTCTAAATAATATACTCTACTGTAACTCTTCATCCATGTAGTTTTTTTTTTTGAAACGGACTCATCCATGTAGTTATCACTGAGAATTTACAACAGTGAGGTGTTTAACTATCGAAGTTGAAGCAACCAACCATCAACTCTTTTGCATAATTGGCCTGGAGATGGACATGTGAAAAATTATAACTCCCCGTAAGAAGATGAGTTGTGACACGTTAACTTTTATGAGAATCGATTATAAAATCATTCCTCCATGATAATCGTACACGAATTTTTCTTGTACTCCATATGATCCAAATTAATTGTCACAAATCTAGTTTTGTCTAGATTGAGAACAAAGTGCTTGCTTGGTGGCTTGAGCTTGCCCACCCGGGTTCAACTCGCATGTGCGACCGAATTAAACCAGTGCTATCTAGCGCGTATTAAACCTCCGCTGAGATGTCTCATCTTTTACCTACCAATGAACAAAGGACCGTCAAGGAAGGGGTCCGTCCTCCTAACAACGTACAGAGGGCAGTCAACAAATATAAATTAGATTAGAAGTAATACCATAGTTTAGGAAGATCCATTTTTAATCCTGGATGCATATGCTCCTGCCACAAAAAAAAATATATGAAAAAAAAACCGAACAAAAATTAGGTCACGTACGTATCAATATTCTGGGTGTGCACATGCCAAATTTCACGTAAAACCAACGTTTTTATGTCCTGTGTAAAAAGACCAGAAAATGTGTCGTGGAGAGCTTATTTTTAACACCAAATTTACTATCTTTACACATGACACAAAAATTATCAGTTTTCGTTAAACAACTTGCAAACACAAAGACCATCAAAATATATGCGCGGCATTTTTTTATCGATTTTCAACATTTTATAATACGTTTAAAATTTCATAAAAAAAACTAGAATCATATGCTCTCGGGTGGAAAAACAATGTGTCCCATAGTTTACGTCTATCAATTTTATTTGTGTTCAATTTTCTTAGTACTTCCTCCTACTCATATTAAGGAGAGCTAATTTGACCCTGATGCTTATTATGGACTGAGAGTAAAATTTCCAATTTTGAAATTGTATGTAAATTCTTCTTTTTTTTTTGAGAAAAGTATGTAGTAAATTCTTCTAGGCTGTGTAACATAATCGGAGAAATGACAAACATGGCCCGGCCCGGAAGGTCCAGTCGCACCTGCCTCCGTTGGACCAGTAGATAGACCGCCGGAATCTTTCCGCTGCCACCGGCGCCGCCGCGCCGCCATGTTCCGCCTCCGAAGCACCATGCTCAGCCGTCTCCTCTCTCCATCCTCCGCCTTCCCCGTCTTCTCTATCCAGCGCTTCCTCTCCGCCGAGGCCCCCCTCATTACCCCAAAACCTAGCTTCGCCGTCGAGGATTACCTTGTCACCACCTGCGGCCTCACCCGAGCGCAAGCTCTCAAGGCCTCCGCGAAGCTCTCCCACCTCAAATCCCCCGCCAATCCCGACGCTGTCCTTGCCTTCCTCGACGGCGTCGGCTTCTCCAGCGCAGACGTCGCCGCCCTCGTCGCCAAAGACCCGCACTTCCTCTGCGCCAGTGTAGAGAGAACCCTGGCCCCCGTCGTCTTCCGGCTCACTAGCCACGGCCTCTCACATGCTGAGATCGCGCGCTTCGTCTCGCTCGGCCTCTCCATCTTCCGTTCTAGATCCGCCGTCTCCAATCTACCATACTACCTGTCGCTCTTGGGCTCCACCGAGAACCTCGTCCTGTTTCTCAAGCGAAGCTCCAGCCTCCTCGGAAGCAGCCTTGAGAAGGTGGTCAAGCCCAATGTCGCGTTCCTGCGGGAGTGCGGGCTAGGTGATTGTGATATTTCCAAGTTGTGCCTCTCTTCCCCATGGCTGTTCAAAATGAACCCAGAGCGCGTCCAAGCGATGGTGGAGCGCACCCAAGAGCTTGGTGCGCACCGTGGGTCGGTGATGTTCAGGCACGTGCTGAAGGCTGTTGCATTCCTTGGCGAGGAGAAGATCACGGCCAAAATGGAGTACTTGAAGAACACATTCAGGTGGTCGGATGCTGAGGTGGGCACTGCTGTTTCTGCTCTTCCAGCGATGCTGGCGAGATCTAAGGACATGCTGCGGAGGAGGTCAGAATTCCTCATCTCTGAGGTGGGGTTGGAACCAGCCTACATTGCTCGTCGCCCGGCATTGCTCACTTATAGCTTGGAGGGCCGGCAGAGACCCCGCTTTTATGCTGTGAAGTTTCTCAAGGAAAATGGACTGCTCAAGCGTGACCCGAGCTACTATGCAATAGTCAAGGTCACCGAGAAGGTATTCATGGAGAGGTACATATTCCCTCACAAGGAAGCCGCACCACATCTCGCTGAAGACTATGCAACCGCTTGTAGAGGGGAGGTGCCTGCTAGACTCATGTTTGCATGAACCAAGAACTGGCATGGAAACTGGTAGCTGCGTATGGCACATCAAATTTCGCTCTGCGTATTAGCCTGACAATTCCTGATTCGGTATTCTTGGCCTACAGAGTGGTGGATGTTTGCTTAGTACCTTAGTTACATGTTGGTTTTGTGTTGGTAATCCAGGATGAAACCGATAAACTGATTTATGATTTCTGGTATATATGTTCATGACAACATCCAGTGGAGAAGAAAGCATCGCACTGCTATCTTTTCCATCCTCAGGTCATATTGAAACACATATTGGAAGTAAGAGAGTGAGATCCCAGATATGGGCATTCTGCAAATGCTTTCAAGTTTCAATGAGTAGCATATCTGCACACTATATCTTTAGTATCTCAAATGGCCATTGCAGATTTGGGTGCAAAACTCAATATATTTTCCCATGAAATAAGATTCTAATTATCTCCATGAAGATGATATGAAGTCTCCTTATGCTTTGATTCCATAGTTTCTGGCCTTCTGAACTTATGTGCTTCACAACTCAATACTTTGTTATGCTATTTGTTAACTTATGAGATAGCACCAAAATTATATCTTCTTGTTATCTACAAAATCCAGTGTTTTCATATATGGTTGTTGATTGATCTACCATAATGCTTGAGAGCTCTGGTTAGTGATATGTTGATTTGATTGGTGTTTGCAAAATCAACCTCTGTTGTTATATTAGTATTCTCATTATCTGTGGGATTTTGGAATCTGCGGGCATGCACCTTCACTTCTTCTTGATAATTAAAGCTTCCCTTTTTTACTAGGTGCTGATTTTCTTATCTATAATTCCAAGTATTTATTCAAGTTTGTGTCCTTTTTATGTGTCAGGCTGTGGCAGCATGCATTCTGAAATCCTGAGCATTTTGTCCAGTAAGAGATAAACACTTAATAATCAAATTCTATTTGGAGATATTTCATTTTGATTCTGTTTCAACATGCAAATAACTGATAGCAAAAAGTTTTGTAGATGCGACCTTTCATGCATGACATTGGAACATGGTTCGGAACGTAAGTATGCATGAGAAGATTGTGTATGAGCTGTCTATCAATTATTACTACTAGTTAGAATAGTGGAGGCATTTTATTGACTCTTGCCCAATATTAACTGTTGATATCACTGGATGCTGTCATAGTGTATAATAAGCTCCTTTTTTTTTATCAAACGGTCCTGCATTGCTGCCATTGCACATTTTGCCATTTTCATTTGCACCTTGTAGCTTCATGAGATGAGACCTCCTTTTCAACCATTCCAGCTTGTCAAATTCAGCACCTATAGTTGCTAGCTTGTTCCATATGGTCATGCTGGATCTATGTGTTTTGGCTCGCGTGCTCCACCTTTTTGTTGGCACATACATCTGTTACTAATAATAATTTGGCACATTTACTGATTTGCAAGGGTGAAAAAAAAAATCCTTGAGTCCATTTCTCAGCGACAACTTCTGGTACAGCAATCCCATCACATATCCTCTTTTGTTCTTTCTAACCCGGTCAGCAGCTTAGGCCTTTGAGAGGCCGACCAATGAGTAAACTTACAAACAAACAATAATAAACTCTAGAAGATATTAGTAGTTTTCTGTTGCTAAGTAGTATCTGTGGAATCTGGTAAGCTGATCTTCTAGAATCAGCGGCAGGGGCGGACCCAGACCAAATGTTCATTGGGGGCAATTCAGCTGAGTGGGGGCAGTTCTAGTGCAAATTCCATTTTTTGCAACTTTTCCTTCAAATGCAAACAAATAACACGGGAATTTCAAAAATTTAGTGGGGGCCACTGCCTCCACTCAGCTATACATGGGTCCACCCCTGATCAGCGGTGTGCCTGCCTATCATCTGGAACCTGGAGTTTTCCTTCCATGGAATAGTAGAGAGTTGATGATAGCTGTTGGAGTTAGCTTGGTTGTTCCGGACCATTTGGAAGACGACAAATTTAGCTTGTTTTCGGCAAGCCATCCTGATTATTCTAGCTACTAACTTGGTTTTACATTTTTTTTCTACTGGATCACCTACTTGGTTGGGAGCCAAGCTGCGGCAGCTAGTGGCAAGTGATGTCGTTCATGGCTGGAACGTTTGTTGCTATGCTGTGCTTGGAGAATGGCTGAAGAACAATTTGGCTTTCTGCCTGCTATATGTGTATCTCTGAACTTCTTTGGACGTGGTTTGGTGAGTGCCCCTGTATGGCTGACGTTGTACCAGGAAAGCAGCTTCTGTTGGGGCAGTGGTTCAGAAATATGGAACGTGGTTTGACCTTCCAAGCTATAATAGTATGTGCTTGCAATCTTGTGAAAAATGAAACAGCATAGCGGCAGATGTTGACGTGCAGCAGTAGCAGAGGAAATTAAGAAAGAAAACACACAAAAAATCTGTATGGCTTGTTGCTGTACCGTTCCCATAGCAAATTAGTGTCTCCATATTGTCTTTGCCAATTTGGTATAAGGGTACATTAGTTTCATGCTACTATCAGTTGAGAACCATACCGAGCTCAAGGGCCAAATAACTGAATAAGTAGCACTAGAAGCAAAGGGCTCAGAGTTTAACCCTTCCTGGACTTGGGCCTGAGCCTTTAATTATACCTTTTCTATACCATGTCTCCATTGATGTGCCCTGCACTGGGTATGTCCATAGGAATTTTTCTTTTGTCTGAATATCTCCTTTCTTCAGTCTAATAAGTGATCCATATACATACTGGGATATTTGATCTCTATTACTCCGTATTACTTTTCATTATTGACAATGGCTGTTACACTCCATCTCGAAGATATGGCTGCTGCAATCTTATGTCAGCTTTGTTTTCCTACTGCTTTCCATTTCCCACTGATATATACTCTACTGTAACTCTTCATCCATGTGGTTCTCACTTGAGAGTTTACAACAAAGAGGTGGTTGACTGTCGGAAGTTGAAGCAACCAAGTGACCAACCACCAGCTCTCTTTGCAGGCTGGTTCTTATCATCGACATACTGATGCTTGCATTGTGTTGCCTGGACTGCCAACTAAACCAACCTGTACAAACAGTTTGGCTGGAACGTCCCTCTGTGCCCTTGGTAGCTATGTGCTCTGCCGCACCCTGATTTTGTAGCATCGCTCAAGCATGGTCCCTCTGTCCCCGACAAGGAAGACTCATACCTACAGCTTTCAAAATTTAATTAACCCTGATCGGACATTTTGACTAGTAGTAGAAGGCCGGCGGGTTATGCGCCTCGGAGATTCTACCGTTTCAAACTTGTTTGGAATATGAATCTAGCGACATCAACAACTTATATACTCACTCTGTTTGGTTTTATAAAACGTTTAGAGTCTTTTGAATAATCACTCACTTTTGTGTATCTGCGCATTTGTTTAGATCGCGCGGTTAAAAAATAGGGTTGTACCCCAATCTAGCGGCCTAACGTAAGTTTTCCGGACTGCTCACAGAGATGCAAACGCAGCTTAAATATGTGTCGCGAATGTGTCTCCACGAAGACCGCACGCGTCTGCTAAAATCCAGTCTACCGCTGGAAGAGCCCTTTGCACTTGGGCACGGATGTTTGGTCTTTCTGCTGGCTAGTTGTAGGGCGGGCGGCGCTGGACAGCTTTCTACACCGCGTTAATGGCGGCGAGGCTGCGGCTTCTGCGCCAAGGTCTTGCAGACGAAGCACGCCTTAACGATAGGTTCTGGCTAGCCTTTTTAAGGGCACTGGCGGTGGCCATTTCCTAGCCCACACTATTGCCATCGCCCTAGTAGTCACCGCCCCCTTTTTTCGACCTACACCATGGGCAAAAGGTTGGCTCTTCTGCAAAAAGAATCAAGATGGTGAGGCTAGCTCCTCATGTGGCAGCAAGAAGCCGCGACTGTACATGGCGCCTCCCATTCCTCGGGCGGAACAAGAGTGGCGCGACGAGGTCATGGACCGGCGGTTCATATTGCAACCGAATATATGCGAAGATCTGGCGTTCGATCTCAACTCGTATAGTTGGATCACGTTTAGGACACGGGAGTTTGACCCGCGCTGCCGAGCGGGATACCTCGTCGACATCGGGTCCTTCAAGCAAGAAATCTTGAACGCCCTCACGAATGACGACGAGGACGACGATGAGGATTTCGGCTTCACGAGTCGGCGTTGGCTCAGTGAGATCGACTAGAACGAGATCGACCAGGTCACTCAGTGAGACGACCTCGGCTTCCGGCTTCACGAGTCGGCGCTGGCACAGGGGACGCCGGTGAAACCTCTGGTGACTCCAAAGCGGGTGCATCCCGTCTCATGTTCCTACCGTGGCGTGGGATCCCTGGCCAGCGCCGTTGGTCGCTACCATTCCTCCTCCTCCTGCGTCGGCGGTATACCATCTGCCACCCCTGGTGCCGCACATGCCATGGGAGATAACGGAGGTCATCGACCTCATCGGTGGCGATGACCAGACGCAAGTAGATTTCACTATGTTTTTAGATTTTCGTATTTTTCCACCAACTATGTACCCTATTGTCAATAAACATAAAAAAAAATGTCGGAGGCACCCCAGACATAAACATACAATCATTTTCAAAGATCATTTCTTGAGGGCATCTCTAACGCAAAGAGGACGCTGAGCGGCCGTTTGTGACCGCGCGGTCGAAAAAGCGTCTGTACCCAGACCGAGCGGCCCGACGCATAGTGTCCGACCCGTCCGTCCAGACGCAAACGTGGCCAAAATATGCGACAAGTTCGCGTCTGCGCAGTCGCGCTCGCTTCTCCCACGGGCCCGTCTGCCAGCGACCCTAGCTCGATGCGTGTTCTTAGCCGGCGAATTTAATCATATCAACTGCCGGGAATAGCCGAAATGGAGCGCAAACTCATAAATCGCCGCGGATCTCCAACCGGCCGCCTCCATTCATTCCCGCTCAGTAATACCCTACGTCTGCGCATGCGGATCCCCAACCGGTCGCCGCCATTCATCTTTAACTGGCGGCGCCATGATCAACCTCTCTTTGCAATCGGACCCCGGTAGCGAGGGGAAGACGTCGGGATGGCGACATTGGTGGGATAGAACTGCCTCGCCGAGCAGCTCTAGCTCCCCTCCGACGGACGACCAGGAGGAGGAGGAGGAGGGGGACGCCGTCACCGACGACGGCTACGATGAGGAGGAGGAATAGGAAGAGGGTGAAGAGGCCATGTTTTCCAAAATTAGTTTGAACATCTTCTTCGCAGCTTCTACGTTAAAATGTGTAAGATCAGTTTTAGCGTTCAAAATGCATCGCGGACGGCTGATAGATCCACGCACGCTCGAACTGTCCCCGTAGTTAGGAGACGTGTCGCCGAAGGGCTCTGCTGCGCCGAGCAAAATAAACAAACGTCGAGAGTGGTGTTGGGTGGGGAGGAAGAGGAAGAGGACAAAGCAGCCAACTCGGCCAAGTGCGTCACCTGACTCGGACGCGTCCCGTCCCGTCCCGTCGCGACACCCACCACAGCACGCACCACACGGGATCCTCTGCGGCATCTCCAAACCCAGCGACCTGTACCACACACGTCGGCTCGCGCCACTGGCTTCGCAACACGCGTGCGCGCGCACCAGGGTGGTCGCCACAGAGGATCCGGCGACGCTGACGCGGACGTATTCCCTGGCTGCCGGTGGTGGTGGCCCTACCTACGGGTCACGGCAGCCGCGCGCGTCTCCTGCTGCCCCCCACGGCCGTACGTGCTCGTGTCGCTGTACGTGTGGCCCCACGTATTCTGACCCCACCTGTCAGTGGAAGTACGGGTAGAGAATTGGGTGCCGCGTGGACGGGGTGTCCACGTGCACGGCCCGGAGGTTCCCGGAGGTCGGTGCGGATCCGAGTCAGCGCCCATTCCTTCTGCGCCCGCGAATTGCCCAGAATGCCCCTCGCTGGCCCCCGGGCTGACGTCGTCGTCGTGCTGTCCAGCTCGCCCCGCCGACCTCGCCTTTCCCTTTGGTTCGGTCTGGTGGCTAGCCATGGAACGGCGATCGATCAGATGCGGGTATCCGTCCAGTTTCCGAGAATGCCCCTCGATCGATCTGTGGTTTCTTTTTCTGCCGATCGATGGTATCTGCGTCAGTGTGAACATGTAAAACGGAGACGATACGTGGGGCGTAAAAGATACACGTCGGTCCTGCGTGGTGTCGAACGTGACATGCAGGGAAGATACGCCGGCGCTTCGTCGTGGAATGTGACGGTCGGAGGAGCACACGGGTTTATTTGCCATGAACCTGCAGGACATTCAGGTCTCGATCTGTACCCAAAGTGTCGAGGTCAGATATTGTTGGCACTACTAGCATTGTACAAATTACCAAATCTTTCGGTACACTTATTTGACTAACCACAATGTCTTACAATATGGAACCGAGATACTACACACTGCCCAGGACCGTCCCGTAAAATTTGTCTTAACTTCACATTAACCCAAGTTTCATGGGACGGAGCACAAAAAGTTTCCCCGTCATCCTATTTTGAGGACTCAGTAAATTACCCCAGATTATACCACAATCTCTTCCACGCACAATAATATGTTGAACTACTTCAACAAGTCTACGTGTAAGATATCCAACATTAGTTGTTCGTACAACAGTATCTACAACCCCTTTGCGAGCTCCATATCAAAGAAAAACCCTTGCATACATTGCTTTGAATAGGTAAATCAATCATTTGTCCTTGAGGGTCCGCCATTAATCCTGTCATACCTACTAATTGGTGTACCTGAGATGCATTTTCTCTAGCTCATAAAAAATACATTAGATAGGCTGGATTAGAAGGACCTGTTATCCAAAAAATTCAAATTCATTTCTTGCTTCAAATATCCGGCACGAAGACAAATGCAAACACCCTCTTCTTTCATAACCCACTACCCTCCGATCGTATATAATTAATGCACACTTCTGAAAGGAAGCAACATTAATTAGTTATTGTCCCGCGTTCGATTAATTGTGATCAGAGGTAGTACTTTCTAGAATGATTTATCCAATCAGCCAGAGATGAGCATGCATTGTGTTTGTGATAACTTCTCTGCTTAATGTACCACATGACATATTTCTTGCACAATTGTCCAACCGTACATGCTACACAACATGTACATCCACGTCATGCATAATGGTTCTTGTAGGGAATTTGATAGAGCCGTGTTCTTTTTACTGAGGAAAATGTGCTAATGTTTTTTGTGCTTTCATCAAATTTAAATTTTAAATCATGATGAATTTCTTGAATTGAGGAGCTCCCCGCACCCAATTACACCCAATTAGAGATGAAACGGAAACAGGCGAAACATAGCCGTGTCACACTTGTTAGGCAAAAACATTATAAAACCCAACACAAATATGGAAACAAACGATAGCAAAAGATAAAGACAAAGAATTTCTAACAAGCGAACGTTCAGATTTTAGAACAAGCGAAGAGTTACCAGCCATTCGATTTTGAAAGTGACAGTGGATGACAACTGCTAGATCTCACACCGCCAAATACCAGGCGGCAATTCCTGACTGGTCACGCTCAACAGAACGTTCGCCTAAAATTGCAGTCTAGAATGAAAGGAGAGATTTCATACCGTTTCCGCTTCACTCCCAATTTCATACGAAGTGACAAGTGAATAATTCCACACAATGCGCGCATGATGAATGTTCATTTCGAGATATATCCATATACCGTTACTACTCCCTCTGTTTGATGAAACTTATCTAAAACATATCCAGATACTATTTACTATCTGAATAGATTTTAATTTAGATAAATCTCAAACATGTTGGAGGGATAGGACGGAGGGAGTATTACACTTTCTCCTCCACTGCCCAGAAATTTCGTGATGACGAGGATCAGGAGTAAAGAAAACCGTGGTCCAGCGTCCATGGATACGGCGGCACGCACGCTGCCGATCGAAATGGCAAACCCGTAGATATCTCCAAAAACATGTCCGAGAGACGAGCCAAACCGCTTTCCACGCCCGACTTCCTCCTTCCAGGCCAGCCACCTTTCATCCCTTCCCTTTCCTTCTTTTTCTGATTGATCGATCGACCGCCGAAAAGAGCTTTTCTTCCTTGTAGCGTCCCGCTTCACTTCACCGCCGCGGCATCTCCCCTCTAAAAGCACCGCACGCCGACGCCCACGCACGCACGTACCGGAGCTAGCCAAGCACCCACCACCAGACCCCGCACCGCAGCTCAGCTACCTACGATCGATCGGCGATGAAGAAGTGCGCGTCGGAGCTGGAGCTGGAGGCCTTCATCCGATGCCGGGGCGCGCTGGCCGCCGCCGAGCAGAAGCCCGGGCACGCCACCGACGGCCCGGACTTCGGCATCTTCTCCGCCGCCGACCTCGCTGGCTTCGGCTTCGGCGACTCGGTCAGTGTTCTTCGTCGATCCTTCTCTTAAACATCCGTGCTACGCAGCACAGGAACTGATAGAGTTACTAGAGCTACTAGTACTACGTATTCAGTTGCACAAGATAATAGTAGATGGTTTTTTCCCTTTGATGTTAGTATGCGATGTGGTATCTGCAGCTTGCGTGATTCGTTCTGTATGCCACAGGAATTCATTTAATCTCCTGTGATCTGTGGATCAGATGCGGCCTAGTCTTTCCTATCAGCAATATGCTTAAGTAATGAAACTATATTATTTGAGAGGTGGCTTAAGGTTCTCATGCTAAAGTTAGGAGTTGGTTTCACTATATTTATTTCAGTCAAATTTTAGTCACCAACTGGAATCGTATGTTGGCTTTTCGATTCGGCCAAAGACCAAGAGTTTTTTTTTTTTTAATCGCACTGAAATTCAACCGAACAATTGGCAAAATTAATCTGAATTTTAGAATATGCCATAATCAAAATCAATTACCACCAAACCTTTTGGCAATTGAACCAATAATTAACTAGGGTATCTGAATTTGACAAACAGTTGAATTTGCTTGAATTTTCATACTTCCAAGTGTCACCGGTTTTTTCTTTACTGAAATACACTGAATCTTCCATAGCAGGTGTCATGGATTAGTTGTAATGCTATTGCCCGAGACTTTTTTGTTGTTGTTGTTGTAGAGCTCCACATGCAGGCGTGATTGATGACTCTAGTGAATTTGCTTTAAGCAGAACACCCTCAACGGAAGCATTCAGAACCACCTCTGGTCCCAGTCACCCAATCTCGGCGCCCGGCACCCCGCGGTCTCCACCACAATCGAGTCTCAATCTTCAATCTACGGTAACTCCACATAGTTCCTCTTCCACGGTTTTTATAGCAGGTCCATATGGCAACTACATGAGAAGTACGTTGCTGTGTGCCATGCTTAAGTTGTTACTACTGAACTGCACACTGAACCACTTGATATCAAAATTTTGGCAGATATCAGTGGTGCTGTATGAGTTCACATGATTGCTATTTTTGCTGATGCTCTGTTCGATCTGTCTATGTTGTAGCAGCAGCGAGTCCCACGTCCGCGACCAATCTAAGTATGAAGGAGAACCAGGCTTTCGGCGGCACGAGCGGTTCGGACTCCGACAGCGAGTCGATGTTCGACATGGAGGGTGGCATGTGCGACCAGGGCACGAACCCAACGGACGTGAAGAGGATGAGACGGTACGTCAAGAAAGATTAACACTTGTTTGTTCCTGAAATTTTTTTTTTGAGGGATCACCTGTTGTTGCTGAACTTAGCTGTTAACCTTTTGAAATAATATCGGCTGTTTTGAAATGACAGGATGGTGTCGAACAGAGAATCGGCTCGGCGATCCAGGAAGAGGAAGCAAGCTCACTTGGTTGAGCTGGAGACACAGGTAAACGCTGCGACTCGTGCTATTTGGAACAAAGATCCTAGTAGCAAATGTTCTTGAGTTCGTACGTTCTGAATTGTGAGTGAAATGCAGGTTGATCAGCTCCGGGGCGACAACGCATCGATCTTCAAGCAGCTGACTGACGCCAACCAGCAGTTCACCACCGCGGTCACCGACAACCGGATCCTCAAGTCGGACGTGGAGGCCCTCAGGATGAAGGTGATCCATCAGCTCAGCTCGCGTCTCAAAAGAAATCACAGTGATCAATCATCACTCATCAGATAGCCTTTATCTGATTATCATGTCGGTCGTTTTGCAGGTGAAGCTGGCGGAGGAGATGGTGGCGCGTGGCGCGCTGTCGTGCGGGCTGGGCCACCTGGGCCTGTCCCCGGCGTCGATGAACCCGTGCCGCGTCCCGGACGTGCTGGCCGGGCTGGACTTCCTGCCCGGCGGCGCCGACGACTTCGGGAGCCTGTCCCCGGCGGAGCAGGTGCAGAGCTCGCCGATGCAGAGCATGGCCAGCCTGGAGAGCCTGGAGCACAGCAGCCGGATGCCCGGCGGCGACTCCGTCGACGTCTGGGGCTGGGACTCCCACTCCAACGGCGCCATGTCCAAGTGATCAAGCCGTCGGGATGCCGCTGTCTCGCACATCGCCAAGTTACCGGAGCAGAATATGGTCGTAGTATCTCGTACTATCTCAGTATCTGTATCATCAGACATTCAGACTGGGAGGTGTCGTCGTGTTCTAGCTGATGAAAACTCTTGATGGACTTGAGTTTTTCAGAGTCCTCTCGTGTCGTGTCAGTGAACTCTATACCGTGTCTAGTTATTTATGTAATAGAACTTTATGCTATGCGAAGAGACTAAACTCCGAAGCATTAATATTACGGTATTTACAAGTCGTAATTAATAGTTGATACCATGTCAGGGTTTCAACTCGCTCCTTGACCGAATCTACATTTTTCGGAACAATTTTATGTCAGCGAACGGGAGCAGATCAGTGGATCGTACCAATTCAGTGTTCTAACTTTCTTCAGTTAATTGTGAATTTTGATTTGTGGAGCCTGATTTACAATTTACACACATCCTGGGATGCTACTGTGGATTGTTTTGAATTGACGACTCCTCGTTGTCCCTTCCCGCCATTTCGATCTCCCGTTCCCTCTGCTCCATTTCGGCCACCAGCTCGCCGTACGCCGCGGAGGCCATGCCGCCTGCCTCAGCGATGGCGCCCAGCGCCGCCGCCAGCCCAACGCAGACCCTCCTCTTCCCTTCCTCCTCGCTCGGCTCCTCCTCTCCGTTGTTGCTGTTGCGCCGCCTCGCGGCCGTCGCGATGGCCGAGGCCTCCGCCGCGACGACCTCCACGGCCCGGGTCACCGCCTCGACGTCCACGGCCTCGACGGCACGCGCCCAGGACACGAGCAGGCGCGGCATGTCCTCGCCGTCCTTGACGCAGCTCCGCGCCCAGCCCCAGAGCGCCGCGGCGTAACCGCGCTGCGACTCGGCCCAGGCCTCCAGCGCCGCTCGCCACCCGCGGAGCTCGGTCGCGAGCGCGCCGGCGGCCGTGGCAGCCCGCGTCGGCCCCGGTGGCGGGCCACCGACGCCTCCCTCCGCCCGGGCGGCCGACGCGGAGAGGAGCGCGCTCGCCTCGTCCGCCGTGCGCTTCATCACCCGGTGCGCGTCGCCGATCACCCGCCACATCCTCGCCAGCCCGCGGATGAGCTGCGCGAGCTGCGGCAGAAGCTCGTCGTCGCGGACGGCGGCGACCCGCCGGGACACGGCATCGACGGAGGCCAGGGAGATGTTGAGCTTGGTCCGGAGGTCCCTCATGGCGGCCCTAGTCCGCTCTATCGCAAACGGCTCCGCGCCGTTGGCGTCTTGGCTCCGCAGCTGCGCGCACTTCTTCTCGTACGACAGCCGCACGCGCTCCCCTGCCTGCAAATTCTTTATTTTTCAGTTCAATCTTGACTGGTTCTGAATTTTGGGAGAAGAGTGTGTGCTCGGATCAATCGTACCCTGACTTCATCGTAGAGCTTCTTCTCCCACTCGTAGAGCCTGTCAAGGCTCTCCTTGTGGCTCTGGAAGAGCTCGAATGGCTCCGGCGAGGCTTCCCGGGCGCCGACTTGCTCGTCACCGTCCTCGCCGTCGACATCCCCTCTCGGAGCAGGTACTCGAACTGTCTACGTACAAGATAGCAATGATCAACGCTACAGCTCTACGACATGTCCTGAATGTGTTGCTCACTTAGTCTGAACTCTGAAGCAGAGCAATTGACATGACAGGGGATAGTTCTTCAGAAGTTCAGATAGGAGGATCGTACCTTTCTTTTGGTAGGGGACGACCTCCAGCAGCACCGAGACCTCGCCGGCGATCTCCGCAACCTTGGAGAAATGGGCCTTGATGTCCCTCATGGCCTCCGCCACGCTCGCCGGCGGCCTGTCGACGTACACGGTGAAGCGGCCGGGGCTGCTCTGCTGCTCGATCTCGGCGCTGGTCATCACTCTCAGCTTGTGGACCGCATCCACCACCTTCTTCTCTTCTTCCTCCCTTTGCTCCTCCACTGCTCTATGTGCGGCCCCTGCCTGCTCATGACCAGCCTCCTCCTCTTCTTCCTCCGACTCCTCTTCTCGATCGCCGCCATCGTTGTCATCCTCGCTTGCTTCTTCCAGCTCCGGTATCTCCTCATCTTCTTGATCAACGTTCACCTCTTGGACGCCTTGATTCATGTTGTGATAATCACGATCGGTCGGCAGGGAAGAGAAAGGGTCAATCCAGAACAAATCCCATTGCATCGGCAGCGGACGCGGCGTGTTGTCCGCCGGCGGATGGAAGAGCCGAGGATCCACGCCGAAGAACCCATCCACGACAGCTGTCTCGGCAGCCCCGTCCTCGCCGTCCCACTGCTCCACCAACGGATGCACCGGCGCCCCTCCTTGCCTCAGGCAGTTCAGGACGAAGACCTTGTTCTCCGGCGAGCACGGGTGGTGCATGCATGACGACTCATGCAGGAAGTAGAGGTGCTCGTCCTCGGCGAGGTAGTAGAAGAGCGCGAGCGAGACGCGGCGGAGGGACTGGAGGTAGGCGACGTGGGAGGAGGCCAGCAGGTTCCGCTGCGCGATCGCCTTCTTCACGAAGCTCCGCCGGTCGTGGCACGCCTTCACGGCCTCCTCCTCGTCGAGCTTCTTCGACGACGAGCAGCCCATCGCTCTTGGCCGGCCAGATCGCTGCTGCTGCTGCCGCTGCCTTGGACGTGTGGGCGAGATGGCAAGAACAAGATTTTGTAGGAATCCATTGATGTCAGTTTCTCAAGATGCTTTGGTTCTCTTGAGCGTGTGCAAGAAACGAAGAATTTCTTGGGGAGGTAAACTGAAGTTGAGGGAAACTTGAATGAGATGAGGTTTGCAAAGAACCTCTCGCTGAGAAGAAATGGACGCAACGCTTGAAACACTGCTTCTTTCCTTAGATGCCTGTGAAATCGTACACGAGTAATATTCGAGCTTGTAGTTAATAATTCTTATTTCCATGCCGTGGCTAACCAAAGAAGGAGGAAAAAAACTTATCTGTTAGTAGCATTTTAGCAGAGCCCGTAAACCACACTGTTCGGCTCGAAAAACTTTTTTAGGGACCGAAAAATGTTAGACTCGGCCCCTATTAATACAGACTGAACAGCGGTTTACAGGCCCAAAACTAAACGGATTTCTCCAGCACCGTCGTCCATACAACCGCCTCCAGCCGCTAATTTCTAGCTGCTTCGCTAAAATTATGCACCGCCGGTCAAATATCCCGTGAACCTGCTCCAATTCAAAACATGTCTACACCTCTATGTCAGCGGCGCGGCCAAGCAGCAACAGCTAGCCTGCAGCCAAGCATTAGAATTAGCATTAGCGCGCGCGGCCAAGCAGCACCAATCATGGCCGCGTCCGGCCGCGCCGCTCAGACCTGCGTCCCATCGGCTTCTTCGACATTCGGTTCTTCAATTCACTGTCCACAACCGTCCTCGTCCTACCCCCAAGCTCGCGGCTGCAGTCAGGGGCACGGCCGCCGGCAAGCGCGGGGAGATCTAGGCAGCGGCGTGGACAGTTCTTGTGATGAAGAAGAAGATTTTTCGAATATTATGTTTTTCAGTTTTACTTTATAGGTCTGTTCTGCGCCAGCCGTTTTGCGACCCGTAAACACGTTTTTGAAAGACTGAACTTGAGTTTTTTCGATTTGCACTTTTACAGGCTCTGCTAGAGATGCTCTTAAATGGTCCTAATGGTCCTGTAGAAGAAACTGATGAGATGCTTGTGGTTGCTTCTGATTTTTATAATAAACTCTTTTCCAAAGAGGATAATAAAATGTATCTCTTGATTCCAACTTCTGATTTTTATTTTAATAAATGAATTGAATATTCAAGAATCCATTATTAGTTACGGAAATTGGCATATACCATTTAAATGTTGGAACACTTCCAGTCAAGGGGTAAAACACACAAAGAAATTAAATGCATGCCATTAGTATGCATCATAGTATCACTTGGTTCTTTAAAGATTGTCTTACTAGATAATGATATTATGTTTTCTGAACTCAAGGTCCCGAGTCACACCGAAGAACTCAACTACACTACCTTGTGGTTTCGGGGCAAGTCCAACGCTTCCTCATGTCATTGATCACTTTCTATCAAATGTCTACAAATTACTATTAGTATCATTCCTCCGCTACACAACAAATATTACTTTCATAATCTATGAATTGACTCTATGATGAGCAATGAAACTATGGTATGTGTTGGGGCGGTGGAGGTTACATTGCAAGTGGGTATATGATCACATAGGACTAATAATACATACTAGTATCGTATAGTGATTCTACCACCATATATATATTACGCGTTAACCATGAGATCTACCATGGCACTAGGAAAGTCAGCTAGATCTTCTTTCTTTCACATATCGACGTACTTAATAGAGGCTAAATGTGAGTTCGGTGGTTCCACCTGTGGTTGAGATTGTCTGAAATTCCTAGTCTTATAGAAGAAGGATGCTCGATTGTCTATGATGGATTGTATTGCTTACGACCAAAGGTTATGCCCGGTGATCATAATGATACAAAAGCGTGGGTAGGCAGGACCGTGAAGAAGGGATGATTGGTTTGTATGTCATACTAGGCCTCACAACGAGGAAGTGTGGCCGGGAAAGTACGTCCGGTTGGTAACAAGTATCTCTTATGTGAAAGTAACACACCTCTACACATTGTATTGAATTGTGGCTTTTCACTATCTATTCTGAGAAAGAACCGTGAAGGCGACATGAAAGGAACTACGCAAAGTTTTTGACACTCTCTGAAGACTGACGGACATATCTTTTCAGAATAAAATCAATTTTTTTAAGAAGTTTCAACGAAAACATGCATTGGCCTAGTGCATCGACACCCTTTTCTTTAGTTGAAACTATTGAATACGCCCGTACTCATCCTTTTATTCTAAACCCTTTGCTATAATGTGATAACGATGGTGGAGACTACACCGAAGAACCCAAAGGCAGCTATGGAGTCTACTACGAGGAGCCGAATCTGTCAAGAGGAGTTGAAGACATGGACTGCGATGTAGTTTACGTTGTTGACGAGGGCGAGACCGAGCAGTAGAGAAAATCTCGAGTAGACGTAGATAAGCCAAGCAACCTAGATCCTTACTTAAATAAGTTGTTGAGCTTCGATGGTACTTAATTTGGGTTTTCTGATGGTTTGTAAGATGTTTATACCCAAAGTTAAGTATGCTTGGTATCATCACTGGACCGATGAGGATATTAAAGTATTTGTACACTTTTGTCTTGTGATAATACGCGTTTGAAATTTGGACCCGTAATATTTTCTGTTGTACACTTTGAAGGATATAATAATTTTGAAATGGTACTTTCATAAGTGCTATGACAATGACTTGCGTACTGCAACATGCAGTGATATATATGTTCACCGCATCGGTCACATGGAGAGAAAGAGGTGTCACAAGAAGTTAACAATAGCTCGGGCCTTAGACTGCGGTGGCATGCACAACCATGGCACGACACTGGGAAGGAGGGGTAGGCGCGGCACCAAGCACGGTGCTGGGGCAGGGAGACATTTTAATCTTTTAGATATTTTTTAATTTGGCTTTTCTCGACGTGTGGGTTATTGCTCAGGTTTCCATTAGCCTTAGATGTGGGTTTCATATGTTAGTTATGTGTGTATTAATTCACGATCAATTTTCCTTTGGTTTTTTTGTTGCCAATAACTTATAAGAAGGCGGTGCATTTTTGTCCCATAAACGTAAAACGATATTGAACGATAAATTTGACTATCAATGTGGCGGCTTTATGCTACACACTCAACTTTGACCAAGAATATAATAGATATGATTGTATAAATAAAAATAAAAATAATTTTGATATTAAGTTGTGGAATATTTGAAATCATGGTTAAACATTAGGCTCAGTGTGATTAATTTAATAGAAAATTACACTAAACTGGAGTAGCATGTCTAAGATAATTAATGCATATAATTTGATTTTGTTCGTCATTTTAGTGGAGGATTTTTGACATATTTTTTTTATTGGATGATGGCAATTTGATAAGCTAAATAATAGCACAAGAACTAGTTTAGAAAGATTAAGAGTACTAAGCAAAAGGAAGAAATGAGTTACTGAGTCATGGGCCCGTGGGCGGAGAAATCGGTTTGTTTTCTGGCCCACCAAACCACGAAACCCTAGGGCCACCTCACAAGACTACCGCCGCGCCCACTATCCACTGCTTGTGATCTTGGCATTCACACTCACACTCTTCTCTCCCTCAAAAAAAAAAAACTCACACTCTTCTCTAATGGCGCCACGCTGAGGCCCCAAATCCGGGAAACCCTCGCCGGCGGGGTCGTGGGCCATGAGCGGGCAGAAGCCACCCACGAACGTGGACTCCGCGACGGCGGCCGACGTGTGGCGCGGGTGCTGCAACCCGGACGGAGACCCGGAGCATCTGCGTACGTACATCCGCACCGAGCTCCTCCCCGCCTTCCCCGCCGTCGAGGCCGCGCGGTTCGCCTCCCTCCCCGCCCGCGACGCCGTCGACCGCATCAGCCTCCTCCCCGACGCGCTCCTGCGCAACATCGTCTCCCGCCTCTTCGTCACGGAGGCCGCCGCCACCGCCCTCCTCGCCTCGCGCTGGCGCCGGGTCTGGCTCTCCGCGCCTCTCGTCCTCAGCGACGCCTACATCAGCCCCAGCGCCGGCTCGCCGCCCATCACCGACTCCGTCTCCTACATCCTCGAAGCGCACCCGGGGCCCTTCTGCTGCGTCCACCTCGTCTCCAGCAAGATGGGCGCGCACCGGGCCCAGCTTGCCCGCTGGCTCGACCTCCTCGCCGCCAAGGGCGTCCAAGAACTCGTCCTCCTCAATCGCCCGTTGCCGCTCGATGTGCCCCTCCCTGCCACGCTCTTCAGCGTCACCACCCTCACCCGCCTCTACATCGGCCTCTGGAAGTTCCCGGACGTGGGCATGATACCGCGCGGCACCTCCTTCCCCTATCTCCGTGAGCTCGGCATCTGCAGCGTCGTCATGCAGGACGGAGACATCGAGTCCGTCATCGCCAGAAGCCCCGTCCTCAAGGTCCTCAGCATCCAGGGAAACAACAAGGGGCTGCGCCTTCGCATCGTCAGCCAGAGCATCCGGTGCGTGCAAATTTGCGGCTCCGTTCTGGAGAGCATCACCCTAGTGAAGGCTCCACTTCTCGACAGGCTCATCCTGGAGGGGCCTCGGGGCAACACGGGTGGCTTCAGCACCAGAGTCCTGATTGGTGATGCCCCCAAGCTCCACGCTTTGGGAATCTTGGAGCCAGGAAATCACATTCTAGAGACCCGAGACATCGTGGTACATCTCCTGTCTAACTCTATCCATTTGTTCGTCCAACTCGTGGCGGTTGATGACTAAATGTGTGATCTTTCTTCAACTGGGATTTGGGTGCAGGCTGGGATAAAACCAAGCTCACGCACCATGGTCACCAGCGTCAAGACCCTCAGTTTGAAGGTGCGTTTCGGAAACCACAATGACGTCAAGATGCTGCCCACCTTCCTCAGATGTTTTCCCAATCTGGAGAAACTCCATATTACAGTATGTGCTTCCTTACGTTTGTTCCAATTTCCTGTAGATATTACATGGATTGTTTGTAGCCAGGTTACAGATTTTATTCCATTACAGATGGTGTGTCCTGAATTTCTTATCAATAGACCTTTACGTCAATTATCATTGACATTCTTTATCGTCTTCCTAAATTTTCCTCCTGCAAAATGTTAATCTTTCTTTGTAGTTATGCAAGCTAGTGTAAGTAGTATTTCCATCTGTTAACTTGATGATAAGACCAGCTACATGTCTAGGAATACTTGACCTTGACAGGGGTGATCAATTATTGCTTTACAAGCTAAGCATTGTCATTTTTTCTCAGCCATCAGGTTTTCTCTTCAAAACATAAACTAGAGTACACCATTAGAGTTCTGAGCAGCAGCTACATGGCTAGGAATACTTGGCCTTGACAGGGGTGATCAATTATAGCTTTACAAGCTAAGCATTGTCATTTTTTCTCAGCCATCAGGTTTTCTCTCAAAACATAAACTAGAGTACACCATTAGAGTTCTGAGTGGCCATCTATTTCTGTTTATGTTATGCTGTTCCTCTTGGGCCACAGTGTTTACTCTGCTATTATCTTGATTTCTAACGCTTTTCTTCTTCACATCTTGTATTAAGCCTTTCTTCTTGTTGTAGTGTTTCTCATTGTGTTCATACATCGTATTAGTTAGCAGCATTTGTGCTTGTTGTTACTTGTAATAGGCAGGCAGTTCTCATTTTAGAGAGTTGCACATAAATTAGCACATTGCTACCTACAGTTTCTTGGAGGTCTGTGTGGTATACAATAATACCATATTGATGGTACTGAACAAATTGCCGAAAACCCCCAGCAGCACCCATGCTTCCTTTTTTGAAAAAATTTAAAAACATATTTCTGTGAGTTCAACAAATCTGAAAACAAATACACTAATACCAAATTTCGGGGGAAAATAAGTTGGATTTTGAGCTATACAAAAAAGACAAATTTCTGACAAAAATCTGAGTTTTCTTTCCCTACATACAGCGAAATTTCTACCGAAACTTCGCACAAGTATTCTGGACATGCGTATGTGTTCACGGAAGAAATTTTGTGATTTTTTGAAACACAAAAGTACATTTTTCAAACTTTTCAAAAACAGGAGCTCTAGTGCTCGGGTGTTGCAAATCCACTCTCACCAATTGCATCATATTAATTATTACAAGGTACTTGTCATGAATTACATCTGGAATTTTGTCTAGGAGAACATGTCTGGCGAAAGGTACACATGGTTAAGACCTCGACATTAGATTGTTTGTGTGATTTCTTCAAATCGGTTTCAATTGATTAGTCATTGGACCATGTTTTAGTCGCGACCGACGACAGTAGTAGGCTGAGATTTTCAGCAGTACACTGTAACTTGTTCATGTGAATGATAATCATGAGGATGTTTAGGGCACACACCAACACATCACTCCAGTTCTAGTTTTTTTCTTGCATTATTAGGCTACTTGGCAGATGGTATACTTTTTCAGCAAGTTTCGCACTTGGAAATGTTGATTTGCCACTTGCCCACAAATCAGATACGCTTTTATAGTGTGATACCATAATGTACAATTTTTTTTATACCAGCAGCGTTTAGTGTTGAGCAACGATTGTAATTCTGAATCTCAGCTGCACAAAAAACTCTGTTGACAATATAAACTACTTAATAATGTTACCTATGTTACCTTTTATAACCTGTTATTTTCAAATAGGTAATGGCAAACAACCGACCATTGTATCTGAGCTAATTCATGTGACTTTTTATTGATTTCTTGCAGTCTGGAAAATGTGATTTTGAAGCTGGCAGTGCCAGGCTCAACCTCAAGTTTTGGGAGTTGGCTAAACCCACCGAAAATGTCAAGTCGTGCATTAAGGTGTTGTCTTTCCGTGAATTCCGGGGGGAGATAGGTGAGGTTGCTTTCATCAAGTTCTTCTTCCGGAATGCGAGGGTCCTCGAGAGTGCATCGATTAGTATGGCCAATCCCAGCGTCACACCATTTTGTACTGGCGAGGCATTTTCCAAAGCGTCAAAAGCTTCTGATAAAACGGTCAGTAAATCCGAGATCAATATGGTGGTTCTTGGTAGCACAGGTCCTGAAGGAGGCAGCCTCTGGTACTTTAAGAAGGGAGCCGATTACACTTTTGATGACCCTTTCTCAGCAGTGCAGATGCGTGTCACTAAAGATGGAGAGTAATCCTGCAATATCCGTGGCACTGTGGAAGTTTTTTTGGATGTCAATGATGAAGCATTATCCGTGGCACGGTGGAAGTTTTTTGGATGTCAATGATAAAATAGAAATCCTGCAATATCTGCTTCGCTTGCTACCCATGTCCTGACTTTTGGGGTATTGCATTGCAGACTTTGTGTTAAATTCGTGCCCTGATGTCTGGTGCGTATTAGAAATACTACCGACTGATGGTTTGCTTGTGGTGCCTGTGTCTCCTAACTTCTCGGTATATGCTTCTTCCAGCATTTTTTCGTCGCGGCAGCATTTTTTTTTTTTTTTTTTTTTTTTGTCGCATCTCGTCGTCCTGGTTGCCATTCAGATTAATCATCATCACTCATCAGAGCACTCTATAGTCTTTAGGCGTTCCCTACACAACTGAAACAGTACTTTTGCATGTAAGTTTAGACTACAACAATTCCAACAGGCATAATCTTATGAGTTGCATGCTTTTCTCTGCTGCAACGTAATGGTGAGTGTTTTGTTCTTTGCACAAAACTATAATGCCGTTTCTTTAATCTACAATCGATTATGTTTTAAGTTAGAGATGTGGTTCATGCTGTATTCTCATTCCGTTTACTTTTTGGAATTTGGAGGCATGTTCTCATACATCCGTTTGAGCTAGTCTTCATCTCGGTTTTATTCCTGGAAGTTCAAATCATGTAGTGTTCGGAGGAAACCGCTTCGCTCCTCGTCCCGCGAGCGAGCGAACCCTAGCTCTCCCCGCCCGGCCCTCCCTCCTCCTCCCCGCCGCCGCCGGCGTGCGCCGCGGCAAAGCCCGCGCGGTGCCGGCGGCGGCGGTCCCGCTTCTACCCGCGCGTTTGGAGGGATGGCGCGGGCGGTCCCTGCCGGCGGCGGTGCTCTTCGGTCGGCGATGGCTCCGGTGGCGGCGCGCGGTCCAGGACGGCGGGGCTTCGGGTGGGAGGCGGCGACGACGCAGCAGCTTGGCTGCGGGGTGGTGCAGCCTGGCGGCGGCGCCCTCCATGCTCAGATCTGGGCCTCTTGGGCCCCATCTGGGTAGGGGCGGGCCTGCCCCATGCCGGCCTGCGCCATCTCCGGCGGGTGGAAGAGGCGGCTTGAGCTGGCGACGACGGTGACGGCAGCCTGTATACTGCAGCGCGGCGACAGGATCTTTACGAGCCCCGGGCTCGGCCGGGCCAGCTGGGCCGGTGTGATCATGTTGTTGCGTCCGGACGGTAACCGCAGGCGGCGGTGGAGGCGGGTCCCTCCTGCGTGGTGGCTGTTCCGTTGTCTATCGTTCTTGGCTGGCTCTCTTCCTGCCTGCTGGTCTCGTTTTGTCGGCCACGGTGAGACGGCGCTGGTGATTGCAAGGCCGTGGTGGCGCATGCTGGTGGGTGGCGAGGTTGGCGGAGCACGATGAAGTGTTCGGGGTCGTGGTTCTCTGGGGGACGGGAGAAATCCTTGTCGGATGGCTGACACCGACGCGGTGACGCTCATGGGCGCCGCCATTCCTTCTTGAGGGGCGTCGGGGCTCCTCCTCCCCACAACCCTTCCGCATACCGGGGGAAACCCTAGGCTTTGTCCGGGCAGCAGCGTCGTCATCGTCGCATCCCTTCTTGAAGGTGTTGCTTTGGTATGCGGCTCTTCAGAGAGCTAAGTTCGTGGTGGGAATTCTCCGGAGGGCGCAGCGGTTGCGGATCATCAGCGTTTTCGTTGATCCGGCTTTGTCGACATTGTTTTCTTTTCTCTTCTTCTTTTGTTTCTTTTGGGCTTTGGTGTGCTGTTTGCCCCAGCGGTGATCTCCATCTTGTATCGGTTGGTTGCTATATTAATATAGCGGGGCGAAAGCCTATTTCGAGAGAAATCATGTAGTGTTCATATATTTGGACCGTGAACTCTAGCCTATATTTTATTCTTCGAAATGGAGGATGAGCCCTCCACCTATGCATTGAAAATATGCATATGGGTTTCTCTATTAATGTACGGGACATATAGAGAGCATAAAAAAAATCCAGATCTCCACAACAACTACAAAACATCATGTCAACGGAGCCTTATGCTCTGAAAACAACAAAATCAATACACCAACTAGAAATCAGAAACATTACATACTGGAGATGTTTTTTAAATAAAAAGAGAGTGCTCATCTAGTTTAGCAAACTCTTAGCAAGCATCTCATGTATTTAAGTGAAAAGAGAGTGCTCATCTAGTTTAGCAGACTCTTAGCAAGCATCTCATGTATACGCTAAAAGAGTTATCACCACTGTTGGTTGACGAAAAATTTCATGGTTAATATTCGCAGTCTTCATCCCGCCGACGCTACCATGATGCCAAACAGCGCATCCGCCTTACGCGAGTCTATCATGTCGCTTATGCCCCTACCTTACGCGAGTCTATCATGTCGCTTATGCCCCTACCTTACGCGAGTCTATCATGTCACATCTGACACCGAGAATCCGTTGCGCCACACCGTTGAGATTGACCGTGGTTAACAAGCCAGATGCAAACCAGTCCACCTCACAACCCCTTCAGCCAATATCAGTTTCGAAAACAGTACCCCCAAAGGGGAGAAACGACGCTGCATGCTGCCATAATCTGATCTGAGTGACCCAGATCTATGGTTTCCCCCAGAGCTTCCCGGACATGGAGATGAGGATCGACATCAACAAAGAAGCTCCTATGCGATGCCTCCAAGAAGGGTATGATGCTGAGAGTGCCACCATCGACTGATCCAAGGATCCAGGTTTCCCCTGGAGACTCTACTTTGCGCGAAACCGATAGCCGTCCCACGCGTCGCCATGGCCTCCATCACCAACGAAGGCACCGGCAACGAGGCGAAGGAAGACAACCAGCCCCATTAGGAGGCACGCCGCCACCACCAAATCCAGGGCCACCGCCCTGTGAACGAACCTCCACTGCAGAAACTATGGAGGGTTGCCATCCTCCGCGCATCATCTACCCCACACTCCGCTCCGCGCGAGTAAGCCGTCCCGCCGGGGTGCTCACCTAGCATCGTGCCCACACACGATGCGCACGGGGGAGGATAAGTGCCCGCCGCCGCAAGCGACGACCAGGCTTTGCTTGGCCGCGAGGCATGGCGACGGTGAGGTAGAGGAGGCGGGAGGGTGGGGGCTGGTTGGCTGGAATCTAGGCCCAAAGCTAATGGTGAGTGTTGGGGCTTCTTATGAGTTGCATGCTTTTCTATGTTGCGACGTAATTTTTTTATATAAATTATGCTTTATTACACAAAAGTTTTAAGTATTACATCTAGCATCTGCATAAATGAGATGAACACAGCCGACCCAATAAATGAAAGATAGTAAAAGAAAATAACTTAAGGCTTTCTGTTGATTACAGGAGAGGTGAATGTGGCTAACCTGTTTGGGCAGCCGCCACTGGCTGCGTATTCTGTCTCTTAGGGTTTCTCCAGGAGAGAACCCTTCTATATATACACATAGCTACATGGGCCAAATGGGCCAAAGAGATACACACTAGACCAGCCTAGTACCGGTTCAACACTCCCCCTCAAGATAGGTGATAGATATCTATCATTCCCATCTTGCCACAAGCCAAATTACACTCCTTAGTTTCCAAACCCTTGGTTAGACAGTCAGCCACTTGATGTCCTGAACTCACATAAGATATTTTGATAATTCCTGCATCCAATTTTTCCTTGATGAAGAATCGGTCTATCTCCACATGCTTGGTTCGATCATGTTGCACAGGATTATTGGCAATGTTGATGGCTGACTGATTGTCACACCACACATTTAGATGGCCCTGTCTCAGCACCTTCAGTTCACTAAGGAGATTTCTTACCCACAACATTTCACTTAGTCCTTGAGACATTGCTCTGTACTCAGCTTCAGCAGTTGATTTGGACACTACGGGTTGCTTCTTACTCCTTCATGACACCAAGTTCCCTCCAACAAAGACACAATAGCCTGAAGTTGATCTTCTATCATCCAGACAACTCGCCAAATCAGCATCGCTGTACCCATCAACTCCTAAGTGTCCGTTGCTCCTAAACCATAGCCCTTTACCTGGACTACCCTTTAAATACCTCAAGATTCGGTAAACAATATCCAGATGCCCACTCCTTGGCTTATGCATATATCTACTTACAATACTCACTGCATATATAAGCAGTGTCAGGCCTTGTATGACACAGATATAAAAGTCGCCCAACCAGCTTTTGATATATGTCCTTATCAACCGGTTCACCAGACATAGCAGCCACTTTATTGTTTTGATCGATGGGGGTTGGAGCTGCCCGGCATCCAAGCATGCCCGTATCACTGAGAAGATCCAAGGTATATTTTCTTTGGGACAGAGCAATTCCTTTTGGAGACCTAGCAACTTCTATGCCTAAGAAATATTTGAGTTTTCCAAGATCTTTGACTTCAAATGCTTTACTCAAGCACCCTTTCAGCTTTACTATTTCTGCTTCATCATCGCCAGTAATTATGATGTCATCAACATACACTGCAAGTATAGTGATTTTCTGGTTTTGATGTCTATAAAAGACAGTGTGATCTCCATTACATTGCATGTAGCCCATATCACAAACTGCACGCCTGAATCTGTCAAACCATGCCCTTGGAGATTGTTTTAAGCCATAAAGAGACTTTTTCAATATGCATACCTTGCCAGCAGTTTCTGATGTAGCAAAGCCTGGTGGGAGTTCCATGTACACTTGTTCTTTTAGATCACCATGCAAGAAGGCATTTTTAACATCTAGTTGGTGTAAAGGCCACCCAAAATTCGCAGCACAAGAAATCAAAATCCTCACAGTATTCATTTTCGCCACCGGAGCAAATGTTTCATCATAATCTATGCCATAGGTCTGACTATATCCCCTCGCCACTAGTCTTGCTTTATATCGGTCGATCTTGCCTTCTGAATTTTGTTTAATTGTATAAATCCACTTGCAAGACACTGCCTTCTTTCCTTCTGGAAGGTGTGCAAGTTCCCATGTTTTGTTCTTCCTCAAAGCATCCAGCTCCTCCATCATAGCATGCCTCCACTTTTATCTTGTCTAGCTGCTTTCCAATCAGTTGGAATTGAGATAGATTGCAGAGAAGCAACAAATGCTCTGTACGAGGGAGACAAGCACTTATACGACACATAGTTGCCAATGTCATGGTTAACTCCACGTTTACCCTTCCTCAAAGCAATTGGAAAATTCATTGACTCATCTATGGTTGCAGACTCATTTTCGGACTTACAGCTGCCACTAGACCTACTATCATCAACATCATCCTCCTGTTGCTCCCCTTGCATTTGTTGTTCCCCTGCACCTGTTGCTCCCCCTGCACCGGTTGCTCCTGTTGTACTCCCTGTCGAGGTCGTCGCGAATACACCAGTATGTTGTCCCTCCACCTTTGTACGTTTTCAGGTTGTACAATAGGTGGTTCAACATGGACATTAGATGGTCCAGCATCTACAGAAATAGGGACTGAAACCACAATTGGTTATGGGGCATGTTGTTCTGGACTTGTAACAATACTCTTCTCCCCCTCTTGGCCAACCTCATTATTTTTCTGTTGGTCAAGTTCCTCAAACAACATACTTATATCAGTCTTTTCACCATAGGAGGGCTCGGATTCTCAAAAAGTGACATCCATGCTTACAAAGGTACGTCGTTCTGATGGACTCCAACACTTGTAGCCACATTTCCCAGAGGCATATCCAATAAAAATGCATTTTACTGCTTTTGGGTCAAGTTTACCAACATATGGTCTGTGATCTCTAACAAAACAAGTACAACCAAATAATTTTGGTGGGACTAGAAATGTATTATCACCCATTAACATCTCACATGGTGACTTCATGCCCATAACTCTTGAAGGCATTCTATTTATCAAGTAGGTGGTGGTCATCACCGCTTCACTCCAGAGGAACTTAGGCACATTCATAGTAAACATGAGAGATCTTGCAACTTCTAAAATATGTCGATTCTTCCTTTCTGCTACTCCATTCTGTGGAGGTGTGTCTGGACAGGAGGTCTGATGTAGGATGCCATGCTCTGACAAGAATGTGTTGAATCCATTATTGACATACTCTGTTCCGTTATCAGCCCTGATCATCTGTACCTGCACATTGAACTGGGTTGTCACATAAGAATAGAAGTTCTGGAAACATTTGAATACTTCATCCTTGTGTTGCATCAAATAAACCCAGGTCATACGAGTATGACAATCAATAAAGGTCACAAAATACTTCATTCCACTCACAGATACAACAGGACATGTCCACACATCTGAATGAATAAGCATACATGGGAATATACTTCGGATTCCCTTACTCACATAACTGGTTCGTGTGTGCTTGGCATACTCACAAGCATCACATTTCAATTTGTTTTAATCAACTCCATGCATTACATCAGGAAAGACTCTGATCATCTTATCAAATGACATATGACCCATTCTACAATGATGAATCATGGCAATATTCTCCCTTTCATCAGCAACAACAGCAAACACCGAACCTCCACGATCCATGTACCATAGTCCTCTATGCCTGGTTCCAGTCCCAATCCTCTAGCCCGTCAGCCTCTCCTGGATCACACACATTTTCTTATCAAGATATATTATGCAGTCCAATTGATCAATTAAAACACTTAGAGATATCAAATTGACTGGGAAGGCTGGAACATGTAACACTGAAGATAGTTTTATGAAGGGAGTGCACTGAACAGTTCCTACACCTTTGATGGGTTGTGATGTGCCATCAGCAGTTTGTATGGTTTCAATCTGAGAGATAGGATATTTATCATATGATTCAAATTCTCTAGTGTTGCTGGTCACATGTTTAGATGCCCCCGAGTCAAGGATCCACTTTGGATCAATTTTATGGGTAGCTATAGATGCTTTTTCAATATTACCTCCATTTTCGTATGCGAAATGTGCAAAGCTTCCAAAGGTGGCATCCTCCTGTCCACCCTTCTTGATCTCTTCATGGGTGGCTGCACTTACTTGATCGTCTTTAGAAACAACAACATGCGCTCTAGGTGGCCCCGAGTTGTTGTGGCCATCTCGACCTCTACCTCCACGGTAGAACCCCCTGTTGTAACCTCTTCCTCTACCCCGCCTTGGAGCTTTGCAATCATAGCTCAGGTGGCTTGGTTTTCCACAATTGTAGCAGTCCCTTGTCTCCTGCCTCTCTGTCACAAAGAAGGCATGATTAGAGGCATGTTCACCTCCTTTTCCAAGTTTTAGCCTCATCTCCTCTTGTGACATAGCTGCAATAACCTCTCCAATAGATGGCAGTTTAGTTTGGTGAAAGAGATTTGCCCTCCTTCCTTCAAAACAGGGGTTCAATCCCTTCAGGAGCTGGATTACATGCTTGCGCTCTATCCACTGTTTTGCAGCAACAATGCACTCAGGATGTGCAAGCTCAAGTGGATCACAGTCATCCAGATCAGACCACAAATGCTGCAGTTCAGCCACATACTCCATGAATGATTTTTCACCTTGCTTTAAATCATGCACCTTATCCTCAATTTGGGCCATCAGCATGACATTTCCCTTCCCTGAGTACAAATTTGACAGTGTACTCCATACCTCTTCTGCAGTAGAGAGAGCTTCCACTGATGCAACAATTAAAGGAACTAACGAGTTTAACAGCCAAGCCATCACCACAGAATTGGTAGTACTCCATTTCTTCCACTCTGAACTTTTCTTGTCCACTGGCTCACTGCCCTACCCAAATACATACCCCTCCAAATTCTTGGTCTTCAGGATTAGAAGAGCCCTTCTTGACCAGCTCAAGTAGTTTCCCACACCTTCTAGTTTGATCTCATTTGGCATGGATCGATCTTCTGAACTAGCTCTACCTGTTGAGGAACTGCACCGGAGTAGCTAGCACCATCCTCCTTCTTGGTGATGAGGAACTTCGTCAGTTTCTCCAAGGCCTGGGCCAGCTGTTGGTTGTTGCCGTTCTCCCCCATCTCCTCCTTCCAGCACTACCACCAGCTCCTCCAAATCCACTCCCCCTGCAGCAGATCTGAGCTTTCCCTTCCCTTCTTCACTCCACCAGAGAAACATAGCTCCCAGCAGCAGCAATCTTGGCCACCATCACCATTGAACCTTGCTCTGATACCATGTTGATTACAGGAGAGGTGAATGTGGCTAACCTGTTTGGGCAGCCGCCACTGGCTGTGTATTCTGTCTCTTAGGGTTTCTCCAGGAGAGAACCCTTCTATATATACACATAGCTACATGGGCCAAATAGGCCAAAGAGATACACACTAGACCAGCCCAGTACTGGTTCAACACTTTCCATAAGTAATTAATCATGGCCGAACTATGAGAGCGCCTATGGAGATAGAAGACCAATTCATAGATTATGCTTCCATCAGTGTAGGGTAAAAGTATCCTCCAACTTTGTAGACACCTTCACAAAAAGGTCGCGATGCCGAGACGACCATAAACGGAACATAGTTGTGCACCGATAGATAACCTGCATAAAAGAAGCATTTTTATTGCTAAAAATCTTGTTATTTTTACATAGCCAAAACGACTAAATAACGGTGAGTGTTTTGTCCCTTGCACAAAGCTATAATGCCGTTTCTTTGATCTACAATCGATTATGTTTTAAGTTAGAGATGTCGTTCAAGTTGTGTTCTCATTCCATTTACTTTTGGGAATTTAGAGGCATGTTGTCATACATCCGTTTGAGCTAGTCTTCATCTCGGTTTTGTTCCTGGAAGCTCAAATCATGTATATTGTTTATATATTTGGACCGTGAAATTTTAGCCAATATTTTCTTTTTTGAAATGGAAATGAGACCTCCAACTTCTGAATTGAAAATATGTATATGACTTTCTCTGTTAATTTATTCAACAAAAAACATATAAAGAGCATACATAAAAAAATCCAGGGTCTCCACACAACACTTACAACCCGACAATAGGTGATGATCATGTCAACATAGCCTTATGCTCTGAAAACAATAAAATCCCTACACCAGCTAGCAACCAGAAACATTGCATAGCTGAGACAGCGGTCATCTGGTTTAGCAAACTGTAGGCAAACACCTCATGTAGATGCTAAAAAAGCCGTCACCATAGTCGAACCGCCAATTTTTTCATGATTAATATCCGCATAGTCTTCATACGGTCTTGCCGACGCCACCATGACGCCAGGCAGAGCCCCCGCCTTGTGCGACTATCATGTTACGTCTGACACCGAGAATCCGCTGCTCCACACCGTTGAGACTCGATGTCGTTATGAGGCAGATGCAAACCGCTCCACCTCAGATGATAAGGGGAATCCCAACAGATCCTCCTAGGGTGTTGCCCGATTTTTCACAGCGAGCACCCGGGTAGATAGATACCTCCAATTACGCGCGGAACGCAACCTG
Source organism: Lolium multiflorum (assembly GCA_030979885.1). Taxonomy (NCBI): domain Eukaryota; kingdom Viridiplantae; phylum Streptophyta; class Magnoliopsida; order Poales; family Poaceae; genus Lolium; species Lolium multiflorum. The sequence goes on along the minus strand of CM061752.1, from coordinate 48,561,711 downwards.
GAGTAGGGGATAAATCCAGCAAGCAACGTGATGGAGATCACCACGCCTCAAGGCCAAAGCACGACAATCCTTGATGAACACAAGAACCTCCGCAGCAACGATAATAGATAAACGGCGGCGCCGTCCCCAGAGGGATGCTTCACCAAGCACACACGCGATAGCGTCTAGAATCAACTCAAACTAGTTCTCACCCTAACCCTAGCCATCCCACCCTTATATGAGGGGGTGGTCGGCCAGCCCCTAGTGGGCCTCTCTACCTTGGTTTGGACAGGCCAAAACCAAACTGACTCAAATCAATAAAAACCCTAATTGGTCCACATATGATCATTACATAAAATAATATAACTAGGCTGGTGGAGTGCTGAAATTGGGATCCACATAGGCCTTCATGCCCGTATCATCCCCCCCCCCCTTCAAGAAGCGTTGTCCCCAACGCGTGAGGGTCTTCTGGAAAATGTGACGTGATATGAACATCACACGTCCGCGCCGTCCTTAAGTCTTGCTTGCCTTCCACACCACATCCTCCCTCGCGGCTTGCTTGACTTGATACAGCACTTGCGCCTCCTTTCTTCTCCACATGAGCTTGGACTTTGGCGCCAATACCTTCTTCTTGCGAGGTTTTGATGGACCCCTGTGTCGCTAAACATGACCCTGCACAAGATGTGTAATGCCCGGGCCACATAAATGTCGCACACATCCATCCTTGCCTCGATGCATCCGCGGTGTCTCGGAAAACTGGACCGCAGTACTCCTAGCACGGTAGTGCCGCTGCCCACTGTCTCCACTGACGCGCTCGCCTCCCACTCCTCCCACGCGCATCTGCGCCACATGCACTGAAACACTATCAGTACAAACATCATCAGTCTGTATACTGGCATCAACACAAACTAGAATTATAGCACATGCTGAAATATCCGTATCAACAACAAGTGTAGCTTCATCCGGCTTGTCACCAACAAGAACGGGCTTGTCATCTACAGGCATGGCTGAAACATCACCAACATCGACGCTCGGAACATCATGCACCTCATGCTGCACATTAGGCTTGTGCAACTTCTCCTTACGCACCACTAACTCTACATCGGACTTTGTATGATCATCACCCATATGCTTCAAAGTCCGCTGTTTGCCACCATGCATAAAAGAATATGTATTTGCTCTCTCAGCATGTGTCACATTACGATCATACTGCCATGGACGCCCAAGTAGCAATCCACACACTTCCAATGGCAACACATCGCACTCTATCACATCAACATACTCATCAACTGTAAATGGCACACACACCTTTTGAGTAATCTTCAGCATACCACAGCTATTCAACCACTCAAGACGCTTAGGTTCAGGAAGACGTCGTGTAGACAACCCCAATGCTGCCAACATCGCCTTGCTTATGCGATTAGTATAGCTACCACCATCAATCATCAACTTGCAAGTCTTGCCCTTGACAATCCACTGAGTCTGAAACAAACTCCACCGCTGAACCTTGTCAACTGTCTTGCAAGCATCACCGTGTACCTTCTTGAGTTGCATATTCAGCCCGCTCAATGGTACATCCTCCTCCATAGTCACAATAGTGCCCATTGTATCAGAGCCAGGTTCCTTCTCCTCTGAAGATATCACCTCGCCCTTAGTAACTGTCGGTAGTGGACCAACCTCCTGAATAGGAACTATGCACTTGCCCACTTCCTCTATTGCATGCACGACTCCGGACGGCTGCTCACTTTCCTCCATATATGGTAACACGAAACCACCACGAAGAAAAGTTTTGAAGTCCTCCCAAGTACAAGCAAATTCTCCTCTGTCAACTGCATCACACCAACAATCATCTAACGCCTCGTCCACAAGCCGGTGAGCAAGAACATATGCATCATACCCACTGAACTTCCCATTGTATACGCGACATCGATTGAAACCCAATTCCATGTTCTTTTCCCAATCTTCATACTCCTCAACTGACGCGTAATGGTGTAAATACCACTAAAGTTCGGTTGCGTGACGTTGTACTCCCTTCCAGATGTCAAGATAATCATTGAAAACAACACTTGATATCTTCCGAAGAGAACACCACATGCCCAGAACATCGCCTGGAAACTCCGTCGCGAAAGACTGCTGAACCGCTGGTCGGTGCGCTAATTGCGCGGGCCTGGAAACTGGACGAGCCGGCCATGGAGACGGTTGGACCGGGGTTGAGACCGGCCGGTCCGGCCTGGCATCCGGTCTAACCGGGCCGGTGACCGGTTGGTCCGGCCTACCATCCGGTTTGATCGGGGCTGCGACCGGGCGGATGGGCGGGACATAGTGTACATTGCTCCGGTTGGCACCAGCGTGCGGGCCGGTTTTGGCCGGGCCGGCCGATGGTAGGGCCGGTCTGACCAGGCCTGGGACCGGGCGGGCCGGTCGTAGAGCCAGTTGACCGGGCCTGGCACCGGATGATGTCCGAAACTCCATCTTCTTCCCAATTTCAAACCTCGAAATTCGTGATTCTGGCAGCAAAAACTGTCCTAGATGGTGGAGTCCTGAAATTGGGCTCCACATATGAGTTCCATAAACAATACCCCCAAAGGGGATAAATGACGCCCCACGCCGCCATAATCCGATCTGAGTGACCTAGATCTAGGGTTTCCCCCCGAGCTTCCCGGACTAGGAGATGAGGATCGACCGCAACAAAGAAGCTCCTAGGTGATGCCTCCAAGAAGGGTATGATGCTGACATCGCCACTATCAACTGATCCGAGGATCTAGGGTTTCCCTTGGAGACTCTACTTTGCGCGAAACCGATACCCGTACCACAAGGCCTAGCGCTGCCATGTCCTCCACCACTAGCGAAGGCATCGACGAGGAGGCCAAGAACCCCGTTAGGAGGCACGCCGCCACCACCGAATCCAGGGCCCACCGCCTTGGGAACGAACCTCCGCCACAAAAACTATGGAGGGCTGCCATCCTCCGTGCATCAGCTATCCTACGCACCGCTCCGCGCGAGTAAGCCATCCCGACGGGGTGGTTGGCCAGCATCGTGCCCACACGCAATGCGCATGGGGGAGGAGAAGTGCCCGCCGCTGCGAGCGATGACCAGGCTTCGCCTATCCCGCGGCATGGTTAATGGTGAGGTAGAGGATGCGGGAGCCCCCCTCCGCCTTCTCCATGGGCGCCCGCCTGGCGGCGCCGTAGAAGAGGAGGGGGCAGTGTCGTTGCCTAATCGACGATACCTCGGAAGAGGGATCCTCACGAGGGGGAGAAGAAGTAGGGGCCATAGGGCGGAGTGCACACGGGACGGTGGTACGCGAGTTACCCAGCTTCGGAACACTCGCACGATGACAGGGCCTCGCTTTGCTGAATTATCTGGGCGCTTGCGCGTTGTTACAATGGTTGTCGTCGGGCTCCCGGGATCCGGCTTATAAAGGCGCACGGATCTAGGGTTTACATGGAGAGTCCTAGCCGGAATACAAGTTGCCTAACTACGGTACAATATCTTGCCGTGTACGTCAAGGATCCGCCTTCCTTATGGCCGTCTGGATCCGGATACTTTATGGGCCTCCACGGATCCGGCCTCCTTGTAGGTCGGTTCAGATCCGGCTCCAAGTTCCTGGACTGGACTTCATCCTTCTTGATCAACAGAATGGGCCGCCCGATGGGCCCCATGCCACCATCACCGTCTCATGGGCCACCCGGGCTTGCCGGATCTAGGCCATGTCGTTGATATACCCATAAAGTATACCACACAAAGTAGCCCCAAGTTCTCCGAGATTCATCATTCTTCCGCTTTCATAATCGGAACCGAAGAGAATCTTGAAGAGCTTCCAAACTTACTAGTTTCCGATATCATTTAACCGGAAACCCACATGTCCTTCAGCAACGATAATGTAACGGAGTTTGCACTCTTCCCACGCACAACTTCCTATCTTCCCGCGCTAAATTTTCGGAGATGCGAATCTTTAGCCGGAAATTTCGGTTAAGTTACCTCCACGTCATTTTACCGCTTTTAACCTAAAACACGTGTCGTGCATCCAACGGTGAGACCGTTCAGTTTCCGTCCGGATCCGGAACGCGAATCTCCGCGCGAGGGCTATAAATACCCCGACGCGCGGTAACTCCTCATTCGTTTCACCCGTTCACCACTTCATCTTCTTCCTCCCGCCGCGCCGCCCGCCAGATCTCAACTCCGACGAGCTCCGCCGCGGAAGACTTCACGCCAGGTCGCTCCAAGCCTTCCCCCGTTCCAAGATCGCCGCGGTTGATCGGGAAATCTCCCCCGCCGCCGAATCGTGCACGCGCCGTTTTCGCAACAGCGACCTCGTGTCCCTCGCCATCGCCGGATTGACGCCATTGCACTGCCTGTAGAAGAAGAAGTAGTAGATCAAACACTTTCATGGGTGCAGCCGGAAGTATGCCGATCGACTCGCACTGTATCGGTAGTTCTCCGAATAGCCCGGATCCCAGTTCATTAGAGCCAATCTGTCCGGATCCCATTGCATACCTACCACCATATGTTTCCGACATCCGGCTAGCTCAACCTTTTTCCGCATCTTCCAGCACCAAGTTAGGCCGGATCCCAACCGCACAAGAAATCGAAGAAGAACTTCAAGGGCAAGCTAGAATGGCAGCCAAGGTGCAAGAGACGGAAAACAAGAAAGCCTCTAAGGCCCGGAACCGCGAAGGAGAGCGGGGTCAATGGTGGCCCTGCGAAACCACCGATACGGAGCTCAGAGCTTCGAACGAAGGTATGATCTCCGCTCACCGGAGTTTCATACGCGACACCGTCGTCCCCAAGCCAGGAGCCGGAGAAGTGGTCATGACTAAGGCTTGGGTGGAACGCGGTTTATCGCTCCCCTGCTCGGAATTTTTCCTCTCCGTCCTCAACACGTATGGACTTCAACCCCACAACATCTGCCCCAACTCCTACCTTCTGCTCTCCAACTTCGCAACTCTCTGCGAAGGGCATCTCGGAATCCGGCCGACGTCGTTATGGCAGTTCTTCTTCCGAGTGAAGAAAGAAACAAAAGACAAAGCTATGCTGAACTGCGGGAGCATGACATTCATGCTCCGACCTGGTCGTATGTATCCTCCCCACGACTCGCACGAATCCGTCCGGTACTGGAACGCCGGATGGTTTTACGAGAAGAATGCGTCAGTTCCGGAGATCCATGATGGTCTCCCCAAATTCAACAACGAGCCTCCGGAAGAGCTCGCAAGCTGGAGTTTCATCCCGTCGCTTTCCCTAACTCCCATCCTGGAGAAGGCAGCGCGGAGAATCTCTGGTTAGTCCACGACGGCTAACCGGAACTCAGCTTACAGGCTGGTTCACTGGCGGATCCAGCCTCTCGATATAACGCGCGATTAATCGCGCATACACCGGGGCGGACGACCAGCTCCGAGCTACTCGCCACGATCTTCCGGCTGATTCTCTCAAAAGGAGATTCAAGACGCTGGTGAAGGTGGGCCGGGTCAACCGATCCGGAACTGATCAAGGATATTTACATGAACGACCAGTGTCCTCCGGTAAGCCTTGACCCTTTCATTACTTCAAACTTCACAAGTTTTTGGATATTGACTAACACATGATATCTTTCCTCCAGCTCGCTACATTGGCGGAGGAAAACTTACGCACCATACTCGCGTCCCCGTCGGCGGCGACACGGCGGAGGAGGTTCCGGAAGACGAAGAGGAGGAAGAGGAGCCAGCACCGCAAGGCGGCCTCCGACCTACGGCGTCCCCGCGCCAAAGCTTCCGGCTCAGCGAGAGCGGCGAGGCCTCCGCCAAGAAGCCCAAGATCGTCAAGCCCCCTCCGCTAGACTCAAGGAAGGCGGAGCGGGAACGTTTGAAAATGCTTTCAACAGCAGGCAAACATTCGCGCCCCATCATCCCCGCCCGTAAGTTTCCGGGTATGGTACATATTTTACTTTGACGCATTTGTTACTTATGCGATCTTCTTTTACTTGTTCGCAGAACTCCGACTACCGCCGCTACTCGGACCACCAGCCAAAAACCCATCACAGAATTCATGAAGAAATCTCCGGCTGTTGGTCCTGCAACTCCAGCTCCGCCAAGCGCTTCCCAGCTGCTCCACCGCCATCTCCTCCTCAGGCGGATCAATCTCCCCCTCCTGCCGCAAACACTCCACCGGAAATAATTCCGGTCAGCGAGAAGGTGGGCGGAGAGGATCCCAAGGCCAAGGGCCCTGCCCAAGAAGAAACTCAAGACCAAGGAGAGGCTGAAGTTACTTCCTCCGAGAAGGTCGGAAGCCGGTGCTGGCGACGTTGTCGTGTTTCCGAAAAACTTCGGAGATCCGTCTGACCTCACCTCCACCCCCAAGGCATATGCTACAAAGTTTTTCAACAAGCTGACGGAGACAGAGAAGTGGGATCTTGAACAAGATCTGCTCAACGCCATGCTGAACAATGCCTGGGGGAAACCGGATGCTACTACGTCGGAAATCCAGGATTTTAAGAAGGGCGTCGGCGAATTCTTCGACAAGCTTGTCTGCAAACAAAAGGTACTCCCCAGTAGCCCCCAAGCATGTAAGCGGAAACTAGGGACTAGTTAGAGCTTAGATGCTTTTAGAGAACAGCCACTTTTGGAAAGATTTAAAAATGTCACAGTAGCCCCCAAGCATGATGTCGGAAAGATTCCGGCAACAATGCTTCAAAGGACACCACTATGTTGTAGGCGGAATTTTACTCCTGCTCTGTTTGTTTTTTACAGAACAGCAGGCACTGCACTATGAGCTACACAAGAATATTGCTCTGCAGCGCCGCGTTACCTTGGGCCAAGCGGAGAACATCCGAGCCCTCAAAGATAAGAATGCAGAACTGAACAAACAGTGGCGGACGCCCAAGGTTGGTTTCCGACCTTTCTTGTTATTAGTTCACGTTCCGACTTTGAACTGTTTTTAACTTGATTCCTTGTAGGCGCATCTTCTTCCCTGGCGACAACCTCCTCCGAACTGGAAAACCTGCGCTCCTCATACCAAGAATTGGAGATAAAGCTGAAAGAGGCGGAGCAGCAGAAGGAGCAAGCCGAGAAGCAACTAGCGGAGAAAAACTCCGAGCTCATCGGGAGAAGGCGAATTTGTGCTGAAGCGTAATGCTGATAGCGAGACCATCAAGAGGCAGCAAGGAGCTCAATGGCTCCGGTACATGGAGACCGCGGAGCACCATTGGGACCTGCTAGCCAAAAATATCCTGGGTACTTATACTCGGAATTTCTTATCTTGATGGATAATCTGTTGTGCTCAACTTGAATATTTATTCTTGTATTTTTGTGCAGAGCCACTCGGATACCCTGAAAAACGCCGGAACAAATTTCCCCGGGACGATGTTCTTTCTCTTGCTGGCGATGACTGCAAGGATCTTATATCCGCTTCACGGAAGATATGCCACAACTTGTCACTGAAGAGGAGCCGCACCTGCGGTCTGCGCAAACTGATCAAACGGATGGACATTCTTCCGGAGCTGGTAACAGATCTACAAGCGTCGTCGGCCCGAGGTGCAGCTGCCATGACTTTAACCATGTGCTTGGCGCATAACCCGAAGATGGATCTGGACCGGGTGACTTCTGGAGTTCCTCCGACCGCAGATGTCGGAGCGCTTCTTGATGCGGTGAGCGGCTATGACACCCGCATCGCGCGGAGGATCCGTCACGAGGAATTCTACGACAAGGTGGTTCTTCCAGCGGACGAGCCCTTGAAGACGAACTTCAAAAAGAGCGACGCGGAAGCCCGTCCTGCGGAATCCGGAACCCAGTTTACCTGGACTAGCTCCAAGGATGCTCCCGAAGAGGAACCCAAGACCAGCGCTGCAACCTCCGACGAAGATGAAGAGAGCGATGAAGATGTGTCGTCTCCGGCTGAGGGCGCCAAAGGAAAAGATCCGGAGGTCAATGCTTCTCCGTCCAAAGCGGAGTGAAAACGTTTATGTCCTGCGGGATAAAACAAAGCATCATTTTGGCCCCAGCGAGGGTTTGTAATATAACTTAAATTCTTAAGTAGTTAGGGACGAAACAAGCATGCATTCGTGGGCGGAAAATACTTATCCTGCTATCCGTTTTAATATTATTTGCATGTGTTGTTTCTTGAAAGCAAGTGCTGGTTTGATAATTTCGGCTTGCCCACTTGACCTTCCACGAGCCGGAAAACCCGTGCCGGAAACGCTCGCGCGCGACGAAGCCCAATGGCAATCCGTCAATAACCGCGGAAACAAGCCCCCAGCCCAAGTGCCGGAAGTCGCTACCAGGAATCCATGGTTTGAAAAAAAAAATTTCCGCCAGAAAACTTAAGCTTACGTCCTAAGGGACGATTTTGAAAATCACAACTTTCATACACGCCTAGGCGGAAAGATCCAGGCGGTTTTAGTCGGAAAAAGCATACACGATCCAGAAATGAAAAATTAAAGGAGGTAAATGACTCTAAGAGTGAACCAAAAGCTTTATTTCATTGATCATGTATCATAGATATTACAAGGTATGTAATGCGTAAAGCGCTAAGTGTGGAAAGGACGTAGCTGTGCTATGTTCCAGGACGATCTGTTTCATCATATATGTCACCCGGATCTTCTCGTTTTCGCCGGCTGCCAGTCTATCCTTTAGTTCCCGAAATCAACGAGGAAGTAGGATCCGTTGTGTAGTACTTTGTCGATGACAAAAGGTCCTTCCCATGGAGTTTGCAACTTGTGATCTTTCACTGACGAAGGCGGAGGACTAAGTCTCCGACCATGAACGAGCTTCCGAACTCGACGACTATGATAGCGTCGGAGTCTGCGGTAAATGGTGGTGCGTTGGTCAGCTAGATTCCGAGCTTCTTCGATCAGGTCCACAGATAGCTGTCGAGCCTCGTCAGCAGCTTCTTCATTGTAGGCGAAACTCGCGGTGAATCATGGATGATGTCATGGGGAGCACTTCGGATCCGTATACCAGGAAGAAAGGAGTAAATCTGTTGACTGTTAGGGGTAGTTCGTAAACTCCACAGCACGAGTCCACTCATCAGCCCAAGCTTCGCCTGCGCAGCGGTTCTTCAAGGCGAGGTTTGATTCGGCTAGTATAAGGCCATTGGCTCGTTCGACCTGACCATTAGATTATGGATGAGCCACGACGCAAGGTCAAGCCGGATCCCAACTTCATCACAGTAATCCTTGAGTTCTCCCCGCGCAAAGTTTGTGCCATTGTCTGTGATTATGCTGTGTGGGATGCCGAATCTCGTCACGAGGCTGCAAACAAATTTTAGTGCCGTAGCACCATCGGCTTTTCTCACCGGCTTTGCCTCGATCCACTTACCGAACTTGTCAATAGCGACCAGGAGGTATTCGTGACCACGGAGATGATTTCTTTCACTTACCAACCATATCGAGCCCCTGACCGCGAACGGCAGGTGATAGGGATGGTCCTCTTGGGCTGGAGCGTTTGGTTGAGTAGCGTAGACCGACAACCGCGGCAAGTTTTCACCACTTGTCAGCGTCTTCTTTAGTCTGTTAGCAAAAATCCTAACCGGAAAGCTTTTGCAACGAGGGACCGGGGGCGGCATGATGCCCGCAATCCCCTGCGTGGATCTCTCTCGAGGATTTCAATGCCATCTTGACTAGAGACGCATTTGAGAAAACCCCGTTTGCACTTCGTTTGTAGAGCTGTCCATCAACAATTGTGTAGGATCTTGCTCGTCGATGATCTGTCGTGCGTGGACCTCGTCCTCCGGCAACTTTTGATCAATGAGGTAATCCAAGAACGGCTGAGTCCAGGCCGGAATGACTGCCATCACTTCCTTAGCCGGAGAAACTGCCTTCAGGATTTTCCGGTTTGCGCCCTTCACGAGGGTACTCGGATGCTCAAGGAAAATTCCGCGGAATTGGTTTCTGCCGGATCCGAGCTTGGACAGCATGTCTCCGCGTGTTATCGTCTCTCCTGACGTACTTGACTTCGTATCCGAGGAAGCACTTGGCGATCTCGTCCACTTCGTCTTTGTAAGCCGCCATGACGGAGTTTCGGGCGTTCCAGGTTCCGGCTACTTGTTGTGCCACCAGGTCGGAATCTCCGCAGCATATGATGTGCTTGATCCCAATTTCTTTAGCGATGCGCAGAGTAGTAGAGCCTCGTATTCCGCCATATTGTTGGTTGCTTCGAAGTGAATCTGAACGATAGTTCTTCTCCGGAGGTGACTTCAGGGTGACCTGGCCCCGAGCCTTGATGTTGCTTGGATCCGTCAAGTGCATGACCCAAGCTTCAACAGGTGTGCCCTCCGGGCCAATCTGCGATGAAATCCGCTAGAACTTGAGACTTGATTGCAGTTCGGGCTTCGTAGTTGATGTCAAAGGCAGATAGCTCGATGCCCCATTTTGCTACGCGTCCTGTTGTCGGAGTTGTTGATGATTGTCGCCAGGGGAGCCTTGCTCACCACTGTCATTGGGTGCTCCTGGAAGTAGTGTCTCAGCTTCCGGCTGCCTAGGAAAACTCCGTATGCTAGCTTCCGAAAGTGAGGGTATCTCTGCTTAGATTCCGCTTCGCTAATGTAATATACAGGCCTTTGGACTCCGTGCTCAAATCCTTCTTCCTTTCGCACCACCACGATTACGAGGCTGATGACTTTGTTGGTAGCCGCTATGTAGAGGAGTATAGGCTCTGACTCAGCTGGAGCTGCCAATATAGGTGGGGAGGAGAGTATGTTCTTCAACTCCTGAAGTGCTTTATCTGCTTCTCCCCTGATAAATTTGTCTCTGTTTTCTTCAGCAGCTTGTATAGAGGTAGGGCTTTCTCGCCAAGACGGCTAACAAATCTATGATTGCTCGACGCAACCAGTTAATCGTTGCACATCTTTGAGACAAGTTGGCCTTTTGATGTTCAGGATAGCCTTGATTTTTTCCGGGTTAACTTCTATTCCCCCGTGGAAACAATGAAGCCAAGGAGTTTTCCGGCTGGTACGCCAAAGACGCACTTCAGCGGATTCAACATCATCTTGTACCGTTGGAGATTATCAAAGGTTTCCTTAAGGTCGCTCAGCAGGTCGGATCCCTTTCGGGTCATGACCGCGATGTCGTCGACGAGGGCGCACGTTCGGCCAACTGGTCCTTCGTGCACCGCCGCATCGTACGTTGGTATGTGGCACCTGCTTTTCAAGCCAAAAGGCATGGTAACATAGCAGTATGTGCCAAAGGGTGTGATGAAGGAGGTCGCCTTTTGGTCAGTCCTTCATCAAATCTGATGGTACCCGGAATATGCGTCAAGAAAACACAGAAGTTCCGCCCCTGCCGTCGAATCAATGACTTGGTCAATGCGCGGCAAAGGAACGGATCTTTCGGACAATGCTTATTCACGCCGGAGTAATCGATGCACATTCTTAGTATTTCAGAATTCTTTTGGGTACAAGGACGGGGTTTGCGACCCAATCAGTATGGATAACTTCTACTACAAAACATGCCTCTAGCAACTTTGCTAATTCCATTCCTATGGCGCGCTTCTTGTCTCCAAAGCGTCGCATAGCTTGTTTCACCGGTTTTGCACCGGATTTATGTTGAGGTAGTGCTCGCGAGTTCCCTTGGTACTCCGGACATGTCGAAGGTTGCCATGCGAAGATATCCATGTTAGCCCGAGGAACTCGACGAGCGCGCTTCCTATTTGGGATCCATGTTGGCTCCGACCGAAACCTGCTTGGAGCTGTCACCTTCGACGAGGTCATGCTTCTTGGTTTCTATCGCGGCCTTGAACGAGGTTTTCTGTTCGGAGACGCTTCTGGTGGTCTCTGCATCTCGTCGGATCCACCGCGGCCCGTAGCCTTGCAGCTCCTCTCCAGATATGACGGATTCTGCAAAGGCGGCTTCGCCCTCCTCGCAGTCCCTAGCTTTCTTGTAGTCTCGGGACACGGTGATCCAACCGTTAGGACCCGGAATCTTGAGCTTGTTGTAGATGTAGCATGCTCTGGCGTGGAACTTGTGGTAGGTGGGCCTGCCGAAGATCACGTGGTAGGAGCTTTTGAAGGGCACCACTTCAAACGTGATCATCTCTTCGCGGTAGTTGTTCACATTGCCGAAGGCCACGGGAAGTTTGATGCTGCCAGAGAATTTGCCTTCTTACCCGGAACCACACCATGAAATTCAAGTGGTGCTTGCTTGAGCTGTTCCTTGGTGAGGTTCATCTTCTCCAGGTCTCCAGGTACATGATGTTCAGGCTAGCTCCTCCGTCCATAAGACACTTGGAAAAGTCATACCCGTCTATGCGGGGACACAACCAGAGCGTAGCACTCTTTGGGGATGACGGCCGGGTGATCCGACCGTCAAAGGTACGGCTTTCTCCGACCACTTGACATACTACGGCAAAGAACCGTGGCGTTCAAGATCCGGAGCGCTAATTTTTCGCGGACAGGGGGGTTCCGAGGAAGGTGTGGTAAGTTCCGACACTCTTCTTACCAAAGGGGTTGGACTTGTTGGCTGCGGTACCCTCCTTGGGTTCCGGCGAAGCCGTCCTCGTCCATGGCTTCGAATTGTCCTCCTCTTTGTCCTTGTTCTTGCCCTTGCCTCCTTTGCCGCGCGGGCGGTGCTTCCGGCTCGCTTGTATCCTGCCTCCGGGTCGTTCTTCAGTCGTTGACCCACTTGCGTTGCGATTGGTATGGGTGGATTTGCCCGTAGCCGGATCCAGATGGGCCAGGCACGGCATATCCCTGTATTCTTCATACGTTTGGGGGCGCGGGATCCGCCGCGTGACCTCGCGCGCTCGCTGGCCCCTGCCCGCTCCTCCTCCACGTCCGCGGCCTCTTCCACCTCCCTGGACCTCCGCGTTGGAACGTCATGGCTACCATGTCGGATCCTCCGCCCTTCTGGTCTTCGGGGGGTTCTTCCGCTTGTTGCCGTTGCCGACGCCGTTATCACGGTTTTTCTTCTTGGTGGGGGTATGGCGTAGCTGCGAGATCTCCCTGCTCGTCATCGGCGGCAGAGATGATCGCCGCGATGTTTATCATCTCGTCAAGAGTGAGTTTGTTTGCGTTCACCAGGCAAGCTTGTGGCGCAGCAGCCCCCACGCTGCAAACCACCAATGAGGCGTGCATTGCTGTGCGGTTGTCTACGTTCTCGCACTCGTTCTGGTTGCCAACCATCGGGTAAGGAAACTTCTGGATGTCTCACCTTTCTTCTGGATGCAAGCTTGAAGATCGCTGGTGGTGGCCGGTCTCTTGTAGGTACCCCTGAAGTGGTTCTCGAAAGCCTTCTTCAGGTCCAACCAAAAGATGGTGTTCTCCTCGAGGTCGCTGAGCCAAACACGAGCTGGACCAATAAGGTACAATGGAGCATGCAGGCTATATTCGGGGTTCCTCCGGCGAAGGTTACGCATTGTAGTAATCCTCGATCCAGGTATCCGGCCTCTCGCTGCCATCGTAATGCTTCAGATTTCCTGGTAGCTTAAGGTTCAGGCTTCTTGGCTTTGGTTCCTCTCGATCATCCGGCCAAAGCACCTTGGACCGATGTAGTCGGATCTGTACTCGTTGAGGCGATCCCGGGCATCACGAGGGGCACCGCCGGGTGATTTTGAGCGGGAACGGATCTCCGGCCTCCGCCTCCACCTCCGCCTCCACTTGGTGGTGGTGAGGGAGATGCGAGGGGGCCTGTAAGATGATCTTCCGCCCGGACTCGTGGCGTGGGCCTGGCTGGCTCCGGCTTCGGTGGCTCCTTTCCTCTTGGTGGTGGTCGCCTCCGCTTCCGCTCCTGCGTGGCGTGCGTACTCCTCGTTCCGGCTCCTCTTGGTTCCGGATCGCGTCCTTGGCTTCGCGAGGCTCGTGGTCGCGTTCTTGATTCCGACGAGGCTCAGGCTTTGTTCTTGGTTCCGACGAGGCTCGTGCTCGCGGTCTTGATTCCGACTGCGTTGCTCCAGCGTACGCTCCCTGTTCTGTCTCTAGGTGCCGGCATGCCGTCGTCGGATGTTGATTCCACCTGGCCCATGGGGCCTGGGGTTTCCGGCAGGACTGCGACGAGGGGTAGCGGAGGACGCGAAGCTCCGTGGTGGCGATGGACACACGGGTCTCTCGATACATCGCATCCTTTCCCTTTGCCGGGTCTTTCGGTTGAATCCGATGGTATGGGGATTGGATTTGGATGATCTCTGACTTCCTCCTGCGCTCCGTGGATCCGGTGCGCGACTCGCCATCACGATGTTGACTTGCTATGGCGTCCTTCTGCGGTGGATATGCACTGCCGGATTGGATGCTAACTCGCAAGTGTTCCTTGCTCTGTTGCATTGCTGAAGCAACGAGCTTCCGGACGTAGTTGATGTCAATCTCCTCGTCCTTCTTTTTAGGAGCTCTGCAGCCTTCTTCATGTTATCCTTTGGAGTTGCGAGCGGCTGCTGCTCTGTGGGTGTTGCGAAGGTAATCCTGCGGGAGGGATGGCTTCGAGCGATTCTATCAGCCTCCACCGCAGAGTCTAACCTTTTCTGCCACTCTATCCGGAGTCCCTTGGCTGTCGCCATCATCTCGTCGACTTCACGATCCTTCTTTAGGGAGTAGTCCACGAAATTTGCAGCCAAGGTTCTCTCTTCTGCCATTGCGGCTGCAGTCCTGGCGAACTTCGAGCTGTTGCCAGCATCTCCTGCCGTTTGGCTTCTAAGGCCTCCGGGTCTGCCTTCCTCTGGAGTTATTGGTTTGTTGAGAATATCAGACTTCGCGACTAGATCCATGCGTGCTTGCTCGACTATCTCTTCGGTGACAGGACATCCCTGTGCGGTTGTGGTCCCAAGGGAGGCCGCACGTTGGATGGTCCTGGGCTGGAGTTGGAGGCTTCGTCTTCCGTGTCCAGCTGATCCGCACGGTTGCTAGAACCTGCATCGGCTGGGCGGATTCCACTTCAGCTTGCTCACCGCCTCCGAGTTCCTCGAGCTTGCGTTGAATTCCTCGTATTCATGGATGAAGCGCCGTCATCTTCTTCCCCGATTGCGAGCTCCTTCGTCAAGCGATTGTATTCTTCTGTGCCTATTGAGGAGGCATCATCGGAATCTGGGCTCAAGTTACCGAGGATTGATTCCTCGGGGTTTCCGCTTCCTCTTGCCCCGGAGCGTCGCTATCTCCGAGCTTCGCAGATCCGGAGCGACGTTGTTTCCGGGTCCCTCAACCTGCAAAAGATCGGCCTCGTCCTGGTGGAGGGCGTCTCCTGCGGTATGGGCCAAGAAGTGCACGAAGTGACACCTTTGCTTCTCTAACACCTGGGAGACCCAGGCGGATCTGCATTGGTCTTCCACCGTTTTTCCTGCTCAGGGCGGATTGGGTGGGTTTTGATTTTTCCGATCCAAGGCGGAATCTTCCTTAAGAAGCTCCTGCGACTCAGATCGGATCTTCGCGACGGCGTCCAGCAGCGGGGCGACGCGTCGTTACTTACCAAAGTTTCCGTCGGAATCGACGGTCTCGCCGATGAAGATGTGGATGCCGCCGATTGGGACGATGGAGAGCTTGACGGGGTTTGTCCTAGCCGGAATCCAGCACTGTCCGGACGGACGATCGAAAATTCCGCCGTAGAGAACTCGCCCACAGCGATCGAGTCGTCGTAGCTTCCCATGGCGGTGCCCTCCGGTTCCGGCCTCCGACGCCTCAGCCCCACGGTGGGCGCCAACGTCGCGTTGCCTAATCGACGATACCTCGGAAGAGGGATCCTCACGAGGGGAGAAGAAGTAGGGGCCATAGAGTGCACACGGGACGGTGGCACGAGTTACCCGCTTTCGAACACCCGCACGATGACAGGGCCTACCGCTGCTTGTCTGGAATTATCGGCGCTTGCGCGTTGTTACAATGGTTGTCGTTGTGCCTCTAGGGCTCCGGGATCCGGCTTATAAAGGCGCACGGATCTAGGGTTTACATGGAGAGTCCTAGCCGGAATACAAGTTGCCTAACTATTACAATATCTTGCCGTGTACGTCAAGGATCCGCCTTCCTTATGGCCGACTGGATCCGGATACTTTATGGGCCTCCACGGATCCGGTCTCCTTTGTAGGTCGGTTCAGGATCCGGCTCCAAGTTCTGGACTGGACTTCATCCTTCTTGATCAACAGCAACTGGGCCGCCCGATGGGCCCCATGCCACCATCACCGTCTGTGGGCCACCCGGGCTTGCCGGATCTAGGCCATGTCGTTGATATACCCATAAAGTATACCCACAACAGGCAGTATCCGAATACTGCCGCAGCGCAACTGATGCCTATATACGTGCACTACACACTTGAAATCGAACCACGTTTCTGTTCAAAAAAATATAAAATCCAACCAAAGGTAACTACCACTACAAATCATTAATAGTGGCTAGTGAGCGATGAGCCTGAGTTAAATCTCTCGCCCTCAACAGGTACTTAAATTATCGGCCGTAATCTGCACGTATTTTTGTTTAACAAGCAAACTAGACGTTCAGCATCATCAGTTGAAATATTAATAGACTAGACGGTGTTGTTCTCAGCTCACCCCCAAGGCTAATGCATGGCTTTGTTTACCAAGAATTTATCTTCCCTACGTTCTCTCACGGCACGCAGCCTACCGCGAATACAATCACTTCAAAACACAGCCGGTACATCCCATATATATGATCCACATTACGCCCCCCAACGATCATCAAACAAGATCAACACACACCCTCCTCCACCGCAGTTCAACTCCAGCTTCTACCACAGCCGACCATGGCTTACTCACCGGGTTTCCTCGTCGCCATCATCGTGTGCGCCTGCGCGCTTAGCGCTCAAGCGGCGCGAGACCTGGCTGAGGATCGGTCCATTGTGGCAAGGCACGAGGAGTGGATGGCCAAGTACGGGCGTGTGTACAACGATGATGCTGAGAAAGCAAGGCGGCTCGAGGTGTTCAAGGCCAACGTCGCCTTCATCGAGTCGGTGAACTCTGGCACTGATAAGTTCTGGCTTGAGGCTAACCAGTTCGCGGATATCTCCGAGGAGGAGTTCAAGGCTACCTACACAGGATATAAGGCACCGGTGAGTGGTAACAAGGGCAAGCCGACGGGGTTCAAGTATGCGAATGTCAGCCTCGACGTTCTCCCGACGTCTGTGGACTGGAGAACCAAAGGTGCAGTCACTCCCATCAAAGACCAAGGCCAATGTGGTAAGCTCATATTCACACGATTACGTGACACCATGTTTCGTAAAGTTGATCTTAGAAATAGTCTGCGCGCCACTGAAATTACTGAAGTTTCCACAATTTCAGCTATTTTTTCAGATGTCCTGAACAGTTCTTAGTTTGTCAAAATGTCAAAATTTCTGCTACCTGACAACAATATTTTGAGACATTCTTGATCTGTATCGTCAGTGACTAACTACCAACATGTGTGTAATTGGAATATTTCAGGTTGTTGTTGGGCCTTCTCCACGGTGGGCTCCGTGGAAGGCATCGTGAAGCTGAGCACTGGGAAACTGATCTCGCTGTCGGAGCAGGAGCTCGTGGACTGTGACGTGGACGGCATGGACCAGGGCTGCGAGGGTGGGCTCATGGACAATGCCTTCGAGTTCATCATCGACAATGGCGGCCTCACCACCGAGGGGAACTACCCCTACACCGGCACTGATGGCAGCTGCAACTCCAACAAGGAGTCCAAATCTGCCGCATCCATCACAGGTTATGAGGACGTGCCGGCTAACGACGAAGCGTCATTGCAGAAGGCGGTGGCGGCGCAGCCTGTGTCCATTGCACTCGACGGAGGGGACAACCTCTTCCGGTTCTACAAGGGCGGTATACTCTCCGGCGATTGCGGCACTGAGCTCGACCACGGCATCGTGGCGGTCGGGTACGGCGTGGCTGGGGACGGGACAAAGTACTGGGTGATGAAGAACTCGTGGGGCACGACTTGGGGCGAGAAAGGGTTCATCAGGATGAAGAGGGACATTGCTGACGAGCAAGGCCTGTGCGGACTCGCCATGCAGCCTTCCTACCCGACAGCGTAGCTTTGCTTCACATCATACATATATACTTCCCACGTTTGACATCTGTACACATATACCACCTGCATGATTGTGTAAAAACCAGTATGCGCTTATGCATATATGTTCATATACGGGGACAATAATAGGTGTTATTTACTAATGGGGTCTGTGTCTGTCTCATTTGATTACAGTTTTCCTAAACCATAATTGCACTTTTTGAATCGACTGGAACTTTTGATAATTCCAGTCAAGTCAACTGAGAATTAGAAAAAACTTTTCTTACGGTAGTTAGTGAATAGCATACACAACACAAGACATATCTTTTACCTTTTTTTTTTGCAAAACACATACCTTTTACATTTGTTTCTCTCGATTCCGTCTAAGTTTGTCTTCTAAGGCAACCTAATTTTTAACCGCATAATCACTTGTTAAGTAGTTTTCCTTGACCAAGTCAAATTTGGCGCCTAGCAACATATTCTTATGGTAGTCAACCGGCATGCATACAAAAATGTGTACCATCCTTCCAGGAAACCTAACTTATAACTTGGAAAAACTTTTTTTTTTTTGAAAATCACAAATATATTAAGGTCAGCAAGCCGCCTCATTAAAAACCTTCCAGCCCCCTTCGGTACCCTGGAAGAAAAAGAGTGCGTCTGAAACTTGCTGCCTCACAAAGTACTATTACATTGTTGTGAACATAGTCACATCATTCATTACATAGGGTAAGATAAAGCTTGGACTATCACCCTCCCAAAACAGATTATCATTAGATCTATACGCATACTTTGCCAACTCATGGGCCACCTGATTTGCTTCCCTATGACAGTGTGTAAACGAGAGCTCCGTCATATCCCTCGCCTTGTGGAAACATTCAGCTAGAATAGCAGCATAGGGGCAATTAATCTCCAATTCACCGTTGCATTCTTTGACAATGCCCAGGGAGTCCGTTTCTATTTCACAGGAAGTACAACCCAGTCTCTCCAGAAGTTCCAAACCCTTTAGGACCGCATTTGCCTCTGCTGCTGCTGGGCTGATCATATTATTCAGAGTACAATAATAGCCCGCCATAACCTCCCCTTTTTCATTTCTCAGAATTCCTCCAGCAGCCCCCGACCCATCCGCAAAGTACGATGCATCAGTATTCAGTTTGAGTTTATCCTTCATTGGTTTCACCCACTTGAACTCCTTTTCCTTTACCTTTCCCTGACTCGCTCCAAAATTTGCAGTGAGAGCCTTTATAGCAAAAGCTGAATTCTTTGGAGGATTGACCCTCTCACCCTTCACTGCCTCTCTTCGTTGCCACCAAATGTACCATCCTCCCACCGCTACTAATTCATGTAATGACACCCGCTCAAGGTTAGGGGCATCTCTATTGGGTGATCGAAGAATGTGTTCAAGGACAACCGAACCTGATCGGTCAACTAGAAGTGCATGTTGTATGTCCTCCATCAAACCCAATTCACTCGGCCAAATCTCTTTTGCTCTTAAGCATCTAAAAAAAATATGGCCAATATCCTCCGGGCCACTCTTACATATTGGGCATTGAGGAGACACCTTTATATGCCTCCCTGCCAAGATAGCCATTCCAGGGAGAACACCATGCAACGCCTTCCAAAGAAAAAATTTCACCTTGCTCGGAATATTTAACTTCCACATGATATCCCATACAGGGTTCATTTGAGCCGAGCCCTGACCATCTCTTCTTCTTATCGTATGTCCAAACAGATGCTCCCATTGAATATAATAAGCAGAACGAACTGTAAAACAGAAACTCTTTGTGTTATGCCAGGCCACAAAATCATCTGACACATGTTGACTTAGTGGGACCCTCAGTATTCTTTCCACATCAACCTGCAGGAATATAGCTCTCACAAGCTCCTCATCCCAACTGTTAGTAGCCGGATCAATAAGCTCATTGACATTTCTCAACAGAATATGTCCCCTTCTTGTGTACACTTTCCTTGTCGGGCTTGATGGGATCCAGTGATCCTCCCATATATTCACATTTTCCCCCGTACCAATTCTCCATATATGACCCCTTTTAAAAGTTTGTAACCCCGCCACAATGCTTTGCCAAGTAAAGGATGAACCATTCTTTGGACCCGCATATAAAAGATTAGTATTTGGGTAGTATTTGGCTTTGAGCACCCTTGCACATAAAGAGTCTGGTCTTGATAACAGCCTCCAACTTTGCTTTGCTAACATTGCAAGATTAAAAGAGTGGAGATCTCGAAAACCCATACCTCCCATGTTTTTTGGAATACACATTTTCCACCAGGCAAACCAGTGCATCCTCCTTTGTTCTTCTGTATCTCCCCACCAAAACCCAGCCATAGCATCATTAATATCCTTGCATATTTTTTTTGGTATTTTGAATATCCCCATTGCAAACACAGGGATAGCCTGAATTATTGCCTTCAACAGAATCTCCTTGCCTCCCATAGACAGGAAGCGCACCTTCCATCCTTTCAATCTCTCAATAATTCTTTCCAATAAGTAGATAAAACTATCAGTACGATCTAGCCCCACCATAGCAGGAAGCCCAAGGTATTTCTCTGATATAGCTTCTGTCATAATATTCAACTCTTGGCAAATCTGAGCTTTCACATCCACCTCCACATTAGGACTAAAGAAAATACTACACTTTGCTTCACTCACCAATTGCCCAGAACTTGCACAGTATTGATCTAAAGCTTGTCTCAATGAGGTTGCATTAGTTAAGTTTGCCTTCAACAGTATTAGGGAATCATCAGCAAATAATAAATGGGAAACTGACGGTGCATTTCTGCACACCCGTATACCTTCAATGCCACGAACCTCCTCTCTATGAGCCAAAGCACTAGACAGTCCCTCTGCACAAATAAGGAATAAATAAGGTGAAAGGGGATCTCCTTGGCGGAGGCCCCTTGTGGGAGTAAATTCTTCCGTCTCCTGATCATTGTACCTCACTCTATATTTTACTGAATTTACACAGGCCAATAACAGATCCACAAACCCCCTGTCAAAACCAAGCCTTGTGAGCATTCGGTCAAGAAAAACCCATTCAACACGATCATAAGCCTTATGCATATCCAACTTCATTGCACACAGGCCCTCTTTGCCTATCTTTTTATTCTTTATTTTATGCATACATTCATAGGCCAAAAGAATGTTATCCGTTATGAGACGACCCGGTACGAAAGCACTCTGAACTTGAGAAATAACTTCATCCAATATCAGTTTCAGCCGAGCTGCTATCATTTTGGAGATAACCTTGTACAGAACATTACAAAGACTGATGGGTCTATACTGAGATATATTCTCTGGATTCTCTACCTTTGGTATTAGGACAATGACCGTATCATTCCAACCTTGTGGTATAAATTTCTGGTTAATTGCCTCCAAAACCTCCATTGTCAGACTCTCCCCTAGGACGTGCCAACATTTCTTAAAGAAGAGTGCATGTAACCCATCACCTCCTGGTGCCTTCATATCTCCAATAGAGAATAAAGCTTTTTTTACCTCCTCTGCAGTATATGGCCTTTGTAGGTTTTCATTCATCTCAGTAGTAACCCTGGGAACCACTTTATCCAATAGGTTCGGGTCTGGTTCAGCAACCTATGTAGTAAATAGTCCCGCAAAGTATTCAGATATCATCGGATTCAATTGCTCCTTTCCCTCATAAATATTCCCATTCGAATCACTAAGCCTTCTGATTCTATTTTTAGCCCGCCTACTAGTTGTCGATTTATGAAAAAAGCCTGTATTTCTATCTCCCCATTGTAGCCAGTTTACTCTGCTACGTTGAGCCCAGTAAATTTCTTCTTGCTCTAATAATTTTTCCAAATCCGCAACCAACACTTTCTCCCTAGCAATATCTCATCTGTGATCTCACTTCGAGTAATTTCTTCCACTTCTTTTCTAATCGAATTAATTTTCCTTTGAGGTTTCTTGAGGATCATCCGATCCCATTTGTGCAAACTCTCATGAACTCGAGCCAGCCTCCCTGCCAAACCATTATTTACCAGGTGAGTTGATGAATCCCATGCATCCTGGACTACTTCCTGGAAGTTCTTTTCTTTCAACCATCTAGCCTCAAAGCGAAGAATCGACGGCTCCTGTGTCTCCTGTTGTTGCACCTCACCAAACTGCAATAGGATAGGCCTGTGATCGGACCTACCATATTCAAGATTTTCAACCGTAGCATCAGGGAATTTTGTTCTCCAAGCATCACATGCAACTGCCCTATCCAGGCGTTCCCTTATACCTCCTCTATGCCAAGTGAACTTATCCCCTTTGTACCCTAGGTCAGAAAGCCCAGAGTCAATTAACGCCTCCTGAAAGGCAAGCAAAAAATTATTAGGTCTAGTCCTTCCTCCTTCCTTCTCAAAAGAATAGAGAATCTCATTAAAATCTCCCATCACCACCCAGGGCATTGATGTAACACTTTTCAGCTCTCTAAGACGATCCCAAGATAGGTATTTCTTTGCCCAGCTAGGTTCACCATAAAATCCTGTAAACCTCCAGATGTTATCCTGTCCTGCTCCAATATAAACATCAATATAATTTTCTGTTTTATACCGCAGAGACATAACCACCTCTTTTTTCCACATAAGTAATAGACCACCCTTTCTTCCATCACTCCCCACAATTTCCTTATAGTCCATGTTTAGTCTTCTTTTCATACACTCTGCTGGCCACTCCTCCAGATGTGTTTCCATAAGAAAAATAATATCCGCATTCTGACGCTTCTGAATTTTCACAAGCGCCGTAACAGCCGTAGTTTTCAAGAAACCACGGCCGTTGTAACTTAAGATTTTCATTGCTCCCGGACAGCCTCCGAACCAGAGGCCGCCGATAAATTTTGTTGATTGAGACCATCACCTGTTCGTGTCCGCTTAGGAGGTTGAATTTTCTCTGGCGACGCCAAAGCACCAATACCCACTCCTTTCCCCGGTTCAATTTGGTTTATAATTCTTGCCACGACACTTGTTTTCCCAATATCGCCCAAACCTTCACTATTACCCGCACCAACAGTGTTCCTCTTCCTTGCATTGATCACATCAGTCATCTCTGCATCATCACGTTGAGCCTCAGGTGTCCATGCAATATGAAAGTTCTCCTGTACCATTTGAGTAGAGCGTCCCCTTCCTCGTCCTGGTGTTGTTCTGCCACCAGTAGACTCACGACCACTGCCCCATCCTCTGCCTCCTTGTGTATCTCTTCCTCCACTCCAGCCTCTACTGCGACCACGGCCACCATCTGCCAACATAAAATCACCCCACTCCAGTTTAGCTTCATCATGTTCGCCTGTCCCGCACTCTTTGTACCAATGCCCTAGAATACCACAGGCACCACAGAATATAGGTAGTTTCTCATATTTCAATTGGTACCAGTCTTTCTTCTTATCCTTCGTTATTGACACAAATCTGGACAGCTTTTTTCCAACATCAATCTTGATCCTTACTCTAGCAAATTCACCAATGAACCCCGCAGGTAGAGTAATCTGGACCTCCCTAACATCACCCACCGGTCTGCACATACCTCGAATCACCGGTTCCTTTAGATAGTTGTCCGGGAGTTGGAGTACTCGCACCCAGACTGCGATTTTATTAAGAACAATGGTCCTAGGGTTTTGGAACCCATCATATTCTTCCATAATCAAAGCAAAATTATTACGGAATAGCCAAGGACCCATATTCATTGCCTTATCCCAATCTGCCAAGCAACCGAATTGGACAGAGAACAGATTATCTTCAAGTTTCCTCCAGATTACCTCTTTTGCCGGGTTCCACGCCGATCTCATATCGGCGTATAGGGCGCTAGGGCTAAACCCCCTCGTCGTGTGGACTTTCGCGACCGCCAGCCACTTCGCCTTTGCCTGTGGATCAGGCGCTTCATCCTCCCACACAAACCCTTCATCATCCTCCTCATGCAGATTCAATCTGCCGAGAAGATCGTCAACATCTTCTTTCCCTCCCGCTTTCGATCCACTTGCTTCCGTCTTCTCCTCCATCGGGATCCCGGAGAGAGGAACCGTCTGCTTGGTATGAACCCCGAAAGACTCTCGGCGGGGAAACGCCGGAGGACAGAAACCCTAGTTTTTTACGCTAGGGGAAAACCATGGCCTTCTGCTTCTTTCTTTCGCACCATAACTTGGAAAAACTTAGTTGGGATGTTTTTCCTAATTAAGTCAAAGACCATAAAAAACTTAGTCGCATGTGTAAATTGGTGTGGGCCTAACAGGCCACTAGTAACCGGTGTACTAGTTGTGTGCCGGCCGCACATCCAGTCTGAATACTACTGGTTGCGTGTTCGTGTAAGCCGTTTCAACATTTCTAGCAGTGGACTCGCCAAAACTGAAAACGGCGAGTTCAGTCTCCCTAATTTTAGGGTTTCGTTGATTTCAGTTGAGGTGTCGAATAGAAATTAAAAAGACGAACTGAAAAAAATAAAATCAAATGTCGTGATTTTTTTTTGGCGATGAACTTGCGAAATGCAACGAGTTCGATGCTCCGATCGAGCTACATGCAAACATAATTTACATATAAACCATAAATTAACTACTAATACTTCGTCGCGCGCCTAATTTGACCAATGCGGCCGCCTTCCCTACCGCATCTTACTGTGCGAGCCATGGGGAGCGGAGCGGAGGTCGCGACGAGGTCGCGAGGGAGCGACCAGAATTCCTCGCCAGAGTGCGAGGGTTTTTTGCGGCGGAGGAGCGGATGCGGCGGAGGGGAGTAGGGTTTCGGAACAGAACTCCCCTCCCCGACCTGGTTAAATATGGGCCGCGCGCAGAGTTTCTTGGGCCCTCGAGAAACTTTTTCGGGCCGAACCGCCGATTCAGGCTCTAGTGGCTTTTGGCCTGAACCCGTAAATCCACCGAAAAAATTCAGTTTCAGTGGCATTTACGGGCTCGAGTTGCTCAAACTACTATCTTTATTGGTCGCATGCTCATTCCACACGCTGCCAGTTTTGTTTCGGTCAATATATACAATTAGAATTTAGACATAAATATATATGATACTTACGAAGGGGCTTCTTCACAAGTATCACACCTCTCAGAGTGGTACAACAGAAACATTGCATGTCATAAGAGCATCTTCACCGGCGGCCCCGATAGCGTTTTGGGGGCCGGGAACGAAAATGGACTCGCACCGGCGCGCCCCAAACGGCGCCGGCCAATTTTCGAGCCCAATAGAATCGTCGGCAAGCCCATGCCGGCCCCTTCGCCAAGGGCGCGAATCAGGCGCGCCGGCGCCTCACGGAACGACGGTTTTCGCGGGTGGGGGCGCTTGTCAGCGAGACGACGCGGCGGTTCGCATCGGAAACGACGTGGGGAGGTTGGTCATCGGCGTTAATGGCCTCCCGCGCGGAAACTGATATGGCGAGGGCGGTGACTGGCCATGCGGCGTCCACCTACCTTACCCACACGCCTTCAATGTGCGTCCGCCGCCTCCCTTGAAACCCCACCGGCGTGCACTTCTCGCTTTTCCCCGCCGTCCAACCCTAGCCGCCGCCGTCAACCTCGCGCGAACCTCCCACGCAACCCGTCGACGCAATGGCGCACAACGACCAGGCCGGCGGCATCGGCGGCGGCGTGCTCCGCTCGATGCAGCTAACCTTCGACGAGGCCGACGTACTGTACTGGCACCGCATCCCCGTGCCAGTACAGTACAAGTTGCCGCACGGCTGGCACGTCTCCAACGACGGCTTCGTCGTGCCGCCGCCACCACCGCTAGGACCACAGACGCAGGCCCTCGCCAGGGAACGGCGGGCCCAGATGACACCGGAGGAGAGGAACCTGCCGGGCAACGCCCTCGACAGCCCGTGCTGGGCACGGTGCTTCGAAGACAAGCGCGCCTTCGAGCTCGTGGGGACGGACAACCGTTCGGGCGGCCGATTCAACAACGTCGGCCGCCGTGCCTGGTGGTACGGCCGCTCCGTGGACGACACGCTCCGCTAGTACGCCTTCCGTCCGCGCGTCCGCGGGCAACGGGAGCTGGTGTACTTCCCGCAGGCGGCAAACATGGCGCCGGTGCCGACCCTGCAGAGGGCGCCGGAAAGGACCGCGGCATCTGATACGTTGCAAATCGTATCTATAATTTTTGATGCTCCATGCTTGTTTTGCACCAATCACAACATGTTTTATAGGCACTTTGTATCATATTATGTTATTATTTGGACTAACCTATTAACAAGTATCACAGTGCCAGTTTCTGTTTATTATGTTTGTTTATTGCAGAAATAGTCCAAAAATGAAAATGCTCGGAAAAATCTGGAAAATTCACCAAAATTCTTATTCACCAGAAGACTCCGGGAGCCAGAAGGGGAGTGTCGGGAGAGCCACATGGTGGCAATACAAGGGCTAGGCGCGGCATGGGCCCTGGCCGCCCCTGGCCCATGTACTGGCGCCTCGTGCACCTCCTCGCGTCGCCTCTTCACCTATAAGAAGCCCCTGACCCTAAAAGTTACGAGGTGTAACTTCTCCGTGGAAGAAGAGCTCCATAGCCGTCGCCAACGCCGAAACCAAGTTTCGGGGGATAGAAGTCTCTGTTCCCGGCACCCTGCCGGGACGGGTAAGTGCCCCCGGAGCCATCGCCATTGACTTCACCACCATCTCCATCGTCATCGCTGCCTCCCACGATGAGGAGGGAGTAGTTCTCCCTCGGGGCTGAGGGTTGTACCGGTAGCTATGTGGTTTCTCTCTCTCTCTCTCTCTCTCTCTCTCGTGATATGATCTTTTATGTGATCGTGGGCTTTGTAATCTAGATGTTGTTGTGCTACTCTAGTGTTTTATCATATGAACTTTGGGGTCAGCGTGATCGCGGTATGTAGCGTGTGTGGCTTCCTTACGAATTGTGTAATGTTAGTTCCTCCTATGAATGCTCAAAGTGACAGCATGGGGTGTTCATGGTACTTGGGGCTGCATCTTGAGGTGTGCTTTTATAGCCCATGCACGATGAGTTTGTGTTCTTTATCCAACAAAAAAGTGTTTTGTAGTAGCATGATAAAGTGCTTATATTTATATCCAATTTTGATTGCATTGTTGAGAGTGACCGCTGGTGAAACTATGAGCTCTAGGCCTTGTTTCCGAATACTGCAAACACCGGTTATTTACTGTTTTACTGCATGTTTATTTCTTGCATTATTTATTTCAGGTCGCTATTATTATTTTCAATCATCAATACCACTTGCATTTTACTATCTCTTCGCCGAACTAGTGCGCGTATACATCTGACAAGTGTATTAGGTGTGTTGGAGACACAAGAGACTTCTTGCATCTTAATTGCAGGGTTGTTTGAGAGGGATATCTTTGACCTCTACCTCCCTGAGTTCAATAAACCTTGGGTGATTCACTTAAGGGAAACTTGCGCTGTTCTACAAACCTCTGCTCTTGGAGGCCTAACACTCTACAGGAATAGGAGTATGCGTAGACATCAGCGTCCGGAAGCTCGCGCACCGGATCGTCGTCTGCCGTTGCGCGCACGCACTCGTCCACGTCCGCACCTCCTTCCGGAGGCGTCGTCATCCGCGACGAGGCGAGGCGCGCGTCCTCTGCTCCGGCTCGTCGAACGATGGGGTCGGCCCGCCACTCCCGCGTCAAGGAGGAGGACGCCTCGCCACCACTTCCGCCGGCAAAGAAGCAATGGTGGGAGAAGGAGGCCGAGGCGTAGGCGGCCCTCCGTGGCGACGGCGACGAGGAGGAGTTCCCCGCCCTACGGTACATTGTTGGCCGCTCCATCGACGAAGACTACCGGCACATCGCGATCGACCCACGGCAGGCGGCGGTGTGGTCCGCCAGGGACCACGGCGCCAACTACGTCGACCTCGCCGGACCATCTGAGATTTTGGCGCCAAAGGAGGAGGAGGCCGATGACGTCGACAGCTGGTCCTTCGGGTCATCCAGCAGCGATGACCTGGACAGCGCCTTCGACTCCCAGCGCCGCTAGATTTTTTTTAGTTTTTTAGATTGAATTTGCGTTAAATTTGTACAAATTTCGTTCAAACTTTGTATGAATATCGTTTTCAAAATTTGAATTTGATTTTCTAAAGCTATCGGGGCCGCCGGTTTGGGGGCGCCGGTGTGGGAGCAACGTCCCTAAATAGAGGATGCTGTGTCGGCGCCCCCCCAGACGGCAGTGCTGTCACCCCTGCCGGCGCCTATTTGGGGGCTGCCGGTGGAGATGCTCTAAGCACTTTACATTATTATTACAAACCATATGTTCACAAGCATCTCGGTATTCTCACAGGTCCAATAAGAACACCATTAGGACTTAAACTTGTTCAAGGTACTATTACAACTCACAACTACTAAGGTAGACATTATGAGAGCTCAGCAACTTATTTAGGTAAGTGATGACCCACAAGTATAGGGGGTGTATCGTAGTATCTTCGATAAGTAAGAATGTCGATCCCAACGAGGAGCAGAAGGTGTTGGCAGATGAAGGATTCACAAAATGCTCACGGATATTCAAGAGGTTTTGATGTAACGATGAATAAAGTACGAAAGTAAATGCGAGAGAAATAATTGCCGAGTGGCCCAATCCTTTTTAGCACAAAGGACAAGCCGGTTTGTTTACTTATAATGACCAAGCGTTCTCGAGGACACACGGGGATTTTAGTCTAGTACTTTCGCTTCATGTGGCTAAATAATCTTCATT
This sequence comes from Lolium multiflorum, assembly GCA_030979885.1. NCBI lineage: Eukaryota > Viridiplantae > Streptophyta > Magnoliopsida > Poales > Poaceae > Lolium > Lolium multiflorum. Next base: position 48,533,205 of record CM061752.1, on the reverse strand, counting down.
GTTTTGATAAGTGTTGTGTGGGTGAACCTATGCTAATGCACCGCCCTTCCTAGGACTAATACATACTTGTGATTATACCCCTTGCAAGCATCCGCAACTACAAGAAAGTAATTAAGATAAATCTAACCACCTTAAACTCTGAGATCCGATCCCTCCTGCATCGATATACTAACGGGGGCTTAGGTTTCTGTCACCGGCAACCCCGCAATTAGCAACCGAATACAAGATGCACTCCCTAGGCCCATAAATGGTGAAGTATCGTGTAGTCGACGTTCACACGACACCACTAGAAGAATGACACCACAACTTAAATATCATAACATTGAATATTACTCAACCATAATTCACTACTAGCATTTAGACTTCACCCATGTCCTCAAGAACTAAACGAACTACTCACGAGACATCATATGGAATACAATCAGAGGTGATATGATGATGAATAACAATCTGAACATAAACCTTGGTTCAATGGTTTCACTCAATAGCATCTATAACAAGTAGAGAATAATGCCGGGAGAGTTTCCCCTATCATACACTCAAGATTTAACCCAAATTGTTACAGCGGTGACGAGGTGCAGCGGTGGTGATGGCGGTGTAGATGGTGGAGATGATGATGATGATGATGGAGATGATGTCCCGCTCGATGACGATGGCGATGGCGTCGATTTCCTCCTCGGGGGAATTTCCCCGGCGGATTCCTGCCCGCCGGAGAGCTCTTTTCTCTCTGGTGTTCTCCGCCCGCAGAGGCGGCTGTAACCCTCTCGTGAGGTCCCTCTGTAGCTTAGGTTTTCGGGACGAAGGAGTACGCGAAGAAAGGAGGCGGGGTGTGGGGCCCCAGAGCACGTGCGGCCAGGCCATGCGCCGCCCATGGTCTGGCCCACAAGTGGCTCCTCTCTTCTTCCTCTCCCTCCGTCATCCGGAAAAATAGGAATTTACGTGAAATTCCCTTCCACGCTTGATCTTCCGAAATATTGCGTTACGACGGTGCTTTGAATCCTGGCTCCGGTGCTTGATCCTCCAATGATGATGAAACATGCAAAATAGATGAAATAACATAAGTATTGTGTCCCAATATGAAATATATCAATGAATAACAAAAATTATGATACAAAATAATGATGCAAATTGGACGTATCAACTCCCCCAAGCTTAGACCTCGCTTGTCCCCAAGCGAAACTGAGCTCGATAAACAAGACCACATGTTTATGGAGTGAAGAGTCGATAAATAAAATACGGACAAGAAGCATCATATTCATTCACACAAGACATTCTAGTAAACAACTAAGAGAGATACTTCCACATTGCATACTATTCCATATGATAACTTCCCTACTCATGATATGACACTACTTGATAGTAAAAGATAAAGGTAGTGATGATGTGATACCGCGGCACTCCCCCAAGCTTGGAACAAACCAAGGGGATGCCAATACCGATGATGAATTACTCCTTCGGTGATGATGGTGAATCTTTGTCGTCATCGGACTTCCATGGAAGAGGCCCTCCATCAACAAAAGACATCTTGGTCTCCGGAAACCTGAAACTAGCAGCATGACTTATCCGCTTAAACCTGTTTTCATACTCACGGTTTTGATTATGAACATCATAGAGTTGAGCTTGGAGTTTGTTGGTGGTGTCGTGAAGTGAGAAGATATCGTCCCACAACTTTGCAGTCTCCTTCTTGTGCCCATCAATGAGTTCGGACACAATCTTGTGAAAGATGTCCACTTCCCCTCAGCCATCTTCTTGTAGTTGAAGACCTCTCTGTCCAGTTTCTCCATCCACGTCTTCCAAGCTCCCTCCTTAGGACCCTGGACATCTTTGATCGCAACTCTCCATCCATGAGCAGCAGGTGCATCTTGACTCGTTCATGTACGGGTTGACGACGTCCTCAAAAGGTCCTTCTGAGTTCCCGACGAAGACATGATGGATCTAGATCCGAAGCATCTGGCTGAAAACAGCTCGAAACAAAACACGACGAGAAACGATATTACGGACCTCCAGGGGTCCGGGGATTATATAGCAAATATTTTTACGACAAAAGGAAGGTCCGAAACGAGTGGAAACGGGACGCCGAGGTGCCGTCACCAGGTCGGCGCGGGGTGGGGCGCCGCCTGTGGTGACGGCCCCGCGCGTCTTTTCCACTCCATTTCGATTCCGTAATTTTTCATATTTTCAAAATAGAAATAATGTTCGGAAAGGTAAACGCGGACTTTTTATTACCTGTTACCTATTCAAAGTCTAGTTCTGGCGGACTGTCAATTTGTCCTTTGATGAAAGCCTCCTGGTGTTTCCACTTGAATAATATCAACATCAACATTATAAGAATCACCCGAGATATAATGCTTGAGTCTTTGTCCATTCACCACTTGTGTGGCATTGCCTTGGAGAGAGCTAATTTTAATTGCTCCTGAACGATACACCTCCTCAACAACATATGGTCCTTCCCACTTCGAGAGTAATTTCCCTGCAAAGAATCTGAGACGAGACCGATACAATAGGACTTTATCTCCAACATTAAATTCTCTTTTAATGATCCTTCTATCATGCCACTTCTTAACTTTTTCTTTAAAGAGTTTAGCATTTTCATAAGCTTCACTTCTCCATTCATCTAGAGAACTTAATTGCAGCAATCTCTTATTACCGGCTAGTTTAGGATCTTTATTTAGTTCTCTAACAGCCCAATAAGCTTTGTGCTCTAGTTCTAAAGGTAAATGACAAGCTTTTCCATAAACCATTTTATAAGGTGACATTCCCATAGGATTTTTATAAGCAGTTCTATAAGCCCATAGTGCTTCTTTTAATTTACTAGCCCAATTTTTTCTAGATTTATTAACAGTCTTTCCCAAGATAGCTTTTATCTCTCTATTTGATAATTCTACTTGACCACTAGTTTGAGGGTGATAAGCGGAAGCAATTCTATGATTAATACCATACTTAGCAAGAGTTTTTCTAAAACCTCCATGAATAAAATGAGAACCTCCATCGGTCATAATATATCTAGGTACTCCAAATCTATGAAATATAACATCTACAAGCATTTTTATAGAGGTCTCACCATCAGCACTTTTTGTAGGTATAGCTTCTACCCATTTAGTAACATAATCAACAGCGACAAGTATATGAGTGTTACCGTCTGAAGAAGGGAAAGGACCCATGAAGTCGAATCCCCAACAATCGAATGGTTCAATAACAAGAGTATAATTCATAGGCATTTCATTGCGTCTAGAGATATTACCAACTCTTTGACATTCATCACAAGATAAAATAAATTTCCTTGCATCTTTGAAGAGTGTTGGCCAATAAAAACCTGATTGTAGAACTTTCTGCGCGGTTCTATCTCCAGCATGATGTCCTCCATAAACACTACCATGACATTTATTCAATATCTCTTGTTGTTCATATTCAGGAACACATCTTCGCATAATACCATCCACTCCTTCTTTATATAAGTGTGGGTCATCCCAAAAATAATGCCTCAAGTCATAAAAGAACTTCCTCCTTTGCTGGGCTGAAAAGGTTGGAGGCAAATACTTGAAACAATAAAGTTAGCATAATCTGCATACCAAGGGCTCTCTCGCGAGCTCACCTTTATTACAGCCAATTGTTCATTTGGAAAACTATCATTAACAGGAACAGGATCATAAGCAATATTTTCCAATCTAGACAAATTATCAGCAACAGGATTATCAGCACCTTTCCTATCTATAATATGTAAATCAAATTCTTGCAAAGAAGTACCCATCTAATAAGCCTTGGCTTAGCATCTTTCTTTGTCATAAGGTATCTAATTGCAGCATGATCAGTATGAATTGTAACTTTTGAATCAACAATATAGGGTCTAAACTTATCACAAGCAAAGACTACAGCTAACAATTCCTTTTCACTTGTAGCATAATTTCTTTGAGCAGCATCAAGAGTCTTACTAGCATAATGAATAACATTTAATTTTTATCTACCCGCTGTCCAAGAACAGCGCCTACAGCAAAATCACTAGCATCACACATAATTTCAAAAGGCAAATTCCAATCAGGAGGTTCGAACATAGGAGCGTTGTTAAGGCTTTCTTTAGAGTTTCAAAAGCTTCCTTACAATCATCATCAAAAACAAAAGGTACATCTTTTTGAAGAAGATTAGTAAGAGGCTTTGAAATTTTAGAGAAATCTTTAATAAATCTCCTATAAAACCCAGCATGACCAAGAACACTACGAATACCTTTAACATCCCTCGGATATGGCATCTTCTCAATTGCTTCAACTTTAGCTCTATCAACTTCAATACCTCTCTCGGAAATTTTATGTCCCAATACAATTCCTTCATTAACCATAAAGTGGCATTTCTCCCAATTAAGAACAAGGTTAGTTTCTTCACATCTCTGCAAAACTTTATCGAGGTTTCGCAGGCAATTATCAAAAGAATTCCCATAGACAGAAAAATCATCCATGAACACCTCTACAATACTTTCGCAAAAACCATGAAAAATAGCAGACATGCATCTTTGAAAAGTAGCAGGAGCATTACATAAACCAAAAGGCATACGCCTATAAGCATAAGTTCCATAAGGACAAGTAAACGTGGTTTCTCTTGATCTTTAGCTTTAACAGCAATTTGTGAAAACCCAGAATAACCATCAAGAAAGCAAAAATGAGTATTTTTAGATAACCTTTCTAGCATTTGATCAATAAAGGGTAAAGGGTAATGATCTTTCTTAGTAACTTTATTAACTTTTCGAAAATCAATGCACATTCTATACCCTACAACTATTCTTTGAGGAATAAGCTCATCATTATCATTAGGCACAACAGTCATTCCTCCTTTCTTAGGAACACAATGCACAGGACTAACCCATCTACTATCAGCAATAGGATATATAATACCAGCTTCAAGAAGTTTTAATACCTCGTTTCTTACCACTTCCTTCATCTTCGAATTAGACGACGTTGATGTTCAACAACAGGCTTTGCATCTTCTTCCATATTAATAGCATGTTGGCAAATAGAAGGAGAAATCCCTTTCAAATCATCAAGAGTATAACCAATAGCTCCTCGGTGTTTCTTCAATATTTCCAATAACCTTTCTTCCTCAATATCCTGAAAGCTTAGAACTAATAATAACAGGATATATTTTCTTATCATCAATATGAGCATATTTAAGATTATCGTAAAGGCTTTAAATCAAAAACGGGATCTTCCTTTGGTGGCGGTGTTGTACCCAAATCTTCCAACGGTAAATCATGCTTGAGAATAGGTTGGCGAAAAAATTTCCTCAAGCTCATCTCTTTCTTTCCTAAAGCTTCACTTTCACTATTCTCCAAATGTTGCTGCAAAGGATTATTGGGAACAAGAACAATAGATGCACACTGCTCCATTTTCAAATCATTACTAGGCAAGTCAGCTTTATAAGGAGTTTTGGTAAATTTAGAAAAGTTAAATTCATAAGGTTCACCAAGCAAATCTAGTCAAAATTTTCTCTTTCTTACAATCTATAATAGCTCCACAAGTATTTAGAAAAGGTATACCAAAAATGATAGGACAATGATCACTAGCAGCAGAACCAAGTACCAAAAAGTCAGCGGGATATTTAATCTTACCACATAGAACTTCCACATCTCGAACAATACCAATTGGAGAAATAGTTTCTCTATTAGCTAGATGAATAACCACATCAATATCTTCAAGTTCACAAGAACCAATTTCGTGCATAATCTCCGTGTAAAGCTCATAAGGAATAGCACTAACACTTGCACCAATATCACATAAACCATAATAGCAATGATCACCAATTCTAACAGATAGCATAGGAACACTAACTTGTTTGGGTTTATTAGGATGTGAAACAATATTAGAAGCATCTTCACAGAAAATAATATGACCATCCTCCACATTCTCGGTCACAAGATCTTTAACTATTAAAGCAGGTTCAATTTTAATTTGTTCTTCGGGTTCTTTAGGTTTCTTTTCACTTTTATTAACATCACTAGATATGACAGAGTACTCCATTTTAGCAGGGAAAGGAGTTTTTTCAATATAAGCTTCAGGAATAACATTATCAACAGTTTCAATCACTACACATTTGTTTACGGATGAATCAACTTTATCTTTATACGGTTCATGATACTTATCAAAATTCTTCTTAGGCAATTCATAATGAGAGGCAAAAAGCTTTGTAAAGATTTGCAACAACTTGGGAATCAAGACCATATGTAGCACTCATATTACGAAATTTATCAGTATCCATAAAAGCTTCAATGCATTTATAATCATAAATTATACCTGATTCTCTATCTTTGTCGTTCTCCCATCCTTCAGTATTTTCTTGGATCCGATCAAGAAGGTCCCTTTTAAACTCTTCATTCTTGCGTGTAAATGATCCAGAACAAGAAGTATCCAGCAAGGTCTTGTCTTGAAAAGAAAGTCTTGCATAGAAATTATCAATAATAACATTACCAGGAAGCTCATGAATGGGGCATTTGAGCATTAAAGACTTCAATCTCCCCCAAGCTTGGGCAATACTCTCTCCATCATGAGGCCAGAAATTATATATGCGGTTCCGATCCTTGTGAATTTCACTTGGAGGATAAAATTTGGAATAAAATAAAGGCACAATGTCCTCCCAATCAATAGAATCACCATTCTTCAACAATTTATACCAATGCGCCGCTTTACCAGACAGCGATATAGTGAATAGTTTCTTCCTAACTTCATTCATAGAAATACCTGCACATTTGAATAACCCGCATAATTCATGCAAAAACAGTAAATGATCACCGGGATGGACGGTTCCATCCCCTTCATAGCGATTATCCATAACACGTTCAATAATTTTCATAGGTATTTTATATGGTACTACTTCCTCACCTGGCGCTTCATCCACTACCGTTGCAGTAGTAGTAGATTTCCCAAATAGAAATTGAAGAGAAGATCTCTCCATAATGACTTATAGCAGCAGGCAGAAATAAAATCAGCACAAACACTAAAGGTTTTCCTTACCAATTCCGCTTACCAATAGCGCTTCACTCCCCCAAGCGCGAGAAAATAGTCTTGATGACCCACAAGTATAGGGGGTGTATCGTAGTATCTTCGATAAGTAAGAATGTCGATCCCAACGAGAGCGAGAAGGTGTTGGCAGCTTTCGATGAAGGATCAATTGTAAATGCTCACAGACAAGTATTCAAGAGGTTTTGATGTAACAGATGAATAAAGTAACGAGTAAGTAAAATGCGAGAGGAATAATTGCAGCGAGTGGCCCAATCCTTTTTAGCACAAAGGACAAGCCGGTTTGTTTACTTATAATGACCAAGCGTTCTCGAGGACACACGGGGATTTTAGTCTAGTACTTTCGCTTCATGTGGCTAAATAATCTTCATTGTTTTGATAAGTGTTGTGTGGGTGAACCTATGCTAATGCACCGCCCTTCCTAGGACTAATACATACTTGTGATTATACCCCTTGCAAGCATCCGCAACTACAAGAAAGTAATTAAGATAAATCTAACCACGACCTTAAACTCGAGATCCTGCGATCCCTCTTGATCGATATACTAACGGGGCTTAGGTTTGTCACTCCGGCAACCCCGCAATTAGCAACCGAATACAAGATGCACTCCCCTAGGCCCATAAATGGTGAAGTATCGTGTAGTCGACGTTCACACGACACCACTAGAAGAATGACACCACAACTTAAATATCATAACATTGAATATTACTCAACCATAATTCACTACTAGCATTTAGACTTCACCCATGTCCTCAAGAACTAAACGAACTACTCACGAGACATCATATGGAATACAATCAGAGGTGATATGATGATGAATAACAATCTGAACATAAACCTTGGTTCAATGGTTTCACTCAATAGCATCTATAACAAGTAGAAAATAATGCCGGGAGAGTTTCCCCTATCATACAATCAAGATTTAACCCAAATTGTTACAGCGGTGACGAGGTGCGGCGGTGGTGATGGCGGTGTAGATGGTGGAGATGATGATGATGATGATGATGGAGATGATGTCCCGCTCGATGACGATGGCGATTTCCCCCTCCGGAGGGAATTTCCCCGGATTCCCGCCCGCCGGAGAGCTCTTTTCTCTCGGTGTTCTCCCCCTTGAGGCTTGTAACCCTCCGTGAGGTGCTCTTCTGGGCTTAGGTTTCGGGACGAAGAGTACGCAAGGGAGGCGAAAGGGGCTGTGGGGCCCAGGAGACAGTGGCGCGGCCGGGCCATGGGCCGCGCCGCCTATGGTCTGGGCCCACGTGGCTCTCTCTTCTTCCCTTCTGCTCCTCCGTCATCTGGAAAATAGAATTTACGTGAAATTCCCTTCCACGATTGATCTTCCGAAATATTTGTGCTGACGGTGCTTTTTCAGCAGAATCCCGGCTCCAGGTGCTTGATCCTCCAATGATGATGAAACATGCAAAATAGATGAAATAACATAAGTATTGTGTCCCAATATGAAATATATCAATGAATAACAGCAAATTATGATACAAAATAATGATGCAAATTGGACGTATCAGTAAGCCACTACGCTGCTCGGCTCAACTATGTCTACTGCATGACTCTACTCCTCCGCCTCCACTTCTTTGGTGTCATAGACTATCCTATAGTCCACCCCTTCGACACCTCCGGACAAGTCTGGCTCCTCGTAGACCAAGTCATATTCACCTTCAGGTGCTCCAGGCCTCCTCTTCGGTCTCACAATCTAGCAAGGGTTTAGAAGGACAGTGAGTACACAGGTGCTCAACAAGTTCAAAAGAAGAAGTGTTTGATGCACTAGCTATGACCATTGATCAGAAGATCTCAGGTCAATGCATGTTCCGCAAACATTTATTTAAAAGGTTTATTTTATTCTGAAAACTATGCCCGTCGGTCTTCACAGGTTGACCAGAACTTCATGGAGTTCCTTTCCTGCCGCGTTCGTAGTTCCCTTCCCTAACAGCAGTGACAAGCCACAATTTGATACACTCGTAGAGGTGTTATTTTTCCCATAAGAGAACTTATCCTTGTTGCCAACTGGGCGTACCTTCCCGTCCACACTTCCTTGGTGCGAGGCCCAGTATAAGAACCAAACCAATCACTTCCTTCTCCGTGACCATGCATACCCACCCTTTTGTCCACTCACATATCCCCGGTAGACATCTCCCGTTCATACGACTTTACCCCCGCTATTCTATGGACAATCCATCATAGATGGTAGAGTGCACTTCATCCACACGGATGGGGAGATTAAGTCCATCCCAAACTACTGAGTGTTCACCAACACATAGCCATGCTCTATCAAGTCTGTTGATATGCAGAAGGAAGAAGATACAACTGATTTCCCCAGAGCCATTATAGATCTTATGGTTAAAGCGATATGTACGATGCTAGAATCACTAGATAGCATTGGTGATTAGTCTTAGATGAATAGAACCCTTGCAATGGAACCTCCACCATCAACACATACCATAGTTCCATTGCCCACCACATAGTCATATTCATAATTGGAAAAGTAACATTTCATTTTCAATGCAGGATTGATAAGTATATTTTGTGAGTAAATTGATAGAAAGTAATCAACATGGCATGAGCAAGTGATGAACTTGCCTGGTGACTGCGAGATAGTGCAGTTCGAGGGTTTGGATGGAACCTGAACCTCGGGTTCTAAAAATAAGCATCATTGTTCGGTAAGGAAAATGTTATAAAGATTCAAATGATGCATGCTTGGTGGATTTATTTTGGTTGAATCCCTTTCCCGGAGTATTAGTGTTCGTTCTGATGTTTATTAAATATTTAAGTTTTATTTGAATATTAAATCCTTTACTAGTGATTTTTGGTGCTTTAATATTCCAACAAGGAATTTTCTTTATATATAAAAAGAAATATTTGAGTAAGAGAATTAATTTTTTAAAATATTTGAGTTAAGAAATATTTTAAGAAAGATTTAAATTTTCATGGATTTTATTTCCAAGAAAATACTTCTATTTAAAGATTTAAACTTTGAATTTAAAGTTTAATGAAAAAATTAACCAAAATTATATTGAATATTTTACTTTAAATTATATTTTGGTTAAGGAATATTTTTAACGTATTGTTGTTATTTTTCTTCAATTTTTAGAGTTCATTTAGGGCCTATTTATAATTTTTAAAGTTTAAAGGGTTTAACTTAAATGTGAAAAGACAGAAATGCCCACTAGTCCCACTGGTCAGTCAAACCAATGGTTGAACCAAACCAGCCCAACCGACCGAGTCGGTCACCACTTCCCCCTCTCTCACACGATGAACCCTAACCCTAACCTCTCGTGACTGTCCTGGCGACTCGCATCGCCGCCGCAGTCGCCGAATTGCCCAGGCCAGTTCCTGCAGTCTAAGGTCATCCCGTCGGTCGCAATCGATGCGCCTGGTGCCGCCGCACACTTCTATCCGTGTCGATCTAACGCCCTCGTCCATCTCTAGTGCGGAATTGACCATGGTGGCGATTAGGGTTTTGGTTCCCAAATCGATTGGCGTTGATTCGCCGTTCCTGGACACGATGGTGATGCTCAACGGCGCTCTGGTGGTGGTGCTCGACTGGCGCTGGCTTGGCTGTGGTTGGCGCCGCCGTGGCTGGCCAGTGCCCCTTTGCTGCCGTGTCGCCTCCGATGTTGCTGCTCCTACTCCAGGTACACCATCTTCGCCCCTTCTACTCCCCTCTGTACTCCTCCTCCTCTAGCTCTCGCTACAGGGCTAGACTTGACATGCTCATGTGCTTGCTTGAGCTATGGCTCATGATGTACTACTCTTTGTGCTGCTAGGCCTACTACTGCTGCTCTTGCTTCCTTGCTATGGATAGTTTCTAGGACCATCAGTTGCTTCTATCCTGAACACGCCCCTGTGGCCTTATCTGGTGCTCATATGAACACCAACTGCTAGCAGTAGCTTCCTGTATTGATGGTTATGGCTGCTGCTGCGCTGGTGTGAACTACACCTGCTCTAGATGTTTCCTTTGGAGCCACTCTTGCTAGTGGTTTGCTTACTGGATTATTGCCAATGCACTATTGTTGTTTGGTTCAACTGGTGCAGTTATACATGCTTCTCTATTACTGCTACCATGTACTGGTGATGTGATGTCTAGGAACACTTCTATTCTTGTAGACAGTGTTGGGCCTCCAAGTGCAGAGGTTTGTAGAACAACAACAAGTTTCCCTTAAGTGGATCACCCAAGGTTTATCGAACTCAGGGAGGTAGAGGTCAAAGATACCCCTCTCAAGCAACCCCGCAATTACGATACAAGAAGTCTCTTGTGTCCCCAACACACCCAATACACTTGTCAGATGTATATGTGCATTAGTTCTGCGAAGAGATAGTAAAATGCAAGTGATATGGATGAATATGAGTGGTAATAATACCTGAAATAAATATGGCAGCAAGTAAACATGCAAGTAAAACAAGAAATAAATGGTGATTCGATGTTTGGAAACAAGGCCTAGGGATCATACTTTCACTAGTGGTCACTCTCAACAATGATATCATAAAGGGATATAAATATAAGCACTTCACTATGCTACTTTGAAAGACTCTCCGGCTAGATAACAAACACTAATCCACTGTGTAGGTCTGCAAAAGAAAACCTTAAAAATGTATTCCCAAGTACTAATGAACACCCCGCCGCTGCACTTTGAGCATTCATAGGCGGTACTAACACACCACAATTCATAGAGACATTCAACTCAAATCATAATTGAGTGAACAAGTATTCTGTGAAATATAGCCTAAGAGACCCACACGGTGCACACACTCCACCTTTACACACGTGGGACAAGGATTCTCCGGAGATCACATAAGTAAAATCCACTTGAATAGCATAACGATATCTAGATTACAAAGCTCAAGGTCACATAAAGATCACACCATGGGTGAGAGAGACAGACCACATAGCTATCAGTAGAGCCCTCAGCCCCGGGGGAGAACTACTCCCTCCTCATCATGAGAGTTAGCAACGGCGATGGAGATGGCGGTGGAGTCGATGGTGATGGCTCCGGGGGCAATTCCCTGTCCTGGCAGGGTGCCGGAACAGAGACTTATGTCCCCCGGATCTTGTCTGCGACGGCAGCAGATCTACGGAAATTTTCGTGGGCGGAGGCTCGTATATCCAGGGTTTTCCCGGAAGATGTATAAATAGGCGGAGGATTAAGGTCGGTTGGGCATCTGCTGGCCCCACACCTTCCCTAGGCGCGGGCCAGGCCTAGGCCGTGCCTAGGGGTGGTGGGGGCGCCCTGGTGCGCCTCTCCGTCCCCCCTCCGGATTTCGTCTTTGTTTCGGTAAAATATTGACTTCGGCTTTTGTTTCATCCAATTCCGAGAATATTTCCTGTACAACTTTTCTGAAATACAAAAACAGCAACAAATTATTTCGTATATGAGTATAAATGTTTATGTGCACCTAATGTTGTTATCTAATTTAAGGGCCCAAATAGCATGATCTCAAGAACTCATAAACAGGAATTTGTGTGCTAGTGCGGCGACCCCCAAGTGACATGACCGATATCAAAGAGGAACTAGAAATACTCGAGGAATCACAAGGAACCACCGAGGTTAAAGCTTTACTCCGGTTTAACCAACTTAATAGATGCACTGACCATGGCTTTGGTAACATGTAGAAGGATTATTGAAGGAAGATGAAATCTACCAAGAGGAGTTTTTCTCTCTTACGGGTTGCTTGCCTTCTCAGAAATAAATATGAAGGATCATATTCACTTATCACATTTATTCCACCTGGCACATTCACTACCACCATGAACCGAATCACCCCACGCCTACTTTTCCATTTGCAGAAACTCGTTTATTTACTATTAGATTTTTTACTTTTATACACTTTACTTTATTGCACTATCAATACTCAAAACTCTTATCAATCACACTCACTGATACGTCTCCAACGTATCGATAATTTCTTATGTTCCATGCTACTTTATTGATGATACCTACATGTTTTATGCACACTTTATGTCATATTCGTGCATTTTACTGGAACTAACCTATTAACAAGATGCGAAGTGCCAGTTCTGTTGTTTTTGGTTTCAGAAATCCTAGTAACGAAATATTCTGAATTGGACAAAATCAACGCCCGTGTTCCTATTTTGCCCTAGCATCCGAACACCCGAGAGCCGCGAGGGGCCCTGGTGGGCCCAGATGACATGGTGGCGCGGCCCAGGCCCCGGCCGCGCCACCCTATGGTTTGGTCGCCTCGTCCGCCCCCTGCGCCGCCTCTTCGCCTATATAAAGCCCCCGCATCGAAAACCCTTACGGAGGAAGCCACGTACGCGAAACCTTCCGCCGCCGCCATCGCGAAGCCAAGATCCGGGGACGGAGTCTCGTTCCGCACCGCCGACGGGGAAGTGCCCCCGGAAGGCTTCTCCATCGACACCGCTGCCATCTTCACCGCCATCTTCATCACGCTGCTCCCCCATGAGGAGGAGTAGTTCTTCATCGAGGCTCGGGGCTGTACCGTAGCTATGTGGTTCATCTCTCTCCTATGTACTTCAATACAATAATCTCATGAGCTGCCTTACATGATTGAGATTCATATGATGATGCTTGTAATCTAGATGTCATTATGCTAGTCAAGTGGGTTTTACCTATGTGATCTCCGGAGACTCCTTGTCCCACGTGTGTAAAGGTGACAGTGTGTGCACCGTGTGGGTCTCTTAGGCTATATTTCACGAAGTACTTATTCACTGTTGAAGAGCGTAGTGAAGTGCTTATTTATATCTCTTTATGATTGCAATGTGCATCGTATCACAATTTATCTATGTGCTACTCTAGTGATGTGTTATTAAAGTAGTTTTATTCCTCCTGCATGTGTGCAAAGGTGACAGGTGCGTGCACCGTGTTAGTACTTGGTTTATGCTATGATCATGATCTCTTGTAGATTGCGAAGTTAACTATTGCTATGATAATATTGATGTGATCTATTCCTCCTACATACGCATGAAGGTGACAGTGTGCATGCTATGCTAGTACTTGGTTTAGTCTTTTGATCTATCTTACACTTAAGGTTACTTAAACATGAGCATTATTGTGGAGCTTGTTAACTCCGGCATTGAGGGTTCGTGTAATCCTACGCAATGTGTTCATCATCCAACAAGAGTGTAGAGTATGCATTTATCATTATGTGATCAATGTTGAGAGTGTCCACTAGTGAAAGTGTAATCCCTAGGCCTTGTCCCTAAATACCGCTGAGTTACTACTGCTTGTTTAATGTTTTATGCATTACGTCGCAATACTACCACCATCAACTACACGCCAGCAAGCATTTTCTCGGCACCGTTGCTACTGCTCATATATATTCATACCACATTTCACTATCTCTTCGCCGAACTAGTGCACCTATTAGGTGTGTTGGGGACACAAGAGACTTCTGCTTTGTGGTTGCAGGGTTGCATGAGAGGGATATCTTTGACCTCTTCCTCCCCTGAGTTCGATAAACCTTGGGTGATCCACTTAAGGGAAAACTTTCACTTCTCTACAAACCTCGCACTTGGAGGGCCAACACTGTCTACGTGAAAGGAGGGGGAACGTAGACGTCAAGCACTTTTCTGGCGCCCGTTGTTTGGGGAGGAAAGGTAAAAGGCACTCATACTCCGGTTCCCAGGTAACAGTACTTTTCGGCGCCATTGTGTGTGTGCTCGAAGCTATTTCCTTTAGACTCTGCAATTGCGACATTTGGTTTCTTGTTTACACTAGTTAGGCTTAATGGAAGACAACAATAAAATGAGAGATCTTTATGAACTTTATCTTGAATTAGGACATGATGTGTTTGAAGAGAGAATTAAAAAACCCATGGAACTTTATATGCATGATAATGGGAATGTTATTAATATGAATGCTTTGAACACTATTGTTGCTAATGCTATGGAAAATTCTAAGCTTGGGGGCTGGCTTTGATGAGCATGATATTTTTAGTCCCCCAAGCATTGAGGAGAAAATTTACTTTGATGATACTTTGCCTCCCATTTATGATGATTATAATGATAGTAGTCTTTTGTTACCACCTGTTATGGAGGATAAATTTGATTATGATTACAATATACCTCCTATATTTGATAGCTACTTTGTTGAATTTGCTCCCACTACAACTAATAAAATTGATTATGCTTATGTTGGGAGTAGTAATTATTTTATGCATGAGACTCATGATAAGAATGCTTTATGTGATAGTTATATTGTTGAGTTTGCTCATGATGCTACTGAAAGTTATTATGAGAGAGGAAAATATGGTTGTAGAAATTTTCATGTTACTAAAATGCCTCTCTATGTGCTGAAATTTTTGAAGCTACACTTGTTTTATCTTCCTATGCTTGTTACTTTGCTCTTCATGAACTTGTTATTTACAAGATTCCTATGCATAGGAAGCATGTTAGACTTAAATGTGTTTTGAATTTGCCTCTTGATGCTCTCTTTTGCTTCAAATACTACTTCTTATGAGAGCATTATCATTAAAACTGCTGAGCCCATCTTAATGGCTATAAAGAAAGAACTTCTTGGAAGATAACCCATGTGTTTATTTTGCTACAGAAATTTTTGTTTTGTTGAGTCTTGGAAGTTGTTTACTACTGTAGCAACCTCTCCTTATCATGTTTTTGTGCCAAGTAAAGTTTCTATGCTAAAGTTGATGTTATATTTGGGATCGCTGCGCAGAAACAGCATTGCTGTCTGTCACGAATCTGGGCACAGTCCTCTGTAGAAAATTCGAAAAAATCTGCCAATTTACGAGCGTGATCCTCAGATATGTACAACTTTCATTAGTTTTGAGTTTTTTCATTTGAGCAAGTCTGGTGCCATCTTAAAATTCGTCTTTACGGACTGTTCTGTTTTGACAGATTCTGCCTTTTATTTCGCATTGCCGCTTTTGTTAAGTTGAATGAGTTTCTTTGTTCCATTAACTTTCAGAAGTTTTGAGCAATGTCCAGAAGTGTAAAAATGATTGTGTCACCTCTGAACATGTGAAATTTGATTATGCACTAACCCTCTAATGAGTTTGCTTGAAGTTTGGTGTGGCAGAAGTTTTCAAGGGTCAATAGAAGAGGGTGATATAATGTGATCGAGAAGAGTGAAATGTCTAAGCTTGGGGATGCCCGGTGGTTCATCCCTGCATATTTTAAGAAGACTCAAGCATCTAAGCTTGGGATGCCCAAGGCATCCCCTCTTCATCGACAACTTATCGGTTTCTTCTAGTGAAACTATATTTTTATTCCATCACATCCTATGTATTTTACTTGGAGCGCGTGTGTGTGCTTTTATTTTTGTTTTGTTATCTTAGTTCTCTGAATAAGTTCATCCTTGTTTGGAGAGAGACACGCTCCGCTGGTTCGTATGAACACATGTGTTCTTAGCTCATAATATTCATGGCGAAGTTTCCTCTTCGTTAAATTGTTATATGGTTGGAATTGGAAAATGCTACATGTAGTAATTGGTAGAATGTCTTGGATAATGTGATACTTGGCAATTTTTGTGCTCATGATTAAGCTCTTGCATCATATGCTTTGCACCCATTAATGAAGAAATACATAGAGCTTGCTAAAATTTGATTTGCATATTTGGTCTCTCTAAGGTCTAGATAATATCTAGTATTGAGTTTTGAACAACAAGGAAGACGGTGTAGAGTCTTATAATGCTTACAATATGTTTATATGTGAGTCTTGCTGCACCATTTCATACTTGAGTTTGCTTCAAATAACCTTGCTAGCATAAACCTTGTATCGAGAGGGAATACTTCTCATGCATCCAAATACTTGAGCCAATATTCATGCCATTTGTGTCCACCATACCTACCTACTACATGGTATTTCTCCGCCATTCCAAAGTAAATTGCTTGAGTGCTACCTTTAAAATTCCATCATTTACCTTTGCAATATATAGCTCATGGGACAAAATAGCCTTAAAAACTATCGTAGTATTGAATATGTACTTATGCACTTTATCTTTTATTAAGTTGCTTGTTGTGCGATAACCATGCTTCGGGGAACGCCATCAACTATTGTTGAATATCATGTGAGTTGCTATGCATGTCCGTCTTGTCTGAAGGTCTATCATTTTAGTGGTTGGAGCATGCAAAATTGTTAGAGAAGAACATTGGGCCGCTAACTAAAGCCATGAATCATGGTGGAAGTTTCAGTTTTGGACATATATCCTCAATCTCATATGAGAATAATAACTTTGCTACATGCTTATGCATTTAAGAGGAGTCCATTATCTGTTGTCCATGTTGTCCCGTATGGATGTCTAAGTTGAGAATAATCAAAGCGAGAAAAAATGCGAGCATTCTCCTTAGACCTTTGTACAGGCGCATGGAGGTACCCTTTGTGACACTTGGTTGAAACATGGCATGCAAAGATCCGTAGTCCAAGCTAAGTAGGTGCGGGCATATTAGTATACTATGCATGAGGCTTGCAACTTGTAAGATATAATTTTCATAACTCATATGCTTTATTACTACCGTTGACAAAATTGTTTCATGTTTTCAAAATAAAAGCTCTAGCACAAATATCGATGCTTTCCTCTTTGAAGGACCATTCTTTTACTTTTATTGTTGAGTCAGTTTACCTATCTCCTTCCACCTTAAGAAGCAAACACTTGTGTGAACTGTGCATTGATTCCTACATACTTGCATATTGCACTTGTTATATTACTTTATGTTGACAATATCCATGAGATATACATGTTACAAGTTGAAAGCAACCGCTGAAACTTAATCTTCCTATGTGTTGCTTCAACACCTTTACTTTGATTTATTGCTTTATGAGTTAACTTTTATGCAAGACTTATTGATGCTTGTCTTGAAGTACTATTCATGAAAAATCTTTGCTTTATGATTCAGTTGTTTACTCATGTCATTACCATTGTTTTGATCGCTGCATTCATCTCATATGCTTACAATAGTATGGTCAAGGTTATGATGGCATGTCACTTAAGAAATTATCTTTGTTATCGTTTTACCTGCTGGACGAGTAACTAAGCTTGGGGATGCTGATACGTCTCCAACGTATCGATAATTTCTTATGTTCCATGCTACTTTATTGATGATACCTACATGTTTTATGCACACTTTATGTCATATTCGTGCATTTTCTGGAACTAACCTATTAACAAGATGCCAAGTGCCTGTTCCTGTTTTTGGTTTCGAAATCCTAGTAACGAAATATTCTCGGAATTGGACGAAATCAACGCCCGTGTTCCTATTTTGCCGGAAGCATCCGACCGAGAGCCGCCAGGGGGCCCTGGTGGGCTAGATGACATGGCACTGTGCCCGGTGCGCCACCCTATGGACTGGTCGCCTCGTCCCCTCCCGCGCGCCTCTTCGCCTATATAAAGCCCCCGCCGAAAACCCTTACAGAGGAAGCCACGGTGACCTTCCGTAGCCCGCCATCGCGAAGCCAAGATCCGGGGGACAGGAGTCTGTTCCAAGCACCTCCGGGGAAGTGCCCCGGAAGGCTTCTCCATCGACACCGCGCCATCTTCACCGCCATCATCACCGCTGCTGCCCATGAGGAGGGAGTAGTTCTTCATCGAGGCTCGTACCGGTAGCTATGTGGTTCATCTCTCTCCTATGTACTTCAATACAATAATCTCATGAGTGCCTTACATGATTGAGATTCATATGATGATGCTTGTAATCTAGATGTCATTATGCTAGTCAAGTGGGTTTTACTTATGTGATCTCCGGAGACTCCTTGTCCCACGTGTGTAAAGGTGAGTGTGCACCGTGTGGGTCTCTTAGGCTATATTTCACGAAGTACTTATTCACCGTTGAAGAGCGTAGTGAAGTGCTTATTTATATCTCTTTATGATTGCAATGTGCATCGTATCACAATTTATCTATGTGCTACTCTAGTGATGTGTTATTAAAGTAGTTTTATTCCTCCTGCATGTGTGTGACAGTGCGTGCACCGTGTTAGTACTTGGTTTATGCTATGATCATGATCTCTTGTAGATTGAAGTTAACTATTGCTATGATAATATTGATGTGATCTATTCCTCCTACATATGCATGAAGGTGACAGTGTGCATGCTATGCTAGTACTTGGTTTAGTCTTTTGATCTATCTTACACTTAAGGTTACTTAAACATGAGCATTATTGTGGAGCTTGTTAACTCCGCATTGAGGGTTCGTGTAATCCTACGCAATGTGTTCATCATCCAACAAGAGTGTAGAGTATGCATTTATCTATTCTCATATGTGATCAATGTTGAGTGTCCACTAGTGAAAGTGTAATCCCTAGGCCTTGTCCCTAAATACCGCTGAGTTACTATCGCTTGTTTATCTGCGTTACACTCACTGCAATACTACCACCATCAACTACACGCCAAGCATTTTCTGGCACCATGCTCATATATATTCATACCACCCGTATTTCACTATCTCTTCGCCGAACTAGTGCACCTATTAGGTGTGTTGGGGACACAAGAGACTTCTTGCTTTGTGGTTGCAGGGTTGCATGAGAGGGATATCTTTGACCTCTTCCTCCCGAGTTCGATAAACCTTGGGTGATCCACTTAAGGGAAAACTTGCTGCTGTTCTACAAACCTCTGCACTTGGAGGCCCAACACTGTCTACAGGAAAGGAGGGGGAACGTAGACGTCACTCACCGCTTTCCATTTCAATTCTTGTAGTCAATTCACCTAAGACTTGTGACACCTTGGGTGGGGCAGAAACACAGCTGATAAACATCCTCCTACGCTCCTTGTTGGGATACGATATAAAAACTAGAAATAATACTTCCGCGAAAATATACACGAATGGCATTGTTGTTCTTGCAGGCCATCAATGCTTCTAAAAACTTTGTATGATTCAGATAAAGGAATATATGACTTCCTGTCTGTTTATGAGATGCCTGTCAATTTCATAACTATCATATGTTGCTCTGGAAGCTTTACTTAGCTTAAGTGAGTTGATTTGCTTGATGAATTGCTTAAGCAATGATGATTCACTTTGTTGGAATGTATGAATGGATACCAACTATTGTTGGATATCATCCATTAAAGTCCGAACCCCTAGTGGGTAATGATGACTAGTCTCTTTTTTGTGGCTTACTGGTGGTGGTTTAATGTGACCTCAGTAGCATTAGCTACTGCTATTGGTTGCTCACCTTGATGGATAAAATGGTGGTTTTGATTAAATGGAATCCTTCACATTAGGGTATCATGCATATGAATTCCACCGTGATTTGTTTTGTGAAGAAAACATTAACTCTGATGGTTTAAGTAGGCTAGTGATGCTAGGTGGTGCATGTGGCTCTTGAGGCTTAATATATGTGTAGTTCACCACTGGATATGCTCTATTTGCTTCATATCTTGCATATCAACATCTACTGGATAGGATTAGCCCTTATTTGCTTCATATATTGCCAGCATCACTTGGTCTATACCAAGTGATGATCAACCCTTTATGAGCTTATGCGATGTGGTTTGAGCATGCATAAATATAGATTGGATCCTCTAGATCCTTTCCAGGTATTCAGTATACCTTGCTCCAGCTCCTAGACAAAGTATTATTTGGCTGTGATGGATTGCTTGAGCTTCTGGTTTAAGCTTGTCTTTCTCCTTCTTGCTCCTGATGCTTTTCTTTCTCTAGTCCACCATTTTCTATTTTTGTGGTTGTGTTGATTTGAGTGGATTGGGGATGAACAACTCTGAGCTGTGATGAACAACTACTGTTGGTTCTTGCTGGTTCCCTGATGCTTTGTGTCGATGGTTGTGAGGTGAATGTTGTATATATTGCATGTCTAGGTTTAACCCTTGCTTGACACCTCAAGCAATGAGTCACTAAGTGTGCTGTGGAGCATGCACAACTCCTGAAACTTGTCTCTTTGGTAGACAGGCTTGAGCATATCCTTGTGCTGGCCTGTTTTAGGCTTGGAACTTGTTCCCTGCCTAGTGTGCTGCTTGCTTGGTTATCTACTGATCCATGTGGATCAGCTCGACATGGTGGCCTTTATCCTTACTACGATCATTTTATTTGATGCACAAGTGGCATTGCCACTTGGCATTCTATTTCGTCTATTACTTGTTTTTTTGCAGGATTTCAAATTTGGTACAAGGCCTGTGAAGTTTTAGACTAGAATCAAAGTTATCCCTTTGTAACTTTCATTTCTTTTTTCATTTCTGGTTCATTTGAGAATACTTTTATTGTAATATTCTGGAATATTGTAAAGACAATGTATATGTGTTAAATTATCAATAAAGCTCAAAGTTTTTCTTATGAGCTTTATATAAATGTGATTATCCAGTTTTGGATTTGTGTTGTTTGAATTTGAGGTATGAAATATTATTTCAAATATATGATGGTTTCTTATATTCAACTATGATTTATGACTCACATTTGAATATCAATTCAAATTCAAATTCCTTCCAAAACCCTAGGTTCAAAAGAGATCATGTCGAAATTCATCGCACTCTCATTACACTAAACCCTAGCTGCAACGAGAGAGAAACCTCGATCCCTCTTAGGTTTTATGAAATTAAGCGCGAAAATTTTCCCCGTTTTTGCGATGAAATGCACAACCCTTTTCTAAATGTACCCCACGTTTGCCCTAAGTCCTGGGGTGTTACACTTTCTGACATGGATATTTGTGGCAAAGTGAATTTACAACATTGAATTGTCATATTTTGTAGTTGTTTGAATCCAATATCTTGGTAGTAGCTGATTTAGGGCTATCGCATTGTTGTATTCGCTGGAGCACAATGCATGTATAACTTTAGTCTCATATCAACCCGGGGTAAGCAATTGGATAAATTATCTGTTGGATTAGCCTAAAAATTGAGAGCTGGAAGTATTAGAGCATTCAGCGTTTTCCATTAATTCAGTTTGAATGTGGCCTTCATATTCCTGCTTTTTGTGTATTAGTCTGCATGTGCACCATTACTAGTAATAGATACGTAGCACGGAGGGTAGAGGAGATGGACATGTTCTTCTCCCTTCCTATTTGGATCAGCAGGCTGTCATTTGACTAGATCCCAATAGTCCCATGTGAGCCAGCGTGCAAATGATTCTTTCACACAAGATAGCAGGATCCCTTTTGTTTTTTCTGTATCCAACATCGCCTCGGTCGCCCCTCTGCAGTCTACACATACGTTCCTACCTGTTCTGGTGGGATCAGATGTTCAGATGTTGTAGTTTTGTGTGCGGCGTGAGTGTGACAGCCAAAATTACCCTTTTGTTACTTGCTCCCATGTGTCACATCATACACCCGATCCGCCGTAGCCATTCATCATCATGATCACGTCTCACGGTAGTGATTCAACCATGAATTGGTACAGGGCAAGAAGGATAACATTGTTTTAATCTACTCTCTTAATTGACTTAATTTCGTCTAGATACATGTTAATCTACATAAAATTAAGTCAACTATTTAAAACAGCTACTATCACATTGCAATTGAACAAAATCTAAAATGCTACTAGCTCGTTAAAAAATATATATAATTCAATGCCCAGTTTGACGAGCATTCTCTAAGAGCCACCAGACTCGAAACGTCCTTTTGAAAAGGTCAGCGCTCACACCAAGTTCTGTTTCTCATCTTGCAAGAGAAATTTTACTCTACAAAATCTACTAGCATGTTCAATATATTTGACTCCTGAGTTGCATCAATTAATTTGAGCCACAAAGAGTATTTATATTCACTAATTTGTACATATTTTCAAGCCTCTTAACGCCACCCCTTAGCGTATGTTACTACAATCCTAGTTTGTAAATAGACCAAAAAAAGAATTGCAGAACTAAGATGCGGCCCCAAGATAGAGCATTGGAAATTTTCTAAAGGCCCGTGAAGGAATTACGACATCAATACACCTTGTAAGATTCACTAATGCAATTATATTGGAGCACTTTGTGTCCAATGCAATTAAGAAAAGTCCTCGTACAATCGGGTTTATCAAGCATCGATCGAAACTCGCAAGATTCCAACATCAAAGCACATTCTAGTCTATGTGTCCAAAAGGAGTAATTGGGACACTACGAGCTGGAGTTGGATTGGCACTAATACTAGGGTAAGCAGAGAAGTTGAAGATACACTTCATATAGAGCTAGTCACCCGCGTCCTCCCTCCTCCTCCCCTGCCTCGTCGTTGACGGGGGCGTCACCTGGCGTTGCCCGGGTGCTGCCGGTGGCAGGGTGACTTCTCCCCTCCTCGCGATGATGACGACGCAGGTGACATCGGCCCTTGGGGGTGTGACACTAAGAAGGGGCCATGGTGGCGCGACCGCTCTGCGGCAGCGTGCAGCGGCGTGATAGCTCTGCGGTCTAGGCGTGCTCGGTGGAGCGATGGCTCCCTTGGGAGCTTAAGCAGTGGCGGGCAATGCGATCTCTGAAGGAGGCGGGAGCCATGTTGCAAGGGTGGTCGTCCATGGCGACATGGCGGGCTGGCAGCGGTGCAGCTCCTTTGAGGAGGATTTCCAGGGAGTCAGACGGGGAGCGTGACCATGTACGCCTGCCTCGCGCTTCGGCCGAGGCAGGGGCCCTGAGCCCAAAGCCCTTCGTCCCTAGATCTGGTGGTTCCGATAGCCATGGGGGTTGTAACTTGTAGGTCGTCATCCTGGTCATCTCTAGGGGCGTGGTGCAGTTGCTAGGTGTCGCGTGCTCGCAGGTCCGAGGTCCTCACGGTGGTGGTTCTCGTTTTCCCTTAGTTTTGTGGTGCGTAGAGTTTGGACACCGGGGCGATATCCCTGATGGGGTTAGGGTCATGTTAGTTGGCAAAACCGGTGACTCATGTGCTAGTCGGAGACCACAACCATGGGGACGACGTGGTGGATGGCGAGAAGCGTGCGGTGGCGGCGGTTCAACTGTCATTTGGCGGTCGATACCATATGTAGAAGGAGGAAAGACTATGCCGAGGGGAACCCTTGCCCGTTTGGGCCATGGCCGCGATGTCCGTGGAAGCCGTCCTCTTCCTGATGGCGTCGTTCGGGATTCTCCTGGTGAAAACCCAAGATCCTCGGATCGAGCGGTGGCGGCACTCCGATATCGTTCTCGTCTTGAAGACACCGTCTTGGAGTTCACGGCTGATAGCTCTTCGGCGGTGGTGTGGCGGAGTGGTGATGCTTCTGGGTTGGCTCTCCATTCTGCCAATCTTGGCAAGGCTTGCTTTGTGCTACCCTAGTTCTACAACGCCGGTTGTGAGAAGTGATGGTCTTCTTGGTGGTTGTCGGTTTTTGTGACGCTGCCTATGACGGTCGAATGGAGTGTTTCTTGGCTCGCCCGTGTTAGGTGAGCACCGGCCCGACAACGTAGCTCGTCCAACATTTACTTTGTTTTTTGCGTAGTCTTTGTAATAGTTGTGTTGTTTTGCGTTTCCGTTTGCAGTCTCTTCGGTAGGCTTATGTTTTGTGTGTGCAGTTGTATCTTATAAGCTAGATTCAGCATCATATATCTTCTTCACCGTTGAGGGCGTTATTATTTAACATCGGACCATTGCCTATTATCTAAAAACATAGATCTGGGCACAAACTATATATTAAAAACTACAACGGTGTCGGGCCATTCGCTATTATCTAAAAACATAGATTTGGACACAAACTATACACTAAAAACTACACGTGTTATTTACTAACTAAAACCTTGTCTAAAAATAAGATCTTAATCAATAATGTTTCGTTTCCAAAAAAATGCTTTGGCGAGGCCTCCCGGTTGCTCTCCCCAAGGCGACTCCGGAGGCGAAAAAAACCCTAACAAAAAAACTTCCTCTCCCACCCTCCCCCTCTCCCTCCCCCTCCCTCGCTGCTGTCGGTGGGCCTAGCCAGGCTTGCCCTGCGCAATTGACAGCGACGGCGAGGTCCCCTCCTCGATCCTCGTGTTTCGTTCACAGCCCGAGCTCGTAACCCCCTAGGTGCAGGTAGGTGGTCCGACGCGGTGGCAGCTCTGATGGCGGCAGCTCGACCTGGCGAGGTGCTTCGGCGGGCTGCTCGAGCGGGCAGGATACGGGAGGGACGCCGGGCACCCTCTTCCCGGTCGTCTTGGGTTCTTGGGTCTGGGAAGGGCCCAGTCCTAGGGAGCCCATCTCGTCCCCTCCCCCGATCTGACGTTGTCGGCAGCCATGGGGGCTACTTGGCGTCGATCTAGTGGGAGCCCCCCTTCCCTCATCGGGATTTTCTGCCCTCCACCTTGTAGCCTCCATTTTTAGCGTCGGTGGCAACCGCGGTGGTTGCAGCGCACCAAGACGTAGGGGTCCATGGGACCTGCGTGGTGGTGTGGATGCTGAAGTCGTCGAGGCCATGTATGTTCGCCCCGGGTCCCTTACTACCTTGGTGGTATGCGTTTTTTCTGGTCGGTTCGGCGAAGCAGGGAGTTTGGAAGCTGGGGCGGCATCCGGGTGATGAGTGCATTTTTAGCATGTTTTTACACCGTTATTTCATTAAGATGTCATTGAGTAGCAATAGGATTTTTGTATTTCACCGCGCCACCGCGTCCTTTTATGCTTGTCTACGCAGGATCTCAAAATAATAAGGCAATGAGGAAATATCAATAAAAAATATCATTTTATGGTATTTTGATATGATAAAAATCATTTTAGCACTTAATTATGCACCTGCGCGAAAGGAGAATGCGAGGATAGCTTCTAGTAAGTTCAGCGGGCATCGGTACAGGGGGCCCGCCCGTACCGTCCGCCCGTACGGTGTAGGATAACGTAGCATAGAAAACAAAAAAATTTCCTACCGCGAACACGCAATCCAAGCCAAGATGCAATCTAGAAGACGGTAGCAACGAGGGGTATCGAGTCTCACCCTTGAAGAGATTCCAAAGCCTAAGATGAGGCTCTTGTTGCTGCAGAGGTTCACTTGCCGCTTGCAAAAGCGCGTAGAAGATCTTGATCACGATCGCTCGGCGCCACGAACGGGCGGCACCTCCGTACTCGGTCACACGTTCGGTTGTTGATGAAGACGACGTCCACCTCCCGCTCCAGCGGGCAGCGGAAGTAGTAGCTCCTCTTGAATCCGACAACACGACGGCGTGCTGTGGGGTGGTGGAGAATCCGGCGGAGCTTCCGCTTGCGGGATGGGTGGAGGAGAGAGACCGCTAGGGTTTGGGGGAGAGGGGTGGCCGCCACTAGGGGTGCGGCCAAGCTATGCTTTTGTGGCCGCCCCTCCCTTGGCCCTCATTATATAGGTGGAACACCCAAGAGTTGGTGTACAAGTCTTAAGACCCCAACCCAAAACCTTCCATGTGTAGGGAAACCTACCCAAGGTGGGATTCCCACCTCAAGTGGGACTCCCACCTTTCCATGAGGGGGTGGCCGGCCACCTTGGGGAAGTCCACCTTGGACTCTAGGGTTTGGCTGGGCTTGTGGAGTCCTTCCGGACTCCACCTTCCATAGTGCGTTTCTTTCGGACTTTTCTAGAACCTTCTAGAACCCCATAAATGCACGGATCATTTCCAAACTTGGAATATGACTTCCTATATATGAATCTTATTCTCCGGACCATTCGGAACTCCTCGTGATGTCCGGGATCTCATCCGGGACTCCGAACAAATATTCGAACTCCATTCCATATTCAAGTTCTACCATTTCAACATCCAACTTTAAGTGTGTCACCCTACGGTTCGTGAACTATGTGGACATGGTTGAGTACTCACTCCGACCAATAACCAATAGCGGGATCTGAGATCCATAATGGCTCCCACATATTCAACGATGACTTTAGTGATCGAATGAACCATTCACATACGATACCAATTCCTTTTGTCACGCGATATTTTACTTGTCCGAGGTTTGATCTTCGGTATCACTCTATACCTTGTTCAACCTCGTCTCCTAACAAGTACTCTTTACTCGTACTGTGGTATGTGGTCTCTTATGAACTTATTCATATGCTTGCAAGACATTAGACGCATTCCACCGAGAGGGCCCAGAGTATATCTATCCGTCATCGGGATGGACAAATCCCATTGTTGATCCATATGCCTCAACTCATACTTTCGGATACTTAATCCCACCTTTATAACCACCCATTTACGCGGTGGCTTTGATGTAATCAAAGTACCTTTCCAATATAAGTGATTTACATGATCTCATGGTCATAAGGACTAGGTAACTATGTATTGAAAGCTTATAGCAAATAACATAATGACGTGATCTTATGCTACGCTTAATTGGGTGTGTCCATTACATCATTCATATAATGATATAACCTTGTTATTAATAACATCCAATGTTCATGATTATGAAACTAATCATCTATTAATCAACAAGCTAGTTAAGAGGCTTACTAGGGACTCTTTGTTGTTTATATATCACACATGTATCAATGTTTCGGTTAATACAATTATAGCATGGTATATAAACATTATCATAAACACAAAGATATATAATAACCATTTATTATTGCCTCTTGGGCATATCTCCAACAGTCTCCCACTTGCACTAGAGTCAATAATCTAGTTTACATATGTAAAGATATAACACCTTGGCCTTGTGCTTTATCATGTTTTGCTCACGGGAGAGGTTTTAGTCAACGGATCGAAGAAACGTATGTATTTTGTAATTCATTTGCGTCTCAACGCATCACTCATTTCCAAATGAGTCGGTATTAAATATGTTTGGTCTTCTCGTGGAACCTTAATTCCGCGGTCTGAAATATGTCACTAATATTGTCACACACAATATAGCTTCAAAGTTCTGACTCTGGAACTACACCAAGTTCTCAAAGAACCTCTTGACTTAACATCCTTTGTCATTGTCAAAACAATGACATACTCTTCTTTTGTAGAATCCGTCACAATATTTAGAACTCTTCTAAATCTAGCATAGACAACTTCTAGCTCATTGTGCTACCTTTTAAACAACACTTAATCTAATTTTGAGATTGAAATTATATTTTATATGTGACAAAACCAATATCGGTGTAACACCTTACAGCGATTTGTTTATCATTTCCTCATACAAAACTATATATATATATCCTTAGTTCTTCTAAAGTACTCAAGGATATTCTTACTGTCGTCAATGATCATCATATGAATCATTCTCGTATATGCTCATAACACTTTATAGAACATGACATCTGATTGTGTACATATTATTCGTGATCTATAATCACTCATGTGTTTTTACTCATTGAGTGTCAGATACATTCAAGTCTTGTTAAAACTTAACATTACAAGAACATTTTCTTAATATTTATATATTGAACTACTTCAATATCCATTCTATGTACTTTGACTTAAAATTATTATGTGTTTCAATCTATCTTCATAGATCTTGACACTAAATATGTTAGTCCATATCCTTTCATTGAAATTAATTTCTCAATGAAACCTTTTAATCAAGTATATAATTACATTATTTATAACCAACTATATGTCACCTACATAAAGTATTATAAATATGTCTCGGAGCTCCCACTTAATTTCTTGCAAATACAAGCCTCTTCATCGTCTCTTGATGAAATCAAAAACTCTTTGACTATTTCATCTGGTGAAGATTCCAACTCCGTGATACTCACTTCATCCAATTGAAGTTTGTATACCTATCTAGTATTCTACGGACAGGCAAAACTCTTGGTTGTATTTTGTATACACCTTTAATACATACTTGATAAGTAATGTATTTTGCCATCCTACTAGCATATCTCATAAAAGAAATATGTAGTGATTACTAGAATAAACCACATAGACTATAAGCATTGCTAGAAGATCTAATCTTATCGTAGTCAACTCTTTGAACTTTGTCGTAAACAATTTTTCGACAAGTCGAGCTTCTTTAAGGATATTTCATCCAAGTCTATAGATCCATTTACTTTCAAAAAGTATTCATCTATTATGGATTTCATGGCGCATGGCCATTTTAACGGAGTCAGGGCCCATCATAACTTCTTTGTTTGTAGTTGGTTTATCATTATTCAAAATCAATCCTTTGTTCACAAATAATTTATTTGATCACAAAGTAAACCATACCTACAAGGTTCAATATGTACTTCGATCTCCATGGCTAAAACACTTTGTAGTCATGGGAGCCATGATCGTCGTGGCCGCTTCCGAAACAAATTCCGATGCTGCGCTACTCTGATCATTATGCTCAGGTTCATAAACCTTATCAAATTATATTGTCCTCCCACTCAAAAACTTCACTAGAAACAATTTCTCGGAAATAAGAAACATTGACAAACACTTTTGTCTTTGTCTCGTGGGAAGAATTCCCAATTAAATCTCTGGGATAACCAACAAAGACATTCATCCGATTTTGGTTGTAAACTCTTAGACCAAAATTTAAAGAAAGACTATTAGGGTTTATACCCATACCATAACTCGTATGGTGTCATTTCAACGGATCATGATGATGCTCTATTCAGTGTAAAAGCGGTAGTCACTAAAGCATAATCCACAAAAAATATAATGGCGTTATAATATTTTATCTCATCATTAATCCAACAAGGTTTGGATACATATCTCGGATACTATATCATCATTATGATACTCCAAGAAATGTGAGTTGTAGAACAATTTCATAACTCTCTTAGATGTTCGCTAAAAGTAATTCAAATATTTCTACCATGATCCAATCATAGATATTTGACTTTTCTATTACGATGATTTCCACTTCATGCTGAAATTTATTTGAATCCATTCAAATGTTTCAAACTTCTTCCTTATTGAATATATCCACATATATATACTCAATTCATTGTTGAAAGTTTTCATGAAGTAGAAGAATCTCCCGCACACAACTATGCCCAGTGAACCACATACATCATCATGTATTTTTTTCACTAAGTTAGTTGCCCGTTCAACTTTGGCCTATGAACGGTATTTTAATCATTCTCTTTAGAAAAGATTTGCAAGCGCCAAACGATTCAAAAATCAAATGACTCAAAAATCCATTTGCATGGAGTTCCTTCATGCGTTCCTTTCTAACATGACCTAAATGGCGGTTCCACAAATAAGTGGAATTCAAATCATTTGCCTTATGGCATTTTAGCGTCAGTATTATGTATGTGTGTTTCACCATTAAGATTTATAATAACTTATCCATCATACATGGAGTAATGTCATAATTTGAACAACTCATTGTTTTCATTTGACCAGCAAAATAACAATTATTAAGTTCTTTATTATAAATTCTAAGGGCTAGATAGAATGACAACGATGAACATAATAACACTTTATTTTTGTTCCAGACGTGCATACCTATCATATTCCTTGTCAGTCACTTAGGCCATTGTACTCTTGTATTGCGTTGTTTTGTATGACACTTCATACCAACCAATGTAGTAAAAATACCCAAGAATTTTATTGTGTGACCAAACGAGGAATACATCCATAACATGTATATCATTTATATACACCTGAGCTAGACTTTCTAGTCTTTTCTTTCTTTCTTTCTGCCAATAATCTTTTGTAGTTTCTCTTTTAGCTTTCCTCATTATTAGAAAAACACTTCAACATCAATAACTTCTAGGTTTGTTGATCAAATACCAATAACCTTGAGGTTCTTTGAAGTTGATCATCATATGACAAGTGTTCCGATTTCACTATTAGTAACCTATTAATATGATGAACAATTTCACTCATAATTTTATCCATCATATCATGACGACTTTTCGAGACCATGTCGTTACATGCTAGGCTCGTAAAGTTTAACCTCATATTGCAAATCTGGCTTGCACCCGTTGTATGCACACATAGAATCTATACCTTAGTATTCGAAACTATGAGTCTTAGCAACGGTGCATACTAAGGACGATCACTTCATGGATATACAAATATCGTTAGTGCCCCAATAGTTGGAGGATTGGGACGCCTTGCGTCTTCAACCTTCATACATTCCCATAAAATTTATGAGTTTATGTAGTCTCACCAAATTATATTCTATCACCTTGCAACAAGGTCTTAGATATCACATATATCTCATACCTTGATTATTTCTGAAAACTAAATTTTCAGCTACTTACTTTTCAAACGATTTGAACTTCAAGTTTCACGGAGACAAGATGACTTTAGGTACTAATTGAAACCATAGCTCTTTGAATCAACAATGTGAGGTTTACTAAAAGTTTGCAATAGGACTTAATCATTTCTTGATTCTTTAACAATACGGTACCAGTCCGTAAAGTTTCTTGTCAGACTTAACAGTATTTCTATCTCAATTACAAGACTAGCGCATGGTAGAAAAACGGATGCCAATACTACAAAATTAATTCAAAATACTACTCAGACTATGTTTATGATAATTAGTTCATGTTTTAATCTAATTACTAATGAACTCCCACATAATACAACATCCCTCATAGTTGTTAAGTGGTACACGATCCAAATCCACTACACCAAAACCGATCATCACGTGAGATGATGTAGCTTCAATGGTGAACATCAACATGTTGATCATATCATCCATATGACTCGTGTTCAACCTTTCGGTTTCCGTTGTCCCGAGGCCATGTCGTACATGCTAGGCTCTCAAGCAAACCCAAGTATTCGCGTGTGCAACATGGCTTACACCGTTGTATGTGAACGTTGAATCTATCACATCCGATCATCACGAGATGCTTCGAAACGACGAAGTACAACGGTGCATACGGGAGAACACTTTATTATCTTGATATTAATGTGAGGGATCATCTTATAATGCTACCGTCGCGATCTAAGCAAAATAAGATGCATAAAGGATAAACATCACATGCGTTCATATGTGATATGATATGGCCCTTTTGTCTTTGCGCCTTCGATCTTCATCTCCAAAGCACGGACATGATCTCCATCATCAACGGGCATGATCTCATCATCATCGGCGTCAAGGTCCATGGCGCCGTCTTCATGGTTGTTCACCTCATGTAGCAACTATTACAACTACTTTGAAATACTACTCAACATGAAATATAAAGACAACCATAAGGCTCCTGCCGGTTGCCACAATACAATAATGATCATCTCATACATATTCATCATCATATTATGGCCATATCACATCACCAAACCCTGCAAAAACAAGTTAGACGTCTCTAATTTGGTTTGCATATTTTACGTGGTTTAGGTTTTCGAGTAAGATCTAATCCACCTACGAACATGAACCACAACGGTGATACTAGTGTTGTCAATAGAAGAGTAAATTGAATCTTCACTATAGTAGGAGAGACAGACACCCAAAGCCTCTTATGCAATACAAGTTGCATGTCGAACGAGGAACAAGTCTCATGAACGCGGTCATGTAAAGTTAGTCCGAGCCGCTTCATCCCACTATGCCACAAAGATGCAAAGTACTCAAACTAAAGATAACAAGAGCATCAACGCCCACAAAACCATTGTGTTCTACTCGTGCAACCATCTATGCATAGACACGGCTCTGATACCACTATAGGATAACGTAGCATAGAAAACAAAAAATTTCCTACCGCGAACACGCAATCCAAGCCAAGATGCAATCTAGAAGACGGTAACGAGGGGGTATCGAGTCTCACCCTTGAAGAGATTCCAAAGCCTACAAGATGAGGCTCTTGTTGTGCGAGAGGTTTCTTGCCGCTTGCAAAGCGCGTAGAAGATCTTGATCACGATCGCTTCCGGCGCCACGAACGGGCAGCACCTCCGTGCTCGGTCACACGTTCGGTTGTTGATGAAGACGACGTCCACCTCCCTTCCAGCGGGCAGCGGAAGTAGTAGCTCCTCTTGAATCCGACGCACGACGGCGTGGTGTCGGTGGTGGTGGAGAAATCCCGGAGCTTCGCAAGCGTGCGGGATGTGGTGGAGGAGAGAGACCGCTAGGGTTTGGGGAGAGGGGGTGGCCGGCCACTAAGGGGTGCGGCCAAGGTGGCTTTGGTGTGGCCGGCCCCTCCCCTTGGCCCTCATTATATAGGTGGAACACCCAAGAGTTGGTGTACAAGTCTTCGAATAAGACCCCAACCCAAAACCTTCCATGTGTAGGGAAACCTACCCAAGGTGGGATTACCTCAAGTGGGACTCCCACCTTTCCATGAGGGGGTGGCCGGCCACCTTGGGGGAAGTCCACCTTGGACTTTCCCTCTGCTGGGCTGGCTTTTGGAGCCTTCCGGGACTCCACCTTCCATAGTGCGTTTCTTAGGACTTTTCTAGAACCTTCTAGAACTGCCATAAATGCACGGATCATTTCCAAACTTGGAATATGACTTCCTATATATGAATCTTATTCTCCGGACCATTGAACTCCTCGTGATGTCCGGGATCTCATCGGGACTCGAACAAATATTCGAACTCCATTCCATATTCAAGTTCTACCATTTCAACATCCAACTTTAAGTGTGTCACCCTACGGTTCGTGAACTATGTGGACATGGTTGAGTACTCACTCCGACCAATAACCAATAGCGGGATCTGGAGATCCATAATGGCTCCCACATATTCAACGATGACTTTAGTGATCGAATGAACCATTCACATACGATACCAATTCCTTTTGTCACGCGATATTTTACTTGTCCGAGGTTTGATCTTCGGTATCACTCTATACCTTGTTCAACCTCGTCTCCTAACAAGTACTCTTTACTCGTACCGTGGTATGTGGTCTCTTATGAACTTATTCATATGCTTGCAAGACATTAGACGGCATTCCACCGAGAGGGCCCGAGTATATCTATCCGTCATCGGGATGGACAAATCCCACTGTTGATCCATATGCCTCAACTCATACTTTCCGGATACTTAATCCCACCTTTATAACCACCCATTTACGCAGTGGCGTTTGATGTAATCAAAGTACCTTTCCAATATAAGTGATTTACATGATCTCATGGTCATAAGGACTAGGTAACTATGTATTGAAAGCTTATAGCAAATAACATAATGACGTGATCTTATGCTACGCTTAATTGGGTGTGTCCATTACATCATTCATATAATGATATAACCTTGTTATTAATAACATCCAATGTTCATGATTATGAAACTAATCATCTATTAATCAACAAGCTAGTTAAGAGGCTTACTAGGGACTCTTTGTTGTTTATATATCACACATGTATCAATGTTTCGGTTAATACAATTATAGCATGGTATATAAACATTATCATAAACACAAAGATATATAATAACCATTTATTATTGCCTCTTGGGCATATCTCCAACATACGGTGTGTCAGGAGCACCGCCTCTTCAAATACTTTCATATCGCGCAGACGACACTGATACGTCCAATTTGCATCACTATTTTGTATCATAATTTGCTGTTATTCATTGATATATTTCATATTGGGACACAATACTTATGTTATTTCATCTATTTTACATGTTTCATCATTATTGGAGGATCACAAGAGCCGGATTCTCAGAAAAAGCACCGTCGAACGCAATATTTCGGAAGATCAACTGTGGAAGGAAATTTCACGTAAATTCCTATTTTCCGGATGACGGAGGGAGCCAGAAGGGGAAGAAGAGGGGAGCCAAGGTGGGCCGGACCACGGCCGCGCCCATGGCACAGCCGCCACCGTGGTGGGGGCCCACTCCCCGCCTCCTTTTCTTCGGCTCCTTCGTCCGAAAACCTAAGCCACAGAGAGGACCTCACGAGGGGTTACACCGCTTTGCGGGCGGAGAACACCGAGAGAGAAAGAGCTCTCCGGCGCGAGAATCCGCCAGGGAAATTCCCTCCCGGAGGGGGAAATCGACCATCGCCATCGTCATCGAGTGAACATCATCTCCATCATCATCATCATCATCATCTCCACCATCTACACCGCCATCACCTGCACCTCGTCACCGCTGTAACAATTTGGGTTGGATCTTGATTGTTTGATAGGGAAACTCTCCGGTGTTATTCTCTACTTGTTGTAGATGCTATTGAGTGAAACCATTGAACCAAGGTTTATGTTCAGATTGTTATTCATCATCATATCACCTCTGATTGTATTCCATATGATGTCTCGTGAGTAGTTCGTTTAGTTCTTGAGGACATGGGTGAAGTCTAAATGCTAGTAGTGAATTATGGTTGAGTAATATTCAATGTTATGATATTTAAGTTGTGGTGTCATTCTTCTAGTGGTGTCGTGTGAACGTCGACTACACGACACTTCACCATTTATGGGCCTAGGGGAGTGCATCTTGTATTCGGTTGCTAATTGCGGGGTTGCGGAGTGACGAAACTGAGCCCCGTTAGTATATCGATGCAAGAGGGATCGCAGGATCTCGAGTTTAAGGTTGGTTAGATTTATCTTAATTACTTTTTGTAGTTACGGATGCTTGCAAGGGGTATAATCACAAGTATGTATTAGTCCTAGGAAGGGCGGTGCATTAGCATAGGTTCACCCACACAACACTTATCAAAACAATGAAGATTATTTAGCTACATGAAGCGAAAGCACTAGACTAAAATCCCCGTGTGTCCTCAAGAACGTTTGGTCATTATAAGTAAACAAACCGGCTTGTCCTTTGTGCTAAAAAGGATTGGGCCACTCGCTGCAATTATTTCTCTCGCATTTTACTTACTCGTACTTTATTCATCTTACATCAAAACCCCTTGAATACTTGTTTGTGAGCATTTACAGTGAACCCTTCATCGAAACTGCCAACACCTTCTGCTCCTCGTTGGGATCGACATTCTTACTTATCGAAGATACTACGATACACCCCCTATACTTGTGGGTCATCCGAGATCTGAGACACACAACTCCGCAAAACAGAGAACACCGCCCGAATCAGATCTAGAGAAGGAACTTGAAGAAGACAACATCCGAGATGCTACGTGGATCCTCGGAGGACAAGGCATCACCCCCTTCATCATCATCAACCGCTACATCACCAATACCATTCACCTCCAACCATAGTTGTTATCTTGATTGCTATTGTGGATTTGTATTCGAATTCATTTCATTCCTTTCATCCCCTCCATAAGATTATGATGATGTTCTTGATTGCTTCCATGTGTGAGTAGATCTTTTAGTTTTGGGGGAGATGGAGAAACCCTAGCATGAATATGAGATTAATCTAAGATGATTTATGGTTGTAAGTATTAATGTGTGTTAGTTCTCTCTCTTGATATTATGTGTTGTGCACCATGTAATATTTAACTTATGGTCTCGATAGGGAACTACCCTTTGAAGTGTGGTAAAGTGAACGGCGAGAAGTGACATTACCGTATCGGCACTTTAACACATGGATGAGGGGATAAAGTGAGACTCACTAAGCTCATATCGATAACCACGAGGTAAAACCCTCAATAGCAATAATCAATATGTGGCTTGAAGAATACTAGGTAATCTGGTTATTTAGAAATGCAATGACCAATGGCTTTCTGGACGCATCTTATTACGGAGCTCTCCCACATACAATATGATTAAAAGTATACTTCATCTTGATTAACATGAATCCTAATGCTAGAGGTGGATCCAATAATCTCTGAGAACACTTTGTCTTATTAAGTAACCCATTTCTTATAAAGCCTTTTGCTGCTTTATTTACTTCATTACAACCAATTAAAACCCTCCCCTTAAAACATTTCAAGATTAGAAAACAATTTACATGTAATCTTTAATAGGTAGTAGCAAGGGGCATTAAGACCATAACTAGTAGCTCCTCGTGGTTCGATACTCTTATTTCAAAACTAGCTGCTCCCGCCGTCTCAGTTTACTAGTCTTTCCCGTATCCTTAGGTCGCCAATTTGATCTATATAATACAAAAATTATATCATTAGAAAATAGAACATCTAAACTTTCTAATGATACAATTTTTAACATATAACTAATGCTAACTTGATCAAATTTGCGACCTAAGGATACTTGCACGCCTAATAAACTGTGAGAGAGGGAGTACTATTGATCTGTGTTCTTGCATTTATCACCCCGAAAGGTGGGGGCCATGTTGGTTGTGGGCGAGCCAATGGCCCCGGTGCTAGCCGGTGCCACGGTCGTGAGGGCGGCGTGGCATTTAGCGAGCATCGCGGGTGTTGTCTCGGCGACAACCTATTCGCTATGTTGGAGGTGGAGAGGTCATGCCGAGGGGAAACCCTCGCACAATCCATGTGCCACGACGACAACGTCTATGGACGGCGTTCCCTTATTGAAGGTGTCGATGTGGTTCTCTTGGTCATCCTTCATGCTCCAGGTGAAAACCTAAGATCCTCGAATCGAACGGTGGCGACATCTTGCGTCGTGCTTTTATTGAAGACATCGTCTTTGGAGCTCACGACGTGCGGCTCTCCTATTGTTGTGTGGCGGAGGTGTGGTGCTTCTTTGGATGGCATTGTCTCTTCGTTTGGCGATCTTTGACAAAGTTTGCTTCGTGCTATGCTCCTTCGTTGAGCTATCTTGGTGCTGCTTGTTGGTTTGTGGTCAATGTTGATCGGTTCCTAGTGGTGTTCGGTCTCTGGTGGCGTTGCCTACGACGGGGGAGGTATGTCGATGGCGTGCGTGTTTGTTGGCTTTGTTCTTTGGGTGAGCTCCGGCCCGACACTGTTGGTGCCTAGTTTCTGATTTGATTCTGCGTAGTCTTCTTAATAGTGGTGTCTGTTGTTCACGCTTTCGATTGTAGCTTTTCTAATAGTTCGCGTGGGTGTGTTGTTCGATTTAGTAAATAGATTTTTTTTAGGGAGATCTAGGTTAGCACCTTATATCTTTTCAATGTTGTAAGCGTTATCAATTTAACATTGAAGCCTTTGGCCTTTTATTAAAAACATTGTTTCGTTTCCCATTTCTGATCCTGCAGGCGGAACACAGGAAGCATTAAAAATCGGACGGGTCTTAACAAATGATTAACGCCACTTGTCCATTAATGAATCCCCATTTTGTTTCACACAAGTCCCCTCGTCCCCTTCCTCCCCACTTCCACCACCACGTCGCCCACCACCACCTCCGCCACCGCGCCGCGCCGCGCGAGCCCTAGCTCCGATTTCGCCGGAGCCAGGGCCCAGATCCCGCCCCGCGAAGAGACGCGCCCCTGTTTCCTGGGCACGGCGCTCCCTCCTCGCGCTCCACCTCGCGGGTAAGTTCTCCTCCCGCCCTTTCGAGCTCGGCCCCGCGCTCCTGCTCTGCTCGGTTCCCTAGCATTTCGGCGGGCTGGCCCGGGAATGAGCACGGCCTGCCGCGCGCGTTCCGACGCTTTCCCGTGCTGTTTCGGGTTGCGGAGTCCTGCTTCCGCGTGGGTTTTGTCAGGTGATTTGGGTTGGGCGTTCGTGTTGCGCGTGATTTGGCGCGGGATACTGCGCTTTTTTTTTCCAGATGACGATCGGGTTTAGATTGTTAATGTGGTGTAGATTTAGGATGGGATCATGGGATTTGGGTATTGGGCTACGAGTTGACTTTAGGGAGCAGCCATTTTTGACTATTCCACATGTTTCGTTTTGAACAGCGGGGGATCGCCATCTCGTGCTGTTGTTGTTTCAATCGTCGAGACAATGCCACTGATTTGCAATGTTTGTTTGAAACCTCCAACTACTCGCCAAACTGCATTACTAGTCACAAGCAAAGCAAGTGTTCCTCAAAAAATAAAAAACCGAAGCAATTAGGGACATTTTTGTACTGTAGCAGATGTTTCGTTCAAAAATATAAGTAGCAGATCTCATAGAATAACCTATAAAAAGTTCAGGACGATTTTGTTGTTGCGTGCGTCTTGCTGAATTCCCTTCGTACATGACATATGGCGTCAGTAGTCGTTGTTGCTCTGTTTCTGGTATAGGAATGTAGTTCATGGATTAATCCTGTGGAACCTTGTGCTATTGCAGAAAGGTGGCGGCATTGGGGACATAGTGCTATTCACTCTGTCTGATAACGTGGCATGCGGTTTTGGCGTTCTGAAGTGTACGCAGAGGGTATATGCTACGAATGTTCTGCTCTTGATTTAGCAATGGCAAGGAGATGAAGGCATCGCGAGTGTGGCGGCGGGGCAGCAAGGACATGACAGCCATGCCACCTCCACGCCACCGAGGCGCTGCCAAGAAGCCCATGTGGATAATTGTGCTACTGTCAATTGTTATTGTTTCCTTGATTGGGGCCTACGTGTATCCTCCACGGCGCTACTCCGCCTGTTACTTCTTCGCTTCAAGTGTTTGCACCCCATTTAAGGATTGGCTCCCTGCTGTGACACTGCGGGAGCCGACCGATGAAGAGATTGCTTCCGCTGTGGTTATCAGGGATCTGCTATCAATGCCTATGCCCGTGTCAAAGAATCCAAAGATCGCTTTTATGTTCTTGACACCTGATTCATTGCCCTTTGAGAGATTGTGGGAGAAGTTCTTACAGGTTCACCCATCATCTGACTTTTTTAAATGACTATAGAGTTTATATTATATCTGCATGTAGCGACATCTTAATGTAGAATGAGACATGATTTTTTTCTTGAACTTGTGTACACAGGACCAGGAGGGACGATATTCGATTTATATCCATGCATCGCGTGAAAAACCTGTGCATAATAGCTCTCTGTTTTTGAACCGTGAAATTCGTAGTGAAAAGGTACTAACTCCCGCTCCTGCTTTGTATGCTTCTTTTCTTCGTTTATCTTAACCTCAGCATTTAATCAGGCGTCTGAATCCAAGTAAGGAAAAATAGATGATCAAACTTTAACAGTTTATGGGGTTGTTGGGGAAGAAGAAAATCATGTGTTGCTTGTGTTTTCACTGCATTCTTCATTGCATATGCAAAACTGCCAAAACAGTAATAAATATAGATCACAGTGTGGTTAGAAATATGCACAACGGCATTAGGGTGCCATTGGATTGAGCGTGGATACGGTGACAAAGCCACACTGATGAAAATCTCTAGATTAGATTGTACGAGATGTTAATAAATTGTCTATTTAAAAAGGGCGAATGATCATGTAAACCTAAACCACACTAATGGAAGATAACCAGAAGAAGTGAGTGTATCTCACTTGGTTAGGGGAGTGGTTGTACGACCCAGCCACCAAGGTCAAGTCCTCACGATGACGCGAACATGAATCTGGGTTCTTATCATTTCAAAACAAAACTGATCTAGGGGCCTCCCCTGCTGCATTTCCTTTCAAAGAGATGAAGGATAACCGGATTGCTCATTCAAATATTTGAGCGGAGATAACTATATGTTGTTCATCTTATGAGATACGCAGGCCTCATAATCTGACCACAAACCATGATATTGCTCTATATAATAAAATATTTATGATGTTTCTACTGTTGAGAGTTTGTCACCTTGGCAAAAAATTTCTAACCAAAAAGAACTAACTCACCAAAATATTGCTAAGCTCCCTCTAACAAATGAATTTAACCACTTCCTAAAACCTCCAACAAACGACTAGGCATGGCTGTGTAGGTGTGAGGCTGTAGGTCGAGCTATGATGCCTATTTTGGCTAAACTCGAATGAGCACGACAACACAACTGAGATGTAAGGCAGGCTGACTCATTGACAGTGGTTTAACATTATCAGTTATGTAGATGTTTTTTGTAGCGAAGCACGAGTATTTAGCTAGTGTAGCAAAATATAACATATGGTACTGTACTATCATGAAGATTGGATGCTAGAATGCACTGAGATAGAAAATATTAACTTGCAGAGGCAAACTGAGTAAATGAGCTATTTTTAGAATTTATTAGTTATTACAGTTGACATAGGGAGATCTGGAAGCAACTGGATCAGTCATGCATGTGACATGAGCTTTTTGTCTGGCTGTAACGTGCTGTCTTTTGTAGTCATGCATCTGAAACATTTTTTTGTCTGGGGTAACTTGCTGTGTTTTATATGGGAGAAGACCATAGTACAACTTTTCAGCAAAGAACTATGTCCTGCCTTCTAGAATTTCACAGCAATGAGTGTTTCCTGTCATTTTTGTGGAGCAACATGTCGTATTAGTCTCTCCATTCCGAGATATAAGCCGTATATTTTTTGTGGAAAATTCCATAATATAGAGTGTATTGCAGTTTACCCACTTCCCTGGACAATTTTTTTAGGTATTAGTTTACGTTTCCGTTTCTTATGCAAAGTCCTCTATTTTTGCACGTCAATTGTCCACGGATAATCCCGCCCAAACCTGTGTAATTTCCCCTCCATGTTTATTCTTTAATTTTTGTGCCAAAAACCATATGGCTTATATCAAGGAACGGAGGGAGTATTAGTTTAATCTAGATGTTTGTCGTTACAAAACTAAATATTGTTATATCCTTGGAATGCAGGTAGTATGGGGGAGGGTTTCAATGGTTGATGCAGAGAAGAGGCTGTTGGCAAATGCATTGCAAGATATTGATAATCAGTTCTTTGTCTTGCTTTCTGACAGGTTTTGAATGATTCTTCTTGCAAAAGTTTTCCTTTGACAATTTTCTTTCAGCACGTTAATATCCCTTTTCTTTGTATGACAGCTGCATTCCACTACATACATTTGATCACATCTACAATTATCTGATGAGAGCAAATGTTAGCTTCGTTGATAGGTCAGACCGTAAGAGCTCTGTGTTGATGATAATACCTATACTTCTACAGTTTAATTTTGCTTCTTATTCTCTAGGTAGAAACAGTTGGAGATATGGAAATTGGGAATAACTCCAGCGTGCACATTTTATCTCACCATCAGTTTTCACTTGTATTTCTTATATCAAAGGAGCACAAAACACACATGACATAAAAAAAGACAGTCTAGAATACAAGCTATGACTTCCTATTTAAAAGAATTTAGCATGGGGATATGTTCGCTGCCCATTTAATTTGACAGAGTAAAACGTGTCCTAGGCTTCAGCTCTTTAGCGTTGTGTTGATTGTTTATCCATACTCCATGTTGTCAGCTACCTGGATCCTGGTGTTCATGGAACTGGAAGGTATTTTATAGAAATGTTCCCTGAAATAGAACGAAGGGACTTCAGGAAGGGTCACCAGGTACATGTTTCGTTGTACTACTAATCGACTACCTTACTTTAGAATATTTACTGTTCCAAAGTACATTCTTTCTTTTCCTTTTGGTGAAATGAAGTTCATTGATTTATGCGCACTCGTATACTCATAATGTGTTTCATCTAAATAATGTCCTCATAATGCGTACCTGGTATCATAAATGAGCAATTCCGTATCACACCCTCAACTCTTCACTCTCCAACTACTGAAACTGTCCAACTTTGAGTCTTTCCCCTAGGCTGGTTCTTCATGAGTGGGCTTTGCCATGTTATCAACTACATCAGTGGTTCTGGCTTATCTTGTATCCCAGCAGGCAACTCTATATTGAGTGGAATCCTAAGGAGAAGAATGATAATGTGGATGTTTGTATCGATCTTGACATCACCACCATGTCATAGGAACATGTAAACAGATGTCACATCAACCAAAACTATGGTGTTTAGTGAGAGGAGGATGTTTTGAGTTTTGACCATTCGAGTGTTTAGGTTGTGAACTTTATGGCTTTGTAGTTGAGGGTGTTTTTTGGAATTTAGGAGAAGCTATCTAGTGGGTTTCTAGTCGAGGGAGTGAGGTTGTACAATCTTTGCCTTCTCCAATTAGTTTTACCTATAACTTGATCAAGATTACATAGCTCCTGAAAACATGCATCAAATTTTGTATGTAAGTGGAAACATGATCAATCGATCGTCCGTGGATCAAAATCTACCCTTATTCCACTGGTGGGCAGTGACCATACTCATGCGTACGTGACGAGATTATTGCTCAACTTTCTATTTGCCTCCTCCAGCTTCTATTCATATAAAAGGATTGAGAAAGAAAAGCTTAAGCCAAATCTGCAGAGCATGGCAAGCTCTAGCTAACCTTTTAAAATAAACCAAATGCATTTACTATCCTAACTTTAGTTTCAAGGTGACTTGGAGATTGAGGCACTGGCTGTCCTTATCCTTCCTGTGATGGGTATATGGTGGCCCCACATGACTGTTGGTAGTAGGAATCAATTGCTTGCATTTCTTCATGCTTTGCTGAGTAACTTTTTGTGCTTCCTGTAGTGGTTTGCTGTAACAAGAAGGCATGCTATACTGATTATGGCAGACACTCTTTACTACAGAAAGTTCAAGCTATATTGCAAGGTATCTTTCCCTCCTTTGGTAGTTCTTCTTTGAAAGAAACTAGATGCCAGTTATGCAATTGCTTGTTACATGCATATAGTGATAACTGATATCTCTTTTTCTATGAGAACATATGTAGGTTCCGTAAAGTACAGTTGGTAACAATGCTAGGAGTCTAGTTTAGGTTAAAACCTCAAGGTGGATAAATGAAATGACCTGAAACTGGGAGAAGACTTCTGCCACAGTGCCACTTAGTTTCGACTGGTTCGGCTAAAAACCCACAGGAAATCATGGGAGTTACTGGTTAAAATGAATGCTCACAAACCTTCAGACAAGTGCCTTCTGTTCCATGTTTTGTGAACTGTATAAAATCAGGCACAGATGATCACATGCACTGCCTTTTTTTTCCCATGCTATATACTAGCTTTTTCTAGAACAAGTGCTCTTGTATTTCACCTTGTTAGAATGCCTTTCTTTAGAAGTTGATTCTAGATAAGCCATGTTTTTTTTTGCTTTTGTATTTTGCAGCCAGCAGTGGGACGGAACTGTATTGCTGATGAGCATTACTTGCCAACCTTGTTCAATGTCAGTAACAAATCATTTTAACCGATACCTTGCTTTCTTTTTGTGCTGGTCGTTTGCTTTTTTTTTACTTCCACATTATTGTTCAGATAGTAGATCCTGGTGGAATCTCTAATTGGTCAGTGACACATGTTGACTGGTCTGAGGGTAAATGGCATCCTAGGTCCTATAGAGCGGCGGATATTACCTATGCACTCCTAAAGAACTTAACGGTATGCTTTTATCTTGGAAAATGAGAATAAATTGTTGCCAGTTAACATGTCCTCTATATGTTGTACACTGACTCGTTTACTTCATTGGTCTGCAGTCTTTCAATGAGAATGTGCACATTGCAAGCGATGATGCTGTAAGTATAAGATATGATGTTTCTATTAGTAGGAATTGGTGTTGAACAACTGAAGATATTTTTCTTGTTTTGAATGTTTGCATTTATGTGTTTGGGAACATATCTTGCATGTGATCACTATTAATGGATGGCATGTTTAGATATTGAGACCATTTCGTCAGATGGCATTCAGAAGATTTTTCATTTCAGTAGTTCATCATAATTTCAAGTTGCATATAGCTGCGGTGTAGCATTGATGTGAAAGGATCTGACATGTTTCTGTTCTCTATTGCAGAAAACTGTGACATCGACCCCATGTATATTGGATGGAACAAAGAGACCGTGCTTCCTTTTTGCAAGAAAATTTTACCCAGATACTCTCAACAATCTACTGGAGCTATTTTCCAGTGACACATCTGCTTGAATTATACACAATTCTTTGCCATTGGCCTAGGATTTCCCTAGGATTTTTTTTTTTGTATGTAAATTGTGAAATTGATACTTAGCTTCTTAACACAGATACAGGGCCAGAGACATGTCGTTGCTGTGCAATAATAGCGACGCCCTGTCATTCTGGGACCCTAGGTAGGGCTGAGGTGATAGTGCCCACATTGTAATCCACTGTGCAATTTATATGTTTCTATTAGCTATCTGTTTCACCTTTTCTCTCATTCTTGTGTCTCTTCCTTTTCCCTTTTTAGTTTCCTAGCTCCAATCTATTGAGGAACAGGGGTTTTGTCAAGTTGAGCAGTTATTATACCCAC
Organism: Lolium multiflorum; assembly: GCA_030979885.1. Classification (NCBI taxonomy): domain Eukaryota; kingdom Viridiplantae; phylum Streptophyta; class Magnoliopsida; order Poales; family Poaceae; genus Lolium; species Lolium multiflorum. Next base: position 48,488,675 of record CM061752.1, on the reverse strand, counting down.
TCCTTTTTGTATAAAGATTATGAAATGAGAATCACCTTATAGTTTATCTTGCTTAGTTTTGCCGACATGTTTACATTTCTGATCCGCACCTTTCTTTCTACTCTATCGCAGAAGTGTTGATCCTTAAATAAACGTATGCAGTAATTTAGGCTTATGGTAAGTTAATGTGACATTTGTGTAATTCCTTACCTGTATGATAGCAATGTTTCATTATTCACCAAACTATTTGTTCCTGCATAAAATATATCTAGACTAGAGTACTTGGTACTCCTTCCGTCCGCAAATAAGTGACTCACATTTGTCTAGATATGCATGTATCTAGACGTGTTATAGTATGTTTTAGTATGTAGATACAGGCGAATCTAAACAAGTCTGAGTCACTAGGGAATATAACAAAATGATGTGTTAGTAGTCATGTTAGCTCCGAATGTGGATATTGCAAAGGTCACCAGTGTATGTACATCAATCTTAATTCCACGGAATTAATGTCGTACAGGTTGCTCTACTCGAGTGAGAAGGGGATTACCCATCTATATTGACTGACATCAGAAACAGGACCAGGAAATTCAGAGCAAACTTGAATTGCCTTGTTTTGGAGAAGCCAATGTTACAAGGTCACTGAAAGGATCACCAAAGGGATTGTAAGATCCGGACGAGTGCGCGGAAGACATAGGCTGCTGCTGGAAATACTGGTGCTGATGCTGCTGAGCCTGGAAATACTGGTGCTGATGATGCTGAGCCTGGAAATACTGCTCCTGCAGTTGAGGCTGGTAATATTGCTGCTGATGTTGCTGAGCCTGGAAGTAGTGCTGCTGCTGAGTCACCATTGCCAGCTGGACGTTGGATGGTGGCGTGAAGCTATTGGACATGGCGAAAGGGTCATTGGTTTCGAATGGGTTGGCTTGTCCAGAGCTGCCGGGGTAGGTCATGCTGGCTATCTGCTGCCTCCTCGCCTCATCTTCGTAGAGGCTGTCGAGTAGCAACTTGTCAAAGCCCCCAGCCTGTTAATCGGATGGAAAATGTGAAAGTGATTCAGATCAGTTGTCAAACCATGGACACTGTCTTATGAGTTCTGACTTTTAAGCTATCCGAAACTAGCTAACCAGTAAGGGTAATATACTGACCAATTTGGTCTCAATTGGTTGGCTGGTGTGGCTGCTTGGAGCAGTGACGAGGGCCAGCTCCCACCCAGATGTGCTGCTAGAAAACAAGTCTAGACAAGTTGGCGCGTTGTTTTGATCACCTACAAGTAACCAAAACATCTGATGACACTTCTGTCTTGGTAGAACATTTCAGAGCAACAGTGCAAAGTAAGTTCATTGGACATCTTTATCAGAAAAAAAGTTCATTGGACATTAGGTGATCAATGGTTTGGCAATCATGGCAGAATGAATTATGGTACTATTTGAGAGAGCTTGACAACAGAGGTTTACGGCTATCTTCTCTACCTGGTGCCACAATAGCAAGTGCAAGCGCATTATGTTCTTCGAGGTCCATAACCAAGGGATTCACCTCTTCATCCAGGTTGATCTGCATAGATCATACAAGCAAGAAAGGACAGATTGAGAGGAGATGAACAGAAATGGGCCAGATAAAAGCTCATAGAGAAGACTACGAGTAAATCTCCAGTAGTTTGCAGTGGCTGCAATTGTTGTTGTTGTTGTTCAGGCTCAGGTTCCTGTTCAGGCTCTACGGGCTCTTCTTTCTGCTCTTCCACCAGCTTTTCGGGTTCCTTTGGAGCTTCTTCTTCATTGTAGGTTAGCAGCTTCCTCTCCCCACTCTCCTGCATTGGCAACAGGAATATTTACCAGCCAGAATATGGCAAGAGAACCGCTGTGGCACTAGCACTTCTCTGTAAAACAGGACTGCACTCACAACACTCTTGACTGAGGGACGTGGCGCTTCTCTGATGTACTCCTCCATTGTTGCAAGAAATGATGGGGGTGGCTGTAGAGCATTGCACCATGGAAAGCACATTAAAGCACAATGATCATGAGATGGAACAGTCAGTTTGTTTACCCTTCCACCGTCGCATGATCAAGATGACCAAAGTTGCAGCAGGCTATTGTGGAACAGACCTGTCTGAGGGTAGGAAACTGGAACGTCCTGGCAAGCTCAAGATCTTTGCAGAAGTCGTAAAAATCGGCAAGATTTTCTGCCTGTGGATTAAATAAGCTGCTAAGCTTGAGCTCAAAGCAGTACCAGGGTACACAAAAGGTAAACAGATGTTGACAAACCTGCATGCCGGCTCTTTTATAGATAGCAAGAGCCTTGATAGCATCATACTTTGGCATGTCAAAGAACTGCATCAGATCAAAGGGACCCAGAAATCCATGGTTAGCACTATTTACAATGTTAAGTCAAGTAGTATTAGAATGCCATGAAAAGATCACTTCACCATATCAACAAGATTGATGATTCCATCATTGATTGCACAGTATATCTTGAAACTCTCCTTCAAAGCCTAACACACGCAAAACACCACCATAACATATCTAACACCAAATAGTTGTAGAATGAGAACAATCGTCTGTAAAAAAAAGGTTTGCAGGTTACCAAGGCTAATGCATATTGAATAAGGTAATTTGAGCACGCTGCACCTTCAGGCTGCAATGGTGAACACATGGAGTAGTAAATAATCCATAAAAAATATAGGATCTAAGTAGCGGAACATGGAGTTCCAAACCTGGCAGCCCATAAGCCTGAAAAGCAGCTGCTGCAATGCAGGCAAATGCTCCATAAGATCAAGGCAAGGCAGTGTCCGGGTTCTACTATGTGCCTGCATTTGTGAGGTGGATAACATTTTCATTAGGCGCAACGCAAGGAAGCAAAATCTCCATGGCATTGCTGGAAAAGACCTAATTCCCACCTTGGTAGAACACTGGGAAGATTTCGTGAGACGCTCGGTTTCGATGTCGTATTTCAGAATCCTAAAGCACTCGAGCCGTTCCTCCAGGAAGAGCGCGTAGGTGCGAACCCATGCGGAGCAATCCCAAGCTACCAAAGGATCGATGACACACAATTTTTTTTTCCCTGTTCTTGGAAAAACAAATTGTTGAGCAGGATGCAAGGAACCAAACCTAATGGGCTGGAGTCATCCTTGAAGTTCGCCATGTGCAAGATGTTTCCTCTGTATGAGTAGGCCATGAACTCCTCTTTGAATGTAGGGTCGCCTTCTCGCAGAAGCCTGTGTATCACTATCAATGTCTTCAAAGCGACCTAACATGAGATGCCATGAACCGATGCAGTTACTGAAAAGAAGGCTGGAAAATGGCATTCTTCTAGACATGAGAACGGGAGCTAAAGGAATCGACAGGAGGCCAAGAGGAAGAGCACCCACTGTCCAATTCTTTGTCTTGGACAGCCTTCTCGACAAGGTGTATATGCAGTATGCGACATCGGCTCGAGGGCGGCTCACCGAGGTTGCGTAGAATATTTCTGCAATGTGAGGCGAAATTATAAGATTACAGGAGATGAAACTGATGGACTATTTCGTCCTTAGCTAGGCGATGGAGGAAACGGATTGCTGACTTCTGACGTGCCGTTCCTTGGGAGGGCATTCTACGTGGTTGGTCGCCTTCACAATCGCAATATCCAAATCCTGCCAAACCCAAAAATGATAATTCGCGACCTAATTAGCCACGCATTCATCCATCCAAAATTGTAAATTGCGAGCTAATCAGGCATGAACAGGGAACCATCGCCGTCCGGCGCATGCATTCACCTTGAAGTCGCTGTTGACCTTGGCGAGGCCGACCCTGGTGGAGTCCTTGAGGGCGCCGTAGGCCTTGCGCCACGACCCCATCAGGCTCCCCCTGATCACCCCGGCCCGCGCCTCGCTGCCTCTCTCTGTGCTCAATCGCCGGACGATGGCAATGGCCACCTACCCTAGCTGGCGGGCGCTGGTCGACCCCCTCGCGCTAATTTTAGCAAGCTAGCTCCATCGGTGGCGGTGCGGGAGCTAGCCCGCTGGCGTCCGTTCGTCCCTACAGCCACGTGGTTGCGAACTTGAGCACCATGGCAGGGAAGGAGAGGGGGAATTGTGGGTGGTGTTCGCAATTTCGCATGTGCACAGTTACCGCGAAGCTCTGCCCAGGGAGGACGAGAAGGATGAACGAAGAAGCGCGCTCTCTTTGAACTTTTTTTTTGTTTTGGAAAAGTTCCACCGATATAGATAATCATTTATAAATAGTAATAAAAATTACAAATAAATCCTTAGACCCCCTAGCACGACTGGCGCGAGCAGAAAGCGCGCCGCCGTCTTCGCCCCTCCATCCCGGAACCGAACAAAGCTTATCGTATAGTAGATAAACAAGAAGCCATCGTGTTAAGGCAATAACTACCGCTAAGATTGGAATTGGAAGAACCTAACATCAAACCTTCTTGTAATTTTTACTACATTTTGGATTCTTTGTACCGACTAGATCACACGAAATCCGCGGGACACAGCTTCACGCGCCTAGACGTCTAGTGCGAGGATAGGACAAGGAGGACATTATTCTGATTTCAAGATTTCAAGATAGTATTTATCTTTGCCTCACCATCTCAAAGAAGATACTGAAAAACAAAGTAAACAAAGAAGGAGACCCTCCCACCAGCAAGGGACTGTGGACCGCCACACCTCCAAGACTCCAAGACCACCGGAGGCAAAGTGTACCGACAGTATCACTAGCAAAGAGGACAGAACCCTACATGAGTTTTTATGATCGCGTGTCTCTCTCCTTGCCCTCTTTGACCACACCTTCTTTTTGACAATCAATACATGATATTTATAGGAGCGAATAGTACGACATTCCGCTCATTGACATTCCGCTCTTATGTAATTTTCACTTCGATATGTTTGTGGATCCTGAACGACTGCCGGGTGTAATGCTTAAACTTTTTTGAGTAATAAAGCGCTCTTTATCGAAAAAATGAGTGAATAGTACACCGTAAACATGTGGCGTCTTTAGAAATTACAAAATAAAGTCCAAAACGAGCAAATCATCAAGGCCTTTAAACTATTTCTTCTTTCGTGACATAATCTTGTACTATTCTGAAGTCAACCATGGAAAAAGATATACATACCAAACCACATACCTATAAATACTAACGAGGATTCTCCCATAATTTTGATTTTGTGTCGTAATTCCACGTTAAAAAATCAACCAACATCGGAAATGTATCAACACAAGTATTGTAGGGAAGATGAACTGAACATCCTGGAGCATGTTGTTGTGGATCTGACAATACAAATCACCATTGTCCAGGACATAGTAGCTGGGATGGATATTGCGAGGACAAACCTCCTCATGACAACCATCCGAAACCATCCAAAATCGATCCGTTGAAGCAAGGCCACGCCTATAAAATTTTGATCTTCTAACATCACCATTGAGTATGGGAAGGAACTCTCGTCGCCAAACAAAAGGCCTAAAAAACACTTATTAAAAAAGTTGCCTTCTCCGTGGACACAAAGGCCAAGAAAAAGAGGACCACCCAACTCGAAACTAAAGTGCCAAAAGAATTATTTATTATTGAAAAACTCCACCCCCATAGATCAATTTCCCCACCCCTCCCGACGTCAGTAGGGCCGGAGGGAACCGATGGATAGAGGATATAGAGTGCGGTGGCTAGGGTTTCTAGGGGAGGAGACGGCGGCCCGTTTATTTTACCAACATTGTCCGCGCCTTGATTTTTTGCATTGTCCAGGGAGTGCTTCGCTATATTGACCATCATAAGTGAAAAAAAACTATAACTTGTCTATAGCACAATAGAACCTTTGATGGCGGTTCGATATATATGAGTATTTTACTTTTCATCAAAATGAGAGATTTTCTAGATTCTTTACACCATGAAAATATGACATGAGTACATGACACATCTGTAGAAGAGTTCAACTCCCGCCATCTGCATCTACGATTCACACGGTCAAAATAATACAAAAATGTCATACGGGTAAAAAGTCATGCTTAGCAAACAATATTGCTAAGAGAAAGAGATACAAAAATTCCGGGGCGCGATGTGAAGGCTATGCCGTCTACCATCCATGTTGTGGGTAAATAAGTCCAATGTTGTCTCTAGAGTCTAGATATGCACACGTCTCTAATAGTGGCTCGCGATCCTTTTGTCACCGATGTGTAGAGTAAGTATATATGAAATCACTGTATATGGGCATATAATTAGCACCATTGTACGGTGGATAGGAATAGGACAGTTAAAGAAAACATATAAAAAATAATATTACCCATGATCCAAATCAATGATGTTCTAGAAATTTTGAAGTAAAATTTCTAAAACTTTGTTATTGATCATATAAAAACATAAATAGGCCATTTTTTTTCTTTTTTGGACACATTCATGTTTAAAAGGAAAAATTAATTTTGGCGACTAACATGTCCCAGCCTTCATAGAATGAAGTGAATGATGTGAACAAATATCTACACATGTAAAATACATGTTCTTATTGTTAAGGCGGCATACCTGCTAGGTGCCAACAAGTATGGATTTTTTTTTTCACATCATTATGAAAACCTATTTAGTACTACTCTATCAAAATATCGTGTCAACATATATTTGTATCCGACCATCCACCGGCTCTGAGGTTCCTAGGCTGATGGTTACCAGGTATCTCTCATGAACCCGGCAGTATTGATTTCAAACAAAGCGTCAAACTGAAAATTTGTTTCACCATTGCGTTCATCATGTTAAGATCTTCAAAACTACATCCTAGATACACACGTTTTAACACATATTTATGTAAAGCAACTTTTCTAACAAAAAGGCAAGTTTGTTATGTAAACATCGTTTTCATCCTACTTAGTTGGTTTTCGGAAACTTACAGGCTCATGAAAAGCTGGTCGAATTTTCAGGTTAAAGCTTATTTTAGTAAACTGGCCAAATTTCCCTCTTCTTAATGAATAGGCAGTGCTCCTGCCGGTTGCTTCAAAAAATAAAGCTTATTTTAGTACAAACTTGTTTCTCATGGCACCGTTTCTTTTTCTCAAATGTTTCAACGAGTGCCTTCTAAATTCCTTTTTGACTTGTGAGAGCAAAGCAAGTTTATATTAGAAATTTTCTTCTCGCGAGTCGTGATGCAAAGTTACTTTCAAAACAATTCTCAAGTTGTCGGTCCACTTCCCGCTCCACTCGGTCCAAGCCTTTCGGTGACGGGCATGACTCTGCTAGTAAGAAGTTAGCCTTTATAGTTAAATATAGACGATGTGATAGTATATTGAATCATTTCATTTTTATTTCTAGATAATGTACTATTTTTTACATATTATAGTGGACGTGGCTACAGAGTGCCCGGTTACCAGTTAGTTTTACGGAGTGCTCCCTTTGTCTGAAAAGAATATTTACCAAAAAAGGAAAATGGTCTCACTAACCGAAAGCGACATTTACTAAAAATAGAAATCAGGACCACATGCCATCCACTTTTTGACGGAGCATGTGCACGCGTCTGATCAATATCAGTACCTAGACAGAAGAAACGGGGCCCGCCACGTTTTCTTCTCCGGTTCATAACAAATATTAACATGTAAGAAGTTGAAGTTTAACTATGTAAAATTACATCCCGGTAAATAAACTAGTGTTCATGATTTAAGTTAAGGATGTAAAAAAAGTTGCAGCGGATGTAGAAAAGAGATAAAAATTACATCCAGAACTGGGGGTATCTACTATTATTACATCCAAAATCAGAGAGACTCGCTACGAATGAAGATCTGCAGTGGATGTAGAAAAAAGAAGTTAAAAAATTATTACATGCCAAACTATGGAGAAGTACATCCAAAATCGGGACAGTGCCTACTAATCAAGATTCTAGATGTAGAAAAGGTCAAAAAATACATTCACCGTTGCGGTGAGGAAGACGCCGGAACGGTGGCGTCGGGCTCGGCCTCGTCGCAGGCGCAGACGCTACAGCCGCCGGCGCCGCCGACGGGCGGGTGGAGGTAGCTCCTCCTCATCCTTCCCCGTGCTCGTTCGCCATCGTCGGAGTCGCGCACTTGGTGGCGTGGGCAGTAGCAGCTGCGGCCGGGCGCCGGTGCTGAGTCGTCCTCGTCGGCAACACCACGACTCCACCATGGCCGCCGCCCCTTCTCCTCTGGAGCGCGAGCGCAGGCACGACCACCGCCTCTCCGCCGAGATCTAGATCCTCTAGATGGGGGTGTGGAGGAGATGTTAGTCAGGGCACGGAAAAGGCGGCCGGAGATGGCCTTGCTCTTGGGCTCGAATCCATGGGCGGTGAGGGCAGAGTGCGGGTGGGTTGGGGATTGAAGACGAGTGGACAAGAGGAGATGGCGGAGATGGCGTGCTGTGCCTTAATCGCTAAGCCTCACGTTTACCAGCTGGTTGCCGTAAATACACTGAAACGTGGTCCCTACCATGTGGCAAGCCAGATCGGACGGATCGGAACAGCGCGCACTCCGTAAGACACCACAGAGCTCAGGCAAGAAATAGATTTTGCGTATTATAGTGGTCAAACGTAGCAAATTTTGATTTTACCAAATATTTTGTAAATAAAGGGAGTATATAGCATGGCCGGCTCTCTCTGACCCTCTGCATTTTCGCCAAACAGAGCGGAAAGGTCCGGAACCCTAAGCCCCAACTAAATTCGATTTCCTCTAAAGATCTCGACGCATGGCGGCCGCCGCCGCCGCCGCCGTCGCCTCGGACCGCCTGTCCAATCTCTCGAACGACCTGCTCGTCCGCATCCTATCCTTCGCCCCCGCCAGGGAGGCCGCCAGCACCACAGCCCTCTCGCGCAGATGGCGCCGCCCACTCTTCCTCTGCACGACCGCCGTCAACCTCGACTACCGCTCCTACACCACCGGCCGCGGCGCTATATCTCCTCTCCTTCATCACTACCGAGCGCTGCAGGATGCCGGCCACGCGCTTGCCTTGCACCACCACGCCCACGGCCGCTTCCCCAGGAAGTTCACGCGTGACCTATCCATCGAAGAAGATATCTTGCTCTCGGCGTGTGCGGATGCCTTCGTGGGACTGGAGGAGCTCCACCTCGACTGCCAAGACGGCCCCTGGCAGCCATTCGCTCGGCGGCCTTCTGAGACACCCCCATCGAACAAGATATCTTGCTCTCGGCATGTGCGGATGGCGTCGTGGGATTGGAGGAGCTCCGCCAAGAGGGCCCCTGGCCGTGCGATTTCTTCCTCGACATGTGGTCTCTGCCGCCGGACAAGCTGCCGTTCGTAGCTCTCCGAGTCCTCGATCTCAAGGGCTGCATGCTCGAGCCTTCCTCCTCCCCCGTGGCGTTCCCATGCCTGCAGGCGCTGCGGCTGCGGCTGTGTGCCATGGACCTCTGCACGCTCCAGGACATAGTCCGCGCCGCGCCCAACCTCGCCGATCTACGGCTCGAGTCGCTGAAGTTCTGGGATGGATTGCCTTCGGACCCTCCGGTGGCCCGGTGGCTCCGCCTCCGCTGCCCGGCGGCAACCGTCGTCGTCGTGACCAACATGGCCACCAATGATATCGACGCGTGCAGCCTCGAGCTCGACGCGCCACTCCTGCGTCGCTTCCGCTACACCCAGATCATGCCCTTCGACGCATCCGTCTCCTTCGTGTCACCCGCACCTGACCTGGAACGGGTCCACCTCGAGGTGCACTCTGCGGCGGCCATGCGCTCCATCGACCTCGGCAGTTTGTTCCACGCGAGGTCCCTCAAACTGACGGTCTACTCCATTGCCGACGTTGGCGTCGACTACTTGCCTGTGTTCCCCAACCTCGAGCTCCTCGAAATTGAGGAGCTGTGCGGCGGGCTGTGTCTCGGCAACCACATGTCCGCGGCCGCTGCGGTGGTGAACCTGCTGCGTAGCTGCCCGGTGGTCCGCGAGCTCCGGCTTAAATTCAGCTGGCGGAAGTATCTCCATGAAATATCAGATCATATGGCTCTGCTCTGTTGGATTCGACGGCTTGCAAATCATCCATGAAAGGCGACGACGACGACGATGGCGATTGCTGCGAGGTTCTCGACGTCGCCGGACTGTTCAACTGCGGCTGCATGTTGGATTGCTTACGGGCTTCCTTGAGGAGGGTGGTCGTGCAGTTCGACGTGGACGCGCTCTCCTGCTTCCAGGTCCGGCTCGTCAAGTTCTTGGCCCAAAACGCCTTGGTTCTCGAAGAGGTCGACATCGACGGCGGAGGCCGCTACGACTCGAGCTGCATTGATCGCAAGGTTGCTAGATGGAGGACAGCCGCCATGAGCCGTACTTTGCTGGTGGAAGAAGAAAGGATCCGCTGCTGTTGCACGACTACAGGGTCGTCGTCTCCGATGCCGGCCTCACCGGTTCCACAGCCGCCTCCTCCGCCGCTGTGGGACTTCCCGCTGCCTCGCGCCCCTCGGTGGCGACCTGTTCGCCGCTCCGACTTGCCAGTTGCCGCGACCTCCGGCCGACGCCGGCACGTTTTTCCGTGGTCGCCACGCCCTCGACTAGCCCCCTGCCGTCGGCCTGCCGCATTTCCCAACCATCCCTCTAAGACCAGGTTGTGGCAGTGATATTCTTAGAGCATCTCCTCTCGTCCCCCCGACGAGGCCCCCGGCGATCCTTTTTTCCATCCGGACGGCGTAATTCGGCTCAGTCGCGCCCCCGGTTCCTCGTTTTCGTCCGGAATTGGGCCTAATTTCATCCGGCGATCCCACGCCATCCCCGCCCCCCGGGGAGCGCTCGGGGACTCCGGATGAGAGAAAATCGCGGGAAACGTTTGGTGGCCCCGACCTGTCGGCGACAATGGCATGGGTTTCTACGGCAATACCCTCGTCTTCCCGATCTACGACACTACCCTTGTCTTCCCGATCTACGGCAAGACCATCGTCGAACGAAAGATTTGAACTCCCAGTCAAATAATATATAGTTCGAATAAACATAATTATATATAGTTCGAATAAACATAAAAATTACATATAAAAACTTAAAAACAAACTAAAACTTCTACTTCTTCCTAGATGGCCCCGCCTCATCGTCGTGGCGGCGACGCTTCCGGCTCGTCACCTCCTCGTCGGAGGAAGGTGCCTTCGCCTCTGCGTCCTCCTCCTCCTCAGCCTGCTCCTCGGCTTCTTCCTCGGCCTGCTCCTCGGCCGGCTCCTCGGCCTGCTCCTCGGGCTGCTCCACGGCCGGCTCCACGGCCTGCTCCACGGCCTCCTCCTCGTCCTCCTCGTCGTCGTCATCCCATTCTTCTTCGCTGGACGGCGGGGGGGAATCGTCGCTGCTGGACGATGCAACGCGATCCCACCAATGCCGCCATCCTGGCGGCTTCCCCTCGCTGTCGGTGTCCGATGGCCACGACCAGTCGCTCATGGTTGACAGAAGATGGTGGACGAGAGAATAGATGAATGGCGCCGGCCGTTCGAAACCGTATATGTAGTTCTCTGGATGAAGAGAGCGGCGGTTGCTCTTCCTCGGAGTTCATGATCCATTACGGCGGTTGTAATTTCGAGGCGACTTCGACCGTTCCCGACGAGGCGTTTAGGCTCTCCAGACCACTTCGCGGACCATTACGGCGGTTCAAAGCGACGAGGGCACTCCGACGGTTGCCCTTCCCGGCGACACCGTCGCTATGCACGCGGTGGGTGAAGGCGACCATGGGCTCGCCACTGGGAAAATGGGCCTCCCCAGGCCAAAAAATACATCCATCCGGCGCTAAATAGCGCCGGATTTCGGCCTGGGGAGCCCCAACGGCTGGGATGCTCTTAACACGATCGCTGCTGTTTGATGCCTGCCCTGCCTGAAGCCCTGAAAGAAGAGAAGGGTATTTGCATTCGCATATTTTGTAGTACTACCTAGTACTCACGTACACGTTAGAGGCCCTATTTTATACTCACATTTTTTTGTCGAATTAAAGTTCAACTCGTGCTGTGTTAATTCCTCAAAGAAGTGATGAATTGGTGTTGGCTTAATTGAATTATGCGATCTCAATACCCTTCTTGTTGGGAACTTCTTCACAGAAACGAAACTTCACGGACAAAAAATATCTCAAGTTTGTCTAAACTTAGATGTACATTCAATTTTAGACACAGTTGAGATATTTTTTTACCCCCTTCAATCCATATTAGTTGTCACTAATATAGATATTTCTAGACATATTTTATTGGTGTTAATTCCGCAACAACTAACATGAATCGGAAGGAGTAGGATAAACTGAGTATATGTGCTTTTGGTTGAACTTTTAGAGGTCGCATTGCCGTGATTGAGCGATGGGTGACTAGCTCTAGTTCAGGCAGGCACAAATAATCCCTCCTGCTTGGTTACTCCCACTGGTTGATCTTGATTAAATGTGCAGCGGTAAGAAACTAATAATACAACAATTATCTATTTAAATTTGTATCAACATAGGTCGTTGTAGTATAGTGGTAAGTATTCCCGCCTGTCACGCGGGTGACCCGGGTTCGATCCCCGGCAACGGCGAGTTTTTGTTTTATCTCACCTTATTCTCTATTTACTTCTCCATTCAAACTCATTTGGACGTGCAGGCGAGAGTGCACCCCACCCACAACATCCGGGTGTTCTCTTTTGTTGTTAATTCCTAAAAAAGATAAATTTGTGCAAGTTCAGCCCAATTACGTGATCTAAATGTATGTGCTAACTCATCTGGTTCGGCCGAATTCCTACAGCATGCGTGTTGTTAATTCCCAAACAAAGACTTACGATCTCTCTCAACAACAACAAAAAAGACTGTAAATGTATGCTAACTCATCTTGCTTGGCCGAATTCCCACAACATGCGCGTTGTTAATTCCCCAAAAAAGATAAACTTGTGCAAGTTCAGCTGAATTAAGCAATCTAAATCTGTGCTAACTCATCTTGTTCGGAACTATAGAGAATAGAAGCTTCTCCAAGAGAAACTAAAGTATTCATGCACAATGATCCAAATTTTCGAAATTTCTGTAATTTCTATGGGTACTTAAATATTTGTATCTTGAAACTTTCAGACTATATTTGGAAGAATTTTTTTTAAAATGATGACTGGACATGATTAAAAATGCCAAAATTTAGATGAAGTTATTTAACTTTGGTGATTTATGTGCCTCTAGAAAATTTTCTTCAACCAATATTCCAAACCCTCTTCGTGATTATATTCTTGTATGTATTTGTTAAGTGCCTTAATTATGAAAACGGATACATAACGTCGGGTTGGATCGATCGCTCCCATCAATATGTTGGGCCATTCTGCACGTCTCTCGCACTACTTCTAGCTAGCATAGGACACTCGCATTGCACCCCTCCAACATACTCCCTGTGTTGTGCCTCTCTCGTCATTTGCTTTTCCATGTTGTCCACCCTCGACCTTTTCTCTCTATGTCCTCCGATTGGTTTTCTCCGACATTCCTCCTTTGAGGCTTAGTTGTGTTGTTCCACTCCCGCACCCTGGATGAGAAGCAGTCAGCTCCATGGATCTTGAGCTAGAGCTCTCATAAGACAATGGGATTGTGGGGAATGGGTCTATGGCCACCGGATACGTCGGGGTTGACACGGGATGGTAACGTTAGTGCCTTAAGTAAAAGTCGGTGATTTGAGATATTTTTATGTTGCACACATGTCTCTGATATGTTCCAAGATACTTGACGTTGCCTATTCGACAATACCCAAGAGGAGGTATCCTCACGAAAGGGGAGAAGACGGGGCTAAAGGGCGGAGAGTCATCGGGACGGTGGTACGCGATTTACCCAGCTTTTCGGATCACGCTGCACGAGGGCAGGACCTACTGCTGCTTGTCTGGAATTATCTGGGCGCTTGCGCGTGTTACAATGAGTTGTGGTCGTGCCTCTAGGGCTCCCAGTATCTGGCCTATATAGACGCCCGGATCTAGGGTTTCTACGGAGAGTCCTATCCGGATACAAGTTACCTAACTACAGAACATTACATTGTCGTGCACGTCAAGGATCCACCTATTCCTAATTTATCGTCATGGATCCGGCTTCCTTCGTGGGTCTTCATAGATCCGACTCCTCGCGCATATATTGATATCCTATAGAATGTGCATGGTCACCCCCCACCCCCTGATACGTCTCCAACGTATCGATAATTTCTTATGTTCCATGCTACTTTATTGATGATACCTACATGTTTTATACACATTATATGTCATATTTATGCGTTTTCCGGAACTAACCTATTGACGAGATGCCGAAGTGCCAGTTCCTGTTTTCTGCTGTTTTTGGTTTCAGAAATCCTAGTAACGAAATATTCTCGGAATTGGACGAAATCAACGCCCAGGTTCCTATTTTGCCCGGAAGCATCCAGAACACCCGAGAACCGTCAGAGAGGGGCCACGTGGGGCCCACACATGGTGGCGGCGCGCCAAGGAGCCAGCGCGCCGCCCTAGTGTCTGGCCCCACCAGACCCCCTCCGAGGCTGCCCTTTCGCCTATATAAGGTCCCTGACCTAAAAACCCCAAAAGAATAAGCCACGGTACGCGAAACCTTCCAGAGCCGCCGCCATCGCGAAGACAAGATCTGGTGGACAGGAGTCTCTATTCCGGCACGCCGCCGGGACGGGGAAGTGCCCCCGAAGGCTTCTCCATCGACACCGCTGCCATCTCCACCGCCATCTTCATCAACGCTGCTGCTCCCATGAAGAGGAGTAGTTCTCCATCGAGGCTCGGGCTGTACCGGTAGCTATGTGGTTCATCTCTCCTATGTACTTCAATACAATAATCTCATGAGCTGCCTTACATGATTGAGATTCATATGATGATGCTTGTAATCTAGATGTCATTATGCTAGTCAAGTGGGTTTTACTTATGTGATCTCCGGAGACTCCTTGTCCCACGTGTGTAAAGGTGACAGTGTGTGCACCGTGTGGGTCTCTTAGGCTATATTTCACAGAATACTTATTCACTGTTATGAATGGCATAGTGAAGTGCTTATTTATATCTCTTTATGATTGCAATGTGTTTTGTATCACAATTTATCTATGTGCTACTCTAGTGATGTTATTAAAGTAGTTCTATTCCTCCTGCACGGTGTAATGGTGACAGTGTGTGCATCCGTGTTAGTACTTGGCGTAGGCTATGATTATGATCTCTTGTAGATTATGAAGTTAACTATTGCTATGATGGTATTGATGTGATCTATTCCTCCTACATGGTGTGAAGGTGACAGTGTGCATGCTATGCTAGTACTTGGTTTAGTCGTGTCGATCTTTCATGCACTCTAAGGTTATTTAAATATGAACATTGAATTGTGGAGCTTGTTAACTCCGGCATTGAGGGTTCGTGTAATCCTACGCAATGTGTTCATCATCCAACAAGAGAGTGTAGAGTATGCATCTATCTATTCTGTTATGTGATCAAAGTTGAGAGTGTCCACTAGTGAAAGTCTAATCCCTAGGCCTTGTTCCTAAATACTGCTATCGCTGCTTGTTACTGTTTTACTGCGTTACACTGCTGTGTTACTACTGCATGTTTACTTCCAGCAATATTACTACCATCAACTTCACGCCAGCAAGCTATTTTCTGGGCGACTACTGCTCATATTCATTCATACCACTTGTATTTCACTATCTCTTCGCCGAACTAGTGCACCTATTAGGTGTGTTGGGGACACAAGATACTTCTTGCTTTGTGGTTGCATGGTTGCATGAGAGGGATATCTTTGACCTCTTCCTCCCTGAGTTCGATAAACCTTGGGTGATCCACTTGAGGGAAACTTGCTGCTGTTCTACAAACCTCTGCTCTTGGAGGCCCAACACTGTCTACAAGAATAGAAGCACCCGTAGACATCAAGCTATTTTCTGGCGCCGTTGCCGGGGAGGAAAGGTAAAAGGTACTCACACTCCGGATCTCGGCTACTAAGCTATTTTCCTTTGTAAGTACTCGAAGCTATTTCCTTTAGACTCTGCAATTGCGACATTTGGTTTCTTGTTTACACTAGTTAGGCATAATGGACAACAATGACCTTCTTATTCTATTTCCTGATTTAAGACATGGATGGTTTGATGCAAAAATTAAAAAACCCATGGAACATATTAATATGAATGCTTTGAACACTATTGTTGCTAATGCTATGGAAAATTCTAAGCTTGGGGAAGCTGGCTTTGATGAGCATGATATTTTTAGTCCCCCAAGCATTGAGGAGAAAATTTACTTTGATGATACTATGCCTCCTATATTTGATGATGAGAATAATAATGATAGCTACTTTGTTGAATTTGCTCCCACTACAACTAATAAAATTGATTATGCCTATGTGGGGAGTAATAATTTTATGCATGAGACTCATGATAAGAATGCTTTATGTGATAGTTATATTGTTGAGTTTGCTCATGTTGCTACTGAAAGTTATTATGAGAGAGGAAAATATGGTTGTAAAATTTTTCATGTTACTAAAACACCTCTCTATGTGCTGAAATTTTTGAAGCTACACTTGTTCTATCTTCCTATGCTTGTTACTTTGCTCCTCATGAACTTGTTTATTTACAAGATTCCTTTTCATAGGAAGCATGTTAGGCTTAAATGTGTTTTGAAATTGCTTCTTGATGTTCTCTTTTGCTTCATTGTCTATTTTCATGAGAGCATCATTAAAACTGCTGAGCCCATCTTAATGGCTATAAAGAAAGAACTTCTTGGGAGATAACCCATGTGTTTATTTTACTACAGCAATTTTTGTTTTGTTGAGTCTTGGAAGTTGTTTACTACTGTAGCAACCTCTCCTTATCATGTTTTTGTGCCAAGTAAAGTTTCTATGTTAAAGTTGATGTTATATTTGGGATCGCTGCGCAGAAACAGCATTGCTCTGTCACGAATTCTGGCACAAGTCTCTGTAAAAATTCGAAAAAATCTGCAAAATTACGAGCGTGATCCTCAGATATGTACGCAACTTTCATTAGTTTTGAGTTTTCCGTTTGAGCAAGTTAAGTGCCCTTTCAGATTCATCTTTACGGACTGTTCTGTTTTTAACAGATTCTGTCTTTTATTTCGCATTGCCGCTTTTGCTTTGTTGAATGGGTTTCTTTGTTCCATTAACTTTCAGAAGTTTTGTGCAATGTCCAGAAGTGTAAAGAATGATTGTGTCACCTCTGAACATGTGAATTTTGATTATGCACTAACCCTCTAATGAGTTTGCTTGAAGTTTGGTGTGAAGTTTTCAAGGGTCAATAGAAGAGGGTGATATAATGTGATCGAGAAGAGTGAAAGGTCTAAGCTTGGGGATGCCCCGGTGGTTCATCCCTGCATATTTTAAGAAGACTCAAGCATCTAAGCTTGGGGATGCCCAAGGCATCCCCTTCTTCATCGACAACTTATCAGGTTTCTTCTAGTGAAACTATATTTTTATTCCGTCACATTCTTATGTACTTTACTTGGAGCGTCTGTGTGCTTTTATTTTCGTTTTGTTATTTTCATTCTCTGAATAAATTCATCCTTGTGTGGGAGAGAGACACGCTCCGCTGGTTCGTATGAACACATGTGTTCTTAGCTTTTAATGTTCAAGGGCGAAAGTTGATCGCTTCACTTGTTGTTATATGGTTGGAAACAGAAAATGCTACATGTAGTAATTGGTAAAATGTCTTGGATAATGTGATACTTGGCAATTGTTGTGCTCATGTTTAAGCTCTCGCATCATATACTTTGCACCCATTAATGAAGAAATACATAGAGCTTGCTAAAATTTGATTTGCATATTTGGTCTCTCTAAAGTCTAGATAATTTCTAGTATTGAGTTTTGAACAACAAGGAAGACGGTAAAGTCTTATAATGTTTACAATATGTCTTTTATGTGAGTTTTGCTGCACCGGTTCATCCTTGTGTTTGTTTCAAATAACCTTGCTAGCCTAAGCCTTGTATCGAGAGGGAATACTTCTCATGCATCCAAATCCTTGAGCCAACCACTATGCCATTTGTGTCCACCATACCTACCTACTACATGGTATTTCTCCGCCATTCCAAAGTAAATTGCTTGAGTGCTATCTTTAAACAATTCAAAAGTTATTACCTCTTATTTGTGTCAATGTTTTATAGCTCATGAGGAAGTATGTGGTGTTTATCTTTCAATCTTGTTGGGCAACTTTCACTAATGGACTAGTGGCTTCATCCGCTTATCCAATAATTTTGCAAAAAGAGCTGGCAATGGGATTCCCAGTCCCAAATTAATTAACAAAAATAGACACTCCTCCATAGTATGTGATTGTTGGACGGCACCCGAAGGATTCGGTTAGCCATGGCTTGAGAAAGCAAAGGTGGGGAGGAGTGTCATCATAATAAAACTAAAATAAAAAGGCACTCCTTCATGGTATGAGATTGTTGGCAGGCACCCGAGGATTCGGTTAGCCATGGTTTGTGAAAGCAAAGGTTGGAAGGAGTGCCACCCAAAAATAAAAATAAAATGGGAGCCGCACTTTGAAGGTTTGTCTGGCAAGGGGGTTAGAGTACCCGCTACCATTCGTTGACAACAACAAACACCTCTCAAAACTTTATTTTTATGCTCTCTTTATGTTTTCAAAATAAAAGCTCTAGCACAAATATAGCAATCGATGCTTTCCTCTTTGAAGGACCTTTCTTTTACTTTTATTGTTGAGTCAGTTCACCTATCTCTCTCCTCCTCAAGAAGCAAACACTTGTGTGAACTGTGCATTGATTCCTACATACTTGCATATTGCACTTGTTATATTACTCTATGTTGACACTATCCATGAGATATACATATTATAAGTTGAAAGCAACCGCTGAAACTTAATCTTCCTTTGTGTTGCTTCAATACCTTTACTTTGATTTATTGCTTTATGAGTTAACTCTTATGCAAGACTTATTGATGCTTGTCTTGAAGTACTATTCATGAAAAGTCTTTGCTTTATGATTCATTTGTTTACTCATGTCATTACCATTGTTTTGATCGCTGCATTCATTACATATGCTTACAATAATGTTGATCAAGATTATGATAGCATGTCACTTAAGAAATTATCTTTGTTATCGTTTTACCGCTCGGACGAGCGTAACTTGGGGATGCTGATACGTCTCCAACGTATCGATAATTTCTTATGTTCCATGCTACTTTATTGATGATACCTACATGTTTTATACACATTATATGTCATATTTATGCGTTTTCCGGAACTAACCTATTGACGAGATGCCGTGCCATATTTTCTTGTTTTTGGTTTGAAATCCTAGTAACGAAATATTCTCGAATTGGACGAAATCAACGCCCGGTTCCTATTTTGCCCTAAGCATCCAGAACACCCGAGAATCAGAGGGGCCACGTGGGGCCCACACATGGTGGCGGCGCAGCCAAGGAGCCAGCGCGCGCCCTAGTGTCCGGCCCCACTGCACCCCTCCGAGGCTACCTTTCGATATAAGGTCCCCGACCTAAAAACCCCGAAAGAATAAGCCACGGTACGCGAAACCTTCCAGAGCCGCCGCCATCGCGAAGCCAAGATCTGGGGGACAGGAGTCTCTGTTCCGGCACGCCGCCGGGACGGGGAAGTGCCGCCGGAAGGCTTCTCCATCGACACCGCTGCCATCTCCACCGCCATCTTCATCAACGCTGCTGCTCCCATGAAGAGGGAGTAGTTCTCCATCGAGGCTCGGGGTTGTACCGGTAGCTATGTGGTTCATCTCTCTTCTATGTACTTCAATACAATAATCTCATGAGCTGCCTTACATGATTGAGATTCATATGATGATGTTTGTAATCTAGATGTCATTATGCTAGTCAAGTGGGTTTTACTTATGTGATCTCCGGAGACTCCTTGTCCCACGTGTGTAAAGGTGACAGTGTGTGCACCGTGTGGGTCTCTTAGGCTATATTTCACAGAATACTTATTCACTGTTATGAATGGCATAGTGAAGTGCTTATTTATATCTCTTTATGATTGCAATGTGTTTTGTATCACAATTTATCTATGTGCTACTCTAGTGATGTTATTAAAGTAGTTCTATTCCTCCTGCACGGTGTAATGGTGACAGTGTGTGCATCCGTGTTAGTACTTGGCGTAGGCTATGATTATGATCTCTTGTAGATTATGAAGTTAACTATTGCTATGATGGTATTGATGTGATCTATTCCTCCTACATGGTGTGAAGGTGACAGTGTGCATGCTATGCTAGTACTTGGTTTAGTCGTGTCGATCTTTCATGCACTCTAAGGTTATTTAAATATGAACATTGAATTGTGGAGCTTGTTAACTCCGGCATTGAGGGTTCGTGTAATCCTACGCAATGTGTTCATCATCCAACAAGAGAGTGTAGAGTATGCATCTATCTATTCTGTTATGTGATCAAAGTTGAGAGTGTCCACTAGTGAAAGTCTAATCCCTAGGCCTTGTTCCTAAATACTGCTATCGCTGCTTGTTATTGTTTTACTGCGTTACTACTGCATGTTTACTTCCCGCAATATTACTACCATCAACTGCACGCCAGCAAGCTATTTTCTGGCGCCGTACTACTGCTCATATTCATTCATACCACTTGTATTTCACTATCTCTTCGCCGAACTAGTGCACCTATTAGGTGTGTTGGGGACACAAGAGACTTCTTGCTTTGTGGTTGCAGGGTTGCATGAGAGGGATATCTTTGACCTCTTCCTCCCCGAGTTCGATAAACCTTGGGTGATCCACTTGAGGGAAACTTGCTGCTGTTCTACAAACCTCTGCTCTTGGAGGCCCAACACTGTCTACAAGAATAGAAGCACCCGTAGACATCACCCCCCACCCCCACTTGGCCAAATCCTTGCTCAGCACCTCTGAATAGACTATTTTCAGAAATGTGGTGTGTGTTTTCCCATCTTGGCAACTGATATGTCCAAAACGTATCTACTTTCCCGAACACTTTTGCTATTGTTTTGCCTCTAATTTGTGTATTTTGGATACAACTAACACGGACTAACGCTGTTTTCAGCAGAATTGCTGTGTCTCGTTTTTGTGCAAATCCAACTTTTAGGAAAAACCTCGGAATTTATACAAGGCCCTATTTTCCCGTAAGACTCACGGAGCCGGGCAAGCCGTGGGGGCACGAGGCCCCACACACTAGGCCGCGCGGCCCTAGTGTGTGGCCCCCTCGGCTGGCCCCCGACGCCCTCCTTCGGACTACTTATCGCCCTCGACCTAAAAACGCACGGAGAGAAGTTGAAGTCGCCAGAAACCCTCCAGAGAGCCGCCACATCGCGAAACTCCGTCGCGGGAGCCGAAGTCTCCGTTCTGGCACTCCGCGGGATGGGAATTGGAGGAGATCTTCACCGCCATCACCGCCAACGCCTCTCCATCGACCAGCCATGTTTCCCCATCCATGTGTGAGTAATTCCCCCGATGTAGGCTGAAGGGGATGGTAGGGATTGGATGAGATTGGTCATGTAATAGTCATAAGATTGTTAGGGCATAGTGTCTAGTATCCGTAGATGTCACTTTTATGATATTGTTGCAACTTGTTATGCTTAATGCTTGTCACTAGGGCCCGAGTGCCATGATCTCAGATCTGAACATGTTATTGATTCATGAAGATATTCGTTGTTTATGATCTTACCTGCAAGTTGTATACACATGTCGCTGTCCGGAACCAATGGCCCCGAAGTGACAGAAATCGGGACAACCGGAGGGAATGGTAGTGATGTGAGGATCACATGTGTTCACGAGTGTTAATGCTTTGCTCCGGTACTCTATTAAAAGGAGTACCTTAATTTCCAGTAGTTTCCCTAGAGGCCCGGCTGCCACCGGCTGGTAGGACAAAAGATGTTGTGCAAGTTTCTCATTGCGAGCACGTACGACTATATATGGAACACATGCCTATTGATTGATTAGTACTTGGATACCATTTTATTATTATCTGCAAATGCCCATGCTTTGATTGTTATATGAGTTTCTCTCATCCATGCAACGCCCGTTAATCCGTCCCTATGCCTACAGTATTTTAATCCTGCTGTTTACTATAATCACTACTGCTGTCTTTATTTCACCGCTGCTGTTATTTCACTATTCCTACTGCTATAAAACTGTTACTACTGATAAACTCTTGCGAGCAAGTCTGTTTCCAGGTGCAGCTGAATTGACAACTCCGTGTTAAGGCTTACAAGTATTCTTTGTCTCCCTTGTGTCGAATCAATAAATTGGGTAATACTTCCCTCGAAGACTGTTGCGATCCCCTATACTTGTGGGTCATCAAGACTATTTTCTGGCGCCGTTGCCGGGGAGCATAGCTTTATTTGGAAGTTCACTTGGATTGATATTGTTCGCTGCAATTCTCCATCATGGGTAAACCTCGCGATACTAAGATCGCCATATTACCATCCACTACAAGAAAAGGTACAACTCTTAGTACCTCTGCTGCTCTTGATTCACCATCTGTGATAAGTAAACTTGTTTCACCACCACAAGCTTCAAATGCTGGTACTTCTGCTGAATCTGAAAATTCCTCTCATAATTGTGATGATGCTTCTGCTGTGCTTGATAATGATGGTTCGTTAGGATCTTTTCTAGATGCTACAATTGCTAGGTCTAGGCAAATTGAAAATACTGAAACTCCTAATGAAAATGCTGCTACACCTGTTAATTCACCTGAGTCTGTTGAATATTCTAGTGATGATCTTGATGAAGATTATGTAGAGCTTGATGATGATTTTATTGAAAAATGCAATGCTACTACTGATGCAAGAAAAATTAAAAAGTTGCTTGCGGAACATGCTGTTAGATATAAACTGTCTCCTGATCCTAAATTTGCCACATCTCCTATAAACATTAATGATAAAGATTATGATTTTTCTCTTGATCTATCTCATATAGCTATTGTTGAGAAAACACCCTTTTGTGGTACTGAAAAAGAAAGTGCTGTTGAACACATGATTGAGTTATCTACTCTGAGTAGCGTGTTTTCTGATGATGTTAAGATGCGTACTTATTTTGTCGCTAAAATTTTTCCTTTCTCATTAAAGGATGATGCTAAAACTTGGTATAATAATTTGCCTCCTGGTTCTATTAAAAGTCCAAAAGAATTGCTTGATGTTTTCTTCCGGAAATACTTTCCTGCTAGTGCTCAACATATTGCTTTGCAGAGAATTTATAATTTTGACCAGGAAGATGGAGAGAAATTGCCTGAGGCTTGGGCGAGATTTTGTTCTCTTATTAGAGCTCGGCCTGATCATGATTTGGAAAAGCATGATTTACTTGATATATTTTATAGTGGACTAACTATTGAGTCTAGGGCATACCTGGATAGTTGTGCTGGTTGTGTTTTCAGGAAAAGAACTCCAGACGACGCTGAAGAATTATTGGCTAAAATAGGCCGGAATCATGATGATTGGTCTACACCTGAACCAACCCCGACACCGATAGTGAAGAAGAGAGGTATGATTTGTAGGGATTCGTTGCATAGAAAACAAAAAATTTCCTACCGCGAGAACGCAATCCAAGCCAAGATGCAATCTAGAAGACGGGAGCAACGAGGGGATGATCGAGACTCACCCTTGAAGAGATTCCAAAGCCTACAAGATGAGGCTCTTGTTGCTGCGGTAGACGTTCACTTGCCGCTTGCAAAAGCGCGTAGAAGATCTTGATCACGGCGCCACGAACGGGCAGCACCTCCGTACTCGGTCACACGTTCGGTTGTTGATGAAGACGACGTCCACCTCCCGTTCCAGCGGGCAGCAGAAGTAGTAGCTCCTCTTGAATCCGACAGCACGACGGCGTGGTGTCGGTGGCGGTGGAGAATCCCGGCGGAGCTTCGCTAAGGGGAAGAAGGAGGAGTGGGGCGGCTAGGGTTTGGGGAGAGGGGGTGGCCGGCCTCCAAGGGGTGCGGCCAAGGTGGTGGCTTTGGTGTGGCCGGCCCCCTCCCCTATGCCCCTCATTATATAGGTGGAACCCCAAGTGTTGGACTACAAGTCTTCGAATAAGACCCGAACCCAAAACCTTCCATGTTGTAGGGAAACCTACCCAAGGTGGGACTCCCACCCAAGTGGGATTCCCACCCTTCCATGTGGGGGGGTGGCCGGCCCCTTTGGGGGGAGTCCACCTTGGACTTTCCCCTCTAGGGTTGGCCGGCCATGGGTGGTGGAGTCCCTCCGGGACTCCGCCTTCCAAAGTGATTTCTTCCGGACTTTTCTAGAACCTTCTAGAACCTTCCATAAATGCACCGGATCATTTTCAAACATATAAAATGACTTCCTATATATGAATCTTATTCTCCGGACCATTCCGGAACTCCTCGTGATGTCCGGGATCTCATCCGGGACTCCGAACAAATATTCGAACTCCATTCCATATTCAATTTCTACCATTTCAACATCCAACTTTAAGTGTGTCACCCTACGGTTCGTGAACTATGCGGACATGGTTGAGTACTCACTCCGACCAATAACCAATAGCGGGATCTGGAGATCCATAATGGCTCCCACATATTCAACGATGACTTAGTGATCGAATGAACCATCCACATACGATACCAATTCCCTTTGTCATGCGATATTTTACTTGTCCGAGGTTTGATCATCGGTATCACTCTATACCTTGTTCAACCTCGTCTCTGACAAGTACTCTTTACTCGTACCGTGGTATGTGGTCTCTTATGAACTTATTCATATGCTTGCAAGACATTAGACGACATTCCACCGAGAGGGCCCAGAGTATATCTATCCGTCATCGGGATGGACAAATCCCACTATTGATCCATATGCCTCAACTCATACTTTCCGGATACTTAATCCCACCTTTATAACCACCCATTTACGCAGTGGCGTTTGATGTAATCAAAGTACCTTTCCGGTATAAGTGATTTACATGATCTCATGGTCATAAGGACTAGGTAACTATGTATCGAAAGCTTATAGCAAATAACTTAATGACGTGATCTTATGCTACGCTTAATTGGGTGTGTCCATTACATCATTCATACAATGATATAACCTTGTTATTAATAACATCCAATGTTCATGATTATGAAACTAATCATCTATTAATCAACAAGCTAGTTAAGAGGCTTACTAGGGACTCTTTGTTTGTTTACATAACACACATGTATCAATGTTTCGGTTAATACAATTATAGCATGGTATGTAAACATTATCATAAACACAAAGATATATTATAATAACCATTTTATTATTGCCTCTTGGGCATATCTCCAACAGTCTCCCACTTGCACTAGAGTCAATAATCTAGTTTACATTTGTAAAGATATAACACCTTGGCATTCTGGTGCTTTATCATGTTTTGCTCACGGGAGAGGTTTTAGTCAACGGTTCTGACACGCTCAGAAACGTATGTATTTTGCAATTCATATGCGTCTCAACGCATCACTCATTTTCCAAATGAGTCGGCATATATGCTTAGTCCTCTGGTGGAACCTTAATTCCGCGGTCTGAAATATGTCACTAATATTGTCACACACAATATAGCTTCAAAGTTCTGACACTATCGGAACTACACCAAGTTCTCAAAGAACTTTTCGACTTAACATCCTTAGTCATTGTCAAAACAATGACATACTCTGCCTTCATTTGTAGAATCCGTCACAATATTTAGAACTCTTCTAAATCTAGCATTGTGTCTACCTTTCTATTCTTGTAGACAGTGTTGGGCCTCCAAGAGCAGAGGTTTGTAGAACAGCAGCAAGTTTCCCTTAAGTGGATCACCCAAGGTTTATCGAACTCAGGGAGGAAGAGGTCAAAGATATCCCTCTCAAGCAACCCTGCAGCTACAAATCAAGAAGTCTCTTGTGTCCCCAACACACCTAATACACTTGTCAGATGTATAGGTGCACTAGTTCGGCGAAGAGATAGTGAAATACAAGTAGTATGGATGTGTATGAGTGGTAATAGCAATCTGAATAAAATATGGCAGCAAGTAAACATGCAACAAAACAGTAAATAAGCGGTGTTTGCAGTATTGGAAACAAGGCCTAGGGATCATACTTTCACTAGTGGACACTCTCAACATTGATCGCATATTAAATAACTCTTTCTCATATGTGCTACATACACTACAAGAAAAGTTGCCATGGCCGACGAAGTTGAAGTCGCGCCGTTGTGGTGTACCATGGCCGACGATTTTGGTCCCTCCGTGGTGCATGTCAAAACTTTTTTTTCTCGTTTTTGAGGCCACCTAGCCCGACGAAAGCGGCCAAAACGTGGCGTATGGTGGCCCGGGACGTGGTGCATCTCGAAATCTCGGGTTCGCCGGCCGAGTCAACGCAAATCCGCACCGCCGAGGGATGTAGGGCCCAGATGGCAGCCTCTCTGGCATTGTTTTTTTCTAGATCGCGCCATCTCGTTCAACGTTCTCCGATCGAGCCGTTTACGATGCAGGATCATGGGTCCCGCATGTCATCCTCTATGAACCAAAATTCTTTCTATTCTTGGATTTTTTTGACCCCCTGATTTCTGGCTACTTCCTTTTTCTTTTGATCCCTTGCCGCCTTGGAAACGTTGAGACCGCTGCTGCTAAATGGGACCCGCATGTCATCCTCTATGTGCAATCAACTTTCTTTTCTTGGAGTTTTTTTTGGCACCTCAAATTTGGTCACTTGCCTTTTCTTTCGATCCCCTCCGCCTCTCAAACGGTGATACCGCTGCTGCTAACTGGGACCCGCATGTCATCCTCTATGTACTATAAAACTTTCTTTTCTTGAATTATTTTTGGCACCTCATATTTGGTCACTTACCTTTTTTTTCGATCCCCTGCCGCCTCTCAAACGGTGATACCGCTGCTAAATGGGACCCGCATGTCATCCTCTATGTACTATAAAACTTTCTTTTCTTGGATTTTTTTGGCACCTCATATTTGGTCACTTGACTTTTCTTTCCATCACCTGCCTCTCAAACAGATACCGCTGCTAAATGGGACCCGCATGTCATCCTCTATGTACTATAAAACTTTCTTTTCTTTGGCACCTCATATTTGGTCACTTGACTTTTTCTTTCGATCCTGCCGCCTCTCAAAGTGATACCGCTGCTGCTAAATGGGACCCGCATGTCATCCTCTATGTACTATAAAACTTTTCTTGGATTTTTTTGGCACCTCATATTTGGTCACTTGACTTTTTCTTTCGATCCCCTGCCGCCTCTCAAACGGTGATACCGCTGCTGCTAAATGGGACCCGCATGTCATCCTCTATGTACTATAAAACTATCTTTTCTTGAATTATTTTTGGCTCCTGATATTTTTTCACTTGCCTTTTTCTTTCGATCTCATGCCACGTTTGAAACGTTGAGGAACCTGCTGGCTCATGGGACCCGCATGTCATCCTCTATGTACTATAAAAGTTCATTTTCTTGGTTTTTTTTCACCCTCTGATTTTTGGCAATTTCTTTTTCTTTCGATCCCCTGCTGCCTCTCAAACGGTGATACCGCTGCTGCTAAATGGGACCCGCATGTCATCCTCTATGTACTATAAAACTTTCTTTTCTTGAATTATTTTTGGCTCCTGATATTTTTTCACTTGCCTTTTTCTTTCGATCTCATGCCACGTTTGAAACGTTGAAGAACCTGCTGGCTCATGGGACCCGCATGTCATCCTCTATGTACTATAAAAGTTCATTTTCTTGGGTTTTTTTCACCCTCTGATTTTTGGCAATTTCTTTTTTCTTTTGATCCCCTGCCGCCTCTCAAACGGTGATACCGCTGCTGCTAAATGGGACCCGCATGTCATCCTCTATGTACTATAAAACTTTCTTTTCTTGAATTATTTTTGGCTCCTCATATTTGGTCACTTGCTTTTTCTTTCGATCTCATGCCACGTTTGAAACGTTGAGGAACCTGCTGGCTCATGGGACCCGCATGTCATCCTCTATGAGCAATCAACTTTCTTTTCTTGGAGTTTTTTTTGGCACCTCATATTTGGGCACTTGCCTTTTCTTTCGATCTCATGCCACGTTTGAAACGTTGAGGAACCTGCTGGCTCATGGGACCCGCATGTCATCCTCTATGTGCTATAAAAGTTTCCTTTGTTGGATTTTTTTTCACCCTCTGATTTTTGGCTTGCCTTTTTCTTTTGATCCCCTGCCCCCTTTGAAACGTTGAGTAAGCTGTTGGCTCAAGGGACCCGCATGTCATCCTCTATGTCCATCAACTTTCTTTTCTTGGATTTTTTTCACCCCCTAATTACTAGCTACTTTCTTTTTCTTTTGATCTCAAGCCGCATTACAAACATTGAGACCGCTGCTGCAAAATGGGACCCACATGTCATCCTCTATGTACAATAAAGTTTCTTTTCTTGGATTATCTTTTGCTCCTGATATTTTGTCACTTGCCTTTTTCTTTCGATCTCATGCCGCCTTTGAAACGTTGAGTAAGCTGCTGGCTCATGGGTCCCGCATGTCATCCTCTACGAACAATAAAAGTTTCCTTTCTTGGAGTTATTTTTGACCCCTAATTTCTGGCTATTTGCCTTTTTCTTTGGATCTCCTACCCCTTTGAAACGATGAGGACGCTGTTGGCAGGTCGGTCCCACAAGTCATCCTCTATGAACAATAAAAGTTTCCTTTGATGGATTTTTTTGAACCCCTAATTAATTTCTGGATATTTCCTTTTTTTCTTTGATCCCCTGCCGCCTTGGAATCGTTGAGGATGCTGCTGCCTCATGGGTCCCGCATGTCATCCTCTCAGAACGGTAAATGTTTCTTTTCTTGGATATTGTTTACCAAATGATTTTTGGCTTATTTTTTCTTTCGATATCCTGCCGCCTTTAAAACGTTGAGGACGCTGCTGGCTCACGGGTCCCACATGTCAGCCTCTATGAACAATAAACGCTGAGGACGCTGCTGCCTCATGGGTCCCGCATGTCATCCTCTCGAACGAAAATGTTTCTTTTCTTGGATTTTTTACCAACAGATTTTTGGTTTATTTTTTCTTTCCATCCCCTGCCGCCTTTAAAACGACGCTGCTGGCTCATGGGTCCCCGATGTCAGCCTCCCCGTACAAGAAACATGTGATATCTTGATTATTTTGCAGACAATAAACAATGTATTGCGCTCTGAGCTATTTCAACGGATAAATTAAATCTTTATTTTTACATAAACAAATTTATATGCTGAATCTCCTTGTTTTTTGTTTTTGCGAAGCATAGGACTTTCCTGATTTTTTAGAAAAATCCGAACTATCCTGCATTGGAGTGGGCTGAAATTGTACGAGTCAAAAGGCCCAGCAGGATAGTTCGAATGCCCAGATGTCCACATGCAGCCCAATTGAAATCGTTCTTTTTTGGGATTTTTTTCACCCCCTGATTTCTGGCTACTTCATTTTTCTTTTGGTCCTGTGCCGCCTTGGAAACGTTGAGACCGCTGCTGCAAAATGGGACCCGCATGTCATCCTCTATGTACAAGAAATTTCTTTTCTTAGATTATTTTTGGCTCCTGATATTTGGTCACTTGCCTTTTTCTTTCGATCCCGTTCTCAAACGGTGATACCGCTGCTGCTAAATGGGACCCGCATGCCATCCTCTATGTACAATCAAGTTTCTTTTCTTGAATTATTTTTGGCTCCTGATATTTGGTCACTTGCCTTTTTCTTTCGATCTCATGCCACGTTTGAAACGTTGAAAAACCTGCTGGCTCATGGGACCCGCATGTCATCCTCTATGTACTATAAAAGTTCATTTTCTTGGTTTTTTTTCACCCTCTGATTTTCGGCTATTTCCTTTTTCTTTTGATCCCCTGCCGCCTTTGAAACGTTGAGGACTCTGCTGGCTCATCGATAAAACTTTCCTTTATTGGAGTTTTTTTACCCCCTGATTTCTGGCTACTTTCTTTTTCTTTTGATCTCAAGCCGCATTTGAAACGTTGAGACCGCTGCTGCTAAATGGGACCCGCATGTCATCCTCTATGTACAATAAAGTTTTCTTTTCTTGGATTATCTTTGTCTCCTGATATTTTGTCACTTGCCTTTTTCTTTCGATCTCATGCCGCCTTTGAAACGTTGAGTAAGCTGCTGGCTCATGGGTCCCGCATGTCATCCTCTACGAACAATAAAAGTTTCCTTTCTTGGAGTTATTTTTGAACCCTAATTTCTGGCTACTTCCTTTTTCTTTTGATCCCGTGCCGCCTTGGAAACGTTGAGACCGCTGCTGCTAAATGGGTCCCGCATGTCATCATCTATGTACAATAAAATTTCTTTCTTCGATTATTTTCGGGTCCTGATATTTGGTCACTTGCCTTTTTCTTTCGATCTCATGCCGCCTTTGAAACATTGAGGAAGCTGCTGGAGCATGGGTCCCGCATGTCATCCTCTATGAACAATAAAAGTTTCCTTTCTTGGATTTTTTACCCCTAATTTCTGGCTACTTCCTTTTTCTTTTGATCCCCTGCCGCCTTTGAAACGTTGAAGACTTTGCTGGCTCATGGGTCCCACATGTCAGCCTCTATGAACAATAAACACTTCCTTTCTTGGAGTTATTTTGTACCCCTAATTTCTGGCTATTTGCCTTTTTTCTTTCGAAGTCGCCTTCTAAACGTAGAGGACGCTGCTGGCTCGTGGGTCCCAGATGTCAGCCTCCATGGACAATAAACCTCTCCTTTGTTGGATTTATTCTTCACCCTCTGATTTTGGCTATTTCCTTTTTCTTTTGATCCACTGCCGCCTTGGAAACATTGAGTAAGCTGCTGACACATGGGGCCCGCATGTCATCCTCTATGTACAATCAACTTGCAAGATCTTCGAGCGAAAGAGCTTGTATTAGTGGGACCCATATGTCAACCTCTATGTACAATAAAAGTTTCCTTTCTTGGATTATTTTTAGCTCCTGATATTCGGTCACTTTCCTTTTTCTTTCGATCTCAAGCCGCCTCTGAAACGTTGAGTAAGGTGCTGGCTCATGGGACCCACATGTCATCCTCTATGTACAATAAAGTTTCTGTTCTTGGATTTTTTTACCCCTGATTTTTGGTCACTTGCCTTGACGCTGCTGGCTCATGGGTCCCACATGTCAGCATCTATGAACAATAAACCTTTCCTTTGTTGGATTTATTGTTTACCCCTAATTTCTGGCTATTTGCCTTTTTCTTTTGATCCCCACCGGCCTTTGAAAACGTTGAGGAACCTGCTGGCTCATGGGACCCGCATGTCATCCTCTATGTACTATAAAATTTCTTTTCTTGGTTTTCACCTCTGATTTTTGGCTATTTCCTTTTTCTTTTGATCCCTGCCGCCTTGGAAACGTTGAGTAAGCTGACTCATGGGACCCGCATGTCATCCTCTATGTACAATCAACTTTCTTTTTTTGGAGTTTTTTACCCCTAATTTCTGGCTACTTTCTTTTTCTTTTGATCTCAAACCGCATTTGAAACGCTGAAACCGCTGCTGCAAAATGGGACCCGCATGTCATCCTCTATGTACAATAAGTTTCATTTCTTGGATTATTTTTGGCACCTGATATTTGGTCACTTGCATTTTTCTTCCGATCTCATGCCGCCTTTGAAACGTTGAGTAAGCTGCTGGCTCATGGGTCCCGCATGTCATCCTCTACGAACAATAAAAGTTTCATTTCTTGGAGTTATTTTTGACCCCTAATTTCTGGCTACTTCCTTTTTTCTTTTGATCCACTGCCGCCTTTGAAACGGTGCGGATTCTGCAGACTAATACAAGCTTTTTCTCTCCAAGATCTTGCAAGTTGATAGATTAAATCATGGAATTATTAGGATATGTTTTAAATTTCAAATCCACTTTATGAATTATTAAAAATACCGTTATCCATGTGGGTATGGAGCGAACAAGGATTTTCATATTGGGCATGAGCAGTTTCAAAAATTGGAACCCAATAATTCAAAATAACTAAAAACAACTTTTATGTAGAATCTCCGCGTTTTTTTCTTTTGCCATTCATAGGATCTGTGTTTCATTAGAAAAGGGCCGAAATTGCATGAGCAGAAAGGCCCATTTGTAGTTATTGGGCTTCGACGGCCGGAGCAAGTAGGCCGAGAGCAATTACCATGTAGATGGCCGTTGGCAACCCAAAGTGAAATATTGGGCCCAACAGGGGAAGGCTGAACAGTACTATTTTCTAATTGGAAGGTGGTACATGGCGTAATCCTGCCAAAAAAAAAGATGGACACGGGTTGCTGAAATTTGCCCATCTGCGCCTAATATCGCCGCCGCGGCTCCGCTTCCGCCGCCGCCGCCATGCCTCGTCTCGCGTCGAGCTCGCGGTACTGCCGC
The DNA here is from genome assembly GCA_030979885.1 of Lolium multiflorum. Classification (NCBI taxonomy): domain Eukaryota; kingdom Viridiplantae; phylum Streptophyta; class Magnoliopsida; order Poales; family Poaceae; genus Lolium; species Lolium multiflorum. The sequence continues at coordinate 48,456,619 of CM061752.1, read as the reverse complement.
GTCTCGGGCACGGGGTACCGCGGCGTCCGCGCGCGCCCCAAAGGTACGTATTACGCGGAGATACGTGACGGCGGCGAGCGCATCGGCCTCGGCACCTACGAGACCGCGCACGAGGCCGCGCGCGCGTACGACGCCGTGGCGTGGCGGCTCGGGCGCCCGCGATCGTCGATGAATTTCCATGACGTGTGGACGCGCCAGCAGGCCGAGGATCTCGCGCCGCCGCCGTACATCGTTAGACAGGAGGAACAGCACCGCCGCCGCGAGACGGAGCGCCGTTTGCGCATCGCCGAGCGGGACGAGCGCGCGGCGCGCGAGTGGGCGGCCCGCTTCCCCGAGGACGTTGCCGCCGAGAACGAGCACTTCCGCAGACGGAGGGCGGAGAAGGCGACGAGGCGGGCAGCGAAGAAGGAGGACCGCGCACGACGGAGGGCGGAGAAGGCGACGAAGCGGGCCTTCATCGAAGCGCAGCTCGCCGGGCCGACCACCATTGGCGAGGACGACCCCCGTTGGATTGACCTCTTCTCGTCGGATCCGGTGTCGGGCACGACACCGGACTCGTCAGATGTCGAGTTTTAGTTTAGTTTTATCGCACTACTTTGTACAAATATGAACTACGGAGTATCTATCAAGCTAATTTTATCCTATTTTATGTCTATTTCTAGTCTTTGTTTGATCTTCTGTTTTACTGCACTCTATTTTTCATTATATTCTGTTTTTGGCGCTGCATTTATAGCGCCTCTGAAAATACGCTGTTTCAGCCCTGCATTTGGCCGCCACAGTTTGCAGCTTCCGGTGAAGCTATTGCCGGCTCCATGCGCAGCATCAGCCATTCAGCCCACAGCGCCAAAATATAGAGCCACTGCTGGAGTTGCTGTAATATGTTTGTCAGCAGGAGCTTACCTAATTAGTTAAAAAAAAGATGTTCAGCGTGGGATTCGAAAAAAAGATCTTCATGTTTTTTTCCTAGCTATCCTAGTTCGGACTTTTCATTGTGTTGGCTAGTGCATGAAGCTTGACACCTGTATTATGTGATCCTGATATGAGGATAAGAACACCTTCAGCTTGCATTGCTAATGGTGTCTACTGCAGCAGTGGCTTACATTCAATGGAGACTGATGCAAGAGAGTTGGTACTGGTGAGCCTGCACTTGACATCATCGTGCCACCTGAAGTAGGTGGTGTATTGGGATTAGACTGATAAGCATAGCACCTTGCAAAGAACAAGATGATGCTAGTGTTGGTTAACGTGATTTTACGCCAAAAGTCATGTATGCTCAACAGGTGCCGTACCTAGTTTGGATATTGTGTTGTTACCCTTTTGTGGTTTGGTGTTTGTCCAACAGAGAAAGCTACTCTTTTCCCGTGTAAGTGCCTGTTTGTTTGGGCTGCAGCTGAACAAGAAGCAGCTAGAGCTGGTAGGATCTGAGAAGCGGCTGGAGCTGGACAGCTGGTGAAATGTAAAATTGCTGTTTGGCAACCTGCTTTTAGGACAGCTGGTGGACATATAGCTGGTGGTGATTGTCTGAAATACCCTGTATGCTGAAGATGATGTATAAGTACTAATTTGATCTAATAATCTGATTATGATTTGTGTGCTAGCTCAAATTATAGGTTTATCACTTTTTAGGTAAAATAATTTTGTAGTTGTTAATAAATGATTATAATCAATTAAACCATACAGAGGTACAAATAATATTTGGTTCCATATTATAGCGAGTTTCAACATTGTATCATCTGCACACTTTGTCAATTGAATCAAGATTCAGTCCTAAATCACTGTAATATAACACAATAATTAATCATCTACACATATACACACATAACAACAAAGATTTAGCCCCTAAATCAAGTTGGGGCGGGCGGCGACCGGGAGGAGAAGTGCAGCAGCGGGCCGCCGCGAGTTGAGGGCGGGCAGAGACGTGGAGGCGGCGGATGCGCGGCGAGCGGCCGAAGAGGCGGGAGAGGCGGGTGGGGCGGCGACGGGGAGAGGAAGGGCAGCGTCCGTCGGGAGGAGAAGTGCGGCGGGGGCGGAGGCGCTGAGGCGGGCGGAGGCGGACATGGACGTGCGGCGAGCGTGTGGAGGCGGACGCACGGCGAGCGCCGGCCGGCGTGGCGACCGGAGAGGCCGGCGACCTGGAAGAACCTTAGCCGCCTCTCCCTGCCTCCCTGGTTTGCATCTCGGGACAGGTCGGGGGGGATGGGGAAAACGGGTGAGATTTGGTGGAAGTTTTGTGAGGGGTTTCCGTATATATACCGGGTGGCATTCTGGCCGTAAATATGAAGATACAGAGTGGCATGAGTTAGCGGGAGGATTACCAGCTGCGGGAAGCTGCGGGAAGTTCCTCCAAAGGTGCTTCCGGGCTTGTAGTACAAAATGAACAAGCGCTTGTACAAGCCTGGATCCAAAAGTTAGGTGTTTGTTTGGGCTTGTGCTTATAGGGACCCAAAAGCAGCAGAAGCACAAGCTCTAGCCCAAACAAACAGGGCCTAGTGTTATTATGTGAACAAAAGTTGTGTGTACATATATATCGGTCAGAGAACCAAGATTGCATATTCTTGCCTGGTTATAACACATAAGTCATAATAACAATTAAAGAGAAAAGGAACATTTGCCTTTGCAATGTGATTGTGCCAAGTAGATTAGACAACCAACCACAAACATTACAGGTCAACAGCCAAACGCATGCGAAAGTCCTAAGGTAAGCTCCATAATACATGTTGAAACCAAAAGCCTAGAAACCATAAGAAAGGTAGCTCCACATCACAGTTCCACGACAGCAGCATACTGATCATAAAACATATATCAAGTCAGGACAGCTGCACCACTGGGTAAGCATCCATGGGGTCTGGCTCAAGAGCGAAGACTGTGTGAATGCTGCAAAATGTGGCTCTTGCCTCACCCCACCCATACATCTTATCATGGAACCTTACCAAATCAGCATGAATCATCTTGACATAAACATAGCTCCTCTCTCCATGCTGATGGGATTGAACAATGCGCCAGTTGCAGTGCTTCAGCTTGTCAAACAGTATGCAGGAGATGACGAAGCATGCTGGCTGGTCTTTTGTAGTGACAATGGCTTGGAGTAGCTGGTCCTGTGAACCACCCAACTGGATCTTTAGAGCTTGAAGGACAGTCCGTGCTATATAAGCTACCGTTGCTGACTTCAGCTCAGAATCAGGTGAATGACAGCTGACATCTTGTCCTAGAGATGCAGATCCTTCTTGATCAGATTCAGCGGAATCATCACCACTACTTACAGGTGCGTCAGGTTCAACAGAAGGCACATCAGGTACATGCTCCGGTTCATAGGAGTCGGTAGCACGGTAGAACCTAAAGGGATAGTAGGACCAGATATGTTCTCGGACAGGACCGCTTGCTGAAATCTCTACAATACCAGCTCCAGGTAGACCACTAGTCTCTACAGAGGGTAAACCACCAATATCCACTTCAGAGGATTCTCGTGGCACGACACCTTTCGCTAGAGGCTCTACCCTACCAGCTCCAGGTCCACCACCAGTCAGTACTCTGGGCAGGACGGGTTTTAACAATACAAAACATACTTCAGGTGCAGGATCATCAGTAGCAACTCCAGCATCAGCACCAGTTATATCGGTCTTGACAATAGGTAAACCGTTTTGCTCCAGTTCAGAGAATTCCCGTGGCACGACACCGTTCACTAGAGGCTCTACACTAGCAGCTCCAGCTGCACCACCAGTTTCTACAGCAGGGGGTAAACCCAATCCACAACCTTCTTCATGTGACACGATGATGCCAGGTATAGGCTCATCAGTACCAGGTCCAGCTGCATCAGTCTCCATAGACAGTAAACAAGGTGGCGTCGGAGGTTTAAAAGACTGGCATGCCATTTCACCTTTGTCATCAGACAATATAGAGTTTTCTTCAACTCTATGTTTCTGCAATAATAAGCACATGAACAGAAATTAGACCAGAGCATCTAGCCATCTAACAGGGGCAGCGGCAAAACAAGCGTCGGTCCATATGTTTACCTTGTCATCTGGGATATCAGAACACACAGATTTAGAAGTCATTTCACATAGCATCCGCTTTTTCGTTCCTTCCCCTACGTCCATCTGGAATAAGTAATACTATTGATCACATAAAACTAATTAATCAAATATATGCATATGTTGAGAAGTTTGCACGGCAAATTGTGGATTCTGCTTTTATCACCTACGAATCGTCGTTCTATATATTTACCTTGTTATCTGGGATATCAGAAGTCAAAGAATGAGAAGTCATCTCACTAAGTATCGGTTTTTTCGCTCTTTCCCCTCCATCCATCTGCAATAAGAAGTACTATTGATCACATAAAGCCAATTCATTGAATATATGCATATGTTGAGAAGTTTGCACAACAAATTGTGGATTCTACTTCCAATCACCAAGTAATCTCGTGAGAAATGCATGATCAAGATATGTTTCTCCCTCTTGATCGACATCTGCATCTCCATTAAGACTAATCATCGTGCGATGGTGCTAGCGCATACACTTCCAATCACCAGACAAGCAAAAAATTGTTGATTCTAGTAATGCTTAATCAGCAGTGGCCATGGAACGACCACAGATCGACCAAGCAAAAAAATAAATCATCAGCCTACTGACCACCAGGCAAAACAAACTAGGCCCATACATGGCCTCACAAATCATCATCAAACGTCGATCAAACTAGCAAGTTTGAACATGGATTACTAATTTATTTTCTGATAAAGTGAGTATATTAATATCGAAAGATATTGATTACACTGAGCCTCTGCAACAACGCAATACCTTACTGGTAGTACGGATGCACATGGATTCCTAATACTCCCTCTGTTCGGTTTTAATTAGTCGACGCGAGGGAGAGAAGAAAATGAACTGTCGATGCTTTCAACTAGAGTCAATTAAATACGAACGGAAGAAGTACGTAGTAGTATTGACAAATATCCGGATCTAGTCTAAAAACAAATTGGCATGTAAATCCTAGTAGTCTACTAAACTAGGATCAATACCCTAGATTAGGGTTGCAAGCGGCGTCCGCGAATCGTCCCGCAAAGCAGAAAATTAGAGCAAATAGTGGTTGAGATTAGAGCAGATTTAAAGCACTCGCACTGAAACTAGCTAGCCCGCTACCCACCCCGCTTGACACCCTGCCCTAGATGTGAATCTACACCAAATATTCAAACAAGGATGAGCAACCGCCAATAAAATTTTATCCGCACATCATCATCTCTACCATACAAAAGGGTATGGTGATTTCACATACAGCCATTGTTGCCGCGGGACGAGGATGAGTGATGCGCCGCGGAGAAGGTGCCTCACGCCTCTGTCGCCGCCGCCGTCGAAGAGGAAGTCGAAGCCGCGCGATTGTGGTCCGTCGCCGATATGGAGGTGGAGCTACTAGGGAAGAGATGGAGGTGGAGGTGGAGAGGGAGTGATGGTTTGTACTAGTGGCGGCCGGTGAGATAGTTATAAATACAGCCTCTCTCTCTTTTTTGGCAAGGAATGCAGCTTCTCTTGGAAGGCAACGAGGCAACGCACTCCAGATTATAATAATATGGACGGAGAAATTTGGACGCATCTGTGTTGTCTTGTCAAATGAATCACCAGGATTTGCTTTTAGTACTCCAGATTTGGGCGACCCAAGGAAGTAGAGATAGTAATGTACGCCATCTAGCTGCACGCTATCAAATCAAATAAATTGTCATGCCATTTACTTTTAAGATGGTGCAGCAGTTATTCTGACCAAAGAAACATGCACGTCTGCTGATTATTTCTGATGGGTATACATTTACCGTCCGCTAGCAAAGATTGTTTGGCACATTGTTCTTATGGCTTTCAACATCACACCCCTTAATAATATTATTAATCAATGTTTGGGCAATCAATTGAGTGTGTTAATAAAAAATTAAAACCCACAAATCCAACTGTACTATTTTTAGGGCCATATGAAGGACAAGGAATGATTTTAAATGCCATATGGAGTACCTCCAACCATGTGAAATATGGTTCTGTCATGCAGGTGATACCCATGGCTTCGCATTGGATCTGTATGCTGTCCTACATACAGTCAACTATGAAGTACCACGATTTGGTTTTTGGGTGCAACCGGCTAGAGAATGATGCACGGGTTTGTACAGCCAGTACAATTCACATTAAGATTTTCTGATAGGATGTTGATGTGTATATGTAAGAATCATACACTAGAATGTCTTCTATGTTTAGATGGTTGATCTACGTTTATACTTTCTGTGAACCATGAGGTTAAGACCTTTGTACTGTAATAAAGATTGCTAAATAACAGTATATATGTATGCCTCTAGGGACACTGAAACAGCCAAACAACCATGCATGTGCATAGACCGTATTTGATCAAATTAAAAGATCTAGAGATAGCCAAACATAGTCTTCTTATGTCACATAGTAAGCATTCAATTAAGTTGATAAACAAGGTCTAGAGATATATTCAAACCAGAGAAATCATGTATCTACCCCTAACCCTAAACTCTATCTCATGAAGTCAAGCATGAAGATATGTGGTTTTTGGTTTCAAACATGGAAATTTCAAAAACCCTCCCAAGAGCTTCATTTTGGAGTGACTAAGAAGGATATATGCTTAACTTTTTATATTCATGTTTTCAACTTGTTTAAATCATGGTCAAACCTAGGATTTGGCCAAGATTCAAATGGGCATAATTTAAAAAAATGGAAAATCAAGGCACATAGTCTTCTTATGTCACATAGTAAGCATTCAATTAAGTTGATAAACAAGGTCTAGACATATTCAAACCAGAGAAATCATGTATCTACCCCCTAACCCTAAACTCTGTCTCATGAAGTCAAGCATGAAGATATGTGGTTTTTGGTTTCAAACATGGAAATTTCAAAAACCCTCCCAAGAGCTTCATTTTGGAGTGACTAAGAAGGACATATGCTTAATTTTTCATATTCATGTTTTCAACTTGTTTAAATCATGGTCAAACTTAGGATTTGACCAAGATTCAAATGGGCATAAAATTAAAAAAACAATAAAATGAAAAACCAATGCACATAGTCGATCTTCTTATGGCATATATATAGTAAGCATTCAATTAAGTTGATAACAAGGTCTAGACATATTCAAACCAGAAAAATCATGTATCTACCCCCTAACCCTAAACTTTATCTTATGAAGTCAAGCATGAAGAGAAGTGGTTTTTGGTTTCAAGCATGGAAATTTCAAAAACCTCCCCAAACTTCATTTTAGAGTGACTAAGAAGGATACAAGCTTCCCTTTTCATTTTCATGTTTTAAACTTGTTTAAATTATCTTGGTCAAATCTAGGATTTGACAAGATTCAAATGGGCAAACATATGATAAGTGATGCAAATATCATATTACAAGGTTTCAGAAAATTGAGCGGGGGCAGCTGCCCCCCTTGGCTATAGTCTGGATCCGCCCATGCTATAGTTTGAGGCCATTTGGATGACGTCGAAAAAAATCTTTGATTAGAAATGGGGTTGTTCGAACCCCGTAGTTGGATTTTTTTGAACCTTGATCTGTAGTACTGGGCAAAACCCTAGTTTAACCTAGTATATTTAATTATAGATTCGTAGGTCGAATTTTCTGTAGTACCTTTTTATTATTACTATGCAGCACATATGTGTTTGCCCGTCGAGTGAAACTCGGAGGAAGAGGGATCACTCGGAAGGAGAGAAGAAGGGAGAGCATTATGGTGTCTCCCCTTTTTCGGGTGATGATGTTGACTTTTGTGCAGGGTTTGTCAGTGAGCAGGAGGTGCGAGCGAGCGAGCGAGCGAGCGAGTCGAGCGAGGCCGAGAATGAGAGAGATTTTTTGTGAGAGGGACGACCGAAGGAACCAGAAGGACCCACAGACTTCCAATACGCATCCTGATGCGTCTTCTCTTGACAAAGAAAATGGCTGGGAGTTTGCGTACCTATTGCACGTGACTTGTGCTCACTGAAGTGTGGGACCTCACGCATGGGCACCACACGTAAGTGACAGACCTGTTGGTGTAAAAACTCGGTTGATTATTATAGTGCATTAGAACAAAGTTTCCTATGGATTCAAGGGTAGGAAATCCAAGTTAACTCATTTACATGACATTATTTTTTCCATGAAGCAAAGTTAACACATCTATCAATTGGTACATTTTGGAGTGACTAAGAAGGATCCATGCTTACCTTTTCGTTTTCACGTGTTAAACTTGTTTAAATCTTGGTCAAACCTAGGATTTGACAGAGATTCAAATGGGCGGAAAATTAAAAAAAAAAAATGAAAAACCAAAGCACATACGTAGTTTTCTTATGTCATATAGTAAGCATTCAAGTTGATAAACAAGGTCTAGACATATTCAAAACATACAAATCATGTATGTACCCCTAACCCTAAACTATGTCTTATGAAGTCAAGCATGAAGAGAAGTGGTTTTGGGTTTCAAACATGGAAATTTCAAAAACCTCCCAAAACTTCATTTAGAGTGACTAAGAAGGATAAATGCTTCCCTTTTCATTTTCATGTTTTAAACTTGTTTAAATCTTGGTAAAACCTAGGATCTGACCAAGATTCAAATGGGCATCAAAAATAGAAAAAATCAGAAAAATGAAAAACCAAAGCACATAGTCTTCTTATGTCATATAGTAAGCATTAAAGTTGATAAACAAGGTCTAGACGTATTCAAACCAGACAAATCATGTATCTACCCCTAACCCTAAACTCTGTCTTATGAAGTCAAGCATGAAGAGAAGTTGTTTTGGGTTTCAAACATGGAAATTTCAAAAACCCTCTCAAAGAGCTTCATTTTGGAGTGACTAAGAAGGATCCATAGGAAACTATGTACTAATACAGTATAATGATCACCCGAGTTATTAGAGCAACAAGTTTGTCACTTACGTGTGGTTCCCATGCGTGAGGTCCCACACTTCAGTGAGCACAAGTCACGTAGTCTTCTTATGTCATATAGTAAGCATTCAATTAAGTTGATAAACAAGGTCTAGACATATCAAACCAGAAAAATCATGTATCTACCCCTTATATATCCCTAAATTAACCCTGACTTATGAAGTCAAGCATGAAGAGAAGAAGTGGTTTTTGGTTTCAAACATGGAAATTTCAAAAACCCTCCCAAGAGCTTCATTTTGGAGTGACTAGTTAAGACGCATACATGCTTACTTTTTCATATTCATGTTTTAAACTTGTTCAAATCTTGGTCAACAAACCTACGATTTGACGAAGATTCAAATGGGTATAAAAAAATTAAAAGCAAGGTCTGCCCATGTCATATATTAAGCATTCAATTAAATTGATAAACAAGGTCTAGACATATTCAAACTAGTAGGAAAATCATGTATCTACCCCCTAACCCTAAACTATGTCTTAGGAAGTCAAGCATGCATGAAGAAAAGTGGTTTTTGGTTTTCAAGCATGGAAATTTCAAAAACCCTCCCAAGAGCTACATATTGGAGTGACTAAGAAGGATAGATGCTTAATTTTTCATATTCATGTTTTAAACTTGATTAAATCATGGTCAAACCTAGAATTTGACCAAGATTCAAATGGGCATAAAAATTCAAAAAAAATGAAAAACCAATGCACATAGTCATCTTATGTCTCATCTAGTAAGCATTCAATTAAGTTGATAAACAATGTCTAGACATATTCAAACCAGAAAATTCATGTATCAAGCTAACCCTAACCCCAAACTCTGTCTTATGAAGTCAAGCATGAAGAGAAGTACGTGGTTATTTGGTTTCAAACATGGAAATTTCAAAAACCCTCTCAAGATCGAGCTTCATTTTGGAGTGACTACGAATGATACATGCTTAATTTTTCATATATATTCATGTTTTAAACTTGTTTAAATCATGGTCAAACCTAGGATTTGGCCAAGATTCAAATGGACAAAATTTTAAAAAAAATCAAGGCACATAGTCTTCTTAAGTCATATAGTAAGCATTCAATTAAGTTGATAAACAAGGTCTAGACATATTCAAACGAGAGAAATCATGTATCTACCCCCTAACACTAAACTCTGTCTCATGAAGTCAAGCGCATGCATGAAGATATGTGGTTTTTGGTTTCAAACATGGAAATTTCAAAAACCCTCCCAAGAGCTTCATTTCGAAGTGATTAATTAAGAAGCATACATGCATGCTTACTTTTTCATATTCATGTTTTAAACTTATTCAAATCTTGGTGAAACCTAGGATTTGACCAAGATTCAAATGGGTATAAAAATTAAAAAAAACAAAAAAGGTCTTCTTATATATGTTATATAGTAGGCATTCAATTAAGTTGATAAACAAGGTCTAGACATATTCAAACAAGAAAAATCAAGCATGTATCTACCCCTAACCCTAATATAAACTATGTTTCATGAAGTAAGCATGAAGATTTGTGGTTTTTGGTTTCGAACATGGAAATTCAAAAACCCTCCCAAGAGCTTCATTTTTGAAGTGACTAAGAAGCATACATGCTTACTTTTTCATATTCATGTTTTTAACTTATTCAAATCTTGGTGGAACCAAGGATTTGACCAAGATTCAAATGGGTATAAAAGTTCAAAAAAAAGGTCTTCTTATATGTTATATAGTAAGCATTCAATTAATTTGATAAACAAGGTCTACACATATTCAAACCAGGAAAATCATGTATCTACCCCCTAACCCTAAACTCTGTCTTATGAAGAAGTCAAGCATGCATGAAGAGAAGTGGTTTTTGGTTTCAAGCATGGAAATTTCAAAAACCCTCCCAAGAGCTACATATTGGAGTGACTAAGAAGGATAGATGCTTAATTTTTCATATTCATGTTTTAAACTTGTTTAAATCATGGTCAAACCTAGGATTTGACCAAGATTCAAATGGGCATAAAAATTCAAAAAAACAATAAAATGAAAAACCAATGCACATAGTCATCTTATGTCATCTAGTAAGCATTCAATTAAGTTGATAAACAAGGTCTAGACATATTCAAACCAGAAAATTCATGTATCAAGCTACCCCTATCCCCAAACTCTCTCTTATGAAGTCAAGCATGAAGAGAAGTACGCGGTTTTTTGGTTTCAAACATGGAAATTTCAAAAACCCTCTCAAGAGCTTCATTTTGGAGTGACTATGAAGGATACATGCTTAATTTTTCATATTCATGTTTTAAACTTGTTTAAATCATGGTCAAACCTAGGATTTGACCAAGATTCAAATGGGCAAAATTTTTAAAAAAATGAAAAATCAAGGCACATAGTCTTCTTATTTTTGGTTTCAAACATGGAAATTTCAAAAACCCTCCCAAAGAGCTTCATTTTGGAGTGACTAAGAAGGATCCATAGGAAACTATGTACTAATACAGTATAATGATCACCCGAGTTATTAGAGCAACAAGTATGTCACTTACGTGTGGTTCCCATGCGTGAGGTCCCACACTTCAGTGAGCACAAGTCACGTACGCTAGGTAAGCAAACTCCCAGCCATCTTCTTTGTCAAGAGAGAGGCATCAACACTCTCTCTCTCTCTCTCTCTCTCTCTCCAATTATCCACCTCCGTTGGCTGCCGGTTTTGGCAGGTCGTTTCTAGCTCAGCTCGTAGGCCATGGTGTGCAGGCTCTGTAGCCATGGCGATTTGGTCGCGCCAAGTGGTTCGTCCCCGGCTCCGACGAGGATCAATCCGGACGGTGCCTATTAAGGACCCGATCGCATTTCTTGCTTTCAGCATGGGGTCTACCATGTAAATCTTAGGGATTTAGACGTAATTTCCTGTTTATTTTGTGTCCTGCTGTAAACTGCGCTCTGATGCGTATTGGAAATCTGGGTCCTTCAGGATCGTTCGGTTGTCCCTCTAAAAAAACATCTCTCTCATTCTCGGCCTTTCTCGCTCGCTCGCACCCCCCTGCGCACTGACAACCCTGCACAACAGTCAACATCACCAGAAAAAGGATAGACACCATAAATAAGTGGGGCCCCGTGACTGCTCTCCCTTCGTCTCCTCCCGTGTGATCCCTCTTCCTCCGACTCCCGACCTTGCGGAAAAGAAAAATGAAATGAAAGAGTTTCACTGGACGGGCAAACACATGTGCTGCCTAGTAATAATAATAATAACGTAAAAAATCGACCTACGAATCTATTATTAAATAAGCTAAACTAGGGTTTTGCCCAGTACTACGGATCAATTTCTGAAAATCCAACTACGGGGTTCGATTTTGGCCTGCTAATATAAAATTATATAATCCGAACTAGTATTCCTCTAAAAAATCATTTTGGTATGCATCGTTTGGTACTTTTCATAGCTAGAGTGCTTAATCCCTCCGTTAGCAAACAGTCTTCGTATGTCATATAGTAAGCATTCAAGTTGAAAAACAAGCTCTAGACATATTCAAACCAGAAAAATCATGTATCTACCCCCTATATATCCCTAAACCCTGACTTATGAATTCAAGCATGAAGAGAAGTGGTTTTTGGTTTCAATCATGGAAATTTCAAAAACCCTCCCAAGAGCTTCATTTTGGAGTGACTAATTAAGAAGCATACATGCTTACCTTTTCATATTAATGTTTTAAACTTGTTCAAATCTTGGTCAACAAACCTAGGATTTGACGAAGAATCAAATGGGTATAAAAAAATTAAAACCAAGGTCTGCTCATGTCATATAGTGAGCATTCAATTAAATTAATAAACAAGGTCTAGACATATTCAAACTAGCAGGAAAATCATGTATCTACCCCCTAACCCCAAACTCTATCTTATGAAGTCAAGCATGCATGAAGAGAAGTGGTTTTTGGTTTTCAAGCATGGAAATTTCAAAAACTCTTATGTCATCTAGTAAGCATTCAATTAAGTTGATAAACAATGTCTAGACATACTCAAACCAGAAAGTTTATGAAGTCTAGCATGAAGAGAAGTACGTGGTTTTTTGGTTTCAAACATGGAAATTTCAAAAACCCTCTCAAGATCGAGCTTCATTTTGGAGTGACTACGAAGGATACATGCTTAATTTTTCATATTCATGTTTTAAATTGTTTAAATCATGGTCAAACCTAGGATTTGACCAAGATTCAAATGGGCATAAAAATTCAAAAAAACAATAAAATGAAAAACCAATGCACATAGTCATCTTATGTCATCTAGTAAGCATTCAATTAAGTTGATAAACAAGGTCTAGACATATTCAAACCAGAAAATTCATGTATCAAGCTACCCCTATCCCCAAACTCTCTCTCATGAAGTCAAGCACATGCATGAAGATATGTGGTTTTTGGTTTCAAACATGGAAATTTCAAAAACCCTCCCAAGAGCTTCATTTCGAAGTGATTAATTAAGAAGCATACATGCATGCTTACTTTTTCATATTCATGTTTTAAACTTATTCAAATCTTGGTGAAACCTAGGATTTGACCAAGATTCAAATGGGTATAAAATTAAAAAAAACAAAAAAGGTCTTCTTATGTTATATAGTAGGCATTCAATTAAGTTGATAAACAAGGTCTAGACATATTCAAATAAGAAAAATCATGCATGTATCTACCCTTAACCCTAAACTCTGTTTCATGAAGTCAAGCATGCATGCATGAAGATATGTGGTTTTTAGTTTCGAACATGGAAATTCAAAAACCCTCCCAATAGCTTCATTTTGAAGTGACTAAGAAGCATACATGCTTACTTTCTCATATTCATGTTTTTAACTTATTAATTCAAATCTTGGTGGAACCAAGGATTTGACCAAGATTCAAATGGGTATAAAAATTCAAAAAAAAACAAGGTCTTCTTATGTTATATAGTAAGCATTCAATTATTTTGATAAACAAGGTCTACACATATTCAAACCAGAAAATTAAGTATCTACCCCTAACCCTAAACTCTGTCTTATGAAGTCAAGCATGCATGAAGAGAAGTGGTTTTTGGTTTCAAGAATGGAAATTTCAAAAACCCTCCCAAGAGCTTCATTTTGGAGTGACTAAGAAGCATACGTACGTGCTTACTTTTTCATATTCATGTTTTAAACTTGTTCAAATCTTGGTCAAACCTATGATTTGACCAAGATTCAAATGGGTAAAAAAAATGAAAACCAAGGTCTTCTTATGTCATATAGTAAGCATTCAATTAAGTTGATAAATAAGGTCTAGACACATATTCAAACCAGAAATATCATGTATCAAGCTACCCCTAACCCCTAATTAACTCTGTCTTATGAAGTTGTTATCACCAGGATTTGACCAAGTCAGAGGTGGGCCGCGATCAAGATGGACTTGAAGATATACATATAGAAGAGATATGTGAATCGGCCTTATTTACCAAGTTTGGGCTAGCTAGCCCGTGTATCTTAGTTTAGAAATTAGAGTTTATCTCGTGCACGGTTTAGTGCACGCCCACATTAGAAAGTCCCCTGGACTATAAATATGTACCTAGGGTTTATGGAATAAACAACAACCAACGTTCAACACAAACCAATCTCGGCGCATCGCCAACTCCTTCGTCTCGAGGGTTCCTCCGGTAAGCACCATGCTGCCTAGATCGCATCTCGCGATCTAGGCAGCACGAGCCTGCCTAGTTGTTCATGCGTTGCTCGTACTGAAGCCTTTTTGATGGCGAGCAACGTAGTTATCATAGATGTGTTAGGGTTAGCATTGTTCCTAGTATCATATGCTGTCGTAGTGCAACCCTTGCGCATCTAGCCGTCCCTGTACCTCATCATGGGTGCAGGGGCGGCACCCCGCTTGATCGTTATTTAGTAGATCTGATCCGTTACGGTCGCTCCTTGATTCATCAAGGATTAGTTTAATATCTGCAATAGTTAGGCCTTACAAAGGGTTGGAGGATCCAGCGGCATGCAGGGTGTAGTTTGCTGCCCCTAGACAGGACGTTCCGAGGATCAACCTAGTGTTGGTTTTTAGGCCTTGTCTAGGGCTGGCTTACGTTTACCGTGCGTGAGCGCGAGGCCCAATCGTGAGTAGGATGATCCGATTATGCGGTGAAAACCCCAGATCGTCGTGGATCTCATACGCTTTATCTTGATCAAGCAGGACCACCATATATTCGGCCACCTTGGACGAATCATGGGTGGATCGGCTCCATGAGCCGATTCACAGGACAACCTGAGAGCCGATCGAGGCTCGTATTTAACGTGTACGTGTGTGCCCTGCAGGAAACTAAGCGAGGCATCATCCACACCTTCCTGACCAGGTATAGGTCAGGTGGCACGCCCTTGCAACCCGCATCGGCGCGCGACCAGGAGGCTTTGCGGGCCGTCGCTCTGAGGGACTGGGGCCAGCCGCAGCCCTAGTCGTTCCGGCTCTACGGTGTTGGCTCACCCCGCCGGTGGGTTTCTGACGTCAACACATTCTGGCACGCCCGGTGGGACACAACCATCTCGCCATCCACATCAGAGATGGCGAAAGACACCATACCATCTTCATCAGAAGTGGCAGAAGAAACTCCGGTCACGTACGGGGATCTCACTGGCGAGCTCAAGAAGAAGTACGACGAGATCAAGTCTGCCCTCGAAGCCGACCTAATCGGCTCTTTCCACAGGACCCGCTCCCATGGCATCAGATGGAAGGGGTTCACACCTGAAGGCGCACTCGATGGGGTGGACCTATCCACCCCGTCCGAAGAACGCACCAGGTCGCTGCGTCAGGAGATCAACTTCATGGTGGCTCATTCGCTGCACCGCCATTCTGAGAGAATACGTTGGAGCGCGTCGCGCTGCGCGTGATCCAGGAGATCATGAGCCATCAGTACTCTCCGTCAGGACCAGCCCTAGGGACTCATCAAGGGGAGTTGCTACTCCAGTCCCGTCCACCGCTGCCATTCGCGTTGGCAGCGCCCGAAGCGCCGAACTCATCGGCCTATGTCGTCTACAAGATTGGTGGTGACCCCAGTGACTACCAATTCCTACAGGACGCGCCCAAGGAGATCCCGCACGGGTACGCATGCGCATACGTGCCAGACTGCAGCACCTGGGCACCCTCGAACCAGGTCGCTATAGCAGGGACTTCTGGGGCAACAGGAGGAACGTCGGAGGCAGACACTGAGAAGCAAACGTGGCTAGCTAAATACGCCACCCCGACAAAACTCCCGAGCCCAGCTCCTGCAGTTGGCTCAGAACCAGAGAAACAGCATGGCTGGTTAAGTACGCCACTCCGACGAATCTTCAGGGTTCGGCACCTGCAGCCATCACCGCGGATCAAATTTGTACGATCCTGAAAGATCAGTTCGGCATGATGCCGAAAAGAAAGGCGATCGGCTATACCAAGCCGTACCCCAACGAGTACGAATTGATCCCGCTACCACCCAAATATCGGCTCCCGGACTTCACAAAGTTCAGCGGATCAGATGGCTCCAGCTCCATCGAGCATGTGAGCCGATATTTGGCACAGCTGGGCATGATCTCAGCGTCAGACGAGCTGCGCGTGAGGTACTTCTCACAGTCCCTCACAGGATCGGCTTTCGGATGGTACACGTCGCTGCCACCGAACTCAATCCAGACCTGGAAGCAGCTGGAAGAACGGTTCCATGAGCAATATCACTCAGAGGCTTCCGAGGCTGGCATTGCCGATCTAGCCCAAGTACGACAGAAGCGCGGAGAAACGGTGTCAGAATACATTCAGCGCTTCAGGACCGTTAGGAACCGATGCTATTCGGTTCACGTAAGCGAAAAAGAAGCAGTCGAATTGGCGGTGGTGGGTCTATCATCATCGATCAAGGAAGTGGCCTCCCAGGCGGACTATCCTTCGTTAGCACACATGGTGCAGAAGTTGTCAGCGTATGAACAACGCCACCCGGATGTCTACCAAGATAAATTCAAGCGCGTGGTTACCATGGTTGACGCAGGCGAAGATGAAGGTCCTACGGGAGAACGAGAGGTCGCAGTGGCTGAGTGGACTCGAGCTGCAGGCCCAGTAACCTGCAAATGGGTAAAGCCACCAGGGCCTCCAAGAGGGTTCGACTTCGACGTGACGAAAACCGAGCAGATTTTCGACCTCTTACTCGCGGAGAAGCACATAAAGATACCCGAAGGCCACAAGTTTCCTACGGTGCAAGAGCTGAACGGAAAGCCATACTGCAAGTGGCATAACACGTTCACCCACACCACCAACGACTGCAGGGTGTGGCGTCAGCAGATCCAAGTGGCGATAGAAAATGGGCGACTAATTTTCAACCAGTATGCCATGAAGGTCGACACACACCCCTTCCCCGCCGTCAACATGGTGGAGTTCGCCCACCTCGGAGGGTGCCAGCCTGATTTCTCAGCCAACATCAGCATGGTAGAGCTTGGACACCGCTCTGAGAAGGACGGGGATGAGGACAGCTGCTCTCAGAGCAAGGACACTGAGGGGGCCGCTCCATGCGATCGGCTCCGTCAAGATGGCAAGCGCTACGTCACAGAGGGGGAAGTGAAGAACATAAGATACCAACGACCCCTCTCTGATCACCTCCTCAACAAGTATGTTAGTCGATATGACCAACGCCGGCGATACGACAACAATGATGAAAGAGGTCGTCTGACCATAAACGACGGAAGACATCGCCGGCATAATCATGATGAGGAGCGGCAGGAGCGCCACGGCAGGGAGCAGGACGATACGGACAGGCATTGGCACTGCCCCTTCTTCAGACACTGCTGGGATTCAGGAATGAGCCGATTACCAACAATCGGCAACTGCCCAGAATGCAACCGGAAAAAGAAGGAGACAGCCAACGTGTCTGTGTTCGAGCGCTTAGGGCCTCTCCCACCGCAAAACAGACGTGCTGAGACCCCTCTGTTGGAAGATCTCGAGGATTCAGAAGACGAAGGGGAATACGAAGAAGACAGGTGCCACCGTCCAAGGTGGTGCCCTGACGGTCTCAGCCATTCACAAAAGCGCAGGGTTCAGCGATTGCGCGGTCTAGAGGAAGCCGAAAGGATGTACTTGCATACGCTGAGGAAGGCGCGACCTGATCTGGCTGCGAAAGTCCAGAGGACCCTGGATGAGGAGGGACTGCCGCAAAGAAAAGAGTGGCGCCCCAAGCAAAAGAGAGCCGATGATGAAACATCGGCTGGCACAAACATGGTGTTCATTCGTCCGGCGGAGTGTAGTGCTCCACGATTACACAATGCACCCGACATGGACAACAGCAAGCGCACCAACGTGCTAAGGTCAGAGATTGGGCTGGTTTTATCCACCGACATGGACGAGTAGCAAGACTACGTCGATAAGCAACATGGCGAGGCCGATCCTTGCGATCGGCCCTCCGAAACTGATGAAGGGATATTACAAAACCTTCACCGAGCAAGCAACGTGGAGGCCGATTCCAGCAATCGGCCAAAATTATCCTCACCATCCATTCTGCCTGGGATCAACGTTTGACCCAACAGGGACTACCTGAAGAGCCGATACCATCAATTCTCTTGACAGAATCGGCTCGGGGGGCACCTAGATGGATAAAACACGAGGATATGAGATAATACTGAGTATGGGGGCCGATACACAAATCGGCCTAAAATTTTTAAACATTTTACAGCCGATGCAAGGGCATCGACTTTAGAATTGAGAAGCAGCCGATGCATGGCCATCGACTCAAGAGATACAATTGTTAACCAGAAGGTCAGCCCTAGAGAGAGTAGTTTAACAGCTCAGATCTTCTCTTCAAGAACAATGCTAAGGGCAGCTTGGGTGTCCAGATCAGGTTAAGGGTGGGTCGCATCAGATCCACCAAAGGAAGGGAGCCGATCTGACTTGCAAGGGCGAAGAGGCGCAATGAAGAAACTCGGGGGGCAGCCCACCTTGAAGGTTCTCTGCAAGCCGATTTACGTGCAAATCGGCTGGCTCTGCATGATCAAGCCCAGGCTAATTCGGCCAAGACTCGGGGGGCAGCAGGCTGGTGGATGGCTTGCTCCTTTTCACGAGCCGATTGAGTTATCATCGGTTGATCCTTCATTGTAACTTTCTTCATAAGTGATGGGTATTGAAGAAGGGAAGGGCGCGTTTCAAAGGACCGATGCGGTGCTATCGGCTCATTACGCATTGGCAAAGGGGACGAATCGGCGTAGAAGAGGGAATCGGCTCAATGAGCTCTCAGAAGAAATCGGCAAAATCAAATTGGGGAAAAGTTCTTCATTAATAAGCGAGATTTCTTACATAAAGAGCTGATTGCTCTCAAAAGGAAATACTAGGGGATGCATTGCCCCATCTACTACTACTGGCCCTATTCTAGGGTCCTATCTACGGGCCGTCACTGCCCTCGTCGTCGCCGTCGTCGCTGCCGTCGGCGCTGCTCCCGGCGGGCTCGTCGTCGCTCCAATGGCCGCCGACCGGGCCCTCGTTGTCTTCATCTTCTTCGTCAGCGTCGTCCTCGTCGCTGTCGACGTCGCTAAGGTTCCCGGCCAAGGGCAGAACCGCTTGGCCGGCGGCTCGTCGGAGGAGCTCTCATCGTCGTCTTCCTCCTCCTCTCCCTGCTCCCCTTCCTCCCCGGAAGAGGTGAAGTCACAGGAGAAGTTGTCGTCGTCGCTCTCCTCCTCCGGTTCCCCAACGGCGAGGAAGCGGAGGTCACTCTCCCCGTCGGTCAAGGATTTGTCATCCTCGGACCAGACGAAGGAGTCATGGTCCTCTTTGTCCCACTTCGTTGGGGCGAGGATATCGTACGCCGCCTGCGTGCCCCACGAGGGCGTCTCCTCTCGGATAGGAGAGGACACGTAGGAAAGACCCGATGAGGAGGAAGAAGAGGAGGACGAAGACATGGTGGCAGAGGAGGGTTTTTTGGAGGCTAGTGCGAAGGGGATGAGGAAGATGACTGTTTGCTGCGGTTAAATAAAAGGGAGCATAGTAAAAATTCAATGCCACAGCAGTTCCCGAGGAGGTGGTGCCAGAACCGTCTAATCGCGCAGAGAAGTTGAGAAGGCAAGTTATCATGATGAAGAACTCTGCGACGGTTCTGCTCTGCCACGACATGACCCGACGAAAGGAGAGCATAATGATTTTGGAAATGTCATTTCCAAAACCAGGGGGGCATGTGTTATCACCAGAATTTGACCAAGCCAGAGGTGGGCCGCGATCAAGATGGACTTGAAGATATACATATAGAAGAGATATGTGAATCGGCCTTATTTACCAAGTTTGGGCTAGCTAGCCCGTGTATCTTAGTTTAGAAATTAGAGTTTATCTCGTGCACGGTTTAGTGCACGCCCACATTAGAAAGTCCCCTGGACTATAAATATGTACCTAGGGTTTATGGAATAAACAACAACCAACGTTCAACACAAACCAATCTCGGCGCATCGCCAACTCCTTCGTCTCGAGGGTTCCTCCGGTAAGCACCATGCTGCCTAGATCGCATCTCGCGATCTAGGCAGCACGAGCCTGCCTAGTTGTTCATGCGTTGCTCGTACTGAAGCCTTTTTGATGGCGAGCAACGTAGTTATCATAGATGTGTTAGGGTTAGCATTGTTCCTAGTATCATATGCTGTCGTAGTGCAACCCTTGCGCATCTAGCCGTCCCTGTACCTCATCATGGGTGCAGGGGCGGCACCCCGCTTGATCGTTATTTAGTAGATCTGATCCGTTACGGTCGCTCCTTGATTCATCAAGGATTAGTTTAATATCTGCAATAGTTAGGCCTTACAAAGGGTTGGAGGATCCAGCGGCATGCAGGGTGTAGTTTGCTGCCCCTAGACAGGACGTTCCGAGGATCAACCTAGTGTTGGTTTTTAGGCCTTGTCTAGGGCTGGCTTACGTTTACCGTGCGTGAGCGCGAGGCCCAATCGTGAGTAGGATGATCCGATTATGCGGTGAAAACCCCAGATCGTCGTGGATCTCATACGCTTTATCTTGATCAAGCAGGACCACCATATATTCGGCCACCTTGGACGAATCATGGGTGGATCGGCTCCATGAGCCGATTCACAGGACAACCTGAGAGCCGATCGAGGCTCGTATTTAACGTGTACGTGTGTGCCCTGCAGGAAACTAAGCGAGGCATCATCCACACCTTCCTGACCAGGTATAGGTCAGGTGGCACGCCCTTGCAACCCGCATCGGCGCGCGACCAGGAGGCTTTGCGGGCCGTCGCTCTGAGGGACTGGGGCCAGCCGCAGCCCTAGTCGTTCCCGGCTCTACGGTGTTGGCCACCTCCCATTAACTCTGTCTTATGAAGTCAAGCATGAAGATAGGTATGTGGTTTTTTGGTTTCAAACATGGAAATTTCAAAAACCCTCTCAAGATCGAGCTTCATTTTGGAGTGACTACGAAGGATACATGCTTACTTTTTCATATTCATGTTTTAAACTTGTTTAAATCATGGTCAAACCTAGGATTTGACAAAGATTCAAATGGGCATAATTTAAAAAAACAAAAAATGAAAAACCAAGGCACATAGTCTTCTTATGTTATATTGTAAGCATTCAATTAAGTTGATAAACAAGGTCTCTAGACATATCCAAACCAGAGAAATCATGTACCTACCCCCTAACCTAAACTCTGTCTCATGAAGTCAAGCATGATGATATGTGGTTTTTTGGTTTCAAACATGGAAATTTCAAAAACCTTCCCAAGAGCTTCATTTTGAAGTGATTAATTATGAAGCATACGTACATGCATGCTTACTTTTTCATATTCATGTTTTAAACTTATTCAAATCTTGGTGAAACCAAGGATTTGACCAAGATTCAAATCCGTATAAAAATTAAAAAACAAAATAAAAAAACAAGGTCTTCTTATGTTATATAGTAAGCATTCAATTAAGTTGATAAATAAGGTCTAGACATATATTCAAACCAGAAAAATCATGTATCTACCCCTAACCCTAAACTTTGTCTTATGAAGTCAAGCATGAAGAGAAGTGGTTTTTGGTTTCAAGCATGGAAATTTCAAAAACCCTCCCAAGAGCTTCATTTTGGAGTGACTAAGAAGCATACGTACGTGCTTACTTTTTCATATTCATGTTTTAAACTTGTTCAAATCTTGGTCAAACCTATGATTTGACCAAGATTCAAATGGGTATAAAAAATGAAAACCAAGGTCTTCTTATGTCATATAGTAAGCATTCAATTAAGTTGATAAATAAGGTCTAGACATATTCAAACCAGAAATATCATGTATCAAGCTACCCCTAACCCCTAATTAACTCTGTCTTATGAAGTCAAGCATGAAGATAGGTATGTGGTTTTTTGGTTTCAAACATGGAAATTTCAAAAACCCTCTCAAGATCGAGCTTCATTTTGGAGTGACTACGAAGGATACATGCTTACTTTTTCATATTCATGTTTTAAACTTGTTTAAATCATGGTCAAACCTAGGATTTGACAAAGATTCAAATGGGCATAATTAAAAAAAATGAAAAACCAAGGCACATAGTCTTCTTATGTTATATTGTAAGCATTCAATTAAGTTGATAAACAAGGTCTCTAGACATATATTCAAACCAGAGAAATCATGTACCTACCCCCTAACCTAAACTCTGTCTCATGAAGTCAAGCATGATGATATGTGGTTTTTTGGTTTCAAACATGGAAATTTCAAAAACCCTCCCAAGAGCTTCATTTTGAAGTGATTAATTATGAAGCATACATGCATGCTTACTTTTTCATATTCATGTTTTAAACTTATTCAAATCTTGGTGAAACCAAGGATTTGACCAAGATTCAAATCCGTATAAAAATTAAAAAAAAAAAAAACAAGGTCTTCTTATGTTATATAGTAAGCATTCAATTAAGTTGATAAATAAGGTCTAGACATATATTCAAACCAGAAAAATCATGTATCTACCCCTAACCCTAAACTTTGTCTTATGAAGTCAAGCATGAAGAGAAGTGGTTTTTGGTTTCAAGCATGGAAATTTCAAAAACCTCCCCAAACTTCATTTTAGAGTGACTAAGAAGGATACAAGCTTCCTTTTCATTTTCATGTTTTAAACTTGTTTAAATTATCTTGGTCAAATCTAGGATTTGACAAGATTCAAATGGGCAAACATATGATAAGTGATGCAAATATCATATTACAAGGTTTCAGAAAATTGAGCGGGGGCAGCTGCCCCCCTTGGCTATAGTCTGGATCCGCCCATGCTATAGTTTGAGGCCATTTGGATGACGTCGAAAAAAATCTTTGATTAGAAATGGGGTTGTTCGAACCCCGTAGTTGGATTTTTTTGAACCTTGATCTGTAGTACTGGGCAAAACCCTAGTTTAACCTAGTATATTTAATTATAGATTCGTAGGTCGAATTTTCTGTAGTACCTTTTTATTATTACTATGCAGCACATATGTGTTTGCCCGTCGAGTGAAACTCGGAGGAAGAGGGATCACTCGGAAGGAGAGAAGAAAGGAGGGAGAGCATTATGGTGTCTCCCCTTTTTCGGGTGATGATGTTGACTTTTGTGCAGGGTTTGTCAGTGAGCAGGAGGTGCGAGCGAGCGAGCGAGCGAGCGAGTCGAGCGAGGCCGAGAATGAGAGAGATTTGTTTTTTTTTGTGAGAGGGACGACCGAAGGAACCAGAAGGACCCACAGACTTCCAATACGCATCCTGATGCGTCTTCTCTTGACAAAGAAAATGGCTGGGAGTTTGCGTACCTATTGCACGTGACTTGTGCTCACTGAAGTGTGGGACCTCACGCATGGGCACCACACGTAAGTGACAGACCTGTTGGTGTAAAAACTCGGTTGATTATTATAGTGCATTAGAACAAAGTTTCCTATGGATTCAAGGGTAGGAAATCCAAGTTAACTCATTTACATGACATTATTTTTTCCATGAAGCAAAGTTAACACATCTATCAATTGGTACATTTTGGAGTGACTAAGAAGGATCCATGCTTACCTTTTCGTTTTCACGTGTTAAACTTGTTTAAATCTTGGTCAAACCTAGGATTTGACAGAGATTCAAATGGGCGGAAAATAAAAAAAAACAGAAAAATGAAAAACCAAAGCACATACGTAGTTTTCTTATGTCATATAGTAAGCATTCAAGTTGATAAACAAGGTCTAGACATATTCAAAACATACAAATCATGTATGTACCCCTAACCCTAAACTATGTCTTATGAAGTCAAGCATGAAGAGAAGTGGTTTTGGGTTTCAAACATGGAAATTTCAAAAACCTCCCAAAACTTCATTTAGAGTGACTAAGAAGGATAAATGCCCCTTTTCATTTTCATGTTTTAAACTTGTTTAAATCTTGGTAAAACCTAGGATCTGACCAAGATTCAAATGGGCATCAAAAATAGAAAAAATCAGAAAATGAAAAACCAAAGCACATAGTCTTCTTATGTCATATAGTAAGCATTAAAGTTGATAAACAAGGTCTAGACGTATTCAAACCAGACAAATCATGTATCTACCCCTAACCCTAAACTCTGTCTTATGAAGTCAAGCATGAAGAGAAGTTGTTTTGGGTTTCAAACATGGAAATTTCAAAAACCCTCTCAAAGAGCTTCATTTTGGAGTGACTAAGAAGGATCCATAGGAAACTATGTACTAATACAGTATAATGATCACCCGAGTTATTAGAGCAACAAGTTTGTCACTTACGTGTGGTTCCCATGCGTGAGGTCCCACACTTCAGTGAGCACAAGTCACGTAGTCTTCTTATGTCATATAGTAAGCATTCAATTAAGTTGATAAACAAGGTCTAGACATATCAAACCAGAAAAATCATGTATCTACCCCTTATATATCCCTAAATTAACCCTGACTTATGAAGTCAAGCATGAAGAGAAGAAGTGGTTTTTGGTTTCAAACATGGAAATTTCAAAAACCCTCCCCAAGAGCTTCATTTTGGAGTGACTAGTTAAGACGCATACATGCTTACTTTTTCATATTCATGTTTTAAACTTGTTCAAATCTTGGTCAACAAACCTACGATTTGACGAAGATTCAAATGGGTATAAAAAAATTAAAAGCAAGGTCTGCCCATGTCATATATTAAGCATTCAATTAAATTGATAAACAAGGTCTAGACATATTCAAACTAGTAGGAAAATCATGTATCTACCCCCTAACCCTAAACTATGTCTTAGGAAGTCAAGCATGCATGAAGAAAAGTGGTTTTTGGTTTTCAAGCATGGAAATTTCAAAAACCCTCCCAAGAGCTACATATTGGAGTGACTAAGAAGGATAGATGCTTAATTTTTCATATTCATGTTTTAAACTTGATTAAATCATGGTCAAACCTAGAATTTGACCAAGATTCAAATGGGCATAAAAATTCAAAAAAAATGAAAAACCAATGCACATAGTCATCTTATGTCTCATCTAGTAAGCATTCAATTAAGTTGATAAACAATGTCTAGACATATTCAAACCAGAAAATTCATGTATCAAGCTAACCCTAACCCCAAACTCTGTCTTATGAAGTCAAGCATGAAGAGAAGTACGTGGTTATTTGGTTTCAAACATGGAAATTTCAAAAACCCTCTCAAGAGAGCTTCATTTTGGAGTGACTACGAATGATACATGCTTAATTTTTCATATATATTCATGTTTTAAACTTGTTTAAATCATGGTCAAACCTAGGATTTGGCCAAGATTCAAATGGACAAAATTTTAAAAAAAATCAAGGCACATAGTCTTCTTAAGTCATATAGTAAGCATTCAATTAAGTTGATAAACAAGGTCTAGACATATTCAAACGAGAGAAATCATGTATCTACCCCCTAACACTAAACTCTGTCTCATGAAGTCAAGCGCATGCATGAAGATATGTGGTTTTTGGTTTCAAACATGGAAATTTCAAAAACCCTCCCAAGAGCTTCATTTCGAAGTGATTAATTAAGAAGCATACATGCATGCTTACTTTTTCATATTCATGTTTTAAACTTATTCAAATCTTGGTGAAACCTAGGATTTGACCAAGATTCAAATGGGTATAAAAATTAAAAAAAAAACAAAAAAGGTCTTCTTATATATGTTATATAGTAGGCATTCAATTAAGTTGATAAACAAGGTCTAGACATATTCAAACAAGAAAAATCAAGCATGTATCTACCCCTAACCCTAATATAAACTATGTTTCATGAAGTAAGCATGAAGATTTGTGGTTTTTGGTTTCGAACATGGAAATTCAAAAACCCTCCCAAGAGCTTCATTTTTGAAGTGACTAAGAAGCATACATGCTTACTTTTTCATATTCATGTTTTTAACTTATTCAAATCTTGGTGGAACCAAGGATTTGACCAAGATTCAAATGGGTATAAAAGTTCAAAAAAAAGGTCTTCTTATATGTTATATAGTAAGCATTCAATTAATTTGATAAACAAGGTCTACACATATTCAAACCAGGAAAATCATGTATCTACCCCCTAACCCTAAACTCTGTCTTATGAAGAAGTCAAGCATGCATGAAGAGAAGTGGTTTTTGGTTTCAAGCATGGAAATTTCAAAAACCCTCCCAAGAGCTACATATTGGAGTGACTAAGAAGGATAGATGCTTAATTTTTCATATTCATGTTTTAAACTTGTTTAAATCATGGTCAAACCTAGGATTTGACCAAGATTCAAATGGGCATAAAAATTCAAAAAAACAATAAAATGAAAAACCAATGCACATAGTCATCTTATGTCATCTAGTAAGCATTCAATTAAGTTGATAAACAAGGTCTAGACATATTCAAACCAGAAAATTCATGTATCA
The DNA here is from genome assembly GCA_030979885.1 of Lolium multiflorum. NCBI lineage: Eukaryota > Viridiplantae > Streptophyta > Magnoliopsida > Poales > Poaceae > Lolium > Lolium multiflorum. The sequence continues at coordinate 48,430,035 of CM061752.1, read as the reverse complement.
AGCTACCCCTATCCCCAAACTCTCTCTTATGAAGTCAAGCATGAAGAGAAGTACGCGGTTTTTTTGGTTTCAAACATGGAAATTTCAAAAACCCTCTCAAGAGCTTCATTTTGGAGTGACTATGAAGGATACATGCTTAATTTTTCATATTCATGTTTTAAACTTGTTTAAATCATGGTCAAACCTAGGATTTGACCAAGATTCAAATGGGCAAAATTTTAAAAAATGAAAAATCAAGGCACATAGTCTTCTTATTTTTGGTTTCAAACATGGAAATTTCAAAAACCCTCCCAAAGAGCTTCATTTTGGAGTGACTAAGAAGGATCCATAGGAAACTATGTACTAATACAGTATAATGATCACCCGAGTTATTAGAGCAACAAGTCTGTCACTTACGTGTGGTTCCCATGCGTGAGGTCCCACACTTCAGTGAGCACAAGTCACGTACGCTAGGTAAGCAAACTCCCAGCCATCTTCTTTGTCAAGAGAGAGGCATCAACACTCTCTCTCTCTCTCTCTCTCTCTCTCAATTATCCACCTCCGTTGGCTGCCGGTTTTGGCAGGTCGTTTCTAGCTCAGCTCGTAGGCCATGGTGTGCAGGCTCTGTAGCCATGGCGATTTGGTCGCGCCAAGTGGTTCGTCCCCGGCTCCGACGAGGATCAATCCGGACGGTGCCTATTAAGGACCCGATCGCATTTCTTGCTTTCAGCATGGGGTCTACCATGTAAATCTTAGGGATTTAGACGTAATTTCCTGTTTATTTTGTGTCCTGCTGTAAACTGCGCTCTGATGCGTATTGGAAATCTGGGTCCTTCAGGATCGTTCGGTTGTCCCTCTAAAAAAACATCTCTCTCATTCTCGGCCTTTCTCGCTCGCTCGCACCCCCCTGCGCACTGACAACCCTGCACAACAGTCAACATCACCAGAAAAAGGATAGACACCATAAATAAGTGGGGCCCCGTGACTGCTCTCCCTTCGTCTCCTCCCGTGTGATCCCTCTTCCTCCGACTCCCGACCTTGCGGAAAAGAAAAATGAAATGAAAGAGTTTCACTGGACGGGCAAACACATGTGCTGCCTAGTAATAATAATAATAACGTAAAAAAATCGACCTACGAATCTATTATTAAATAAGCTAAACTAGGGTTTTGCCCAGTACTACGGATCAATTTCTGAAAATCCAACTACGGGGTTCGATTTTGGCCTGCTAATATAAAATTATATAATCCGAACTAGTATTCCTCTAAAAAATCATTTTGGTATGCATCGTTTGGTACTTTTCATAGCTAGAGTGCTTAATCCCTCCGTTAGCAAACAGTCTTCGTATGTCATATAGTAAGCATTCAAGTTGAAAAACAAGCTCTAGACATATTCAAACCAGAAAAATCATGTATCTACCCCCTATATATCCCTAAACCCTGACTTATGAATTCAAGCATGAAGAGAAGTGGTTTTTGGTTTCAATCATGGAAATTTCAAAAACCCTCGCAAGATCGAGCTTCATTTTGGAGTGACTACGAAGGATACATGCTTAATTTTTCATATTCATGTTTTAAATTGTTTAAATCATGGTCAAACCTAGGATTTGACCAAGATTCAAATGGGCATAAAAATTCAAAAAAAACAATAAAATGAAAAACCAATGCACATAGTCATCTTATATATGTCATCTAGTAAGCATTCAATTAAGTTGATAAACAAGGTCTAGACATATTCAAACCAGAAAAATCATGTATCAAGCTACCCCTATCCCCAAACTCTGTCTTATGAAGTTAAGCATGAAGAGAAGTACGTGGTTTTTTTTGTTTCAAACATGGAAATTTCAAAAACCCTCTCAAGAGCTTCATTTCGAAGCGATTAATTAAGAAGCATACATGCATGCTTACCTTTTCATATTCATGTTTTAAACTTATTCAAATCTTGGTGAAACCTAGGATTTGACCAAGATTCAAATGGGTATAAAAATTAAAAAAAAGGTCTTCTTATGTTATATAGTAGGCATTCAATTAAGTTGATAAACAAGGTCTAGACATATTCAAACAAGAAAAATCATGCATGTATCTACCCTTAACCCTAAACTCTGTTTCATGAAGTCAAGCATGCATGCATGAAGATATGTGGTTTTTAGTTTCGAACATGGAAATTCAAAAACCCTCCCAATAGCTTCATTTTGAAGTGACTAAGAAGCATACATGCTTACTTTCTCATATTCATGTTTTTAACTTATTCAAATCTTGGTGGAACCAAGGATTTGACCAAGATTCAAATGGGTATAAAAATTCAAAAAAAACAAGGTCTTCTTATGTTATATAGTAAGCATTCAATTATTTTGATAAACAAGGTCTACACATATTCAAACCAGAAAATTAGGTATCTACCCCTAACCCTAAACTCTGTCTTATGAAGTCAAGCATGCATGAAGAGAAGTGGTTTTTGGTTTCAAGCATGGAAATTTCAAAAACCCTCCCAAGAGCTTCATTTTGGAGTGACTAAGAAGCATACGTACGTGCTTACTTTTTCATATTCATGTTTTAAACTTGTTCAAATCTTGGTCAAACCTATGATTTGACCAAGATTCAAATGGGTATAAAAAATGAAAACCAAGGTCTTCTTATGTCATATAGTAAGCATTCAATTAAGTTGATAAATAAGGTCTAGACATATTCAAACCAGAAATATCATGTATCAAGCTACCCCTAACCCCTAATTAACTCTGTCTTATGAAGTCAAGCATGAAGATAGGTATGTGGTTTTTTGGTTTCAAACATGGAAATTTCAAAAACCCTCTCAAGATCGAGCTTCATTTTGGAGTGACTACGAAGGATACATGCTTACTTTTTCATATTCATGTTTTAAACTTGTTTAAATCATGGTCAAACCTAGGATTTGACAAAGATTCAAATGGGCATAATTTAAAAAAAACAAAAAATGAAAAACCAAGGCACATAGTCTTCTTATGTTATATTGTAAGCATTCAATTAAGTTGATAAACAAGGTCTCTAGACATATTCAAACCAGAGAAATCATGTACCTACCCCCTAACCTAAACTCTGTCTCATGAAGTCAAGCATGATGATATGTGGTTTTTTGGTTTCAAACATGGAAATTTCAAAAACCCTCCCAAGAGCTTCATTTTGAAGTGATTAATTATGAAGCATACATGCATGCTTACTTTTTCATATTCATGTTTTAAACTTATTCAAATCTTGGTGAAACCAAGGATTTGACCAAGATTCAAATCCGTATAAAAATTAAAAAACAAAATAAAAAAACAAGGTCTTCTTATGTTATATAGTAAGCATTCAATTAAGTTGATAAATAAGGTCTAGACATATATTCAAACCAGAAAAATCATGTATCTACCCCTAACCCTAAACTTTGTCTTATGAAGTCAAGCATGAAGAGAAGTGGTTTTTGGTTTCAAGCATGGAAATTTCAAAAACCTCCCCAAACTTCATTTTAGAGTGACTAAGAAGGATACAAGCTTCCCTTTTCATTTTCATGTTTTAAACTTGTTTAAATTATCTTGGTCAAATCTAGGATTTGACAAGATTCAAATGGGCAAACATATGATAAGTGATGCAAATATCATATTACAAGGTTTCAGAAAATTGAGCGGGGGCAGCTGCCCCCTTGGCTATAGTCTGGATCCGCCCATGCTATAGTTTGAGGCCATTTGGATGACGTCGAAAAAAATCTTTGATTAGAAATGGGGTTGTTCGAACCCCGTAGTTGGATTTTTTTGAACCTTGATCTGTAGTACTGGGCAAAACCCTAGTTTAACCTAGTATATTTAATTATAGATTCGTAGGTCGAATTTTCTGTAGTACCTTTTTATTATTACTATGCAGCACATATGTGTTTGCCCGTCGAGTGAAACTCGGAGGAAGAGGGATCACTCGGAAGGAGAGAAGAAAGGAGGGAGAGCATTATGGTGTCTCCCCTTTTTCGGGTGATGATGTTGACTTTTGTGCAGGGTTTGTCAGTGAGCAGGAGGTGCGAGCGAGCGAGCGAGCGAGTCGAGCGAGGCCGAGAATGAGAGAGATTTGTTTTTTTTGTGAGAGGGACGACCGAAGGAACCAGAAGGACCCACAGACTTCCAATACGCATCCTGATGCGTCTTCTCTTGACAAAGAAAATGGCTGGGAGTTTGCGTACCTATTGCACGTGACTTGTGCTCACTGAAGTGTGGGACCTCACGCATGGGCACCACACGTAAGTGACAGACCTGTTGGTGTAAAAACTCGGTTGATTATTATAGTGCATTAGAACAAAGTTTCCTATGGATTCAAGGGTAGGAAATCCAAGTTAACTCATTTACATGACATTATTTTTTCCATGAAGCAAAGTTAACACATCTATCAATTGGTACATTTTGGAGTGACTAAGAAGGATCCATGCTTACCTTTTCGTTTTCACGTGTTAAACTTGTTTAAATCTTGGTCAAACCTAGGATTTGACAGAGATTCAAATGGGCGGAAAATTGAAAAAAAAACAGAAAAATGAAAAACCAAAGCACATACGTAGTTTTCTTATGTCATATAGTAAGCATTCAAGTTGATAAACAAGGTCTAGACATATTCAAAACATACAAATCATGTATGTACCCCTAACCCTAAACTATGTCTTATGAAGTCAAGCATGAAGAGAAGTGGTTTTGGGTTTCAAACATGGAAATTTCAAAAACCTCCCAAAAACTTCATTTAGAGTGACTAAGAAGGATAAATGCTTCCCTTTTCATTTTCATGTTTTAAACTTGTTTAAATCTTGGTAAAACCTAGGATCTGACCAAGATTCAAATGGGCATCAAAAATAGAAAAAATCAGAAAAATGAAAAACCAAAGCACATAGTCTTCTTATGTCATATAGTAAGCATTAAAGTTGATAAACAAGGTCTAGACGTATTCAAACCAGACAAATCATGTATCTACCCCTAACCCTAAACTCTGTCTTATGAAGTCAAGTATGAAGAGAAGTTGTTTTGGGTTTCAAACATGGAAATTTCAAAAACCCTCTCAAAGAGCTTCATTTTGGAGTGACTAAGAAGGATCCATAGGAAACTATGTACTAATACAGTATAATGATCACCCGAGTTATTAGAGCAACAAGTCTGTCACTTACGTACGTGTGGTTCCCATGCGTGAGGTCCCACACTTCAGTGAGCACAAGTCACGTAGTCTTCTTATGTCATATAGTAAGCATTCAATTAAGTTGATAAACAAGGTCTAGACATATCAAACCAGAAAAATCATGTATCTACCCCCTATATATCCCTAAATTAACCCTGACTTATGAAGTCAAGCATGAAGAGAAGAAGTGGTTTTTGGTTTCAAACATGGAAATTTCAAAAACCCTCCCAAGAGCTTCATTTTGGAGTGACTAGTTAAGACGCATACATGCTTACTTTTTCATATTCATGTTTTAAACTTGTTCAAATCTTGGTCAACAAACCTACGATTTGACGAAGATTCAAATGGGTATAAAAAATTAAAACCAAGGTCTGCTCATGTCATATAGTAAGCATTCAATTAAATTGATAAACAAGGTCTAGACATATTCAAACTAGTAGGAAAATCATGTATCTACCCCCTAACCCTAAACTATGTCTTATGAAGTCAAGCATGCATGAAGAAAAGTGGTTTTTGGTTTTCAAGCATGGAAATTTCAAAAACCCTCCCAAGAGCTACATATTGGAGTGACTAAGAAGGATAGATGCTTAATTTTTCATATTCATGTTTTAAACTTGATTAAATCATGGTCAAACCTAGAATTTGACCAAGATTCAAATGGGCATAAAAATTCAAAAAAAATGAAAAACCAATGCACATAGTCATCTTATGTCATCTAGTAAGCATTCAATTAAGTTGATAAACAATGTCTAGACATATTCAAACCAGAAAATTCATGTATCAAGCTAACCCTAACCCCAAACTCTGTCTTATGAAGTCAAGCATGAAGAGAAGTACGTGGTTATTTGGTTTCAAACATGGAAATTTCAAAAACCCTCTCAAGAGCTTCATTTTGGAGTGACTACGAATGATACATGCTTAATTTTTCATATATATTCATGTTTTAAACTTGTTTAAATCATGGTCAAACCTAGGATTTGGCCAATATTCAAATGGACAAAATTTTAAAAAAAATCAAGGCACATAGTCTTCTTATGTCATATAGTAAGCATTCAATTAAGTTGATAAACAAGGTCTAGACATATTCAAACGAGAGAAATCATGTATCTACCCCCTAACACTAAACTCTGTCTCATGAAGTCAAGCACATGCATGAAGATATGTGGTTTTTGGTTTCAAACATGGAAATTTCAAAAACCCTCCCAAGAGCTTCATTTTGAAGTGATTAATTAAGAAGCATACATGCATGCTTACTTTTTCATATTCATGTTTTAAACTTATTCAAATCTTGGTGAAACCTAGGATTTGACCAAGATTCAAATGGGTATAAAAATTAAAAAAAACAAAAAAGGTCTTCTTATATATGTTATATAGTAGGCATTCAATTAAGTTGATAAACAAGGTCTAGACATATTCAAACAAGAAAAATCAAGCATGTATCTACCCCTAACCCTAATATAAACTATGTTTCATGAAGTAAGCATGAAGATTTGTGGTTTTTGGTTTCGAACATGGAAATTCAAAAACCCTCCCAAGAGCTTCATTTTTGAAGTGACTAAGAAGCATACATGCTTACTTTTTCATATTCATGTTTTTAACTTATTCAAATCTTGGTGGAACCAAGGATTTGACCAAGATTCAAATGGGTATAAAAGTTCAAAAAAAAGGTCTTCTTATATGTTATATAGTAAGCATTCAATTAATTTGATAAACAAGGTCTACACATATTCAAACCAGGAAAATCATGTATCTACCCCTAACCCTAAACTCTGTCTTATGAAGTCAAGCATGCATGAAGAGAAGTGGTTTTTGGTTTCAAGCATGGAAATTTCAAAAACCCTCCCAAGAGCTACATATTGGAGTGACTAAGAAGGATAGATGCTTAATTTTTCATATTCATGTTTTAAACTTGTTTAAATCATGGTCAAACCTAGGATTTGACCAAGATTCAAATGGGCATAAAAATTCAAAAAAAACAATAAAATGAAAAACCAATGCACATAGTCATCTTATGTCATCTAGTAAGCATTCAATTAAGTTGATAAACAAGGTCTAGACATATTCAAACCAGAAAATTCATGTATCAAGCTACCCCTATCCCCAAACTCTCTCTTATGAAGTCAAGCATGAAGAGAAGTACGCGGTTTTTTGGTTTCAAACATGGAAATTTCAAAAACCCTCTCAAGAGCTTCATTTTGGAGTGACTATGAAGGATACATGCTTAATTTTTCATATTCATGTTTTAAACTTGTTTAAATCATGGTCAAACCTAGGATTTGACCAAGATTCAAATGGGCAAAATTTTAAAAAATGAAAAATCAAGGCACATAGTCTTCTTATTTTTGGTTTCAAACATGGAAATTTCAAAAACCCTCCCAAAGAGCTTCATTTTGGAGTGACTAAGAAGGATCCATAGGAAACTATGTACTAATACAGTATAATGATCACCCGAGTTATTAGAGCAACAAGTCTGTCACTTACGTGTGGTTCCCATGCGTGAGGTCCCACACTTCAGTGAGCACAAGTCACGTACGCTAGGTAAGCAAACTCCCAGCCATCTTCTTTGTCAAGAGAGAGGCATCAACACACTCTCTCTCTCTCTCTCTCCAATTATCCACCTCCGTTGGCTGCCGGTTTTGGCAGGTCGTTTCTAGCTCAGCTCGTAGGCCATGGTGTGCAGGCTCTGTAGCCATGGCGATTTGGTCGCGCCAAGTGGTTCGTCCCCGGCTCCGACGAGGATCAATCCGGACGGTGCCTATTAAGGACCCGATCGCATTTCTTGCTTTCAGCATGGGGTCTACCATGTAAATCTTAGGGATTTAGACGTAATTTCCTGTTTATTTTGTGTCCTGCTGTAAACTGCGCTCTGATGCGTATTGGAAATCTGGGTCCTTCAGGATCGTTCGGTTGTCCCTCTAAAAAAACATCTCTCTCATTCTCGGCCTTTCTCGCTCGCTCGCACCCCCCTGCGCACTGACAACCCTGCACAACAGTCAACATCACCAGAAAAAGGATAGACACCATAAATAAGTGGGGCCCCGTGACTGCTCTCCCTTCGTCTCCTCCCGTGTGATCCCTCTTCCTCCGACTCCCGACCTTGCGGAAAAGAAAAATGAAATGAAAGAGTTTCACTGGACGGGCAAACACATGTGCTGCCTAGTAATAATAATAATAACGTAAAAAAATCGACCTACGAATCTATTATTAAATAAGCTAAACTAGGGTTTTGCCCAGTACTACGGATCAATTTCTGAAAATCCAACTACGGGGTTCGATTTTGGCCTGCTAATATAAAATTATATAATCCGAACTAGTATTCCTCTAAAAAATCATTTTGGTATGCATCGTTTGGTACTTTTCATAGCTAGAGTGCTTAATCCCTCCGTTAGCAAACAGTCTTCGTATGTCATATAGTAAGCATTCAAGTTGAAAAACAAGCTCTAGACATATTCAAACCAGAAAAATCATGTATCTACCCCCTATATATCCCTAAACCCTGACTTATGAATTCAAGCATGAAGAGAAGTGGTTTTTGGTTTCAATCATGGAAATTTCAAAAACCCTCGCAAGATCGAGCTTCATTTTGGAGTGACTACGAAGGATACATGCTTAATTTTTCATATTCATGTTTTAAATTGTTTAAATCATGGTCAAACCTAGGATTTGACCAAGATTCAAATGGGCATAAAAATTCAAAAAAAACAATAAAATGAAAAACCAATGCACATAGTCATCTTATATATGTCATCTAGTAAGCATTCAATTAAGTTGATAAACAAGGTCTAGACATATTCAAACCAGAAAAATCATGTATCAAGCTACCCCTATCCCCAAACTCTGTCTTATGAAGTTAAGCATGAAGAGAAGTACGTGGTTTTTTTGTTTCAAACATGGAAATTTCAAAAACCCTCTCAAGAGCTTCATTTCGAAGCGATTAATTAAGAAGCATACATGCATGCTTACCTTTTCATATTCATGTTTTAAACTTATTCAAATCTTGGTGAAACCTAGGATTTGACCAAGATTCAAATGGGTATAAAAATTAAAAAAAAGGTCTTCTTATGTTATATAGTAGGCATTCAATTAAGTTGATAAACAAGGTCTAGACATATTCAAACAAGAAAAATCATGCATGTATCTACCCTTAACCCTAAACTCTGTTTCATGAAGTCAAGCATGCATGCATGAAGATATGTGGTTTTTAGTTTCGAACATGGAAATTCAAAAACCCTCCCAATAGCTTCATTTTGAAGTGACTAAGAAGCATACATGCTTTCATATTCATGTTTTTAACTTATTCAAATCTTGGTGGAACCAAGGATTTGACCAAGATTCAAATGGGTATAAAAATTCAAAAAAAAACAAGGTCTTCTTATGTTATATAGTAAGCATTCAATTATTTTGATAAACAAGGTCTACACATATTCAAACCAGAAAATTAGGTATCTACCCCTAACCCTAAACTCTGTCTTATGAAGTCAAGCATGCATGAAGAGAAGTGGTTTTTGGTTTCAAGCATGGAAATTTCAAAAACCCTCCCAAGAGCTTCATTTTGGAGTGACTAAGAAGCATACGTACGTGCTTACTTTTTCATATTCATGTTTTAAACTTGTTCAAATCTTGGTCAAACCTATGATTTGACCAAGATTCAAATGGGTATAAAAATGAAAACCAAGGTCTTCTTATGTCATATAGTAAGCATTCAATTAAGTTGATAAATAAGGTCTAGACATATTCAAACCAGAAATATCATGTATCAAGCTACCCCTAACCCCTAATTAACTCTGTCTTATGAAGTCAAGCATGAAGATAGGTATGTGGTTTTTTGGTTTCAAACATGGAAATTTCAAAAACCCTCTCAAGATCGAGCTTCATTTTGGAGTGACTACGAAGGATACATGCTTACTTTTTCATATTCATGTTTTAAACTTGTTTAAATCATGGTCAAACCTAGGATTTGACAAAGATTCAAATGGGCATAATTTAAAAAAAACAAAAAATGAAAAACCAAGGCACATAGTCTTCTTATGTTATATTGTAAGCATTCAATTAAGTTGATAAACAAGGTCTCTAGACATATTCAAACCAGAGAAATCATGTACCTACCCCCTAACCTAAACTCTGTCTCATGAAGTCAAGCATGATGATATGTGGTTTTTGGTTTCAAACATGGAAATTTCAAAAACCCTCCCAAGAGCTTCATTTTGAAGTGACTAAGAAGGATAGATGCTTAATTTTCGACCTACGAATCTATAATTAAATATACTAGGTTAAACTAGGGTTTTGCCCAGTACACAGAAGCCTGGTTTAACTCCAAAATGAAGCTCTTAATTAGGAGGGTTTTTGAAATTTCCATGTTTGAAACCAAAAACCACTTATCTTCACCATGCATGCTTGACTTTATAAGACAGAGTTTAGGGTTAGGGGTAGATACATGATTTTCAGGTTTAATATGTCTATACTTTGTTTATCAACTTAATTGATTGCGCGCATACTATATGACATAAGAAGATCTTGGTATTCATTTTTTTTGAATTTTTATGCCCATTTGAATCTTGGTCAAATCCTAGGTTTGACCAAGATTTGAACAAGTTTAAAACATGAATATGAAAAGGTAAGCATGTATGCTTCTTAGTCACTCCAAAATGAAGCTCTTGGAAGGGTATTTGAAATTTCCATGTTTGAAACCAAAAACCACATCTCTTCATGCTTGACTTCATAAGACAGAGTTTAGGGTTAGGGGTAGATACATGATTTGTATGGTTTGAATATGTCTAGACCTTGTGTTTATCAACTTTAATGCTTACTATATGACATAAGAAGATTATGTGCTTTGGTTTTTCATTTTTCTATTTTTTAATGCCCATTTGAATCTTGGTCAAATCATAGGTTTGACCAAGATTTGAACAAGTTTAAATCATGAATATGCAAAATTAAGCATCTATATATCCTTCTTAGTCACTCCAAAATGTAGCTCTTGGGATGGGTTTTGAAATTTCCATGTTTGAAACCTAAAACCACTTCTCTTCATGCATGCTTGACTTCATAAAGATAGAGTTTAGGGTTAGGGGTAGATATATACATGATTTTCTGGTTTGAATATGTCTAGACCTTGTTTATCAACTTGAATGCTTACTATATGACATGCAAAGACTTGCTTTGGTTTTTGATTTTGTTTTTGAATTTTTATGCCCATTTAAATCTTGGTCAAATCCTAGGTTTGACCACGACTTAAACAAGTTTAAAACATGAATATGTAAAAGTAAGCATGTATCCTTCTTAGTCACTCCAAAATGAAGCTCTTAATTAGGAGGGTTTTTGAAATTTCCATGTTTGAAACCAAAAACCACTTATCTTCACCATGCATGCTTGACTTTATAAGACAGAGTTTAGGGTTAGGGGTAGATACATGCATGATTTTTCAGGTTTAATATGTCTAGACCTTGTTTATCAACTTAAGTGAATGCGCACATACTATATGACATAAGAAGACCTTGGTATTCATTTTATTTGAATTTTTATGCCCATTTGAATCTTTGTCAAATCCTAGGTTTGACCAAGATTTGAACAAGTTTAAAACATGAATATATATGAAAAGGTAAGCATGTATGCTTCTTAGTCACTCCAAAATGAAGCTCTTGGAAGGGGTTTTTGAAATTTCCATGTTTGAAACCAAAAACCACATCTCTTCATGCTTGACTTCATAAGACAGAGTTTAGGGTAAGGGGTAGCCACATACATGTTTTTTTTGGTTTGAATATGTCTAGACCTTGTTTATCAACTTAATTGTATGCTTATTATATGACATAAGAAGACTATGTGCATTGGGTTTTCATTTTTTTATCCCCATTTGTTGAATCTTGGTCAAATCCTAGGTTTGACCAAGATTTAAACAAGTTTAAAACATGAATAATATGAAAAGTAACCTGCATCGATCCTTCTTAGTCACTCCAAAATGAAGCTCGTGGGATGTTTTTGAAATTTCCATGATTTTTCTGGTTTGAATATGTCTAGACCTTGTTTATCAACTTGAATGCTTACTATATGACATACACAGACTATGTGCTTTGTTTTTTTGAATTCTTATGCCCATTTGAATCTTGGTCAAATCCTAGGTTTGACCATGACTTAAACAAGTTTAAGACATGAATATGACAAAGTAATCATGTATCCTTCTTAGTCACCCCAAAATGAAGCTCTTGGGAGGGTTTTTAAAATTTCCATGTTTGAAACCAAAAACCACTTCTCTTCACCATGCATGCTTGACTTCATAAGACAGAGTTTAGGGTTAGGGGGTAGATACATGATTTTTCAGGTTTAAAACGTCTAGACCTTGTTTATCAACTTAATTGAATGCTTACTATATGACATAAGAAGACCTTGGTTTTTCATTTTTTTCTTCATTTTTTTGAATTTTTATGCCCATTTGAATCTTGGTCAAATCCTAGGTTTGACCAAGATTTGAACAAGTTTAAAACATGAATATAAAAAAGTAAGCATGTATGCTTCTTAGTCACTCCAAAATGAAGCTCTTGGGAGGGTTTTCGAAATTTCCATGTTTGAAACCAAAAACCACATCTCTTCATGCTTGACTTCATAAGACAGAGTTTAGGGTTAGGGGGTAGATACATGATTTTTCTGGTTTGAATATGTCTAGACCTTGTTTATCAACTTAATTGAATGCTTACTATATGACATAAGAAGACTATGTGCCTTGGTTTTTCATTTATTTTGATTTATTTTGAATTTTATGCCTATTTTTATGCCCATTTAAACAAGTTTAAATCATGAATATGAAAAATTAGTCACTCCAAAATGTAGCTCTTGAGAGGGTTTTTGAAATTTCCATGTTTGAAACCAAAAACCACTTCTCTTCATGCATGCTTGACTTCATAAAGACAGAGTTTAGGGTTTGGGGTAGACAGCACGCGCCGACGCGTGGACGAAATTTATTCTCTGTCCCCCTGACATGCACTTGCCAGTGTCTTCAACAGTCTGACACGAGCAGTGAAGCTTTTATGGAGCCCAGCGGAGAGGGGCTCCATTTCTCGAGCGGTAGCGAGGTGACATGCGGCCTAAATCCAAATTTAAACATTGCGAAAAAAATCTGAAACAAATCATGCACGTTCACAGCTCATATTAAGATAACCCCTAAAAATTTCAGATCAAAATTCGAAACATACATCGAGAAACAAAAAAGAGAAACTCAGATGGGAATAGTCTACAGAGAAACTCAGATTTGAATTCGGGAACTATTCATGACAGATTTCTCTTTTTTGTTTCTCGATGTATGTTAGTGGCAGTTAATATGGACCGGAGGAAAGTACTAATAATATGAGGCATATTTTTGAGCTGGCCCTGTTTAGTAGAGTTTACATTTGAGAGTTACATCTTTCTACCACCATTATTTTTGATTTAGCTTGTCTTTTTTTGCCCACCATTTTATCGAGCAGGGTTAATGCAAGATCCATAGCAAACTAGCTTGTCATGACATTTTTTTGGCGGAGTGCATCTTCTCATGGCGAGCTAGCGACTTTGCCTACTAGAGTTTTTTTTGTTGAACTACATTTTTTGGATTTTCCCATTTTATTTGTGCACAAGCTATGAGCCGCCCGCAATTCAGCACCATATATTGGCGGGATTTTCTAGTTCAGCACCATAAATTAGCAGGATGCTATCTTCCTACCTCGCTTTCATTTCCCCTATATCCAGCCCCACCCACGGACAAGCAAGGGCCTCTCTCCCTACCTCGCACCTAGTCCGTCTCGCTCCCTCTCAGTCCTCCATCCGTAGCCGACATCCACCGCACCGGAGCCAGCTCAGCGACGCCGTCAACCACACTCCGTCCGCTTCGTCGGATCTGCTTCCCCGACTCACTGGTTCATCTTACCGGCCGGCGAGATCGGTACACAAAGCGCCACCATGATCCACCGAACCAAACCGAACGGCCAACGCGCCACCTCCCCAGTCGACCAAGGTTGAACACTTTGTCCGGCAGCTTTTGTTATGTACTCCGTATTTGATTTCCGAGACTAGTTTATTGCTTGCTTCCACTGCTTGTTATTAGCATCTTTTTTTTTGTAATGCCTGCTAGATATTCCCCTCGAGAATGCCTACGAAGAATCTCGGAGGCAAAATATCTTGCAGAATATGATAATTGCAGCCAAGCTCGGCATACTGTGGAATGGGACAAAATCACCGCACCCCAAGTCGTTGCCGAGATTTTTCACACGTGTGATGTGCCGCCAAAAGGACGATTCCGTGGGGCAGCTGCTGAAGAAGGTATTTAGCCGCACTGCTCAAATTTCATATGTCTTGTTTGCTGATTGATTTGATGAACTTTGATTTGCAGCAGCTAGCCACTGCTCATGTTCCTAACAAAGACAGTGAGCGCGCCAGTGATGCAGACATTGGTAGAAAGGAGGCGGGATTTGGTCCTATTGTTCTAGCAAGCAATCATTTGAGTGGCCGCCTAGGATCAGCACATCTGGATCCTCCTGAGCTCAACATTAAGGAGGTAATTTTATAATAGTGTTTTAAACATGACATAATCTAATGTACTGAAAGAGATCAAACTGTCAACAGGAGTGGAGTGGTATAGATGGTAGAGATATAGATATAGATTTCAGATTTCCTAATTTTTTCTTGAAAATAGGGTCGCCCCGGCCTCTGCATCCAAATGATGCACCCACCCTTTTATTGCAATGTTTTAGACTCCATTTAAGGTTTAGAAACTCATGGGTTGCTGAAAGTGGTGACATGAATCAACCAACATATTTCCTTTTAATCTGCTGATTGATTTTATGCATGGCAAATCGCAGAAGCAAGTGACTGCTCATGTCCCTGCCAAGCAGCATTGTAGCACAGATGTCCAGAGTTCCAGTGATGCAAACGTTTGTAGGAACAAAACAGAAGGATGTGGCACTGGGGAAGCTAAGATTAGGCGTCTTCAAAAGGACTTGGATGTGGCCACTTGGCGGAACAAAGAAATGAACCGAGGATGGAATTCTACAATTCAAGATGGCCTACATGCTGTTGCTGATCTGCAGAAGCTAGTGGCTGGCAACTTGGTTACCGCTTTGGCTGATGCAGATGTCCATGAGATCAACTGGACGATCTTGGAACAGGTGAAAGCACGAGCAGAAACTCTGCACTCATCTTTGCAGGTAGATGATTTTCAAAGGGTGATGCAAGAGCCGCTATATGAATAGATTGTTGTTTTCAGTTGATGATGTCCCTGGTTCTTTTGTTTACTTATGTGCTGGTAGTACTTAGGGGAACTAGCTTGTACAAGTATTTTTTTCCGATAAAGTTGTACAAGTAAATGGCACATGCTTCGCATGTTTGACCAATTAAGTTAAAAAGCTTCACAAAATCCTGCTATCATGTAGGCGGGCTTGCATTGGCTTTCAACCCAAGTGACTATTGACTGCAATCTGTAATATGTACCCCTCTGTTGCACTTAATGGTATCCAAGCCCTTGGGCCCCCCTCCTTTGTTAAAAAAAGATCGAATTCTTATTGCGTCGAAGTTGTTTCACTAAAAAAAAGAGCCCTCACGTGCAAGGCACGTGTATATATACTAGTACTAGTAGAGATGGTACACCTAGACATTAGAGATTTGTTTGTTTTAAAGATATTTTTAATTGTGTACAAGATGGAAAATATAACTTTAGGCTATCCACAATGTTGCTATTGCCAAATCTGATACGATGGTGAATTTGGCTTTGGTGTGAAATATAGCAATAGCTCCACAATGTAGTGGTTCCAAATATTTATAACGTGGGTCCCGCCATCAAGCTAAAACAACTCATAAAGCCAATATGGAACTACTCTCACAATGTAGGGAACTAGTTCCAAATGCCAAAAGTGAAATTTGGCATCGGAGCACCTATTTGCTCCGGTTCCCTGTTTTTCTGGTTTTGGAACTACCTCTACAATGTATGGAACTAGTTCCAAAAGCCAAAAATCAAATATGGAACCACTTTTGGCTACACGTTGTGGATGCTCTTAGCAAATTCCTAGTATTTTTCATGGTCGATGTAAAAAAAGTATTTTTCATGGTTGATGTAAAAAAACAAGTTTTTTTCATGGTCGATGTAAAAAAAGAGAGAAAACATGTCTCATAAAAAGCCTTATGGTTAGCACAATTTTTTTACGGAGTAACTCTTTTTTACATAGCCCAAATTACTATTCGATTTTTCCATTGAAATATTTTATGTGTATAAAGCAAGCGAAGAAGTACACATGCATTTTTCGTTTTATTCTTTTTTGACATTTCAAAATGTATAGAAGATGAATTTCGAAATAAAGAGATCATATGCACCCAAGAACCAACAAGCATATCCCCTTGAACCCGAACATACTCAGGGCCCTTTTGTTGTGCCTTTTTTTTTTTTGCCTTTTTGGCTTTTGGATTTTGGAAGCCAAAAACAAATATTATATTCTTTTGGCTTCCAAAATCCAAAAGCCAAAAAGCCACAGCAAAAGGGCCCTCAGCTTCAGACTTGGGATTTCGTAGGCTAGGGTTCCACAGTTTTCCAGCAACCAGTAATAATTTCAACTCTGCCCCAAAATTCCCGCCGAAATCCCCCCCGCTTCCAAAATTCAAAGCGATGTGAAATAAGTACAGTGTCGATCTTATCCCCCCGGACCGCTCAATTCAGACCTATCACCGGCGGCGCCGAACCCCGCATCTCTCTCTCACGCTTCCACCCTGCATGACCCACCGGATCATCTCACACGCCGGCGCCGGCCCACTGTCCCACTCCCACACCAGCACTACTGCCTTCTCATCGGCCACCGTAGTGACCGACGACGTTCCGCCGTCTCCCTTGCTTTTTAGCAAGCCGGAGTAGCTTCCACCTCCCCCACCCCCACCGACGACCACTGTACCATACGAGCTCCTCCGTAGCCGACTTCCACCGCCGCCTTGTCAGCGACAGTCACCATCGCCGGGTTCTCGTATCTTAATCCCCGACTCCTTCCGTCCACCGGACTGGAGAGATGGGCGCTTCCATGGTCGACGGCAGGAAACCAAAGCGTACACGCGCCCACTTCCAAGAAGGTTGATATGGCCGCATTCGTTATGCATGTGATTTCGAAAAGTATTTTTTTGCTTACTTGCACCGCCATCTCATTAGCATTTTTTTTGTAATGCATGCTAGATATTATTGCAATACAGAAGAATGAATTAAAAGAGAAACGGATACGGAATATATGTAGAAGATATGCAAGCCGTGTGGGCACAAGCATTTGTAACGCTATTGCCTCTAGTGCAAACCTGAACAAAATCGGAGAAGAACCCTTTCCCCTCCCCAAAGATAAAGAACAATGTTATGATTCACAATTTGATCCTGCTGAGCCCATTGGAGAGCTGACTCAGGAAGATGCCTTGCCTGACCATTCTCCTCAACCCCACCAGGTGATTTCTGTGTTTTTACTTTGAGATATCTGTTGCAAGTTGCAACTTCCATGTGTTGTATACTTGTATCCTGAATCCCACCAAACATGTTCACATGCCACCTCTAGGTCTCCTTAATGCATCATATATATGTATCAGCATGCACGTCATCCTTTACTGTTCTTCATTCTATTCCATTTGCATATCATCATATATGGGACTTATGTAGACTGAAATATCGTTTATGTGTGCTAGGAATCTGCAGCTTCAAGTAAGAATTTCGCAGGAACCACCAATGAGAGGAAGACCAATCAACAGGCACCTGAATCGGTGATAGAACAGCTGCAACCAAAAAAGAAACCTGCTTCTGCTACTAGACAGTCTCAGCGATTCATGGCACCAGTTGAAGAAAATAACGAAAATTCTAAGAGTACTGAAATAAAAAAACGTGGTGAACACCCCAAGCGGTTGAATCAGCCACCTGTTACCAATCCAGTCAACCAGCGACAATCGGCAGCAGAACCAGTTTCCACAGCAACTTCTCAGCCACAATTGGCAGCAGAACCAGTTTCCACAGCAACTCCTCCGTAGCCGACTTCCACCGCCGCCTTGTCAGCGACAGTCACCATCGCCGGGTTCTCGTATCTTAATCCCCGACTCCTTCCGTCCACCGGACTGGAGAGATGGGCGCTTCCATGGTCGACGGCAGGAAACCAAAGCGTACACGCGCCCACTTCCAAGAAGGTTGATATGGCCGCATTCGTTATGCATGTGATTTCGAAAAGTATTTTTTTGCTTACTTGCACCGCCATCTCATTAGCATTTTTTTTGTAATGCATGCTAGATATTATTGCAATACAGAAGAATGAATTAAAAGAGAAACGGATACGGAATATATGTAGAAGATATGCAAGCCGTGTGGGCACAAGCATTTGTAACGCTATTGCCTCTAGTGCAAACCTGAACAAAATCGGAGAAGAACCCTTTCCCCTCCCCAAAGATAAAGAACAATGTTATGATTCACAATTTGATCCTGCTGAGCCCATTGGAGAGCTGACTCAGGAAGATGCCTTGCCTGACCATTCTCCTCAACCCCACCAGGTGATTTCTGTGTTTTTACTTTGAGATATCTGTTGCAAGTTGCAACTTCCATGTGTTGTATACTTGTATCCTGAATCCCACCAAACATGTTCACATGCCACCTCTAGGTCTCCTTAATGCATCATATATATGTATCAGCATGCACGTCATCCTTTACTGTTCTTCATTCTATTCCATTTGCATATCATCATATATGGGACTTATGTAGACTGAAATATCGTTTATGTGTGCTAGGAATCTGCAGCTTCAAGTAAGAATTTCGCAGGAACCACCAATGAGAGGAAGACCAATCAACAGGCACCTGAATCGGTGATAGAACAGCTGCAACCAAAAAAGAAACCTGCTTCTGCTACTAGACAGTCTCAGCGATTCATGGCACCAGTTGAAGAAAATAACGAAAATTCTAAGAGTACTGAAATAAAAAAACGTGGTGAACACCCCAAGCGGTTGAATCAGCCACCTGTTACCAATCCAGTCAACCAGCGACAATCGGCAGCAGAACCAGTTTCCACAGCAACTTCTCAGCCACAATTGGCAGCAGAACCAGTTTCCACAGCAACTTCTCAACAACAATTGGCAGCAGAACAAGTTTCCACGGCAACTTCTCAGCCACAATTGGGATCAGCAGTAGCTGTGGTAGGAAATACTGCCCAAGGACACACTGTACCAGTCCCAGCTGACACAACCACAACTGGCCAAACACTGCTAGCACAACATCAACAAACTGTTGATGATCTCCCACTGACCCATATTAGTCCTGCCATAGACAACTCCCCTGAGGATGAGCCCCACACCGAAGAAGGTACATTTTCCAATGCTTATAGTTTCATTCTCCGTTATAAAGTTATACTTTATAGAGATATATATATATATATACCTACCTTGATAGCTTGATGTAATGCTTAACTTTGTAGTTGCACCACGATCAAGAAAAACGAGGGGCCCAACAGTAGGGAAAATGTTCGTAGCTAAGCTTGCTAGGATGGAATCAAGATTTCGCCTTTCATCTATCGTAGGTGGCAGAAGGCCACTGGACCCAGAAGAATCTTGTAAATTAGCATCGGATGTAGGAATTTTCGTCAGGAATGAAATTCCTATCTTCCCAACATGGAAAGAGCACGTAGACACCTCTGCGCATTTTGAAAAATTAGTGCACAGGTTACACGTAAGTCATCTTTCTCTTGGTAATGTTACTCATACTAGTATACCACATTGGCACGTCCCGTTCCTTCTAGCTTGTTGTTGGATCTATGTATATCACACCAACGGTTTATATTGTTGTGAACAGTTAAGGTTCGAGTTCGATGAGGACCAAGAGGAAGTAAAGCATGTTCTCAACAGTCTATTCTCAGACTGTCTGCGCCAGTATCGCAGCAGGCTAAAGAAGAAATACTTCACTGGAAAGATTACTGGGAGTGTTCCAACTATATCTCCTTTTAAGCAAATGACTGACAAACAGTGGGGAGATCTTGTGAAGCACTGGTCTGATCCAAAGAATATGGTATGATTTGTAAGACTGAGACCAGATCACATCTTGGATTCTTATTTATAGCAGTGTCTCACTAGTCTCCTTTTTGCAGAATTTGGCTAAACAGAATCAGGAAAACCGCGGTAAACTACTTTTACCTAGCCGTACGGGATCTCGTAACCTTATAGTGCACATTCGGCAAAAAGTAAGGACATGTTGTTTTATACTGCTATTTAGAAATATTTTAGTAAAAGATCATGCAGAGTATATACACCAGTGTGCAGCTTATATTATGATCCTCCATTTCAACCACGTTATTCGATTTATAAATGGTAGTACTAAAATGCAGATGTTACATAATGCAAGTAAAAGGGAACCAAACAAAGAGATGACTCTGCCAGAGATTTTTGAAGCATGCCAGAAGAACAAACTTGAAGTGATTGGAGAAGTCGCACAGAGTGTTCTTGTAAGTCTTCTCAAAGATTGAAATTTTGTGACGACTCACATCCCAACTTGTAGGAGTAGTAAAGTACATGTCAATATGATATTATATATGTTTATTAAAATTCATGTGATGTGAATCAGACATGCCAAACTGTAGGAATAAAAGTAGGTCATACACATGATAAATCTACTATCAGCAAGTTTCTCTGTAGTAACTATCATGTTTACACATGTGTACGAACTGAATTTTTTGCAGGAAGATATGAAATTAGAGATGGCAAAAACCGGTAAAAACGGTCTGGAAAAAACCGATGAAGAATGTGTGAAGGCATTTTCTATGGCAATAAAAAAGAAAGGCATTGCCAAAAACACTTTCTTACGAAATGCTGGACTGCTGAAGTGCAAGTCCATGTCCAAGTCAAAGTATTTGCATGCTCAAGTTCTAAAGGAGCAACTCCAAGTAGAACGAGCTGCATCAGCTGCGCTAAGACTAGAAGTCGACAATTTTAGAACGATAGCAGCACAGAAGGAGGCCCTACTGGAGCAGGTTAGGAATGCTAGTAAGTAGTAAGAAGAGTATCTGCTAGATAATTGGAGATGAACGGGGACAGTGACAGGTCATTACCTTTGTCTTGTAAAATGGTTCCTTAGTCTGAGCATATTTCGTAGGTGCATTTATCTGCAATTGCTATGATCTTGGTGGTCGTTTCCTTGTTGTGATGTGGATTTTTTTGAACCGGAACCCTGCTGATTGTTAATATTATAAGTGGATTGCCTAGCCCTTTCCATCAGTTCTGACTTGTGGTTCCGTTGGCTCGTGGATGAAGCTTGACGTGGTATCAGAGCCCATAGTCTCAAGTTCGAGTCATCGCTTTCACAAACCTTCTCTTCTCTTCTCCCGGTCTAGCCTTTTCTGTCAGTTTGGACTTTTTGTTGCGATGTATAAAGTGGATTGCCTAGCCCTTTCCATCAGTTCGGACTTTTGGTCGCGTTGGCTAGTGCATTAAAGCTTGACACTGATGATTTTCTGTGATCCATTGATTTCCATCTTTCTACATACTGGTCTAGAAGCTTGTCAACTGGTCTGGTTCATTCATCGCTGTATTGAGTGCAATGAACGGAACAGTGGCTTCTCCTTTGTGTTGTGCTGCAACACAACAGCTGTTCCTGCTTCTGTACAGGCGAGTTGTGAACAGAGATACTTATGTATGCTACCAAATTTCGACTCCATATAATCAATAGCTTAACAACCCTCTAATTCAAAATCTCAACATTATTTCACACACTGAAATATTTTGTACGCGTTTTGAATTGGAGAACATGGGAACCGACTTTGGTTTCTGATTATGACTTGATGTGACCCTAGGCCCTGGATTCCTGAGCAGAAGGTATGTGTAAAAACAAAGAGATTACGAAGTGCTAATTCCCTTTTTTTGTAAGTCCTGGTGGCATTGACACTCCTTTCTTACTTGCTATATTTTTTTGGTGTTTATATATAATAGAGAATTACCAGCTTATTGTCGAACCCGTTAGATTTTGGGCAATAATTGTTACGTGGCTGCTTCTTAATTAAAGTTTATCATGTCATGTAGATGGATTTGTGAAAGATGCAGCGGGTCGTTCTTCAGATCGTCTACATGGGATTCCCATCTACATGTATGTTCACGGTTTCATGGAGTACTTCAGCTCATAGCAGCCACATACGATCCTGCAAGATTTGCATTTTTTTTGACCTTGCAAGATTTGCATTCAATGTATCGCCAAGACGCGTCCGTGAGAACTCTAGAAACATCTTCGTCTGACTCGTTTTGGCGCGCGCAGTTCCCGAGCGAATCCAATGAATTTTGACCGTTCTCTTAAAAAAAAGGAACTTTGACCGTTGGATCAAGCGTTGGAGAACTGTTGTGCCAACGGCCAATAATTATGATCGTCGTAACCGATTTTCAACGTGATGATGAATTGATGTGACATTTGGCCGTACTAGTACGGTCTCATATTTTTGTATTACTTGGACTGTAGCCAAATTCGAAATCTCATTCCAGCGGCAAAACTTCCCGCCCGAAAAATACAAATATTTCACACGCTTCTAACTTCCCATTCTACCCTCGTAAAGATGACAACAATGTCCATGTATAAGTCGGTTGGTGGGGGGTCTACCCGTCATTTTTTTCGATCACCACCTCCCTAGCTCCGAAACTCCCCGAAAAAAAATTCATTTCCCTCACTCTCTCCTCTGAGACCACCCACCGGAACTTCCCAAGTCCCTCTCTCTCCCACCTCCACGACCACCGCACCGGAACATCCCCGCCGGACTTCCCTGGCCTACCCGAGGCCTCGCGATCCTCGTCATCCGGCTGCCTGCCGGAGCCGCTTCATCGACGCCGTCATCAACCGGACCGGATCATCCCCGCCGAACCTCGAAACCATATGCTCATCCAGCAGTCTACCGCAGTCGCTTCAGCTGCGGCATCGTCCACCCCACCGGAGCCGCTTCGCCGGATCCGTCGTCCACCGCATCGGATCTTGCTCACCGACACCGCTGTGCATGAACCGGATCTGCTTCACCGGCGCCGTGTATGATCTAAACTCTTCTACTGTCGCTTTTCTATTGCTTGCCTGCAAGTTCTTGTTTAATCTTGGGGGAACCTGTTTGTGCTAACGACGCGCCGTTACGTTTTTGCAGACGAGATGAGTAACCATGAAGTGTAATGGCCGTCTCTCCAACCCCAAGTAGCACATGTAGCGTACTTCATCACCGGATCTATCAACCCCAGGAAGATCTGCTGTGACTCCCACAGAGTGCTTCTCCTAATGTAAGTCCCTTGTTTTAGCGCCATGTTCTGGGTTCAGATGCTTGTTTGTCTGAAGCTCTTTTAGTTCATTCCTAGCTATGACCGTAACACCTTGCTATTTTCTACTTCATTGCTAACTTTAAGCGATTGAACATTTTGGTTTGCATTCCCTGCTCTGTAGATGTAGCCATCATAACTTCTATCTTGCTCAGTCGTTGTTACAAAAATTATACTGTAGGTATTATAGTAACATCCTGCTATTATTTAGTTCATGGCCAATTTTAAGTAATTGCACATGTTGGTTCGCATTCCCTGCTCTATAGCTTTTGGCATCGTAACTTCTATATTTGGTTTACATTCCCTGCTCTGTAGATCTAGCCATCATAACTTTATCTTGCTCAGTCGTTGTTACAAAAATTATGGCCTGCTACTATGTTGTTTGTGCCAATTTTTTACTCCATGAACATGTTGGCTTGCATTCCCTGTACTACAGGTGATGCCATTGTTTTGTATCTAGTTCATTGTAAGCTAACAAAGTAAGGACTTAGTTTGGCATGCTATCACTCTGCTATCTAGCCTGTAGTACAAATAAACTTGTCATACTACTAGATAATAATTTTGTGTGCCATCTTGTTCTTCAAAAGCTGCATTATTGACTTGTTTATCTGACTTGGCATGACGCTCACATATGGAAAGCTGAACATATTGGTTTGCATTCCCTCTTATACAAGTTCACAGGTGATCCCACTATATTCTGTATCTGGTCCATCCTAAGCTCCAGCATTAACTATCCTCCATGTGTTGCTCATTACAAGTTTATATCCCGAAACATCTTGATTTGCATCCCCTTCACTATAAGTTCAGGAGTATTATTTAGTTCACGGCCAAAATGAAGTAATTGCACTTGGCACATGTTGGTTCACATTCCCTCCTCTTTAGCTTCTGCCATCGTAACTTCTATTTTTGGTTTACATTCCCTGCTCTGTAGATGTAGCCATCATAACTTCATCTTGCTCAGTCGTTGTTACAAAATTTATAGCCTGCTACTATGTTGTTCATACCAATTTTGTACTCCCTGAACATGTTGGTTTGCATGGGACTCGACAGTAGTAAGTCTGCTGTTTCATTCTAACATGCTCTGTTATATTGGCTGTTGGTATGCGGCATGCACTCTTTGTTTGCTTATTGTGCGCATTACAATGATCTTGTTATAACGACGAAATGATGAGTTCCAAATTCTTTGCCAAACAATATTGGAGTGTCTTTGCCTTTCCATTGTTGCTGTCTTAACTTGTAATGTCTTTGTTTCAGATATAGGTGCTGCATGGACAACTTAAAAGATTGCCGGATCGCTTCATTGTATTGCTAGGTTTAATTACCATTCAATTTCTCTGGGTTCTGTAATATTTTTTTCAATGCCTTGCAGCTGATGTAATATTTAGTTAGTTTTTATAGTTCTTTCGCGCATTTTTTCTTTGGTGCTTGTGGTAAGTGAGGCTATCCGACAGAAATCAATGCTGCGTAAATATTCTCAGTATCTAAATCACGAATTCCCATCCCTTAAACGGCCCAATTAAGCGAAATCACATATGTGCCTGCCCGCAAAATCCTAAAGCGCATATTATGCCGGCATATAAACAACAACTAAACGGGCTGGCCCACTTACTTCTTGGGCCAGCCCATTTGATTTACGGTGGACCCCACACACTAATTGGGCTGGCCCACTTGCTTTAATGTGGACCCCACCAACTACTGGGCCGGCCCGCTAATTAGTTGGGCCAGCCCATTTGCTTTTTTGGAGGACCCCACATAATAAATGGGCCAGCCCTTTAAGAGGAAAGTGGGACCCACCTGTGTTTTTGGCCCGGCCCAATATCTTGTTGGGCCGGCCCACTTGCTATATTGTGGACCCCACATACTAGATGGGCCGGCCCTTTAACAGGAAAGTGGGGCCCACCTGTGCTTATTGGGCGGCCCACTATCTTGTTGGGCCGGCCCACTTGCTTTATGGTGGTCCCACATGGAAAATGGGCCGGCCCTTTAAGTGGAAGGTGGGACCCACTGTTTTTGGCCGCCCACTATCTTGTTGGACCGGCCCACTTTCTATATGGTGGACCCCACATACCAAATGGGCCGCCCATTAACGAATGTGGGACCCACTGTGTTTTTGGCCCGCCCACTATCTTGGTGGGCCAGCCCATGGCTATATGGTGGGCCCCACATACTAAATGGGGCCCTTTAACAGAAAGTGGGACCCACTGTGTTTTGGCCCGGCCCACTATTTTGTTGGGCCGGCCACTTGCTATATGGTGGACCCCACAAACTAAATGGGCCGATCCTTTAACTGGAAAGTGGGACCCACCTGTGTTTTTTGGCCCACTAGCTTGTTGGGCCAGCCCACTTGCTATACGGTGGACCCCACACACTAAATGGGCCGGCCTTTAGCAGGAAAGTGGGACCCACCTGTGTTTTTGGCCCGGCCCACTTGCTTCTTGGGCCGGCCCAGTTGCTGTAAGGTGGACCCCACATGTTAAATGGGCCGGCCCATTTAAGTTTTGACCAGTCAACCTTAGAGGTTAGGCCCGGCCCACTTAACTAATGGACCAGCCCAGCTATATAGTTGACCGGTCAAACTATGTCATCTGGCCCGGCCCGCTTAAGACGTGGCAGGCCTCGTGTGGGCCTACCATCTACCACGGGGTTTCAGCCGGTTAACGCCGTTAAATTAACGGCGTCTGCCACGTGTCAGTTTGCATGACGTCAGCAGTCAACGGGCTCCCGAAAACACTTCCGCAACGGTCCGATTTTCCGTGGCGGAAGGGCGCCCAAGCGCGACGGACCGAAAAAATCGTCGTTGGACTTTGCCTGACGCAGTTTCGACAACGGAACCCATATCGTCGGGTTAGGCCCATAGGCGACGAAAAATGCCCCTTAGTTGACGATTTTGGGACGTTGTCTATCAGAACTTTTCTTGTAGTGATATACTCTTGTTTGATAATGAACACCATTCGTTGCGTAGGATTACACGAACCCTCAATGCCGGAGTTAACAAGCTCCACAACATTCAATATTCATATTTAAGTAACCTTAGAGCATAATAGATCATTGCAAAATAAACCAAGAACTAACATAGCGCACACACTGTCCACATTACACTATGAAGGAGGAATAGATCACATCAATACTATCATAATGATAATTAACTCCACAATCTACAAGAGATCATGATCATAGCCTACGACAAGAACCACACGGTGCACACACTAGTCACCTTTACACCATGCAGGAGGAATAGACTACTTTAATAACATCACATGAGTAGCACATAACTAGTAGCGATACAAAGCTCATCATATGAATCTCAATCATGTAAGCAGCTCATGAGATCATTGTATTGAAGTACATAGGAGAGAGATTAACCACATAGCTACCGGTACAGCCCCGAGCCTCGATGGAGAACTACTCCCTCCTCATGGGAGCAGCAGCGTTGATGAAGATGGCGGTGAAGATGGCAGCGGTGTCGATGGAGAAGCCTTCGGGGGCACTTCCCCGTCCCGGCGGAACAGAGATTCCTGTCCCCCGGATCTTGGCTTCGCGATGGCGGCGGCTCCGGAACTTTTCTCGTCCGTGGCTTTTCCGTAAGGGTTTTCGACGCGGGGCTTTATATAGGCGAAAGGGCAGCGTCGGAAGGTCGAAGGGGCGACGACACCATAGGTGGCGCGGCCGGGGCCGCGCCACCCTATCATCGGGCCCACAGGGCCCTCCTCTGGCGCTCTCGGGTGTTGGATGCTTCGGGCAAAATAGGAACCCGGGCGTTGATTTCGTCCAATTCCGAGAATATTTCGTTACTAGGATTTCTGAAACCAAAAACAGCAGAAAACGGAACTGGCACTTCGGCATCTTGTTAATAGGTTAGTTCCAGAAAATGCACGAATATGACATAAAGTGTGCATAAAACATGTAGATATCATCAATAAAGTAGCATGGAACATAAGAAATTATCGATACGTCGGAGACGTATCATGCTACCTTTTTAATAACACTTAGCCTAATTGAGATTTGAAATTAATTCTTATATGTGACCAAACAAATATCGGTGCAACACCTTACAGCGATTTGTTTGTCATTACCCCATATAAAACTATATATATATCCTTGGTTCTTCTAAAGCACACATGGATATTCTTACTGTTTGTCCAATGATCATCACATGAATCATTCTGGTATATGCTCCTAACCTTTTAGAGCACAGGACATCTGATTTTGTACATATTATTTGTGATCCAAAATCACTCAAGTGTTTTTACTCATCGAGTGTCAAATACACTCAAGTCTTGTTAAACCTTTGTATGCAAAGAACACCTTCTTAATATTTCTATATTGAACTACTTCAATATCCATTTTATGTACTTTGACTTAAACTTATTATGTGTTTTAATCTATCTTCATAGATCTTGACACTAAATATGTTTCAGTCCATATCCTTTCATTGAAGCTAATTCTCAATGAAACCTTTTAATCAATTATATAATTACAATATTTATAATCAACGATATGTCAGCTACATAAAGTATTACAAATATGTCTCAGCGCTCCCACTTAATTTCTTGCAAATGCAAGCATCTTCATCGTTTCTGATGAAATCAAAAACTCTTTGACTATTTCATCCGGTGAAGATTCCAACTCCGCAATACTCACTTCATCCAATTGAAGTTCGTATTCCTATCTAGTATTCTACGGACTAGCAAAACTCTTGGTTGTATCTTGTATACACCTTTAATACACACTTCTGTTAAGTAATATATTTTGCTATCCTACTAGCATATCTCATAAAGAAATATGTAGTGATTACTAGAATAATCCACATAGACTATAAGCATTGCTACGGAAGATCTAATCTTATCGTAGTCAACTCTTTGAACTTTGTCGTAAACAACTTTTCGACAAATCGTGCTTATTCAAGGATATTGCATCCAAGTCCATCAATTTTATAGATCCATTTACTTTCAAAAAGTATTTATCTATCTTGGATTTCATGGCGCATAGCCATTTTAACGGAGTCAGGGCCCATCATAACTTCTTTGTATGTAGTTGGTTTATCATTGTTCAAAATCAATCCTTTGTCCACAAATCATTTATTTGATCACAAAGTAAACCAAACCTACAAGGTTCAATAGGTACTTCGATCTCCATGGCTAAAACACTTTGTAGTCATGGGAGCCATGATTGTCGTAGCCGCTTCCGGAACCATTTCCGATGCTGCGCTACTCTGATCATTATGCTCAGGTTCATAAACCTTATCAAGTTCTATTGTCCTCCCACTCAAATACTTCGCTAGAAAACAATTTCTTGGAAATAAGCAAGTAATATTAACAAACACTTTTGTCTTTTACTTCATAGTGGAAAGAATTCCCAATCAATTCTTTGGGATAACCAACAAAGATATTCATCCGATTTTGGTTGTAAACTCATTTACTTATGCTCTTGATGTCTACGGGTGCTTCTATTCTTGTAGACAGTGTTGGGCCTCCAAGAGCAGAGGTTTGTAGAACAGCAGCAAGTTTCCCTTAAGTGGATTACCCAAGGTTTATCGAACTCAGGGAGGAAGAGGTCAAAGATATCCCTCTCATGCAACCTGCAACCACAAAGCAAGAAGTCTCTTGTGTCCCCAACACACCTAATAGGTGCACTAGTTCGGCGAAGAGATAGTGAAATACACGTGGTATGAATGAATATGAGCAGTAGTATGGCGCCAGAAAATAGCTTGCTGGCGTGCAGTTGATGGTAGTAATATTGCGGGAAGTAAACATGCAGTAGTAACAGTAGTAACGTAAAACAGTAACAAGCGATAGCAGTATTTAGGAACAAGGCCTAGGGAATAGACTTTCACTAGTGGACACTCTCAACATTGATCACATAACAGAATAGATAAATGCATACTCTACACTTTTGTTGGATGATGAACACATTGCGTAGGATTACACGAATCCTCAATGCCGGAGTTAACAAGCTCCACAATAATGCTCATGTTTAAGTAACCTTATAGTGTAAGATAGATCAAAAGACTAAACCAAGTACTAACATAGCATGCACACTGTCACCTTCATGCATATGTAGGAGGAATAGATCACATCAATATTATCATAGCAATAGTTAACTTCGTAATCTACAAGAGATCACAATCATAGCCTACGCCAAGTACTCACACGGTGCACACACTGTCACCTTTACACACGTGGAGGAGGAATAGAGTACTTTAATAACATCACTAGAGTAGCACATAGATGAATAGTGATACAAAACTCATATGAATCTCAATCATGTAAGGCAGCTCATGAGATCATTGTATTGAAGTACATAGGAGAGAGATGAACCACATAGCTACCGGTACAGCCCCGAGCCTCGATGGAGAACTACTCCCTCCTCATGGGAGCAGCAGCGGTGATGAAGATGGCGGTGGAGATGGCAGCGGTGTCGATGGAGAAGCCTTCCGGGGGCACTTCCCCGTCCGGCAGGGTGCCGGAACAGAGACTCTGTCCCCAGATCTTGGCTTCGCGATGGCGGCGGCTGGAAGGTTTCGCGTACCGTGGCTTCCTTCGGGGTTTTTAGGTCGGGACCTTTAAATAGGCGAAAGGGGAGCCTCGGAGGCACCGGGTGCCCTCACCACCAGTGGCGCGGCCAGGCCTGGGCCCGCGCCCAGGTGTGGTGTGGGGCCCCCTGGCCCATCTCTGGCCCCTCTTCGGTGATCTGGAAGCTTCCGGGAAAAATAGGAACCTGGGCGGTGATTTCGTCCAATTCCGAGAATATTTTGTTACTAGGATTTCTGAAACCAAAAACAGCAGAAAACAGAAACGGCACTTCGGCATCTTGTTAATAGGTTAGTTCCAGAAAATGCACGAATATGACATAAAGTGTGCATAAAACATGTAGGTATCATCAATAAAGTAGCATGGAACATAAGAAATTATCGATACGTTGGAGACGTATCAGCATCCCCAAGCTTAGTTCTGCTCGTCCCGAGCAGGTAAAACGATAACAAAGATAATTTCTTAAGTGACATGCCATCATAACCTTGATCATACTATTGTAAGCATATGTAATGAATGCAGCGATCAAAACAATGGTAATGACATGAGTAAACAAGTGAATCATAAAGCAATGACTTTTCATGAATAACACTTTCAAGACAGGCATCAATAAGTCTTGCATAGGAGTTAACTCATAAAGCAATAAATTCAAAGTAAAGGCATTGAAGCAACACAAAGGAAGATTAAGTTTCAGCGGTTGCTTTCAACTTATAACATGTATATCTCATGGATAGTGTCAATGTAAAGTAATATAACAAGTGCAATATGCGAGTATGTAGGAATCAATGCACAGTTCACACAAGTGTTTGCTTCTTAAGGTGGAGAGAGATAGGTAAACTGACTCAACAATAAAAGTAAAAGAATGGTCCTTCAAAGAGGAAAGCATCGATTGCTATATTTGTGCTAGAGCTTTTATTTTGAAAACATAAAGAGAGCATAAAAATAAAGTTTTGAGAGGTGTTTGTTGTTGTCAACGAATGGTAGCGGGTACTCTAACCCCCTTGCCAGACAAACCTTCAAAGAGCGGCTCCCATTTTATTTTATTTTTGGGTGGCACTCCTTCCAACCTTTCTTTCACAAACCATGGCTAACCGAATCCTCGGGTGCCTGCCAACAATCTCATACCATGAAGGAGTGCCTTTTTATTTTAGTTTTATTATGATGACACTCCTCCCCACCTTTGCTTTCTCAAGCCATGGCTAACCGAATCCTTCGGGTGCCGTCCAACAATCACATACCATGGAGGAGTGTCTATTTTTGTTAATTAATTTGGGACTGGGAATCCCATTGCCAGCTCTTTTTGCAAAATTATTGGATAAGCGGATGAAGCCACTAGTCCATTGGTGAAAGTTGCCCAACAAGATTGAAAGATAAACACCACATACTTCCTCATGAGCTATTAAACATTGACACAAATAAGAGGTAATAACTTTTGAATTGTTTAAAGGTAGCACTCAAGCAATTTACTTTGGAATGGCGGAGAAATACCATGTAGTAGGTAGGTATGGTGGACACAAATGGCATAGTGGTTGGCTCAAGGATTTTGGATGCATGAGAAGTATTCCCTCTCGATACAAGGCTTAGGCTAGCAAGGTTATTTGAAGCAAACTCAAGGATGAACCGGTGCAGCAAAACTCACATAAAAGACATATTGTAAACATTATAAGACTTTACACCGTCTTCCTTGTTGTTCAAAACTCAATACTAGATATTATCTAGACCTTAGAGAGATCAAATATGCAAATCAAATTTTAGCAAGCTCTATGTATTTCTTCATTAATGGGTGCAAAGCATATGATGCAAGAGCTTAAACATGAGCACAACAATTGCCAAGTATCACATTATCCAAGACATTTTACCAATTACTACATGTAGCATTTTCCAATTCCAACCATATAACAATTTAACGAAGAGGAAACTTCGCCATGAATATTATGAGCTAAGAACACATGTGTTCATACGAACCAGCGGAGCGTGTCTCTCTCCCACACAAGGATGAACTTATTCAGAGAACTAAGATAACAAAACAAAAACAAAAATAAAAGCACACAGACGCTCCAAGTAAAGTACACAAGATGTGACCGAATAAAAATATAGTTTCAAGAGAAGGAACCTGATACTTTGTCGATGAAGAAGGGGATGCCTTGGGCATCCCCAAGCTTAGACGCTTGAGTCTTCTTAAAATATGCAGGGATGAACCACGGGGGCATCCCCAAGCTTAGAGCTTTCACTCCTCTTGATCATAGTATATCATACTCCTCTCTTGACCCTTGAAAACTTCCTTCACACCAAACTTCAAGCAAACTCATTAGAGGGTTAGTGCATAATCAAAAACTCACATGTTCAGAGGTGACACAATCATTCTTAACACTTCTGGACATTGCACAAAGCTTCTGAAAGTTAATGGAACAAAGAAACTCATTCAACTTAACAAAAGCGGCAATGCGAAATAAAAGGCAGAATCTGTCAAAAACAGAACAGTCCGTAAAGACGAATTTTAAGATGGCACCAGACTTGCTCAAATGGAAAAACTCAAAACTAATTAAAGTTGCGTACATATCTGAGGATCACGCTCGTAAATTGGCAGATTTTTTCGAATTTTCTACAGAGGCCTGTGCCCAGATTCGTGACAGACAGCAATGCTGTTTCTGCGCAGCGATCCCAAATATAACATCAACTTTAACATAGAAACTTTACTTGGCACAAAAACATGATAAGGAGAGGTTGCTACAGTAGTAAACAACTTCCAAGACTCAACAAAACAAAAATTGCTGTAGTAAAATAAACACATGGGTTATCTCCCAAGAAGTTCTTTCTTTATAGCCATTAAGATGGGCTCAGCAGTTTTAATGATGCACTCGCAAGAAATAGTATTTGAAGCAAAGAGAGCATCAAGAGGCAAATTCAAAACACATTTAAGTCTAACATGCTTCCTATGCATAGGAATCTTGTAAATAAACAAGTTCATGAAGAGCAAAATAACAAGCATAGGAAGATAAAACAAGTGTAGCTTCAAAAATTTCAGCACATAGAGAGGTGTTTTAGTAACATGAAAATTTTTACAACCATATTTTCCTCTCTCATAATAACTTTCAGTAGCAACATGAGCAAACTCAACAATATAACTATCACATAAAGCATTCTTATCATGAGTCTCATGCATAAAATTATTACTCCCCACATAGGCATAATCAATTTTATTAGTTGTAGTGGGAGCAAATTCAACAAAGTAGCTATCAAATATAGGAGGTATATTGTAATCATAATCAAATTTATCCTCCATAACAGGTGGTAACAAAAGACTACTATCATTATAATCATCATAAATAGGAGGCAAAGTATCATCAAAGTAAATTTTCTCCTCAATGCTTGGGGGACTAAAAATATCATGCTCATCAAAGCCAGCTTCCCCAAGCTTAGAATTTTCCATAGCATTAACAACAATAGTGTTCAAAGCATTCATATTAATATGTTCCATGGGTTTTTTAATTTTCGCATCAAACCATCCATGTCTTAAATCAGGAAATAGAATAAAAAGGTCATTGTTGTCCATTATGCCTAACTAGTGTAAACAAGAAACCAAATGTCGCAATTGCAGAGTCTAAAGGAAATAGCTTCGAGCACACACACAATGGTGCCAGAAAAGTACTGTTACCTGGAACCGGAGTATGAGTGCCTTTTACCTTTCCTCCCCGGCAACGGCGCCAGAAAAGTACTTGGCGCGTAGTTGACGAGGGAGGAAAAGTGCTTAGTTGCCGGGCTTGCCAATGTGTGAGTGCCGTTTACCTTCCCTCCCCGGCAACGGCGCCAGAAAAGTGCTTGGCGCGTAGTTGACGAGGGAGGAAAAGTGCTTAGTTGCCGGGCTTGCCAATGTGTGAGTGCCGTTTACCTTCCCTCCCCGGCAACGGCGCCAGAAAAGTGCTTGATGTCTACGGGTGCTTCTATTTTTGTAGACAGTGTTGGGCCTCCAAGAGCAGAGGTTTGTAGAACAGCAGCAAGTTTCCCTTAAGTGGATTACCCAAGGTTTATCGAACTCAGGGAGGAAGAGGTCAAAGATATCCCTCTCATGCAACCCTGCAACCACAAAGCAAGAAGTCTCTTGTGTCCCCAACACACCTAATAGGTGCACTAGTTCGGCGAAGAGATAGTGAAATACAAGTGGTATGAATGAATATGAGCAGTAGTATGGCGCCAGAAAATAGCTGCTGGCGTGCAGTTGATGGTAGTAATATTGCGGGAAGTAAACATGCAGTAGTAACGCAGCAGTAGTAACGCAGTAAAACAGTAACAAGCAGTGATAGCAGTATTTAGGAACAAGGCCTAGGGAATAGACTTTCACTAGTGGACACTCTCAACATTGATCACATAACAGAATAGATAAATGCATACTCTACACTTTTGTTGGATGATGAACACATTGCGTAGGATTACACGAATCCTCAATGCCGGAGTTAACAAGCTCCACAATAATGCTCATGTTTAAGTAACCTTATAGTGTAAGATAGATCAAAAGACTAAACCAAGTACTAACATAGCATGCACACTGTCACCTTCATGCATATGTAGGAGGAATAGATCACATCAATATTATCATAGCAATAGTTAACTTCGTAATCTACAAGAGATCACAATCATAGCCTACGCCAAGTACTCACACGGTGCACACACTGTCACCTTTACACACGTGGAGGAGGAATAGAGTACTTTAATAACATCACTAGAGTAGCACATAGATGAATAGTGATACAAAACTCATATGAATCTCAATCATGTAAGGCAGCTCATGAGATCATTGTATTGAAGTACATAGGAGAGAGATGAACCACATAGCTACCGGTACAGCCCCGAGCCTCGATGGAGAACTACTCCCTCCTCATGGGAGCAGCAGCGGTGATGAAGATGGCGGTGGAGATGGCGGCGGTGTCGATGGAGAAGCCTTCCGGGGCACTTCCCCGTCCGGCGGGTGCCGGAACAGAGACTCCTGTCCCCCAGATCTTGGCTTCGCGATGGCGGCGGCTCTGGAAGGTTTCGCGTACCGTGGCTTCCTCTGTCGGGGTTTTTAGGTCAGGACCTTTAAATAGGCGAAAGGGGAGCCTCGGAGGGGCACCAGGGTGCCCTCACCACCAGGTGGCGCGGCCAGGCCTGGGCCCGCGCCCAGGTGTGGTGTGGGGCCCCCCTGGCCCATCTCTGGCCCCTCTTCGGTGATCTGGAAGCTTCCGGAAAAATAGGAACCTGGGCGGTGATTTCGTCCAATTCCGAGAATATTTTGTTACTAGGATTTCTGAAACCAAAAACAGCAGAAAACTGCACTTCGGCATCTTGTTAATAGGTTAGTTCCAGAAAATGCATGAATATGACATAAAGTGTGCATAAAACATGTAGGTATCATCAATAAAGTAGCATGGAACATAAGAAATTATCGATACGTTGGAGACGTATCAGCTGTGCATACCAAAATTTAAGAAAGGACTATTAGGGTTCATACCCATGCCATAACTCGTATGGTGTCATTTCAATGGATCATGATGATGCTCTATTTAGTGTAAAAGCGGTAGTCTCTAAAGCATAATCCACAAAAATATAATGGCGTCATTTCATCATTAATCCAACAAGGTTTGGATACATCTCTTGGATACTCTATCATCATTATGATACTCCAAGAAATGTGAGTTGTAGAACAATTTCATAACTCTCTTAGATGTTCACTAAAAATCGTAATTCAAATATTTCCACTATGATCCAATCATAGATATTTGACTTTTTCTATTACGATGATTTCCACCTCATGCTGAAATTTATTTGAATCCATTCAAATGTTTCAAACTTCTTCCTTATCGAATATATACATATATACTCAATTCATTGTTGGAAGTTTTCATGAAGTAGAAGAATCTCCCGCACACAACTATGCCCAGTGAACCACATACATCATCATGTATTTTTCCACTAAGTTAGTTGCCCGTTCAACTCTTGGCCTATGAACGGTATTTTAGTCATTCTCTTTAGAAAAGATTTGCAAGTGCCAAACGATTCAAAAATCAAATGACTCCAAAAATCCATTTGCATGGAGTTCCTTCATGCGTTCCTCTCTAACATGACCTAAATGGCGGTTCCACAAATAAGTAGAATTCAAATCATTTGCCTTATGGCATTTTAGCGTCAGTGTTATGTATGTGTGTTTCACCATTAAGATTTATAATAACTTATCCATCGTACATGGAGTAATGTCATAATTTGAACAACTCATTGTTTTCATTTGACCAGAGCAAAATAACAATTATTAAGTTCTTTATTATAAATTCTAAGGGCTAGATAGAATGCCAACGACGAACATAATAACACTTTATTTTTGTTCCAGACGTGCATTCCTATCATATTCCTTGTCAGTCACTTAGGCCATTGTATTCTTGTATTGCGTTGTTTTGTATGACACTTCATACCAACCAATATGGTACAAATACCCAAGAATTTTATTGTGTGACCAAACGAGGAATACATCCATAACATGTATATCATTTATATACACCTGAGCTAGACTTTCTAGTCTTTTCTTTCTTTCTTTCTGCCAATAATCTTTTGTAGTTTCTCTTTTAGCTTTCCTCATTATTCAGAAAAACACTTCAACATCAATAACTTCTAGGTTTGTTGATCAAATACCAATAACCTTGAGGTTCTTTGAAGTTGATCATCATATGACAAGTGTTCCGGATTTCACTATTAGTAACCTTTTAATATGATGAACAATTTCACTCATAATTTTATCCATCATATCATGATGACTTTTCGAGACCATGTCTGTACATGCTAGGCTCGTAAAGTTTAACCTCAGTATTCGCATGTGCAAATCTGGCTTGCACCCGTTGTATGCACACATAGAATCTATACCTTAGTATTCGAAACTATGAGTCTTAGCAACGGTGCATACTAAGGACGATCACTTCATGGATATACGAATATCGTTAGTGCCCCAATAGTTGGAGGATTGGGACGCCTTGCGTCTTCAACCTTCGTACATTCCCATAAAACTTATGAGTTTATGTAGTCTCACCAAATTATATTCTATCACCTTGCAACAAGGTCTTAGATATCACATATATCTCATACCTTGATTATTTCTGAAAACTAAATTTTCAGCTCCTTACTTTTCAAACAGATTTGAACTTCAAGTTTCACGGAGACAAGATAACTTTAGGTACTAATTGAAACCATAGCTCTTTGAATCAACAATGTGAGGTTTACTAAAATTTTGCAATAGGACTTAATCATTTCTTGATTCTTTAACAATACGGTACCAGTCCGTAAAGTTTATTTTCAGATTTTAACAGTATTTCTATCTCAATAACAAGACTAGCGCTTGGTAGAAAAACGGATGCCAATACTACAAATTAATTCAAAATACTACTCAGACTATGTTTATGATAATTAGTTCATGTTTTAATCTAATTACTAATGAACTCCCACTTAATACAACATCCCTCATAGTTGTTAAGTGGTACACGATCCAGATCCACTACACCAAAACCGATCATCACGTGAGATGATGTAGCTTCAATGGTGAACATCAACATGTTGATCATATCATCCATATGACTCGTGTTCAACCTTTCGGTTTCCGTTGTCCCGAGGCCATGTCTGTACATGCTAGGCTCGTCAAGCAAACCCAAGTATTCCGCGTGTGCAACATGGCTTACACCCGTTGTATGTGAACGTTGAGTCTATCACATCCGATCATCACGAGATGCTTCGAAACGACGAACTATATCAACGGTGCATACGAGGGGAGAACACTTTATTATCTTGATATTAATGTGAGGGATCATCTTATAATGCTACCATCGCGATCTAAGCAAAATAAGATGCATAAAGGATTAACATCACATGCAATTCATATGTGATATGATATGGCCCTTTAGTCTTTGCGCCTTCGATCTTCATCTCCAAAGCACGGACATGATCTCCATCATCAACGGGCATGATCTCCATCATCGTCGGCGTAGCGTCAAGGTCCATGGCGCCGTCTTCATGGTTGTTCACCTCATGTAGCAACTATTACAACTTCTTTGAAATACTACTCAACATGAAATTTAAAGACAACCATAAGGCTCCTGCCGGTCACAATACAATAATGATCATCTCATACATAGTCATCATCAC
Organism: Lolium multiflorum; assembly: GCA_030979885.1. Classification (NCBI taxonomy): domain Eukaryota; kingdom Viridiplantae; phylum Streptophyta; class Magnoliopsida; order Poales; family Poaceae; genus Lolium; species Lolium multiflorum. The sequence goes on along the minus strand of CM061752.1, from coordinate 48,391,960 downwards.
ATTATGGGCATATCACATCACCAAACCCTGCAAAAACAAGTTAGACGTTCTCTAATTTGGTTTGCATATTTTACGTGGTTTAGGGTTTTCGAGTGAGATCTAATCTACCTACTGATACGCGTAGATGCACACGTCCGTTGGGAACCCCAAGTGGAAGGTATGATGCGTATAGAAGCAAGTTTCCCTCAGTATGAAACCAAGGTTTAATCGAACCAGTAGGAGCCAAGAAGCACGTTGAAGGTTGATGGTGGCGAAATGTGATGCGGCGCAACAACAGGGATTCCGGCGCCAACGTGGAACCTGCACAACACAACCCAAGTACTTTGCCCCAACGAAACAGTGAGGTTGTCAATCTCACCGGCTTGCTGTAATAAAGGATTAACCGTATTGTGTGGAAGATGATTGTTTGCAAGAAAACAGTAAAACAAGTATTGCAGTAGATTGTATGCGATTGTAAAGAATAGGACCGGGGTCCACAGTTCACTAGAGGTGTCTGATGACCCACAAGTATAGGGGATCGCAACAGTCTTCGAGGGAAGTATTACCCAATTTATTGATTCGACACAAGGGGAGACAAAGAATACTTGTAAGCCTTAACAGCGGAGTTGTCAATTCAGCTGCACCTGGAAATAGACTTGCTCGCAAGAGTTTATCAGTAGTAACAGTTTTATGGCAGTAGGAATAGTGAAATAACAGCAGCGGTGAAATAAAGACAGCAGTAGTGATTATAGTAAACAGCAGGATTAAAATACTGTAGGCACATGGACGGATTAACGGGCGTTGCATGGATGAGAGAAACTCATGTAACAATCAAAGCAGGGGCATTTGCAGATAATAATAAAACGGTATCCAAGTACTAATCAATCAATAGGCATGTGTTCCATATATAGTCGTACGTGCTCGCAATGAGAAACTTGCACAACATCTTTTGTCCTACCAGCCGGTGGCAGCCGGGCCTCTAGGGAAACTACTGGATATTAAGGTACTCCTTTTAATAGAGTACCGGAGCAAAGCATTAACACTCCGTGAACACATGTGATCCTCACATCACCGCCATCCCCTCCGGTTGTCCCGATTCTTGTCACTTCGGGGCCATTGGTTCCGGACAGCGACATGTGTATACAACTTGCAGGTAAGATCATAAACAACGAATATCTTCATGAATCAATAACATGTTCAGATCTGAGATCATGGCACTCGGGCCCTAGTGACAAGCATTAAGCATAACAAGTTGCAACAATATCATAAAAGTGACATCTACGGATACTAGGCACTATGCCCTAACAATCTTATGACTATTACATGACCAATCTCATCCAATCCCTACCATCCCCTTCAGCCTACAGCGGGGGAATTACTCACACATGGATGGGGGAAACATGGCTGGTCGATGGAGAGGCGTTGGCGGTGATGGCGGTGAAGATCTCCTCCAATTCCCCGTCCCGGCGGAGTGCCAGAACGGAGACTTCTGGCTCCCGAGACGGAGTTTCGCGATGTGGCGGCTCTCTGGAGGGTTTCTGGTGACTTCGACTTCTCTCCGTGCGTTTTTAGGTCGAACCCGATAAGTAGTCCGAAGGGGGGCGTCGGAGGCCGACCGAGGGGGCCACACCATAGGGCCGCGCGGCCCCCCTAGGCCGCGCCGCCTTATGGTGTGGGGCCCTCGGGCCTCCACCTTACTTCTCCTTCTGGCTCCGTCAGTATTCTGGGAAAATAGGGCCTTCTGCATAAATTCCGAGGATTTTCCCGAAAGTTGGATTTCTGCACAAAAACGAGACACCAGAGCAATTCTGCTGAAAACAGCGTTAGTCCGTGTTAGTTGTATCCAAAATACACAAATTAGAGGCAAAACAATAGCAAAAGTGTTCGGGAAAGTAGATACGTTTTGGACGTATCAACTCCCCCAAGCTTAGCTTATTGCTTGTCCTCAAGCAATTCAGTTAACAACTGAGCGATAAAAGAACTTTCACGAACACATTTGCTCATATGATGTATATATTCTCATGCTATGGCTAATACTTAAGCAGTTCATAATAAGATACATGCAAATAAGATCATCCAACAGCTATGTCAATCATGAAGAGGTACCAACAATTAATAATAAGCATCATGAATCATGTATATAAGCAGGATTGCAATGTTCATAAGAGAATATGATAAAGTGGTATCTCGCTTGCCCGTATTTGATCGGCAAAACATAAATGCCGAGGCACCTCTTGAGTTCATAGAAAGACTAGAAGTAGTGATTGTCAAAGATAAAAGCATCAAAGTTATACTACAATCAATCATATTTTGAGACAAGCATATTATACTAAGAATGACAGTTGTGCTCTCAAGATAGTTGATACGTCTCCAACGTATCGATAATTTCTTATGTTCCATGCTACTTTATTGATGATACCTACATGTTTTATGCACATTATATGTCATATTTATGCATTTTTGGAACTAACCTATTAACAAGATGCCGAAGAGCCAGTTGCTGTTTTCTGCTGTTTTTGGTTTCAGAAATCCTAGTAAGGAAATATTCTCGGAATTGGACGAAACTTTCGCCCAGGGTCCTATTTTTGAAGCTTCCAGAAGACCGAAGAGATAACGAAGTGGGGCCACGAGGCAGCCAGGGGACAGGGCGGCGCGGCCCGGCCCTGGCCGCGCGGCCCTACCCCTGGGCACCTCGTGTGGCCCCCGCGTTGCCCTTCCGCCTACTTAAAGTCTCCGTCGCGAAACCCCCAGAGAGCCACGATACGGAAATCCTTCCAGAGACGCCGCGCCGCGAATCCCATCTCGGGGGATTCAGGAGATCGCCTCCGGCACCCCGGAGAGGGGATTCATCTCCCGGAGGACTCTTCATCGCCATGATCGCCTCCGGAGTGATGAGTGAGTAGTTCACCCCTGGACCATGGGTCCATAGCAGTAGCTAGATGGTCGTCTTCTCCTTGTTGTGCTTCATTGTTGGATCTTGTGAGCTGCCTAACATGATCAAGATCATCTATCTGTAATACTATATGTTGTGTTTGTCGGGATCCGATGGATAGAGAATACTATGTTATGGTGATTATCAATCTATTGTTTATGTGTTGTTTATGATCTTGCATGCTCTCCGTTATTAGTAGAGGCTCTGGCCAAGTTTTTGCTCTTAACTCCAAGAGGGAGTATTTATGCTCGATAGTGGGTTCATGCCTTCATTGACACCTGGGATCGTGACAGTAGGTTCTAAGGTTGTGATGTGCTGTTGCCACTAGGGATAAAACATTGATGCTATGTCTAAGGATGTAGTTGTCGATTACATTACGCACCATACTTAATGCAATTGTCTGTTGCTTAGCAACTTAATACTGAATGGGGTTCGGATGATAACCTGAATGTGGACTTTTTAGGCATAGATGCAGTTGGATGGCGGTCTATGTACTTTGTCGTAATGCCCAATTAAATCTCACTATATTTATCATATCATGTATATGCATTGTTATGCCTTTCTCTATTTGTCAATTGCCCGACTGTAATTTGTTCACCCAACATGCTTTTATCTTATGGGAGAGACACCTCTAGTGAACTGTGGACCCCGGTCCTATTCTTTACATAGCATACAATCTACTGCAATTGTGTTTTACTGTTTTCTTTGCAAACATCTTCCACTCGATACGCTTAATCCTTTGTTACAGCAAGCCGGTGAGATTGACAACCTCACTATTTCGTTGGGGCAAAGTACTTGGGTTGTGTTGTGCAGGTTCCGCGTTGGCGCCGGAATCCCTGTTGTTGCGCCGCATCACATTTCGCCACCATCAACCTTCAACGTGCTTCTTGGCTCCTCCTGGTTCGATCAACCTTGGTTTCTTTCTGAGGGAAAACTTGCCACTGTGCGCATCATACCTTCCTCTTGGGGTTCCCAACGGACGTGTACATCTACGCGCATCAATAGTGCTCAAAGAAAGAATGGAGACACAACATAAAAGTAAAAGATTGACCCTTCGCAGAGGGAAGCAGGGATTAACATGCGCTAGAGCTTTTCATTTGTAAAGCAGGAGTAAAATTATTTTGAGAGGTGTTTGTTGTTGTCAATGAATGGTAATGGGTACACTAACTACCTCATCAACCGGACTCACAAGAGCGGCTCCCATGAATTATTTGCATGTTTATGTGGCACTCCTTCCAACCTTTCTTACACAAACCATGGCTAACCGAATCCTCGGGTGCCTGCCAACAATCACATACCATGAAGGAGTGCCTTTTTATTTAAGTTTTATTATGATGATGACACTCCCCCAACCTTTGCTTACACAAGCCATGGCTAACCGAATCCTTCGGGTGCCGTCCAACAATCACAAACCATGGAGGAGTGTCTATTTAAGTTAATTAATTTGGGACTGGGAATCCCATTGCCAGCTCTTTTTGCAAAATTATTGGATAAGCGGATGTGCCACTAGTCCATATGAGAGTCCGTCAAAAGTAAATGACAAGGTTGAAAGCTAAACACCACATACTTCCTCATGAGCTATGAAACATTAACACAAATTGAGAAGCATTTTGAAAGTTTTAAAGGTAGCACATGAGAATTTACTTGGAATGGTTTGAAATGCCATGCATAGGTATTTATGGTGGACACTTTGGAACAACTTGGTTTTCAGGTGTTTGGAAGCACGAGCGGCGTTCCCGCTCAGTACAAGTGAAGGCTAGCAAAAGACTAGGGAGCGACAAATCAAGAGAGCAGTAACTGTCATAATCATGCTTGCGGCAAAATAAATTAACGGAGGCATAAAAGTGATACAAGAACTCTGAAGCAATATAAATCATCGAGGCTTAATTGACTTTTTGTTCAGTCATATGCATGCGTGAGCATGTGCCAAGTCGATATAAATGAATTATTCAGAGGAGGATACCACAATGCCATACTTACTTATGAATAAAACAATGCAAGCGAACATCCATGACATGCTACTCATATTAATAAATTGGAGCTAAACATGAGAGATCATGAACTACTAGACTTTCTCAAATAACATATACCTCACATGAACCAACTAAGCATGCTCACATGGATGAGTATATGTACAAAAATGAAAACAAATAGAGTTCATACCAGCCTCTCACCACAATCAGATTGTCGTAGATCGTCATTATTGCCTTTTCACTTGTGTAGCTTGGATAATATGAAATGAAAACCACGCTCCAGCCACCGAAGACCATTGAACTCATGATGAACTTTACAAACCAAAGAAGAACAACAAATATTTTTGGTGTTTTCGAATTGGAAACAAGAACAAAAGAAACAAGCAAACAAAGCAAAATCTTTTTGGGTTTTCTCATAGCAAACCAACGATAGCAAATAAAGTAAAATAAGAGCAAAGAACCAAATAAACAAATGGTGAAAAGAAACAACAGAAATATTTTTGGTCTTTTTGTGTTTTAGGAAAGAAACAAAGCGAAAACAAAAGAATGCAAACTAACAGAAACACAGAAAAGCAGGATGACAGAAATCTGCCAAATCCTGACAGCAGTACAGAAATCGAAATTAACAAAAATCTTCCATTGCTCAGACCAAAAAGTGTTCAACTAATGAAAGTTAGATAACAACCTGGGGCACATGCTCAAAAATTGGCAACTCAAAATAACGTTCTGGCTGTGCGTACGATTTTTTTTGGTAACAGCCCAGAATCTGTTTTTGGACAGCACTTCCCCAAATATCATCTCCCTCTCATTAGAAAACCACTCTAAGAGACTAAACAAGTATGTACAAGTATCCAGCAATCATAATATGCAAAGAATGAGTGATGCCGGTATACCTCCCCCCAAGCTTAGGCTTTTGGCCCAAGTGGAGTTCATTCCCAACGAGGGTCGGAGTTCCACGCCGGTGGGTCATACATGGAGTGATAATAAGGCCCCTGCGCAGAAGAATATCGTGGAGGCTCCACATGACCATGATGTTGATATGAGGAGCTCGCTGCATCGGATGAAGAGTCGGGGTGCTCCTCGGCCTCCTCCTCACCTTCCCTTGCACGACGGCTTTCCCTTTCTATGTATGCGTTTAGCTCATTTTCTGTGATCGACCACCCTTTCCTGGCATCAAGGTTAAACAGAGCAGGTGCAGGCAATCGTACTAGTTTTTCAATTTTCTTAGTTATGCTCCAATTTTTCTTATACAAAGTTATCCTATAATGCAGGTTGTTCAAATTAGATGCATCTGAAATAAATTCATGTTTAATCATGGAAACAACATCAAGCTTCTCTATAGAAAGCGGAATATCTAAATGGTGAGGTCCTACACCATGCATAGCTAATAAGCGAGAGGCGATAAGACCTCCACAAATTCCTCCTTTCTCACGGTTAGTAGCAAGTCTACAAGCTATTAAAGCACCCAAATTATAAGTCCTATCCTGTTGCAAAGCAGCAGCTAAGAAAGCCAAATCTTGGACAGATAATTTACCTCCAGTCTTTCTCGCAAGAACGCACTTTGTAACGAAATAAGCAAAGTAGCGGATAGCTGGCTGTTGAATGCTACTAATCTTACCACCATCATTGGAGAAGCTCCTCCCATTACAAATCATTGTATAAAGATTTGAGAGCTCCCGCGGCGTTCCCCTGATCTTCTCGCAGGATCCCCACCGCGGCACTCTAATTGCTGTACAAAAATCACTGAAAGGCAAGTTGATAGTTTTGTTATAAATCTTGTACCGGACCATGGGGTTAGTTTGAGACCGATGAAATTCGAAATCCTGCACAACCGACACCGTTAGTTTAGCATATTGGTGAGGTTCACCAACAGTAAAACCTTCCAACCCTGCATTGGAAATCAGTGTTTGAACATCTTGCAGGATTCCTGCATTCCGCATAAAATCCGTGCATGGGTAATAAGAGGGGTATACTCCCTCTTCACGATGAACTCTCATGACTTGCTGTACCTCCAACTCTTGTTGGTTAAGTTGGTGCATACTCCCCTCCATTTTCTGAAATTTTCAACAATCATTATAAAATTTGATTTCAAGGTATATAATTGAAGGGAACTACTATAGGAACTTGCTAGAGTACTACACATGCATCAAAACTAGTTTCTACCACTTAGAACAAGCATGCAAGCTCACTAAACATGTTATCTACAACAGCAAAATATTCAAGATATACTCAACCAAACAAAATTCTAATTGGACAATCAAAGGAGTCACATACCAAGGAGTAAATGTGCCAAATTTCAGACAGAAATCTGGGCTGAGCAAGGAGATCGAAAAATCGCGAGTTCTTGAGCAGAAACACGAGTGAGAGGAACTTGGTGCGAGTTTTTTCGGGAGAGAGAAGATGCTGGGAGGAAGAGATGAAGTAGTGGGGCAAGGAGGGGCCCACACCACAGGGTGGCGCGCCCACCTCCTTGGCCGCGCCGGCCTGTGGTGTGGCACCCTCTGGTGCCCCACAGGTCATCCTCTGGTACTCCCAGGTGCCTCGTCGAAAAATAGGACCAACGGTGTAATTTTTGTAATTTTTAGAGAACTTCGAAAAATGCACATTTCTGGGTGTTAAATTAATTATTACTGCGCAGGAAAATGATTTCCAAAATCTTAACAACTAAAGCATATTGCAAAACAAAAGGTGCTACAGCAAGTAAAATAAGTGGAGGGAGAAAGAAAGAAATGTTGTTTAGCTCTCTTATGCATTAAAATATACTTGTTAACAAGGTTGATCAAGTCTTGCTACCAAATAAATTTTATATGACATAAGAAGAAATAAACCTCAAATCAATCATGTTACCTTATATTGAATTGATATGGATCCAATCACAAGAGTTTGATATTCTTCTTTAGGCTCATATATAGGACAATCAATGGATCCCACTTTGATAGTTTTCACATTAAAAATTGTATTAACTCCACATACTTTATCAATCCTCTTGGGAAAATAGACAGTGTGTTCCTTATCATCAACATTGAAAGTAACCATGCCTTTATTGCAATCAATAACAGCCCCTGCAGTATTAAGAAAGGGTCTTCCAAGAATAATGGACATATTATCATCTTCAGGCATTTCCAACACAACAAAATCAGTTAATATCAAGCAATGCTGAGTAACTTGAACAGGAACATTTTCACATAAACCAACAGGAATAGCAGTAGATTTATCAGCCATTTGCAAAGATATATCAGTTGGTATCAACTTATCTAAATCAAGTCTCTTATAAAGAGAAAAAGGCATTACACTAACACCTGCTCCCAAATCACATAGAGCAGTTCTAACATAATTATTCTTGATGGAACAAGGAATAGTCGGTATACCTGGGTCTCCAAGCTTCTTGGGAATCTTACCATTGAAGGAGTAATTAGCGAGCATAGTGGAAATTTCCTCATTGGGGATTTTCCTTTTGTTAGTAACAATATCTTTCATATACTTTGAATAAGGAGGCAATTTAATAGCATCAGTCAAAGGGATTTGCAAAAATAAAGGTTTCATCCAATCACAAAATTTATTATAATGTTCCTCCTCCTTTGATTTTAGTTTCTTAACAGGAAAAGGCATTTGCTTTTGAACCCAAGGTTCTCTTTCATTACCATGTTTCTCAGTAATAAAATCTTCTTTAGTGTACTTTTTATTTTTAGCAGGCTTTTCAGGTTCTTTTTCAATTTCTTCTTTATCAGGAGTATCATTCTTATCATTATCTTCCTCATGTTCATTACCACTTTCAGTTTCAGCATCAGAAATAGAAATACTATTAGGATCATTAACAGGTTCAGAGGATTCTACAACATTCTTATGTTTCTTTTTCTTTTTCTTAGATGGAGCACTAGTTTTAATTAGTTGAGAATCTTGTTCAACTCTTTTGGGATGCCCTTCAGGATATAGAGGATCCTGGGTAGAAACACCACCTCTAGTTGTTACTTCATAAGCATGTTTTTCTTTAGAATTATTTCCCAACAAGTCATTTTGCACTTTAGTAAGTTGATCAATTTGAGTTTGAACCATTTGAAAATGTTTAACAAGTATCTTAACATCATTGGAGGTTCTCTCCACAATACCATGCAATTCACTAATAGCTCGAGAATTTTCCATTAAATGATTCTCTACTCTCATATTAAAGTTTTGTTGCTTAACAATATAATTATCAAACTCATCTAAGCATTGAGCAGGAGGTTTTGAATACGGAATATCTTCCCTAGTAAAGCGTTGAAGAGAGTGTACCTCAATCATGGATGAAGGGGGAGTTATCTCACATAAATCTTCTATAGGAGGTAAATTCTTCACATCTTCAGGTTTAATACCCTTCTCTTTAAGAGACTTCTTGGCTTCCCTCATATCTTCATCATTTAATTTAATCATACCCCTCTTCTTCACTATCGGTGTCGGGGTTGGTTCAGGTGTAGACCAATCATCATGATTCCGGCCTATTTTAGCCAATAATTCTTCAGCGTCGTCTGGAGTTCTTTTCCTGAAAACACAACCAGCACAACTATCCAGGTATGCCCTAGACTCAATGGTTAGTCCACTATAAAATATATCAAGTAAATCATGCTTTTCCAAATCATGGTCAGGCTGAGCTCTAATAAGAGAGCAAAATCTAGCCCAAGCCTCAGGCAATTTCTCTCCATCTTCCTGGTCAAAATTATAAATTCTCTGCAAAGCAGCATGTTGAGCACTAGCAGGAAAGTATTTCCGGAAGAAAACATCAAGCAATTCTTTTGGGCTTTTAATAGAACCAGGAGGCAAATTATTATACCAAGTTTTAGCATCATCCTTTAATGAGAAAGGAAAAAATTTAGCGACAAAGTAAGTACGCATCTTAATATCATCAGAAAACAAGCCACTAAGAGTAGATAACTCAGTCATGTGTTCAACAACACTTTCTTTTTCAGTACCACAAAAGGGTGTTTTCTCAACAATAGCTATATGAGATAGATCAAGAGAAAAATCATAATCTTTATCCCTAATGTTTATAGGAGATGTGGCAAATTTAGGATCAGGAGATAGTTTATATCTAACAGCATGTTCTGCAAGCAACTTTTTAATTTTTCTTGCATCAGTAGTAGCATTGCATTTTTCAATAAAATCATCATCAAGCTCTACATAATCTTCATCAAGATCATCACTAGAATATTCAACAGACTCAGGTGAATTAACAGGTGTAGCAGCATTTTCATTAGGAGTTTCAGTATTTTCAATTTGTCTAGACTTAGCAATTGTAGCATCTAGAAAAGATCCTAACGAACCATCATTATCAAGCACAGCAGAAGCATCATCACAATTATGAGAGGAATTTTCAGATTCAGCAGAAGTACCAGCATTTGAAGCTTGTGGTGGTGAAACAAGTTTACTTATCACAGATGGTGAATCAAGAGCAGCAGAGGTACTAAGAGTTGTACCTTTTCTTGTAGTGGATGGTAATATGGCGATCTTAGTATCGCGAGGTTTACCCATGATGGAGAATTTGCAGCGAACAATATCAATCCAAGTGAACTTCCAAATAAAGCTATGCTCCCCGGCAACGGCGCCAGAAAATAGTCTTGATGACCCACAAGTATAGGGGATCGCAACAGTCTTCGAGGGAAGTATTACCCAATTTATTGATTCGACACAAGGGGAGACAAAGAATACTTGTAAGCCTTAACAGCGGAGTTGTCAATTCAGCTGCACCTGGAAATAGACTTGCTCGCAAGAGTTTATCAGTAGTAACAGTTTTATGGCAGTAGGAATAGTGAAATAACAGCAGCGGTGAAATAAAGACAGCAGTAGTGATTATAGTAAACAGCAGGATTAAAATACTGTAGGCACAGGGACGGATTAACGGGCGTTGCATGGATGAGAGAAACTCATGTAACAATCAAAGCAGGGGCATTTGCAGATAATAATAAAACGGTATCCAAGTACTAATCAATCAATAGGCATGTGTTCCATATATAGTCGTACGTGCTCGCAATGAGAAACTTGCACAACATCTTTTGTCCTACCAGCCGGTGGCAGCCGGGCCTCTAGGGAAACTACTGGATATTAAGGTACTCCTTTTAATAGAGTACCGGAGCAAAGCATTAACACTCCGTGAACACATGTGATCCTCACATCACCGCCATCCCCTCCGGTTGTCCCGATTCTTGTCACTTCGGGGCCATTGGTTCCGGACAGCGACATGTGTATACAACTTGCAGGTAAGATCATAAACAACGAATATCTTCATGAATCAATAACATGTTCAGATCTGAGATCATGGCACTCGGGCCCTAGTGACAAGCATTAAGCATAACAAGTTGCAACAATATCATAAAAGTGACATCTACGGATACTAGGCACTATGCCCTAACAATCTTATGACTATTACATGACCAATCTCATCCAATCCCTACCATCCCCTTCAGCCTACAGCGGGGGAATTACTCACACATGGATGGGGGAAACATGGCTGGTCGATGGAGAGGCGTTGGCGGTGATGGCGGTGAAGATCTCCTCCAATTCCCCGTCCGGCGGAGTGAGGGAGACTTCTGGCTCCCGAGACGGAGTTTCGCGATGTGGCGGCTCTCTGGAGGGTTTCTGGCGACTTCGACTTCTCTCCGTGCGTTTTTAGGTCGAACCCGATAAGTAGTCCGAAGGGGGGCGTCGGAGGCCGGCCGAGGGGGCCACACCATAGGGCCGCGCGGACCCCCCTAGGCCGCGCCGCCTTATGGTGTGGGGCCCTCGGGCCTCCACCTTACTTCTCCTTCTGGCTCCGTGATACGTCTCAAACGTATCTATAATTTCTTATGTTCCATGCTACTTTATTGATGATACCTACATGTTTTATGCACACTTTATGTCATATTCGTGCATTTTCTGGAACTAACCTATTAACAAGATGCCGAAGTGCCGTTCCGTTTTCTGCTGTTTTTGGTTTCAGAAATCCTAGTAACGAAACATTCTCGGAATTGGACGAAATCAACGCCGGTTCCTATTTTGCCCGGAAGCATCGAACACCCGAGAGCCGCCAGAGGGGGGCCTTGTGGGCCCCAGATGATAGGCCGGCGCGGCCCAGGCCCTGGCCGCGCCGCCTTATGGTGTCGTCGCCCCTTCGACCATCTGACGCTGCCCTTGCCTATATAAAGCCCCTGCATCGAAAACCCTTACAGAGGAAGCCACGGTACGCGAAACCTTCCAGAGCCGCCGCCATCGCGAAGCCAAGATCTGGGGGACAGGAGTCTCTGTTCCGGCACCTGCCGGGGGGAAGTGCCCCGGAAGGCTTCTCCATCGACACCGCTGCCATCTCCACCGCCATCTTCATCAACGCTGCTGCTCCCATGAGGAGGGAGTAGTTCTACGTCTCCAACGTATCGATAATTTCTGATGTTCCATGCTTGTTTTATGACAATACTTACATGTTTTGCTTGCACTTTATGATGTTTTTATGCGTTTTCCGGAACTAACCTATTAACAAGATGCCACGGTGCCAGTTCCTGTTTTCTGCTGTTTTTGGTTCCAGAAAGGCTGTTCGGGCAATATTCTCGGAATTGGACGAAATCAACGCCAAAGATCTTATTTTTCCCGGAAGCATCCGAACACCGAAGAAGAGTCGGAGGAGAGCCAGGGGGCCACCAGGAGGGTGGGCCGCGCGGGCTAGCCCCAGGCCGCGCCCCCCTATGAGGAGGCCACCCTGTCAGCCCTCCTGCGCCGCCTCTTCGCCTATTTAACCCCTTTCGACCTAAAAACGCAGTACCACTTGACGAAACTCCAGAAAGACTCCGGGCGCCGCCGCCATCGCGAAACTCCAATTCGGGGGACAGAAGTCTCTGTTCCGGCACCCTGCCGGGACGGGGAAGTGCCCCGGAAGCCATCTCCATCAACGCCATCGCCTCCATCATGCTCCGTGAGTAGTTCCCCCATGGACTACGGGTTCTAGCTGTAGCTAGTTGGTATTCTCTCCCCATGTACTTCAATACAATGATCTCATGAGCTGCCTTACATGATTGAGATTCATCTGATGTAATCGGTGTTGTGTTTGTTGGGATCCGATGGATGATACATTATGATTAGTCTATCTATAAAGTTTGTGAAGTTATTGTTGCTGCAATCTTGTTATGCTTAATGCTTGTCACTAGGGCCCGAGTGGCATGATCTTAGATTTGAGCTCTATAATTATTGCTTAGATTGTATCTACAAGTTGTATGCACATGTCACTGTCCGGAACCAAAGGCCCCGAAGTGACAGAAATCGGGACAACCGGAGGGGATGGCGGTGATGTGAGGGACACATGTTTTCACGGAGTGTTAATGCTTTGCTCCGGTGCTCTATTAAAAGGAGTACCTTAATATCCAGTAGATTCCCTTGAGGCCCGGCTGCCACCGGCTGGTAGGACAATAGATGTTGTGCAAGTTTCTCATTGCGAGCACGTACGACTAAATATGGAAAACATGCCTACATGATTAATGAATTGATGTTCTTTCTTAATGCCTTATCAATCCTATCAATTGCCCAACTGTAATTTGTTCACCCAACACTTGTTATTGGAGAGTTACCACTAGTGTAGATAGCTGGGAACCCCGGTCCATCTTTCATCATCATATACTCGTTCTACATGTCAACTATTTTCTGGTGCCATTGCTCTCATATTACTACTACTGCTGCTGTGTTACTGTTACTATTGCTCTCATATCACTGCTACTTTCACATCACCCCTGTTGCTAGTGCTTTTCCAGGTGCAGCTGAATTGACAACTCAGTTGTTAAGGCTTATAAGTATTCTTTACCTCCCCTTGTGTCGAATCAATAAATTTGGGTTTTACTTCCCTCGAAGACTGTTGCGATCCCCTATACTTGTGGGTCATCAAGACTATTTTCTGGCGCCGTTGCCGGGGAGGCATAGCTCTACTCATAAGTTCACCTGGGGAGTACACTCTACATCTCTCTCTGCATTTATTTTATTTTGTCTTGCTAGTTTACTTTTGTCTAGTTTATTTGTGCTTAGTTTATTTCTGTCTAGTATTAGTTTGCGTAGTTTACTTTTGCTTAGTTTATTTTTGTCTTGTTTTATTTGTCTCATATACCCAAAAATCCATAAAAATTTGAAAAACCAAAAAATTAAAAACTGCTGTTATGGGAGAACCTACAACCTACTTGGAGCTTATAGAATGTTATAATAATTATAGAGAATCAAGAACTGGTAAAATAATGAGTGCTATGATAGAAAAATTAAATACAATTGCTAGAATCTTGCTTAGACGCCATGATATAAACTGTTGCTCTCAACATGATACTAAACATCTTAAATTTCAATGTGGCTTTAGTGAGGAATTTTTAATTAAGAACTATAATCGGAATTGCTATATTCATTATGGGTTCGAAGAGGTAGAACAATTTGTCTTATTTATGGGAGCCTCTGAGATAGAATCCTTCATGGTTGAGAATTATGAAACTTGTGCTATTTGTAAGGACCTTAAAGATTATGTCTCTACTATCCTTAATTCTTGCATAGAATGCTACAGTAGGAATCCTTATATCCTTGATTATAAAGAGAGACACATTAATGCACAAGAATGCACTCACAATTTGCAGGAACCGGTGGAAGAAGAAATTGATGAACCTGAAAGCTCATTGGATGAAAAAGAGGAGGAAATTGATGAACTTGAAAGCTCATTGGATGAAAAAGAAGAAGAGAGCGACGAACAAAAGGAGGAAGAATGGATTAGCTACCCATGTCAACCTTCTAATGAGAGTAACTCTTTATCTCTTACATTATTTGATTGTCCTCCATGCTTACCGAAAGAGGTTGAATGTTATGTTCCTGTGGATTCTCTTGAAATAGTACCTATGAGTAATACTTGTGAGAATGATTATGCTACTGTTATTTATGATAATCCATGCTACTTTGATAAATCTTATGATAATGCTTTGTTTGTGCCTGATGTCGAAATGCATGGTACTAAAGAATTTTGCTTAGCAAATGTTTATGATAAAGCTCTAGATGATGGTCCTATGTTACTTGACAATATTAATTGTGCTACTAATGAAAATGGGATTGGAGAAGTATTGACTTTATTTAGGAGTCCCATATCTCTTGAGATTGATCAACTACCTTGTTATATTATTAATAAAAGTAAGTTTGAAAGTTTTAATTCCACTATTCTTGAGATTGATAAAAATTATGTGTTTGGAAATCATGAAAAGTATGCTGCATGTGATAGTTATATTGTTGAGTTTATTCATGAAGCTACTGAAAATTATTATGAGAGAGGAAAATATGGTTGTAGAAATTTTCATGGTACTAATACACCTCTCTATATGCTGAAATTGCTGAACTCTTGTTTTATCTGCTACGCTTGTCACTTTGTTCTTCATGAATTTATTTGTGTACAAGATTCCTATGCATAGGAAGTGGGTTAGACTTAAATGTGTTTTGAATTTGCTTTTTGATGCTCTCTTTTGCTTCAAATACTATTTCTTGCGAGTGCATCATTTAAAACTGCTGAGCCCATCTTGATGGCTATAAAGAAAGAACTTCTTGGGAGATAACCCATGTGTTATTTTGCTACAGTAATTTGTTTTATATTTGTGTCTTGGAAGTTGTTTACTACTGTAGCAACCTCTCCTTATCTTAGTTTTGTGTTTTGTTGTGCCAAGTGAAGCCTCTAATCGAAGGTTGATACTAGATTTGGATTCCTGCGCAGAAACAGATTTCTATCTGTCACGAATCTGGGCAAATTTCTCTGTAGGAAACTCAGAAAAATCTGCCAATTTACGTGCGTGATCCTCAGATATGTACGCAACTTTCATTAGTTTTGAGTTTTCTGATTTGAGCAACGGAAGTACCCCGTAAAAATTCGTGTTTACTGGCTGTTCTGTTTTGGCAGATTCTGTCTCTGTTTTTTGCATTGTCTCTTGTGGACTTTAAGCGAGGTTTTCTAGACGTAGAGAGCTGTAGCTAATGTTTTATTGAGTTCTTGCAATGTGCCACTACAGGACCAAGGTGGATTCAAATTTTTTGAGTACTAACCCCTCTAATGAAGTTTATGAGAAGTTTGGTGTGAAGGAAGTTTTCAAGGGTCAAGAGAGGAGGATGATATATGATCAAGAAGAGTGAAAAGTCAAAGCTTGGGGATGCCCCCGTGGTTCATCCCTGCATATTTCAAGGAGACTCAAGCGTCTAAGCTTGGGGATGCCCAAGGCATCCCCTTCTTCATCAACTTATCAGGTTCCTCCCCTGAAACTATATTTTTATTCGGTCACATCTTATGTGCTTTACTTGGAGCGTCTGTGTGTTTTTATTTTTGTTTGTGTTTGAATAAAGATGGATCCTAGCAATCCTTGTTTGGGAGAGAGACACGCTCCGCTTTTTCATATGAACACTTGTTCTTCGTTTTACTTTTAATGTTCAATGAATAAAAGTTGGAAGCTACAATATTTATCTTTATTTGGTTGGGAAAAGAAAATGCCTCATATGTCTTGGATAATTTGATACTTGGCAATTGTTTTGAGCTCTCAAGTAGATCATAAGTTTTTGCATGTAGTTTAAACCTATTAGTGGAGAACTACCGTAGAGCTTGTTAAAATTGGTTTGCATAATTGATCTCTCTTAAGGTCTAGATATTTTCTGGTAAAAGTGTTTGAGCAACAAGGAAGACAGTGTAGAGTATTATAATGCTTGCAATATGTTCTTATGTAAGTTTTGCTGTACCGGTTCATACTTGTGTTTGCTTCAAACAACCTTGCTAGCCTAAACCTTGTACTGAGAGGGAATGCTTCTCGTGCATCCAAAAACCTTGAGCCAAAACCTATGCCATTTGTGTCCACCATACCTACCTACTATGTGGTATTTCCTGCCATTCCAAAGTAAATTGCTTGAGTGCTACCTTTAAATAATTCAAAATGCTTCTCAATTTGTGTTAATGTTTCATAGCTCATGAGGAAGTATGTGGTGTTTAGCTTTCAACCTTGTCATTTACTTTTGACGGACTCTCATATGGACTAGTGGCACATCCGCTTATCTAATAATTTTGCAAAAAGAGCTGGCAATGGGATTCCCAGTCCCAAATTAATTAACTTAAATAGACACTCCTCCATGGTTTGTGATTGTTGGACGGCACCCGAAGGATTCGGTTAGCCATGGCTTGTGTAAGCAAAGGTTGGGGGAGTGTCATCATCATAATAAAACTTAAATAAAAAGGCACTCCTTCATGGTATGAGATTGTTGGCAGGCACCCGAGGATTCGGTTAGCCATGGTTTGTGAAAGAAAGGTTGGAAGGAGTGCCACCCAAAAATAAATAAAATGGGAGCCGCTCTTGGGAGTCCGGTTGATGAGGTAGTTAGTGTGCCCACTACCATTCGTTGACAACAACAAACACCTCTCAAAACTTTTACTTTTATGCTCTCTTTATGTTTTCAAAACCAAAGCTCTAGCACAAATATAGCAATCGATGCTTTCCTCTTTGAAGGGCCATTCTTTTACTTTATGTTGAGTCAGTTACCTAATTCCTTCCACCTTAGAAGCAAACACTTGTGTCAACTGTGCATTGATTCTTACATACTTGCATATTTGCATTCATCATATTACTCTATGTTGACAATATCCATGAGATATACATGTTGAAAGTTGAAAGCAACCGCTGAAACTTATATCCTCCTTTGTGTTGCTTCGATGCCTTTACTATGAACTTATTGCTTTATGAGTTAACTCTTGTGCAAAACTTTTGATGCTTGTCTTGAAAGTACTCTCCATGAAAAGTTTTGCTATATGTTATCTACTTGTTAGCAACTATAGATCATTGCCTTGAGTCACTTCATTCATTTCATATGCTTTGTAATAGTATGATCAAGGTTATGTAAGTAGCATGTCACTTCAGAAATTATCTTTGTTATCGTTTTACCTGCTCGGGACGAGCAGAACTAAGCTTGGGGATGCTGATACGTCTCCAACGTATCGATAATTTCTGATGTTCCATGCTTGTTTTATGACAATACTTACATGTTTTGCTTGCACTTTATGATGTTTTTATTTTTCGGAACTAACCTATTAACAAGATGCCACAGTGCAGTTCTGTTTTCTGCTGTTTTTGGTTCCAGAAAGGCTGTTCGGGCAATATTCTCGGAATTGGACGAAATCAACGCCAAAGATCTTATTTTTCCCGGAAGCATCCAGAACACCGAAGAAGAGTCGGAGGAGAGCCAGGGGGCCACCAGGAGGGTGGGCCGCGCGGGCTAGCCCCAGGCCGCGCCCCCCTATGAGGAGGCCACCCTGTCAGCCCTCCTGCGCCGCCTCTTCGCCTATTTAACCCCTTTCGACCTAAAAACGCAGTACTGATTGACGAAACTCCAGAAAGACTCCAGGGACGCCGCCGCCATCGCGAAACTCCAATTCGGGGGACAGAAGTCTCTGTTCTGGCACCCTGCCGGGACGGGGAAGTGCCCCGGAAGCCATCTCCATCAACGCCATCGCCTCCATCATGCTCCGTGAGTAGTTCCCCCATGGACTACGGGTTCTAGTTGTAGCTAGTTGGTATTCTCTCCCCCATGTACTTCAATACAATGATCTCATGAGCTGCCTTACATGATTGAGATTCATCTGATGTAATCGGTGTTGTGTTTGTTGGGATCCGATGGATGATACATTATGATTAGTCTATCTATAAAGTTTGTGAAGTTATTGTTGCTGCAATCTTGTTATGCTTAATGCTTGTCACTAGGGCCCGAGTGGCATGATCTTAGATTTGAGCTCTATAATTATTGCTTAGATTGTATCTACAAGTTGTATGCACATGTCACTGTCCGGAACCAAAGGCCCCGAAGTGACAGAAATCGGGACAACCGGAGGGGATGGCGGTGATGTGAGGGACACATGTTTTCACGGAGTGTTAATGCTTTGCTCCGGTGCTCTATTAAAAGGAGTACCTTAATATCCAGTAGATTCCCTTGAGGCCCGGCTGCCACCGGCTGGTAGGACAATAGATGTTGTGCAAGTTTCTCATTGCGAGCACGTACGACTAAATATGGAAAACATGCCTACATGATTAATGAATTGATGTTCTTTCTTAATGCCTTATCAATCCTATCAATTGCCCAACTGTAATTTGTTCACCCAACACTTGTTATTGGAGAGTTACCACTAGTGTAGATAGCTGGGAACCCCGGTCCATCTTTCATCATCATATACTCGTTCTACATGTCAACTATTTTCTGGTGCCATTGCTCTCATATTATTACTACTGCTGCTGTGTTACTGTTACTATTGCTCTCATATCACTGCTACTTTCACATCACCCCTGTTGCTAGTGCTTTTCCAGGTGCAGCTGAATTGACAACTCAGTTGTTAAGGCTTATAAGTATTCTTTACCTCCCCTTGTGTCGAATCAATAAATTTGGGTTTTACTTCCCTCGAAGACTGTTGCGATCCCCTATACTTGTGGGTCATCATTCTCCATCGAGGCTCGGGGCTGTACCGGTAGCTATGTGGTTCATCTCTCTCCTATGTACTTCAATACAATAATCTCATGAGCTGCCTTACATGATTGAGATTCATATGATGATGCTTGTAATCTAGATGTCATTATGCTAGTCAAGTGAGTTTTACTTATGTGATCTCCGGAGACTCCTTGTCCCACGTGTGTAAAGGTGACAGTGTGTGCACCGTGTGGGTCTCTTAGGCTATATTTCACAGAATACTTATTCACTGTTATGAATGGCGTAGTGAAGTGCTTATTTATATCTCTTTATGATTGCAATGTGTTTTGTATCACAATTTATCTATGTGCTACTCTAGCAATGTTATTAAAGTAGTTTTATTCCTCCTGCACGGTGTAATGGTGACAGTGTGTGCATCCGTGTTAGTACTTGGTTTATGCTATGATCATGATCTCTTGTAGATTGCGAAGTTAACTATTGCTATGATAGTATTGATGTGTATTATTCCTCCTACATAAGCGTGAAGGTGACAGTGTGCATGCTATGTTAGTACTTGGTTTAGTCGTATCGATCTTTCTTACACTCTAAGGTTACTTAAATATGAACATCTAATTGTGGAGCTTGTTAACTCCGGCATTGAGGGTTCGTGTAATCCTACGCAATGTGTTCATCATCCAACAAGAGAGTGTAGAGTATGCATTTATCTATTCTGTTATGTGATCAATGTTGAGAGTGTCCACTAGTGAAAGTCTATTCCCTAGGCCTTGTTCCTAAATACTGCTATCTTCTTGTTACTACTGCTGCGTTACTACTGCATGTTTACTTCCCGCAATATTACTACCATCAACGCACGCCAGCAGCTATTTTCTGGCGCCGTACTACTGCTCATACTTATTCATACCACCTGTATTTCACTATCTCTTCGCCGAACTAGTGCACCTATTAGGTGTGTTGGGGACACAAGAGACTTCTTGCTTTGTGGTTGCAGGGTTGCATGAGAGGGATATCTTTGACCTCTTCCTCCCCGAGTTCGATAAACCTTGGGTAATCCACTTAAGGGAAACTTGCTGCTGTTCTACAAACCTCTGCTCTTGGAGGCCCAACACTACAAGAATAGAAGCACCCGTAGACATCACTCATTATTCTGGGAAAATAGGGCCTTCGCATAAATTCCGAGGATTTTCCCGAAAGTTGGATTTCTGCACAAAAACGAGACACCAGAGCAATTCTGCTGAAAACAGCGTTAGTCCGTGTTAGTTGTATCCAAAATACACAAATTAGAGGCAAAACAATAGCAAAAGTGTTCGGGAAAGTAGATACGTTTTGGACGTATCAACTCCCCCAAGATAAAAGCATGTTGGGTGAACAAATTACAGTCGGGCAATTGACAAATAGAGAAAGGCATAACAATGCATATACATGATATGATAAATATAGTGAGATTTAATCCGGGCATTACGACAAAGTACATAGAC
This sequence comes from Lolium multiflorum, assembly GCA_030979885.1. NCBI lineage: Eukaryota > Viridiplantae > Streptophyta > Magnoliopsida > Poales > Poaceae > Lolium > Lolium multiflorum. Next base: position 48,371,165 of record CM061752.1, on the reverse strand, counting down.
CGCCATCCAACTGCATCTATGCCTAAAAAGTCCACCTTCAGGTTATCATCCGAACCCCATTCAGTATTAAGTTGCAAAGCAACAGACAATTGCATTAAGTATGGTGCGTAATGTAATCGACAACTACATCCTTAGACATAGAATCAATGTTTTATCCCTAGTGGCAACAGCACATCACAACCTTAGAACTTTCTGTCACTGTCCCAGGTGTCAATGAAGGCATGAACCCACTATCGAGCATAAATACTCCCTCTTGGAGTTAAGAGTAAAAACTTGGCCAGAGCCTCTACTAATAACGGAGAGCATGCAAGATCATAAACAACACATAAACAATAGATTGATAATCACCATAACATAGTATTCTCTATCCATCGGATCCCGACAAACACAACATATAGTATTACAGATAGATGATCTTGATCATGTTAGGCAGCTCACAAGATCCAACAATGAAGCACAATTAGGAGAAGACGACCATCTAGCTACTGCTATGGACCCATAGTCCAGGGGTGAACTACTCACTCATCACTCCGGAGGCGATCATGGCGATGAAGAGTCCTCCGGGAGATGAATCCCCTCTCCGGAGGCGATCTCCTGAATCCCCGAGATGGGATTCGCGGCGGCGCGTCTCGGAAGGTTTTCCGTATCGTGGCTCTCGGTACTGGGGGTTTCGCGACGGAGGCTATTTGTAGGCGAAAGGGCAGGTCAAGAGGCGGCACGAGGGCCCAGGACAGCCGGCGCGGCCGGGCCAGGCCGCGCCGCCTGTCACCTGGCCACCTCGTGGCCCCACTTCGACTCCCTTCGGTCTTCTAGAAGCTTCGTGCAAAAATAGGACCTGGGCGGTGATTTCGTCCAATTCCGAGAATATTTCCTTACTAGGATTTCTGAAACCAAAAACAGCAGAAAACAAGGCTCTTCGGCATCTTGTTAATAGGTTAGTTCCATAAAATGCGTAAATACGACATATAATGTGCATAAAACATGTAGGTATCATCAATAAAGTAGCATGGAACATAAGAAATTATCGATACGTTGGAGACGTATCAGCATCCCCAAGCTTAGTTCTGCTCGTCCCGAGCAGGTAAAACGATAACAAAGATAATTTCTGAAGTGACATGCCATCATAATCTTGATCATACTATTTGTAAACATATGTAATGAATGCAGCGATCAAAACAATGGTAATGACATGAGTAAACAACTGAATCATAAAGCAAAGACTTTTCATGAATAGTACTTCAAGACAAGCATCAATAAGTCTTGCATAAGAGTCAACTCATAAAGCAATAAATCAAAGTAAAGGTGTTGAAGCAACACAAAGGAAGATTAAGTTTCAGTGGTTGCTTTCAACTTATAACATGTATATCTCATGGATAGTGTCAACATAAAGTAATATAACAAGTGCAATATGTAAGTATGTAGGAATCAATGCACAGTTCACACAAGTGTTTGCTTCTTAAGGTGGAGGAGATAGGTAAACTGACTCAACAATAAAAGTAAAAGAAAGGTCCTTCAAAGAGGAAAGCATCGATTGCTATATTTGTACTAGAGCTTTTATTTTGAAAACATGAAACAATTTTGTCAACGGTAGTAATAAAGCATATGAGTTATGTAAATTATATCTTACAAGTTGCAAGCCTCATGCATAGTATACTAATAGTGCCCGCACCTTGTCCTACTTAGCTTGGACTACCGGATCTTTGCAATGCCATGTTTCAACCAAGTGTCACAAAGGGGTACCTCCATGCCGCCTGTACAAAGGTCTAAGGAGAAAGCTCGCATTTTGGATTTCTCGCTTTTGATTATTCTCAACTTAGACATCCATACCGGGACAACATGGACAACAGATAATGGACTCCTCTTAAATGCATAAGCATGTAGCAACAATTATTATTCTCATATGAGATTGAGGATATATGTCCAAAACTGAAACTTCAACCATGATTCATGGCTTTAGTTAGCGGCCCAATGTTCTTCTCTAACAATTTGCATGCTCCAATCATTAAGGTGATAGATCCTTTAGACAAGACGGACATGCATAGCAACTCACATGATATTCAACAAAGAATAGTTGATGGCGTTCCCCAGAAGCATGGTTATCGCACAACAAGCAACTTAATAAAAGATAAAGTGCATAAGTACATATTCAATACTACGATAGTTTTTAAGGCTATTTTGTCCCATGAGCTATATATTGCAAAGGTGAATGATGGAATTTTAAAGGTAGCACTCAAGCAATTTACTTTGGAATGGCGGAGAAATACCATGTAGTAGGTAGGTATGGTGGACACAAATGGCATAGTGGTTGGCTCAAGGATTTTGGATGCATGAGAAGTATTCCCTCTCGATACAAGGTTTAGGCTAGCAAGGTTATTTGAAGCAAACTCAAGGATGAACCGGTGCAGCAAAACTCACATAAAAGACATATTGTAAACATTATAAGACTCTACACCGTCTTCCTTGTTGTTCAAAACTCAATACTAGATATTATCTAGACCTTAGAGAGACCAAATATGCAAATCAAATTTTAGCAAGCTCTATGTATTTCTTCATTAATGGGTGCAAAGCATATGATGCAAGAGCTTAAACATGAGCACAACAATTGCCAAGTATCACATTATCCAAGACATTTTAGAATTACTACATGTAGCATTTTCCAATTCCAACCATATAACAATTTAACGAAGAAGAAACTTCGCCTTGAACATTATGAGTAAAGCCTAAGGACATATTTGTCCATATGCAACAGCGGAGCGTGTCTCTCTCCCACAAAGTGAATGCTAGGATCCATTTTATTTAAACAAAAACAAAAACAAAAACAAACCGACGCTCCAAGTAAAGAACACAAGATGTGACTGAATAAAAATATAGTTTCAGGGGAGGAACCTGATGATGTTGTCGATGAAGAAGGGGATGCCTTGGGCATCCCCAAGCTTAGACGCTTGATTCTTCTTAAAATATGCAGGGATGAACCACGGGGCATCCCCAAGCTTAGAGCTTTCACTCCTCTTGATCATAGTATATCATACTCCTCTCTTGACCCTTGAAAACTTCCTTCACACCAAACTTCAAGCAAACTCATTAGAGGGTTAGTGCACAATTAATAATTCACACATTCAGAGGTGACACAAACATTATTTTCACTTCTGGACATTGCATAAAGCTACTGGACATTAATGGATCAAAGAAATTCATCCAACATAGCAAAAGAGGCAATGCGAAATAAAAGGCAGAATCTGTCAAAAACAGAACAGTCCGTAAAGACGAATTTTAAAATGGCACCAGACTTGCTCAAATGGAAAAACTCAAAACTAATGGAAGTTGCGTACATATCTGAGGATCATGCTCGTAAATTGGCAGATTTTTTCGAATTTTCGACAGAGACTTGTGCCCAGATTTGTGACAGACAGCAATGCTGTTTCTGCGCAGCGATCCCAAATATACATCAACTTTAACATAGAAACTTTACTTGGCACAAAAACATGATAAGGAGAGGTTGCTACAGTAGTAAACAACTTCCAAGACTCAAATATAAAACAAAGTACTGTAGTAAAAACATGGGTTGTCTCCCATAAGCGCTTTTCTTTAACGCCTTTCAGCTAGGCGCAGAAAGTGCAAATCAAGTAACATCAAGAGTAGAAGCATCAACATTACCTTGGGTGTTGGGAGTTTTCTCAACAATGCATGTTATCTCGTCTATGTAAGTTTCAGAGGCTCCTTTTTCATTATTCTTAGGCTTGCTATTCTCATCAAACAAATTTTCAGGAACAAGCCAACCATAGTTATTTTCTAGAGCTTCATGCATTCCTAGGAGTTTACAAGGTATTGTTGTCTTAACCTCCCCACCATCATTAATATCATTAGTGTACTTTACTCTCTCCATGTCCATCTTTTCAAGGAGACTAACAAAATTGGTGTAAGAACCAAGCATTTTATATTTAGCAAAGACTTTTCTAGCCTCTCTTGCTACACCACCAAATTCTTTAAGAAGGGTTTCTAAAACAAAGTCTTTCTTCTCTCCTTCCTCCATATCACCAAGTGTGAGAAACATGTGTTGGATTATAGGATTGAGATTAACAAATTTAGTTTCCAACATGTGTACTAAAGAAGCAACAGCAATTTCATAAGTAGGAGCAAGTTCTACCAAGTGTCTATCTTCAAAATCTTCAGCGGTGCTAACATGAGTGAAAAATTCTTCTATATTATCTCTTCCAATTATAGACCCTCGGCCTACCGGTATGTCTTTTAGAGTGTACTTAGGAGGAAACATGATGCAATAAGCAAAAAGTAAACTAGGCAAACAAAGTAAAGACGAGTAACTAATTTTTTTGTGTTTTTGATATAGAGAGCAAGACAGTAAATAAAGTAAAACTAGCAACTAATTTTTGTGTGTTTTGTTTAGGTGCAGCAAACAAAGTAGTAAATAAAATAAAGCAAGACAAAAACAAAGTAAAGAGATTGAGAAGTGGAGACTCCCCTTGCAGCGTGTCTTGATCTCCCCGGGAACGGCGCCAGAAATTTAGCTTGATACGCGTAGATGCACACGTCCGTTGGGAACCCCAAGTGGAAGGTATGATGCGTATAGAAGCAAGTTTCCCTCAGTATGAAACCAAGGTTTAATCGAACCAGTAGGAGCCAAGAAGCACGTTGAAGGTTGATGGTGGCGAAATGTGATGCGGCGCAACAACAGGGATTCCGGCGCCAACGTGGAACCTGCACAACACAACTCAAGTACTTTGCCCCAACGAAACAGTGAGGTTGTCAATCTCACCGACTTGCTGTAACAAAGGATTAACCGTATTGTGTGGAAGATGATTGTTTGCAAGAAAACAGTAAAACAAGTATTGCAGTAGATTGTATGCGATGTAAAGAATAGGACCGGGGTCCACAGTTCACTAGAGGTGTCTCTCCCATAAGATAAAAGCATGTTGGGTGAACAAATTACAGTCGGGCAATTGACAAATAGAGAAAGGCATAACAATGCATATACATGATATGATAAATATAGTGAGATTTAATCCGGGCATTACGACAAAGTACATAGACCGCCATCCAACTGCATCTATGCCTAAAAAGTCCACCTTCAGGTTATCATCCGAACCCCATTCAGTATTAAGTTGCAAGTGATACGTCTCCGACGTATCGATAATTTCTTATGTTCCATGCTACTTTATTGATGATATCTACATGTTTTATGCACACTTTATGTCATATTCGTGCATTTTCTGGAACTAACCTATTAACAAGATGCCGAAGTGCCAGTTCTGTTTTCTGCTGTTTTTGATTTCAGAAATCCTAGTAACGAAATATTCTCGGAATTGGACGAAATCAACGCCCAGGTTCCTATTTTGCCCGGAAGCATCCAGAACACCCGAGAGCCGCCAGAGGAGGGCCCTGTGGGCCCCAGATGATAGGGTGGTGCGGCCTGGGCCCTGGCCGCGCCAGCCTATGGTGTCGTCGCCCCTTCGACCTTCTGACGCTGCCCTTTCGCCTATATAAAGCCCCTGCGTCGAAAACCCTTACGGAAGAAGCCACGGTACGAAAAGTTCCAGAGCCGCCGCCATCGCGAAGCCAAGATCTGGGGGACAGGAGTCTCTGTTCGGCACCCGCCGGACGGGGAAGTGCCCCGGAAGGCTTCTCCATCGACACCGCTGCCATCTTCACCGCCATCTTCATCAACGCTGCTGCTCCCATGAGGAGGGAGTAGTTGTCCATCGAGGCTCGGGGCTGTACCGGTAGCTATGTGGTTAATATCTCTCCTATGTACTTCAATACAATGATCTCATGAGCTGCTTACATGATTGAGATCCATATGATGAGCTTTGTATCGCTACTAGTTATGTGCTACTCATGTGATGTTATTAAAGTAGTCTATTCCTCCTGCATGGTGTAAAGGTGACTAGTGTGTGCACCGTGTGGTTCTTGTCGTAGGCTATGATCATGATCTCTTGTAGATTGTGGAGTTAATTATCATTATGATAGTATTGATGTGATCTATTCCTCCTTCATAGTGTAATGTGGACAGTGTGTGCGCTATGTTAGTTCTTGGTTTATTTTGCAATGATCTATTATGCTCTAAGGTTACTTAAATATGAATATCGAATGTTGTGGAGCTTGTTAACTCCGGCATTGAGGGTTCGTGTAATCCTACGCAACGAATGGTGTTCATTATCAAACAAGAGTATATGTAGCACATATGAGAAAGAGTTATTTATTATGCGATCAATGTTGAGAGTGTCCACTAGTGAAAGTATGATCCCTAGGCCTTGTTTCCAATACTGCAAACACCGCTTATTTACTGTTTTGTTGCATGTTTACTTGCTGCCATATTTTATTCAGATTGCTATTACCACTCATACACATCCATACTACTTGTATTTCACTATCTCTTCGCCGAACTAGTGCACCTATACATCTGACAAGTGTATTAGGTGTGTTGGGGACACAAGAGACTTCTTGATTTGTGATTGCAGGGTTGCTTGAGAGGGATATCTTTGACCTCTTCCTCCCTGAGTTCGATAAACCTTGGGTGATCCACTTAAGGGAAACTTGTTGCTGTTCTACAAACCTCTGCTCTTGGAGGCCCAACACTGTCTACAAGAATAGAAGCACCCGTAGACATCACAAAGCAACAGACAATTGCATTAAGTATGGTGCGTAATGTAATCGACAACTACATCCTTAGACATAGAATCAATGTTTTATCCCTAGTGGCAACAGCACATCACAACCTTAGAACTTTCTGTCACTGTCCCAGGTGTCAATGAAGGCATGAACCCACTATCGAGCATAAATACTCCCTCTTGGAGTTAAGAGTAAAAACTTGGCCAGAGCCTCTACTAATAACGGAGAGCATGCAAGATCATAAACAACACATAAGTAATAGATTGATAATCACCATAACATGAGACTCATGATAAGAATGCTTTATGTGATAGTTATATTGTTGAGTTTGCTCATGTTGCTACTGAAAGTTATTATGAGAGAGGAAAATATGGTTGTAAAATTTTTCATGTTACTAAAACACCTCTCTATGTGCTGAAATTTTTGAAGCTACACTTGTTTTGTCTTCCTATGCTTGCCACTATACTCTTCATGAACTTGTTTATTTACAAGATTCCTATGCATAGGAAGCATGTTAGACTTAAATGTGTTTTGAATTTTCCTCTTGATGCTCTCTTTTGCTTCAACTTCTATTTCTTGCGAGTGCATCATTAAAATTGCTGAGCCCATCTTAATGGCTATAAAGAAAGAACTTCTTGGGAGATAACCCATGTGTTTATTTTACTACAGCAATTTTTGTTTTGTTGAGTCTTGGAAGTTGTTTACTACTGTAGCAACCTCTCCTTCTCATGTTTTTGTGCCAAGTAAAGTTTCTATGTCAAAGTTGATGTTATATTTGGGATCGCTGCGCAGAAACAGCATTGCTGTCTGTCACGAATCTGGGCACAAGTCTCTGTAGAAAATTCAAAAAAATCTGCCAATTTACGAGCGTGATCCTCAGATATGTACGCAACTTTCATTAGTTTTGAGTTTTTCCATTTGAGTAAGTCTGGTGCCATTTTAAAATTCGTCTTTACGGACTGTTCTGTTTTTGACAGATTCTACCTTTTATTTCGCATTGCCGCTTTTGTTAAGTTGAATGAGTTTCTTTGTTCCATTAACTTTCAGAAGTTATGTGCAATGTCCAGAAGTGTAAAGAATGATTGTGTCACCTCTGAACATGTGAATTTTTGATTATGCACTAACCCTCTAATGAGTTTGCTTGAAGTTTGGTGTGAAGGAAGTTTTCAAGGGTCAAGAGAGGAGTATGATATACTATGATCAAGAGGAGTGAAAGCTCTAAGCTTGGGGATGCCCCGTGGTTCATCCCTGCATATTCTAAGAAGACTCAAGCGTCTAAGCTTGGGGATGCCCAAGGCATCCCCTTCTTCATCGACAACATCATCAGGTTCCTCCCCTGAAACTATATTTTTATTCAGTCACATCTTATGTATTTTACTTGGAGCGTCTGTGTGCTTTTATTTTTCGTTTTGTTATTTTCATTCTCTGAATAAGTTCATCCTTGTGTGGGAGAGAGACACGCTCCGCTGGTTCATATGAACACATGTGTTCTTAGCTTTTAATGTTCATGGCGAAGGTTGAAACTGCTTCGTTAATTGTTATATGGTTGGAAACGGGAAATGCTACATGTAGTAATTGGTAGAATGTCTTGGATAATGTGATACTTGGCAATTGTTGTGCTCATGTTTAAGCTCTTGCATCGTATACTTTGCACCTATTAATGAAGAAATACATAGAGCTTGCTAAAATTTGGTTTGCATAATTGGTCTCTCTAAGGTCTAGATAATTTCTAGTATTGAGTTTTGAACAACAAGGAAGATGGTGTAAAGTCTTATAATGTTTACAATATGTCTTTTATGTGAGTTTTGCTGCACCGGTTCATCCTTGTGTTTGTTTCAAATAAACCTTGCTAGCCTAAACCTTGTATCGAGAGGGAATACTTCTCATGCATCCAAAATCCTTGAGCCAACTACTATGCCATTTGTGTCCACCATACCTACCTACTACATGGTATTTCTCCGCCATTCCAAAGTAAATTGCTTGAGTGCTACCTTTAAAATTCCATCATTCGCCTTTGCAATATATAGCTCATGGGACAAAATAGCCTTAAAAACTATCGTAGTATTGAATATGTACTTATGCACTTTATCTTTTATTAAGTTGCTTGTTGTGCGATAACCATGCTTCTGGGGAACGCCATCAATTACTCTTTGTTGAATATCATGTGAGTTGCTATGCATGTCCGTCTTGTCTGAAGGATCTATCACCTTAATGATTGGAGCATGCATATTGTTAGAGAAGAACATTGGGCCGCTAACTAAAGCCATGAATCATGGTTGAAGTTTCAGTTTTGGACATATATCCTCAATCTCATATGAGAATAATAATTGTTGCTACATGCTTATGCATTTAAGAGGAGTCCATTATCTGTTGTCCATGTTGTCCCGGTATGGATGTCTAAGTTGAGAATAATCAAAAGCGAGAAATCCAAAATGCGAGCTTTCTCCTTAGACCTTTGTACATGCGGCATGGAGGTACCCCTTTGTGACACTTGGTTGAAACATGGCATTGCGAAGATCCGGTAGTCCAAGCTAAGTAGGACAAGGTGCGGGCACTATTAGTACACTATGCATGAGGCTTGCAACTTGTAAGATATAATTTACATAACTCATATGCTTTATTACTACCGTTGACAAAATTGTTTCATGTTTTCAAAATAAAAGCTCTAGCACAAATACAACAATCGATGCTTTCCTCTTTGAAGGACCTTTCTTTTACTTTTATTGTTGAGTCAGTTTACCTATCTCTCTCTCCACCTTAAGAAGCAAACACTTGTGTGAACTGTGCATTGATTCCTACATACTTGCATATTGCACTTGTTATATTACTTTATGTTGACAATATCCATGAGATATACATGTTATAAGTTGAAAGCAACCGCTGAAACTTAATCTTCCTTTGTGTTGCTTCAATACCTCTACTTTGAATTATTGCTTTATGAGTTAACTCTTATGCAAGACTTATTGATGCTTGTCTTGAAAGTACTATTCATGAAAAGTCTTTGCTTTATGATTCATTTGTTTACTCATGTCATTACCATTGTTTTGATCGCTGCATTCATTACATATGCTTACAATAGTATGATCAAGGTTATGATGGCATGTCACTTAAGAAATTATCTTTGTTATCGTTTTACCTGCTCGGGACGAGCAGAACTAAGCTTGGGGATGCTGATACGTCTCCGACGTATCGATAATTTCTTATGTTCCATGCTACTTTATTGATGATATCTACATGTTTTATGCACACTTTATGTCATATTCGTGCATTTTTCGGAACTAACCTATTAACAAGATGCCGAAGTGCCGTTCCTGTTTTCTCCTGTTTTTGATTTCAGAAATCCTAGTAACGAAATATTCTCGAATTGGACGAAATCAACGCCCAGGTTCCTATTTTGCCCGGAAGCATCCAGAACACCCGAGCGCGGAGGGGAGGCCTGTGGCCCAGATGATAGGGTGGCGCGGCCTGGGCCCGGCTGCGCCACCTATGGTGTCGTCGCCCTTCGACCTTCGACGCTGCCCTTTCGCCTATATAAAGCCCCTGCGTCGAAAACCCTTACGGAAGAAGCCACGGTACGAGAAAAGTTCCAGAGCCGCCGCCATCGCGAAGCCAAGATCTGGGGGACAGGAGTCTCTGTTCCGGCACCCTGCCGGAGCGGGGAAGTGCCCCCGGAAGGCTTCTCCATCGACACCGCTGCCATCTTCACCGCCATCTTCATCAACGCTGCTGCTCCCATGAGGAGGGAGTAGTTCTCCATCGAGGCTCGGGGCTATACCGGTAGCTATGTGGTTAATCTCTCTCCTATGTATTTCAATACAATGATCTCATGAGCTGCTTACATGATTGAGATCCATATGATGAGCTTTGTATCGCTACTAGTTATGTGCTACTCATGTGATGTTATTAAAGTAGTCTATTCCTCCTGCATGGTGTAAAGGTGACTAGTGTGTGCACCGTGTGGTTCTTGTCGTAGGCTATGATCATGATCTCTTGTAGATTGTGGAGTTAATTATCATTATGATAGTATTGATGTGATCTATTCCTCCTTCATAGTGTAATGTGGACAGTGTGTGCGCTATGTTAGTTCTTGGTTTATTTTGCAATGATCTATTATGCTCTAAGGTTACTTAAATATGAATATTGAATGTTGTGGAGCTTGTTAACTCCGGCATTGAGGGTTCGTGTAATCCTACGCAACGAATGGTGTTCATTATCAAACAAGAGTATATGTAGCACATATGAGAAAGAGTTATTTATTATGCGATCAATGTTGAGAGTGTCCACTAGTGAAAGTATGATCCCTAGGCCTTGTTTCCAATACTGCAAACACCGCTTATTTACTGTTTTGTTGCATGTTTACTTGCTGCCATATTTTATTCAGATTGCTATTACCACTCATATACATCCATACTACTTGTATTTCACTATCTCTTCGCCGAACTAGTGCACCTATACATCTGACAAGTGTATTAGGTGTGTTGGGGACACAAGAGACTTCTTGATTTTGCAGGGTTGCTTGAGAGGGATATCTTTGACCTCTTCCTCCCCGAGTTCGATAAACCTTGGGTGATCCACTTAAGGGAAACTTGCTGCTGTTCTACAAACCTCTGCTCTTGGAGGCCCAACACTGTCTACAAGAATAGAAGCACCCGTAGACAAAGCAACAGACAATTGCATTAAGTATGGTGCGTAATGTAATCGACAACTACATCCTTAGACATAGAATCAATGTTTTATCCCTAGTGACAACAGCACATCACAACCTTAGAACTTTCTGTCACTGTCCCAGGTGTCAATGAAGGCATGAACCCACTATCGAGCATAAATACTCCCTCTTGGAGTTAAGAGTAAAAACTTGGCCAGAGCCTCTACTAATAACGGAGAGCATGCAAGATCATAAACAACACATAAACAATAGATTGATAATCACCATAACATAGTATTCTCTATCCATCGGATCCCGACAAACACAACATATAGTATTACAGATAGATGATCTTGATCATGTTAGGCAGCTCACAAGATCCAACAATGAAGCACAATTAGGAGAAGACGACCATCTAGCTACTGCTATGGACCCATAGTCCAGGGTGAACTACTCACTCATCACTCCGGAGGCGATCATGGCGATGAAGAGTCCTCCGGGAGATGAATCCCCTCTCCGGCAGGGTGCCGGAGGCGATCTCCTGAATCCCCGAGATGGGATTCGGCGGCGGCGTCTCGGAAGGTTTTCCGTATCGTGGCTCTCGGTACTGGGGGTTTCGCGACGGAGGTTATTTGTAGGCGAAAGGGCAGGTCAAGAGGCGGCGGCCCAGGGGACAGCCGGCGCGGCCAGGGCTGGGCCGCGCCGCCTGTCACCTGGCCACCTCGTGGCCCCACTTCGACTCCCCTTCGGTCTTCTGGAAGCTTCGTGCAAAAATAGGACCCTGGGCGGTGATTTCGTCCAATTCCGAGAATATTTCCTTACTAGGATTTCTAAAACCAAAAACAGCAGAAAACAGCAACTGGCTCTTCGGCATCTTGTTAATAGGTTAGTTCCAGAAAATGCGTAAATACGACATATAATGTGCATAAAACATGTAGGTATCATCAATAAAGTAGCATGGAACATAAGAAATTATCGATACGTTGGAGACGTACCTACGAACATGAACCACAACGGTGATACTAGTGTTGTCAATAGAAGAGTAAATTGAATCTTCACTATAGTAGGAGAGACAGACACCCGCAAAGCCACTTATGCAATACAAGTTGCATGTCAAGCGTGGAGCAAATCTCATGAACGCGGTCATGTAAAGTTAGCCCGAGCCGCTTCATCCCACTATGCCACAAAGATGCAAAGTACTCAAGCTAAAGACAACATAAGCATCAACGCCCACAAAACCATTGTGTTCTACTCGTGCAACCATCTATGCATAGACACGGCTCTGATACCACTGTAGGGATTCGTTGCATAGAAAAAAAAAAATTCCTACCGCGAGAACGCAATCCAAGCCAAGATGCAATCTAGAAGACGGGAGCAACGAGGGGATGATCGAGACTCACCCTTGAAGAGATTCCAAAGCCTACAAGATGAGGCTCTTGTTGCTGCGGTAGACGTTCACTTGCCGCTTGCAAAAGCGCGTAGAAGATCTTGATCACGGCGCCACGAACGGGCAGCACCTCCGTACTCGGTCACACGTTCGGTTGTTGATGAAGACGACGTCCACCTCCCCGTTCCAGCGGGCAGCGGAAGTAGTAGCTCCTCTTGAATCCGACAGCACGACGGCGTGGTGTCGGTGGCGGTGGAGAATCCCGGCGGAGCTTCGCTAAGCGTGCGGGGAAGAAGGAGGAGTGGGGCGGCTAGGGTTTGGGGAGAGGGGGTGGCCGGCCTCCAAGGGGTGCGGCCAAGGTGGTGGCTTTGGTGTGGCCGGCCCCCTCCCCTATGCCCCTCATTATATAGGTGGAACCCCAAGTGTTGGACTACAAGTCTTCGAATAAGACCCGAACCCAAAACCTTCCATGTTGTAGGGAAACCTACCCAAGGTGGGACTCCCACCCAAGTGGGATTCCCACCCTTCCATGTGGGGGGGTGGCCGGCCCCTTTGGGGGGAGTCCACCTTGGACTTTCCCCTCTAGGGTTGGCCGGCCATGGGTGGTGGAGTCCCTCCGGGACTCCGCCTTCCAAAGTGATTTCTTCCGGACTTTTCTAGAACCTTCTAGAACCTTCCATAAATGCACCGGATCATTTTCAAACATATAAAATGACTTCCTATATATGAATCTTATTCTCCGGACCATTCCGGAACTCCTCGTGATGTCCGGGATCTCATCCGGGACTCCGAACAAATATTCGAACTCCATTCCATATTCAATTTCTACCATTTCAACATCCAACTTTAAGTGTGTCACCCTACGGTTCGTGAACTATGCGGACATGGTTGAGTACTCACTCCGACCAATAACCAATAGCGGGATCTGGAGATCCATAATGGCTCCCACATATTCAACGATGACTTAGTGATCGAATGAACCATCCACATACGATACCAATTCCCTTTGTCATGCGATATTTTACTTGTCCGAGGTTTGATCATCGGTATCACTCTATACCTTGTTCAACCTCGTCTCCTGACAAGTACTCTTTACTCGTACCGTGGTATGTGGTCTCTTATGAACTTATTCATATGCTTGCAAGACATTAGACGACATTCCACCGAGAGGGCCCAGAGTATATCTATCCGTCATCGGGATGGACAAATCCCACTATTGATCCATATGCATCAACTCATACTTTCCGGATACTTAATCCCACCTTTATAACCACCCATTTACGCAGTGGCGTTTGATGTAATCAAAGTACCTTTCCGGTATAAGTGATTTACATGATCTCATGGTCATAAGGACTAGGTAACTATGTATCGAAAGCTTATAGCAAATAACTTAATGACGTGATCTTATGCTACGCTTAATTGGGTGTGTCCATTACATCATTCATACAATGATATAACCTTGTTATTAATAACATCCAATGTTCATGATTATGAAACTAATCATCTATTAATCAACAAGCTAGTTAAGAGGCTTACTAGGGACTCTTTGTTTGTTTACATAACACACATGTATCAATGTTTCGGTTAATACAATTATAGCATGGTATGTAAACATTATCATAAACACAAAGATATATTATAATAACCATTTTATTATTGCCTCTTGGGCAGATCTATGATTAAATTAAATGATGAAGATATGAGGGAAGCCAAGAAGTCTCTTAAAGAGAAGGGTATTAAACCTGAAGATGTGAAGAATTTACCTCCTATAGAAGATTTATGTGAGATAACTCCCCCTTCATCCATGATTGAGGTACACTCTCTTCAACGCTTTACTAGGGAAGATATTCCGTATTCAAAACCTCCTGCTCAATGCTTAGATGAGTTTGATAATTATATTGTTAAGCAAGAAAACTTTAATATGAGAGTAGAGAATCATTTAATGGAAAATTCTCGAGCTATTAGTGAATTGCATGATATTGTGGAGAGAACCTCCAATGATGTTAAGATACTTGTTAAACATTTTCATATGGTTCAAACTCAAATTGATCAACTCACTAAAGTGCAAAATGACTTGTTGGGAAATAATTCTAAAGAAAAACATGCTTATGAAGTAACAACTAGAGGTGGTGTTTCTACCCAGGATCCTCTATATCCTGAAGGGCATCCCAAAAGAGTTGAACAAGATTCTCAACTAACTAAAACTAGTGCTCCATCTAAGAAAAAGAAAAAGAAACATAAGAATGTTGTAGAATCCTCTGAACCTGTTAATGATCCTAATAGTATTTCTATTTCTGATGCTGAAACTGAAAGTGGTAATGAACATGATAAAGATAATGATAAGGATGATACTCCTGATAAAGAAGAGGTTGAAAAAGAACCTGAAAAGCATGCTAAAAATAAAAAGTACACTAAAGAAGATTTTATTGCTGAGAAACATGGTAATGAAAGAGAACCTTGGGTTCAAAAGCAAATGCCTTTTCCTGCTAAGAAACTAAAATCAAAGGAGGAGGAACATTATAATAAATTTTGTGATTGGATGAAACCTTTATTTTTGCAAATCCCTTTGACTGATGCTATTAAATTGCCTCCTTATTCAAAGTATATGAAAGATATTGTCTCTAACAAAAGGAAAATTCCCAATGAGGAGATTTCCACTATGCTCGCTAATTACTCCTTCAATGGTAAGATTCCAAAGAAGCTTGGAGACCCAGGTATACCGACTATTCCTTGTTCCATCAAGAATAATTATGTTAGAACTGCTCTATGTGATTTGGGAGCGGGAGTTAGTGTAATGCCTTTTTCTCTTTATAAGAGACTTGATTTAGATAAGTTAATACCAACTGATATATCTTTGCAAATGGCTGATAAATCTACCGCTATTCCTGTTGGTGTATGTGAAAATGTTCCTGTTCAAGTTACTCAACATTGCTTGATATTAACTGATTTTGTTGTGTTGGAAATGCCTGAAGATGATAATATGTCCATTATTCTTGGAAGACCCTTTCTTAATACTGCAGGGGCTGTTATTGATTGCAATAAAGGCATGGTTACTTTCAATGTTGATGATAAGGAACATACCGTCTATTTTCCCAAGAGGATTGATAAAGTATATGGAGTTAATACAATTTTTAATGTGAAAACTATCAAAGTGGGATCCATTGATTGTCCTATATATGAGTCTAAAGAAGAATATCAAACTCTTGTGATTGGATCCATATCAATTCAATATAAGGTAACATGATTGATTTGAGGTTTATTTCTTCTTATGTCATATAAAATCTATTTGGTAGCAAGACTTGATCAACCTTGTTAACAAGTATATTTTAATGCATAAGAGAGCTAAACAACATTTCTTTCTTTCTTTCTCCCTCCATTTATTTTACTTGCTGTAGCACATTTTGTTTTGCAATATGCTTTAGTTGTTTAAGATTTTGGAAATCATTTTCCTGCGCAGTAATAATTAATTTAACACCCAGAAATGTGCATTTTTCGAAGTTCTCTAAAAATTACAAAAATTATACTGGTAGTCCTATTTTTCGAAGAGGCACCTGGGAGCACCTGGGGCTGACCAGTGGGGCACCCCAGGGTGGCACCCCACAGGCCGGCGCGGCCAGCAAGGGGGGCGCGCCACCCTGGTGTGTGGGCCCCCCTTTGCCCCACTTCAGCATCTCTTCCTCCCATGCTCTTCTCTCTCCCGAAAAAACTCGCACCAAGTTCCTCTCACTCGCGTTTCTGCTCAAGAACTCGCGATTTCTCGATCTCCTTGCTCAGCCCAGATTTCTGTCTGAAATTTGGCACATTTGCTCCTTGGTATGTGACTCCTTTGATTGTCCAATTAGAATTTTGTTTGGTTGAGTATATCTTGAATATTTTGCTGCTGTAGATAACATGTTTAGTGAGCTTGCATGCTTGTTCTAAGTGGTAGAAACTAGTTTTGATGCATGTTTAGTACTCTAGCAAGTTCCTATAGTAGTTCCCCTCAATTATATACCTTGAAATCAAATTTTATAATGATTGTTGAAAAATTTCAGAAAATGGAAGGGAGTAGGCACCAACTAAATCAACAAGAATTGGAGGTACAACAAGTCATGAGAGTTCATCGTGAAGAGGGAGTATACCCCTCTTATTACCCATGCACGGATTTTATGCGGAATGCAGGAATCCTGCAAGATGTTCAAACACTGATTTCCAATGCAGGGTTGGAAGGTTTTACTGTTGGTGAACCTCACCAATATGCTAAACTAACGGTGTCGGTTGTGCAGGATTTCGAATTTCATCGGTCTCAAACTAACCCCATGGTCCGGTACAAGATTTATACAATGGCTTATCTTGGGGCCGAATGGACGCTAGAGGATTCGGGGGAGGGTTTGTGACTAGATGGACGAACTTCCGGATGCTTTCCTCAAGAACTTGGCCAAGGCCAGAGGTAGAAGAAGAAAGACACAAGGATGAACTCGCTCTAGATCACCATGTTTATTGATCTTCACAGGTTACAGGTTTTCTCTCTTCTCTGGATCGCGCGTATGAAAGAGGCTGCCCCCTCTCCTTATATAGGGGAGAGGGTGGCTTACAGAACAAGAAACCCTAATGGGATCTTTGACTAGACAAACTACTTTACAAAGATACTTTATAAAGCTACTTTAATCATAGATGACGCCGGGGTCTTCTTTAAACAGGGAGGCTGACGTCCTCCGGCTTCTTTGGCCGTCATCCTCTTCTTTGTCTTCAAGCCTTCGTTTAAAGCTACTTTGCTTAGCTCATCCTTGTCCTTTAGCTCCTGACGGAATCTTTGACCAGCCAGCCGACATGCTCTTCCTTCCGGTGCGCCGGTATCTTTCCTTCCTGGTTCCGGTATACCCCTCTTGGGGATACCGGCTTAGCTTTACTTAGCCAAACTCTATCTTCTTATTCCGGTATGAACATTAAACCGGTATCTTGAAGGGTGAGACCATCCGGTATGGCATACCTTTGGCATACCGGGGGTCATCCCCCCAACATTAGTCCCCGAAGCTGGTAACAGATGCCGGTTTATCTTTCTTAATTCTTGGCTCAAATCCGGCATCTTTGCTCGGACTCACATTTTCTCTGCTCGCAAGGCATTCTCCGGCATCTTACTCTCCGGTATCTTAGTCATTAAACATCTCCTCGACGAGGTCGAGAATATATCGGGTCCCGTGCCTGTCAGAGACATGCGTACTGTGACTGTCGCGCCAGTGTCAGTTGTCACTTCGCATTGACCCCCGCGCGCCCATTTAATGCACCGCTGCAGATCCCACTCACCGCTTCGGATCCCGTGTGTGCCTCCGTGTGGCCTCTCTTTTTTCGCGTATACTTATGTGCCACGTGGCGAACGCGAACCGTCGCGGGCCGCGAGGCGAAACGCGGTGGCCCAGCGGTTTTCGGCCCACCTTCTCTCTTCTTTATAAGCACAACTGCCCCTTCTTCTTCCTCTTCCCCGCATTTTCCCTATCTTCGCGCATAGTGCTCCTCGCCTTTGCGCCTTCGCCGCTCTTCGCCCGCCGCTGTTCGCTTGAGCTTCGCCGCCCGGCGAACTTACGCCGTGCCTCCGCCGGACCTCGTCGTGCGGAGAGTTTCTGCAGCATCTTCTTTGAGTGCGCTGCATTCTTGCTTCTTTGCGACCTTCTCCGCCTCGCCGTCGGCGGTGCTCGTCGGCGACCGCTGGTTCGTTCCTTCGCCGGCGAAAGCCTTCCTCAACGACTGCGACGCTCAAGGTCAGTTCTAATCTTACTTTGCTCGCCATTTGCTCGCTTTTCAGATCTGGGGTCTACGGTGTTCTTATTTCCTCTTTTTCTTTGGTTTTCTTCTTACTCGTAGATCTTCACGCGGGGTCCAAGTGTGGGATTTCTGTTTCTTTGCCTTCCATCCAATGTCTGACGAGGAATCTTCCTCCGCATCTTCTTCTTCCTCTTCCGCTAGACATAGTAGACAATCTCCCGGCGAATCTACGCTTCAGATCCGATGGAGACCGATTCCGGCAACCAGCAGGGATCCGGTAGCCACCAAGATTCCGGTAGCCACTTAGAATCCGGTAGCTCTAGCCAAGCATCCGGCAGCCACCTTGAAGCAAGTAGCTCTGGTGAAGCCTCGAGTAGCTCTAGCCAATCATCTGGCGAAGAGCCTTCCCCAATCACCCGCGGAGCCTGGATGGGCTCCAATGTCACTAAGTATGAGATCGATTGGTTGTACCGGTCCCGCAGGATTCCGGAAGGAGTCACTTGCCGGATTCCTGATGACGAAATAGTTCCGGACCCCCAGCCCGGTGAACGTGTTGTTTTTCTTGCTCACTTTGAGCGTGGCTTTGGCCTTCCTCCCTCCTCTTTTTTCCTGGATCTTCTAGATTTCTATAAACTCCAACCTCACCACCTTCCTGGCAACTCCATCTTTTACCTTTCTTGTTATGCCACCTTCATGGAGGCCTATATCGGCATTCGTCCCACTCTTGAGACGTTTGCCCGCTTCTTTGCTCTTCGGATTAACTCCGTTCAGGGCTTAGATATCCCCAAGCCCAAACCTCCCGTGCAATGCGGGTCTTGCATAATCAGCTCCCGTCAAGGGAGCCCCTTTTTTAAGTTCTCCGGCCTCGAGTCTTGCCGGTTATGGCAAGGGACGTTCTTTTATGTGAAGAACAACGGCGCCGCAGATCTCATTGGTCTGCCTCCTTTCGATCCGGCGCCGCCCGCAAAGACCAACTGGGGCTACAATCCGAAGGAGTCTCACAACGAGACCAACCGGATTATACGCTTCATGAGACAGAAGATGAAGGACACCGGCATCTGCTCCGACGATATTGTTCGCACCTTTATCTCGCGCCGGGTGCTTCCTCTGAAGCGCCGTGCGCATAGGATGAGCGAGATGTATGGCCCTGGCGATCCTACCAAGATCACAGGCCATCCCCTTAGCAAGAAGGATGTTGTTCTCAAGGCTAAGCAGATTTGCCAAACTGCTATGCCATTTAACTGGGAATGGGGCCTCCTTCCCTTCAGCACTACTAACCCTCCAACCCAAGAAGTAAGGGATTATGCGATTGGGGATGTTTTTGCCGGTGACTTTCTGCTCTTGCTAATTTTCTTTTTCATGTTTTAGGCCAAGGACCGCTTCCCCCTCATTGAAGCAGAGCGGCGAGGAGCTTGCCGGAAGCGCGCCCTTGACTCCTTCGACCCAGATCCCTACATTTTTTGGAAGGATCTGAAGATGGGCAAGACCCCGGCATCGCGTCTGGGCCGGTCTCCGCCAAAGCCAACCGGGTCCTCTGATGACCTGACCATGCTTGAGGTATTTTCTTTTCCGGTTTCTTTTACTTTTCCACTATTGTTTTCCTCCGAATTGCCTCTTAGCCTTATTCAATTCACAGATCCACGAGCACGTGCCGCCCCTGCGCGCCGAGGCCGGCTCTGAGTTTGTGGACAAGCTCATGGCCCAGGGCCAAAAGAACAAGCGGCCGTCATCTGACGATGGCTCCAGCCAGGCCCCTCCCTCCAAGCGCTTCCGGACTGAGCCTTTGGGGGAGAAGAAAGTGGGCATGCGCCGCTATGGGCGCAAGCAGATGCCGACCGCTTCCGGGTAAGTTTTTCATTTTCCGGCCTGCCTCTTTTTTGCCAAGTTCTTTTTCCGGCTGCTCTTTTCTAACTATCTTCCTTTCTTTTCTTAGCCCTGCGCTCAAGCTTGGCCCAAGGCCATCAGATCTGAGGGTTCCGCAAGGACCTCAACCCCTCCTCCTCACTCAAGCCCGGCACCACCTGGTGCCGGTAACACCTCTGCCTCCCTTTCGGGGGGCACAACAAGTTCGGGGCGTGCGGCCCCTTCAACGTCAGATCACCGCACGGAGGAGGATCTTTCCTTCTTCCCAGAGAACCAGGATACCGGCACCAGCAATATCGGTGCCGGAGAAGAAGATGCTGCCGGGCGGGCGGAGGCTTCAGCTCCTCCCGTCCCTGAGAAAAAGACAACTTCCGCGCCGGAATCCTCCGCGCCGGAAGGTTCCAACCCGGGTGATGCGCCTATCGCTCCCCCTTCTCCACGAACCATCCTCATGCCGCCGCCAAGTGCTCCTAGCGCCCAGCCTTCCGGGGCCGCCTTTGCCGCGCCACCGCCCAGGACCTCCATTAAGGGGAAGGCGACGGCTCCCGCGCCTCTTCTGCCGGCCAGCAGCCCCTGGTGCTGCATGTCTCCAAAACCGCCAGAATACTGCCACTAAGGCCACCGGTCTTCTTGGCCGTATTACTGAGTTTAAGCGCAGAGGCCAGGATCTGGGGCATCTTCTGCCCTACGCCCAGAAGTGGAACGCCGCGGACGTAACTCCGGCGACCCGCGGCTTGGGCAAGGACAGGCTGCCGGCACCTGATCCAGTTGGGGATCGGTCTTCCGAAGAGCACTTCACGCGGCTCCGCTGCGCCGTGAAAGAGCTTGACAGCGCGTGGTACGACGCCACGAACAACCTGATGGTACGTTCTACTAACTTTTCTCAATTGTTACCGGTTTCCTTACTTCCGGATTTGTTCTATCTTTCAGTTTCATGCCGGTTTCTCTCCTGTCTATCTTCCCAGTCCCCGAGTTTTGTGGTGAGAGCGCAGCTTTCAGGACAAAACTTGAACTTTGAAAACTTAGCGCGAAACCGGCACTGCCAGTCCCCGAGCTTCGGGTTAAGAACTCTGTTCTTAGCGCGAAACTTATCTTAGAACGCGCGAAACCGGCACTGCCAGTCCCCGAGTTTCGGGTTAAGAACTCTGTTCTTAGCGCAAAACTTATCTTAGAACGCGCGAAAGCATTGCCAGTCCCCGAGTTTCGGGTTAAGAACTGTTCTTAGCGCGAAACTTACCTTAGAACGCGAAACCGCTGCCAGTCCCCGAGTTTCGGGTTAAGAACTCTGTTCTTAGCGCGAAACTTACCTTAGAACGCGCGAAACCGGCACTGCCAGTCCCCGAGTTTCGGGTTAAGAACTCTGTTCTTAGCGCGAAACTTACCTTAGAACGCGCGAAACCGGCACTGCCAGTCCCCGAGTTTCGGGTTAAGAACTCTGTTCTTAGCGCGAAACTTACCTTAGAACGTGCGAAACCGGCACTGCCAGTCCCCGAGTTTCGGGTTAAGCACTTTGTTCTTAGCGCGAAACTTCACTAACCTCTTTTGCTTTGAACAGCTCACGGCTGACGCTCGGAAGACCCTCTTTGAGGAGCTCTTATGGGAGCATCGGGAGCTCGTTGAGGCACACGATAAGTGCCAAGGTAAGCTTTTGTTCTGCCGGCGTCTTTCTTACCAGAATCTTTTTTCCTTCTAACACTCGCAATTTCTGCTTGACAGTGATCCCGGAAGCTTCCATTGATGCTCTCAAAGAGCAGCTCGCCAACGCCCAACGTACAACTTTCTTTTTTCTTCTGCTAACTTGGTTTCACTTTCAATCTTACCAACACCATCTTGTTTACACCTTCTTTTCCGGGTTGCAGTGGAGAAGGACCAGCTCATTAAACAGCATCAGGAGGAGCTGAGCGCCCAGAAGACCAGCTACCAGGAGCTCAAGTCCCAGCTCATTCAGCTAGGTCTTGACCATGCCAAGGTCCTCAAAGCCGCTGAAGCTGATGCAGCGGCCAAGATGAACGAGGCTCTGGAGGACGCCAGCAATGCCACCGTGGTGTTGCGAGCTGAGCTGGAGGAGCTGGCCAAGGCCCGGAAAGGTGCCGAGGAGAAAGCCGCGCGGCTGGAGGAGGAGCACAAGGAATGCAACCAGCTGATCCTGCAAACTGACGCACTTGCCTATCGTGAGTCCATTTTTTCTCCGACCCCATTTTCTTTTCGCTATCTTTTCTTCCGGTTTCTTTTTCTTCCGGATTCTTTTTCTTCCGGATTCTTTTCTGTCGTTGCCTAATCGACGATACCTCGGAAGAGGGATCCTCACGAGGGGGAGAAGAAGTAGGGGCCATAGGGCGGAGTGCACACGGGACGGTGGTACGCGAGTTACCCAGCTTCGGAACACCTGCACGATGACAGGGCCTACTGCTGCTTGTCTGGAATTATCTGGGCGCTTGCGCGTTGTTACAATGGTTGTGGTTGTGCCCCTAGGGCTCCCGGGATCCGGCTTATAAAGGCGCACGGATCTAGGGTTTACATGGAGAGTCCTAGCCGGATTACAGATTGCCTAGTCTACGTTACAATATCTTGCCGTGTACGTCAAGGATCCGCCTCCCCTATACGTCGTACTGGATCCGGGTTCCTCATGGGCCTCCATGGATCCGGGTTCCTCCAAAGGTCGGTACGGATCCGGCTATCTGATCCTGGGCCGGACTTTATCCTTCATGATCAACAGCAACTGGGCCGCCCGATGGGCCACATGCCACCATCACCGTCTATGGGCCACCCGGGCTTGCCGGATCTAGGCACTGTCGATGGTACACCCATGAAGTATACCCACAACAGTAGCCCCAGAGTTCTCCGAGTTTCTCCTGCAGTTTCCGCCATGCTTGCACCTTATGATCTCCGGCATTGATGGTAACGCGGAGAAAGTTGAAGAACTCCAACTTCATATCTTCTTTTTTCCAACTATAAGTCGGAAGATTCCCCATCCTGCGGGACTTCATCCATCGACAGCCTTAAAACATGTCTCCGGGTTACTCCCCTGCTTGCGAATGTGAACTGCTTATCTTCACGCTTTTACCCGGAGTCTTAACAAACTCAAACGGTTCCGCCAATTCTGGCGCCATTTTCGCGCGGTTTGTGCGGTAACTTATCTCTAGCCATTTTTACCGTTAGGGTTTGGGACACGTGTCATGCATCCAACGGCGCGACGCTTGCGTTCCGACCACAGGATGCGGAGCACGAATCTTATCCCTCAGCCTATAAATATCCACCGTCGACCCTAACTCTCATTCACCCCCATTCTCACCTCTCTCGCATCGCCGCCCGTGAGCTTTACCTCCGCCGTGCCGGAACTCGCCGGAAAAGTCGCCGGAGCATCACCGGAGCGAGTCCACCACCGTGGTGTTCTTCGTGTTCTTAACTCCGACGAGCCACCGCACGAAAACCTCACCGCCGGCAACTCCGACCACCGCGGAATCCATTGCGGTAAGCTCTCCGAGCTTCGATTCTTTGCCGTAGTTGGTAGGGATGATCGCTAGGTTGACAATGAGGATCCGACTAAATTACGTTTTCCGCCACTACTCTTACATCTTCAGATGTCGTCCATGACTCCGCCTCCTGCCGACGAGCCGATCAATGCGACGCCCTCTCCTCCGCTCCGCCTCCCTTCATCCCAATCCAGCTGGATCCTACTAAGGATTCCGGCAAAGACGTCGAGGGCACCTCAGCTATCCCTGAAAAGACATCTGAGGCGGAGAAGAAGGCGGAAGAAATGGCTGCCAAAAAATCCAAAGCTCGCCAACGGGACTCGGAGTCCAAAGGTAAATGGTGGCCTTGCACCACTACTAACATTGAACTGCAAAACTTGGAGGGAGAAGGGTTCTTGCAACCCGGAAGCTGGAGGGCGACTCCGAGTGCCCTAGCCCCGGCCCCTCAGGACAACGAGATGGTGCTGACGAAGGCGTTGGTGGAGCGAGGCTTCTCATTTCCGCCTTCGGACTTCTTCCTCGAGATTCTGAAGGCCTATGGGCTCCAACCCCACAACATCTCTCCGAACAGCGTGCTTGCAATTAGCAATCACGTCACTCTCTGCGAAGGCCATCTCCGGGTAGCTCCCGAACTCTCCCTGTTTCAATACTATTTTACTGTCAAGAAGGAGAGGATCCGGCAGTCCTCCGAACTGGCGACATGCGGAACCATCACTTTTATGCTTCGCCCGGGCCGCGTCTACCCCCACACCGACCGCCACGAATCCGCGCGGTACTGGTCCGCAGGCTTCTTCTATTTGAAGGACGTCTCCGACCCCGCGAACGCAAGAAAATTGCCACCGTTCAAGAACTGCCCCGCCACCGAGCTTCCGACATGGTCGCACTGCCCCCACATCTCCGAGTCACTCCAGCTCACGCGCGCCGTCAGGCGGATCTGCAAGCTGACGGAGGAGGGGTTGACGGGGAAGGACCTGACCCTCTCCTGGTTCACCAAGCGGATCCAGCCGCTTCAACACAGGGATCGCTTGATGTTCCAGTACACAGGGCGCGATGACCCGATGCGCGTCACAAAAGACAATCTCTCCGCCGACGCCCTCGACAAGAGAATCCGGGTCCTCATCAAAGTTCCGCGTGAACTCCGCGTTCACGTGTGCAACAAAGATATCCACATGAATGGTTCCGGAACCGCGGTACGTCGGCTTGACTGTAACCTCTTGTTTCTTTTCGCATTCAAATTTTTGTCTAAGTGTTTAACTCTGTATCAGCTCGAAGCGCTCGAAGAGAACGAACTCGGAACTCTCCTCCGAGTTCCTTCCACCGGAAACACGGATCCGGATGCCGCGTCGGAGGCGGAAGCTCCCGAGACCTCCCGCCCCGCGAAGAGGAAGAAGGCCGCTCCTTCCAGCCCCCATGCGAAACGCGCCCGCGAAGTGCCTAGCACCGCTGCTACCCGGAGAGCGGAGGCGGAAAAGAAGCGCCTTTCACTGATTGACACCAGCAACAAGGGACAGCCTGATGTCCAGCATTTCTTCAAGCCTTCCGGGTAAGCGCCTATTTCCGAGATCCAAGTTCTGGTTTCACGCTCAAACTTTTACTTATACTTTTATGTTTTTTCTGAAGTTCCGGTAGCCAGCCCCCCAAGGCCCCAAGGGCCCCGAAGAAAAAGGCCAAGCCATCTCCGGCTTCTTTTCCTATTACTCCCGAGGTTGAAGTTCCGCCCAAGGCTTCATCCGCCTCCAAGCCGGATCCGAAAGATATCATCAATGTTGATGATCTTCCTGAAGATTCCGCCCACCACGGCGACTCCGCCAAGGGAACCTCCTCACCTGTTCCTCCGTCAGCTCAGCCAAGCTCCGCTTTCGCGGGGCCGACAGAAGAAGAAAAGGAGCAAAAGGCAAAGCTCCTTCAAGTTACCAACGCGACTCGAGTCCACCTCCAACCAACTCCGTCTCTTCAAAAGCTTACCCTCTCACAGCGCCACGCGGAAGTTTCCGACATGCTGAACAAAGTGTGGGGGAAGCCGGACGGAGGTTGATACGTCTCCAACGTATCGATAATTTCTTATGTTCCATGCTACTTTATTGATGATACCTACATGTTTTATGCACATTATATGTCATATTTATGCATTTTTTGGAACTAACCTATTAACAAGATGCCGAAGAGCCAGTTGCTGTTTTCTGCTGTTTTTGGTTTCAGAAATCCTAGTAAAGAAATATTCTCGGAATTGGACGAAACTTTCGCCCAGGGTCCTATTTTTGCACGAAGCTTCGAAGACCGAAGAGATAACGAAGTGGGGCCACGAGGCGGCCGCAGGGTGGCCGGCGCGGCCCAGCCCTGGCCGCGCCGACCTACCTCTGGGCCCCTCGTGTGGCCCCCGCGTTGACCCTCCGCCTACTTAAAGCTTCCGTCGCGAAACCCCCAGTACCGAGAGCCACGATACGGAAAACCTTACGGAGACGCCGCCGCCGCGAATCCCATCTCGGGGATTCTGGAGATCGCCTCCGGCACCTTGCCGGAGGGGATTCATCTCCGGAGGACTCTACACCGCCATGGTCGCCTCGGAGTGATGAGTGAGTAGTCCACCCCTGGACCATGGGTCCATAGCAGTAGCTAGATGGTTGTCTTCTCCTTGTTGTGCTTCATTGTTGGATCTTGTGAGCTGCCTAACATGATCAAGATCATCTATATGTAATTCTATATGTTGTGTTTGTCGGGATCCGATGGATAGAGAGTACTATGATTATGGTGATTATCAATCTATTGTTCATGTGTTGTTTATGATCTTGCATGCTCTCCGTTATTAGTAGAGGCTCTGGCCAAGTTTTTACTCTTAACTCCAAGAGGGGGTATTTATGCTCGATAGTGGGTTCATGCCTCCATTGAATCTGGGACAGTGACAGAAAGTTCTAAGGTTGTGGATGTGCTGTTGCCACTAGGGATAAAACATTGATGCTATGTCTAAGGATGTAGTTGTTGATTACATTACGCACCATACTTAATGCAATTGTCTGTTGCTTTGCAACTTAATACCGGAGGGGTTCGGATGATAACCTGAAGGTGGACTTTTTAGGCATAGATGCAGTTGGATGGCGGTCTATGTACTTTGTCGTAATGCCCAATTAAATCTCACTATATTTATCATATCATGTATATGCATTGTTATGCCTTTCTCTATTTGTCAATTGCCCGACTGTAATTTGTTCACCCAACATGCTTTTATCTTATGGGAGAGACACCTCTAGTGAACTGTGGACCCCGGTCCTATTCTTTACATAGCATACAATCTACTGCAATTGTGTTTACTGTTTTCTTTGCAAACATCTTCCACTCGATACGTTTAATCCTTTGTTACAGCAAGCCGGTGAGATTGACAACCTCACTGTTTCGTTGGGACAAAGTACTTGGGTTGTGTTGTGCAGGTTCCGCGTTGGCGCCGGAATCCCTGGTGTTGCGCCGCATCACATTTCGCGACCATCAACCTTCAACGTGCTTCTTGGCTCCTACTGGTTCGATTAAACCTTGGTTTCTTTCTGAGGGAAAACTTGCTGTGCGCATCATACCTTCCTCTTGGGGTTCCCAACGAACGTGTGAGTTACACGCCATCAAGCTCTTTTTCGGGCGCCGTTGCCGGGGAGATCAAGACACGCTGCAAGGGGAGTCTCCACTTCTCAATCTCTTTACTTTGTTTTTGTCTTGCTTTATTTTATTTGCTACTTTGTTTGCTGCACTAAATCAAAATACAAAAAAATTAGTTGCTAGTTTTACTTTATTTACTGTCTTTGCTCTCTATATCAAAAACACAAAAAAATTAGCTACTTGTCTTTACTTTGTTTGCCTAGTTTACTTTTTGCCTATTGCATCATGTTTCCTTTTAATTTTACCACAAAAGACATACCGGTAGGACGTGGGTCCATAGTTGGGAGAAATAATATAGAAGAATTTTTCAATCATGTTAGTATCACTGAAGATTTTGAAGATAGACACTTGGTAGAACTTGCACCTACCTATGAAATTGCTGCTGCTGCTTTAGTTCGCATGTTGGAAACTAAATTTGTTAATCTCAATCCTATAATCCAACACATGTTTCTTACACTTGGTGATATGGAAGAAGGGGAAAAGAAAGATTTTGTTTTAGAAACCCTTCTTAGAGAATTTGGTGGTCTAGCAAGAGAGGCTAGAAAGGTTTTTGCTAAATTTAATATGCTAGGTTCTCATACCAATTTTATTGGTCTCCTTGAAAAAATGGACATGGATAGAATAAGGTATACTAATAATGTTAATGATGGTAGGGAAATTAAAGCGCCAATACCTAGTAAACTACTAGGGATGAATGATGCACTAGAAAATAACTATGCTTGGCTTGTTCCTGAAAATTTGTTCGATGAGAGTAGCAAGCCTAAGACTAATGAAAAGGGAGACGCTAAAACTTATATATCAAATATACTATGCTTGGTTGAGAAAACTCCCAACACCCCTGATAATAATGTTGATTCTTCTACTCTCGATAATACTTGATTTGCACTTTCTGCGCCTGAAAGGCGTTAAAGAAAAGCGCTTATGGGAGACAACCCATGTTTTTACCTACAGCAATTTTTTGTTTTGTTGAGTCTTGGAAGTTGTTTACTACTGTAGCAACCTCTCCTTATCATGTTTTTGTGTCAAGTAAAGTTTCTATGTCAAAGTTGATGTTATATTTGGGATTGCTGCGCAGAAACAGCATTGCTGTCTGTCACGAATCTGGGCACAATTCTCTGTAGAAAATTCGAAAAAATCTGCCAATTTACGAGCGTGATCCTCAGATATGTACGCAACTTTCATTAGTTTTGAGTTTTTCCATTTGAGCAAGTCTGATGCCATTTCTAAATTCGTCTTTACGGACTGTTCTGTTTTTGACAGATTCTGCCTTTTATTTCGCATTGCCTCTTTTGCTATGTTGGATTTATTTCTTTGATCCATTAATGTCCAGTAGCATTATGCAATGTCCAGAAGTGAAAATAATGATTGTGTCACCTCTGAATGTGTGAATTATTAATCGTGCACTAACCCTCTAATGAGTTTGCTTGAAGTTTGGTGTGAAGGAAGTTTTCAAGGGTCAAGAGAGGAGTATGATATACTATGATCAAGAGGAGTGAAAGCTCTAAGCTTGGGGATGCCCCGTGGTTCACCCCTGCATATTTTAAGAAGACTCAAGCGTCTAAGCTTGGGGATGCCCAAGGCATCCCCTTCTTCATCGACAACATCATCAGGTTCCTCCCCTGAAACTATATTTTTATTCAATCACATCTTTTGTTCTTTACTTGGAGCGTCGGTTTGTTTTTGTTTTTGTTTTTGTTTGAATAAGATGGATCCTAGCATTCACTTTGTGGGAGAGAGACACGCTCCGCTGTTGCATATGGACACATGTGTCCTTAGGCTTTACTCATAATGTTCATGGCGAAGTTTCTTCTTCGTTAAATTGTTATATGGTTGGAATTGGAAAATGCTACATGTAGTAATTCTAAACTGTCTTGGATAATGTGATACTTGGCAATTGTTGTGCTCATGTTTAAGCTCTTGCATCATATGCTTTGCACCCATTAATGAAGAAATACATAGAGCTTGCTAAAATTTGATTTGCATATTTGGTTTCTCTAAGGTCTAGATAATATCTAGTATTGAGTTTTGAACAACAAGGAAGACGGTGTAGAGTCTTATAATGTTTACAATATGTCTTTTATGTGAGTTTTGCTGCACTTGTTCATCCTTGAGTTTGCTTCAAATAACCTTGCTAGCCTAAACCTTGTATCGAGAGGGAATACTTCTCATGCATCCAAAATCCTTGAGCCAACTACTATGCCATTTGTGTCCACCATACCTACCTACTACATGGTATTTCTCCGCCATTCCAAAGTAAATTGCTTGAGTGCTACCTTTAAAATTCCATCATCCACCTATGCAATATATAGCTCATGGGACAAAATAGCCTTAAAAACTATCGTAGTATTGAATATGTACTTATGCACTTTATATTTTATTAAGTTGCTTGTTGTGCGATAACCATGCTTCTGGGGAACGCCATCAACTATTGTTGAATATCATGTGAGTTGCTATGCATGTCCGTCTTGTCTGAAGGTCTATCATTTTAGTGGTTGGAGCATGCAAAATTGTTAGAGAAGAACATTGGGCCGCTAACTAAAGCCATGAATCATGGTGGAAGTTTCAGTTTTGGACATATATCCTCAATCTCATATGAGAATAATAACTTTGCTACATGCTTATGCATTTAAGAGGAGTCCATTATCTGTTGTCCATGTTGTCCCGGTATGGATGTCTAAGTTGAGAATAATCAAAAGCGAGAAATCCGAAATGCGAGCATTCTCCTTAGACCTTTGTACAGGCGGCATGGAGGTACCCCTTTGTGACACTTGGTTGAAACATGGCATGCGAAGATCCGGTAGTCCAAGTTAAGTAGGACGAGGTGCGGGCACTATTAGTATACTATGCGTGAGGCTTGCAACTTGTAAGATATAATTTTCATAACTCATATGCTTTATTACTACCGTTGACAAAATTGTTTCATGTTTTCAAAAAAAAAGCTCTAGCACAAATACAGCAATCGATGCTTTCCTCTTTGAAGGACCATTCTTTTACTTTTATTGTTGAGTCAGTTTACCTATCTCCCTCCACCTTAAGAAGCAAACACTTGTGTGAACTGTGCATTGATTCCTACATACTTGCATATTGCACTTGTTATATTACTTTATGTTGACAATATCCATGAGATATACATGTTATAAGTTGAAAGCAACCGCTGAAACTTAATCTTCCTATGTGTTGCTTCAACACCTTTACTTTGATTTATTGCTTTATGAGTTAACTCTTATGCAAGACTTATTGATGCTTGTCTTGAAGTACTATTCATGAAAAGTCTTTGTCATATGATTCACTTGTTTACTCATGTCATTACCTTTGCTTTGATCGCTGCATTCATTACATATGTTTACAAATAGTATGATCAAGATTATGATGGCATGTCACTTCAGAAATTATCTTTGTTATCGTTTTACCTGCTCGGGACGAGCAGAACTAAGCTTGGGGATGCTGATACGTCTCCAACGTATCGATAATTTCTTATGTTCCATGCTACTTTATTGATGATACCTACATGTTTTATGCACATTATATGTCATATTTATGCATTTTCTGGAACTAACCTATTAACAAGATGCCGAAGAGCCAGTTGCTGTTTTCTGCTGTTTTTGGTTTCAGAAATCCTAGTAAAGAAATATTCTCGGAATTGGACGAAACTTTCGCCAGGGTCCTATTTTTGCGAAGCTTCCAGAAGACCGAAGAGATAACGAAGTGGGGCCACGAGGCGGCGGAAGGGTGGCGGCGCGTGCCCTGGCCGCGCCGACCTACCTCTGGGCCCTCGTGTGGCCCCGCGTTGACCCTCCTACTTAAAGCCCGTCGCGAACCCCCAGTACCGAGAGCCACGATACGGAAACCTTACAGAGACGCGCCCAATCCCATCTCGGGGATTGGAGATCGCCTCCGGCACCTTGCCGGAGAGGGATTCATCTCGGAGGACTCTACACCGCCATGGTCGCCTCCGGAGTGATGAGTGAGTAGTCCACCCCTGGACCATGGGTCCATAGCAGTAGCTAGATGGTTGTCTTCTCCTTGTTGTGCTTCATTGTTGGATCTTGTGAGCTGCCTAACATGATCAAGATCATCTATATGTAATTCTATATGTTGTGTTTGTCGGGATCCGATGGATAGAGAGTACTATGATTATGGTGATTATCAATCTATTGTTCATGTGTTGTTTATGATCTTGCATGCTCTCCGTTATTAGTAGAGGCTCTGGCCAAGTTTTTACTCTTAACTCCAAGAGGGGGTATTTATGCTCGATAGTGGGTTCATGCCTCCATTGAATCTGGGACAGTGACAGAAAGTTCTAAGGTTGTGGATGTGCTGTTGCCACTAGGGATAAAACATTGATGCTATGTCTAAGGATGTAGTTGTTGATTACATTACGCACCATACTTAATGCAATTGTCTGTTGCTTTGCAACTTAATACGGAGGGGGTTCGGATGATAACCTGAAGGTGGACTTTTTAGGCATAGATGCAGTTGGATGGCGGTCTATGTACTTTGTCGTAATGCCCAATTAAATCTCACTATATTTATCATATCATGTATATGCATTGTTATGCCTTTCTCTATTTGTCAATTGCCCGACTGTAATTTGTTCACCCAACATGCTTTTATCTTATGGGAGAGACACCTCTAGTGAACTGTGGACCCCGGTCCTATTCTTTACATAGCATACAATCTATTGTGTTTACTGTTTTCTTTGCAAACATCTTCCACTCGATACGTTTAATCCTTTGTTACAGCAAGCCGGTGAGATTGACAACCTCACTGCTTCGTTGGGACAAAGTACTTGGGTTGTGTTGTGCAGGTTCCGCGTTGGCGCCGGAATCCCTGGTGTTGCGCCGCATCACATTTCGCGACCATCAACCTTCAACGTGCTTCTTGGCTCCTCCTGGTTCGATTAAACCTTGGTTTCTTTCTGAGGGAAAACTTGCTACGTGCGCATCATACCTTCCTCTTGGGGTTCCCAACGAACGTGTGAGTTACACGCCATCAGAGGTGCGTGAACTCGCCGACCTGGAGGACAGCCTGAAGGAATTTTTCGCCAAGCACAGGGAAGTGCGGCAGGTAATACTAGCCCCCAAGCATTGGGTGATATATTTCCGTGTAACATGTATTAACCGATGCTTTCCCAAAATGTACCTGAGGCGGAAATTTAAAATTTTTGTACCAAGACTTTAAATTCCTCGCTAGCCCCCAAGATTTTAAATGTCCGACTAACTCTTTGCTGCTTTGCAGACCACGCGGAAATTGCACGAAGATCTGCGCGTGCACGTGCTGGAGCAGATCACGGAGATCGAGGGGCTGCGCCAGAACGCGGAAAATAGCCAACAAGCTATCCGACTACTTGAGTCCCGCCTTCAGGGTACGAAATCTGGATCTTGCTTTTTGTTCTGATATAATTGTTCAAAATGCATAATATGTGCAATTTTTCTGCCTTCAGAAGAGACTGC
This sequence comes from Lolium multiflorum, assembly GCA_030979885.1. Taxonomy (NCBI): domain Eukaryota; kingdom Viridiplantae; phylum Streptophyta; class Magnoliopsida; order Poales; family Poaceae; genus Lolium; species Lolium multiflorum. Next base: position 48,338,342 of record CM061752.1, on the reverse strand, counting down.
CAAGCGCTCCAAGTTTGACGAGCTATCCGCCAAGGTCCAGGTGCTTGAGGCGGAGAACGAATCCCTCAAGGACTTTGTGAAGAACTCCGCTTCTCAGGAGAATCAAGCGCGGAAAGAGCTGATCGAGAAACATGCCCGTGACCTGGCGGAGCTGAATGAAAAACTGGAGAAAAGCCAGGGCCGCGTCATTTCCGTGATCTCCAAGAACAGAGTTCTGGAAGCGGAGGCGGAGGCCATTGACAAACTTATCTTCCGTAAGCATTTTCCGTGTCGTTGATCCGACTACCTTGTAGTTTTCTTTCTAACGGAATTGAACCTCCTTGTTTCACAGCAAGCCTTGGCTTTGAATGGTCAAAGGAATCAAATCTGAAGAGGACAGAGGCATACGATGAAGCGCGGATTTCAATCGACGCGCTATTCGAAGCCTGTCGCGGAATTGCCAAGACTCTGTCTTTGAAGAAGGCTAAAACCACGCTCATTGACACGATGACCAAACTTATGCAACAAGTGCCGGATTTCATCAAGGACTGGCAAAAGTCTTCAGCACGCGGAGCCGCCTCCCTAGTCCTGGCCACCTGCAAGGCTCACTTTCCCTCGCTCAATCTGGCGAATGTTGCACGCGGAGCCCCCGAGGATTCCGACATGGGTGCCCTCCTCGCGGAGACCGAAGGCTATGAGCAGTTGTTTGTCAGGCGAGTTGATCACTCGTTCTGGTACAACCAACACGATCTGCCCTCGGGATTTTCCGATGCAGAGGAGGAAGCAGGAGAGCCGGAGTATTACGGGGAAGGCTCCGGGTCAAGCGGCGAGCACTCCGGAGGAGACTCAGGCGATGACTCCAAAGCCGGATCTGGCGACAGTGATGGCGGCTCCACCTACCAGCAGTCTGAAGAAGAGGACTCCGAGTAGAGTTCCTGTTTAAAACAATGAGAAATTGCATCATTTTGGCCCCGGAGTGGGTTTGTAATATAACTTAAATTCTTAAGTAGTTAGGGACGAAACAAGCATGCATGCGTGGGCGGAAAACACTTATCCTGCAATCCGTGTTAATATTATTTGCATGTTTCGTTTTATTGGAAAGCAAGTGCTGGTTTGATAATTTCCGGCTTGCCCACTTGACCTTCCACGAGCCGGAAAACCTGCCGGAAACGCTCGCCAGCGGCGACGAAGCCCAATGGCAATCCGTCAATAACCGCGGAAACAAGCCCCCAGCCCAAGTGCCGGAAGTCGCTACCAGGAATCCATGGGTTTGCAACAGAAAAAATTTCCGCCAGAAAACTTAAGCTTACGTCCTAAGGGACGATTTTGAAAATCACAACTTTCATACACGCCTAGGCGGAAAAATCCAGCTCTGCGGTTTTAGTCGGAAAAAACATACACGATCCAGAAATGAAAAATTAAAGGAGGTAAAAGACTCTAAGAGTGAACCAAAAGCTTTATTTCATTGATCATGTATCATAGATATTACAAGGTATGTAATGCGTAAAGCGCTAAGTGTGGAAAGGACGTAGCTGTGCTATGTTCCAGGGACGATCTGTTTCATCATATATGTCACCCGGATCTTCTCGTTTTCGTTTCCGATGCCAGTTGGCAGGTCTATCCTTTAGTTCCCGGAAATCAACGAGGTAGTAGGATCCGTTGTGTAGTACTTTGCTGATGACAAAAGGTCCTTCCCATGGAGTTTGCAACTTGTGATCTTTCACCTGGCGAAGGCGGAGGACTAAGTCTCCGACCATGAACGAGCGGTTCCGAACTCGACGGCTATGATAGCGTCGGAGCTTCTGCTGGTAAATGGTGGAGCGTTGGTCGGCTAGATTCCGAGCTTCTTCGATCAGGTCCACAGATAGCTGTCGAGCCTCGTCAGCAGTTTCTTCATTGTAGGCGGAAACTCGCGGTGAATCATGGATGATGTCAGTGGGGAGCACAGCTTCGGATCCGTATACCAGGAAGAAAGGAGTAAATCCTGTTGACCTGTTAGGGGTAGTTCGTAAACTCCACAGAACAGAGTCCAGCTCATCAGCCCAAGCTCCGGCTGCGCGGCGCAGCGGTTCTTCAAGGCGAGGTTTGATTCCGGCTAGTATAAGGCCATTGGCTCGTTCGACCTGACCATTAGATTGTGGATGAGCCACAGACGCAAGGTCAAGCCGGATCCCAACTTCATCGCAGTAATCCTTGAGTTCTCCCTGCGCAAAGTTTGTGCCATTGTCTGTGATTATGCTGTGTGGGATGCCGAATCTCGTCACGAGGCTGCAAACAAATTTTAGTGCCGTGATGACCCACAAGTATAGGGGGTGTATCGTAGTACTTTCGATAAATAAGAGTGTCCAACGAGGAGCAGAAGGTGTTGACAAGCAGTTTCGATGAAGGTTTCACTGTAAATGCTCACAGACAAGTATTCAGGGGGTTTTGATATTGCAGATAAATAAAGTACAAGTAAATAAAATGCGAGAGAAATAATTGCAGCGAGTGGCCCAATCCTTTTTAGCACAAAGGACAAGCCGGTTTGTTTACTTATAATGACCAAACGTTCCTGAGGACACATGGGAATTTTAGTCTAGTGCTTTCGCTACATACAGCTGATTAATCTTCATTGTTTTGATAAGTGTTGTGTGGGTGAACCTATGCTAATGCACCGCCCTTCCTAGGACTAATACATACTTGTGATTATACCCCTTGCAAGCATCCGCAACTACAAGAAAGTAATTAAGATAAATCTAACCACAGCCTTAAACTCTGAGATCCTGCGATCCCTCCTGCATCGATATACTAACGGGGGCTTAGGTTTCTGTCACTCCGGCAACCCCGCAATTAGCAACCAAATACAAGATGCACTCCCCTAGGCCCATAAATGGTGAAGTGTCGTGTAGTCGACGTTCACACGACACCACTAGAAGAATGACACCACAACTTAAATATCATAACATTGAATATTACTCAACCATAATTCACTACTAGCATTTAGACTTCACCCATGTCCTCAAGAACTAAACGAACTACTCACGAGACATCATATGGAACATGATCAGAGGTGATATGATGATGAATAACAATCTGAACATAAACTTGGTTCAATGGTTTCACTCAATAGCATCTACAACAAGTATAGAATAACACCGGGAGAGTTTCCCCTATCAAACAATCAAGATTTAACCCGAATTGCTACAGCGGTGACGAGGTGCAGCGGTGGTGATGGTGGTGTAGATGGTGGAGATGATGATGATGATGATGGAGATGATGTCCCGCTCGATGACGATGGCGATGGCGTCGATTTCCCCCTCCGGGAGGGAATTTCCCCGGATTCCTGCCCGCCGGAGAGCTCTTTCTCTCTGGTGTTCTCCGCCCCGCAGAGGCGGTAACCCTTCGTGAGGTCCTCGTGGCTTAGGTTTTGGGACGAAGGAGTACGCGAAGAAAAGGAGGCGAAAGGGGTCGGGGCCCCCCGAGCACGGGGTGGCGCGGCCGGGCCACGCGCCGCCCTATGGTCTGGGCCCACAGTGGCCCCTCTCTTCTTCCCCTTCTGGCTCCCTCCGTCATCTGGAAAAATAGGAATTTTCGTGAAATTCCCTTCCACAGTTGATCTTCCGAAATATTGCGTTCTGACGGTGCTTTTTCCAGCAGAATCCTGGCTCCGGTGCTTAATCCTCCAATGATGATGAAACATGCAAAATAGATGAAATAACATAAGTATTGTGTCCCAATATGAAATATATCAATGAATAACAGCAAATTATGATACAAAATAGTGATGCAAATTGGACGTATCAACTCCCCCCAAGCTTAGACCTCGCTTGTCCCCAAGCGAAACTGAGCTCGATAAACAAGACCACATGTTTATGGAGTGAAGAGTCGATAAATAAAATACGGACAAGAAGCATCATATTCATTCACACAAGACATTCTAGTAAACAACTTCCTCATATAACTCATCTTGAAATAAGTAAAGAGAAATCACAAGTAAAGGTGCATAAGAAATCATAATTGGTGATGGCAAACTTTGTTCTTGGTCAGAGAACTACTAACGGATTGTACTCCTAAGCAAAGCTTTCATATTAGATTTTATAGCTGAGCCTTCATATTTAAGCATAACAATCTCTTCATAATCATTGATAACTTCAAAGTCATATTCATTCAGATAAAATTGGTACTAAACAAGAAAGTATAAAAGACATGATTAACTGGATCACAGCATAAATGATTGGTTCACAACAACTCAATTGCTTGCTTGAGATAGAGGGAAATAGGTTTACTGACTCAACATAAAAGTAAAAGATAGGCCCTTCGCAGAGGGAAGCAGGGATTAAATCATGTGCTAGAGCTTTTCAAGTTTTGAAATCATATAAAGAGCATAAAAGTAAGATTTTGAGAGGTGTTTGTTGTTGTCAACGAATGGTAGCGGGCACTCTAACCCCCTTGCCAGCGAACCTTCAAAGAGCGGCTCCCATGAATTATTTTTATTTTTGGGTGGCACTCCTTCCAACCTTTCTTTCACAAACCATGGCTAACCGAATCCTCGGGTGCCTGCCAACAATCTCATACCATGAAGGAGTGCCCTTTTATTTTAGTTTCATTATGATGACACTCCTCCCCACCTTTGCTTGCACAAGCCATGGCTAACCGAATCCTCGGGTGCCATCCAACAATCACATACCATGGAGGAGTGTCTTTTTAAATTAATTAATTCGGGACTGGGAATCCCATTGCCAGCTCTTTTTGCAAAATTATTGGCGGATGTGCCGCTAGTCCATTGGTGAAAGTCCGCCCAACAAGATTGAAAGATAAAACACCACATACTTCCTCATGAGCTATAAAACATTGACACAAATAAGGAGTAGTAGTTTGAATAATTTAAAGGTAGCACATGAAGTATTTACTTGGAATGGCAGAAAATACCATGTAGTAGGTAGGTATGGTGGACACAAATGGCATAGGTTTGGTCTAAAGTTATGGATGTATGAGAAGCATTCCCTCTCGATACAGGTCTTTGGCTAGCAAGGTTTGATAGCAAGCATAAAGGTTGAGGGAAACAAACAAATATACATATGATAGAAACAATCATGCATCTTTCTCATAAGCACAAGCAATTTTAACTTTAGAATACTAAGCATAGAGATAGTAGAATAATGTATCTAAGTGTATTTCTCTCTTTATTAAAAATCAAGATGTTGTTGCTATTGACCAATGCTAAGTTTGCCAAAACCAAATAAATTTACTTGATGCTCCCAAAGTGATATCAATACTCATGTCAAGAGTAATCATATAATGAAGATTGCAAACTAAAATAAAGTGTGCAAAAAGTAAATGATAAGACTTCTCATTAATATTCCATAACGATAACTCACACCAACGGATACATAGATAACTAACTAAGAGAGATACTTCCACATTGCATACTATTCCATATAATAACTTCCCTATTCATGATATGACGCTACTTGATAGTAAAAGATAAAGGTGGTGATGTGATACCGCGGCACTCCCCCAAGCTTGGAACAAACCAAGGGGATGCCAATACCGACGATGAATTACTCCTTCGGCGATGGTGGTGATGAATTCCTGACAAGCTTCTCAATAAGCTCCTGGAGCTCGTCAATCCTGTATATGAGATTGCGAATCATCTCTGAATTGTGCTCGACGCGGTTAAGGAGTCTGTCCGACGGTGAGTCCCAACTCTTGGAGTTATTTCCCCACTCTTCAGCCTCAGGCTCCTTCTCTCCTGCAGTGTCAGAACGATTTATATCCCAATTACTTGGCAACACTACCTTGGGGGTCCTTTCAGTTTGACGATCGTAGATTAGATTGCGGTAAGGGTTGTAATGGCTCGGAGAAGATGTCCTTGGAGCCAAGTAATGACGTGGAACCGCTCCTCCGGTAGCGATTCGTGCACTCCTCTTGATGTTGGATGGACTTGATATCACGCCAATACTTGCGACGGTGGCTTGTTGGCGTTCCTGCGGAGCTTCCTCCACTTCTTCCTCATCCTCTCTTGCATCTTCTTTCTTCAGCTCCGGGTCTTGAATATTTTCCTTCAAAGGTTCCTTGTCCTTGTTGTTGGAGACCATGGTGCTTCTAGATCAAAACAAATCTGGCAGAAAACAGCTCGAAACAAAACACGACGAGAAAACGATATTACGGACCTCCAGGGGTCCGGGGGATTATATAGCAAATATTTTTACGACAAAAGGAAGGTTCCAGGAAAACGAGTCGGAAAGGGGCAACGAGGCGGCCAGACCATAGGTCGGCGCGGCCAGGGTGGGGCCCGCGCCGGCCTATGGTGGCACGCCCTCGCGCGTCTTTTCCACTCCGTTTCGATTCCGTAATTTTTCATATTTTCCAAAAACAGCAGAAATAATGTTCGGAAAGGTAAACGCGGACTTTTTATTACCTATACTGTTACCTATTCAAAGTCCAGTTCTGGCGGACTGTCAATTTGTCCTTTGATGAAAGCCTCCGGTGTTTCCACTTGAATAATATCAACATCCACATTATAAGAATCCCCCGAGATATAATGCTTGAGTCTTTGTCCATTCACCACTTGTGTGGCATTGCCTTGGAGAGAGCTAATTTTAATTGCTCCTGAACGATACACCTCCTCAACAACATATGGTCCTTCCCACTTCGAGAGTAATTTCCCTGCAAAGAATCTGAGACGAGACCGATACAATAGAACTTGATCTCCAACATTAAATTCTCTTTTAATGATCCTTCTATCATGCCACTTCTTAACTTTTTCTTTAAAGAGTTTAGCATTTTCATAAGCTTCATTTCTCCATTCATCTAGAGAACTTAATTGCAACAACCTCTTATTACCGGCTAATTTAGGATCTTTATTTAGTTCTCTAACAGCCCAATAAGCTTTGTGCTCTAGTTCTAAAGGTAAATGACAAGCTTTTCCATAAACCATTTTATAAGGTGACATTCCCATAGGATTTTTATAAGCAGTTCTATAAGCCCATAACGCTTCTTTCAATTTGCTAGGCCAATTCTTTCTAGATTTATTAACGGTCTTACCTAAGATAGCTTTAATCTCTCTATTTGATAATTCTACTTGACCACTAGTTTGAGGGTGATAAGCGGAAGCAATTCTATGATTAATACCATACTTAGCAAGAGTTTTTCTAAAACCTCCATGAATGAAATGAGAACCTCCATCAGTCATAATATATCTAGGTACTCCAAATCTAGGAAATATAATATCTACAAGCATTTTTATAGAGGTCTCACCATCAACACTTTTTGTAGGTATAGCTTCTACCCATTTAGTAACATAATCAACAGCGACAAGTATATGAGTGTTACCGTCTGAAGAAGGGAAAGGACCCATGAAGTCGAATCCCCAACAATCGAATGGTTCAATAACAAGAGTATAGTTCATAGGCATTTCATTGCGTCTGGAGATATTACCAACTCTTTGACATTCATCACAGGATAAAATAAATTTCCTTGCATCTTTGAAGAGTGTTGGCCAATAAAAACCTGATTGTAGAACCTTTTGCGCGGTTCTATCTCCAGCGTGATGTCCTCCATAAACACTTCCATGACATTTATTCAATATCTCCTGTTGTTCATATTCAGGAACACATCTTCGCATAATACCATCCACTCCTTCTTTATACAAGTGTGGGTCATCCCAAAAATAATGCCTCAAGTCATAAAAGAATTTCCTCCTTTGCTGAGCTGAAAAGGTTGGAGGCAAATACTTCGAAACAATAAAGTTAGCATAATCTGCATACCAAGGGCTCTCTCGCGAGCTCACCTTTATTACAGCCAATTGTTCATTTGGAAAACTATCATTAACAGGAACAGGATCATAAGCAATATTTTCCAATCTAGACAAATTATCAGCAACAGGATTATCAGCACCTTTCCTATCTATAATATGTAAATCAAATTCTTGCAACAGAAGTACCCATCTAATAAGCCTTGGCTTAGCATCTTTCTTTGTCATAAGGTATCTAATTGCAGCATGATCAGTATGAATTGTAACTTTCGAATCAACAATATAGGGTCTAAACTTATCACAAGCAAAGACTACAGCTAACAATTCTTTTTCAGTTGTAGCATAATTTCTTTGAGCAGCATCAAGAGTTTTACTAGCATAATGAATAACATTTAATTTTTTATCTACCCGCTGTCCAAGAACAGCGCCTACAGCAAAATCACTAGCATCACACATAATTTCAAAAGGCAAATTCCAATCAGGAGGTTCAACTACAGGAGCAGTTGTTAAGGCTTTCTTTAGAGTTTCAAAAGCTTCCTTACAATCATCATCAAAAACAAAAGGTACATCTTTTTGAAGAAGATTAGTAAGAGGCTTTGAAATTTTAGAGAAATCTTTAATAAATCTCCTATAAAACCCAGCATGACCAAGAACACTACGAATACCTTTAACATCCCTCGGATAGGGCATTTTCTCAATTGCTTCAACTTTAGCTCTATCAACTTCAATACCTCTTTCGGAAATTTTATGTCCCAATACAATTCCTTCATTAACCATAAAGTGGCATTTCTCCCAATTAAGAACAAGGTTAGTTTCTTCACATCTCTGCAAAACTTTATCGAGGTTTCGCAGGCAATTATCAAAAGAATTCCCATAGACAGAAAAATCATCCATGAACACCTCTACAATACTTTCACAAAAACCATGAAAAATAGCAGACATGCATCTTTGAAAAGTAGCAGGAGCATTACATAAACCAAAAGGCATACGCCTATAAGCATAAGTTCCATAAGGACAAGTAAACGTGGTTTTCTCTTGATCTTTAGCTTTAACAGCAATTTGTGAAAACCCAGAATAACCATCAAGAAAGCAAAAATGAGTATTTTTAGACAACCTTTCTAACATTTGATCAATAAAGGGTAAAGGGTAATGATCTTTCTTAGTAACTTTATTAACTTTTCGAAAATCAATGCACATTCTATAACCTACAACTATTCTTTGAGGAATAAGCTCATCATTATCATTAGGCACAACAGTCATTCCTCCTTTCTTAGGAACACAATGAACAGGACTAACCCATCTACTATCAGCAATAGGATATATAATACCAGCTTCAAGGAGTTTTAATACCTCGTTCCTTACCACTTCCTTCATCTTCGGAATTAGACGACGTTGATGTTCAACAACAGGCTTTGCATCATCTTCCATATTAATAGCATGTTGGCAAATAGAAGGAGAAATCCCTTTCAAATCATCAAGAGTATAGCCAATAGCTCCTCGGTGTTTCTTCAATATTTCCAATAACCTTTCTTCCTCAATCTCTGAAAGCTTAGAACTAATAATAACAGGATATATTTTCTTATCATCAATATGAGCATATTTAAGATTATCAGGTAAAGGCTTTAAATCAAAAACAGGATCTTCCTTTGGTGGCGGTGTTGTACCCAAATCTTCCACCGGTAAATCATGCTTGAGAATAGGTTGGCGACGAAAAATTTCCTCAAGCTCATCTCTTTCTTTCCTAAAAGCTTCACTTTCACTATTCTCCAAATGTTGCTGCAAAGGATTATTAGGAACAAGAACAATAGATGCACACTGCTCCATTTTAAAATCATTACTAGGCAAGTCAGTTTTATAAGGAGTTTTGGTAAATTTAGAAAAGTTAAATTCATAAGGTTCACCAGCAAATCTAGTCAAAATTTTCTCTTTCTTACAATCTATAATAGCTCCACAAGTATTTAGAAAAGGTCTACCAAAAATGATAGGACAATGATCACTAGCAGCAGAACCAAGTACCAAAAAGTCAGCAGGATATTTAATCTTACCACATAGAACTTCCACATCTCGAACAATACCAATTGGAGAAATAGTCTCTCTATTAGCCAAATGAATAACCACATCAATATCTTCAAGTTCGCAAGAACCAATTTCGTGCATAATCTCCGTGTAAAGCTCATAAGGAATAGCACTAACACTTGCACCAATATCACATAAACCATAATAGCAATGATCACCAATTCTAACAGATAGCATAGGAACACTAACTTGTTTGGATTTATTAGGATGTGAAACAATATTAGAAGCATCTTCACAGAAAATAATATGACCATCCTCCACATTTTCAGTCACAAGATCTTTAACTATAGCAACAGCAGGTTCAATTTTAATTTGTTCTTCAGGTTCTTTAGGTTTCTTTTCACTTTTATTAACCGCACTAGATATGACAGAGTACTCCTTCATTTTAGCAGGGAAAGGAGTTTTTTCAATATAAGCTTCAGGAATAACATTATCAACAGTTTCAATCACTACACATTTGTTTACAGATGAATCAATTTTATCTTTATACGGTTCATGATACTTGTCAAAATTCTTCTTAGGCAGTTCATAATGAGAGGCAAAAGCTTTATAAAGATTTGCAACAACTTGGGAATCAAGACCATATGTAGCACTCATATTACGAAATTTATCAGTATCCATAAAAGCTTCAATGCATTTATAATCATAAATTATACCTGATTCTCTATCTTTGTCGTTCTCCCATCCTTCAGTATTTTCTTGGATCCGATCAAGAAGGTCCCTTTTAAACTCTTCATTCTTGCGTGTAAATGATCCAGAACAAGAAGTATCCAGCAAGGTCTTGTCTTGAAAAGAAAGTCTTGCATAGAAATTATCAATAATAACATTACCAGGAAGCTCATGAATGGGGCATTTGAGCATTAAAGACTTCAATCTCCCCAAGCTTGGGCAATACTCTCTCCATCATGAGGCCAGAAATTATATATGCGGTTCCGATCTTTGTGAATTTCACTTGGAGGATAAAATTTGGAATAAAATAAAGGCACAATGTCCTCCCAATCAATAGAATCACCATTCTTCAGCAATTTGTACCAGTGCGCCGCTTTACCAGACAGCGATATAGTGAATAGTTTCTTCCTAACTTCATTCATAGAAATACCTGCACATTTGAATAACCCGCATAATTCATGCAAAAACAGTAAATGATCACCAGGATGAATAGTTCCATCCCCTTCATAGCGGTTATCCATAACACGTTCAATAATTTTCATAGGTATTTTATATGGTACTACTTCCTCACCTGGCGCTTCATCCACTACCGTTGCAGTAGTAGTAGATTTCCCAAATAGAAATTGAAGAGAGGATCTCTCCATAATGATTTATAGCAGCAGGCAGAAATAAAATCAGCACAAACAGTAAATTTCCTTACCAATTCCGCTTACCAATAGCGCTTCACTCCCCGGCAACGGCGCCAGAAAATAGTCTTGATGACCCACAAGTATAGGGGGTGTATCGTAGTACTTTCGATAAATAAGAGTGTCGAACCCAACGAGGAGCAGAAGGTGTTGACAAGCAGTTTCGATGAAGGTTTCACTGTAAATGCTCACAGACAAGTATTCAGGGGGTTTTGATATTGCAGATAAATAAAGTACAAGTAAATAAAATGCGAGAGAAATAATTGCAGCGAGTGGCCCAATCCTTTTTAGCACAAAGGACAAGCCGGTTTGTTTACTTATAATGACCAAACGTTCCTGAGGACACATGGGAATTTTAGTCTAGTGCTTTCGCTACATACAGCTGATTAATCTTCATTGTTTTGATAAGTGTTGTGTGGGTGAACCTATGCTAATGCACCGCCCTTCCTAGGACTAATACATACTTGTGATTATACCCCTTGCAAGCATCCGCAACTACAAGAAAGTAATTAAGATAAATCTAACCACAGAGATCCTGCGATCCCTCTTGCATCGATATACCAACGGGGGCTCAGGTTTCTGTCACTCCGGCAACCCCGCAATTAGCAACCGAATACAAGATGCACTCCCCTAGGCCCATAAATGGTGAAGTGTCGTGTAGTCGACGTTCACACGACACCACTAGAAGAATGACACCACAACTTAAATATCATAACATTGAATATTACTCAACCATAATTCACTACTAGCATTTAGACTTCACCCATGTCCTCAAGAACTAAACGAACTACTCACGAGACATCATATGGAACATGATCAGAGGTGATATGATGATGAATAACAATCTGAACATAAACTTGGTTCAATGGTTTCACTCAATAGCATCTACAACAAGTATAGAATAACACCGGGAGAGTTTCCCCTATCAAACAATCAAGATTTAACCCGAATTGCTACAGCGGTGACGAGGTGCAGCGGTGGTGATGATGGTGTAGATGGTGGAGATGATGATGATGATGATGGAGATGATGTCCGCTCGATGACGATGGCGATGGCGTCGATTTCCCCCTCCGGGAGGGAATTTCCCGGCGGATTCTGCCCGCCGGAGAGCTCTTTTCTCTCTGGTGTTCTCCGCCCCGCAGAGGCGGCTGTAACCCTTCGTGAGGTCCCTCTGTGGCTTAGGTTTTCGGGACGAAGGAGTACGCGAAGAAAAGGAGGCGAAAGGGGTCGTGGGCCCCCCGAGCACAGGGTGGCGCGGCCAGGCCCTGGGCCGCGCCGCCCTATGGTCTGGGCCCACAGTGGCCCTCTCTTCTTCCCCTTCTGGCTCCCTCCGTCATCTGGAAAAATAGGAATTTTCGTGAAATTCCCTTCCACAGTTGATCTTCCGAAATATTGCGTTCTGACGGTGCTTTTTCCAGCAGAATCCTGGCTCCGGTGCTTAATCCTCCAATGATGATGAAACATGCAAAATAGATGAAATAACATAAGTATTGTGTCCCAATATGAAATATATCAATGAATAACAGCAAATTATGATACAAAATAGTGATGCAAATTGGACGTATCAAGCACCGTCGGCTTTTCTCACTGGCTTTGCCTCGATCCACTTACTGAACTTGTCAATAGCGACCAGGAGGTATTCATGGCCACCAGGAGATGATTTCTTTAACTTACCAACCATATCGAGCCCCCAGACCGCAAACGGCCAGGTGATAGGGATGGTCCTCAGCTCTTGGGCTGGAGCGTTTGGTTGAGTAGCGTAGTACTGACAACCGCGGCAAGTTTTCACCAGCTTGTCAGCGTCTTCTTTAGCTGTTAGCCAGTAAAATCCTAACCGAAAAGCTTTTGCAACGAGGGACCTGGGAGCGGCATGATGCCCGCAATCCCCTGCATGGATCTCTCGGAGGATTTCAATGCCATCTTGACTAGAGACGCATTTGAGAAATACCCCGTTTGCACTTCGTTTGTAGAGCTGTCCATCAACAATTGTGTAGGATCTTGCTCGTCTGATGATCTGTCGTGCGTGGACCTCGTCCTCCGGCAACTTTTGATCAATGAGGTAATCCAAGAACGGCTGAGTCCAGGCCGGAATGACTGCCATCACTTCCTTAGCCGGAGAAACTGCCAGATCAGGATTTTCCGGGTTTGCACCCTTCACTGAGGGTACTCGCAGATGCTCAAGGAAAATTCCAGGCGGAATTGGTTTCCTGCCGGATCCGAGCTTGGACAGCATGTCTGCTGCTGTGTTATCATCTCTCCTGACGTACTTGACTTCGTATCCGAGGAAGCACTTGGCGATCTCGTCCACTTCGTCTCTGTAAGCCGCCATGACGGAGTTTCTGGCGTTCCAGGTTCCGGCTACTTGTTGTGCCACCAGGTCGGAATCTCCGCAGCATATGATGTGCTTGATCCCAATTTCCTTAGCGATGCGCAGACCGTGTAGTAGAGCCTCATATTCCGCCATATTGTTTGTTGCTTCGAAGTGAATCTGCAGAACGTACTGCAATTCTTCTCCGGTAGGTGACTTCAGGGTAACTCCAGCCCCCGAGCCTTGATGTTGCTTGGATCCGTCAAAGTGCATGACCCAAGCTTCAGGTTCCGGCACAGGTGTGCCCTCCGGTGCTTCAGTCCAATCCGCGATGAAATCCGCTAGAACTTGAGACTTGATTGCAGTTCGGGCTTCGTAGTTGATGTCAAAGGCAGATAACTCGATGCCCCATTTTGCTACGCGTCCTGTTGCGTCGGAGTTGTTGATGATTGTTGCCAGGGGAGCCTTGCTCACCACTGTCATTGGGTGCTCCTGGAAGTAGTGTCTCAGCTTCCGGCTGCCTAGGAAAACTCCGTATGCTAGCTTCTGAAAGTGAGGGTATCTCTGCTTGGATTCCGTCAGGACTTCGCTAATGTAATAGACAGGCCTTTGGACTCCGTGCTCAAATCCTTCTTCCTTTCGCACCACCACGATTACGAGGCTGATAACTTTGTTGGTAGCCGCTATGTAGAGGAGCATAGGCTCTGACTCAGCTGGAGCTGCCAATATAGGTGGGGAGGAGAGTATGTTCTTCAACTCCTGAAGTGCTTTATCTGCTGCCTCATCCCAGACAAATTTGTCTGTTTTCTTCAGCAGCTTGTATAGAGGTAGGGCTTTCTCGCCAAGACGGCTGACAAATCTACTGATTGCTGCGACGCAACCAGTTAATCGTTGCACATCTTTGAGACAAGTTGGCCTTTTGATGTTCAGGATAGCCTTGATTTTTTCCGGGTTAACTTCAATTCCCCTGTGAAACAATTAAGCCAAGGAGTTTTCCGGCTGGCACGCCAAAGACGCACTTCAGCGGATTCAACATCATCTTGTACCGTCGGAGGTTATCAAAGGTTTCCTTGAGGTCGCTCAGCAGGTCGGATCCCTTTCGGGTCATGACCGCGATGTCGTCGACGTAGGCGTGCACGTTCCGGCCAATTTGGTCCTTCAGGCACCGCTGCATCGTACGTTGGTATGTGGCACCTGCGTTTTTCAAGCCAAAAGGCATGGTAACATAGCAGTATGTGCCAAAGGGTGTGATGAAAGAGGTCGCCTTTTGGTCAGACTCCTTCATCAAGATCTGATGATACCCGGAATATGCGTCAAGAAAACACAGAAGTTCCGCCCCTGCCGTCGAATCAATGACTTGGTCAATGCGCGGCAAAGGGAACGGATCTTTCGGACAATGCTTATTCACGCCGGAGTAATCGATGCACATTCTTAGTATTTCAGAATTCTTTTTGGGTACAAGGACGGGGTTTGCGACCCAATCAGTATGGATAACTTCTACTACAAAACCTGCCTCTAGTAACTTTGCTAATTCCATTCCTATGGCGCGGCGCTTCTTGTCTCCAAAGCGTCGCATAGCTTGCTTCACCGGTTTTGCACCCGGATTTATGTTGAGGTAGTGCTCGGCGAGTTCCCTTGGTACTCCGGACATGTCAGAAGGTTGCCATGCAAAGATATCCATGTTAGCTCGGAGGAACTCGACGAGCGCGCTTTCCTATTTGGGGTCCATGTTGGCTCCGACTGAAACCTGCTTGGAGTTGTCCCCTTCAATGAGGTCATGCTTCTTGGTTTCTATCGCGGCCTTGAACGAGGTCTTCTGTTCGGAGATCTGCTTCTTGGTGGTCTGCATCTCAGTCGGATCCACCGCGGCTCTGTAGCCTTGCAGCTCCTCTCCAGATATGACGGATTCTGCAAAGGCGGCTTCGCCTTCCTCGCAGTCTCTAGCTTTCTTGTAGTCTCCGGACACGGTGATCCAACCGTTAGGACCCGGAATCTTGAGCTTGTTGTAGATGTAGCATGCCCTGGCGTGGAACTTGTGGTAGGTGGGCCTGCCGAAGATTACGTGGTAGGAGCTTTTGAAGGGCACCACTTCGAACGTGATCATCTCTTCGCGGTAGTTGTTCACATCGCCGAAGGCCACGGGAAGTTTGATGCTGCCCAGAGAGTTTGCCTTCTTACCCGGAACCACACCATGAAATTCAGTGGTGCTGTGCTTGAGCTGTTCCTTGGTGAGGTTCATCTTCTCCAGGGTCTCCAGGTACATGATGTTCAGGCTAGCTCCTCCGTCCATAAGACACTTGGAGAAGTCATACCCGTCGATGCGGGGACTCACAACCAGAGCGTAGCACTCTTTGGGGATGACGGCCGGGTGATCCGACCTGTCAAAAGTACAGGCTTTCTCCGACCACTTGACATACTGCGGCACAGCCGGAACTGTGGCGTTCAAGATCCGGAGCGCCGATTTTTTCGCGCGGACAGTTGGGGTTCCGAGGAAGGTGTGGTAAGTTCCGACACTCTTCTTGCCAAAGGGGTTGGACTTGTTAGCTGCGGTACCCTCCTTGGGTTCCGGCGAAGCGTCATCCTCGTCCATGGCCTCGGAGCTGTCCTCCTCTTTGTCCTTGTTCTTGCCCTTGCCTCCTTTGCCGCGCGGGCGGTGCTTCCGGGCTCGCTTGTATCCTGCCTCCGGGTCGTTCTTCAGATCATTGACCCACTTGCAGTTGCGATTGGTATGGGTGGATTTGCCCGTAGCCGGATCCAGATGGGCCAGGCACGGCATATCCCTGTATTCTTCGTACGTTTGGGGAGCGCGGGATCCGGCTGCGGTGACCTCGTCAGCGCGCTGCTGGCCCCTGCCTGCTCCGCCTCCACGTCCGCGGCCTCTTCCGCCTCCTGGACCTCCGCGTTGGAACGTCATGGCTACCATGTCGGATCCTCCGCCCTTCTGGTCTTCAGGGGGGTTCTTCCGCTTGTTGCTGTTGCTGACGCCGTTATCACGGTTTTTCTTCTGTTGGTGCAGGGGTATGGCTGTAGCTGCGAGATCTCCGCCTGCGTCGTCATCGGCGGCAGTATGATCGCTGGCGATGTTTATCATCTCATCAAGAGTGAGCTTGTTTGCGTTCACCAGACAAGTAAGCTTGTGGCGCAGCAGCCCCCCACGCTGCAAACCACCGATGAAGGCGTGCATTGCTGTGCGGTTATCTACGTTCTCGCACTCGTTTCTGGTTGCCAACCATCGGGTGAGGAAACTCCTAGATGTCTCACCCTTCTTCTGGATGCAAGCTTGAAGATCGCTGGTGGTGGCCGGTCTCTTGTAGGTACCCCTGAAGTGGTTCTCGAAAGCCTTCTTCAGGTCCAACCAGCAAAAGATGGTGTTCTCCTCGAGGTCGCTGAGCCAAACACGAGCTGGACCAATAAGGTACAACTGGAGCATGCGGCAGGCTATATTCGGGGTTCCTCCGGCGAAGGTTACTGCATTGTAGTAATCCTCAATCCAGGTATCCGGCCTCTCGCTGCCATCATAATGCTTCAGGTTTCCTGGTAGCTTAAGGTTCAAGCTTCTTGGCTTTGGTTCCTCTCGGATCATCTGGCCAAAGCACCTTGGACCGATGTAGTCGGATCTGTACTCGTTGAGGCGATCCCGGGCATCACGGGGGGCACCACCGGGTGATTTTGAGCGGGAACGAGATCTCCGGCCTCTGCCTCCGCCTCCACCTCCGCCTCCACTGGGTGGTGGTGAGGGAGATCTGCGAGGGGGCCTGTAAGATGTTCTTCCGCCTTCAGATTCTCGGCATGGCTCCCGCGGCTGGCTCCGGCTTCGGTGGCTCCTTTCCTCTTGGTGGTGGTCGCCTCCGTCGTTCCGGCTCCTGCGTGGCTCAGGTGCGTACTCCTCGTTCCGGCTCCTCCTTGGTTCCGGATCGCGTCCTTGGCTTCTGCGAGGCTCAGGGTCGCGTTCTTGATTCCGACGAGGCTCAGGCTCGCGGTCTTGATTCCGACGAGGCTCAGGCTCGCGGTCTTGATTCCGGCTTCTGCGTTGCTCCAGCGTACGCTCCCTGTTCCTGTCTCTAGGTGCGGCATGCTGTCGCGGATGTTGATTCCACCTGGCCCATGGGGCCTGGGGTTTCCGGCAGGACTGCGACGTCGAGGGGGTAGCGGAGGACGCGAAGCTCGGGGTGGTGATGGAACACGGTACTTATCTCTGCCAGTATACATCGCATCCTTTCCCTTTGCCGGGTCTTTCGGGGTTGAATCCGATGGTATGGGGATTGGATTTGGATGATCTCTGACTATCCTCCTGCGCTCCGTGGATCCGGTGCGCGACTCGCCATCACGATGTTGACTTGCTATGGCGTCCTTCTGCGCGGTGGATATGCACTGTTCCGGATTGGATGCTAACCTGCGCGAAGTGTCTGCCTTGCTCTGTTGCTGCATTGCTGAGGCAACGAGCTTCCGGACGTAGTTGATGTCAATCTCCTCGTCCTTCTTTTTTAGGAGCTCTGCAGCCTTCTTCATGTTATCCTTTGGAGTTGCGAGCGGCTGCTGCTCTGTGGGTGTTGCGAAGGTAATCCTGCGGGGAGGGATGGCTTCTCGAGCGATTCTATCAGCCTCCGCCTGCAGAGAGTCTAACCTTTTCTGCCACTCCAATCGGAGTCCCTTGGCTGTTGCCATCATTTCGTCGACTTCACGATCCTTTTTTAGGGAGTAGTCCACAAAATTTGCAGCCAAGGTTCTTTCTTCCGCCATTGCGGCTGCAGTCCTGGCGAACTTCTGAGCTGTTGCCAGCATCTCCTGCCGTTTGGCTTCTAAGGCCTCCGGGTCTGCAGCCTCCTCTGGAGTTATTGGTTTGTTGAGAATATCAGACTTCGCGACTAGATCCATGCGTGCTTGCTCGACTATCTCTTCTGGTGACAGGACATCCCTGTGCGGTTGTGGTCCCAAGGGAGGCCGAACGTTGGATGGTCCTGGGCTGGAGTTGGAGGCTTCGTCTTCCGTGTCCGGCTGATCCAGCGGTGCCACGGTTGCTAGAACCTGCATCGGCTGGGCGGATTCCACTTCAGCTTGCTCACCGCCTCCGAGTTCCTCGAGCTTGCGGTTGAATTCTTCTGTATTCATGGATGAAGCGCCGTCATCTTCTTCCCCGATTGCGAGCTCCTTCGTCAAGCGATTGTATTCTTCTGTGCCTATTGAGGAGGCATCATCGGAATCTGGGCTCAAGTTACCGAGGATTGATTCCTCAGGGTTTCCGGCTTCCTCTTGCCCCGGAGCGTCGCTATCTCCGACTGCTTCTGGCAGATCCGGAGCGACGTTGTTTCCGGGTCCCTCAACCTGCAAAGGATCGGCCTCGTCCTGGTGGAGGGCGTCTCCTGCGGTATGGGCCAAGAAGTGCACGAAGTGACACCTTTGCTTCTCTAACACCTGGGAGACCCAGGCGGATCTGCATTGGTCTTCCACCGTTTTCTCCTGCTCAGGGGCGGATTGGGTGGGTTTTGATTTTTCCTGATCCAAGGCGGAATCTTCCTTAAGAAGCTCCTGCGACTCAGATCGGATCTTCGCGACGGCGTCCAGCTCAGCGGCGGACGCGTCAGCGTTACTTACCAGTGCGTTTCCGTCGGAATCGACGGTCTCGCCGATGAAGATGTGGATGCCGCCGATTGGGACGATGGAGAGCTTGACGGGGTTTGTCCTAGCCGGAATCCAGAATTCGTCCGGACGGACGATCGGAAAATTCCCGGCGTAGAGTACGCGCCCCACAGCGATCGAGTCGTCGTAGCTTCCCATGGCGGAGCCCTCCCGGTTCCGGCCTCCAGACGCCTCAGGCCCCACGGTGGGCGCCAACTGTCGTTGCCTAATCGACGATACCTCGGAAGAGGGATCCTCACGAGGGGAGAAGAAGTAGGGGCCATAGGGCGGAGTGCACACGGGACGGTGGTACGCGAGTTACCCAGCTTCGGACCACTGCACGATGACAAGGCCTACTGCTGCTTGTCTGGAATTATCTGGGCGCTTGCGCGTTGTTACAATGGTTGTGGTTGTGCCCCTAGGGCTCCCGGGATCCGGCTTATAAAGGCGCACGGATCTAGGGTTTACATGGAGAGTCCTAGCCGGATTACAGATTGCCTAGTCTACGTTACAACATCTTGCCGTGTACGTCAAGGATCCGCCTCCCCTATACGTCGTACTGGATCCGGGTTCCTCATGGGCCTCCATGGATCCGGGTTCCTCCAAAGGTCGGTACGGATCCGGCTATCTGATCCTGGGCCGGACTTTATCCTTCATGATCAACAGCAACTGGGCCGCCCGATGGGCCACATGCCACCATCACCGTCTATGGGCCACCCGGGCTTGCCGGATCTAGGCACTGTCGATGGTACACCCATGAAGTATACCCACAACATTTTCCTTAGCCCTTTTTCTTTGCACAGGCCTCTTTCCGGACTCCCAGACGTACGCTGTCAAGAAGGTTAACGCGCGCCGCCCTAGCCAGAGCCAGGCGAATCTTGCCGTGCCATGGACGCCCAACGACCATCTGGTCGCGCTTAACGCGCGGGTGTCTCACATGCGCGCCATAGATCGCAATCTATCTGACATCCCTGATGTAGCTACCCAGCTCTTCAGGACCCTTTGGCCTGGCGAGGAGGTGCCGGACACTTTCTCCTTAATCAGTGATCGTCTCAAGGGCGCCGGCAGGAGGATCCGCGAGTGGCAGTGCTCTGCTGCCCGCGCTGGAGCAGACTCTGCCCTCCGCGTCGCTTGTTCCTGGTACCCGGAGCTCGACCTGGATGCCCTCACCGGAGTGCGCGAAGGCGCGGAAACCGATCTGGACCCGATCCTTACCGCTAAGCGGCAGGATCGCGCGTACCGTATCGCGGAGTACGCCGAAATGCGCACCTTCATTCCTCCCCCTCCTGACGTCCAAGATTATCTTGATGAGGAGGAAGATGAAGCCGAGGAGGAGCCTCTAGACGACGCTGGTGCTGGCGACGCTCCTCCGGAAGCCCCTGCTGCCTGATTATCTACTTTGAGATTTACCTGTTTGGCCCTGCGTGCCTCAAGACAATGTTTTGTTAAATTCTGCCCCGGTATGCCGGGGCTTATGATGTAAAACTTAAAGTCTGCTTGTGGTTGACGTACAACATTTTGTGCCGGTAAGTTATACCGGTAGCTAATTATCTTAAGTTTGCCTTAGCATTTTTGCGTTTTGGTTCTGCTTTTATCCTGTACTGCAAAGATTTCCAGATTGCTTCTGCATCCAATTCGATGCATACTTGGTTCTTTTGCCTTGGCTCTGCCTGCCTTCTTTGGGCGTTCTTTGGCGTATGAGCGCAAGGTTCTTTCACCAAACAAGCATTTTCTTGAACTTAGAAACAATTCGAAATTTTGCAAAAAACCGGTATAACCGGGGTTAGTTAAATTTTTCCGGATTGTTCTTTCCCGGTTTCCCTCTCCACAGTTCATGTGCTTATCCCCTACCGGTTTATCTTGCTTGCCATGAAGCCAAGTTATGGACACAGCAGAGTCGAAGACTCCGGTAGGGTTTAGCACACTACTAAACCGGAAAGAAAAAACGTTCAATAAGCAACCGGTAAACAGAAAAAATAGACATGTTTCATGCAATTCAATAAGGGTAGTCCCCGAGACTCATTCGAGGTTCCGACATCTTTTTATTCATAGCAATTAAGGTACAAAAAGGAACTCTTACAGCACCACTTCAAGAGTAGAAAGGACGCAACAAAGCTACATTCCATGGGCGTTTGGTCTCCTCTCCTGACTTGTCCGCCTTTCCTTTCTTCCATTCCTGTGCATCAATTAGGTAATATGCATCATTGTGGAGAGCCTTGCTCACAATGAAAGGTCCTTCCCATGGGGGGGACAGCTTGTGCCTGCCTTCAGTGCGCTGCACCAGGCGTAGCACCAGGTCTCCTTCTCGGAATACCCTCGGGTTTACCTTCCGGCTATGATAGCGTCGGAGGTTTTGCTGGTAAATGGCTGTTCTTGCCAAAGCTAGTTCTCTTGCTTCTTCTAGCAAGTCCACATCATTTTCCCGGGCCTCCTTTACCTCTTCTTCGGTATAGAGCTGCACCCTTGGGGAATCATGGAGAATGTCGGTTGGTATGACCGCTTCTGCTCCATAAACCATGAAGAATGGCGTGTATCCGGTAGACCGGTTCGGAGTTGTTCTTAGACTCCACAACACTGATGGTAGCTCATCGATCCAACATCCCGGCGATTTTTCCATTGCATCAATGAGTCTTGGTTTGATACCGGAAAGTACCAAAGCATTTGTTCTTTCAACTTGGCCATTGCCTTGCGGGTGCGCCACTGAGCACAAATCCAGCCGGATGTTTTTGCTTTCACAGAACCGCTTGAATTCTCCTTGAGCAAAGTTTGTGCCATTGTCGGTTATGATACTATGTGGGTATCCATACCGCAGGATTACATCTTTTACTGCTGTGTGGCCATCACACTTTGCGATAGGCTTCACCTCCAGCCACTTGGTGAATTTATCCACCATTACCAAGATGTGGGTCATGTTTCCCCTTGCAGTTTTGAACGGTCCAACCATGTCCAGGCACCAAACAGCGAAGGGCCAAGTTAGCGGTATGGTTTTTAAGCCGGATGCTGGGGTATGGTTTTGCTTGGCGTACCTCTGGCAGCCATTGCATTTCCTTACCAAATCCTCAGCATTATCCAAGGCTGTGGGCCAGTAGAACCCATGCCGGAACACCTTTGCTACCAACGCCCTTGAAGAAGCGTGGTGTCCGCATTCTCCTCGATGAATTTCCTCAAGCATTTCTCTTCCTTCTTCCGGCTCCACACATCTTTGGAGGACACCGGTAACACTTCTCTTGTATACCTCGCCATTGATGATGGTGTAAGCTTTGGACCTTCTCTGTATCCTTCTTGATTCATTTTCGTCAACCGGCAAGGTGCCGTTGATCAGGAATTCCTTAATAGGTTCGACCCAAGATGGTGCCTCTCTAACCACAAATACCGGCATGTCTATGTCCATGCTCCACAAGCATTGCCTCTTCCGGCATGGGCGTCGCAGTCCCCGAGTTTACCGGTATAGTCCCCGAGTTTGCCGGAGTAGTCCCCGGGTTTCCTTCGTCAATCTCCATTGGCACCACATGTGATTCCGGTACGAAAATTGATTCCGACTCCGGACTTGGCTTGATTGATGGAACTCTCAAGTGCGCCAGAGCTATTCCGGGAGGAATTTCTTGCCTGGACGAACCTAGCTTGGATAAGGTATCCGCGGCCTCATTTTCTGCGCGCGGCACATGGTGAAATTCACATCCTTCGAAGAAGCCGGCAATCTTTTGCACATGGAACCGGTACAAGGCCATGTTTGCATCCTTTGCATCCCAATCTCCGGAACACTGCTGCACCACCAGATCTGAATCGCCGTAGCAAATGATCCTGAGCGCTCCGATTTCTTTTGCGACCTTAAGCCCATGTATCAGAGCTTCGTACTCAGCGACGTTGTTTGACGCCCTGAAGTGCACTTGTAAAACATACCGGAGGTGATCTCCCTTTGGTGAGGTGAGTACTACACCGGCACCTAGGCCTTCCTTGAGCTTGGATCCGTCAAAATGCATTTTCCAGTATTCTACCTTGTGTTCCGGCGGCTTGTATTGTATCTCCGCCCAATCGACCAAAAAATCAGCTAAAGCTTGCGATTTTATGGCATCTCTTCTTTCATACACCGGTACATACGGCGATAGCTGAATTGCCCATTTTGCAATCCGGCCGCTGGCATCCTTGTTGCCCATGATATCGGAGATGGGTGCCTCACTAACCACCTTCATGGGGTGCTCCTCAAAGTAATGCTTGAGCTTTGTGGCGGCCATAAACACGCCATAAGTCATTTTTTGGAAGTGTGGGTAGTTTTGCTTTGATGAGGAGAGCACCTCGCTCAGGTAGTATACCGGCCTCTGGACGGTTTTTCCTTCCTCTTCTCTTTCCACCACTACCACAACACTAACCACCCGGTTTGTTGCCGCTATATAAAGCAACATAGGTTCTCTTTCCAAGGGTGAGGCCAAAATTGGGGCCGTTACAAGCATGTTTTTCAATTCTTTAAACGCTGCGTCTGCCTGTGTGGTCCAGACGAAAGTATCCGATTTTCTCATCAAAGCATATAGTGGCAAGGCCTTTTCTCCTAGCCTGCTTATGAACCGGCTCAGCGATGCCAAGCTTCCGGTAAACTTTTGCACATCTTTCAGTTCTCGTGGGATGGTCATTCTTTCTATCGCCCGGATTTTTACCGGATTAACCTCAATGCCCCGGCTTGACACAAGGAAACCAAGCAGCTTGCCGGCAGGGACACCAAAGGTGCACTTTGCCGGATTGAGTTTCATCCGGAACCGCCTTAGGTTATCAAATGTTTGCCGGATGTCATCGATTAAGGTATCTTTTACTTTAGTTTTTATCACAATATCATCCACATAAACTTGCACATTTTTTCCGATTTGATCAAACAAGCATTTTTGCATACAGCGCTGGTACGTTGCACCAGCGTTGCGCAAACCAAAAGGCATTGTAACATAGCAATAAGCCCCGTGCGGGGTAATGAACGCAATTTTTATTTGATCTTCTTTTTTCAGAGGGATTTGATGGAAGCCGGAATAGGCATCCAGGAACGACAACAACTCACACCCAGCAGTAGAATCAATCACTTGATCGATTCGGGGCAAAGGGAAAGGATCTCTTGGGCAAGCTTTGTTGAGGTTGGTGTAGTCGATGCACATGCGCCACACCTTTGCGAGTTTTGCCTCCAGGTTCTCATCTTTTTTCTTTTCAACCATCACCGGATTGGCCAGCCACTCTGTGTGCGTGACCTCCACGATGAAACCGGCAACCAGCAGTTTTGTTACCTCTTCTCCAATGATCTTTCTCCTATCTTCAGCGAACCGGCGCAAAGGTTGACGCACCGGCTTAGCATCCTTTCTGACGTTTAGAGAGTGCTCAGCCAGCTCCCTCGGAACACCCACCAAGTCATCAGTAGACCAGGCAAAGATATTCCGATTCTCACGGAGGAAGCTGACGAGCGCGCTTTCACCGATACGAACGGTGCGCTCTGGGTAAGCCGGGTCCAGCACAATGTCCTTTGTCTCGTTTGTCGGCTTGAATGCCGGCGAGCCAAGTTTCCACTCATTGCCGCTAAGCTCAACTTTGAGGACTGGGCCAGCGCAACAGCAGTTTGCATTCTTTTCTTTTCTTCCGCTATCACCAGTGATTCTGCCAGGTTTGATCCGGCGGAAGCAGTTTCTATTGAGACTTTATAGTTCCCCACCACAGTTAGTGGTCCACGAGGTGCCGGCATCTTCATCTTGAGGTAAGCCGTATGGGTTGATGCCATGAAAGCTGCCAGTGCCGGTCTCCCCAACAAGGCATGGTAGGGACTATCTAAGTCCACCACCTCAAACTCTAGGTTTTCAACACGACAATTGTCACGTCCTCCAAACGACACATCCACCCGAACTTTTCCTATTGGGGCGCAAGACAAACCGGGAACAATCCCATGGAAAGTTGTGTGAGTTGGCTGCAGCATATTCTCCGTTATGCCCAGCGTACGCATGGTGTGCTTGTACATGATGTTTATGCTGCTACCATTGTCTATCAGCACCTTGCTGAATTTTACTCGAGTTTCCGGCCCCTTCATGATTGGGTCCACAACTAGGGCATATCCACCCGGATTCGGCATGATTTTGGGGTGATCCTTGAACGACCAGGTGATTTCCTGATCTGACCACAGCATGTATTTTGGAACTGCCGGCATCACGGCGTTCACTTCCATGGAACGGCGATGCACACTTTGCCTGTCCATTGGCTCAGTGACAAAGACAACCATGCACAAGTGTGGGTCTTCGTAAACATTCCGGCCTAAAGGTGCCGGTGGAGGTGGTTGGTCATTGTTTTGCTCCACCCGGTTAACCTGCTGGTACTGTTGCCTGTTTGGCTGAGGCTGCACCGGTAAGGCGTTTGCTCCAGTAAGTGGTGGTGGAGGTGGTAATTGCTGTTGTTGCTGCACGGGGCCCCCTGGCGCCTGCGCATCTTTTACCGCTCCCTTTTGCATCAAGAACTTGGTCCAAGAACAATCCTTCGTCAAGTGGTTTGACGGGTGATCCGGATTCGGCGTGTGCCACCGGCAAGGTTGGTCCATGGCGGCTTCCATGGTGTACTTCACGGGTTCCTGCCAGTTCTTTTTCTGGCCCCAGGGTTTCTTTTCTACCCACTGCTTCTTAGGACCTGCCCATGGCTGCGATCCGGTTTTTTGTCTCTGACTGCCGCTGGCGTCATAATTTTCCTGCACGGCAGCAACTTGCTGTGATGCATATCTTCGATCCGGGAAATCTTCCCTTCTTTTGTTGTTCCGGTTATCCCGGTATTGCTGCTGATGCGGATTCGACTGCTCCGGCTCAGCTTGCACTGCCGGTTGCATTGGGTCTCCCAATGCATAGCTATCTGCCACACGTATCATTTCCGCCAAGGTTGTGGGCATGCTTCTCTGCAGCCTTTGCCACAAAGGTGACCCTCTCCGGCATCCTTGACTGAACCAAGCAATGGCTTGTGCCTCAATCACTCCTTCACATGTGTTTCTCATTGAGTTCCACCGGGTGAGATAATCCCGGTCTGGTTCTCCTGCACGCTGCTGGCACAGCGCAAGTTGCTGGGGCCGGTTTGGCCTTTTGTAGGTACTGCTGAAGTTGTTCACAAATGCTTCCTCAAAGTCCAACCATCCGTTAATACTTCCTGCCGGCAAGTTGTTTAGCCAAATCCTCGCAGGACCCACGAGGTAGGACGGTATGATTCTTACCGCCCAACGCCGGTTTACTCCACCACCAGCCACATAAACAGCTGTGACATAGTCTGCCAGCCAGTCTTCCGGCTTGGTCGTACCATCGTACGTTCTTGTGTCCCGGGGCAACTGGAAGTTGCGTACCGGTGGTTCTTCTCTCATGATCCGTGGGCCAAAACACCTTGGGCCAGGAGGTCCCTCACATTCAACTATCGCAGATAGATGTACTCTGTCCAGCCTGTGCCTCGCATCCCGGTCTGGCAAACATCTTTCCCCCAGGCGTTCTCCCAAAGGGTTCCGGTGGACTCTTGTTCGTTCCACCTCGGAATCTGATTCATCGTACTCTTCCGGTTCCGCGGCTCTTGCCTGCCGGTACCCTGGTGGTGGCATTTCTTCATCCACGTACGCCACTCTTGCGGCTCGATAATTTTGCCCGGTCTCATATTTACCGGCATGAT
The DNA here is from genome assembly GCA_030979885.1 of Lolium multiflorum. Classification (NCBI taxonomy): domain Eukaryota; kingdom Viridiplantae; phylum Streptophyta; class Magnoliopsida; order Poales; family Poaceae; genus Lolium; species Lolium multiflorum. The sequence continues at coordinate 48,311,632 of CM061752.1, read as the reverse complement.
TGTTTCCGGCATAGCCTCCCTTGGCGTAGCCCCGATCTGCCCCTTGGCTTTTTCTGCCGGCATCATTTTGCCCGGCTTTTTGCTTTCCGGCAAGAACTGGATCATACACAGTCATCTGTCGTGCGTTCTTTTCTCTTTCCCTTCTTTTGTCCGGATGAGGGGACGATGCCTGCCCCTGGGACTTGCTTCCGGCATTCTTTGTTGAACGCGCGGATTTTGAGGCCACTGCCTCGTTCAGCTTAGCTAGCTGCTCAGCATTTTGCTGCTCAATGGTTTTCAACAGCTCTTTTACACGTTCTTGCTGCTTTGCCAACTCGTCACCGGAAAGAGATTCACATAACTCTACTGCAGCTTTTGCGGCTTTTATAGTTTTATCCGGACTACTGTACTTAGGCTTTTCTACGATGCTTACAGATACAGATGCACTCTTGCCGGCAAGAACTTCTTTGCGCAAATCCTGATCTAGATTGCGAGCCTTAAGCCGGTTTTCCGGCATCCTAGCAACATGAGCACTAACTGAAGCAAAGCCATGGGCAGCGTTGTACTCACGTAGGGTTAGGTTCAGCTCGCGCTGAGCCCGGATGATGTCGGCGCCACCGGTAAGCAGGGCCTTGCGCGTGGCCTCCAGCTCCTCCTGAGCCTTTGCCGGGTCGATGTTCTGCGCGATGGGCGTGGCCAGCGTGTGCATCGCTGCTTGAAGAGGTGTTGCCGGTGGTGCTGATGATGCTCCCGCGACGCCGGCGTCACGCTCCAGCGGTGGTTTTGCCGCGCGGGTCGATGCCGCACGTTCATCTCCTTCCTCCACAGCTCCCTTGCCGGTGTTGACCGCACCAGCCATCATGACCTCCACGCTGCCGGCGGCGCGGCCAGCACACAGCCATCTTGGCGGATCCGGCGCCACCAGCACCGGCGAGAGGCGCTGGCGCACAGGGACGGTGCCGAAGTAGACGCGGATGCTGCCGAACTCGATGGTGCGGCCGTTCTGCGGGAACTTGCCGCCGTTGGCGAAGCAGCCAGCGTTATCGTTGATGAAGTCCATGTTGTAGATGCGTTGCACGAGCGCGGACACCGTGCGCTCGCCGTTGATGTCGAGGATGCCCGCCCGAATATGAACTCCAGCAAGCGCCACTTCATGCCCCACGGTGGGCGCCAACTGTCGTCGTGGTGAACAGACAGATGCCATAGGATGGCTTATCTTGGGGCCGAATGGACGCTAGAGGATTCGGGGGAGGGTTTGTGACTAGATGGACGAACTTCCGGATGCTTTCCTCAGAACTTGGCCAAGGCCAGAGGTAGAAGAAGAAAGACACAAGGATGAACTCGCTCTAGATCACCATGTTTATTGATCTTCACAGGTTACAGGTTTTCTCTCTTCTCTGGATCGCGCGTATGAAAGAGGCTGCCCCCTCTCCTTATATAGGGGAGAGGGTGGCTTACAGAACAAGAAACCCTAATGGGATCTTTGACTAGACAAACTACTTTACAAAGATACTTTATAAAGCTACTTTAATCACAGATGACGCCGGGGTCTTCTTTAAACAGGGAGGCTGACGTCCTCCGGCTTCTTTGGCCGTCATCCTCTTCTTTGTCTTCAAGCCTTCGTTTAAAGCTACTTTGCTTAGCTCATCCTTGTCCTTTAGCTCCTGACGGAATCTTTGACCAGCCAGCCGACACGCTCTTCCTTCCGGTGCGCCGGTATCTTTCCTTCCTGGTTCCGGTATACCCCTCTTGGGGATACCGGCTTAGCTTTACTTAGCCAAACTCTATCTTCTTATTCCGGTATGAACATTAAACCGGTATCTTGAAGGGTGAGACCATCCGGTATGGCATACCTTTGGCATACCGGGGGTCATCCCCCCAACCCCATGGTCCGGTACAAGATTTATAACAAAACTATCAACTTGCCTTTCAGTGATTTTTGTGCAGCAATTAGAGTGCCGCGGTGGGGATCCTGCGAGAAGGTCAGGGGAACGCCGCGGGAGCTCTCGAATCTTTATACCATGATTTGTAATGGGAGGAGCTTCTCCGATGATGGTGGTAAGATTAGCAGCATTCAACAACCAGCTATCCGCTACTTCGCTTACTTCGTTACAAAGTGTGTTCTTGCTAGAAGGAATGCGAGTAAGTTGTCTGTTCAAGATATGGCTTTCTTAGCCGCCGCTTTGCAACAGGATAGGACCTATAATTTGGGTGCTTTAATAGCTTGTAGACTTTCTACTAACCGTGAGAAAGGAGGAATTTGTGGAGGTCTTATCGCCTCTCGCTTATTAGCTATGCATGGTGTAGGACCTCACCATTTAGATATTCCGCTTTCTATAGAGAAGCTTGATGTTGTTTCCATGATTAAACATGAGTTTATTTCAGATGCATCTAATTTGAACAACCTGTATTATAGGATAACTTTGTATAAGAAAAATTGGAGAATAACTAAGAAAATTGAAAAATTAGTACGATTGCCTGCACCTGCTCTGCTTAACCTTGATGCCAGGAAAGGGTGGTCGATCACAGAAAATGAGCTAAACGCATACATAGAAAGGGAAAGCCATCGTGCAAGGGAAGGCATGGAGGAGGCCGAGGAGCACCCCGACTCTTCATCCGATGCAGCGAGCTCCTCATATCAACATTATGGTCATGTGGAACCTCCACGACATTCTTCTGCGCAGGGGCCCTATTATCACTCCATGTATGATCCACCGGCGTGGAACTCCGACCCTCGTTGGGAATGAACTCCACTTAGGCCAAAAGCCTAAGCTTGGGGGGAGGTATACCGGCATCACTCATTCTTTGCATATTATGGTTGCTGGATACTTGTACATACTTGTTTAGTTTCTTAGAGTGGTTTTCTAATGAGAGGGAGATGATATTTGGGGAAGTGCTGTCCAAAAACAGATTCTGGACTGTTACCAAAAAAATTCGTACGCACAGCCAGAACGTTATTTTTAGTTGCCAATTTTTGAGCACGTGCCCCAGGTTGTTATCTAACTTTCATTAGTTGAACACTTTTTGAGCTGAGCAATGGAAGATTTTTGTTAATTTCGATTTCTGTACTGTTGTTTTGGCAGATTTCTGTCATCCTGCTTTTCTGTGTTTCTGTTAGTTTGCATTCTTTTGTTTTCGCTTTGTTTCTTTCCTAAAACACAAAAAGACCAAAAATATTTCTGTTGTTTCTCTTCACCATTTGTTTATTTGGTTCTTTGCTCTTAGTTTACTTTATTTGCTATCGTTGGTTTGCTATGAGAAAACCCAAAAAGATTTTGCTTTGTTTTCTTGTTTCTTTTGTTCTTGTTTCCAATTCGAAAACACCAAAAATATTTGCTGTTCTTCTTTGGTTTGTAAAATTCATCATGAGTTCAATGGTCTTCGGTGGCTGGAGCGTGGTTTTCATTTCATATTATCCAAGCTACACAAGTGAAAGGCAATAATGACGATCTACAACAATTGGATTGTGGTGAGAGGCTGGTATGAACTCTATTTGTTTTCATTTTTGTACATATACTCATCCATGTGAGCATGCTTAGTTGGTTCATGTGAGGTATATGTTATTTGAGAAAGTCTAGTAGTTCATGATCTCTCATGTTTAGCTCCAATTTATTAATATAAGTAGCATGTCATGGATGTTCGCTTGCATTGCTTTATTCATAAGTAAGTATGGCATTGTGGTATCCTCCTCTGAATAATTCATTTATATCGACTTGGCACATGCTCACGCATGCATATGACTGAACAAAAATTCAATTAAGCCTCGATGATTTATATTGCTTCAGAGTTCTTGCATCACTTTTATGCCTCCGTTAATTTATTTTGCCGCAAGCATGATTATGACAGTTACTGCTCTCTTGATTTGTCGCTCCATAGTCTTTTGCTAGCCTTCACTTCTACTGAGCGGGAATGCCGCTCGTGCTTCCAAATACCTGAAAACCAAGTTGTTCCAAAGTGTCCACCATAAATACCTATGCATGGCATTTCAAACAATTCCAAATAAATTCTCATGCGCTACCTTTAAAACTTTCAAAATGCTTCTCAATTTGTGTTAATGTTTCATAGCTCATGAAGAAGTATGTGGTGTTTAGCTTTCAACCTTGTCATTTACTTTTGACGGACTCTCATATGGACTAGTGGCACATCCGCTTATCCAATAATTTTGCAAAAATAGCTGGCAATGGGATTCCCAGTCCCAAATTAATTAATTCAAATAGACACTCCTCCATGGTTTGTGATTGTTGGACGGCACCCGAAGGATTCGGTTAGCCATGGTTTGTGTAAGCAAAGGTTGGGGGGAGTGTCATCATCATAATAAAACTTAAATAAAAAGGCACTCCTTCATGGTATGTGATTGTTGGCAGGCACCCGAGGATTCGGTTAGCCATGGTTTGTGTAAGAAAGGTTGGAAGGAGTGCCACATAAACATGCAAATAATTCATGGGAGCCGCTCTTGGGAGTCCGGTTGATGAGGTAGTTAGTGTACCCATTACCATTCGTTGACAACAACAACCACTTCTCAAAATAATTTTACTCCTGTTTTAAAAATGAAAAGCTCTAGCGCATGTTAATCCCTGCTTCCCTCTGCGAAGGGTCAATCTTTTACTTTTATGTTGTGTCTCCATTCTTTCTTTGAGCACTATCTTGAGAGCACAACTGTCATTCTTAGTATAATATGCTTGTCTCAAAATATGATTGATTGTGGTATAACTTTGATGCTTTTATCTTTGACAATCACTACTTCTAGTCTTTCTATGAACTCCAGAGGTGCCTCGGCATTTATGTTTTGCCGATCAAATACGGGCAAGCGAGATACCACTTTATCATATTCTCTTATGAACATTGCAATCCTGCTTATATACATGATTCATGATGCTTATTATTAATTGTTGGTACCTCTCCATGATTGACATAGCTGTTGGATGATCTTATTTGCATGTATCTCATTATAAACTGCTTAAGTATTAGCCATAGCATGAGAATATATACATCATATGAGCAAATGTGTTCGTGAAAGTTCTTTTATCGCTCAGTTGTTAACTGAATTGCTTGAGGACAAGCAATAAGCTAAGCTTGGGGGAGTTGATACGTCCAAAACGTATCTACTTTCCCGAACACTTTTGCTATTGTTTTGCCTCTAATTTGTGTATTTTGGATACAACTAACACGGACTAACGCTGTTTTAATTGGTGTCTCTTTTGTGCAGAAATCCAACTTTCGGGAAAAACCTCGGAATTTATACAGAAGGCCCTATTTTCCCGAAGACTCACGGAGCCGAAGGGCAAGCCAGGTGGGGGCACGAGGGCCCCACACACTAGGGCGGCGCGGCCCGGGGGCGCGCGGCCCTAGTGTGTGGCCCCCGACGCCCTCCTTCGGACTACTTATCGCCCTCGACCTAAAAACGCACGGAGAGAAGTCGAAGTCGCCGAAACCCTCCGGAGAGCCGCCACATCGCGAAACTCCGTCTCGGGAGCCAGAAGTCTCCGTTCGGCACTCCGCCGGGACGGGGAATTGGAGGAGATCTTCACCGCCATCACCGCCAACGCCTCTCCATCGACCAGCCATGTTTCCCCCATCCATGTGTGAGTAATTCCCCCGCTGTAGGCTGAAGGGGATGGTAGGGATTGGATGAGATTGGTCATGTAATAGTCATAAGATTGTTAGGGCATAGTGCCTAGTATCCGTAGATGTCACTTTTATGATATTGTTTCAACTTGTTATGCTTAATGCTTGTCACTAGGGCCCGAGTGCCATGATCTCAGATCTGAACATGTTATTGATTCATGAAGATATTCGTTGTTTATGATCTTACCTGCAAGTTGTATACACATGTCGCTGTCCGGAACCAATGGCCCCGAAGTGACAGAAATCGGGACAACCGGAGGGAATGGTAGTGATGTGAGGATCACATGTGTTCACGGAGTGTTAATGCTTTGCTCCGGTACTCTATTAAAAGGAGTACCTTAATTTCCAGTAGTTTCCCTAGAGGCCCTGCCACCGGCTGGTAGGACAAAAGATGTTGTGCAAGTTTCTCATTGCGAGCACGTACGACTATATATGGAACACATGCCTATTGATTGATTAGTACTTGGATACCGTTTTATTATTATCTGCAAATGCCCATGCTTTGATTGTTATATGAGTTTCTCTCATCCATGCAACGCCCGTTAATCCGTCCCTGTGCCTACAGTATTTTAATCCTGCTGTTTACTATAATCACTACTGCTGTCTTTATTTCACCGTTGTTATTTCACTATTCCTACTGCTATAAAACTGTTACTCTGATAAACTCTTGCGAGCAAGTCTGTTTCCAGGTGCAGCTGAATTGACAACTTTGTTAAGGCTTACAAGTATTCTTTGTCTCCCCTTGTGTCGAATCAATAAATTGGGTAATACTTCCCTCGAAGACTGTTGCGATTGAAAGAACATTTCCCGCCCTTTTGGGTTTTGTGTGTTTGATGTCAACACTAGGTATTCATTTATGTGTGTTGATGTAGACAGGTACAAGTTTTCGAAAAACCCTGTCGATCGGTAAAGTGGAGTGGTTATTCTGAAGCCATGAAGGTTTCCTTGTTCTGGCGGAAGTTCCGGCGCCAACAGCCGGAAGTTCCGCCCTGTTGCTTCCCGCAGAAGGCCTTCAGCTTCACTCTGTGTTCAGTTTTCCTTCTCCGGCCGGAAGTTCCGGAGAAGATGGCCGGAAGTTCCGGTCAGCGGAACTTCCGCCCAACTTCCGGACAAGTTCCGAAAGTCGGCATTTGTGGCTCAGTATGTTCCCGTAAGGTTTTTGCCCTATTTCGGAACTTGGCCGGAACTTGGCCGGAACTTCCGGTCACCGGAAGTTCCGCCCTAGTTCCGCCCTAGTTCCGCCCTCACCGTTTTCTGACAGGTTGACTGACGAAGACTGCACCAGGCGGAAGTTCCGGCTCTCTTAGCCGGTACTTCCGGTGCCGGCCGGAACTTCCGGCCCTCCAGGCCGGAACTTCCGGTGTTACGAGAAATGGTCCAAACGGTCAGATCTGAGAGCTCCAATCATATAAATAGCTCTCTTCTCCAACGGGACAAGCTGCTCAATTATTGCACAAGAAATCTGCCAAGCTTCACCACCATTAGAGCCACCTCAAGAAACACAAGATTTGCAAGATCTCCTTCCTCCCCCAACCAAAGTTCTTGATCTTTGGGGATTCGAAGGAGAAGCCACCGATCTACATCCTCACCGAAGCGTTCTTCATTTCCCCCTCACTTGTTTGAGGGATCTCATGCTAGTGTTCCTATTTGGTTCCCTAGTTGATTTGTTGTTGATGTATTGTTGTTGATTGTTGTATTGTTACAGATTTGGGAGCCTCCAATTCAGTTGTGGATGTGTGCCCCAAGAACCTTGTAAAGGCCCGGTTTCCGCCTCGAGGAAATCCCTTAGTGGAAGTGGGCTAGGCCTTCGTGGCGTTGCTCACAGGAGATCTGAGTGAAGCCTTCGTGGCTGTTGGTTTGGCTTGCGTAGCAACCACACTCCTCCAAACGTAGAGTACCTTCTTGCAAAGGAAGGGAACTACGGGAATCATCTCCGTGTCAACGCGTGCTACACTCTCGGTTACCTCTATCCCACTCTATCTCCTATATATTGCGTAGCTATATCTTGCTTAGTTGATAACCTTGTCATATAGGTGAATTCACTTAGTTGCATATCTAGAGAATTTACCTTTGTGTCAAACCTAAATTGAAAAAGAACTAAAAATTGGTTAGCACCTATTCACCCCCCTCTAGGTGCGGCATACGATCCTTTCAATTGGTATCAGAGCCTCGGCTCTTATTTCGGGCTTAACCGCCTAAGAGTATGCCAAACGAGGAGCCCTCGGATGGGGCCGCCAATACGGTCTCCATGGAAGAATTCAATTCGTTGAAGTCCTTCATGGAAACCAAAATGGAAGCCCAAATGGAAAGCATGAAAAAGATGATTGCCGAGCTTCTGGCTCCGGCCCGTCCCATGGCTCCTAGTATAGAGGTAAAGGACGCGGGTGTGTCAGTAGAGGGAGGTGCTTCGGCACCACCCTCTTCTACCAAACCCGTGGAAGGTGATAACTTAAACACTAACAAATCTCCCATTGCATCTCCTAGGGATACTAGTGGAGGTGAGAGCTACAATCGAGTAGCTCCACCTTTTCAATCTCCCGATATACCGGTTCCCCATCCTCATTTGAACATTCGGGGCGACCCACCTAAGTTTTCCATTGAAAATTACAATACTTGGCGATTTGAGTTTCGCTCTCATGTTTGCAGTGCCTCCAATGAACTTTGGAGAATCATCCAAGAAGGCTTCAAACCTTACAACCCCGACAAGTTGACTAGAAGAGAAGCGGTTGATAGTCAACTCAACAACACCGCCTTGCACATGATTCAAACTAGTGTGGGGACAAAGGATTTGCCTCGTGTTCGGAACTACACCACCGCCAAGGAAGCTTGGGATGGGTTGGCCGCTAGTTGCATTGGAAGTGAGAGCACGAGAAGGAACAAGTATAATGCTCTTAAGAATAAAGCCGAAGGATTCATGAGGCTACCGGATGAAGATCATCAAGACATGTATTCAAGACTCCTCATTGTTGCCGATGACTTCCGTCTTATTGGTGCCACCCACATCAATGACTCTTGGATCAAGGAGAAGTACATTGAATGCATGATGCCATATGTACCCATTGATGTCAAGACCCTTGTTGGGAGAGAATGCTATTCCTCTCTCTCTTCTCAAGATGCCGTGCACGAGATGCAAGCCCTCAAGGTGCTCGAGCAAAACTCTCATGACTCTCTCAATCGTGCCATTGGTATGTCAAAAGGGAACAATCTTGCCTTGGTGGTCAACCCCTTAGATGAAGTGCACCCTCAAGAGCAATATAGGGCATCTTGGAGTATGTCCTATCCGGAAGATTTGGAATGCCACTATCATGATCACATGGCCTTCCATGCAAAGTCCTTTTGGGTTGATCCCTCCAAGGCCAAGGAAGACAACATCAAGAGAAACCACAAGAGTGGGTTCACTAGCTTTGGTCCAAAGACAAGATCATGCTACAATTGTGATGACAAGCGCCACTTCATTGCCGAATGCCCCTATGAAAATAGAGAGCTTCATAATGGAAGGCTCATTCCCAAGGACAAGAGCAAAGAATCAAAGGGCAAATACTCAAAAGCCCCCAACAAGAAGTTCTACAACAACAAGACGAAGAAGGGCAAGAGGCACCCAAAAGTCATGCTAGTGACTAGGGAAGAATATTCTTCCGATGAAGTTGCGAGCTCTAGTGATGATGAAGAAGGAAGCTCAAAAGAAATGGCCGCCATTGTCACTACCAACATTCCCTCTTCATCTCTCTTTGAATCCCCCAATGAGAATCCTCATATCAAGAATGCACATTGCTTCATGGCAACATCTTCCTTGGACACATCTATTGTGCTATCAACTCAAGAAGAATATTCCTCCGGGGATGATGAAGGTGATGATGAAGAAGATGCAACCTCTAATGGATTGGTCGCTCTTGCCTCCCTCTCCACTAACTCTTCATCACCAAGTGAATCCCCCAATGAGATCATTCATGTGGAGGAAGAAAGTTGCCTCATGGCCAAATCCTCCGAGGTATCATCTCCTAGCCCCTCTATGCCTAACATATCAAGTGATCTAGGGGTTGATGATGCTAGTCTAAAAGTAAAACAAGAAATGCTAGAATTTGATGAATTCTTGCTTAACCTACAAGGTATCAACAAAAAGCATGTTTCAAATCTCATGGCTCGTTTAGCTCAACAAAATGATATGCTTGAGAAAAAGGGTCAAATAGAGAGAGAAGACTCTCTTGAAATCCATGCTCTTAAAAATGCCCTTGAGGAAAGTCAAGAAACTATAGCCTCTCTTGAGGAGAGGCTAGAAAGTCTTGAAGAGCCTCAAGATGAAATTAACAAGCTCACTAAAGCTAGAGATCATGCTAGGGCTAAGACTAAATTGCTTAAAAAGGAAAAGGCCCAATTTGGTGTTGATCATGAGAAACTTGTGAAGGATCTAGATGAACTAGACAAAGCTCACAAAGCTTTGAAGAGTGAATACTCTCTCCTATCCAAGTCAAATGAGCAACTTCAAATTAGGCTTGCTTCATATGATGTACCTAGTTCCTCTACCCCTTCTTGTGATCATGCAAATATTATTGAGGAAAATGCTAGGTTGAAGGATGAACTTGCTAAGGCCTCCTCTCCCCAAAGTAAACTTTCTTTGGATGATCTTTTGAGTAAGCAAAGATCAAACAATGGGAAGGAGGGCCTAGGTTACAACGCCAAGGCAAAGAAGGCAAACAAGCAAAAGGCCAAGCCCGCACAAGAGAAGAAGAAAGATATCACCAATGGTGAAGCCCCTAAGGGCAACACCACTAATGATGATAATGCGGGAAATGCTAACCCTCACTATGTGTTATTTAAAGATTATTATGGTGATGTTTATGCTAAATATGTAGGCCCATATGATGGTTATGTTGCTTGGTCTATTTGGGTCCCAAAGACCCTTGTTGCTAACAAAAGAGGACCCATTGTGAAATGGGTACCTAAATCCAAGAATTGATCTCATGTAGGACTATGCCGCCGGAGGTTCAAAATGGGTACTTGATAGTGGATGTACAAGTCATATGACCGGCGGCAAGAACCTCGTCAAGGAGTTGAGGCCCAACATAAACAATATCACCGTCTCCTTTGGCGATAATTCTACATCCGAGGTATTGGGTTTTGGCAAGGTTGTGGTTGCACACAACATAACACTTGTGGATGTCATGCTTGTCAAAACCCTTGGTTACAATTTACTTTCCGTTTCCGCCCTTGGCAAGATGGGTTTCGCCGTCTTCATTGATAATGATATTGTGGTCCTCTTGTGGAGCAAGACTCTAAAAGTCGCTTTCGTTGGGTATCGCGAACATAACTTGTATGTGGTGGACTTTTCGGGGACCACCACTTCAAGTGCGATGTGCCTATTCGGAAAGGCGGATGTGGGTTGGTTGTGGCATCGCCGCCTAGCCCATGTCAACATGAGAACTTTGCAAAGTCTTCACAAGGGGAACCATATTGTGGGACTAATGGAAAGTGTTTCTTTTGCCAAAGATCGTGTTTGTAGGGCTTGTGTTGAAGGCAAAATGCATGACTCTCCGCATCCAAGCAAGACTATCATCTCTTCCAAGAGGATCTTGGAGCTCCTTCATGTGGATCTCTTTGGTCCCGTTACTCATGCAAGTCTTGGTGCGAAGAAACATTGCTTGGTGATTGTTGATGATTACTCAAGATACACTTGGGTCTACTTTCTCAAGACGAAAGATGAGACTCAACAAATATTCATTGACTTTGCCACCGAGGTGCAACGCCAACACAACCTCCTCATTAAGGCAATAAGAAGTGACAACGGCTCCGAGTTCAAGAACTACACACTCAATGATTTTCTTAGTGATGAGGGGATTCGTCATCAATATTCCGCTGCTTACACCCCTCAACAAAATGGTGTTGCGGAGAGGAAGAACCGGACTCTTATGGATATGGCAAGGTCTATGATGGCGGAGTATAAATCCCGCTATAACTTTTGGGCCGAAGCCATCTCCACCGCTTGCCATTCTTCTAACCGGCTCTATCTCCGCAAGGGATTGAACAAGACTCCATATGAAATACTCACCGGCAACAAGCCTAATATCTCATACTTCAAGGTGTTCGGTTGTAAGTGTTTCTACCAAATCAAAGGAGTTCGTTTGTCTAAATTTGCTCCTAAAGCTTTGGAGGGTATATTTGTTGGTTACGGTGCCGAATCTCACACTTATAGAGTCTTTGATGTATCCTCCGGGATTATCATTGAATCTTGTAGTGTGAAGTTCGAAGAAAATGATGGCTCCCAAGTGGGGCAAGTTGATGTATGTGCAGGTGATGAAATACCTCAAGATGCCATAGTAAGAATGGGTGTGGGATTTTTCCGCCCCATTGAGGGACACGGTGTGGCGTCTCGGGAAGGACTATGCTCTACCACGGTGGAGCCCTCATCCTCTCAACATCAACAAACCCCATCAAGTGAAGCTAATGATGCACCAACCCAAGAACAAGAAGAAAACCCTCCCTCTCATGTACAAGATCAAGGACAAGATCAACCAAGCATTCAAGATCAACCATTTGATATTTGCACCTCACCAAACATTGTCCAAGATCAAGCACATGAGGTTGAGCATTCTCAAGAAATTGAGGAAGCTCAAATTGAAGGTCAAGACGGGGACCCAAATGATCAAGTTGATCAAGTGACACCTCCAAGGCCTAGAAAGACCAAGGAGGAGATCGAGGCCCGTCGTCTAGCAAGAAGAGATAGGATCCTTGAAATTCGTGGACACACTCATGACAAGGTCCTTGGTGATGTTCGAGCAAAGGTCTCCACAAGAAGGCAATTGGCTAACTTTAGCAATCATCATGCTTATATCTCCGTTGTGGAACCCAAGAAAGTATTTGAAGCCCTTGAAGATTCGGATTGGGTGGATGCCATGCATGAGGAACTCAACAACTTCAAGCGCAACAAAGTGTGGACCTTAGTAGAGAAGCCAAAGGAGTGCCGCAATGTTATAGGCACTAAGTGGATATTCAAGAACAAGCAAGATGAGTTTGGGAATATTGTGAGGAACAAGGCAAGATTGGTGGCTCAAGGTTTCTCTCAAGTTGAAGGGATTGACTTTGGAGAGACCTATGCTCCCGTGGCTCGTCTTGAGTCCATCCATATCCTTCTTGCTTATGCATCGCATCATAACTTTAAGTTACAACAAATGGATGTTAAAAGTGCATTTCTTAATGGTCCTTTGCATGAAGAGGTTTATGTTAAGCAACCCCCGGGGTTTGAGGATCCCAACTTTCCTAACCATGTCTACAAGCTTGATAAAGCACTTTATGGTCTCAAACAAGCTCCTAGAGCTTGGTACGAGCACCTTAAAGAATTGTTGGTAGACCGTGGGTTTGATGTTGGGCTAATCGATCCCACTCTTTTTACTAAGAGGGTTAATGGGGAGCTTTTCGTTTGCCAATTATATGTTGATGATATTATCTTTGGCTCCACTAACAAAGCTTTCAATGATGAATTTTCAAAGCTTATGACCGATAGGTTTGAGATGTCTATGATGGGAGAGATGAAGTTCTTCCTTGGTTTTGAGATCAAGCAATTGAGAGAGGGAACCTTCATCAATCAAGCAAAATATCTTCAAGACATGCTCAAGAGGTTCAAGATGACCGAGTTGAAGGGTGTGGCCACTCCTATGGTCACCAAATGTCATCTTGCACTTGATCCCAATGGTAAAGAGGTGGATCAAAAGGTATATCGCTCCATGATTGGATCCTTGCTTTACCTTTGTGCATCTAGATCGGACATAGTGTTGAGTGTTGGTGTGTGTGCAAGGTATCAAGCTTCTCCTAAGGAGAGCCACATGATGGCTCTCAAAAGAATCTTTCGATATTTGGTTGATACCCCAAGATATGGTATTTGGTACCCCAAAGGCTCAAGTTTTATTCTCAATGGATATACCGATGCGGATTGGGCGGGTGACAAGGATGATAGGAAATCAACTTCCGGGGCTTGCCAATTCCTTGGTAGGTCCTTGGTGTGTTGGTCTTCTAAGAAGCAAAATTGCATATCTCTCTCCACCGCCGAAGCCGAATATGTTGCCGCCGCAAGTGGATGCACTCAATTGTTATGGATGAGGCAAACTTTAAAGGAATACGGTGTCATTTGTGACAAAGTGCCTCTATTATGTGACAATGAAAGTGCCATCAAGATTGCCTATAATCCGGTGCAACATTCAAGAACGAAGCATATTGAGATCCGGAATCATTTCATTAGAGATCATGTTGCCCGTGGTGACATTGAGCTCATCTATGTTCCAACCAAAGATCAACTTGCCGATATATTCACGAAGCCTCTTGATGAAGCAAGATTCTCTTATTTGAGGAATGAGCTAAATATCATTGATTCAAGGAGTATAGCTTGACCATCTTGCAAACACACCTTTGTCTCAAAACTTTATTTGGTTTAGATGTGGGCATGGAAATAGGGGGAGTGCGGTTTAAACTATTGAGCTATCCCTCCCCCCATAATGCCAACATTAAATAAAATCATTCTCTTTATATCATATAATGATATGTGAGCTTCAATGATGAGTAGTGGTTTTGGGCCCAAGATATATCTTCGCGGTGCCATGCCATAACACTCATATATGGTGGCCTAGGCCACCACACTCTTCTTCGTGAAGAGTTGGAGTTGTTTGGATTTTCATTGGATCTTTTTGACATCTCCTTGTTTATGGGAAATCACTCATTTTTGGCCTTTATTTGCATTATTTGCAAAAATGAGTGATCATGTACCATCTCACAGTTTGGCGTATCTATCCTAAGCCTATCTCATCTAAGACATTTCCTTCACCTCTCAAGTGCATCATGTTCATGGCAAAATCCTGCTTCTAGGCTCTGTTTTCTGCCCCACCGGAAGTTCCGGTCGTCTGGACCGGAAGTTCCGGCTGGTATCCTTTCACCTGGTTCACCCGGCTCGTTTCCTAACTGGCTGGTTCCTGCGAGACCGGAAGTTCCGGCTCCAACGAGCGGAACTTCCGGCCTTAAGTGACCACTATATAAAAGGGCCGAACGGGTGAGCAGTTCCAACTTCATCTATTCCCCACTTTCCAAGATCTATTCTGTGGTGCTCCTCCCCTGTGACGGCTGCTGCTCCTCCGGCCAGATCTCTCTCCTCCGGCGACCTCCGCCGGATCGGCTCCGTGGATCGGCATCCACTCCCTCTCCTCTCCCATGGCCCCTCCCGGTTTGTGCCCTCTCCCTCTCTATGTGTGGGTAGACCTCACTAGATGAAATATAGGGCATACTCTAGGCAATGCTATGGTAGAACATCTTTAGATGCCCTTCCCTGACTAGAACATGCTTAGGATGTTGGTGTGATGTAGATTATCAAGTCATGGCCTCAGATCTGGTGAGAAATTGTGCTGTTTTTCGAACAGCCGGATGTTCCGGCTCCATGGGCCGGAACTTCCGCCGCGGGGCGGAACTTCCGCCGGTTCTCACCGGAACTTCCGGCCTGGCGAGTTTTTCTGCAATTACTCAATATCCTGTGCAGGCTCTAGTTCCTTGTTCTCCTTGTCCTTGTGCACTCTTGTTTCATACCTATCATGCTGTCTCCATCCCAGGTTCTTCCAAGAAGAGGAACAAAGGTCACGTGGACGAGATTGAGGAAGAACTTGAGCAAACACGGCCCTCCAAGCTCACCTCTCGTCAGCAAGCATCTCAAAGGTCAAAGACACCCGCTGCTCGGGGCAAGAACATCCATGTATCCGTGAAGAACATGCAATATCCTGAGTACAAGGAGATCCGTGACATGAACCCTTACCTCACTCCTCGGAGCAATCGGGTTTCGGATAAGCGCTTCCACAACAAAACTCAAGAGGAGATCTTCTATGAGGTGTATGTGCCATTCAAGAAGGGGGTAACCCCTCAACATGCTATTGACACCGGCAAGATGGCCGCTTCGAAGTACTTTGAGGAAGCTTATGCCATGTGTGGAGAGTTTGGGCTCTATCCCATAATGGAGCTCACCAAGGAGTATGATGTGGAGATGATTCATCAATTCTATGCCACCGTTCATTTTGACACGGATGAAGCCAAAACCTTCCGGTGGATGTCTCATGAGAAGCTTCTTGAGTCCAACTTGGCGAAGTTTGGGGATGCCCTTGGATACCCTCGCCTCCCGGGCGTTGATGCGAATGGATGGAGGTGCCACGACAGTTCTTTCTCTCAACCAAGGGAAGTGTTGGAGCCCCTCTATATCAAAGGTTGGGGCATCCCGGGCAAGAGTGCGGATCTTCTCCCTACTTGGGACATCATGCTTAGGGTCTACCGGGAAACCATTGGACCAAAAGGTGGCAACCTTGATGAGCTGCACTTGTATGAAGTCGACCTTATGGCAAACTCATTTGCAAAGAGGGGCACCGGTGAGAAGATTGATGTGATGGACTACATCTACAATGAGATGTGGTCATGTGTTATGGAGAAGAAGCTTCCCGCCTATGCTCCGTACATTATGAAGCTCATTGAGGACACTTGGGTGGATACTTGTCAGACTTCCCTCATCCACTCCATTCCTCTCAACGTCACCATGCATGATGTGAAGGTTCTGAGGACCAAGCGCCACAACACTCCTATTGAAGATGTGCCTCCCAAGGATGAGAAGCCACCTAGCTGGGCTTCTAAGCTTGCTCGCCGCATGAGACAGATCTTTTGCCTCACCGCTGCAGTCAACCACCGCCAGTATCAGCAGCACGCAGAAGCCAAGAAGTCTCGAGTTCGTCAGAAGAGCATCATGAGGGCTCTTGCAGTGGAAGTGTCTCCTCCCGGATCCGAGGAGAATATCACTCCGGAGGCTGAGTGGATCTCTCAGCATGGTCTTCCTCTTCCTCCCGATGGGCTTGAGATCGAGTCTCCTCCACACACTCCACCCTACCCCGGCGCTCCATCGGATCTTCCTCCCGGCTGGGCTAACGCCGACCCTTGGGACGTGTAGTTGCTCCTTTCCCTTTTTGGTGCCTTGGTGCCAAAGGGGGAGAGTGAGACCTTATAGGTTGCTCTCCGGTGGGTATTTGCATGGGGGAGTCACAAGCTCGTATTTGGCTTTGATTTTTATCGCTTGTGATTCTATTTGTCTTTGTGGTGTCTATCTATGTGGTTGAACTATGTCGTCTATCTATGTGGTTGAACTATGTCCTTAGTTAATTTGGCTTGTAAAACTTTATCTATGTGGATGGTTATCTCCGTTTATGTGTCTTCCATGGGTATCTATATGTGCATGATTCTATTATCCATATGCTTATCACTATATTGTATTGCTAACCCTTGGAAGACGGATGCTAGATATAGGGGGAGCTTCCTATACCCCTATGCTCATATCTAGGGGGAGCTCCTCTATATTCATTCCTTGCAAATACGTGTGTTGTCATCAAACACCAAAAAGGGGGAGATTGAAAGAACATTTCCCGCCCTTTTGGGTTTTGTGTGTTTGATGTCAACACTAGGTATTCATTTATGTGTGTTGATGTAGACAGGTACAAGTTTTCGAAAAACCCTGTCGATCGGTAAAGTGGAGTGGTTATTCTGAAGCCATGAAGGTTTCCTTGTTCTGGCGGAAGTTCCGGCGCCAACAGCCGGAAGTTCCGCCCTGTTGCTTCCCGCAGAAGGCCTTCAGCTTCACTCTGTGTTCAGTTTTCCTTCTCCGGCCGGAAGTTCCGGAGAAGATGGCCGGAAGTTCCGGTCAGCGGAACTTCCGCCCAACTTCCGGACAAGTTCCGAAAGTCGGCATTTGTGGCTCAGTATGTTCCCGTAAGGTTTTTGCCCTATTTCGGAACTTGGACCGGAACTTCCGCCTGGTTCCGCCCTAGTTCCGCCTCACCGGACAGGTTGACTGACGAAGCACCAGGCGGAAGTTCCGGCTCTCTTAGCGGTACCCGGTGCCGGCCGAACTTCCGGCCCTCCAGGCCGGAACTTCCGGTGTTACGAGAAATGGTCCAAACGGTCAGATCTGAGAGCTCCAATCATATAAATAGCTCTCTTCTCCAACGGGACAAGCTGCTCAATTATTGCACAAGAAATCTGCCAAGCTTCACCACCATTAGAGCCACCTCAAGAAACACAAGATTTGCAAGATCTCCTTCCTCCCCCAATCAAAGTTCTTGATCTTTGGGGATTCGAAGGAGAAGCCACCGATCTACATCCTCACCGAAGCGTTCTTCATTTCCCCCTCACTTGTTTGAGGGATCTCATGCTAGTGTTCCTATTTGGTTCCCTAGTTGATTTGTTGTTGATGTATTGTTGTTGATTGTTGTATTGTTACAGATTTGGGAGCCTCCAATTCAGTTGTGGATGTGTGCCCCAAGAACCTTGTAAAGGCCCGGTTTCCGCCTCGAGGAAATCCCTTAGTGGAAGTGGGCTAGGCCTTCGTGGCGTTGCTCACAGGAGATCTGAGTGAAGCCTTCGTGGCTGTTGGTTTGGCTTGCGTAGCAACCACACTCCTCCAAACGTAGAGTACCTTCTTGCAAAGGAAGGGAACTACGGGAATCATCTCCGTGTCAACGCGTGCTACACTCTCGGTTACCTCTATCCCACTCTATCTCCTATATATTGCGTAGCTATATCTTGCTTAGTTGATAACCTTGTCATATAGGTGAATTCACTTAGTTGCATATCTAGAGAATTTACCTTTGTGTCAAACCTAAATTGAAAAAGAACTAAAAATTGGTTAGCACCTATTCACCCCCCCTCTAGGTGCGGCATACGATCCTTTCAGCGATCCCCTATACTTGTGGGTCATCAGCAACCCCATGGTATGGGTTGTTCCCTTTTTACAAACATCGTGTGTGTGTGTGTGTGTGTGTGTGTTTTGGGCCTCATGTAATGAGACTACCATGAAGCTCATTGTCGAAACCAAGATCGAATGTTGTTGGATGGCTGGCAGAAGCCATGCCTATCCTACCAAGATAGGACCAGAATGACACATGATATAATATTTTAACAATAAGGAGCATACACGGAAGTATATGATACATTGCACGTAATCTTAACCGTATAAAATGACATTGCAAGTGGTCTCTAAGATTTGGTAGTACTACTCCAATACTTCAATGGTACCATTGATGTTATGTTACCTAATTAAGAGGCAGAAGCCTCTACGAGGTTATGGTTGTATACAGTTAAGTGTTATATGTGTAAGGGTCTACAATCTATGGTACAATAGGTACCATTGTCATCCCTGATTGCATCCGCCACACGTGATATCATAGATAGTCCCCAATGGTTACATGATAAGGACATGTTGTGAAGAATGCAACAAGTTCAACTCGCATTTGGATCATGAAATACACACTAAGATGATGCACCACTATTCCGCAACCAATGAGAGTGTAGAACGCAGCAGGTTAACCTCAGTCTCGTAATGACTTGATCATGGTTTGCCGGACTTTGAGAGGACGCACAGGTATGTGAGAACATCCAAAATGAATATTTCTGAGTGCCTCTCATTCTCAATATTTAATTTTGAACCAGTCTATGTAGAAAGCTTCTTTATTTCTCTCAATGTGTGCAACAACAGAAAATTTTGGTGTAGCTTTCTAAGTAGATGTAGGTTTGCATGCTCTCATCTTACTACCCAAATAGTTCTATCAATATGTTTGAGGTCACCATAGCTATATATAGGTGAGAAGAAATATGCAGAATTGAAGATAAATATTCATCTGCATCTCTTTGAAAGGGGAGTAGGTCACCATAAATATTATCTTGTGACAACAACAAATACAAGAGTAAGTAGGTGAGCCATTATGCATGATTCTAATTAAAAAAAGTACAGAGTACTACACCACTTCCATAATATCATACTATCAACAATAGTATCATCAGCTAATTAATAGTCAAGTGATACATGCAATTTCAAGGGCTACTGTTGTTTTTACCTTTTGTTAAACAAAATCAGGTGTAATAATGACTAAGACTACTCGTAGTGAGAGTAACTTAGATGGTAATATGCACCTACATACAATCTTAACTAGGCATTCTAATGACTTGGCATGTGATTAAATAAGGAGATGGATGTTTGTGATCTATGTTACCATAACAACACACACTAAAACAAAATAAGTCTATACCTTAATAAATATATGTAGTATAAGACATTAGTACTGTACATGATACCCGAGCCGAATTGAATTTCTGTATCAAGGGATTTTTTTTTTTTTTGAGACAAACTGTATCACAAGGGATAAGGGATGAACCACTGAACCAGAAATTCTCTTGGGCCACCCGTCACTCTTACCACTAGAATCATTTGAGCCCAGCCCAGCCCAACCCAACCGAACAACCCCGCTGATTACCCAAACAAAGCCACCCCACCACCCGAGCCATTTCTCCTTCCCCACCCAAGCCAACGACCAAGCAAACCCTAGAATCTCGAGCGCACGAGACAGATCTCCAAGGTCGCAGCCATGGCGATGCGTGCCCTGTACAACGAGATCCGCGCGATGAAGGTGCGCGAGGTTCCGGCGTACCTCAAGCCGCGCCTCACCTGGGAGAACGTGAAGAAGAGCACCGACAAGGCCGTGGACCGCTACATCGAGAAGTACATCGAGACCAACTCCCCGGAGCCGCTCTTCCACATCTGCATCGGCGGCATGGTCTTCTCCTACCTCGTCAACCTGCCCGTCGAACGCCGCCACCTCGAGCACCTCGAGAAGCACGGCGCCGCCGGCCATTAGATCCGGACCCGCCTCGCGCAGGTGGTGCTTCTGTTTTTTTATCATCGTTATCTCCTGATCCGATCCGGTGTTGGTTCTTTCGGTTGATTGAACCGCGTCTGTCGTGTGGTCGAATTTAGTTGAGGTGGATTGGATGCGGTGCCTGTTAGGTGAGATGCAAAATGGTATGACGGATAAAGTGAAATTCTCATGAATCAGACGTGGATTTGTAGTTTAGACATACGAATTCCGGTTGTGGGGGATGGTATTTTGAGGAAACTGGGTGTTTGTATTGATCTCTTACTGGCAAATGATTTGTTCATGGTGCCCATTTTTGTTGTGATAAACAATTGGACATAAAATCCAACAGTAGGACTGTATGAGGATCTGTAAGATGTTAGATTTGTAGGTTTTATTTTCATTTCATTCTGCCAGGATATCATTCAGCATTGTATTTCGAGTTTACTAGTATACACGTCATTCAAACTTTTTAAGAAGTCATCTCTGGAGGTCTACAAAATTAGATCTATCACTTTTTGGCACCCGCTTCGCTGTTTAGTATCCGAATAGCAAGGAAACCATTTAATGAAGCATTGTTTAGCTCACAATATGTCTAGCGCTGGCTATGCATAGTTTGGAACGATGGTGAGAGTCGTTTGAATCTTGAAGTTACTTCACATGGTGTCTTGTTCTATCAACATTTTTTGTAAGTGATGTTTCACCATATAATATGTTCACATACTGTTGTTGGTTCAGTCAGCTGATTTAGTGTATTCACCTATTGTCGCTAGTTGGTTAGATCAATGGTTATTAAATTTTATATTAAAAAGGAATTGGCAGAGAGGCTTACAAACTTTGATCAATCTAATTTGGCTTGTACTTAGCTGTTGTAGTATCTGAATAGCACGGGAAATCATTGAATGAAAACATTTGCTTGATGTAATGTGTGATTATAGCTCACAATAGCTCTTGGGCTGGCTTTTCATAGTAGTTTGGAACTATCATGAGAGTCTTATCAACCTTGAAGTTAATTCACATGCTGCCTTGTTGTGTACCATTCTGTGAAATTGTGAAGTCTCACCGTATAATATGCACAAACAGTGGTCTAAGCTTAGTTTGCCGAGTTGGCGTATTCACCTTTTCTCGTTATTAGTAGGTTAGGTCAATGGTTATAAGATGTTATGTAGAAAAAAGTTTGTGTATTGATCTCAACAATAGTAATGGCTTTCTAAGCTTCATTGCGGTAATGGATATCTTATATCCTAGATCAATTATAAGGTCTGCTACATTGTTGAACTTTAAACCTGTACAATCTAGATCTAGACTGTATTATGGTAAACTTTATATTCTTTGAGTAAGAGATGACATCCGCACCTTTCAATCTAAAGGTTATAAGACAGTCCATTCCATTTGATCTAATCGGTGATCCCTAACTCTCTTTATCTGCTCTCTGCAGGAGAGCTTATCTGCTGCGGGTCCAGGGTGGTATTATCCATTTTCTTCTACTGATGGGCTACCTGGAGTTGATGTTCATTTGATGGCTGGTTTATTTTGTACGGGAAGGCAGCAACAAACTGTCTAGTTCACCCTTATGTTCCTCCATGTCTTGTCATAAGCAACTTCAAACTGGGAAGTGCATGCATTGTGATTAAAAAAACATTTTCTGCGAATTGAGTACGAGTTCGTTGCGATATACTCCAGCAATAGTTTGTCAACCCTTAGTTCTTCCTGTATCGCCTTTTTATATCATTGACTTGACCTTGCCTGGGAAAATATAGGGTTCTTTTTTGCTTCTTTCCTTGTCAGTATGATGGTTGAATCTATGCCTTGATGCAACTTTGCAACTTGGAATCTTGTGATACTGCCATTCACAATGTTTATTGGCTGCACTAGTCAGTGCAAATGTCCAATGCGTGGGCATGGCAGGAATGTAGGAGAACGCTTGTTTGTGCTGGGCTGATGGAAGCAGAGGCAAAGATTGTGTTGACGCATTTAATCGTTATCTTCCCTGACAGGTTGATTGATTTGATCAGACAAGCACATTGGAAATTGGTGAGAATAATACAAAGCACATTGGAAATTGGTGAGAATTATTATGATTGATTTGTCTTGGTGTATCGCAATACTCCGATATGTTGAACTAAGCAGGGGCAAGCTGGTACAGTTCTATGAAACTGTAGAGCGGAAGATATATAGTACCCCTAAACCCTCAAACCATTTTAAGGGTTGAGAATGGGCATTTTTTGGCACTTTTAGAGGTTGAAAAACTGGGACAACCCCAATCCTTCAAACAGTCATATGACATATCATAGATTTCATCATCTCAATAACAATAACAACATATCATAGATTTCATCATCTCAATAACAATAACAGTGTGAAGGAAACAATAATCATTCTAATTATTATTACAACACCGAACAGTACTTTCAAGCACATAATAAAATTATTCAAGTTATTACAACAATGTTTTTGCAAATAACAATAATATTTCGAATCAAATAGGACATAGAAAAGTAAAACAAAGGTAGATCATCTCCATCAATCTCTTTGTATCTTGCTCGTTGGGTGCTCGAAGATACACATCATCATACAACCGGATGACCAATTTTGCAAACCTAGGGGACGGACTCCGTGGTTGTATCTCCAATGCGAAGATACTCGTCGGTGTAGTCCGCGAGTATGCCATAGGCGAACACCCGCATTGCCGCCGATATCTTTTGGTACCCACTAAACCCCATGATACCGGCGGCGGATCTACGACGCTTGAAGTAATCTGAGGCGACCGCACAATCGGTGACAATCTTCACGAACAAACTACTGCGCATTCGGTACCTTCTCCGGAAGAGGCATGGTGGGTATGTCGGTACCTCCGCGAAGTAGTCGTGCATCAATTGCTCGTGGCCGAGAGCACGGTTCCGGTAGATGGTGACTCGCCCCATCTTCGACCCTCTCCTCTGATCCATCAGGTTCGTGCGGTCTTCAAACTCTTGCACGTCGACGAGGAGGCTCATCATCTCGACATCGTCGTCTTGAAGCAACTCCTCAATATCCGAATCATCCGACGACGACCAACCGAAATCATCGGACAACGACGCCGTATCGTCGGTGTCCATCTACATAATACTACAAAAACTAATATATGAGTTTCCAACAATGAATCTAAAAGAAAAAATAAAACAAAAAGGGGCATACCGGAGCGAGGCGCGGCCGGTCGGCGGAGGCGGGGCGGTTGGCGGGGCTGGTCGGGGCGCGACGGCGGGAGCGCCGGGGCGAGGCAACCCCTCGGCGGCGGGAGGCGGGCGGGGCCGGGGCGGGAGGCGACGCGGAGGTGGCCGGGCGGGAAGGGGCGGAGGCGGCGCGGGGCGGCCGGGCGCGGAGGCGGTGGGGCACGGAGGCGGCGCGACGGTGGAGGAGGCGGCGCGATCGGGAAGGGGCGGAGGCGGCGGGGCCGAGAACGGGCGGGGCGCGGGAGGGCCGAGGGGGGGAGGCGCGAGAGACGCAGGAGGCGGCGGCGGGAGGGCGCGGCGTCAAGCTGAAAAAGCCCTCCCGCGTTCGTTCGCGAGGAAAACGAGAGGAGTAGGGGTTGGGGCAAAAATGCCTCTCCAACCCCCACTTCTACCGGTTGGAAGGGGAAGTAGGGGTTGGACCTGGAATTATTTTAGGGGTTTAGGGGTTCTAGTCTACACGTTTTTGTCGCTCAAAACTATAAAAAAGCAGTTATTTTTGAGGGTTTGAGGGTTTAGGGGTACTACTAGTGATACTAGTGATGCTCTAACTAGGATGCATTGCCCTGTTGAACTAAGCAGGGGCAGCTGGTACAGTTCTATGAAACTTTAGAGGGGAAGATATAACTAGGATGCATTGCCCACCGCAGCATGTGCTTGACGCAGGGACTGCAAAAGGTCCTTGCTCTGCTTAAAGGTTTGTTGCTCTTGGAACAAATTGGCTGCACACATGTGGTAATTGAATCAGATTCTCTGGAACTTGTCAACGGTCTGCTTGAAGTTTGGAGCCCTTATTCGGCGATTTAAGCTTATTGCTTTTGAATGGCTAGTTCGATGACTCAGATCTCTTTACAACACTCTCCGAAGGATGCAAACAAGGTGGCTCACCATTTGCCGAAAATTGGGTACTAAACTTAGGAATGTAATGGTTGGGATGGCTATCTTCACAGTTTTATTTTACTCGTACTATACTATCAACATGCGCAAGCTAGATCGACAATGGCGAGGCAGAGGAGGTGGGATCTCGCAAAGGCGCTGAGGGTGCGCAAGCTAGATCGACAATGGCGAGGCAGAGGTCGCCGTGCGGTTCGCAAGGTGAGGATGGAGTTCAATCGCCTCGGCGCGGAAGCTTCAGCTTCTGCGTGGGCTCGTTTGGGCCAATCGCCGTTGATTCCGACCTCATCCTCGGGGCAACGGCGAGGTCCGGAGCTCCAAGCGGCGCAGGTGGCGTCAGATGTCGCGGAAGTGGTTCTGGCGCTGCAGGCGCCGTTGCAGGGGCAGAAGCCTGGTCCGAAGTTCGTGGTGATTCAGGAAGCGATGCAGAGGGATCTGGAGTTCAAGGACATGGCACAGAGCGTGCCGGGGAACAAGCGGTGCTCGGAGGAGAGGATTGTGCCGGTGAAGCAACTGTCCCCATTCGAGTTAGCAGTCCAGCGAGCTCGAGCTCAGCTTCCCCTGCATTGGAACAAGAGGCCTCGGCCGCTGGGCTTGGCAGTCTCGGAGGTGAAGGCGGCGCATGCACTGCTGATCCTCAATCAACATGCGCAGCTGCTGAGTCTCTGCTAAGAAGATTGTGAGGCGTCCGAAGCTTGATAGGGACTGCTGCTCTGAGTTTTGGCGGGAATGGGGAGAAAGAGGACATGGTGGTGGGTTCCAGAAGCTTGTCCATGGCGCGGTGGACCGGGTCAAAAGGCTTGGACATGGAGGAAAAAGAGATCGAGCTGCTTTTTGAGCAACTCTGGAATATGCCACAGCATCTGGCCAAGTCACAAAAAAGGGGGGAGGCATATATAAAACCCTCTCTCTGCTCTAGGGTTCGCAGCTCTCCCTCCCCGCCGCCATTGCTACCAGAGAGGCCAGCTCTATGCTATTTGGGTGCTGAAGAGTGTGAGTTTGTAGATCTAGAGGTGGAGGAGAGAGCCATGGCTGATCGTGGTCGTGGTGGGAGAAACAGGGGAAGGGGGCCTGGTGGAGGAAGAGGTGACAACTGGAATCGGCAGCAGCAGGGCAACCAGTTTAATCAAAATCCACAACAACAACAGCAGCAACCCTTCCCAGATTTCCAGAACCAAAGTGGTTTCCCTTTCCCTCCTCAACCATATGGGTTTGTGCCTGGAGGGATGCCTCCTCCTTGGGCTTTCCAGGGTGCATACCCCCAATTCCCTCCACATCAGTTTGGGTATCCATCCAATCAATGGATTGCTCCAAGTCCTGAGGAGTTCTCTCAGAACAATCAGAGTGCAGAGGGGGTGAATGCTGCTAAGGGGAAGAGTGGAGAACCCAAGCAGATGCAGAAGAAGAAAAGTGGAGGGAGTGGGGAATCTGCTCAAGTGATTCCAAACCAAATGTCTTATGTAGACACCATCTGCCTTGGCTGTGGGGAGCCTGGACATTTCAAGCAGTCTTGTGACAAGAAAGCTTTCTGTTTTATCTGCAAGGCAACTAATCATGCTGTTGAGGGATGTCCAGTGGTCAAGAGACCTCCTCAAGTAGCTAAGTACATTGGAAGTGCAGCAAATGGCCTAGGATTCTTCCACATTGAGATCCCTGAGGTTGTGATGAATCATGTTGCTACTACCAAGAACTATGGTTTGGTGTTGATAGAGGAGGGGAATATAACAAAAGCAGAGCTAGCTAAGGAGTTTGCTGGGATTTATAGGACAAATTGGCCTTGGCAGATCAGGGAACTTACCCAATGGTCCTATCTGGTCAAGTTTCCACCACATCTCCCAGTGGATCAGGTGATTGGGTACCCTAGATTTGGTTTGACAAAACCTGGTGTTTGGGTGAAAGTAGAGGCTTGGGATGATGACCATGATCCTGTGGCTGTGATGCAAGAAACATGGATGAAAATCCATGGGTTACAACCTCCTTGGTGTGAATGGAACTGTATTGCTCAGGCAGTCTCTGTTTGTGGCATCTTGGAGGAGATAGACTGGATGAGTGTGTTTAGAGATTGTGCTGAGGTGGTTAGGGTCAGGATAAAATGCAGAGATGCAACCAGGATTCCTGCTGGAAGGCTGTTTCACTTTCAAGGGAAGTTTCACCAATTACTGTTTGAAGCAGAAGGAGAACCTGTAGTTGGGGCAGCTGAGGATCCTCCTCATCCACCTCCTCCTCCTTCAGATGGAAATGATGAACATGGAAATGAAGGGCAGACTGATGAGAGGCAAGATGGCATGGAGACTGATAGGTCTAATGCAACAGGGAATGCTAGTGCTAATTCTACTGTGATGACTCCTGGTGCCTCTAGTTCAGGGTCAGTGGTGAGAAGACTTGTGGCTGATGGGGAAGAGATCAAGGAGTATATCAGTGGTGCAGAAGTGTATGATATGCTGATCAAGAATGGGTGTGTTGATGAGGATGGTAGATTCATATGGAAAAGTGGTGGTAGCTGTGCTCAGAGTGAAGTGGGAGAAGAAGCTCAGAACTTCCTTCTGGAGGAACAGGGGACTTGTGGTGATCATGATGGGGCCTTGGAGACTATTGAGATGAAGGTGGATGATCTTGAAGCTGCTCTACCAGAGGAACTCTTTCCCACTCTGGAGAAACCTGACAGGGAAGTGACTCTGGATAAGGTGAACAAGGACAAAGAAAGGAGGAAGAAAGATTGGGGACCTGTGCAAGCTACTAGGCAGAGCTCAAGGGTGGACACTTCAATTAATGTCATGAAGAAAGCAATTGAGTACAAGAAGAGGAGTAATCTGGAGGAGCCTAACAAGAAGATGAAAGGTATAATGCAAACTAATGCTTTTCATTCTCTTGATGTAGATTATCTTGAATCTTTGGCTAGAAGTGTGGGTGTTGATATTTCTGCTATTAGTGCTAATGATAGAGTAGGATATAAGAATCATAGTTCAAAATCACCTAGGAGTGATTTAGTAGATACTGAGACTCCTAGTGAGAACTTGCCTCATGAATTTCAGAAAACAGCTTTGGCTACTGATAGTTATGCTATAGATGTTACCCCTGAGAAAAACAATAGGAAAAATGATGAGACTTATGAGGATGAAGGGGATAAATGGATAGAAGTTATTAGGAAATATCGGGGCAAGCACCCCAAGAAGAGATTACAATGTTAGTGTCCTTTTTTAACATTAGAGGGATTACTGCTCCTGGTAGGAAAAAATGCCTAGAGGACACTGTTATCCCTTTAAAAGTGGATTATATAGGTTTTCAGGAGACAAAAAAAGAGAAATTCTCTAGATCTTTTTTAAAGTCTATTCTAGGAAATAGAGATTTTGAGTGGAATTATATGCCTGCAGCTGGGACTGCTGGAGGTATCTTAGTTGGTCTTAATAAAGATGTTTTTGAGGTGATGTCTTGGGACATTAAGTCTTTCTCAGTTAGCACAGTTGTTAGGATTAAAAGTTCTGGTGTGGAGGTTAGGCTAACTACGGTGTATGGCTCACCTTATGAGGATGGTAAAGATTCTTTTATTTCAGAATTACATGAACTGCTTTTAACTTGGGATGGCCCTGCTATGATTGGAGGTGATTTTAACTTGGTTAGGTTTCAGAGTGATAAAAGTAATGGAGTCATAGATTTTAAATGGGCTGACAAGTTTAATGCTTGGATTGATATGTGGGCTTTGGTAGAGATAGGTTTGGCAGGTAGATCTTTTACTTGGAGTAATAATCAAAGCAATAGGATTATGAGTAGGATTGATAGGATTTTTTGTAATACTAGTTTTGAGGCTTTGTTTCCTTTAGGGAGTGCTAGGGCTTTACCCAGACTGGGGAGTGATCATACTCCCATAGTCTGGGACTCTGGTGAGGTGAATCTCCCTAAGAAAAGTAGCTTTAAATTTGAGAAATGGTGGAGCACTAGGGTAGATTTTTTAGATGTGGTTACTAAAGCCTGGTCTATCCCAGTTAATAGTAATAATCCTTTAGATATTTGGCAGGCTAGGGTGAGAAATTTTAGAAGATCTGCTAAAGGGTGGAGTGCTAATATAGATGCTGAGATTAGGAAAAAGAAAAAATTACTCATGGAGGAATATGATGTGTTAGATGTAAAAGCAGAAACTCAGGAACTTTCTGAGGATGAAGCTGGTAGATTTAAACAAATTCTGGAAGAACTAAGTTCCTTTTGGATAATTGAGGAAATTAAAGCCAAGCAGAGATCTAGAGATAGAGATGTTTGCGAGGGAGATAGAAATACTGCTTATTTTCATGCTCTGGCTAATCAGAGAAGAAGGAAGAAAATGATTCCTGTGTTAGAAGGCCCTGATGGCCCTGTAACTGAAACTAAAAAGATGTTAAAGATAGCTATAGATTTCTATAAAGAGCTGTTTGGTGTAGAAAGTAGACCTGATATTAGATTGTTAGATAATTTTTTCTTACCTGAGGAGAAAGTAACAGTAGAAGAGAATGTAATGTTGGAAAGTAGATTTACTTTAGAAGAGATAAAAGAGGCTGTGTTTGGTTCTTATGTTGATGGAGCACCTGGGCCGGATGGTCTGTCTTTTTTCTTTTATCAAAAGTACTGGGATATTATTGCCTTAGATTTATTACATCTCTTTGAAGCTTGGTTTGATGATAAGCTAGATATTTTTAGGTTAAATTTTGCTATGATTACTCTGATCCCAAAGGAGGATGATGCTAGAACTATGAAGAAGTTTAGACCTATTAGTTTGCTGAATTGTAGTTTTAAGATTTTCTGCAAAGTGTTAACAAATAGGTTGGCCAAAATCATAGGGAGATTAATATCTCCAAATCAATCTGCCTTTATTAAGGGTAGATATATACTGGAGAGTGTAGTTACTGCACATGAAATTGTTCATGAGGTGCAGAGAAAGAAGATGGAGGGGTTTGTGTTTAAGATTGATTATGAAAAGGCATATGATAGAGTTAATCTAGATTTTCTTTATGAGATATTGCATCTTAGAGGTTTTAGCTCCTTTTGGATTAGGCTTATAAAACAGGTGACCACTGGTGGGTCAGTGGGTGTGAAAATAAATGAAGTAGAAAGTGATTTCTTCACTACAGGTAGAGGTTTAAGACAGGGGGATCCCTTGTCACCTGGGCTTTTCAATTTTGTAGTTGATGTTTTTTCTAAAATGTTGCTTAAAGGTTGTGGGATGGGTCTGATTAGGGGCCTCTGCCCAGATTTTGTCCCAGGAGGAATTATTTGCCTCCAATATGCTGATGATACACTACTTTTTCTTGAGAAAAATAAGGAGATAGCCATCCATATGAAATGGATTTTAACTTGTTTTGAACAAATTTCTGGCATGAGAATTAATTACCATAAAAGTGAGTTAATTCCTATTAATGTGGATTTAGGGGAATGTACCACTTTCCTAGATATTTTTGGTTGTGTCTTAGGTTCCTTCCCAATTAAATATCTAGGGATTCCTCTCCATCATGATAAGTTGAAAAGAGAGGATTTACAACCTCTGATTGATTCTCTTTTAAGTAGGTTAGCTGGCTGGAGAGGGAAGTTACTATCTTCTGCAGCAAAAAGGGAGTTAGTGAGATCAGTTTTAGCTAGTATCCCAGTATATTTGTTATCTTTCTTTAAGTTCCCCAAATGGGCCTTGAATCTTATTAATACACAGCTAGCTAATTGCCTCTGGAATGATGAAGAAGGAAACAATAAGATACATTTAGCTAACTGGTCTTCAGTCTGTATGAGAAAAGAGTTTGGTGGAATGGGGGTTCCTAACCTGCAAGATTTAAATCTATGTCTCTTAGGATCTTGGGTTAAGAGATATATACAGGGAGAAGGGACTCTGTGGAGGAAAGTTATAGATTGTAAGTATAATACTAAAGACCCTAATATCCTCTGTTGCCATGATGCACACCCATCTACCTTTTGGAAAGGTGTGATGAGTGCTGCAGAAGCTGTGAGGTTTGGGTATAGATGGAAAATAGGAAATGGTAGGAGTGTTAGATTTTGGGAGGATGTTTGGTTTGGCAACACAAATTTGGCAACCCAGTTTTGGGACATATATTTTGTTTCAAATCAACAGACTAGAACGGTTAGGGATGTTTGGGATGGAACAACCTTGAGATGTGATTTTAGGAGAAATTTCTCTGATGATATGATGATACAATGGCAGGAGTTAGTAGCTATTGCTGAAACTATAGTTTACAATGCTGATGAGGATCAACTTATCTGGACTTATGAAACAAATGGGGTGTATTCTTCAAAATCTATGTATGCTCTAGTAAATTTTAGAGCAGTAACCCCAATTTATTTACCTGCTGTCTGGGACTTAAAAATCCCTCCTAGAATTCAGATTTTCCTGTGGCTGTTGTCTCAAAATAAAATTATGACTAGAGATAACTTGAGGAGAAGGGGCATACCAAAACCTATGGAATGCTCTTTCTGTAGAGAGTTTGAAAGTGTCCAGCACCTGTTTTTTGACTATATTGTTGCAAAACAGATGTGGGGCTTGGTCAAAGAAATCTGTAGGCACAAGGTAGAGAAATATATAGATGTAGCTGGTAGATGGCTGTGTAATAAAAGATTTTTACAGTTTAATTTCATATCTTCTGCTATTTTGTGGGGGATTTGGAATTCTAGGAATAGTATAGTTTTTAATAGACTTACTTGGTTGGATTTGAAACAGGTGTGGAGAGTTATACTTTCTTACCTGAGAAATTGGAAGGTCCCTTTCAAGGACCAAACGTGGGAGGAAGTGGACCTGTTCATGAAGATTTTGTCAAACAAGATCAAAGCACCTTTGGAGCTGGAACCCCCATGAAGTGTTCTTCCTTCGATTGGATATCTTCCTGGGCTCCTGCCGCCAAAACCTCTCATGGTGGACGAGCGTCGCTGGAGTTTCTGAAGGAGAACCCGGAGGAAGACGCCTCAGTTCATGTCGTGCTGTGAAGAAAAGGTTTCAGCTTGCGAGGTGTAATAGCTCTAGTTTGTTGTCCTAGCTGCGGCTGTGTTAGTTTGTTGATGGTGTGGGTTAGTTGCTAAACCTAGTTTTATCTGGTGGCTTTTGAGGTGGTTTTTGGTTGTCTGTTTTGGGCAGTAGCTTTGGACCGTGATCCGAGTTGGGTGTTAAACGTTTGCGAACGGAGGTGTGTGTTGACATTGTGGTTTCATTTTATCATGAAATGGAACCGGGGAGATGTCTCCCTGTGAATCTAAAAAATACTATCAGTTTGAATAAAAGCTGCAAGGCATCTTAATGAAAATGAAGGGCACCGTCGAATCTTCAGTCAGAATAGGTTGGCACACACTAGTACTCTAATAGCTAAGCTACAGTTCAATTTGTTGAGCAACATGTTATCACTCATCCAGCTCGGCAGCAAATTAAATTTAAATCCCTATGTATTTTGACGCTCACGCGGATACTAGTTTTGGTAGAGATGACACTGACGATAGGATTTTCAGAAGTGGGAAAAAGAATATAGAGATTACTGCTTCGCCTCCGACCGAGCTCCATAGGCCACGCATGTTCAGGGAAACAGGCCCAGAAAGGCCGAGTTTCGTGGGGAGGCCATATTACTGGGCCGCTCAATCATGTGGGCTTTGAGGCTTTAACTGTCAGCGACCCTGTACCTGCTAATGATGAAGTGCTGGAGGCAAGGCCCAAGAGGCGGGCCCGCCAGCCCGAATGGCTCAAGGACTACCAGTTGGGCCGTAAGAAGCCCATGTAATAGATTAGCCTGGCTTGGCCGATATATGCCATGTGTGTACCGAGTTTGAACCTTGGCTGGGATTTGGATGGAACGGCAGTGCCGTGTTGTAATGAACTGGCTCGGGGGAGGATGGGAGGAGAGCTATGAACCCTAGATCTCTGTCTCTGCTGTGATTTGCCTGGAATTCCTGTAGAAATCCGTAGGAACCTCACATCTGGTATCAGAGCCCTCAGATCCACCGCCCTGGAAATTCCCACCCACCACCACCACACCCGATTCGCCGGCAGACGCCGAGCGGAAGCCATGGAGAATCTCTCGCCGGAGGCCCGAGCGATCTACGAGATCCTCACGGCGGAGACGCGGGAGGCCTACGAGAACCGCTTCCTCGACTACAAGAAGGAGTCCTTCGACGCCGTCCGCGCGTTCGTCGAGGACACCACCAGGCAGTTCGCGAACGTCAACGCGTCCATCGCCACCGTCCAGGCCTCCATGGGCGCCGAGCTCGCGGCGGCACAAGAGGCTCTGGGCGCCGACCTGGCCAACATCAAGGCCGGGCTCAGCGCGGAGATCTCGCAGCTGGCCGCCACCGTTGGCCGCGCCCTCCAGGCCCCTCGACCAACTCCGGTGGAGGGGGCCCCCGGATCCACTCCACGGACGCCGGGAATGGGTGCCGCCGGCCCACAAGGGCACTGCGTCGCATTAAACCACCGGGGGATGGCCACAGCGCCTCCTCCGGGAGGAGGTAACAACCCATCCCCAAATTCGTCTCCATATTTTGCAAATTCAGTGAATTACTATGGAGAACCTTCTACACCTACTGACGCCAACGCCTCTGCGCCTCGGATTGAGCTGCCTCAATTCGATGGAGCCAATCCAAAACTCTGGCAGCGACGCTGTGAAGAGTATTTCAGGAGGTGGAGCACGCCGCAAACACTTTGGGTCTCATACGGAACGTCTCAGTTCACTGGAGCCGCAGCAACATGGTTGGAATCGTTCCTGACGAAGAACACTCAGGCTGGTTGGGAGGACCTGGTGCGCGGAGTGATGGCTCGTTTCATGCGCAACCAACACACAATTCTTCTCCGAAGGTTCTATCACATTTCCCAAACCAATACCGTGGAAGATTATGTCCAGCGATTTTCTGATTTAGTGGATCAGTTAGCTGCGTATGAGCCACACCCTGAATCCATCAGAAATATGACACGGTTCCTGGATGGCCTGAAGCCAGCAGTCAGGGTCCTAGTAGCAATACAGCAGCCTGAGGATCTTGACACAGCGTTCACCTTGGCCTTACTGTATGAAGAACTGGGAGAAGGAACTAACCCGTTTGCAGCCACGACGCCACTACGACAAGGCACTGGAAGAAATACACCCCAACATTTTTCTCTGCCACCGCCACCACCGCCAGCTAAGTGGGTGTCGAAGTCAGTAGAAGAGAAGAAGCAGCTTGAAGCAACCAGGGGAAGTTCGGAGGATAAATGGAGCAACCTAAAGGCATACCGCAGGGCTAAGGGATTATGTTTTGTTTGTGGAGAAAAATGGGGAAAGGATCATATGTGCAAGGGAGCTGTCCAGTTACACATTGTACAAGAGATGCTGAATTGCATGCAAACGGAGCTCACTGATGAAGGACCTGAAGAAGAATCAGATACAGAATCACAAAACCTCATGTGCCTATCAGCAGCAGCGGCAGATTCCAGAGAACAATCTCAGAAGACCTTACAGCTCAGAGTTATAGTGCAAGGACACTCCATGCTCTTCCTTGTAGATTCTGGCAGCTCGGCCTGTTTCATTGACAAGGACAAGGCCAAACTGCTCTCTGGCCAACAACAGATGGACAAGGCCCTCAGGGTACAAGTGGCAGGAGGAGAGATTTTGCAAGCCACTGATTATTTCCCCAAACTCAATTGGACAGTTGATGAAGCTGAATTCGAGGACTCCTTCCGCGTCCTACCCCTCAAGAGTTATGACGGCATAATTGGCCATGATTGGCTAGCCAAACATAGCCCTATGTTGACACACTGGTCACAACATTGGCTGGCGATGATGAAGGAAGAGCAACTGATTGTACTTCATGGCGAAGGAACTACTGGCGTCACGCACGCACTTATAGAATTGCATGTGATCCAGGACACGGCTGAATCGACTGCTGCACAACACAGCCCAGGCATACAAGCTTTGCTGGATAAATTCTCAGAAGTTTTTGATACTCCAACTGGGCTTCCGCCCCGCAGGCAGTACGACCATCAAATTCCTCTTATTCCGGGAGCAAGACCTGTATCAATGAGGCCCTATCGAGTAGCTCCAGAGCTAAAAACAGAATTGGAAAGGCAGATACAGGAACTGTTGGAACAAGGTGTGATAACTCATAGCAGTAGTGCATTCGCCTCACCAGTCATACTTGTGAAGAAAGGAGACAATACTTGGCGACTAGTGGTCGACTACCGACATCTGAACGCTCTCACTGTAAAAGGAAAGTACCCACTGCCGGTGATTGATGAACTGCTGGATGAATTGGCTGGCTCACATTGGTTCTCCAAGTTGGACCTGAGGGCGGGATACCACCAAATTCGCCTAGCCCCTGGGGAGGAATACAAAACGGCTTTCCAAACTCACAACGGACATTATGAGTTCCGTGTCATGGCCTTTGGCCTCACAGGAGCTCCAGCTACCTTCCAATTCGCTATGAATGCTTCTCTGGCACCAGTGCTCCGCAAGTTTGCTCTCGTATTCTTCGATGACATCTTAATCTACAGTCAGACTTATGAGCAACATCTCGACCATGTCAACCAGGTTCTGACAATCTTACAGAGAGACAAATGGCAGGTTAAGCTGAGCAAGTGTGCTTTTGCACAACAAAAAATTGCTTACCTGGGGCACGTTATCTCTGCTGAAGGGGTGGCAACAGATACAACCAAGATAGAAACTGTCAAGTCCTGGCCTCGACCAATTAACCAGAAGGAAGTGAGAGGTTTTTTGGGGCTTAGTGGATACTACCGCAAATTTATTCGCCACTATGCTATTATTTGCCAGCCACTCACAGCATTACTGAAGAAAGGGTCGTTGTTTGTGTGGACAGAGGCACATGAAGCTGCTTTCCAGGTGTTGAAGGAAGCTCTGACCTCAGCCCCGGTTCTCGCCTTGCCTGATTACACCTCGCCATTTGTTGTTGAAACGGATGCCTGTGATGTTGGGATTGGAGCTGTACTGTCCCAGAAAGGACATCCTCTGGCATTTGTGAGCCGTGCCCTTGGACCAAAGAATAGGGGCCTTTCTGTATACGAGAAGGAGTACATGGCTATTTTGCTGGCAGTGCAGCAATGGCGATCATATCTTCAGGTTGGGGAGTTTGTAATCAAGACAGATCACAAGAGTCTAGTTCACTTGACTGATCAGAGGCTCCATACCGAGTGGCAACGCCGTGCACTGACAAAACTTATGGGGCTTCAGTACACTGTGCAGTACAAGAAAGGAATCCTCAATGGCGCCGCTGATGCTTTGTCCAGGAAGCCAATGGAAGAGCCTTCCCTGATGGCAGCTACTGTGATTCAACCCATGTGGCTTGACAAGGTCCTGGACAGTTACAAGGATGATTCTTATGCTCAGCAGCTCTTGGCAAGACTAGCAATTGATTCACAGGCCGATCCACAATTCACTCTGTCTAAAGGGATACTCAGGTACCAAGGAAGGATCTGGATTGGTCCAAATAAGGAACTGCAACAATCTATTATATCAGCTTTTCATGACAGCCCAGTGGGTGGACACTCTGGATTTCCTGTGACTTACAGAAGGTTGTTATCTCTCTTCAAGTGGACTGGAATGAAAGCTGCAGTCAAGGAATTCGTCACTAACTGTCACATTTGCCAACAAGCTAAGCCTGAGAGAACCCTGCCAGCTGGACTTCTACAGCCCTTGCCAGTCCCTTCAGGGCCTTGGGAGATGGCGACCATGGACTTTATCGACGGATTGCCACCATCTCGTCAATACAATTGCATCTTGGTAGTGGTGGACAAACTCTCTAAATATGCCCATTTCATTCCGCTCCGACATCCTTACACCGCAGCAAAAGTGGCGGAGCTTTTCGTGGACAACATCTATAAGCTCCATGGTATGCCCCTGTCCCTTGTTTCTGATCGAGACCCAGTTTTTACAAGCAATTTCTGGCAAGCGGTTTTCAAGGCTACGGGCACGCAGCTGCGTTTGAGCACAGCGAACCACCCTGAAACTGATGGGCAAACGGAGCGAGTCAACCAGTCGATTGAGTGCTACCTACGTTGCTTCATTAGCGCCCATCCTCACCACTGGTCCAAATGGCTTTCTCTGTGCGAGTTTTGGTATAACAACAATTGGCATTCGTCGTTGGGCAAGACGCCATTCCAGGTGATCTATGGCAGGGAACCTCGCTACTTCGGCATTACTGCTACCGATCAGGTTGCTTCAGGGGACATTCAGGAATGGCTACGGGAGCGAGCCTTGGTGCTGGCCTCAGTCAAGCAACATCTTCTGCGGATGCAACAGCGTATGAAAAAGCAAGCTGATAAGAAGAGGTCAGAACGTGTTTTCTCAGTGGGTGATCGGATTTTCCTGAAGCTTCAGCCATACTTGCAATCGTCAGTTGCTCGTCGCGCCAACCATAAGCTTGCTTTCAAGTTCTTCGGGCCATTCCAAGTGTTGGAGCGCATTGGGGAAGTGGCTTATAAACTGGACCTTCCTGCTTCAAGCCGTGTGCATCCAGTTTTTCACGTCTCACAGCTCAAACCTTGCTTGGGCCCTGGACAGCAAGTTCTTCCAAAGCTTCCTTCTGCTGACGATGTGTTTCAGGTACCAGTTCAAGTTCTACAGCGCCGAGTTCGTCAGCAAGGCCTTCGTACGATCGTCCAAGGCTTGGTGCAATGGAGTGGCAGCCCTGAGTCCATGGCCACGTGGGAAGATCTCGAGGCGCTTCATCAGCGATTCCCTCTTGCCTCTGCTTGGGGTCAAGCAGAATTCCAAGGAAGGGGGAATGTCAGCGACCCTGTACCTGCTAATGATGAAGTGCTGGAGGCAAGGCCCAAGAGGCGGGCCCGCCAGCCCGAATGGCTCAAGGACTACCAGTTGGGCCGTAAGAAGCCCATGTAATAGATTAGCCTGGCTTGGCCGATATATGCCATGTGTGTACCGAGTTTGAACCTTGGCTGGGATTTGGATGGAACGGCAGTGCCGTGTTGTAATGAACTGGCTCGGGGGAGGATGGGAGGAGAGCTATGAACCCTAGATCTCTGTCTCTGCTGTGATTTGCCTGGAATTCCTGTAGAAATCCGTAGGAACCTCACATTAACGAACCGCAGATGGAAAGGTTGCAGCACTCGTACATACTCTGCCCCCGGCTCCCCGCTCGATTAGTCCCACATCGCTTGCGCAAGCTCAGCGGAGCAGGTCGAGCGAGTATAAAAGAGGGGGCAGGGCTCCGTTCCAATTCATACCTTTCTCGGCCTTTTGGCTAAGATCAAGTGTAGTATCTGTTCTTATCAGTTTAATATCTGATATGTGGGCCATGTGTCCACAACGATATTAAATTTATTTTTTGTGGGGGAGGGCCCACCACAGTGGCTTGCCACTGGGGTCCTCAGGCGTTCCCCGGGCGTTGCACTACTGCCCGGTTGTGGCGCACCCCAACCAAAACAATTTAATCGTTTCATTTCACTGGTTAAGATGGGGTTAGACCTAATATTGCATTCGTCTGGTCTTGTGTCCAATCTTTATGCTGCGTTCAGAAAGTCAGTTTTGGCTGGCAAGTCCTACTACGAGCAAAAGTAGCGACGAAGTGCAGCGCAACCTTTTTACTCATTTTACTGTCTTCTTCTAGCTAAACAGTGGCGCCAATAGAGAACTCACACGCACAGCAGTAGGTCAAGATAGGAGAAATAGTACAAGCTCCAAACGTCAGTGAGCTGGTCACAGGTGACGGTGCCACCGCAATTTCAGTGTGGTTACGGACTTCTTCGATGCCATGGTTCTGTTTCAGACGGGCCTGACTGCGACAGCAGAGATATCTCAGATAAACGGACGACGGGACGAGATCTCAGTGATCTACACCAGCGTTAGAGCATCCCCATTTGGGCTTCACGGAAATCCAGCGATAGTTATTTTATTTTAGGGATTTAGCCGCGAGCCCGGATGGATGCAACGTAATACGACGAATTCAGACAAAATAGGCGAATTCGTTCAAACATAAGCGAAATTTAATGATATTTAACATATAGAGGCGAGTTCGTACATAAATAGGCCGAATTCGTACATATATTTGAATTCGGCGATTGGCAAACTAAACTTAAACTAAATATATACTACATTAAATGGCGGTAGAAGGACGTGTAGTCGCCGCCGCGTCGTCGTCGCTCGAGTCGGCTCGGCGGAGCCTCGTACCAACGGCTCGTGCCCGCCGGCTCGCGGTGCGTGGCGGCGACGGAACATGTCGTCGTCGCTGCTCTCCTCGAGCTTCACCACCTCCCTGGCGCGGCGTTCCTAGCGGCGGATGGTGTGGCGGCGCGGCGGCGAGTTGACGCGCGGCGGCCGATCCAGTAGCCGCCGCCGCTGCTCGCCTCTGGCGCTCCCAGTCGCGCTGGACCAGTCCATGCGGCGTCGTCCACGCGCTTCACCTCCTCCATGTCCTTCAGCGATCTTGCGATCGCCTCCGCCACCGCGCCTCCTCCGCGCGCCTCGCCTCCTCCTCGGCGAGCTGGTTTGCGGCAAGCTTGTTTGCGCGCTTCTTTCTTCGTCTTCTTCCGCCCGCTCTGCGGAGGGGGGCGGTCGCGGATGACGAGGGCGCCGCTGCTGCGCCCTCTGGTCGGCGGTGGCGACACCGGCTCCTTCTTGACGGTCGCCCACTCCTTCTTGACGGTGGCCGGCGTCGACCCGCCGGACCTGGACGCCGATCTCGAGCCCGACGACGAAGAGGACGGCGCCATCCTCCTCGGTATCCAGGAACTACCGCGCGCACGGTAGCCGCCACCGGCGGCGGCCTCCCCAGGCCCGGGGAGTTCCCGTCCTCGATGTGCGCGAGCACATTCTCGAGGGTGCGGTTGGGCGCGCTCCACCATCGGCGGCGGCCGGCGGCGTTGTTCCTTGCCGGAGGAGGAGGAGGGCCGTCGTAAGAGGCGAGTTCGCGTTCGTACCTTCGCCGGAAGAACGCGATCCACGCTTCGTGGTTGTCGGGGAAGAAGCGCGGATCCGCGCGCTGCTCGTCACGAGAGTGGCGAGCACCTCCTCGATCGCCGTTCGAGTGCGCCGCCACCCGTTGGCGGCGGGATCGGCACGCCGCCTGCGCTCAGCCTCCAGCCTCCCGGCGCGCGGAAGTCCGGCGGCGCAGGGTACCCCGCCGCGCGGAGTCGCCCTCCCATTGGTGGAGAGAGCGCCGGCCGTTGTTGGCCGCACCGTCGTTCGCCATTGCTGGTTTCTTCGAGTTCGGGGATGATTTGGGGAAGACGAGCGAGGAGGTGAATGCGGGGCAGCCGGGGTAGTTCGGCGATAAATAGCGGTAGGCGCGCGTGAAACCGAGGCGGCATTAACTCGCCGCGTGGAAGCTACGCGTCCGGCGAATGCTGACTTTTACAGCGCGCGGAAGACGATGCGATGAGGACGACGATCGGTGTCTCTCGCCGACAAGTTGGGGCCACCAGACGCGGGAACGTTTCGCGCGCGCTTCGTCCGGAGTCCCCGAGCGCCCCGGGGGCCGGGGATGGCGTGGGATCGCCGGATGAAACTAGGCCCAAATCGGACGAAAACGAGAAACCGGGACGCGGCCGATTTCGCCGTCCGGATGTAAAAAACGCTCGCCGGGGGCCTGTTCGGGGACGAGTGGAGATGCTCTTACAACCGTTCCACTACGCCTCCGATAAACCGTTTGGGCGCCATACACGGGGTCTCAGATTCAGAGATGTGAAACATCCAGAATCTGCGTCAATGGGCACACAGGGTACTGTACACAATGCAAGCTGCAAACCGAGGAAAACAAAGCCAAGATTTGGATTGAAGTCATAACCGTACAAGGGGTTTTACAACAAAATTTAGACGACATGCTGAATGAACAGTTGGGGTTTTACAAGGAGGCGGGTCTGTCAGACCTGGGTCACCAGTCACCACCCATATTTTGCTTGAGTTTCTGCCTTCGTTAGGACGCCCTTGGAACGTCTTTCATTAAGCTCCATCTCTTTTGCCCTCATGTCGAAGTACAGCGAACCAATCTGATGCTTCCTTTTCGCCAGCTTAGAGGGCTTTCCCTTCCCAGAAGGGGCGGCCTGACACAAGATATCTCAGGTCACAACAGGTAACAAAATTTTAAATGATTAAACTATTGGTTGCAGAAACTTGAAACTTTAAGTATATGTGAAGTATTCGCATTCATGAACAGAAATCTTTCGGAGTGACGATGTCACTTCAGTAAAAGTAGCTTAATCTTAACGACAATACCAAGCAGAAGTTTGGTTGTTGAACAATAGCAACATGACGAGGACAAGAGAATGCTATGTCCGGCTACAACCATACATTACCGGGCTAATTTTAAAAATATTTTTCCTTAATTCTAGAAACAATGCGCGTTTTTTTAAATTTTCACAAATATTACGACCTCGTCTTGGCCAAAGCCGACAGGTTTAGAAACACGCATTATTATTTGTGAAATCAAAGAAAAAAAATTTACCCACACCCATGCGTGTAAGCACATTACCGCTCCGATTCCTACTATTATTTGAATCTGAATTAATAGCAAAACTTTTCAGAATCAGTCACTAACTACACAGGCAAGAGCAGATACTTAGAACATGATTCTAACTGGGACAGGATAGATCCTTGAATGCACTCTGGGATATTAATCCTACAAGCCCATAAAATCATCAACAAGAACATACACCAATTAGGAAAGTCTACCTTTGGTAGGATCATCAGAAACTAAGGATTTGGAACTGCCTCTTTTACAACACTGATCTTTTCGTTCACGATTTGGAAGTTCTATTGTCCTAGCTTATTCCTTTCCTAGACAGCTGGCACTAGATTAAGATATAACCGAAGACCGCTATTACACCATGCCACTAAAAAGGCCCTGAACTGGAAAAGAAAGAGATAAGTCTAGCGTGTGCGTATTCAACTGATGTACTAATCCTGGGGGAGACTTGCATAGGATCTTCTTGTTAGGTGAGATTGTAAGATCAGTCATAAAAAAGCTTATTTACCAAATGCGAAAAAATCAAACAAAATTATACAGCATACTTATGGACTGTATCTACAACTCCAAAGAAAATCAGTTCAAAATTCAATCTACTTTTGGAGAAACAAAAAGGATAAATTGTATTGTGAATAGTGTCAGCTTTGGGTGAATAGTATTTCACACTATTCATTCCCAGATTTATCTTTTTTGGCTCTCTAAATGTATGTTGAATTTGAAGCAGCGGTTTTTTGGTGTTGCACATATAACATAGATGTATGTTGTCAAATTTTTTTAGAATTTTTGAATATGTATTTTGTCTTCAAAAAATTGATCTCATAGATCCTATCTGAAGCAAGATCCCACCCAAGTTGTCCCCTACTAATCCTGGATTGAAGTGATTGTCCGATGCCCAGAACATCAAGCAGTACCTCCTCTCATCATCACGTTATTCTTTTATACAAGTTTACCATCAAAGTAGTGTGATAGGTCACGTTTTAGTTTAACCAGCTGGACGCTGTGTAAATCTTGCCTGGTTACATAGAGAACCTGTCTGCTCTAATTTGGTCAGTTCCGTGTGGTGCAATTTTGCTTAATAAAGCTGTCTATTTCGTCAATCAAACTATACTTCCCCGTAAGCTAAAACAAGTTTGACTTGGCGTATCATCACTCAAAGACCTATCTTCTATAAGCACTCAGTGAACTCATTTAGAGGGTACAGATTTAGGAAGAACTAAAAAATTAACAAGTTTATTATTATTTTGCAACATGAACTAGTCTCTCTACTCACAAATTTCTGCCACATAACAAAGGGTATGGTCAAATATTTAGATTGATCAGATGAATATTGTATGATGAGTACATTCCAAATAAAATCTTCTGCAAAATGCTATAATACATTCTGATAACTGAAATTC
Organism: Lolium multiflorum; assembly: GCA_030979885.1. NCBI lineage: Eukaryota > Viridiplantae > Streptophyta > Magnoliopsida > Poales > Poaceae > Lolium > Lolium multiflorum. Next base: position 48,269,443 of record CM061752.1, on the reverse strand, counting down.
AAAATTGCGTTTTACAAAACAGAGTAACAATTTTAAGACGAGCAGTTATTTCCCCTAATGGGACTTCTATAGTTCTTTACTGAACAGAGTAGTAACTTTTCCATTGCGCAAATAGCATAACTTCATAAAATAAGTATAGTTCAAACCATAAGGAGGATTAGCAAATCTATACTCCTATATAGTGTATCAGTTTTGAACTTTTGAATCCTAAGCATTAGAAGCAATTCTAACAGTTGATAGGATCTATCCTATGGCCCAGAGCGAAGGGATTCGTGTCTACAGTAACTCAGCCTATTCTAGAGGAATCAAGCCTCTCCCAGCAGGTTATCACTCTAGCGCTTGCCCTGATTCTCCATTCATGAGTTCTGACCACTTTCTGGATGTGCACATGGACAAGACACCAGCCATCCCATACCCACACCCAGGATGGCAAAGACCAAACAGGGAGAGCAGCATGTGAGCATAGTGCAGAGGACTGAGCAGGATGAGCAAATCCAGGATGAGAAGCAGCAAGAAGCTAGCCAGAAGAAGACCAGCATGTGAGGGTGGTGACTTGCTGTTGTCCGCCTATCCCCAATACTTCACAGGATCTTCGGTGTTTGTAGAAAATTGAGCAGATTTGACACTACATTAGTTCTGTCTCCTTGTGATTGGAATATAGCACTTGATCTCCATGTATCAATGTATGTATCGATAATCTGAGGTAAGATCTTCTGGCATGTATATTTTCTATGATTTGAATCCATAAAAATGTTCTTCTTCCAAGATCAAATGTTATTACGAGAGAATTCTCATGTGGTGCATGTTACTAAGCATGAATTAAATTTCATCCAAACCACCCATTGTGTAATTCGTCGCAGCAGCTTTATATACAAACAACAATCCTCAAAGAAGAACAATTTAATTATTTCATTTCTCAAGTGGCCGTATGTTCCCTTTGTTTTCTTTGAAGTTCATGCACAAACTTTCTATCCATGAACTGAAAATGTCGGACGTGCACAGCACCGGCGTACTAGTCTATCTATTTATGTGGTGTAAGGGGGCAATTCCTTTGTAGCAAATCTGGAGAATTAGCAGATTATAGTGTTCATTTGTAACAAAGAATATAGAGCAATTACTCCAGAAAAGATCTGATGACAACACCCTTAAAAACGTTACTATCTTAATTATAGGTTATAGCCACGGAGAGGTTATCAGGGTGACTTGTCATGCAATTGCTTTGAATGCTTTATGAGTGACGACTGCTAATTTACAACCAAAAAGAATCACATCGTGACAGGCAAAAACCTATTACCAAGAAAAATTTCTGGGGACTGGCATCAAAGGCCAAATTGCATGGGATAATGCTGCGTTTATACTACTGTATATATGATACTGTGCGTAACTTGACCGACTATAAGTACAATTATCTAACACTGATAAACTATTACTCCTCCATTCACTATTGTAAGACGTTTTAGATACTTCAATATGGACTAGATACAGATCGAAATGAGTGAACCTACACACTAAAATACACCTAGATACATGCATTTTCGAAACAAATTAAAAGGTCTTATAATAGTGAACAGAGTAAGTAGTAATGATGATGATCTGTGAAGTGAACTATCTAGCTCAATTGTACTATCTACTAACAATATAACAAGAGCTAAGCAGAAGTAATATAAGGTTATCATGGAGGGATGGGTCTGTACCTGGTAACTAGGACCAAAGGCCAGTCCTGTGAGCTTGGACTTGTCCTCCCTTGGCCGGTTCTTCATCAGCTCTGCCTGGTTCACCTCCAGAATCTCCATTGGCACATCCCTCCTACCTCTCTTCCCTCCAATCCTGCCCATCTCCGGTGGCATTAGAGGTTCCTGCACTGGTGGCGCTGCCATTTCTGCCACCTCGGCTCTATACGCACCAGTATACTCTGTTCCAGATGGTGGTGCTGTCGAATACCCATACCCGCCACTTTGCTCTCCGCCATACCCATCACCACCATAAACAGCACCTTGCTCTACGCCGTATGCTGCATACTGTGGTTCAGTCCCATAATTCGCATTGCCGCTTGGATCCAAACCATAATTAGCGTAGTAGTTTGGATCCCATGCATAGCCGTCGTACGGGTTAGCGCTCCCAGCTCCAGCATCATACGCCTGCTGTTGTTGGTCTCCAGCTGCAGCAGCATCAAGACCCTGTTGCTCTTGCTGCTGCGCCGGATCAGGCATGTCGTCCTCATCGCTGCTCTCCTCCTCAGGGGAGTCCTCGTTGGCAGCCCCAGTATTGGGCCTTTCAGTTTCAGGCGCCCCTGTGTTGAGAGCCGAGCTAGAAGGGCCAGCAGAACCATGACTTGGCCTCTCCGGCGCGGCTGTGTCTACGGCGGACCTCCTGGCCGCGCCGGAGCCGAACCCGAGCGAGTGCTTGGGCGCCGGAAGGAACGAAGAGACCGGGCCCGAGCCAGCGGACGGGGGCGGGAGCGCCACGCTGGCGCTGGGACGCCGTTTCTCGGCGTCGTCCTCCTCGTCAGAGCTGGCGCCGGAGGGCTGGTGGATCGGCGGCGGGCGGAATTGAACGACGCGCTTAGGGTTTCCGGGGGATGCGGCAGCGGAGGACCTGGGAGGCGGGATGGAGGAGAAGGTCGAGCCGGATCTCGGCGCCGGGAGGGAGGAGAAGAGGGCGGCCGACCTGGGCTGCGGGAGCGCGGAGAAGATGCCTCCGGCGGGCTTGGCTGCGGCGGCCGGAGCGGGGGCGGGGGCGGGGGAAGGGAGGGTTTCGTCGCCGTCTTCGTCGGAAGAGGCGTAGGTGGCGAGGAGCGAATCCATGCCGGATTACGGTTTCCGGCGAGGTGGGTGTGGGGTAGGCGGCGGAGGAGGCTTTGCTTTCTGGGTTCGCGTCGAGTTGGAGTCGGAGTCGTCGGCGGCGAGCGGAGGCGGTGGTCGGGTACGGAGGTGGTTCGTCCTCGTGGGCTTCGACGGGCTACTTTTCGTTTGGAACGGGGTGGGCTTTTTTTCTTTTTACTATCTGGCAAATCTTGTAAGAAAGCACTTGCACGAGTGAGCTGGCCCATTTCAAACCCTATTTGATGTTCTTTGTGTCCATTAGTGTGTCGATGCTCGCGTGAGGAGGGACCTGGGCCTCGGCCTTCTCAAGATGGATAGAGATCGGGAAGAAGAAGGACAAGGACGACCGACCCCGCCACGGAAGGGGACGGCGTGGCTGGCCGCAGCGTCGCTGGCGGAGACGAGGAATGGTACTTAGGGTTTAGGGTGCTCGGGGTTAGATTCGGGTGCGGGGGCTCGCCGGCATTCGTTCTTAGGGTTTCCGGTGCACGGGGGGTCCTCGGAGTTAGACGTGTCATTCTCTCACTACATGTCTCTTCTCTCTCGTGGATGCAAATATTGTTGCGTCGCAGACCACTAGCTAGGACGATTTCCACCAACACCTCTCCTTCAGAAGGGTCGGTCGCTCTCCCCTCCCACCCTCAACCCGTCGTTGTATGGGACCGGTGGAAACAATCAATAAAATAGTTACCATGTATTATTGATATTTACTAGAGGCGAAGCTATGCCCCCAAAGAATTTTTACAATTATCGAATGGAAACAATTACAAGCTAGGCTAAGAAGAGAAACTTTTGAAGATTTTTTGCACCCCATATTTACTTGGAAAGCTCACCCAAGCATATTAATGTCCGAGGGCACACATTTTATTTTTCATATAAAGCAAAATTGACTATTGAACTACCCATACAAGACACCATCTTCCTAACCTAAGTCCACTAGGCACCAACTCATGTTCTAAGGGGAGCGACTCGCTCCGTAAGCTCCAAAACCCTTTGATCTCTCTCGTACTCACATTCTCGCGTCGACTACTAAGCATCGACGAAATTTGTAAGGTTTCTCTATTTTTTTTTTCTGATTTCAATGTACACCACAATGTTTGTATCTTGAGATTAAATTCCAATAGATTTTGGCATTGAAAATAATAAGCTAATACTCTCATGTATTTGTATCTTGGTACTAACAAATTCAAATTTGTATTCAAAGTCTAAATTCGACCAGTTCGCACAAAATAGTATATTTTTGTACTATTATAGAAAGTAAAAAACTATTTGGACTACAATATATATTGATTTTTTAAAAACTCTCATTTGTGTTCTTCGTTTGTGACAACTAAATTGCATATGTGTGTAAAGCGTGGCATCCCCGTAGACAAAATCCTATGTCGCCCACTGTATACGTTGTTTATTTTTACTGAAAAAAAAAAACTAGCGGCAGCTCTGCAATTCAGTTACTCATTGCTATGAGTATACACAAGACTAGTAAACTATAAAGCACTTCCTCAACAGCCGTCCATTTTCCTCGAACGAAATACTCACGCCAGTCTCTCCAGCCACGAATACATAACACCAAGTCCACGGCCCCTTTCGGAGAGGACGGTGTGCATGCAGTGCACTGACTCAAAAGCGATCGCGACGGCGAGGGACAAGGACCGACGAGGTCGCCAGGAACCAGGAGCTGCCTGCAATGCTAGCGAACTCTCCTGGAAGAAGAAGAAGGAACGCCGCGTGCCATGTGTGTGGTTAGAAAAGATCAACGTCGACAGCTCCCAATCAGACGCAGGAACACACAAGAATCCAACGGGCGCCAACGCAGAAAGGTGCCATGGACATTCTTAGACCACATAAGTCTAACCAAAATCAGCTTTACTTGCTTGCTTAGAATTAGTTTAATTGTGTGCAAACAGTCAAACACTCCCATCCGTTTGGGTTTGGAGTTTGGACTATGCCTTGCTTTGGCCTTCCTAGCTAGCAGCCACAAGATCTTTTGCGTCCATGATGATGAAAAGAATATTGGTGGTTAATCATATATGTTTATAATCCCGTTTAAAATTAAGCGGGGGGAAATAAAGCAGCAAACTTTTACTAGTAGTAGACCAAATGTGTACAAAATCAACTTTAGTTACTGTACTCAATTAGTTTGATTACGTGCAATCGTTCAACACACTACATCTATTTTGGTTTGGGGAATGGACTCCATGCATATTGCTTGCCCTTCCCAACAACCAAAGATCTGATTCGCAAAAAAAAAAAAGATCTTTTTGCCTCTCTGTGATGATGATGAAAAGAATATTAACATTTAAATCATCATATAGTAGTATATAGAATCGTGTTTAAATTCCAGAAGTGAAAAAACAAACAAACTTTGCTCAATCACATGTTACATTAGCTAATTAATTCTAAGTGTGGCTCTAACCCAGACTCGATCTTCCGTGTTCGGCTCGCCGGCGGTGCACGGCGAGGAGACGGGACGCAGGTGGCTCATGCGCACTCGGCCCAGCCCTCCTCGGCGGGCGCGGCGTCCCGGCCCGCGGCGCGCGCCATCCACGACGCCACCGCGACGAGCATCCTGGCCGGCACGTGCGCGCTGGCCTCGAGCCGGCGGAGCAGCGCGGCGTCCCCGCACCCGGCGCCGGCGACCTCCGCCCAGAGCGCGGCGGCCATGGCGACGCGGAGCGGGACGCGCGAGGCGGAGACGCCGCGGCCCAGCGCCCGCAGCGCGCGCGCCGCCCTGGCCGCCCGCCGCCGCGCGGGGCCCTGCGCGAGGCCCATCCGCTTCGCCCACCCCTCCAGCACCGCCTCCGCCCGCGCGCGCCGGTTCTTGCTGCGTCCGCCCGTCGTCATCTTCCTCCTCCCTGCCCGCCGCGCCGGGGCGCACGAGTCGGCGGTCGACACGCAGGAGCTGGACGAGTCCGAGTCCAGGTCCGTGGCCGATCCGGGCTCGCTGTCGCCGTCGTCGTGGTCGGCGGCGAGGACGACGAGGCGGCGGCGGAGGTGCCTGGAGGCGAGGAAGTTGGCGCCGTGCACCTTGGCGTCGCAGGCGGCGCAGAGGAACGCCGAGTCCGCCTCGCAGTGCACCGCCGCCACGCCACCGCAGAGCTCGCACCGCGTGATCGCGCCGCCCGCGCACTTCTCGCCGGCCATTGCTAGTAGTTTGTCTTCTCTCTTCTCGATCTTTATCCTGTTGCTGCTCAACCTCTGCTCGCAGCCTTGACGCCGAGTAGATCGATCGCCTCGCGACTATAAAAGCTTGACGCTCGCGTTCGGGGAGATGAACCTGGCCGGCCGGCGACCGCAAGTTGAAGACGGCGACGGACGGGGGTCCTGCGGTGGGTCAGGGAAACCACGGCGTGGAGGCGAGCTGGGTTTGGACTAGGGGCAATGGAGTTTGGAGTCGGCAGGCAGCTCGGGTGGACGGTATTTAAAGAGGCTGCTCCCGAAGGACCAGTGGCTCCTAGCGGCGTAGCGTCGCTCTGCTCCTGTTCGTCGGCTTGGTTTGGTTTTCTCTTTTCTCTCCCGCGGAAAAGAATGTGGAGCGTGTGGTTTTCGGTTCGGGGTTTGTGTGGACGGCGGGTGCTCGATCTTATTTGTGGCCTCCCTTCGTCGTCGTCTGCAGCAAGATATTTTGCTCCAGATGCAAGTGGGTGGTTCTAAATTCGAGCTACCTAGCTGGCTGGTCTTGGCTGCCGGTGCGGTTGCGGCCATAAATGCAACTCCATAGCGCCGCACGATCTTCAACCGAGGGCCAGGATTTGCTCAGCTAGTGTACCGACCCATAGGAGATCGTAGGGGGGCAATTAGCCTGCTACGTCACACCCTCCTCCTCTTCCCTCTCCGCCTCATCCGGTTGCCCTTCCTCCTTGCTTACGGTGTCCCCGATGATGTTGCTATTTTCGCCACATATTTCGTCAAATCGATAGTCGGCGTGCCCTCATCGACTTCTCTTCTATGCACTGACGATGGCTCATTGTCCCTTGCCATCACCACGAAGGTCATACCTACCAGTTTGCCATTGCTGTCTATACCACTGACGTGGAGTTATGTTTTCTAGTCCCCCACCTCCTTCGCTCTTCTTCCTTCTCCCCCGTCTCATCCAGTTTCCCTTCTCCTCCTTGCTTGCCGATGGCGTTGCATGTGTCGTCAAATTGGCCGTGATCGTGCCTTAATCGACCACTCTTCTATGCGCTTGCAGCTCATTGCCCCTCACCATCGCCATGAATGTTGCACGTGTGTCGACATAGCCCGCCATTATTTATCGCCGATGTGTGCTCAATGTTCTCTCGTTCTATGGTTGGTCACCCCAGCTGCAATCACCCCTCCCTTCTTATTCCTCCTATTCTACCCCCATCTCCCATGTCTCATCATTTTTGCTCCTACTAGGATTTCTCTCGTCGTTCGTCAAGTCAAATTGGCATTCCAAAACAAATCTACCTCCACCCACCTTCTATTTCACCATCGATATTGTACTAGAAATTTTAAGGCGGCGTTCTTTTGGCTAGGGATCCATCAAATATCACCGGAGTTATGGGCGGATCTTTTGGATGTCAAGATATGCTGGTTGACACTCGTCCTTCACCCTAGCCTACCGCGTAAGGCAACTGCATAAGTCACCACCCTCATCGCCCGGAAGATTTGGAATGAGCACAATGGTAGGGTTTTCTGAAGTACCTAGCTAATGCCTTCTAGCATCATTTTAGACATAAAGGGGATGCGAGACTTTCGATATTAGCCGGAGCTTAATGTGTGGCAGATTTTATCCCAGGAGAGTGCCTCGCTTTTTATACCGTTGCTCATGTTTTCACGACATGCGCTTCGGATTTTTTTGGCCTAGGCCTTGTACTAGACTGATATTGCTTTCTCTCCTTAATCAATGAAATGAAATGCAAGCCTTTTGGTTTAAAAATCCATTGTATGATCGGTGCAACGTTACAATCTATCCCACAACTTGATAGTTTCTTTTATCTTCTATAGATCGAAAACTCAAAGTTGCCACTATGGACTAAGCCACACGATGGTAAACAAACCATGTCTGAAACTATCCTATGTTCCTACAATTTGAAGCTCGCAATTGTAAACGACATAGCACATATTCGAGTTTCTCTAGCCTACGAACTCTCGCTCTTGTTCTTTTTAAGCCAAACAATGGGCTTTCTCACTCTGTATTTTATAAGTTTTAAAATAAATAGTTATGTTCAAGCCTGATGCTAGAGAGTAGCACCAAAAGGCAGAAAAGAAACAAAGAGGCCATAGGCCTCTAAACTAAAGCTAAACTAAGCAGAATATTCTTGTTACAACCATACCGTCTTCTAGAAATGTATATATGCAGTGCAACTGGTAATTGCCAGTTGTGATCAAATCGTCATTCAGGTGTTCTTATCACGAGACACTTGGAGTATTCTAATGCATCTTGATTTGATGTGGAGATTAAATACGGCTTTGATAAGCGGCCACGGTTAAACGATCCAAGAGAAACAGAAAACATATGGTGCTAGCAGCTTGTGGAACAATCAAATGGCAGCAGTCGGTAGGGGCAACCTGAGCCGTTGGTTTTGGCGGTAGGAACTCGTCGAGCGATCCATGTTCACATAACCTAGTCCCACTCGAAGAACCAAGAGTTTAATATTCCGTTCCAGAAGGCTTACTCACACGTTGCTTTCAGCTGCTAGTCTGCTATGTATCCTCTTTGGGGTCGATTGGATTGGAAATATATGTGTATATATATGATGAGATATGATATTCTCTCTCCTGTATGGGGCCATGGGTGATGGAATCTTCCTTGAATTATTGGTTGGGAAAGGCTAAAAAAAGAATTATTGGTTGGGAAATGTTATCTGCCATCAAATCATTCTGCTAAGCAAAACCATTCTTCTTTATTTGGTTATGTGTATGGTCATCTGTCTATAGTTGCTCTTTTTATCATGCTTTTTTGGACATATCTTGATGGATCGGTTTATTTTGGTGTTGATCTCTTTCCTTTTTGGAGTTGTAGATAGGCTTGATGGACCTAATCCGGCTAGTCTCATCATCCTCTCGGGGCAACTTGCTTAAAAATACATATCATATGCCTACAAGCAATTCCTATTTTTTCGAGAAAGATCCACCAATATATATAATTATCAACAATACAAAAAATACCAATTGTAATAAAAGTTATACATAAATCATTGGAAAAAACCATGTCATATCCCTACAAGGAACATGAATAGTTTTTTTTTCTACAAAGAAGAACCTTAGGTGATAGTTTCGTATAAACCTGTTAAATTTTCCTAGATTAGAAAATTAAACTGTTAACTATGCTCTAACTTGGCACAGTCAGGGGCGGAGCTCCCAGTAGGAAAAGGTAGGCAGGCCTCCCTACGCCCCTACCTTGATTTTTGGCGGCAATCATATGCGCATGTTTTTTCAAAACAATCTGAGTGACGGTACGTTACAACCGAACTCCGTATGAGAAAGCTATGCTTATTTTAGTAAACACTGCGTAAAACCGATTCCTAACCAAAAAAATGTTAACTGGGTATAGTCTAGTTGGAAACTATAACGTCCCATCGTTTATGACCAAACAAGGGATGGAATTATGATTTGTGCCTTGCAAGTTGCATCCATGCTAAGTTGGATATGTGATGAGTTAGGGTCTAATTGTCAGATTAGTACGATAAAATTTTCACATGAGGTTTGTTGATTTTCTTATCTTGGGGGAAGATATTTGAAGTTAAACCTAAACTTTGAATTCATGAAATTCAAATCACCATTTGAATTAGACATATGAAACACACATAAATAATAGAAATATAAAACGAAGACAATGGAAAATAAAGGATTTCATACTTTTTTGATCTCATAATAAGATCACATTGTCTCTACAAAGTCAAACGAAAAATACAAATACAAGATAAAGAAGAGGAGATGAAAAAACGTATCTAAACTTCTTCTTATTCTTCTTCGAAGAGAAACTTTAGTTGATAGTTTCGTGTATAAACCCGTTTAATTTCTCCGGAAGTAGTACAAAATTAAGAGAACACCATGCTCCAAATTGGGCATGATTAATTAACTGGTAGTCTAGAGCATCACGGTCAGCTGGCTGGTCAGTGACATCCACTATCCATTAATTTAACAGGCTCGTGGTTAGAAAGATCTAGTGGCTGGTAGTTAGTTTATGGGTTCCGTGCCTTCGTAAATCTTCTTCCTACACACTGCGTCGTGGCCGATGGAGGCCAAGAAATATCTGGGCAAAGATTTGTGAGGGGAGGAGAGGTGACACCATGACACGGCCGAGACCAGGCAATCCGTACTCGAATTAGGCAGGGATTCCTCGCCGGCCGATTAAGTCGTTGTTGATCAATCCCCCCAAGTGGCTAGGCGTGTGGTCGGTAATCTCGGGCTAATCGGCGTTAGGCAATGGCCAGCCATGTGATCGAGTAAAATATTTGGGCCTTGGTCGTGGCGTGTCGCGTGGTCGATCGCCGGCCGGGGTTTCGGACAAAAGAAAAGATGCCAATGGAACGTGTGGAGCGTGGCTGACGTGAAAGGCGTGGGCAGTCGACGGACAGCATGATGCATATCTCCGAATGTTCCTGATAAGATGATATTGAAGGTGGTGAGAAGCTGAGCTACGTGCTGTAGCCAAGTGGGCAGTTTATTTTTTGTTGGTGAGAATTGTCAAAGCCTAAGAGATAGATAAGCGAATGCTTGATCAGCAGTTGACTGTTTTCTTTTCAAAGATAAACAGTGCAGAAGAAGACTGGCTCTGAAGGATTTTTTTTTTGCGTGTGAAGGACAATATCTCATTTCCCATATGGTAGATATATAGAATGAGGGTGCACTAATCAACTTAACCAAAAGCCCAAACCGATGTAAAAGGACTAGGCAGTATATTTCTTTGAACGGTGCTCTTCGTTGAAGTTGAAATGCATTGTTTTGGAGTTTGATCCTTCTATAGGGTGACTTCTTAACTCTATCAACCTCCGCGAAGACATTTAGGACGAGATTGTTTGGAGGCTCACGCCGCATGGGGAATCCACCACCAAGTCGGCCTACGAAGTACAATTCCTTGGGTCAATGGCCTTGGACACGAATAAGTACATTTGGAAAGATTGGGCGCCGCCCAAAGTTAATTTCTTTGCGTGGCTTGCAAACCAAAATCGCACTTTGGATCGTCTCGAGAAGCGAGGTTGGCCTAATTACGGCCTTTGCGCTCTTTGCAAACAAGTTACGAAATCAGTGGAATATCTTTTCATACATTGTCGCTTCACCGTCTGCCTTTGGGGAAGGGTAAAAGAGTGATTGTGCATCCCGAGCTTGTTCCTTCGCAATGGGCGGGTCTTACAATTGTCGAGTGGTGGAGGAGAATGTTGAGAGAAGCCGCTATGAATCACAAAGTAGTGGCTTCACTCACTTTGTTATTTTTTTGGAAAGTTTGGTGTAAGCGCGCAAGAGTTCTTGAAACAAGCTCGCTCCCTCGCAAATAGTTTTCGATAGGATAAAATAATCTGTTCTTGGCTTTCTTGTTGGGAGGCTAGTCGCCGCTATTGCTCTCCTTGGCCTTTTTGTTGGCGGCTTGTTGTCGACATCAACAATCTCATGGCCTTCTCTTTGGCTGATTTCTTCGACCCTATAACTCGCATTCTTATTGTAGGATTTGCGAGAGTCATCGACACTTGATTTTTCTTGGAAAATCTACTACTGGCACCCCCTCCCCCTCCCCCCGCCCCCACCCCACCTTCGGCTATATGCTTTTTTCTTTTCTTTTTTGATAAAATGAGATATTAACTTACTAGTAACATTTTCTTGGCGTAGTCTAGCTGTCAAATAAAGAACCCAAAGGTCCAAACATTGACCTGGACATACTGAAAATCCCGGAGGAGCAACCAGAGAGGCCTGATAAATTTATCGACGGGTGGGCAATAGGATTATTATATGGTGTTATTATGAATTTGGTCAAAGTCCAACATTATAGAGTTTAACTGAATACTTACCAAAAAAACAGTACTGTAGTTAGTTAACAGTATAATGGAACCACCTAGGAGCCTCCACAGCCATTTGAAACCCTGAGCCGTACGATTGAACCATCCTACGGTGTGAACGATGCTGCAATTCCCGAACTAGCTTCAGCCAGCATTACTGATGCGTTACGATCCTTAGAAGGGCCTTTTTCATTGGAGGGCTTCTACTCCACAAAATGATTTGGGCCTCACCTTATTTGTTGGGCCGCAAAACACTCCTATGGGCTAAGGGGTTTGGCCTATACCCAGAATTCCTCGTCAGTCCTGACATACCAGTAAAAGAACACTAGCCCCCGATATTTCTTCTCGTTTCTTCCATGTACGTTAGCACCGCTGTTCTTTGTAGGCCTACGCCGCCGACGGTGTGGCATCAAAGGAGTCCAAAAACCAGCGACTTGACTCCCAACCAAGAAGAAACAGCGACGCCAGGGTACTAATCTCCCTTGCCATTTTTCTTCTATTTTGGCCGGATTTAGAGTAGGCCAAGAACTAAGAGCATCTCCAGCCGCGTCCCCCAAAGCACGCCGGATTAAGCGTTTGGGGGACGTGTTTCGTTGGTGCCGCGTTTCGGGGACGTCGCTCCCCAGTCGCGCCCCCCAAACGCCGCCCCCCCAAACATTTAAAATACTTCTTATAGATAGAATAAAACTATTTACTAATATTCAAATCGGTTCAACATAAACAAATTACATATAAAACTTCGAAAAAACATAATTAAATTACATATAAATTATTTTAAACTACTTCTTCTTCTTCGATGATGGCCCCCTCGTCGTCGTCATCACGGTGGCGCTTCCTGCTCGTCACCTCTTCCGAAGAGGCGGGTCGGCCGACGCGTCCGAGTCCTCCTTGTTGTCGCCGGCCGGCCGCGCCCCGCCTTGGCCTTGGCCTTGGCGGTATTGGCCTTCGCGTCCGCCTCCGCCTTCGCACGGGCCACCGCCGCCTCATCCGACCCTTCTTCCTCGCGTCCTCCTCCACGCCACCATTCCTCCGCGCTCGTGGTGGCGGGAGGAATCGTCGCGCTGCTGGGCGCCCGAGCTCTCTCCCACCAATGGCGCCATCCGGCGGCTTTCCTCGCTGGAGGTGTCGGACGGGAGCTCGGAGATGTAGCTCATCGTCGCCGGAGGTGTCGGATGCGGCGGTGAAGATCCAAAGCGCCGACGAACGGGTCTTATTGAGGCGGATGAACGGTGCAGAGTCGAAAGAGCGGTTGCTCTTCCGAGGAGTCCCGACTCCATTCCGGCGTTGCCGTTGCGTTGACACGGTTGCCAATGCGACGGTTCCGCTCCCGCAACACCGTCGCTACGTAGGCGGCGGCCGAGCGTTCGAGCGCCGCATCGGGCCCGCACGGTTCGCCTCGTTGTGTCCGCGTGCCGGCGTCCCCCGACGGGACGGCTGGGCGCTGACACCGTATCGGGCCGCGCCGGACAAAAATGGGCTTTGGGGACGCGGCTAGAACACATTTTTTATCCGGCGCGCTCTAAATCCCTTTGGGGGACGCGACTGGAGATGCTCTAATTTTGTTTCCCGTGGACCCAGCCCATAATCGGAAGAACGCATCTCCTTCCTTTAGTTTTGGTGGTGCCATAATGAAGGTGCACAACCGCAGGCGCCCTTACGATGGTGGCACCCAGAGATTCATATAATTATGGTCACCCATTCCCTTCTGTAATTATGATGATTAATCTAAGCGTTATTGGCAGTTATCTCCTCAGAGATATGGACTTCATGCTGAAGATTTTCTTCAGAGAATCAATATGGTATCGTCAAGTTTTCTTCAGAAAAAGAAGCAGCTGCAGCATTGGTGATGATGAGTAGGGAGGTAAAACGTGCTTCTTTGCATTGGTAGCTATAGCACGAGTCAAGTTGTTGCATGATATAGGCAGCATCCAGTTCTGTTATTTTCCTTACGCTAACACAAGTATTTTGTACACGTAATTGTTTCAGGTTCTTGATTGAACATAGGTGTGTCCACTATGTAAACTGCATGATATCTGTTGTTTCAGTTGACATGCGAGGTGCTTATTCAATATCATTTTCCTTTATTAGGAATCTTCCATGTTAAATGGAACCATGGACATGAACTTGAGATCTTTTACATTTTCATCGCCACTAATACATACTTTAAGTCCAGTATTGTGCACACTTCACCAATAGACAAGTTATCTGATTTTGCATCTTGGCATTTCCTGTAGTTTACTAAGTATATTGTTGATTCCGTTTTACTATAATATAGATTTGACAACGCTCATATCATTTGTTGGAGGAAACTTATCTTAAGCAGGTATTAGTTATTTTTCTTACTACAAACTTCTACTATAGATTTTTCTGGGGATGCATTCGACATCTAGCTTACTACTTTTCCTCCAACAGTTTTGAATGCCTACCTAGCTGTCTTTGTTATCATATGCCCCTATACATTCAGTTTACCCCTGGAGTTCCTGGAAACTATTTGTTGTCCCCTTGTGATAGCTAAGTTATGCTATTTTCATCAGAAAGGATGGTTCATGCTAGCAATATTTCTTGCATGATTAGACTGGCCGAGTGGCTGAAATACAAAGTAGCAGCTAGCTGATGGAAGTATGTAGTAGTATGTGATGTTACTTGTAACAATAACTTTCCATAGACAAATGCTTCGTATTTATAATACCATTTTGCATGTAGATGTGTGCTAGCTTATGAATGCATACAGTCACCCGAATGTTGCCAAATTTACACTACAGGTAGAGGTTGCCGTCCACATATAGCTGAAAATTTCTTAAAAGCTTCAGTCTGACTCTAAAGCTTCAGAGTGTTTTAGACAATCTAGCTTTTCATAATTCGTTTTGTTTGTGTGGTATATATTTGATATAATGCTCCCTTGATTTTGATGTTTCTACTAGAACTGCCACCGTTGTTCATGTGTGAATTTAGATGCTCATATGAGCATGTACATAATTACCCTTTTGACAGGTACATGCACATGGTGCTGCAAAACCTCCAGCTAAGGGATAATCAGTCTGGCATGTAACTAAGTTTTGTTACCTCTGCCAACAAATTTCCCACCATAGCGGCACCCAATATCTAGATGTAGTTTTTCTTAGAATCATAGATTTATTATCTTTTTTAGAATATGAAATCCCATACACTATGTTATTTGTCGGCTTCACAATCATCTCAATAGTAGTGTTATATGCCTGCTATCCAAATATGTTTGATGGCTGTTTGAAGTGCGTCTTCTATAGGGGAATTTTAAATACATTGTGCATTTGTTGTTGGTGCCTCTTCTATATGTTCGCTTCAGTTTCTATCATGGCAATAGCTACATCTTTCCTGCACATTCAACTTGGTGTTTGCTGATATCCTTCCTTACCAAGTGCTCTGGTGGCCGATACCTATGCCTGTCATGATGGGGTATTGCTGCTGAAAAACTACAATGTTGAGCATGCTCTGATTGAAACAGATTGCTAAAACTTGACAACTCTCAGGAAAACAAGAAGAGAACACCGAGATGGTGTGTTGCCTACCATGATGCAAGTAGAAGAGTTCAGTATTTTCTGTCTTTCGACATTGCCTTTGTGAAACAAATTGAAAATTTGGCTGCTCATTTGTTATCTAACAATACCTCCATTTCTAATCCCTCTTGTACTTGGGGAAATGTGGTCCCAAACTTTCTTCTATCACACATTCACGATGACTGGGATCATGTCTCTTAATTAATGCGAAAGCTCTTTCATTTAAAAAAAATCTCGGTTTTCCATGTGCCCAAAAGTTTGCTCCAGTATACTGGAAGTATTTTCTTGATAATGACAGTATTGAGAAGCACTGATAACAACCTTCCTCAAACCAGGAACTACACTCTTCTTTTCTTCTATCAACTTATTAAGAATTCATCTAAAATCATCTTTTGCGGAATGAGCACAATCTTCCTTCCTTCTCCTATCAAAACGCAAGCCCCCGATGCAATCCTCCTCACACCAACATATATGAGACGCATGGGATACTATAACTATAAACATGCCAATGTAAATAGCCACCCAATAGATTGATTATGAATAATTAAATAGTGCACTTATAGCCCATTATACCCACAAAATGTAATTACTATATATTCAACAAAAAATGGAAGTGTGCATATGCTGCACACCATCTAATCTATAGCATTTTCTTAAATATTAGCGGGCGCAACAACGTGCGCTTTTATGGTCTAGTAATATTTACAATCGCTTCTCCTACGCGCTTGTATACTCTTGGTATGGACCGACGATCCAGCATCGCATGCAGGATCAATCTTTTCATGGGCGTTGCGCGCAGGCGCAGAGCTGCCGCACGCGTGGACATCCTCCCAACCAGTCAGCCACCGCTTCCGTGCGTACGCGCCGCGTGTGCCGGGCTGCCGGCGCCACCACGTACTCCATGCGTACACTGGACGATGGGCACACCGTCGACGGACCGGCCGGCACGCCCACGCCAAGCAAGCGGAACCCCTGGGCCGGAGCCAACCGTCCCGACGCGATCGCCCACCGTATTCCTCCTGTATGTGGCCGCGGCGCCCAGAGCGAAACGAAACCCCACGCCAACGACGACGTCTCCAACCACATGTGGCCGATCGCTCCTCGATCGGGAAATATCTCGATCGGAGGGCGCGGCGGAGGAAATGGCCGCGCTGCCCCGGGCACATGCGGCCGCGCGCGCCAGGGCGGGGGCACGACGGCCACTCGACTTTCCAGCCACGAAGTCGAAGCAGCGGAGTGACGGCGACGGCGGCGGGCGACGCGACGCGGACGGCTCCTCGTCCGACGTCCGGCCAGCGCGCGCCCCGCCGTGGGCTATCGACACGTTGTGCGTGGCTGCGCCGGGCGTACGTGTGGACGGACGGGCGCGTCGGTGGCGACTCACCGGTGTGTGTAAGTACGGGCCTCCGTCAGATTCAGGGGGCTCCCACTCTGCCCACCGTTGCTTTCTCCCAGGGGCGATGGGCCAGGGGAATGTGTGGTGCCGCGGATACCTACCTGCACGTGAAGACCTGCACCTCTCCCTGTCGTCCATGTGATGACGTCGACAATATATTCATCTCACAAATCCTTTCGAAACTGAAGCGGCATTTCCAGTTCTCGGATTAATTTGCGGGGGAAAAAATATACTGTACATTCTAAGGCTTGTTTAGCACTAGAGCTAGTTTTAATCGGGATTAGTGGGGATAATTCTCCGTCGTATGTCTAGGGGTGAAGAATTGCATCCTCCATTATCTAGGGGTGGACTAACGAGCTGTTCAGATTGTTAAGACTTGGCTCCTTAAGTTCATGATCGCTAAAGTCTCAGCTCGTTAAGAACAACAAGCTGGAATAACTATTTAACTTGGTCTGTTATGCGATTGCAAGCGCCCACAAGCAGCTCTTTAAAAAACGTTAAGAAGTAGGCATACACATGTAACTTAGCATACATATCTAGTTTAGTTCATTAGTATTCATATCAAGAAAGTGAGAATTGACATGCACATGCAAACAAGCAAGATAGACTAGCTACCTAGAATTAGGATTAATTAGGATTAGGTAATGCAAATCAAACTGGCGGCAGCGGCGTGGCAGAATCGGAGATCGTCTTGGACTGGACACCAGCTTCTTACATTGATCCATCGCGTCGACTAGCATGGACACTTACATAGCGACGCGGGAATAACGAGGGGTCAGGTGAGAATGACGATTAGAGGGAGCGATCAACAAACCCTAGGGTACCACCACATAAATTAGGGGGATCAAGAAGATGGGAAGAAGACTAGACAAGGAAGAGGCGTAGTGGCTGCTTCATTAGATCGTTTGGTTGCTCCGTTTGTCTCCCTTGATGGGTCGGGAGCCTAAACCCTAATAATGTACTGGGCCAACACTAGCTTTTTACCGATAGCGAGTAGCTCACGAATACGGTCGGCTAGATTGTTTAGCTCGTTAACCTTAACGAGCTAAATTGCTGCTCAGATCGGCTCGTTAATCTTAACGAGCTAAAATTTCTACTCAGATCGGCTCGTTAACCTTTACGAGCTAAAATTGCTGCTCAGATCAACTCGTAGGAAACGAGCCGAGCTCAAACAAGTTGAGTAAACGAGTGCTCATTAAACTCACCGAGCTCGAAGCATAAAACTCGAGGCATCAATGTGCGATGATGTAGACAATATGCATCTGAGAAATCCTTTTGGGGGCGCATTTACAGTTCTCGGGTTTTTTTTGCAGGGAGACTGTACATTCTAAAAGGGTATGACTATTAGAGCCCAGGCTACCTGGAATGGAACGCCTTTTTGAAACAAAAAAACTTAATTTCAAAGTTTTAAACAATTTCCTTTTTTGAAATACGTTTTATTTTAGGTTTAGCATAAAGAAACAAATTATTGGAGCTTGAAAAAGCTGCGTCGTTCGTGCTCCCATATCTACTTTGCCCATAACAGAATATAGTTTCTAAAAACGAGCTTCACCAAAACGAGGCACTCACCTGATTTGGTATTTTGTCTAAGGTCACCACCATCCTTGGACATAACTTTTTTTTTCTTAGGTCTGTTGAACACAAGACTATCGTGCACTCGTGGATGTTTTAGCCGTCGATTTTGTGCTTTAAGATTCGTGCATGCTTGTTTTATTGTGCTTTAATAAATCTTTTTACACTGCAAAAAACTAAGTGGAATGAAACATGGTGAACCGGAGAGAAAACATGCTCGAAACCACCATTGCACATCATTTCTCCGTTTGGGATCATTACATGAGCGAATTGACCGCGTAATGGACAGTCCACCGCATGCCAGACTATGCTTAGACATCCTTTCTAAAATAAATCTTTCTATTTCCTCCGTCCTACCAAATGTATCTAAACTTTATCTAGTACGTAGATACATACATATTTTGATAAAATTAAAACACTTTTGGTGAGAGGAAAGATTTTGATAAAGTTGGAACATTTTTGGTGAAACGGAGGAAGTGCGACCAATTTCGCTTAACTTGATTGATGCCTCGGGTTTTTTTCCCGATACCCATAAGTTGAAGGCATGAAAGATACATTCATCTAAACGATGCGTCTTGTTTTTTTTTTGAAATAAAACATAATATATTATATCAGCAAGCCGCCTCATTAAAAACCTTCCGGTCCCCTTAGGTACACTGGAAGGAATATAGTGCATCTGAAACTTGCCGCCTCACATCAGAGTATTATTACATCATCTAGAAGCGTTTCGAGTAGAAAACTAGAGGGTTCATCGACCCAATTACAATCAATATGTGAGATAAAACACGACCTAGCTATAGAATGAGCTGCATTGTTCATCTCTCTTGGGCAAAACTTGAATTCCACCTCCCCAATGATGCTAACTTTTTCCACACAGTCTGCATAAACTGCGATTGCATCACCACATTTGGATTTCCCCAGAATAGTACTGCACAACATCTAGGCAATCAGACTCAGCCTCCACATAGGAACATCCTTGCTGAATAGTCCCATTTGCATTGCCAAAGCTTCGGCCATGGGCGCTGATGGTACATGTGCAATAAACTTGCAAGAAGTAACAACAAAGTTACCAAGATGGTCCCTTAAAATGGCTCCAGTCGCCCCAGTTGAGTCATCCATATTAAAAGCTGCATCAACATTTAGTTTGAGGAAATTTGCTCTTGGTTTTTCCCAAACTTTTTTCACCGTGTTGTTCGCAACAGTCGATGATCTAGCAGCATTCGCAGTAATTGCTCTGATGGAAGTAGCACAGCGCATAACAGGCGGGATATTTTCACCATGAGTTCTTCTACGTCGAAGCCACCAAATGTACCATGCACCCGTGGCCACCAGTTCCTGCACCATGATAGAAGAAAATCCAGGAACAATACTTGGACGAGAGCATAAGATGTTTTTAAGAACTTCAGAGCCCGAGTGATCAGCTTGGCAGAAACTTTCAATAATATTCTCCAACCCCATAGCCTTCCAAATATTAGCCGCCCCCTCACATTTGAAAATCATATGTAGCACATCTTCATCATATGAGTTACACAACGGGCATAGTCCTGAGAGCATCTCCAGTCGCGTCCCCCAAAGCGTCCCCCAAAGGGATTTGGGGCGCGCCGGACAAAAAAAGCGTTCCAGCCGCGTCCCCCAAAGCCCATTTTTATCCGGGCGGCCCGATACGGTGTCCGGCGCCCGAGCCGTCCCGTCCCAGGGGACGCTCGGGACGCCGGACACAACGAAATGCGAGGCGGGATCCCATGTCGGCGACTATTTGCATAAATCGTTGGTTCGCGCCTCTTTTCTCGTCGCTCCTTCCTTCCCGCCTCCCACCACCGCGCTGGATTTTGGCCGTTGGGCGTGATGGCTGCGAGTCGCACCGTTGTCGCGTGGGGCTCCCGCCTGTCGTGCCGCGCGCCGCGCCGCCGCCTCCGAACGCGCCACAAATCATCCACCTCCGCGCAGAAGGTGCTCGACGACTTGCCAGGCGCGATTGGTCGCTGTTTGTTGCGTCGTCTGCCTCGGCGCAATTTTAACCATTGATTTTGCTTTAGCCATGGACACGACGATGAGATGGTTGCCCTGCTGCTGGAGGACGAGCAAGCGTTCGACGACGACCTGCGGGAGCATTTGCGATCATCGCGTCCCTCCAGGACATGCTTGACGCGGAGAAAGAGGAAGGCCGCGCGGAGGATCAAGGCCGGGAAGAAGGAAGTCGAAGCCCCGACAGAGGATGGAGGGGCATGCCATGCTGCACAACGACTACTTCGCCGACGGGGCAACACATGCCGACGGGGCAGATTATGACCTGTGGATTTGGCATTCTTTCTTTGGCATGGCGGGATCACACAATGACATCAACGTGTTGCAGCGGTCTCCGGTGTTCAGCAGACTAGTTGGGCATGCTCCACCATGCAACTATGAGATCAATGGCCACCAATATACCAAAGGCTATTATCTAGCCGATGGTATATATCCAAAATGGGCCACTTTTGTCAAAACAATCTCGAATCCATCGTGAAAGAACTTCTACAGGAGGCTTGCAGAAGGATGTCGAGCGGGCATTTGGTGTGCTTCAAGCACAATTTGCCATTGTCCGGTACCCTGCTCTAAGTGGTCTCACGACCAAATGTGGGAGGTGATGCAGGCTTGTGTGATCATGCACAACATGATCATCGAGGATGACCGCAAGAATCATGTTAGGTCACATGTTGGTCCCTATGAGTGTCAAGGCCCTCTCGCGGAGGTTGATCATGAGTTGCCTGCAGATTTTGCTGATTTTCTCGCCATGCACGCAGATCCGTGACAGCAATGTGCATGAGCAACTTCAAGCTGATCTCGTTGAGCATTTGTGGAGGATCAAAGGAAATACCGTGGCACCTTGATGTATCATCTAGCCCTTTTCATTATATTTGATTACTTGTTTTATTGTTTGTTGTAATTTAATTTGAAAACAATCCTCGAAAACATTTTTTTTCATATGCTACATTTCATATAAATGGTTTATGTGTTAGAAAAAATATTTTAAATGTTTAGGGCGGCGTTTGGGGGACGGCTGAGCGACGTCCCCCAAACGCGGCACGAACAAAACACGTCCCCCAAACGCTCAATCCGGCGCGGTTTGGGGGACGCGGCTGGAGATGCTCTGATGTTCCAATATGTTGATTAAAAAGGATTGCTTTCAGGGGTAGAATACCATGCATTGTCCTCCAACAGAAAATTTTCACCTTTGCTGAAACATTCAAACTCCACATAATTTTTCAAATTGGGGTTATTCACATCAGTACCTTGGATTAAAGATCGGCAAGTCACTTCATTAAATTGATGACGCCACTCAAGATGGCATGCAGATTTACCGAAAAAAATTCAGATCTAGTGGCGTGCCAAGCTAAAGTCATCAAAAGAGTTATTAGCTAATGAAATCTGCAGGATCGTTGGACATCAAGTTGATTAAAAATCGAATTCAGGAGGTCTTGGTCTCATTGGCCGGTATGAGGGTCTATCAGTTATTAGCTAATGGAACGATGCGTCTTGTTCGTACTTTCTAAGCGGGTCTTTCTCTTCTTTCTTTTTCGTAATGACGACACATGCTGATTCCTTTGGTCTATCCTCCGATTCAGTGCATCCGGTCATCGCAACCCGTGACAAATATCGCGAGCGAAATGCATGCATCGGCTCTGGCGTGGCAAGATACAGGAGCCCCACTTGTGCAACTGGGCCGGGCTCGTCTGTGGCTCACAAGTTCAAGCAGTCTCATGCAACTTTCGACGGGTGATTCTTCCATCTTTCCAGTATCAGCAACCCCACGGCCAGTTACGACCACATGATTTTTCTTCTTTGTTTGGTTTCTTTTAAGTGTTTCTTTCTAAATGATGAGGCGACGTCTTCATCTTAAAATCAGAATAAGGTTATAGCTTGTCGTATTCTCGTTTTGGTGGTGGTGTGTGCCTAGCACCGGCGGAGGGAGTGTGGAACTATGCGTTCCGTGGATCTCTTGAAATCCAGTCGATTTTCGTGTTTGTTGGTGTGATTTTAGGTCCGACTTATCCGATCTACGGGTACCATCTTTGTCAGTGGCTGCTGCTCGGGTGCGCTAGTACTTTAGGCCCTAAGACAATAATTTTTCGTTTGTCTACTACAACAAGCTTTGCCTGACTTCGAAGATATAGAACTGAGAATGATGGCGCTTCTTTGGTTCATGCCAGTGTCTATAGTTGTCGCTACATTAGTGTAAATACCTACCTACAATTTTTGTTATTTTTCAAGATTGCCATAGAGACGAAAAAAATACAACGACTACGCAATTATCACAGGAGCGAGCGAGCCTCTATATAGGTTGATTTCGCTCCGTAACCGAAAGCTGTTCCCCCTGCCAGATCATGATCCACCATGATCTCCAGGCGATTCCTCATGATCCATTAAGATCTGCAGAATCAAGATCCCACCGTTGAGAAACCAAGTGGTGGCCTGTAGCGAATATGCAAAGGCGCACGTGAGAGTGAATCGCGAGGTGACGTGTGTGCAGATTCGTTGCTTGCTCCGTAGCCGATTCCGAGGAATAATAACAGCCGGAGAGCAACGTGATCGGGCCACTCCACGTCTAGGTCTAGCTGCGAAACGCCATCTTGCCGCGGCGCAACTTGCTTGCCACCACCCCACATGGAATGGAAGGAGAAACTGCTCTCCGAAAACCAGGTGCTGCGCTCTGCATCCGACAGGCAACCAGGCGATCCTTCTTGTGGTGGAGCGGACGAGCACTCGTCGCTGTCGTTAGACTTCTTCTGGAAATCCTGTCGATATTTCTTATGGCTGACGGGTACGCAGATTGATCAGAGTTCTGTTCAAATCCCAGATCCCTGAATGTGATGAGCCAGCTTATTGCTCAAATCAAGGTAAGTCATAAACTAGGGAGGACGTGGTAGAACCTCAGCAATTTTACACAACATTTGTTACCTTCTTGTGAGTAAAAAAAAGAGAGGATAAGTACATGTAGCATGTATAAGCTTTGCAAGCATCAGACAGTCTTGCTAGTTGCTATTCCTGAAGAAACCAAAATATTTTGGCAGAGTGCTAATCTAAGAGTTCAAAGGCAACCATATAACCGAAATGCTCCATTACAGATCAAATAAGTTAATAATGAATTAACAGGATGCCCCCTCTCATCTTTAGAACAGAGCTGCGCACAATTCATTCAAAGCGTACACAACATATACAATGGAAAGACAGTAGGAACCAGTTAAGTAGATGATGCATGCCTAATTGTGGTACTTCTGCCTCCAAAGTAGAAACCGTGTTTCTAGATCTGAAAAGGAGAGCCCCTGCATGCCGACAGAGGAACCGAGCATTGGAGCTCATTCACCTCTGCACAGCAACTCTACAACAGTAAAAGTTCTAAAACCATAGAGAATTAGAATAACAACAATTTATTTTTTGGGCTTCCAAAGATAGAGGAGACCTTGAGAAACATGCCAACATCACTAACTTCAATGTATATATGTAAGAAATAACTAGCAAAAACTATAGGTGGTTATACATTTGATATAAGCATGGCTAGAATACAAGGATCTGCCCGATGGCAATGAGAAGCCCCATGCCTTCCTCCCAAAATGGGGCTGCACCACTTCCTCCTTTCTGGAAGTAAAGGAGGCTCTGAATCAACATGTACATTGGTGGACTGTGGGGTCCAGAAATATTGACAGGATTTCCCCAGAATGTGGTAGATGCTTCCTCCATTAGAAATATTGACAGGATTTTTCCCAGAATGTGGTAGATGTTTCATCAGAATACTTGAATGGCTACGCTGCCGCCAAGATCCGATATATACGACATCCTCCTCGGATTGTTTTTCACTCTGATTCCTCACCAGTAGTGCTTAAAATGCTCGCTATGTCTTGGACTACTTCAGACATTGGTGGCCTGAACTCTGGCTCCGGCTGCATAAGAATTTTCTGATCAGCCACAGATCACTATGTTCACCAGATTCCTACTTCTGTTCTCAGAATAAAAAGAGCTATATACAGCTATAATATCACAGTGAATATTGACTAGACTATTAAGTGTTTCACCTGTGTATGAGGAGATATCAAAATCATGAAACGTATTACCACGGAATAGACTAACTTATGAGTTATGGCTGACAAGTTCTTTTCAGCATTGGTAATAGAGTAAAAACTCGTCACAATCTAATAGAATAATATAGGACATTTTTTTAAATGATGTCTTTACCTAATTTTACATATTCCAAAGAAAAATTTCGAGCAAGAAAAAACTGAATGGTGTGCTAGTTAACAAAGTGGGAAAATCTAGCATCTTGTATATTATGCCTCAAAAGTGCATCTTAGATTATGAAGGAATGGAAGCAGTGAATTACCCGAACACAACGGCTGATGATGTCGGCAAAACGTGATAATACTTTCTCAGAACACTCTCCACGAATAGAAGGATCAACCATCTTTGTCAGGGAATCAATGTCATGAAGCTGATGAACAGCCCATCTAACAAGATGTTGTTCATGACGAGGGCGAGAGCTGCATATTTCAACAAAACAAGTAGGAGCATGAGTACGTCCACATTTTTGTGGAGGTGAATGATCTAAAAACAGTTACATAAGTCTCGTGATCAAGCACTGCAGATTGTATGTATTGCTAACCTGTCATATGGTTTACGACCAGTCAGAAGTTCTAGCATTACCACACCAAAACTGTAAACATCACTTCGGTCGGTAAAAGTCCCAGATTCTTGGATTTCAGGTGCCTCGTAATTTAGTAATGCCCGCATGCGACCAGACAACTGAGATCAAAGGGGAACACAGCAGTAAGTACACACATATTACAAGTTTCAGATTCATTCAGATGTCACCAAAGTACAGAAGCAAGAACAATGATTGCCAAATAATTTATATATAACAATGGACAAAGTCAAATATCAAAAATCCATTGGTATTTTCTGCCTTAAATAAATATTTAAGGTGTAGTGAACACTATCTAGTTTTTAGGAAATTATTGGACTAGAAGTAATGGTCTTGTCATGGGTTCACAGTTTTATCTAGCTCTACATGAATATTGCTTTATTATTCTTCATATTTATATGTGAGGATGACCATACACAATGAAGCTTGAAATCAACTGAACAACTGTGGGGCAATTCTGAAGATCGCTGGAGAACCAAATGACACTTCCTGAAGAAAGGTAATGCTTCAGGAAATAATTTTCGCTGTAACAGGCTGTTAGTCTAATTGTTCTGGTGCAGTACTCAGGAGTCAGGATGCCTTTTTAGGATTTCAACCAGTCAATGAAAGGATGTGTTGAGACTCGGAATTTGTATTGTACTTTGAGAAATATTTTGTTTACAAGTTTTATTCAAGTAAGGGAACTGGGGAGAATCTCCCTGTTTTTCTCCACATAAGAATTTGGGATCCTCCCTGAATTCATAGTCTATCGACAATTCCGAATATTAAGTAAACAAACATATTTCAGATGTTTAAATTAAAGATTTAGATATATTGGTATCAAGAAAAGGCTGAACCATCCTAAGAACAGGTTTATATCGAATACTTGAGGTTACCTGTGTAACAGAGCTTGACAACATCAATACTGACAGTCCACATTCAGCAACACGTACTGAGAATCCATTACCAAGAAGCACATTGGCTGGTTCAAAATTCTGATGCACCACTGGAGGCTCACATGTGTCATGGAGATACCTGCAAGAAGAGGGTGCATTTTAAATGTAAAGGCAGTCCCTTTAGACAAGCAAAAGTTCATGAAAAATATTTTAAACTGGAATACAGCTTACTCTAAGGCTTTTGATGTACCAAGAGCGACCTGGAGACGGGCATTCCAAGAGAGTGCACTATCTAGATCCTCTCCTTCATGTAATACATCATGTAGTGTTTTTCTACTGAAGTGGTTATAAACAAGTAACCGCTGTCCATATTCTGCACAGTATCCAACAAGCTCAAGGATGCTAGGGTGTCTAATATCTGATATACACGCAACCAGCTCTAAAAAGTCATCTACTGGTATTCTTCCATTGGCATTGTCTATCTTCATAACTTCCAATAACTGCATACGATGAAAGAAGATGAGGACATCATTTCATTAAGTGTAAAATCACATTGAATAAATGGAGCAATGCTGTGTACATACTTTGCCTTCAGGAAATTCTGCAAGATATACTTTTCCCAACCTACTCTCTCTTATCAAACTTTCCTCTCCAAAGCTATTTGTATATTGCTGAAGTGTTGCAACAGAAAAGGATGTTGCAGATGTTGAGGGACCTGTCCTTGGTGGAGTGCTGGCTCTTTTTTCTGGCCTAAAGATAGGATTTGCAATTACTTTTGTAACATGAGGAAGTGGTGGTGAGGAAAGTGGCGGCGGCGGTGGAGAGGAAAGTGGGGGTGGTGGTCGTGGTGGTGGTGTTGGTGCTGCTGCTGGTGGTGGTGGTGGTGGTGGTGGTGGCGGTGGCTGAGGCGGAGGTGGAGGCGCCGCAGCAAAAATATCCGATTCCGTTCGCTCCAAGTTAATTACATGATCTTCTCTCTTTTCAGGAGGCTTCTCACGAGCAGCTGCCAGCACTTGATAAATTATACATTTGAAGTTAAACAGGTGAGCAGTACTTATAGTAGGAAGTAGTTGGTCAGAGTTATAAGTATCTGTACCTGGTATGGTCAGATTTATTTCACGAACAGGCTTCCTGTCAGGAACCTCAGCTGAGCCTGTTAATGAAACATCAGGTACCACAAATAACAGAGTAGAACACATCATCTAAAGAAAAGTAAGTAAAGTAGACCTTTTTTAACGGCGTCCCTTGACTGTGCTGAAGCTTGCTTGACTTTAGGCTCTTCAACCCTTTGTTGCACCCTCCCCACCTGACTTGTTGTATAATCATGTCTCGACTGTCTCTCTTGGTACTTCGACAGGCAAAATATTACGAGCAGCACAACAATTATGAACAGCACGATAGCAAGAAGAACATATCCAACGATCCTGAGAGTTGAAGACTTGTGTTTCCCAGAGGATGAAGATCTGCTGTCTCGAGCTGTGGATCCACCAGAAGAACCCGAGGAAGCATTAGACGATGAAGGAGTTCCTGAAGGGAATGTAGGAGATGATGGTGTTTGTGTCGGTGAAGAGCCATTGGGTGTTAAAGAGGGTGACGCAGAAGGAGCGATGCTGGTATTAAATGGGTTCCCATCCTTTCTGCATGAAAAAGAGTTAGTTGCTCAATAAGTTGTGTATAAGTATTGAGTACAAGAAGGCACTATGTGAAATTACAGATGACATAGAACAATTCTGAAATGGGGAAAAGGTTTCTCACTTCAAATTTGGTATGTTGAGCAACTTTGGAGGAATCGGTCCAGAAAATAAATTGTTCTCTATATTTCTGTTACAGGGGAAATAAGTTATCAGAAAGAAGCATATATATCTGCATGCATGCCAAAAATCTAAGCTATTAATGATCTGGATTGCAATTGTCGCAAATTGGATCAACAATTAGAGTTTG
This sequence comes from Lolium multiflorum, assembly GCA_030979885.1. NCBI lineage: Eukaryota > Viridiplantae > Streptophyta > Magnoliopsida > Poales > Poaceae > Lolium > Lolium multiflorum. Next base: position 48,241,677 of record CM061752.1, on the reverse strand, counting down.
ACTGACATAATATTTTTTATATTTTACAAAGATCAACTATGCAGTACTTTTGTTATAAAAGAATTGTAGGAAAGGAACAAACACCGGGATACATTGTTCTGCTAAATAATGGGAGCACAGAGCAGAACTAGGTGAACAGTACAAATACAGTAGATAAAATGCTTCAATAAAAAATGTAAATTACTTAAGTCAGTTTTTCCTTTTTCTCACCAGTGTAAACTTTGCAATTTTTTAATAATTAAACATTGTACTTAAAGGGGAAATGCGCACTGATATATACATTGTTTAAGAATGTAGAGTTGTACAACCTTGGCTGAGAAAATTTGAAGTTGATTATGCGAAGGCAGAAATTTGTGTCTGTCATACTTGTATGTAAGTACAGAATTATATCAAATTGCAGTCAAATTCTGATGTCTATACAATGACCGAAAGAAAGTTTCTATTAAGTAATCACGTTACTGAATCAACAACTGACCAAATAATTTACAATGTTCCGTTTTTTATATTCTGATGATGTGCTAATATAAGTGAATCATGAAAGAGTTTTTTTTGTGTGGGGCAAGCGCATGTGGACATACAAATCACCGAGGGGGAGACCCTGCAAGACATCAAGGGTACCAGATAGTTGATTATCTTGCATGCGCCTATCAAATAGCATGTCGTTAGAAAATCTAAAAAGAAAGTGGCAAAAAAAAGAGGAAGTAAAACTGCAAGAAAATAGTTGTAGGCTAGGCATACAGAGTAACTAGTGATGACAGGTTTCCCATTGAAGTTGGTAATGGACCACTGAAGTTGTTGGATGAAATATCCCTGTGAATTGTGATGAAAGTTCAGATGTAATTGACCTGCTGGATGAAGATTAAGGGGAAGTGCCATAAAAGAGAGAAATAAGTTAGACCTACAGGTTTATAAGTCCAGAAAGGGAACTAAAAGCATCTGGTAGTTGTCCATCGAGATGATTGTCATTGAGTGACCTGAGAAAGGACAGAATGACAGATCTTGAGTGAGACAGCTTGTAGAGGAAGTACTGCATGGCTCTTTTTTTAATGAAGGAACATAATAATTACATGGCTGTTAAACTCTTTAGGTTGGATAGCGACATTGGGATGCTTCCAGTGAGTTGGTTATCAGAAAGAAAACTGCACAAGCAAGAAACAAAAAGATCATGACGCCATTTAATCAGAAATACTTAAATGAACTTCTCGAACAAGGAGTTGCACAAAGAACGGAACATACAGATTCCGCAGTGTAACTGGTAGATCATCCGGTATAGTTCCACTGATTTTGTTGTTGCTAAGATTTCTGCAACAAAAAGGAAAGTAAATACAGAGATAGCTTGATCAGTATAAGAGGACAACATAACATCCTGCCTATGGTACATTGTACACATAGAAGTTCTAAATTCAACCATATGGAACATATGACAATAATTAGATGATAATACTATCAGCCATGAGCGAGGGAGTATAACAGACAAGAAAGGCCCTTACATTGTGGTAATTGAGGTGAAGTTCCCTAGGCTTCCCAGCTGTCCTTCCATAGTTGCAGCAACATAATTTCTACAAACAATGGGTTGATAAAAGCACAAAATATAAAAGTTCTACCAGGGAAAAGGAATCTGAAGAATAATTGACGTACATTGCATCAATATTTGAGCCGATACATACAACACCCTGCCAACCCTCACCGCAGGGGTCTCCACCATTTGCAGTCCATCCGGTAAGAGCCGGTGATCCAAGTGCAACATACAATCCATTTATTGCAGAAACTGCATGCGAATAAATAAATAAATAAACACGCCATTAGTAACCAACAAAATTCTTTGTAACATCGGTTCCTATCAAATTAAAAAAATACTCAACAAAATGTAAAAGCATTTACAAATACAGAGGCGCTTGTGTAGGAGGATGTTAGCATCAGCAAACTATCAACAACGAGAGCGCAAGCAGAAGTCAGATTAGAGATCGCATACTACCGCAAAAAAAAAAAAAACTAACCAATCTTCAACGCATCTGATCATTTGACATCACCAGCTTTCTCTGGTAAACAGCTAATAAGATTATTTCTCCGCAAGACACTGTTTTAGCCACATTTGATATCACCGGCTTCCTCCCACTTAGACCCCTGTTGGCATTAACAACTATGGCTTTGAGACTTCAAGTGTAACTAGATTAAAGCTTGCAAGCAATGTAACCAATGTTCCAGGCGTTTATCCTACATTTTTTCACTGTAACCAAATCCCAACTGAAAGCAGAGGCGTATCTCCCTTGTTGTCATGTACAATGACGATAATCTGCAGAGCAGGTCACCACATTGCTGCAGGGCCAAAAACATCCCTCTCAACCTTCACTCTAGTACTGTACACATCGGGAAAAAAAAATCCCAATAGGCAGATATCTATTTCATTCTTTTTTTTTGCCGGGTATCATCACATTGTTGCCCCCATAGGCAGGCACACACAAATTTAATGACCCCATAACGTCCATAAGCACGGCACAACCCCACATCCCTCAGACCCTACCTACACCCAACTTACCGATCTGCTCGACTAAGCTGAATCGATCTATGGAAGTAAAACCCACGGCAATCCTCACCTCCTAACAATCTTCTGTGCAAGTTACTAGTAGAGCACCGATTGTGTACAAATCAGGTACTGGGAAACACAATCCCAGCATTCCTCTGTTAGACGCGCCCGTCTAGCTACATTATACATCATCAGATTCCTACCACCGAGCGACCTGCTGGCAAGGCACCAGGAGCTTAGATTAAAGCGGTGCCGCTATCAACCTAACCAACCTTACATGCGTTTAGCCTTCCACTGCACCCAAATCCTAACTGAAAACAGAGGCGTATCTCCCCCGTTGCTGTCGACAACGATGATTATCTGCAGCAGAGCAGTTCACCATATTGCTTCAGGAACAGTAAAAAAACCACTATCAGACTCCACCATACAAATTTAATGACCCCACAACGTCTATAAGCACGGCAGAAGCCCACATTCCCTCAGACCGTACCCACACCCAACTTACCGATCTGGTCGACTAAGCTGAATCGATCCGCGGTACCAAAACCCACCCTCCTACCAATCTTCTGTGCAAGTTAAAAAAACAGCAGCGCATCAATCGACCCCCTCTCCCCTCAACCAACGACTTCTTCGCTTCCCTCTAACAACAAATGTAACTGCATTTACTCGTTTATTTTTTTAGAAACAGCATTCCATTTCCGAAAGAGAACGAAATGTTTTTGTGCTCGCCCCAGTTACAAATGTAACTGCATTTGCTAGTAGACCGCCGGTTAAACATCAATACTAACTCCAGACGTTTTTGTACAGGTGCTTAGACAGGGAGGCGCAGACGGATTCAATGGCCGTGCTAACTCCAGAAGGAGGGCACGAAACCCTCACCGCGGCACCAATCTGCTGGAGCGATTGGTGGTGCAGCAGTACCGCATCGAAATCAATCCCCTCTCTCCCTTGAACCCACAAATTACCCGCTTAGCCCGAACAGAAACTGTACTGTGCAGAACAGTAGAGCTAAGCTAACCCCAAAGCAAGTGCAGCGCAACCAAGTCGTGTCAGGAAAACCAACAAATCACTCGGCCGAATATAGCCAGCGAGCAGAGCAGGGGCGCGCGTACCGTCGGCGGCGTCGGTGAGGGCGAGCGCCCGCGGCAGCAATGCCGCCGCCGCGGCGACCAACAGCAGCGGGAGGAGCACCCGCACCCCCGACAGGGCGAAGGACCCATCTCCCATCCGCATCGCTGGGTTGGACTCAGATTAGCGCAGCATCGTCGGCGGTGACCGGGGACCAGCAGGCAAGAGTAACCGCCGCCGGCAGAGATCGCGGGAACCGAGGCGTGGCTGCGCAGATCTAGAGAGAGATTGGGAGGAACTGGCAGTCCCTTTGCAGCGGTGACTGAGGGTTTGCTTTTTCCGGTACGCTTCCGCCTGTTTTTGTTGGCTTCTAGAATCTAGCTGTAACTCTGCAAGGGGAGATGAGATGAGAGAGAGAGAGAGAGAGAGAGTGGCGGCGAAGTGAGCAGGCAACGGGCGTGAAAAAGGCGGAGTGGAGTGGGTGAGCGGTGAGGGGGAAAGGTGAGGTTGAGGAAAAAGGGTTGAGGATTTTGTGGGAAATAAAAGGCGAGGGCGAAAAAAAAAGGGAGGGAATAATTTGTATCCTGGGATGGCGTCGACGGGATTTTTATTCCGGCGAGACTGCTGCCAGCGGCCACCGCCCGGCATGGTTTAAAAGGGGGTGGGGCCCAGCTGACACGGAGATCCGTTGGGGGCGCTTTGGACGGATGGCCTCGTCACATCTCGCCGGCACGTGCGGGCGTGCGGCGGTGCGAGTTGGTGGATTTGGACTGTCGACTTCGTTCAGACTTCAGAGTGTTTGTCCGGCAGGTAAAAAGTTAGCACTGCGGTTAAAAACCTCGTCAGGAGAAACCGGCGCGAGCACAGCAGTACGTACGAGGCCCAAGTTGCAATCATCGGCCTATTCCAAACAAACAAACAAAATCGACCCTGCAGAATGCCGTTGGAATGGGCATAGCACTGGTTACTTTTGTCCGGTGAAAACCTGTTTTTTCGATAAAGGATGCTTTATTACTTTAATAAGCAATTACATCCCCTCCGTATAAGTGATGACCGTTTGTTGTCTCAAATCCAAAAGGATAAATAATAAAAACTAGAGATACATATCAACGATGAATCATATAACGCCTAAAGTGTGGTGGCGCATCTATCCGTAGACTATTGTCACCCATGTAGGGAAAAAGTATCCCTCGCCGTAGCCTCCAACCGTGTACAGACCTCCGTAAATAGAGGCTCTCCACTGTGAGGTAACCATGAACGGAGAATACCTGTACATCTAGATGACTCAACAAAGAATAATTTTTGTTTAAAGATCTTGTCATTTCTACATAGCAAAGCCCAGATAACTGCTAGCGCCCCACCCTAAGAAGCAACTTAAACCTTGAATCTATACCATGAAGCCAATTGCCAAAGACATTGGCGACACTAGTCGGATGATACAAGGTAGACGCTACTTGGATGACAGACCATATAGGCGAATGGCATTGGAAGAATAAGTGTTTGATTGTTTCGTCCTGACAAAAAACACACCGTGTACTTCCATGCAAATTCCGCTTAACAAGATTGTCTTTGGTGAGAATAACTCGACGAAGATACCATCCAAAATTTTTAATTTTTAATGGTATCTTCATCTTCCAAATCTTTTTATTGTTGTCAACTGTAAGAAAGAAGGATCGCATTGTAGAAAGATTTTACGAAAAGGTACCATCTACATGAAGGTTCCATCTAAATTGTTACCAGGTGATAAATGAATATCTCCGAGCCGTTGAATTAGGGTATTCCATGCCACAAGTCTTTGTCCAAGTAAAACCCGTCTGAACGTCACATTCGGAGGTGAGGTAGCCATTACAGAGCAATGGTATCACCTTGGCGACGAGCAATCCTATACAGAGCAGGATATTGTTGACTTAAGGGTGCATTGTCTAGCCAAGCATCTTCCCAGAACCGTATCTGTGCTCCATTCCTGATTGAGAAAGTACCATGGCGAAAGAATACATTTTTTGTCGCCATAAGACCAGCCAGTGAGAATCCCCAGATTTCCAAACCACTTGGGATAATGTCTTGAACCGATATACTTTCTCCGAAGAATAGTTTGCCAAGTCCCATCCTCAGTAAGTAGCTTAAACATCCATTTACCCAGAAGAGCTGAATTCTTGACCTCCAGGTCATGAACTCCAAGCCCTCCAGGTCATGAACTCCAAGCCCTCCTTGATCTTTGGGACTACAAACTATACTCCACTTAACCAGTCGATATTTCTTTTTCTCGCTGTCCCCTTGACAAAAGAATCTGGATCGATACTAATCGAGTTTATGCAGAATTCTTTCGGTAGGATGAAGAATGATAACATATACAGTACCATATTTGTGAGTACCGAATTAATGAGTACCAATCTTCCTCCCGGGACAACAATTTACCTTTCCAACTACTAAGGCGTTTTGTAATCTTTCTTCCACTAATTTCCATTCTGCGATTGTAAGTCTCCGATAATGAATCTACCCAAATAACGAATAGGAAATTGGCCTTGCCGCAACCAAACAACTCTGTATACAGAGCCGTATCGTTTTGGGCATCACCAAAGCAGAACAATTCGCTTTTATGGAAATTGATTTTCAATCCCACAACTGCTCAAAAGCCGCCAAAATTAATTTCAGATTTTGAGCTTTTTCAAGATCATGATCCATAAAAAGAATTGTATCGTCGGCATATTGAAGTATAGATAAACCACCATCAACCAGATGTGGAATCACTCCTTCAATCTGGCCATCAGCCTTGGCCCGCTCTATGAGTATAGCCAGCATATCCGCTACAATGTTAAACAACATCGGTGATAACGGATCCCCTTGGCGTAACCCTTTTCGTGTTTGGAAATAGTGGCCGGTGTCATCATTAACCCGGATTGCACACTACCTCCATACACAAAATCATTTATTAGAGCGCGCCACTCTGGAGAAAAACCTCATCCCGAGTGTCTGTTGTAGGAAAGACCACTTAACTTTATCATACGCCTTTTCAAAATCTAGTTTTAAAATAACCCCATGTAATTTCTTAGAATGCATCTCATGTACCATCTCATGCAAGACCGCCACTCCATCAAGGATGTTCCTTCCTTGCATAAAGGATGTCTGTGATGGCTGGACAACATGATCCGCAACCGTATTAAGTCTAATGGTGGCCACTTTCGTGAAAATCTTGAAACTTACATTTAAGAGGCAAATAGGTCTATATTGTTGAATCCTTTCTGCCTCATTAACTTTCTAAAAGATTACTTCACCAAAATTTAGACGAAATAATTCTAGTTGTCCAATGTGTAGGTCACTGAACAAATCTAGAAGGTCCGATTTAATCGTATCCCGAAAGTTTGATAAAACTCCTGGAAAACCATCAGGACCCGGTGCTTTGTTGCATTCCATTTGGAAAATTGCCTTCTGAACCTCTTCCTCAGTATAAGGTGCGGTTAGTAGACCATTTTCTTCCATAGAAACTTGGGGTATATCGTCCGTTAAGTCCTCATTAAGAGAGAAGGTGCTTTCCTCCGGAGGACCAAACAGACCTTTATAATAATTAGTAATGTAAGATTTGAGTTGCTCATGGCCTTCAATCAACCCTTCATCATGAATAAGAGAATGAATACGGTTTTTTCGATGTCTCCCATTGGCTAAGCCATGGAAATATCGTGTATTTGAATCTCCTTCCAATATGAATTGAGCTTTGGAACGTTGATACCATTTGAGTTCCTCCTCGCGAAGAAGACTCGCCATCTGCGCATTTGATTGATTTTTAAGTTCAGTCTCTTGCATAGACAACGGTCTAACCTCCGCAACAGCCTCAAGCCCATCAATTACATTTGATAAGCGAGCCTTCTCTTTTTTAAGGATACCGGCCGTATGGGCAGCCCAACCAGAGAGATGTTTGCGTATTGTCCGCATCTTATTATTCCATCTCAGAATTGGAGACCGGTCTCTCCCAAACCTTCTTAACCATATCATGAAATCCCTCTCGATGTAGCCAGCCAAGTTCAAATTTGAACGGCCGTTTACAAACAGGCGAGATTCCGGTAGTTAGCAGGATGGGAGCATGGTCAGATAGTTTTTCAATACGTTCTAGTGCACGGACTGACACCATAGGGTATTTATTTTCCCATTCGGTATCCATCAACACGCGATCTAGTTTCTCGTATGTGGGTTCAGGCAAGCTGTTGGCCCAAGTAAACTGTCGACCGGACATAAACACCTCTCTTAAATCAAGGCTATCAATGACAGCATTGAACAAGAAAGGCCAATGTCCAGCGAAACGGCCTTTACTTTTCTCGTGAGGAAATCTCAACAAATTAAAATCGCCTCCAATTAAAATCGGATAAGGATTATCTTTTGTAAGATTTACCAACTCACGTAAAAAGTCAGCCTTAAAAGCATCCTGGGCGGCACCATACACAGCAACCAGACTCCACGTGAAACCGTCTGCTTTATTCTGAATGTCGAGCTTAATGTGATACTCTCCATCAGAACTAGCTAAGACAGTCATGGTGTCTATACGTACGCCAAGTAAAATGCCACCGGACCTACCACGAGGCGGACGAGAAAACCACTGAAAGTTAATCCCGCCTGACAGTCGGTCGAGAAAACTTTGTGTGAAATTTCGCCTACCCGTCTCCGATATAGCAATGAAATCTAAATCATAATCTCTACAACCATCGGCAATGTGGGAATGTTTAGCCAAGTCACCAAGACCTCTGCTATTCCGAAACATGCCATTCATCGAGAAACTATTTTAGATTTAGTATTCTTGCTATATCTACGAGATTTCTTTCCAGCCGACGACGAGAACCACGTTCAGAAGCTTGTAGATCAGAACTAAGCTCCACGTGTTCTAAATCGACTTCTGAAATATTACCAATAATAGCCGAGAGAAGCTGACCATCTAGGATGTCATCCTCTTCCTCATCGTCTACTACTGTTGTTTCATGCCCAGTGGAAACATTCGGAACAACCGTTAGACGGTCAAGCTCCGTCTGTCTCAACACATTGGCCGAAACTGAAATCTCATCAGACCTACTACCCATATTAACTCCTATGCTACTCAAATTTGAAGAAATACGAGTATCTGAAAACGAATTAAACGACTTGGATGGTTGCTTAGTACCTGCCGTGTCGAGGTTCTTCTCAGCCTTACGCCGCATGGCTCTCTGCATGGTGTCCTCATCCGTCGGCCCCGCCCCATCCACCGCAAGAGCGTACCTCCCACTCCGCCTCACCATCGGTTGAACAACGGGAGGAGGGACCGTGGGTGGCGGCTGCTGCAGGGTGGATACCGGCGATGGAGAAGTCGAGGGCGGTGGAGACCAAGCCGCTGAGGGAGAAGAGGTCGTCGATACAGGGGTAGAAGGTGATGAAGCCCCCTGTATCACAGCAGCCCCAGGCGAGTCCCCCTTCTCGGGGGAAGAGGGTGTCGAAGAAGAAGCGCCCTTCGTCCCATCAGCCTGCCCCTCTGAAAGTGCATGGAGCCCCCATGTGTGGTTTTGGTAATTAATGACAATCCCTATGGACTAATGTTTGCATTGAGTTATATTTGTAGGAGTTGTCCATAGGCAATGCTTGAAACATATGTTGGCTTCAAGATTTCAATAAGGAGCAAATGAAGAAGATCAAGTGTCAAGTATGTCTTGAAGATGAAGATGAAGTGAGCTCTCAAAGTTAACTTCAAGACATCAACGAAATGAAGTGCAAGTTCAAGATGAGCCAACTCAAAGAGATCATATGCTTGAAGCTTGCCATGAAGAAATGAAGTGCAAGTTCAAGATGAGTCATCATTGAAGAGATCCTTTGTTAGACTCTTGCCATCCATATGGTGATCATGGATATGTGAAGATGCGCGGAACAAAAAGCTCTCCCATGCATGGTGGATTATGGGGGAGCAATCCACAAGACTTCGTCAAGCAAGCACAATCAAGAAAGGCGTTCCATCTTGTTGCGGTCAAGATCGTCATCATCGAGCTCAAGTGGAATGCGCAAGTTTAAGGTTTGCTCTTGATAGGGTTTCTTTCACCGGTCTCATGGTGTAGTTGGAGACCGTTTTATAGTTTAGTTGCCGTACTATCAAGAGGGCTCTCGAGTGAGTAACTCGATCGTATCGTTCGGAGAGAGCTCAAAACCTTTGCATCCTTTCATCATATTTCTTGGTTGTTATTTGTATCTTATCCATGTGGTGATTTAGAGCTTGTGCTTATTCTCATGACAAGCTCTAGTTCATCGAAACGGATTCCGCATGAATCACTTGTGCGTTTTCGATATTGGAGTTTTTCTCGGTTTCTCGTATTGAGAGGTTTCACTCTAAAATACATATAAAAACCTACCCCACTTGTTCTTAAGATTTTCACTCTTTGTGTGGTAGCTCTTATCATCCTCTTTACAACAAAGTTGGTTTCACCTAAATCCAAGTCTCCTATCTCAAGTTGTTGCATTTTCCATATTGGAGGTTTTACCGGTTTGCCTTTTATAGATAGGTAAAACCTTTATTCATTTGATTCTATCCTCCTTTGCTGGACTATGATGTTTCTATGCATATTGTTGTAGAGCTCGTTGTTGTGATTTCAACGAGCCCAAGATCATCGAAATCGGAGTCCGGATGCAAAAGTTATTGAAGTTTTCGTGAAGCTGTTTTTTGGGCGGAAGTTGGCCGACCGGAACTTCCGCCCTACTTCGGTGAACTTCCGGAAATGACGATTCTGCACGCAGAAAACATACGGAGCATTCCGGGGGCGCCCTACTTCCCGGAAGTTGGCCGGAACTTCGGGGCGAAGTTCCGCCCAAATGACCGGAAGTTCGCCCCGATGACGGAAGTTCCGTTTTGACGTTTTGTGCATAACGGGCAGATTTCTCTTTGCCCTATTTAAGGGGGTCTTCTTCCCCAAAGTTTCCCAACCATTTGAGCTCGTTTTTGCCTCCATTGTTGACCTTCTTTGAGCTTGCTATCTCCCTCTCCCTCCCAAGAATCTTGCATCTATTTGAGAGAAAGATAGAGGAGATCTAGATCTACATCTTCACCAATCAAATCCCTCTCTTTGTGAGGGGAATCCACTAGATCTAGATCTTGGAGAAATTTGGTGTTCCTCCTCCTATTTGTTCTTCCTCTCTTATTCCCCCAATAGCTTTTGTAGCTTTGTTGGAATTTGAGAGAGAAGTACTTGAACATCTTTGTGGTGTTCTTGCCATTGCATTTGGTGCATCGGTTTGAGTTCTCCACGGTGATTCGTGGAAGTGAAAGCAAGAAAGTTGTTACTCTTGGGTTCTTGGAACCCTAGACGGATTTGAGGCCTTTATGGCGATTTCTTGGGAGCCTCCAATTAAGTTGTGGATGCGTGCCCCAAGCTTTGTGTAAGGCCCGGTTTCCGCCTCGAAGGAAATCCCTTAGTGGAACCGTGACCTAGGCCTTGGTGGCGAGGGTCACCGGAGATTTAGGTGAGGCGCCTTCGTGGCGCTCGGTGTGTGGTGTGAGTACCGCATCTTGGGGTGAGGCCTTTGTGGCGTTGGTGTGCATCGAGCAACCACACCTCAAGGTGAGCCTCTTGTGGCGTTCGGGAGCACTAAGCCACCGCACCTCTCCACCGTAGATTAGCACTCGCAAGAGTGTGAACTCCGGGATAAATCATCGTCTCCCGCGTGCCTCGGTTATCTCTATACCGAGCTCTTTACTTATGCACTTTACCTTGTGATAGCCATCGTGCTTGAAGTTATATATATCTTGCTATCACATAAGTTGCTTGTCTTGCTTAGCATAAGTTGTTGGTGCACATAGGTGAACCATAGTATATAGGCTTTGGGATTGACAGTAAACGCTAGTTTTATTCCGCATTTGTTAAGCCCATCTCGTAAAAGTTTTAAATCGCCTATTCACCCCCCCTCTAGGCGACATCTGTCCTTTCAATTGGTATCGAGCAAGGTCTCTCATTCTTAGGCTTCACCGCCTTGAGAGTAAAGATGTCGGTTAGGGATTAGATCACAATAACTTGTTTATATTTGATGGCACAAATTATGATCTATGGAAAATTTATGTGCTTAATATTTTGCGGGGTATTTCCCCGAACATGGAGCGATTTCTTGACATGGGTTTTCTTCTCCTAAGGATCCCCAAATTTATCTTATGAGGAGAAGAAAACTCTTGTCTCGATGCTCTTGCTTCTCATGTGTTTTCCATTGTTGTGAGCAATGTAGTTACTTCTTCAATCATGTCTTTTGGGAGCGCTCATGAATTTTGGACAAAGCTTCGAGATAAATATGATGTGTCCAATATCATTGAGGATGATTGTATTGCTTCCACTTCCGGCCGTGATGAGTTCTCATCTTCATCCACTTCACCAAAGTGTGGTAAGACACAAGGTAATGATATGGTGAGTGGTGATGAAAATTGCAATGTTGATATTGAGCTTACTATTGATGATTCTTCATCTCTATCTCATTGCAATTCTTCATCTTCGGACTTAAACACATCTAGCACTAGAAATGATTTACATGCTTGTGTTGATAGTCCTTGCATATCATGTGTAAGTTGCTTGAATAAATCTCATGATGATATGCTTGATTTGTCTTGTGCCCATGATAAAAATGTTTCTATTTCCTCTAGTTGTTGTGTGGCTAACAATGTAGAGGAAACCAAAGATTCTATTGGTCAAGACAAGATCTTGAAAGGAGCCTCAAGTAACTCCTCATCTTTATCTCACGGTCCTCATATATGCCTTATGGCCAAGGGTTCCACGGTACCTCCTACCATGGAACCTAATATTTCTCGTGGGGATAAGGATGAGGATGAATATGAAGAAGATGATTGGGTTGTCTCTCTATGCGATAAGGGTATGAGTGTTTTCAAGGTTATTTGCAAAGATAAAATTGCTTGCTCTCACTTCTTTGAAATCTTGACTACCCTATTGAGAGCCAAAAACTTATTTGGATGCATGAGAACACCATTGATAAAAAGGGTGCTCTTGAACGAGAGTATGCCGATGATGTAGCATCTTTAAAGAATGAACTTGAAGAAGAACAAACCACCAAGGAAGCTCTTGAGGAGACCTTTGCTCTAGAATTGTCTAGAGAAAAGGAAAACCATGATAGAGCTCTTGAGATCGCAAATGATCTAAATCTAAAAAATGATAAGCTTGTGTTTGTTAATGCTAAACTCCTTGAGGATTTTGAGCAACTCAAAAAGGGCTCAAGGGTCATTGAGAGTGCGCTCGCCAAACTCACCGAGTCGCATGAGCAACTTAAAGCTTCTTATCTAAAAAAACATGCCAACTTGCCTTCTCCTAGTACTACTAATAATGATGCTTGTGCTACTAACTCTACTTCTTGTGAAGCATCTATCTTGAAGGAGAATGTTGAGCTAAGGGCTCAACTTGATTTGCTAACTTGCAATTATGGGAAATTGGAAGAAAATCATGGAAAGCTTTCTCGCTCCCATGAGGATCTTCTAGCCTCTCATGATAGTCTAAAGTTAGCTCATGAGGCTATAATATCTAAGGCAACACCTTGTGAGCCTCATGTGGATACTAGCACTACTACTCAAAATGCTATATTGCCATGTGCTAGTCCTAGTAATTCATCCACTCATAATATTGCTAAATCTTGTGATGAATTATCTTCCTTGCCTTGTTGCTCTAACTATGAAGATTCTACTTCCTCTAGTACTTGTGTTGTTACTAACCATGTAGAGGAAATCAAAGAGCTCAAGGCCCAAGTCACTTCTTTGAAGAATGACTTGGTAAAGGGTCATGAAGGGAAATGCAAACTTGACACGATGTTGAGTATGCAACAATCCTCCAATGACAAGAGTTGTTGGGGGGATGACCCCCGGTATGCCAAAGGCATGCCATACCGGATGGTCTTATCCATCAAGATACCGGTTTAATATTTATACCGGAGCTCAAAGATAGGAATTTGGCCAAGTAAGGCTAAGCCGGTATCCCCAAGAGGGGTATACCGGGACCGGATAGAAAGGATGCCGGACCGGAAGGAAGAGCATGTCACGGGACCAAAGTCTTGAGAGCTAGAAGACAAGGGTGAGCTAAGCAAAGTGGCTTTAAACGAAGGCCTGAAGATAAAGAGGAGGATGACGGCTAAAGAAGCCGGGAGACGTCGCCTCCCGTTTAAAGAAGACCCGGCGTCATCTATGATTAAAGTAGCTTTGTAAAGTATCTTTGTAAAGTAGTTTGTCTAGTCAAAGATGTCACTAGGGTTTCTTGCCATGTAAGCCACCCTCTCCCCTATATAAGGAGAGGGGGGCGCCCCATTCATACGCGCGGAACGTAGAGAGAGAAACCTCGTAAGCTCAAACCTGTAACCTGTGGAGATCAATGAAGAGAATGATCTAGAGCGAGTTCTTCCTTGTGTCTTTCTTCTTCAACCTCTGGCCTTGACTAAGTTCTTGAGGAAACCATCCGGAAGTTCATCCCACCTAGTCATAAACCCCCCGAATCCTCTAGCGTCCATTCGGCCCCAAGATAAGCCATCCTATGGCATCTTTTGTTCACACGACGACAGTTGGCGCCCACCGTGGGGCATGAAGTGGCGCTGCTGGAGTTCATATTCAGGGCATCCTCGACATCAGCGGCGACGGGTCCGCTCGCTGCAACGCATCTACAACATGGACTTCATCAACGACAACGCAGGCTGCCGCCAGCGGCGGCAAGTTCCCAGAACGGCCGCACCATCGAGTTTGGCAGCCTCCGCGTCTATTTCGGCACCGTTCTGTGCGCCGCCCTCCGACTGGTGGCGCCGGATCCGCCAAGGTGGCTGTGTGCTGGCCGCGCCGCCGGCAGCGTGGAGGTCATGATGGCTGGTGCGGTCAACACCGGCAAAGGAGCTGTGGAGGAAGGAGATGAACTTCCGGAATGTTTACGAAGATCCACATTTGTGCATGGTTGTCTTTGTCACCGAACCAAACGACAGGCAGAGCGTGCATCGCCGTTCCATGGAAGTGAACGCGGTGATGTGGGTTCCAAGTACATGCTATGGTCGATCGGAAATCACCTGGTCGTTCAAGGATCACCCCAAAATCATGCCGAATCCGGCGGATACGCTCTTGTTGTGGACCCAATCATGAAGGGGCCGGAAACTCGGGTTAAGTTCAGCAAGGTGCTGATTGACGACGGCAGCAGCATAAACATCATGTACAAGCATACCATGCGTACCCGGGCATAACAGAAAATATGCTGCAGCCGACTCGTACAACTTTCCATGGAATCGTGCCGGGTTTGTCTTGTGCTCCAATAGGAAAAGTCCGGGTGGATGTATCGTTCGGAGGACGTGATAATTGTCGTGTTGAAAACATTGAGTTCGAGGTGGTGGACTTAGATAGTCCTTACCATGCATTGCTGGGAAGACCGGCATTGGCAGCTTTCATGGCCTCAACCCATACGGCTTACCTCAAGATGAAGATGCCGGCACCTCGCGGACCCTTGACCGTGGTGGGAAACTATAAAGTCTCGATGGAAACCGCTTCCGCCGGATCAAACTGGCAGAATCACTGGTGATAGCGGAGGAAAAGAAAAGAATGCAAGCTGTTGCTGGCTCGTCCTCAAAGTTGAGCTTAGCGGCAATGAGTGGGAACTTGGCTCACCGGCATTCAAGCCGACAAACGAGACAAAGGACATTGTCTGGATCCGCTTACCCGAGCGCACCGTTCGTATCGGTGCCGGCCTCGATCAAGCATAGAAAGCGCGCCGTCGGCTTCCTCCGTGAGAATCGAGAACATCTTTGCCTGGTCAGCGATGACTTGGTAGGAGTTCCGAGGGAGCTAAGCACTCGTTAAACGTCCGGAAGGATGCCAAGCCGGTGAGACAACCTTGCGCCGGTTTGCGAAGATAGGAGGAAAATCATTGGAGAAGAAGTGTCAAAGCTGTTGGTTGCCGGTTTCATCGTGGAGGTCACGCACACGAGTGGTGGCTAATCCGGTGATGGTCGAAAAGAAAAAGATGAGAACTGGAGGCACAAGCTCCGAAGGTGTGGCGCATGTGCATCGACTACACCAACCTCAACAAGGCTTGCCCAAGAGATCCTTTCCTTTGCCCCAATCGATCAAGTGATTGATTCTCTCTGAGTGTGAGTTGTTGTCTTTCCTGGATGCATATTCCGGCTTCCACCAAATCCCTCCGAAAAAGGAAGATCAAATAAAACTGCGTTCATTACCCCGCACGGCTTATTGCTATGTGACAATGCCTTTTGGTTTGCGCAACGCTGGTGCAACGTACCAGCGCTGTATGCAAAAATGCTTGTTTGATCAAATCGGAAAGAATGTGCAGGTTTATGTGGACGATATCGTGATAAAAACTAAGGTAAAAGACACCTTAATCGATGATATCCGGCAAACATTTGACAACCTAAGACGGTTCCGGATGAAACTCAATCCGGCAAAATGCACTTTCAGTGTCCCCAAACTACTCGGTTTCCTTGTGTCAAGCCGGGGAATTGAGGTGAATCCGGTAAAAATCCGGGCAATAGAAAGAATGACAATACCGCGAACTCAAAGATGTGCAAAAGTTTACGGAAGCTTGGCATCGCTAAGCCGGTTCAAAGCTAGGAGAAAAGGCCTTGCCGCTTTATGCCCTAATAAAAAATCCGATACTTTCGTCCGGACCCCTCGCAGACGCAGCATTTAAAGAGCTAAAAACAATGCTAGTTACCGCACCAATACTGGCCTCACCTTTGGAAAGGGAACCTATGCTGCTCTATATAGCGGCAACAAACCGGGTGGTTAGCGTTGTGGTTGTGGTGGAAAGAGAAGAGGAAGGAAAAACCGTGCAAAGGCCGGTATACTACCTGAGCGAGGTGCTCTCCTCCTCAAAACAGAACTACCCGCACTTCCAAAAGATGACTTATGGCGTGTTCATGGCCGCCACGAAGCTCAAGCATTACTTTGAGGAGCACCCCATGAAGGTGGTGAGTGAGGCACCCATCTCCGATATCATGGGCAACAAGGACGCCAGCGGCCGGATTGCAAAATGGGCAATTCAGCTATCACCATATGTAGGTGTATGAAAGAAGAGATGCCATAAAATCGCAAGCTTTAGCTGATTTCTTGGTCGATTGGAGATACAATACAAGCCGCGAACACAAGATAGAATACTGGAAGATGCACTTTGACGGATCCAAACTCAAGGAGGGTCAGGTGCCGGTGTGGTGCTCACCTCACCTAAGGGATATCACCTCGGTATGTTCTACAGTGCACTTCGGGCATCAAACAATGTCGCTGAGTACGAAGCTCCGATACATGGGCTTAAGGTCGCAAAAGAAATCGGAGCGCTCCGGATCGTTTGCTACGGCGATTCAGATCGGGTGGTGCGCAGTGTTCGGAGATTGGGATGCAAAAGATGCCAACATGGCCTCATACCGGTTCATGTGCAAAAGATTGCCGGCTTCTTCGAAGGGTGTGAGTTTCACCATGTGCCGGGCTGAAAATGAAGCCGCGGATGCTCTATCCAAGCTGGGCTCATCGAGGCAAGAAATTCCCCCCAGAATAGACTTGGCACACTTAAGAGTTCCATCAATCAAACCAAGTCCGGAATCGGAGTCAATTTTCGTACCGGAATCACATGTGGTGCCAATGGATATTGATGAAGGAAACCCGGGGATTGTTCCGGCACACTCGGGACTGTACCAGCGAACCCGGGGACTCCACCGGTAAGCTCACTGCGGCACCCATACCGGCAGAGGTCACGCTCGTGGACAATATGGACATAGACATGCCGGTGTTTGTGGTTAGAGAAGCGCCATCTTGGGTTAAACCTATTAAGGAATTCCTGATCAATGACACCTTGCCGGTTGACGAAAATGAGTCCAGAAGGACACAGAGGAGGTCCAAAGCTTACACTATCATCAGTGGTGAGGTATACAAAAGAAGTGTTACCGGTGTCCTCCAGAGATGTGGAGCCGGAAGAGGGAAGAGAAATGCTTGAGGAAATTCACCGAGGAGAATGCGGGCACCACGCCTCGTCAAGGGCACTGGTGGCAAAAGTGTTCCGGCATGGATTATATTGGCCAACGGCTTTGGAGAATGCGGAGGATATGGTAAGAAAATGAAATGGGTGCCAGAGGTACGCCAAGCAAAACCATACCCCAACATCCGGTTTAAAAACCATACCGCTAACTTGGCCATTCGCTGTCTGGTGCCTGGACATGGTTGGACCATTTAAAACCGCAAGGGAAACATGACTCACATCTTGGTAATGGTGGATAAATTCACCAAGTGGCTGGAAGTGAAGCCTATCGCAAAATGTGATGGCCACACAGCGGTAAAGTTCCTAAAAGATGTAATTTTGCGGTATGGATACCCGCACAGTATCATAATGACAATGGCTCAAACTTTGCTCAAGGAGAGTTCAAGCGATTTTGTGAAGACAAGAACATCCGGTTGGATTTGTGCAGTGGCGCACCCACAAGGCAATGGCCAAGTTGAAAGAACGAATGCTTTGGTACTTTCCGGTATCAAACCAAGACTCATTGATGCAATGGAAAAATCGCCGGGATGTTGGATCGATGAGCTACCATCGGTGCTGTGGAGTCTAAGAACAACTCCGAACCGGTCTACGGATACACGCCATTCTTCATGGTTTATGGAGCAGAAGCGGTCATACCAACCGACATTCTCCATGATTCCCCAAGGGTGCAGCTCTATACCGAAGAAGAGGTAAAAGAGGCCCGAGAAAATGATGTGGACTTGCTAGAAGAAGCAAGAGAGTTAGCTCAGCAAGAACAGCCATTTACCAGCAACCTCAGACGCTATCACAGCCGGAAGGTTAATCCGAGGGTATTCCGAGAAGGAGACCTAGTGCTACGCCTAGTGCAGCGCATGAAGGCCGGCACAAGCTTTCCCCTCCGTGGGAATGACCTTTCATTGTGAGCAAGGCTCTCCACAATGATGCCTATTACCTGATTGATGCACAGGAGTGGAAGAAAGGAAAGGCGGACAAGTCAGGAGAGGAGACCAAACGCCCATGGAATGTAGCTTTTGCGTCCTTTCTACTCTTGAAGTGGTGCTGCAAGAAGTTCCTTTTGTACCTTATTTGCTATGAATAAAAGATGTCGGAACCTTGAATCTCGGGGACTACCCTTACCAAGTTGCATGAAACATGTCTATTTTTTCTGTTGCCGGTTGCCTATTGAGGTTTTTTCTTTCCGGTTTAGTAGTGTGCTAGACCATACCGGAGTCTTCGACTCTGTTGTCCATAACTTGGCTTCATGGCAAGCAAGATAAACCGGTAGGGGATGAGCACATGAACTGCGAAAGAGAGAGCAGAAAGAACAATCCGGAAAAGTTTAACTAACCCGGTTATACAGGTTTTTTGCAAAAATTTCGAGTTATTTCTAAGTTCAAGAAAATGCTTGCTTGGTAAAAGAACTTTGTGCTCATACGCCAAAAAAATGCCCAGAGAAGGTAGGCAGAGCCAAGGCAAAAGAGCCAAGTATGCATCAATTGGATGCGGAAACAATTTCGAAATCATTGCAGTGCAAGAAAAAGCAACTCAACAAGCAAATATGTTAAGACAAACATAACTTAATAAGTTACCGTATAAGCCTACCGGCATAAAATGTTGTACCACAGTCCAAAAGGATAAGTTTTATCTTACATCATAAACCCGGCATACCGGTAGAATTTAACGAGTTTTGTTACAAAGCAAGAGGAGCAGGTAACATCTTTTCACAACACAAAGTCAGGCAGCAGGGGCTTCGGGGGAGGCGCCGCATCGGGAGCTTCCGGTGGCACATCCTCGCCTTCATCTTCCTCCTCCTCGCTCGATAATCCTTGACATCTTCGGGAGGGGGTGAAGGTGCGCATTTCAGCATACTCCGCGATATGGTACGCGCGGTCCTCGCTTAGCGGTAAGGACCGGGTCCAGATCGGTGGGAGCGCCTTCACGCACGCCGACGAGGCGTCCGGATCCAGCTCCGGATACCGGGAGGCAACGCGAGCGCTGAGTCTGCTCCGGCACGGGCAGCAGAGCAATGCCACTCCCGGATCCGTCGGCGGGCACCTTTCAAGCGGTGAGGAGAAGGTGTCGGGCACCACTTCGCCG
Source organism: Lolium multiflorum (assembly GCA_030979885.1). Classification (NCBI taxonomy): domain Eukaryota; kingdom Viridiplantae; phylum Streptophyta; class Magnoliopsida; order Poales; family Poaceae; genus Lolium; species Lolium multiflorum. Next base: position 48,222,027 of record CM061752.1, on the reverse strand, counting down.
GGCCAGAGGGTCTTGAAGAGCTGGGAGGCCACCTCGGGGATGTCGGAAAGATTCCGGTCCACCGAGCGCATGTGGGAGACCCGCGCGTTTAGAGCAACCAAGTGATCATAGGGATCCCAAGGTGCACCCAAATTTCGCCGCCTGCTGCGCCCGGTGCTCCGCAACCTTCTTCATAGCGTGCGCCTGGGAATCCGGAAAGAGCCCTGCAAGACAAACGAAAGCTAAGTATATGATACCGGAATGAATAAGCTTATAAGCAGAAACCGGAAAGAGAAAGAAAACGTACGAAGGGCAAGCGCATCATCCGCGTAACTAGAAGGTCGTACTCATTCCGCCTTCAACCGCGCGACCTGCCCTCGGCTGCTTTCCGGCCCTGGTGGCCTCCTCCGCGGCAGCTTTGTGCGCGGCGCCCGCTCCCTTCAGCGCTTTGGCGGCCTCTTCCGCTCGGCCTGCAACACCACATTGGCATTGCCGGCATCCTCCAGCCTCGTTAAGCCTAGCCTCCCAGCACTTCGGCGGCCTTCACTCTTGAGATGCCGGACTCCCCTGGATAGCTCGATCCTTGAGCTCCCTAGAGATCTCCTGGGCCTCCAAGGCCTGCTGGTGATCTCGGATGAGCTGTTTCTTTTCAGCTAAAAGCCGAAAAAGAAGATGTTAGTGAAAACACAAAAACAGATGAGACACAAAGAAGCAAGTTAACCGGAAACAGAGGAGTTGTACCTTGGAGTGCGGCAACCTGGGCCTTGAGGGCCTCAATGGAGGCTTCCGGGATAGCTGTTATGCAAAAAACTTGTAAATAACAAAGAAAAGAAAACCTTCCGGTAAAAAGATGCCGAAGGCGCAAGAAGTTACCTTGGCACTTGTGTGCGCCTCGCAAGATTCCGTGCTCCCAAAGAAGCTCCTCGAAGAGAGCCTTCCGGGCGTCGCCGTGCTCTGTTTAAGGAAGTGATGTTAGCAAAGAACAAAGAATCTTAACCCGAAACTCGGGGACTGGGGTTTCGCGTTTCTAGTAAGTTCGCGCTAAGAGCAAGCTCTCAACCCAAAACTCGGGGACTGGGAGTGCGGTGTCTTTAAAAGAAAGTTTTGTGCTAAGACCTACGCTCTCAACCCAAAACTCGGGACTGGGAGTTTGTGGTGTCCTATGAGAAAGATGCCGGTTTCGGAGATTCTTTAAAAGAAAGTTTTGCGCTAAGAGTTGCACTCTAAACCCAAAACTCGGGGACTGGGAGAATAGACAAGATCCGGAAAGAAAAAAAAACCGGCATCAAGAAAATTTACAAGAAGGTTGGTGGAACTTACCACCACGTTGTGGTGGCGTCGTACCACGTGTCGAACTCCTTCACGGCATGCTTGAGCCGCGTGAAGTGTTCTTCAGTGGACCGAGGGCCGGCAGGATCTGGCGCTGGGAGGCGGTCCTTTCCCAAGCCACGGGTAGCTGCGGAGATGTCCGCATCATTCCATCTTTGGGCATAGGGGAGAAGAGGCCCCAAGTCTTTGCCCTCGCGCTTCAGCTCAATGATCCGGCCCAAGAGGCCGGAAGGTTTATCCTGGACCACAACGGTGGCAGGCCCGACGTGCAGCACTAGAGGCTGCGAGCCGCTTGAGGCGCTGCCATCCGCGGACGGCCCCCGGCTTGAGGAAGTCGGTGATCTTGAGGGTCGCAGGCGGCGGCTTGGGCGCAGTCGCGGGAGGTCCTTGGGTTGGTGGAGGCGTTGGCGCCCCGGTGCCTCAGAACAGAGGTTTCCGGCGGCGGCGTTGGTGTAGAGGTTGCCGCATGGAAGTTTCCGACGCGGTCTTGGAGGAAGTCTTCTTCTTTTCTTCTTTCAAGGACGGAGAAAACGAAGGTTCGCCGCGAGTTCTTTTCCGCCCATGTTTTGGCGCCGGTGTCTTGGGTCTCGGGAGGGGAGGCAAGGTCCTCTCCGCGCGGAGATCTGGCGGTGTAGGGGCCGCGCGCCCGGTCTTGTTGTGCCTCCCGGAGGGGAGGCAGAGAGGTGGCCGGCACCGATGGTGGGCGAGGAGGAGGAGTTGAGGTCTGGCCCCAGGCCTCAGCCCGGAGCGAGCTTGAGGCTGAAAAGAGAAAAGGAAAAGATTGGGAAAAAAGCAACCGGAAAGGAACTTGGTGAAAACGAAACAAGCAAAAGTGGGGCCTTACCCGTAGCGGTCGGCATCTGTTGCCCTTATGGCGCCTCACGCTACGACCTTACCCGCGAGAGGTTCGGTCCGGAAGCGCTTGGCTGGAGGAGCTTGGCTTGGGCGGCATCGAGGCCGGGGTCTTGTTCTTCTTGCCCTGGGCCATGAGTTTGTCCACAAACTCTTGGCCTGCCTCGGCCTGCAGCGGGGTGACATGCTCATGGACCTGTGGTTTGATGTTGGCTGAGGGAACATCTATAGAAGAACAATAACAGAGGAATATGAGAGGTATAAAAGAAGAGCTACCTCTAGGATGGTCAGTTCATCAGACGAACCGGCGGGTTCCGGCGGAGACTTGCCGAGGCGCGCGGTGGAGTCCGGCCCATCTTCAGGTCCCGCCAAAAAATGACGGGGTCGGGTCAAACTTGTCGAGACCGCGCTTCCGGCAACGGCCTCGCCGGTCAGATTCGATGGAAACGGTCCTTGGCCTGAAAGAACAAAAGAGAAAAAAGGGGTTAACCGCAATGAAAGCTTCCGGTGAACCGACCCGAGTTGCGTAATTTCTTACTTCTTGGGTCGGAGGGTTAGTAGAGCTAAGAGGCCGGAGGCCCCATTCCCAATCTTCCGGCATGGAGGTCTGGCAGATCTGCCTGGCCTTAAGGACAACATCCTTCTTGCTGAGGAAGTCCGGTGATCTTGGTAGGATCGCCGGGGCCATACATCTCGCACATCTTGTGGGCGCGGCGCTTAGAGGAAGCACCCGGCGCGAGATGAAGGTGCGGATGATATCATCGGAGCAGATGTTGGTGTCCTTCATATGTTTCATGAAGCGTATAATCCGGTTTGTCTCATTGTGAGACTCCTTCGGATTGTAGCTCCAATTAGTCTTTGTGGGTGGCGCCGGATCAAAAGGAGGCAGATCAATAAGATCTGCGGCGCCGTTGTTCTTAACATAAAAGAAGGTCCCTTGCCATAACCGGCATGACTCGAGACCGGAAAATTTGAAGAAGGGGCTCCCCTGACGAGAGCCAATAATGCAAGACCCGCATTGTACGGGGGTTTTGGGTTTAGGAATGTCTAAGCCCTGAACAGAATTAATCCGAAGGGCGAAGAATCGAGCAAACATCTCGCGAGTGGGACGAATGCCGATGTAAGCCTCCATGAAGGTGACATAGCGGAGAGGTAGAAAATGGCGTTGCCGGGAAGGTGGTGAGGTTGGAGTTTGTAAAAATCAAGGAAACTCCGGAAAAAAGAGGAGACAGGGAGGCCGAAGCCGCGCTCGAAGTGAGCAAGGAAGACGACACGTTCACCGGGATTAGGCACCGGTTCGATCTCATCGCCAGGAAGCCGGCAGGTTACTCCTTCCGGAATCCTCCGGGACCGGTATAGCCAGTCAATCTCATATTCACTGACGCTGGAGCCCATCCAGGCTCCGCGAGTGATGTCGGAAGAGTCAGCACCGGAAGCTTGGCTAGAGCTACCGGCATCTTGCTCTTGGCCGCCATCGGTTTCCATCTGGGCTAGATCTGCGCTAACCCCGTCAGAGGCGCGACTTTCCGGATTACTGGAAGAGGAAGTGGAAAGGTACTGCTCGGAAGACATGCGGATTTGAGGAGCCCCGGTATCTACTCGAAAAAACAGATTTCCCAAGAACTACCCCCGCGCGAAGATCTACGAAAGAGAGAAAAAGCAACAGAAAAGAGGAAGTGAATACGCGAGCAACTCAAGATACGAGGAGCAAGAAAGAGAGGGCTAAATCCAGATTAAGCCTAACCTGGGGCGGCGGAGTCGCGGAGGAGGAAGTTCGCCGGAGGTTTGGTGAGCTTGCCGTGGGCGAGGAAGTCCGTCGACGGCGAGGAGGAAAGGAGCTCGAGGAAGCGAGAATGTCGCGGCCGCGGAAGCAGCACCGCAGAAGCTCTTCGCGCGACGAAGTCCGGCGGCGTCCGGCGGAGCACTAGCGTGGGTTAGCCGGGCGGCGGAGCTCGAGCAGCGGAAGGAGCGGCGAAGACGCAAGGAGCAAGGAGCACTTGTGCGCGATGAACTGGGGATGCGAGAAAAGGAAGGAGAAGGGGCGGTTTTGTCTTATAAAGGAAGAGAGAGAAGTGGGCCAAAACCGCTGAACCGCGGCGGTTCGGGCCATGGGCCGCGACGGTTCACTTCACGGGCTGCCACGTGGTGCAGCGATACACGCGAAACCGCGAGAAGCCACAGGGAGGGACACACGGATCCGAGAAGTGGTTGGGATCCGCTGTGGAGAAATTAATGCGCGGAAGCCGAACGAAGACCCCGACAGCGCGTCACGGCGCATGTCAACGAGGGACCCGATATATTCTCGACTTCGCCGAGGAAGTATTTAATGAACGAGATGCCGTAAGATAAGATGCCGGAGAATGCCTCGCAAAGAAAGAGGGCATGAGTCCGGGCAAAGATGCCGGAGCCAAGCTGAGCGCCGGATAAATTAAACCGGTATACAAGAACATGGGAACCTGGCATGGTCTGTTGGATAGAATCCACCAGACTATACCAGCTTCGGGGACTAATGTTGGGGGGATGACCCCGGTATGCCAAAGGCATGCCATACCGGATGGTCTTATCCATCAAGATACCGGTTTAATATTTATACCGGAGCTCAAAGATAGGAATTTGGCCAAGTAAGGCTAAGCCGGTATCCCCAAGAGGGGTATACCGGGACCGGATAGAAAGGATGCCGGAGACCGGAAGGAAGAGCATGTCGGTAGGACCAGTCAAAGATTCTCTTCAGAGCTAGAAGACAAGGGTGAGCTAAGCAAAGTGGCTTTAAACGAAGGCCTGAAGATAAAGAGGAGGATGACGGCCAAAGAAGCCGGAGGACGTCAGCCTCCCTGTTTAAAGAAGACCCCGGCGTCATCTATGATTAAAGTAGCTTTGTAAAGTATCTTTGTAAAGTAGTTTGTCTAGTCAAAGATGCCACTAGGGTTTCTTGCCCTGTAAGCCACCCTCTCCCCTATATAAGGAGAGGGGGGCGCCCCATTCATACGCGCGGAACGTAGAGAGAGAAACCTCGTAAGCTCAAACCTGTAACCTGTGGAGATCAATGAAGAGAATGATCTAGAGCGAGTTCTTCCTTGTGTCTTTCTTCTTCAACCTCTGGCCTTGACTAAGTTCTTGAGGAAACCATCCGGAAGTTCATCCCACCTAGTCATAAACCCTCCCCCGAATCCTCTAGCGTCCATTCGGCCCCAAGATAAGCCATCCTATGGCATCTGTTTGTTCACCACGACGACAAGAGTGGACTTGGATTCAAATCCAACAACAAGAACAAGTCCAAGAACAACAACAAGAAGAAGGGCCAAGTACAAGTCAAAGACCCGACCAATATTGTTTGCTTCAAGTGCAATATTGAAGGGCACCATGTTAGATCTTGCCCTTTGAAGAAGAATCAAAAAGGGAAGCGGCCTCAAGCTAAAACTCATATTCAACCTCAAGTTGAAGAAATACCACTTCCCAAGAAGAAACAAGCCAATGCTCCCATTGTGGAGAAACCTAGTGAGAAGAAGGAGAAGAAAAGAACTTGCTACATATGCCGTGAGAAGGGCCACATCTCCTCCTTGTGCACTATTGGTACCTCATCCAACTCCATCACCATTGATGATGTTTATTCTCTTCGTAAGGATGAGGGTGGCAATGTGTTTGCCAAATATGTTGGTGCTCAAAGTGGTGTCAAGAAAACAACCATTTGGGTTGCCAAGCCTATTGTGACTAACCTCTTAGGACCCAACTTAGTTGGGGACCAACAATCCAAAACTTGATCAATAGGTGCTTGTTGGAGGGCATTGGAGACTTGGCTACATCATGAAGAATTAAGGGATCTTTATCATTTATATTATCTCAAGCCAAGTCTTTTGGTTATCTTGCTTCTATCATGTATTCAATGTTCCTCCTTGCGATAACATGTTCTCAACTCACTTATATTGAAAGTTACTCGCCCCTTTGCATGTGTTAGTTTTGTTCCTAGCATGTGTTTGTATATGTTGTGCTTCCTACTTGCTTTTCTTGAGAAATCAAGTCTATGTATGTTGGGTTGCACACCGTGTACTTGTGTTTGTGTTGGAGCCTCTTTGCATCTTGTTGTATCTTATATGGCTCTTATGAGAGATTAATGGACTATCCCGTTTTGGGGGAGTGATATTCCTTTGGGAATTTCATGATCCTAACAATGTGTGTACATGAGGAATATCACTTAGAATTGATATTGCAAGATTATCTAGTCTCTATGTGGTATGTCATCTTCATGAGAAATTAAAATTCCAATGTCCATTAATATCTCTAGTTGGATCTTATTTGCCTCTTGTGAAAATATATTATTTATCACATTATGGGGGAGTAATAAGCTTTGTGCATATTACAAGCCTAGTAAATGTGAACATTTGAGGTTGTGTCACATAGAATTGATATTGTAAATTATCTCTCATATGTGACATGTTTTCTCAAACAAGTTCAAATTTGCTTAAATGGCTTCATTGCTAATATCTTTGTGGATCTTATTTGTGAAAGTTTTTCTTGGCATGGTTTTTCACAATGTGTCCCTCAATACATTTTTGAAAACCATATGCTTCAAGTCATACTATTAATTGCTTTGCATGTTGGTATGAATACTATTAATTGCTTTGCAAGTTGGTATGAATACTATTAATTGCTTTGCATGTTGGTATGAATACTATTAATTGCTTTGAATGTTGGTATGACTAATTGAAGCTATCAAGAAACTATCTTTGCATGATGGTTAACTCTTATCTTTTACCATATGCTTTATTTGGTGTAAATATGATCTTACATATACTTACAAACTACCACCGGAAATATTTCCTAATACCTCTTGTCCTAGGACAATTGGCAATCTATTATGAGGTAGAAATTTATTGATCATATTTACATTGGCTCTTGTGTTTAAATTGTCTTATTTATTGCCATGAATGTGTTGTGCTTTGACTCCCATGTGTCTTCCTTGCATCTTACGGATCTAATTTGTCTATTCAAACTTTCTTAGCATTTTAGTAGATACAGGTAGCGTGATGATCCTAGTTTTGTGCATTTTGTATTCATATGCAAAATCCTATATAATGCACTAATATTGGGGGAGCTCTCCTATATTTGTTAGAATTCTTAACATCTCTTGATCATTATCAAAAATTTGGTTTTGGGAGACATAATTTTTTTGTACTTTATGCCATCATAAAAAGTTTCGAGGGTTTGGTTTATTTGTTGGAACCTTGCTCTCTTGGGAGTTGGTTATCTCATTCATTTGTGTATAGGTTTAATTAGCTTCTTATAATGAGATAAGTCTTTGGGGTCAATATTGTGTTGATTTGATTCTTTGATATAATTTGGACAACCATTGTCTCTTGATTTATTTGGTGTTTTGTCCAAATTGTATCTTCCTTTGGTTCTTGAAAGTATTGTGCATGCATATTTAATATATGTATATCTTATGGCATGTGTTACTTTCATTGATCCAATATATAGGGTAAACTCCATCAAATCCTAATTTGGCTAAGATGTGCATGAAATTCAATTTCATATCTATATGCACATAGAATTGTGGAGTTTGTCCTATATGTTGTAGTGTGTCTAACTACTTCGGACCCAATTAGTTTGGGGACCATTTTGTACTTACCTTTGTGTTAGGTACAATGGATATGCATTGGATGCTTGTCTCACTCTTGGAAAGAAGTGGTGACTCAATGGTAACTTGAGGCAAGCTAGGATGGTCAACGAACACATATCTACTACATCCACACCAATGCTATCTTGGTAACAAGTATCTTCTCTTGCATACTTTTCTTGTATCCAACCTTATGGTTGCATCTTGGTATGAATCTCTTGATTTGCAAATGTTGTGCTTCTTGCAAAAGTCTTAATGAAACCTCTTTATTGTGAATGTGAGTAATTTGAGATGAGTGCATTTGTTGGGAAGTATTTTAAATCATGCTCATGATTCATCCATCCCAACTATGCCTATCTAGCAATTTTATTGCATATCAATTCCTCAAGGCTCTCACATGTGCAATATAGATGAAAGTGCAAATTTAGTTACTTCTTTTGGTATCCTCGTTTGTGATACTTGTTGCCTTTCTCAAATGCATCCCAACTATCTTCTATCCCTTGTTGATATTTGTGATGTATTTTATTTGTTTGTGGTTGAAGTTCATGAATGTACAATAAGATAAAATTGAGCCTTTGGCCATGCTATTAAGCAAAAATTCTTATTGGTATATTGCATGACTTCGTCTTGGATATCATACTATTTTTCTTGCGTATCTATTTTGTGTGTGCATGTTTCTTTGTGGATAAATATCTTTGTGATATTGCCCACTTAGAGAAACTTATACACATAAGAGATGATACATCTCCTTTTGATATCTTATTTATTTATTGCGTGTTGATTGGTCATGCTAAGTAATATAATTCATTGAAGACTATGATGATGCTTTTTGCTCATCCTTGTAATAGTCTTATAATATGCTTTATCATGCCTTTCACATATCATCTTGGTTGAGCCTTTTTATTATGGTGCCTCTTACTTGTTGCTCAACTATTTGTTTGTTGCAAGTGTTTAGCTTATTTTTCTATCTATGATCTATTACAAATGTTTGTGTTTTAAATGAGGGAGTGAGGATTCCATGTTATACATATTGTATTCAAATGCAACATTTTAATTTATGCATGTACCTTGGGGAGCTTCCTCATTTGATTTAGAGCACTATCTTTTGGTGATCATTAGAGTTTGATTCACTTGGTATCTTTTATTTTTGAATGATATTATGGGAGTGATGATTCCATGTTTGTGCACTTTATACTCCAATGCAAATTGTCTAGTTTTGTGCACAAACCTTGGGGAGCTTCCTCATATTATATAGAGCAATCTTCTTGATCTTATCATAATATCTTTCTTTCTTTTGGTATCTTCTCGTGGTTCATTTGGTTGCTTGCTTCATTTGTTGAAGCTTCTTGACTTTGTTATCTTTTTGCAATCTTTGATCCCATCTATAGTGTGATTCCTTCTGAATATTCATCATTGGATACGTGCATTTGATTTCACTCAAATTATGAGAAATGCACACGATATGGAGGAACTCTCACTATATTGGCCTTCTAAATTTTTCACCCATTTCGGCAATTGGTGCCAATGGGGGAGAAGTTTGGAGGGTTTAAGGGAATTTGGTTATGTCTTTGCTTTGTGCTTAAGCATGTGCCTTTATTGCATTGCATCTTGTTGCTTTGCATAGTTGAATATTTAGAGGAAACTCCACTAGGCTTTGAATGCCAATATATGCAATGAAAGTCAAGATCATTCACACGTGCATATATTATGGGGGAGTTTGCTCTTTATATTCAACTTGTTTGTTACTTAAATTCCTTATATAAACCCTCTCAAAGAGATTGTCATCAATTACCAAAATGGGGAGATTGAAAGTGCATGGAGCCCTCATGTGTGGTTTTGGTAATTAATGACAATCCCTATGGACTAATGTTTGCATTGAGTTATATTTGTAGGAGTTGTCCATAGGCAATGCTTGAAACATATGTTGGCTTCAAGATTTCAATAAGGAGCAAATGAAGAAGATCAAGTGTCAAGTATGTCTTGAAGATGAAGATGAAGTGAGCTCTCAAAGTTAACTTCAAGACATCAACGAAATGAAGTGCAAGTTCAAGATGAGCCAACTCAAAGAGATCATATGCTTGAAGCTTGCCATGAAGAAATGAAGTGCAAGTTCAAGATGAGTCATCATTGAAGAGATCCTTTGTTAGACTCTTGCCATCCATATGGTGATCATGGATATGTGAAGATGCGCGGAACAAAAAGCTCTCCCATGCATGGTGGATTATGGGGGAGCAATCCACAAGACTTCGTCAAGCAAGCACAATCAAGAAAGGCGTTCCATCTTGTTGCGGTCAAGATCGTCATCATCGAGCTCAAGTGGAATGCGCAAGTTTAAGGTTTGCTCTTGATAGGGTTTCTTTCTTACCGGTCTCATGGTGTAGTTGGAGACCGGTTTATAGTTTAGTTGCCGTACTATCAAGAGGGCTCTCGAGTGAGTAACTCGATCGTATCGTTCGGAGAGAGCTCAAAACCTTTGCATCCTTTCATCATATTTCTTGGTTGTTATTTGTATCTTATCCATGTGGTGATTTAGAGCTTGTGCTTATTCTCATGACAAGCTCTAGTTCATCGAAAACGGATTCCGCATGAATCACTTGTTGCGTTTTCGATATTGGAGTTTTTCTCGGTTTCTCGTATTGAGAGGTTTCACTCTAAAATACATAGAAAAACCTACCCCACTTGTTCTTAAGATTTTCAATCTTTGTGTGGTAGCTCTTGTCATCCTCTTTACAACAAAGTTGGTTTCACCTAAATCCAAGTCTCCTATCTCAAGTTGTTGCATTTTCCATATTGGAGGTTTTACCGGTTTGCCTTTTATAGATAGGTAAAACCTTTATTCATTTGATTCTATCCTCCTTTGCTGGACTATGATGTTTCTATGCATATTGTTGTAGAGCTCGTTGTTGTGATTTCAACGAGCCCAAGATCATCGAAATCGGAGTCCGGATGCAAAAGTTATTGAAGTTTTCGTGAAGCAGTTTTTTTTTGGGCGGAAGTTGGCCGACCGGAACTTCCGCCCTATTTCCGGTGAACTTCCGGAAATGACGATTCTGCATGCAGAAAACATACCGGGAGCATTCCGGGGACGCCCTACTTCATCCGGAAGTTGGCCGGAACTTCCGGGGGGCGGAAGTTCCGCCCCAAATGACCGGAAGTTCCGGTTTGACGAGTTTTGTGCATAACGGGCAGATTTCTCTTGCCCTATTTAAGGGGGTCTTCTTCCCCAAAGTTTCCCAACCATTTGAGCTCGTTTTTGCCTCCATTGTTGACCTTCTTTGAGCTTGCTATCTCCCTCTCCCTCCCATGAATCTTGCATCTATTTGAGAGAAAGATAGAGGAGATCTAGATCTACATCTTCACCAATCAAATCCCTCTCTTTGTGAGGGGAATCCACTAGATCTAGATCTTGGAGAAATTTGGTGTTCCTCCTCCTATTTGTTCTTCCTCTCTTATTCCCCAATAGCTTTTGTAGCTTTGTTGGAATTTGAGAGAGAAGTACTTGAACATCTTTGTGGTGTTCTTGCCATTGCATTTGGTGCATCGGTTTGAGTTCTCCACGGTGATTCGTGGAAGTGAAAGCAAGAAAGTTGTTACTCTTGGGTTCTTGGAACCCTAGACGGATTTGAGGCCTTTGTGGCAATTTCTTGGGAGCCTCCAATTAAGTTGTGGATGCGTGCCCCAAGCTTTGTGTAAGGCCCGGTTTCCGCCTCGAAGGAAATCCCTTAGTGGAATCGTGACCTAGGCCTTTGTGGCGAGGGTCACCGGAGATTTAGGTGAGGCGCCTTCGTGGCGCTCGGTGTGTGGTGTGAGTACCGCATCTTGGGGTGAGGCCTTTGTGGCGTTGGTGTGCATCGAGCAACCACACCTCAAGGTGAGCCTCTTGTGGCGTTCGGGAGCACTAAGCCACCGCACCTCTCCACCGGAGATTAGCACTCACAAGAGTGTGAACTCCGGGATAAATCATCGTCTCCCGCGTGCCTCGGTTATCTCTATACCCGAGCTCTTTATTTATGCACTTTACCTTGTGATAGCCATCGTGCTTGAAGTTATATATATCTTGCTATCACATAAGTTGCTTGTCTTGCTTAGCATAAGTTGTTGGTGCACATAGGTGAACCATAGTATATAGGCTTTGGGATTGACAAAGTAAACGCTAGTTTTATTCCGCATTTGTTAAGCCCATCTCGTAAAAGTTTTAAATCGCCTATTCACCCCCCCTCTAGGCGACATCTGTGTCCTTTCACCCTCCGCCCATGGAGGCGGTATCACAGGCTCAACGGGTCCGTCCGCGGGACACGACGAGACCCTCAAAGTCCGCTGCCCCGCATCTAGATGGCGCGGTAGCGTATCGTCCTCCGCCACACCGTGCAGTTGCGTATGGACCTCCGAAGTCGGCTGCGGCGACGAAGGTGGCGACAAGGCCGGCTGCTGCATAGCCGGCCGGTGCATCGGCCCCAATGCCAGCAGGCCCGTGGTCAACTGCAGTGACGCTGGGGTCACCGCGGCCGTCTGTTGCATGTTGTCGATAGGGACGCAGCGAGGCGCCTTCTGCACAGCCATCACGGCCCGACCGAACCAGGCCTATCGACTTTGCGGGCCACTAGAGGAGGCCTCCAGCGCCGCATCCGCTGGTTTGAATCGCGGCTCGAGACCCGCCGCGATCAACGGCCGCACCGCCGTCTCCTCGGCCGTCACCAAAGGCGAAGCTGCCGGCGTCGCCTCCACCACCATGCAAGGTCGAGCGGCGGCGGTGAAGATGACTCTGGAACGATACGGGACCTGGTCGATCTCCCGTGATCGTATGTTGTTGTCGATAGGGACGCAGCGAGGCGCCTGCACAGCCATCACGGCCCGACAGAACCAGGCCCATCGACTTTGCGGCCCACTAGAGGATGCCTCCATTGCCGCATCCGCCGGTTTGAATCGCGGCTCGAGACCCGCCGCGATCAACGGCCGCACCGCCGGCTCCTCGACCGTCACCGAAGGCGGAGCTACCGGCGTCGCCTCCACCACCACGCGACTCAGCGTCGGAGACGCCCCAAGCACCACGGAGGTAGCAGACCCCAACAAAGGATCCACCGGCGCGATCGCCGCCGGCCGACGTGTTGTAGCTGCAGCGAGGAAGTCCCCAAAGACAGGCGCCGGTGTGACTCGACGACGCGGAAGCGGGCCTCTACAGGGCTTCATCCGCGGCATCTGGGAAAGCCGCAGGCCTACCGGCGACGAGGACGCCGCCCTCATCACAGACCTCTTGACCTTCTCCCCCGGCGGCGGCGACGCAGACCTTGCCCGCTCCGACAACCTGCACGACGAAAAACGTACCTTCGGCGACGCAGACCTTGACCATAAAAACGTAGGCCTGGAACGCCATCTGGCCGTCCGGTGAAAACCTGTAGTCGCCTCGGTTACTTTTGCACGCCAGGTGAAAGGTAGACTTGCCATAACAGATGAGCAGTTAGGGCATCTCCAGCCAACAGAATACGGTCTCGGGGTCTACTCCCTCCGTACAAATAAGTGTACACGCGGATTTTTCAAGACAAATTATGAAATGGACTGAAATACATTGGGAAGATGCATCTCTCATCTTTAATTTTTTTCACCCCCAATGAGCTAAGTGCATGTAGAAAACAAGGAGAACATATGGCTGACGGTTTGTCTTGGGGTCTTGCTTGATCAGAAAAGAGATTGAAAATGGGGCACTTCATGAGTTCCAAATCTGTAGACGTGCACCTGGCATCTCTCACTAATTCTTCGCGGATGACAGTCTTTTATTTTTTGAAGCCTCAGTCCAACAAGCAACGGTGATAAAGTCAATTCTTGATAAATATGAAAAAAAGTACAAGACAGCTTGTTAGTCTGGGCAAGTGTTCAATAATGTACGGCAATCAATGCACCCCGGAGACGCAACATGAGATCAAAGCGCTTCTCAACTATGAAACCTCAAGTTTTGAGGAGAAATATCTCGGACTCCCAGTTCCTGAGGGTAAAATGAAGAAAGGAAAATTCAAAACATTGAAGGAAAGCTTTCACAATAGAGCCTGTGACTGGACAACGAAATATTTGTCGAGTGCTGCGAAAGAAACACTTGTTAAGGCTATTTTGCAATCTTTGACGACATATGCTATGGGGGTTTTCAAATTTCCAGTGGGCCTAACTGATGATCTATCTCACATTATTCCTAACTTTTGGTGGGGAGATGAAGAAAACAGGAACCGCATGCACTGGATGTCTTGGGAAAAATTGACTCAACCAAAATCACAGGGTGGTATCGGCTTCAGAGATCTCAGAATTTTTAACCAAGCTCTCTTGGCTCGTCAAGCGTGGCGCTTAATCCAACGTCCTAATAGTTTATGTGCGCGGTTATTAAAAGCACGATACTACCCATCAGCGCACCTTTTTGACACAGCGTTTATTCAGAATGTATCTCCGGCATGGGAAGGGGTCATGCACGGTTTGGAGTTGCTAAAAAAAGGTGCTATTTGGAGGATTGGGTCTGGATCGAGTATGCGAATATTTCAAGATAATTGGATTCCCCGACCAGATACTCTAAAGGTGATGGCTCGAAGAGGAACCTCGAGACGCCGATGGGTTTCAGAACTCATAAACCCCGATACTAGAACATGGGATGAAGAGAGGGTCCGCGAGTGCTGTATACCGATGGATGTACATGCGATCTTGGCAATTAAGATTCCGAGCAGACAATGTGATGATTTCGTGGCCTGGTTCCCGGAGAGTAATGGTCTATTCTCAGTTCGGTCGGCTTACCGCCTTGGTCTCCAACCTCGTCTGTCAAGCCTGAGCGGTGGGCAGTCTAGCTCGGAACCGAATGGAGATAGGAAAATTTGGGAGTTAATCTGGAAGGCCAAGGTCCCTCGGAAACTTCGTGTTTTCGCGTGGAAGGTGGCCTCATCGACCCTGGCTGTTCGGTCGGCCCTCCATCGCCGCATAAACTCGATTGCACCGACTTGTGCCATTTGCGGGGTAGAAGGAGAGGACTCGCATCACGCTCTTATCAGATGCACCTTGGCAAAGGCCCTGTGTCATGAGCTCTGAAATCACTGGGACCTTCCTACCGAAGAGGCCTTTAGATTTAATGGGGATGATTGGTTTTTCCTTCTACTGTGTAGCGCTTCAGAACAGATGAGTATGGCACCACCGAAACAACATCGTCCATGGGGACGGAAAGGTGAGGGTCTCTGCCTTGGTATCCTACCTTTGCAGCTACCTGTCCTCCTATGTAGCTGCAACGGGTGCTGGGTGGGAGCCGAAAGGCAAACAGCCAGCGGAGCGTCTAGAAAATACTGATGGCACACAAGCTGTTTCGGGATGGATTGTTCCGACAGAAGGTGAGCTGAAGGCGAATGTTGATGCTGCCTGGGACTCAGCGACAAGAAGAGGCGGAATTGGCGTGGTGGTACGTGATCACCAAGGTAATCCAGCCCTCACGGACTGGAGGTTCATGCCTGGTTTTGCAGGGGCAGAAGAGCTTGAAGCGCTAGCATGTTTGGAGGGTCTAAAACACTTGATTGCCCTTAAGGGTCGATCATCTGTTCTGGAATCGGATTGCTTACGGGCTGTTCAAGTTTTGACATGCAATAATATGGACAAATCCAATAGTTGGTGCATCTACAGTGAGAGTAGGGAGTTGCTGAAAGTGTTCTTTAGCATTAGAATTGCAAAAGTGGATAGGAATAGTAACTCAGTAGCCCATAGTTTAGCACGTTTAGGTAAGAGTGGTTCTTCGGGGTGCCTACTTGGTTCTGCTCCGACGTGTGTGTTGGAGTGTATCAAGAAGGATTGTAATTTGGCTCTACCTGACTAAAGCAGCAAGTTTCTGACGCATTCTTTTCCTTACCAGGGTACCTAAGGGGACTGGAAGGTTTTTAATGAGGCGGCTTGCTTGCTTAATATATTGTGCTTTTACTTCAAAAAAAAATATGCTCAATATTATTGAGTTTAATTTCCATGCGATGAGAGAGAAGCAATTAAAATGCATTGAGAAGATAGGAGTACACTCTTTTATGGACAAAGTTTAAAGCTAGATGTCCACTTATTTGAGGACGGAGGGAGTAGCTGGCCCAAATAGAGAGCCACCGGCAAACCTATTTGGTCCGGTGTTGGGCAAATCTTACATAGAAATTTCCCAAATTGCATATATATTTGGAGAATTTCTTGAGGCAAATTGATAGTACTTTAAAAAACATAGTAGAAGACTACATAGTCTTCATCTTGGGTCTTCTAATCGTCCTCGTAGTCGTCGGAGTGGTAGTGGCAGCGGCACATGATCTCGTCGAAGACCTTAACGATGAAGTCTCTGTGGACATCGTACTTAAAGGCGACAAAGTGCTCGGCCTCCATGGCGTGCGAGCGAGCGAAGCGCCTCTGGCCGTTATGGAGGAACATCTGCCCTTTGCCATCGAATATCACCTCCGCGGGCCACGCCGTCGGACACACACAAGAGGACATGGTGAGGATCTTGCCCATCGATGACCGAGGCGAACCTCTGGGGCAGGCGGAGCCTGACCCAGCTCATGCCCTGGTAGATGGTCACGCCAAACTCGAAGTTGTAGAGGTCAATGGCAATACGGTCGGGCGACGATGGTGGCGATAGCGACAGGGACTCTGGCCTCTCCTGCTACTCCTTCCTCGTCGGCCTCGGCCACGGCCCGTAGGCCGTCCTAGGCGCCCTCCCCTTGAGCCTATGCCACCAGCCATTGCTGCAGAGATTCCAGTGGCTGTGGTGGTGGCGGGGAATGGAAGAAGTGAGGTTGTGGAAGAAAATGGTCGTCGTTGGCCTACTTAAAAAGGGCCAGAGCATTGGATACCGGCGCGTAGAACGAAATGCCAGCATTGATGAACGGCAGGCGGCGCGGCTAGACCACAAGCACGGGCATCGGGCGGCAGGCCAGAGCAGGAGCGCAAGCGTCGGGCAGCGTGCCCAGAGTCAGCCTACTTCCATTGATGTCCATAGGAAGAATGCCGTTGGGTCACTTCCATGTGGGCCCTAGGTCCACGCGGGCGGACACGGTACAACTGTCCGCGCGGACCGATTCGAACGCGTTAGGACCAGATGGGTTGGCCGATGCCCTAAAAACCTCGTCGGCAAAAAACCGGGCCCAAGTTGCAATAATCGACCTATTCCAACAAAATCGACCCAGCGGACTACTATTTGAACGCGCATTCTCCACTTAAAACCCTAGAACCAAAGGTTGAACTCAGTGGCGGACCCAAGCGTCGCTAAGCCTGGATGCGCACCCATACTTTCGGCTAGCGACGCGGTTTATTTTCATGAAAAATGATGAAAATTTAATCGAATTTACATTGTGCGCATACTTGATAAAAGCTTTGGGTCTGCCACTGGTTGTACTCCCTCCGTTCAAAAAAAAAAGTACTCAACTTTATATAGATACTAGTACAAATGCCCGTGCGTTGCCACGGGTACTCAAATTTTATTTCTCAATGCACATATATAATTCACAACTCACTATGAAAATTCAAAACAAATCAGGAATATCATAATGTACTATAGCATGGCAATATCAAACGCAAGAAATACCTAGTTTAGCTATGGAGTTCTCCTCCACCCAATTTACCTCCAAGTTGTGTCCAATCTCAAACGTTTTTGCCTGCTACTCAGAAATAAATAACTTGGAAGCCATGAATCTCATCAACTTTTGGCAGTCCAAACTTCTTACGACATTCTTCTTCTACATGTACTGGATAGGGTTAAGGCGTGCTACCTACACCACAACATCTCTTGGCACTTAAGAAATATTCTTGTGTTGCTTAAGCACACACTTTTGGATTTACAAGTTAATAAAAGCTATTGCAATTCACATCTATAGAACATTGACATCCCTCATACTCCCTCTGTCTCGTGAAACATGTCAGAGATTTCTTAAAAGTTGAATGTATTTTAACACTAAATAGCATGCAGATACATCTGAATTTGACAAATCTCAAACATGTTTCATGTGAAAGAGGGTATATATAACTTTTACCATCGCTCCTTTCTTACTTAAGTTACATAAAGATGGCGGATAGAAGAACCAGATACTGATATGTGCTTGAAATGAAACGGATACCATATTTATTTTGACATAAGCTCACTGGTAGTTGGGACCTTTCTAAAGGGACATCATAAAAATACACAGACAAAAATGAATTTTGAAGACAGCTGAGGTGAATACTAAAATCAAAATGAAAAAATACTCGTATGATGGAAGATATGATATTCTTTAGGTTCTCTAATGTCTTCGACTGAAGAAAGAAACCAGAGTAACAGTCCATGGCTAATTACAACTGAACAATATATCTAATGTATGTAGGCAACGAGTTGGATTGACGTCTCCACATCATGTGGGTCTTGATTGTCAGTGAAAATAAGTGGACCGATGCATTTCCGCCCTCTCAAGCTTTTTCCCAGAGACCAGAACTTAACAAAGAATTTAACATTTCAAAATAGGGGCAGCCATATCTAAAACAACTCAGGATAGAACCTTCCATTTTCAAAACATGTTTATCATTGTTAGAACACAAGAATATGAAACAAACAGGAAAGGAAATTCAATCTGCACAGAACCATGGACCTCATCTTTGAGTTATTCTTATCAATGTAGCAGAGCTCATTTCCTTGGGGTGGATATATCTCGTCATGTATTTACTGAAGTTGGAACATTTTACAACATGCCAGATCAGAGCCAAGAAAAAGGAACTTCAATAAAAAGTATAAAAATGAACTCAATGAACCTTATGCAACTAAAAACAAGCAGGTAACACCAAGTAGCTATACTTCAGCAGAAAGCGAATACATGGAGAACAAGAATAATGGAAACCCGCGAATTATGGGCGAATCAGATGTAAGACATCTAATCGGATACTGCAATGTCGAAAATGTTCTAACAAGCAAGAATGGAATAAACACAAAGTAATATCATGTATTGGTACAGAACATTTGCCTTCCCCATCTGCATTGAACAAGGCTATCATTGGTACAGATCATTTGTGGGATAAGTACACGGAAAAAGTACACATGCTTCAGAGCGGAACAATATGTTTCATAATTTTCCAAACATTAAAAGCTTTCCTAGTAGTGCGAATGGGGTCATTCACCCGTGCAAATTAGCCACCTTATAAATATTGAAGTACTTTCTGTGAATCTTTGTCAAGGTTCCAGATTCCGTTATCAACGATGGTGATGCATTAAGTAACTCGCCTTCGTATACGTAAAATACCCTAATAAGAACCTATTCCATACGCATTTGGTTGCAGCGACAACACCAGCTAGCTTTCTCTCCAGTCTCCACGTCCAACAGAAGGCTAACCCCTGCAATACACCAAGCAACCAATTAATTTCTTTATCAAATTGTCTCACGAGAATGCAGCACGGATGTATCATTATTATGTTCCATTGGATGCCACAGTTCCTTCATGTGATGATCTAGTCATTCCAAAGCTAGCAGGAAGAGAAAGGACAAATTAGAACAAAAATATAGAAAATAATACGAGGCCTTTCTTGCTTCATGGGTGATATAGATTCATTATAAGTAAATAACCAAACAGAGAAAAGGGGGAAAAATATAGTGTCCGTCTGCAGCATAATATATCAAATTAATGTACCTCAAATTTGGAATAAGGTAAAATCAAATCCTACTTGCCTGGAAATATTTGGAGAAAATTCACCATCGTCGCCAAGGTTGAACTAATTCAACCTCAAATTAATCTAGTCTCTCTCAAAGGAAGTTGCATGTATAAAGTACTTCTAGGAATGGCGATTCTAATGCACGTACATTGCAGATATATGTCAATATGAGACTGAACTGTTGGCTGGAAAAGGAAAAAAAATCTTAGAATGTAACATTTTCAAACAGTGTATATCTATTTCACCACTATATCACATTGCAGGAGACACATCTATCTATACCTAATAATTTGCATAACCTCTTGAATCTGTTTTTGAATAAGCACTGAACCAATTGATCCTCGTCACCATATTTTGCCAAATGCCTGAAAGATATGACAATTTGACTGATCAGATAGGTGTCAATCATTTGCAATCCAAGTTTAACTACGCTCCGCACCCAAAAAAATTTCCTCTGATATGTAGGTGGCTGAATACAGTTTCTAATGTCACGATTCCTATCAAATGCTTCATTCAGTGGTACATGACCATCATGAAAGGTTTAAGCAGTATATAAAGTGCATGTTTGCTGCACTTTTGTAGACAAAAAAAATATGCTTCCACTAACCATATACCTTACTCATGTGAGCGACCACATAAGAACTTACGAAACCTAATATTTCTTGGAGCTATAAGAGGGCAGTACCACACTTAGCTAATTCATCAGAGTATGTTGTAGCATCAGCTATACCACCACATACACACGGGAGGCAACAGGTCAAAACAGCCGTCTATGTTACAAAAGAACTAACAACATGACCTATGTTTCTAAAATTGTATACAAATGAAAAATGAATCGAACTTTAGAGCAGCCTTGTGTTGTTCCCAATTCTACACTCGCCAGCACATAAACTCCTTGATTCTCTGACCACACGCCGTGATTTCAGAATATGCATCTTGATACTACCAGTTTACCAGAACCTATGTTTCAGGCATGGAACACATGAATTGTTATAGTGAAGACCCCGTATTTTAGTCTAAAAAAGATATACTGTCTATTTCTTATTGAAAATTCTACAAAAATAGATACAACCTTTGGAACATACTGACTGTTATGGCCCAAAGTCCAATTTGCGGAGTAAATGTTCTTCTAGATGTGGCATTTCTTTAGTTATTTTTTCAAATGTGTTGAACATAACAACAAAGTCAGTATAAGAGAAACATAAACATGCTACTAAGTAAATGTAGGTTGGTATTTCTATACACCATGCTTTCGTAAAACTGCACAATCCCGTGGAAATAATTTTAGTCTATTGCTTACTTCTCAAGCATTGCACACATCTGGTCATGGACAATCCTAGCCTCAATTAAGTTAATTTTGTAAAAGTAAAACAAGCAAACCAACCATGTATACACCTAAACAACTTAAGCTGATACTGCTCCTGTGTGTAGTGGTAAAGATTGAGCTTTCCTAAACTGAACTGAACTACATGATTGACGACATCAAGATAGTGTGAGTACCTGAAACGCTGTTTTGGCTAGTTGATGCAGGAAATAACTAAACTGCAGTATTCCCGTGCATCCAAACAAGATTCAGTTTCGCTAATCTAATTGATCTTCATACATCAGCTGTGGTACAAATGTATCAGTGGCACATAGAAATAACATATATAGTAGGAAGGAATATCCTTTTCAAATTACTTATACTTAAAAAAATGGCAGGAACATCCATGAATATTTTTCTTATGAGAAGCATATCTATGATTATGAAATCATTCATAGTATAAGCGGACAGGTCGCCATAGATGATGAATAAAGTGGGAATACGGTGGCAGCTTCCCACATACTGTAAAAATCCAAGTAAATGAACACATCTACAATCTTGTTTGATGGCTTACCTTTAACAGAGAATGCACTATCGAGCATGACGGCAATCAACTGAGCACAATACATGCCGACCACCGCAGGTAGCTCTGTCATGTTAGGTTGCAAGGGAAAATACATGCACATTGTTGCGCTTCGAGAGGATCATTTTTCATAAACCATAACAAGTCATCTGAAGACTATAGGTACCTGCAGTTTAGGGTTGTTAGTTACGTTCATCAAGAATAGCAGGAATTGAAAGGACCAAACAGCTAGCTGACACTGAAAGAAAAAGTACCCAAACAATCTTTTCCTCAGTGGAGAACATTCTTACCCTAAGAATAATTAAACCAAAATTATTGGTGTTTGAACTGGTCCCAGCTATCCCTTTTTATTTCCTTTTCATCTCCATTCATTTTCCTCGTATTTTCTCATCTCGTCAAGAGCACCAGTCCGCTCCCTGTGAATTCTCCAACATGAATCAATGGCCCCAGGTTATTGTGTCACATAAATCATGTTTTCTCAATCTTCTAATAAAATGGTGATAATTACAGAACTACTGGGCTAAGGAGCAATATTAGAAGTGCAAGACATGCATTTACCATTCTAATGAATTGTAAATATAGATGGCAATTAATATATATGTATACACTACTTACTACTCTTCTCCGTTGAGTAAGAGAAGAAATTCTAAAGCATGAATTGTAATTAAGTTATAGTGTGATTTCTCAAAATTAAGTAAGGACGATAAAATGTGAATACAGAACAATAATGCATAAAATGCAAGGGAGAAGACAAACCAGAAGGTATAGATATGAATCTATCAACTAATCCTTAGTAGAAACCAAAAGGAAAGAAAATTCTTGTTCGTAAGCTGAAGATAGCCTGTCTAGTTCCACTGAGTGATGTGCTGGAGAGTGATGTACAATATCGTAGTTCAGTAGTGTGCAACCTCGTATATAAAAATGCAATGCTATAGTACAGAATAAAAACAATAAGAGGTTGTTGGTTAGGTTAAGCATGTTATAAAATAAAGTTTCAATTTAAGGATAATAGGCATGCCACAATTGTTTCTTATACCACGGTTGTTGCTTCATGAAACAATCTCAATCTGGAAAACCGACTGCACAAAGGATATTAGATATATGTCTCAGATTTGCTTGAGTTCATCACGGGTCCAACTTTGCACTCTCGTACAGGAAAATCTTCGTGTTTGGAGCACCTAGCAATATCCAAATCAATAAAACACTTCAGGCTTCAGCTCTCTCTAATGTTGATCTTCTTGTGCATTTTTCTGTCTCGGAATAGCATGAATGTCAGACATGGAATGCTGAGAACAGTTTATGGAAAACGGGAAGCAAGTGGCGGTTGCACCAATATCCGGCGAAGTTGCGTGCATTTTGCCATCTCTAGTGACGATAGCAACATGATGAGACCCCGCCAGCAAAATGCATGCTTCCCTGTCGGCTCTGTTGTTGTACCACACCTCCGGGCTTGAACCAATGCACCTCGCCATGAAGCAGACCACAGCTGACCTGCAAATCAAAAAAAATCAGGCCTCCGCTTACCAGATCAGAGCATAACCTAGAATTGCCGTTTTGGAATGTACCTGAACTCGAAGAACATCCATCGCTGCTAACTGAACGCACAAACAAAGCAAACACACGTGGAAGAACTGGACCAACAACAATGAGAAAAAGGAGCAACTTGCAGACAATCGAACATACGAATCAGGGACAACAGCCCCATATCAAAATCGTCGCCAAATTAAATGCGGCAAATCCTTCCCATGAAATCGACAGGAGGGGGAAACTGGAAGGGGATCTCTAATCCCGCGTGTCCCCTCTCCCCACTGCCCCGGACGGAGGTTGCCATTGCAGCAGCGGGAGACCTAGGAAAGAAGCTGTCAAGGCTGAAGTCGAACACGCGGAGGAGGCCCTGGAGCGCGGTGTCCACGGTTCAATCTTCACGGCCGCCGCCTGCGTTGTCGTGGCGGCCCTAGTCATGGCGGACATACCCACCACCTATGTCCCCTCCGCTCGCAGTGGAGGCGGCAAGGGCGGCGAGTCCTCCCGAAGGCCTGGAGCTGCTAGCAGAGAGGCAGGCGACCGTGGACGGCGGCTGAAGCTGGGATCTAGGCTTGTAAAACGAGCACTCGAGAGCCATTAATTAGGCCCGGCCCATGTGGACGATGAACGACGACGAAGGGACGACGAAGGGACGAAACGTATTGGCAGAATAAGGAACCAATTTAGTCTTCCAGTTTAATTATTATTATTATTATTATTATTATTATAAAATTATAAATATCAGAGTACATGATCGATAGTGGCAGTAGCTAGCACTGAGGAACTCTGCCTTCGTCAAGGAGCGGTTGCTTTCATCATCTTTCGTGGCGTCAAGAGCCTAATAAAAACAATGATTCTGAACGAGACATCCGTGTCATGTCGCCGTCTTTTGCCCAGCAAAAGATATTCGGGTCATATAGAAACAACATGATGTCGTGGAAAACATACGCACTTGAAAATGAGAGATGTGGGCGATCCTTATCTTGAGACCAACGTCAGGTCCAGTCAGACGACCACACGTATGTTGAAAACGCATTAGGTCAAGACATGAAGGCTACACAATTGATTGGCAACCTGAGACCTATCGTATCACATCTCACACATGCGCTTCAGGCCAATATTCCGGAGTGGTCTGTGTTTAGTCCTAACGCATGGCCCTTGAAAGGAAAATGGTTATGTCTAGGACAGGCAAATCAATCCACTTTCAGAAGTATTCTTCGTGGTGTTGAATTGTTAAAGGAGGGTTTAGTTTGGAGAATTGGTGATGGATCCAATGTGAATATCTGGGATGATCCGTGGCTTCCACGGGATGGAGCTCTAAAGCCAATCACCCCGAGAAGGCAATGCATTTATACAAAAGTTAGTGAGTTGATCAGTCCAATTACTGGCCAATGGGATGTGCAATTGGTTACTGAAAATTTCTGGAAAATAGATGCAGATATAATCCTATCTATACCTATCAGAGAAGAGTTTGAAGATCTTCTTGCATGGCACTATGATAGTAAGGGAATTTTCACGGTAAAGTCAGCGTATAAATTATATGTCCAGGATAGAGATGGACCGCAGCAGTCATCTTCTAGGGATCCATCAAACACTTTACAATGGGAGAAAATCTGGAAACTGGCATGTACACCAAAAATACAACAATTTGTGTGGAGGTTTGCCCATAATAGTCTTCCTCTGAAACTGAATATAAAAAGAAGAGGAATGGATTGTGACACCAGGTGTGTTTGTTGTCAGAGGCTAGATGAAGATGGAGCGCACCTTTTCTTGAAATGCAAAGAAGTAAAAAAGATATGGAATGATCTGAACTTGGAGGAGGAACGTCAATTGCTATGTACCTGTCCAGATGCAAAGGAAGTAGTACACCAGATGCTAAAAATGGGAGAAGAAAAAAGTGTGCTAATTGCATGTATGATGTGGAGATGGTGGACAAACAGAAATAAAATCAATGCAAAAGAGAAAGTAGGAGGACAAGAAAACGTAGTGGCCCAAACCAGATTCTGGGCGGGAGAATGCAAAGTGTTTTGCAGCAAGGTACGCCCTGACAGTATCCCTGTAGAGACAGCAGAATGGAAGACGCCATCAGGTGATCGCCTCAAAATCAACATCGATGGTGCGTTTGCTGCATCAACAAGGACAGGTGGATGGGGTTTTGCAGTCAGGGACAGTACTGGTCAGATCAGGGGATCGGGAGCGGGAGCTCTCCGCTACGTTGCGAGCGCGGCACAGGCTGAAGCACATGCTTGCGAGCAAGCAGCGCGTGCCGCTGCTGACTGGGGAATGGTTGATGTGATCCTAGAATCAGATGCGCAGAACCTTGTCCGAGCCATGAGGAGTACAGAGTTTGACAGAACACCTGAAGGAATGATCTATAGGGATATACGCCTGTACATGCAGCTCCATTTCAACTCGTATGAGTTCTCCTATGTACCACGTACGTGTAATACTCTAGCTCATTCCCTTGCTGAGTATGGTGCGAGCCGGCAGGACATGAAACTGCTTTGGCCGGAATCGCTGCCGAATGATGTACCTTTGTGTGTGACCAGCGCTTCTGCTGGATCAGTTCAGTAATGGAATCAAGT
Organism: Lolium multiflorum; assembly: GCA_030979885.1. Classification (NCBI taxonomy): domain Eukaryota; kingdom Viridiplantae; phylum Streptophyta; class Magnoliopsida; order Poales; family Poaceae; genus Lolium; species Lolium multiflorum. Next base: position 48,196,620 of record CM061752.1, on the reverse strand, counting down.
GTTCCATATCAAAAAAAAAAAAATCAATCCACAGTGTGTCCAGTGACCGATTGAAGTCGGAAATATTGTTAAAGCCAGACCAACATATGACCTCCGTCTATTTTATACGCCGCCCCCAATATTTTGATTTTGTGAAGAACATTGTAACACTTATTGCTTAGTGATTTAGGCACATTTGCCCCCCCCTCGTAAAGTTTATACCATATTGCCGATGCAGGCTAGACAAGCGAACTATACAAGGTGGCAACTGATGATAATTATTTCGTTTTTTTAGTTGTGATGATAATTATTTGATGAGGGGCCAGAGCTGATTATTACCCTGAAGAACTGACGAGATGAGGTGGGCCAAGAATTTATCACAAAACATCCCTCACAGATTCCATCAGATTGACCCTATCATGCTTTGTCTAGTCTGCTTTATGCAATTTGAGGTGGGCCAAATAAGTCACCCCACATTATTCATCAATGATGAGTCAGGAAGCACTGAGAAGTGAGAACCTAACCAGGAGTAAACACAACACAGCGTCAACTTCTCAATCTGTGAACTGTTCAAAACAGAAAATCCTCGACATGTGAATAGTTAGTTTGAAATGAACTCAAAACAGAAGAAAAACCAGTGGATTTTCTCAATAGAACGAATTAATTGAATAGAGAAGGCGTGCCTTCTTTGGGACAAATTGTCATTACAGAGTTGATGCAAGATATACAGAACAGTTTACCAGAGTCCTCATGTTGTCACCAGAAGCCCAATATTCACTCTCATAATCTACATCTGGCACTTTTATCCCCCTATGTTTTGCTTACAATCGCTTCAAGCTCTTCTTCCTCGCATCCACCTTCTTCTTATCGGCTGGCGCTTTTGTGACAACAGGTCCTTCCTTCTTGGGCAATGCTGCAGATGTACCAACAGCGGGCTCGGCAGGAGCATTCTGATCCTGTGAGTTCGAACCGAGCACTTTGGTGGCAGCGGTGGCAGCAGCTGTAGCACATAATGCCGTGGACGCCGCTGGTGCAGTTTCGCCGAGATTTGTGCTTGACTGATCCACGTTTACAGCTGTGGTTGACTCAGAGATACTTCCACTCTTGGGCTTACTCTTAGGTTTGAGGGCATGAATGCTGGTGTATAACCTGCATATGGCGCGTGTTGACGATTAGGTAGTGCTCTGAATTGTCAAAATCTGCTATGGTATCTCCAAGAAAAAACATACCATTTAGCTTAACACTCTAGATTTTGAGCACTATAGTATAGTCGATGCTGGACAGGCATAATACTCTAAATTTTGGAGCACTCTAGTACAATAGACGCCTAGGTCGATGCAATACTCTAATTTTTTACCAAGGAAAGAAAAAAAAATGACTCCCACATATGGTGCAGGCAGGTATGATGTCCGCTAGGTGTCCCTAGTCTATATTGACACAGTGATACTCAATGAAAAGTCAAAAGGTAACCTTGCATGGCGTGCATAGTCCTCATAGTTTTCAAGTAACATCTTTCCAGCCTGCTCATTGAGCGCAGATTCTGGGAATGGTTCAATCAGTAGGCATCTCACCACCTATCAGACGAATAAAAAAGAAGCTGAAAGTCATTAATCAATAGTTACACCTGATGTATTACCACTAGCAAAACTAGGGCCAAGCAATGGTGCAGCATGCACTAACCAGTAGAACATGCCGTAATCCATGAGTAGGATTCCAGTCCTTTTTCAACGTGTTAACACAGATTTCACCTCTGCTTGATATATTCGGATGGAAAATTTTGGTCACAAAAAATCCTAAGAAGTGAGAGAAGGTCAATATTTGTTTTAAAAAATAATGAAATAGGACAAAACACAACTACTCAGGCTTTGGATGAGCACAAAAGATCCGCAAAAGATAGCCAGACCTTTTGGTGGAGTTTGAGGGAAGTCACATGACAAAACTAGCTTCATCCGGAAAATCCCATTCTCGTACGGAGTACCGCCTGCAAATCATTTCAAGATCCAAATTTCAGAAATTAGCATAATAAAGAAGCACATATTTGTACAAATTCGGAATATGACATATACTTCGGAAAATAGACACACTTTCAGTATCTAATTATGAACACAAGCAACATATGAAAATCACGTAAAAGTAAAAAAAAAAAATGCAATTAGAGGGGAACAAACATTGGAGGAAACACATAAAAAAATGTAGTGCTTTTAAATATCAAAACCCCTTAAGTGAACCTTACCAGGCCCCTCTATATCTGCTGAAATACTCGTGAAGTCGTCATCATTCACAATCACTCTGATCCCTTCTGGAGGTGATTGGTCAAGATTCTTCAATTCTTTAGCCAATTGCCTAATGACATTTGGTGGGAGGTTTTCATTGGTTGCCTTCGTGAAAATAAACACTCAACATTAAAATCATGTGAAGAGCACATCATCATAGAAGAATTTTATCATCAACATCAAACGTTTTGCCATGAAAAATGAATTGTAATAATCACCATAGAAGGAAGGCAGCAAATAGCTTTATTCTAGCTTCGACAGCAACTTTGGTGAGGATATCCTTCCACAATAGTGATAAACTTCCTGATAACAGATGCAGCCTACAGAAAACAGCAGTTAACATCATGATTGGGTAGAAGACGCAAAGAGATCAAAAGCAAGCATAATAGCATAATTTAATTTTATAAAATGTCTTGAGTACATGATTTTAAGTTTTCGAATAGAAGATATTATGAACAACAAATCTTATAATTAATTACACACATGGTTTCTGCAATACATCTCTCCGATTCTCAGGCACACAATTAAGTGACTGAAAGATGGAAGGGTGCAAGTGGGTGGTTCTACATGTGAACATAATGGATACTATTTTTTGTAAGAATTTTGGGAGAAAAAGTTAAATAGCTCCTTTTTGTTAGTTACCTTAGTTACATTTGGTGATTAACACGAATTTTCTCCTCTTCGCAAAAAACATGGCTAGTTTCACTACATGTGTTTCTATCTTTCAAACACATCTGTTTTCATTTGTTTAGATTATTAACATAGCTTGTTTCATGGCAACTCTCGCTAGCAGCTTTTCCTAAATGGGCTAGGAAATTGAGCAACTGCTGCTGAGGCTTGAAAAAACATACAAAACAAATTGCGCAGACAAAATAGTTCTAGAGGACTCAAATCCTATGCACATAAGGCTAGATTCTGCTCATCGTATCGGATGTGAATTCTTTGATTTTAGTAACTTCCTAATGAACACATGCCTCCCCCTGATAGCTCGGCGATTGGTAGTGGTTGCAGCTCTAGGCCATTCTTGTTGGTGGTTGGGTTTCTTTCCAGGCAAAAGTCGTGCTCGACATTGTTAGTGCCGACAACGGCATCAGCCATGGTCATTGTTTCCCTCCCTAGAGGTGTTTTTGTGGATACCTCTCCCTCATAGTTTGGTGCCTCCATATGAAAATCTATATCCTTGATCGGGCAAAGGCGACGCTCTCTCCTTGAGGCGTTGCTTTGGAGTCCTTTTCTACAACGCTTGCTTTAGGCCTGCATCTGGCTCTCAAGTATCCTTGCTGATGGTAATACACTCGTGAAGTCATCCTTGTGATGGAGTCTCGGCGAGGGTTTCCCTAAACCAATGATGCCCTGTGTTGTTTCGTCATCTAGAGGCATGGAGTTCAAGCTACGTACATCCTTTCTAGACTTCAGATTAGCTTGAAGCTCCAGTTTCATTTCATTCTTTGTGGGTGTCTTTCTTTTCTTTGCCATGTGCTTGCATTGTAAGCTGGTATCCTCAGCATGGTGCTGTGTGTCTGTGCTGTTACCGTTAACGGCTATATTAATTTGAAGTCGGGCAAAAGCCTTTTATTTTATCTAAACAAACTAACACATGCCTGATTGGTAATGCCACACATGTCATAGTAGCTTGTATTGTAAGATGGTATCCTCAGCATGGCGCTGTACTGTGACCGTTAATGGCTTTATTAATTTAAAGTCGGGGAAAGCCTTTTATGTTACCTAAACAAACTAACACATGCCTGATTGGTAATGCCACACATGTCATGCGAGTAGCACTTTCCAATCCAGACACGCATAGAACCTAAAACCTAAAGGATTATTTTGTAAACTTACACGTCCAAGACGGTAAGGGATCGATGAAAGGGGAACCGACATAGTAATAAATAGCTTATTAAGGCTTCTTTAAAATAAATAAATAGCCTAATGGACAGAGCGAGCATAATAGCAACTTTACACAGTTTTTATCGGTTCAATGCAACAGAGTGACAAAAGCGCGCAATAGGAAGAAATTAAATCACAATTCCGTAGGTAAACCTAACAGAAACATCCCAAACGACTGGTCATTTGGTCCTATGCTTGCAGGTGGTGACTACTTGCACCCAAAATTAATTAGAATACATACACCTTAACCCACTTCTTCTTCCATGGATACTACATAAACCTTAACCCAGTCCATCTTCCATGGATGCGTACCATCTAAAAATCAGGATTAGAGTTCCCCACCAAAACCATCAACTCCCCACCCTCTTGGTTTCTGAACATCGTATCTACACACCTAACACATCGAACTCAGATGAACGAACCATGAAGCAAGCATTTCCAGATCCCAGCCCTCTGCCTCTCCCTGAGAAGTCATCGTCGGAGCAGATCAGCTCGACTTCTCACAGACTGCTATCTCCTACAATGTGAGTCTAAGTATGTGTATGTTTACATACACTAACGCCGATCGAGGACATTACCGCGAGTTCCCCCAATCTCGCACCACCCGTGACCTCACTTGACGGAATGGGCAAACCCCGCCACACCCGCCTGCTTATTCCTGCGCAATTCGCCGAAACAATCCAAAATCGCCACTCGCCCAGACTCCAAAACCTCCCAAATCCGCCAGTCCTACCCCACAGATCGAACTAAACTGTCAGATCACGAGCACGCGCCGCGAGAACCGCGGAATGGCCCGGAGCAAATCGGCTCGAACCGCAGGGAGAGATGAATCGGGGAGGGAGGCAGGGATCGGCGAGTTACCAGAGGAGACGCGGCCGATCAATCTGGGCGGCGTCGGATCGTGCCAATGATTGGAGCGGCGCGAGGCCGTGGAATTTTGGGGAAAGCAAAAAAGCGAGAGGAGGGAGAGCCGAATGGGATGGGTGACGTGGCTGTCGACCGGGCCACGGAGGTGCTGGTACTTGTAGGGCGTGAACGGGAGGGAGGAGCGTGCGAGCGAGCGCGTGAACGGTCGGAAGCGAGGTCTGTGTAGCCGTTGGAGCCGCGCCGCGCCGCGCCACGGCGGCGCCAGCTTGGCGATGAGCCTGGTTTTTGAAATTTATGACAGCTGCGGCCAGCGACTGGGATCGAGATGTGGGCGAGATGAGTGATCGGGATCGCTGATTGGAGGTGGACCACCGGTTCTTGGTGGCAAGAAGACGAACGGGATGGATGAATGAATGATGAGAGCGGCGCCGGTTCTGGGATCAAATGATTTGCAAATCGATATGGATCGGGGGTGCTAATATTCTCGAGAAAATACACTGAAGTCTGCAAAAGGAGCATGTAATAAACAATAAAACAATTCCCGTGATCTTTCGAACCATAATAATCTGATAAGCACGGTCTCGGATAAAACCACAAACTTTTCGGTGAGTGAAATCATCATCCTAACTTTCTAATCCTACTATTTTCGCTTGCCATGTGCTAAAATACTGATCCGGAAATGATGATGTGGCGTCTAACATGAACACAACTCCCAACGCACGAGGTTGCATCTTTCCTCTTATGTGCACATGGGAGGGGGTATGTTAGAGCGACAATGGTGGAGGATATCGAGTGGTAGCAAGGAGGAATTGAGGGAGCCCAACGGTGGGCTTGGACGTCAGTGTGAAACCGTGGATTTGCGAAATCGAGCGGTTGGAGATGAAATAGAATTTCTGCTTCGGGTGTTGATTTTAGGGATTACGAATTTAGTATTCAATTCATACCACGCTCTAAGATCAAGGTTTAATAAACTTTAAAGTAGTAGATTCTGCTCATATGAAAACGTCCGATGCGAGTTGGCCTTGTCGCTGGACCTGCGCTCCCGCAACAAAATTTAAGGTCCAAGGTTTGACCCATACCTACTCTCATATGATAATGAGTGAACCTATAGGTGCAAGTTACTATTGGTCGCTAAGTTGATAAGTAGTATGTCTAGTTGCGCGGCTTCCAAATATAGTACCTTTCCTCAAAGTGTTGCATAAATAACATTGTTTTGGGGATAGCTAAATCCTACATATGGGGTCCCACACACGTCCTTGCATGGCACCTAGATGACATAGCCATCAAGATCAAAACAAGACAAGACAAAGATCCAATTAGTCTATGGCCCTAGGGATGTTTGCAAGGCTTGGGGCCACCGAGAGGGAAGGTGGTTCAAGGTGGCATTGCTCTTGTTCGTAGCCACTAGTTAAAACACTTATCTCATGAAAGTTAGTGGGTATTGAGATGGCATTTGTCTTGTACCTATCCATCAATAAAGACACCATCTTCGACATTTCTCCTAGTATAATACTAAGTCATGCTCCCACAAGGTGACCGGACCTACTCAAAGAACATTGCCTTGTTAACTCACCCATGGTGTACATTACCTTCTCGATAAGGCCAGCTCACATGCCCTTTACTCACTACAATATCACTTGTTTTGAAACTTCTGACAGTAGGAAAGGTTCTGAAACTACAATATGGCATGACCATGCTACACGAGATACCCCCTACTTTCTCATTGTTCGATTACAACAACATGTGCAAGTCATACAAACAAGCTATAATAAAATCCACTCAAAATGATCTCACAAGATTCACACAAAACCATCTCACGTGTTTCACATCTAAGGATCACGATTCATATTATACTCATAGCGAGTTTATTGAGCTGAAAGAAAAGGACACCTCAACTTGATAAGATCTGGCATGCAGGTATGCAACATACTATTAGAGACCCACGATAACGTGTTTCTCTACGCACTACAAATTCATCATCATCCGGGGTGACAATGAGCAACATGGGCCCCTTTTTGCGAGAGTTGTAAGCCCAAATTAGTTTTGAAACTTGGTTACAAACTGCAAAATCGTTGAGAAAAGCAAGCACCGCAGGCACGTTCAATAGAACTCAATACAACACCAAACATAGAGACAACATCACATGAAAGCTTGGCCAACATTTCTTTCGGTCTCTCTACATCTTCGTATTTTCTGCTTTACCTCTCCTACTATTCAACGATTATCTAATCATATAATTATATTTTTAAATAAAAAAATAAGCTATACATAGCACGCTGACCAATTAAAAATTGAGTAATGCAACATGATAAAAAAAACTAGTAAAGTGATTGAAGAACATATGTACAAATAAAAGTACACAATCATGGTTGTTGAAAGCATGCAAGCTTCAAAGTTTTTTCAAGCCTAAAAGGATCAGTAGTGTTGACTATAAATTGTTGATCGTGAATTTATAAAGGAATTTCCCACTCTAAAAAATCACCTAAAGAGGGAAATGCCTTTTCTAATTCAATGGCTTAGTAGTTTCAGTACGAGATGTTGTAGCCAATATCCATTCATTAAATTGATTTGAGAACAAAGAGTTTGCAATGTAGTGTCTATTCATAATGCAAAGCCATATACTAATAATTGTTGGGGAAGATATTACCTTCACTAATCTTCGTGATATTGTAACTCAAATTCCACGTACATAAAACAATGAAGCAAGCAAACTTTGGTGCAGTAGGAATGGCTAACAAATAATGGTCCCTCTAGAAAATATCTTATTAGATACATATGAGGGATAAGTATATCATTACAACTATATAAACCATCCAAGTTTTCAACAAGTTAATGATACAATCAAACTCGGTATAATTTAACCAAGTATTTTTAAAGTGCAACTCAATTCAACAACTTTTTTTTTCAAGAAATAGCAACTTTTAGCAAAACAAAATTCATGTAGCCGAGAGTTAGTAACAAATTAAAAATAAAATATGGATTCTTGGACAAGAAAATGTGGACATTTTATAGAGGTTAAGTTAGGTCTTTGCAATGTAATAAGCACTACTAAAGCTCTATTATTATTTTCTAGGGTGTGCGCTTGAAATGATTACTAATAATTCATAACATGAAGCATATCATGAAATCTAGCATATAAAGATTTTGTAATTATGTATTAAAATTTAGGACATAGGTAGTACATCATGCTACAAGTATGTAGACACAACCAAGATTATTTATAAACATGTATATTGAGCATGTCCTAGTGAGATGATAAACCGGTAAATAGAATACAAGCAAATAAGAAAAACGACAATACATGCCACAGTGGTGATTCATATTTCAGTATCGCGTAGGCCAGCTAGATTGTTGATTGCTTTATACTTGCGTAAGAAGCTGAATATACAAATGTCAGAACATATTAGTTTCAACAAAATTGAGTTATGTCATAAAATGGAGTAGAGTAGGTTGGTTTACATACCAGTTACCAAGTCCCTGTCTTCCAAACAATAATAAGGACATCAATATTCCCAACCTTCAACACAACCATAGAAGTAAACATTGGTAGCACATTGTGTGAAATGGCAGATAGTGCAAATATGTTGCGGAATCGACGCTCCACCAATTTAGTATATAAAAATTAATGTACTAGCTTGTTACAGCTCACAACCACATATTATACTTTTTTATGTTGCAGAATATCAATGTCTAAGGTTGTGGAAGCACATGAGAAATCAACCAAATGTTATTCGTGAAACTTCCATCTCTTAGATAACAGTTGAACCCTAACTCATCCCATATTCCCTAGCTTTGGTCTGCCCATCATAACAAAACAAAACATTAATTCACGAATTCAAGTTCCAAAAACAAGATTAAAAAATCACAAAAAAATATACCCAATGTTTAAAAGATAGTTGTCTACATGACAATTTTTTTTGTCATGTTGACAAACACGAAGTCCATCAACACATAAAAAATCACAACCAATGCACGCAATAGTACATGCTAGCGTCATCGAAGTACTTCATATTACCCACACCTTGCACATCACATCAACGAAGTCCACTTACTCAGTGGTGATCACATCTTCAACACATACAAAGTCAAGAAATGTCAATGACAATGCTGAATGGCGTAGTCTGCTACACAAAATTATGGACATATCTCTTGCAAATATACGTTCATTCTTAAAACAGCAGGGAAGGCTGGAAGTTAATGTCATGGGACCGAGTATCTCAAATAATCAACATATCGTCGGTAAACTTCCACCATCAGTTCATCATGTGCGAAAATGAAAATTTTGACCTTTCTTGGGAAGTTCCCGTGAAAAATAAATTTGAACTTGACCTTTCTTCTCAGTGTTTTACGTCAGGGTGTTGAGGTTAGACTAGTCAATACCCTAGGTTAAAAGTTTTTTTTGTTGCCCTGGGTCAAGTTGTTAGAGCATCTCTAACAGAGCCCGTAAACAGCCAAAAACCGAATAATAACAGCTATTTTACAGGTTTGGTTCGAAAAGCTGCGCATATAGTCATAGTAAACAAGCCAAAACCGAAAAAAATGTTTTCATGCCGAGACCAAAAACCCAACCCGGCATGTATTTGTAGGGGTCCAACGAGCGAACCGAACACGGCCCAAAAGCAACCCCTAGTTTGCGCGCGACAAAAATTACACCTCCTCCCGACCGCCACTATCGATATGTGCGCCCTCACCGTTCTCTGCGCCACCTTCGCCCGATCTCGGCAGCATGAGTCTCGAATCGACCCCGCCGGCCGCCGGAGCTAACTCGCAGTCCCAACCACCCTCTCTTGTGACCGTCGGAGCTCCCGCCACCCCCACCCCTGCCGACGTCGTGAACATGTTCGCGTCCACGAGCGTCCTCAAGCGGCAGCGCACGTGGTCCCGCAAGCAGGTGTTGTTGGGGTTCGTTGCATAGAAAATAAAAAGTTTCCTACCGCAAAGACAAATAAATCCAAGATCTAATCTATGGAACACCCAAGATCTAATCTACAAGATCGGAGCAACGAGATTGATATGAGACTAACCCTCGAAGATTTCCAAAGCCTACGAGATTAGATCTCGTTGTTGGTGTAGACGATCGTCCCGTGCTGCAATCCGGCAGACTCGGTCGCGCGTACGGTGTCGATGAAGCCCTTCCTCTCCCTTCCAGCGGCAGCGAGTGTGGTAGATCTCCTCCAAGTTCCAGCAGACGGCGTGGTGGTGGTGGTGGAGGAAGAAAAGCTGCAGGGCTTCGCCTAAGCCGGAGCAGCGTATGGTGGAGGAGAGAGGCGGCCAGAGGAGGAGACAATGGGATTGGATGGCCGGCCACCCCCTCCTCTTTATATAGGGGGGTAGGTCGGCTGGGGTGGCCCCCTTTCCCATGTAGGGTTAGGGGGCGGCGGCCAAGGGGGGGAAGAGGATTTTCCCCCCCCCCCCCAAGTTGATCCCTAGGGTTTTGGGGAAACCCTAGGGGTTTGGCCGGGCCTTGAGGGCATGTGCCCCTGGCCCATTAGGGCTAGGGAGCACCCCCTCGGCCCATGCTAGGCCTCCTAGGGTCGTGGGCCCACTGGTGGCACCCCTGGAACCTTCTAGAACCTTAGGTCATCCACCAAAAATCCAGAACTTCTCCGAAACCTAGAAATCAACTTCCCTTATATGAATCTTATTCTCCGGACTATTCCGGACCTCCTCGTGACGTCCTGTATCCCATCCGAGGCTCCGAACAAACTTCGTCTCCATACCATATTCAAATCTACTTATGCGACATCGAACCTTAAGCGCGTCACCCTACGGTTCGCGAACTATGCGACATGGTCGAGACTCCTCTCCGAGCAATAACCAGTAGCGGGATCTGGAGATCCATAATGGCTCCCACATATTCAACGATGACTTAGTGATCGATTGAACTATTTACATACGATGCCAATTCCCTTTGTCACGCGATATTTTACTTGTCTGAGGTTCGATCATCGGTATCTCCATACCTTGTTCAACCTCGTTACCGACAAGTACTTGTAGGATAACGTAGCATAGAAAAAAAAAAATTTCCTACGGCGAACACGCAATCCAAGCCAAGATGCAATCTAGAAGACGGTAGCAACGAGGGGATTATCGAGACTCACCCTTGAAGAGATTCCAAAGCCTACAAGATGAGGCTCTTGTTGCCGCGGTAGACGATCACTTGCCGCTTGCAAAAGCGCGTAGAAGATCTTGATCACGGCGCCACGAACGGGCAGCACCTCCGTTCGGTCACACGTTCGGTTGTTGATGAAGACGACGTCCACCTCCCTGTTCCAGCGGGCAGCGGAAGTAGTAGCTCCTCTTGAATCCGACAGACGACGGCGTGGTGTCGGTGGTGGAGAATCGCGGAGCTTCGCTAAGCGTGCGGGATATGGTGGAGGAGCGGGGCGCTAGGGTTTGGGGAGAGGGGGTGGCCGGCCACTATAGGGGCCGGCCATGGTGGTGGCTTTGGTGTGTTGGCTTTGGTGTGTTGGCTTTGGTGTGTTGGCTTTGGTGTGTCCGGCCCCCTCCCCTATGCCCCTCATTATATAGGTGGAAGCCCCAAGTGTTGGACTACAAGTCTCCGAATAAGACCCGAACCCAAAACCTTCCATATGGTGGGAAACCTTCCCAAGCTAGGATTCCCACTAGAGGTGGGAATTCCACCTACCATATGGGGGGTGGCCGGCCCCTTATGGGGGAGTCCACTTGGGACTCCACCCCACTAGGGTTGGCCGGCCATGGAGGTGGAGTCCCATGTGGACTCCACCTTCCTAGGTGTGTTCTTCCGGACTTTTCTAGAACCTTCTAGAACCTTCCATAGAACCTTCCGAATCATTTTAATTCATATAAAATGACATCCTATATATGAATCTTATTCTCCGGACCATTCCGGAACTCCTCGTGATGTCCGGGATCTCATCCGAGACTCCGAACAAATATTCGAACTCCATTCCATATTCAAGTTCTACCATTTCAACATCCAACTTTAAGTGTGTCACCCTACGGTTCGCGAACTATGCGGACATGGTTGAGTACTCACTCCGACCAATAACCAATAGCGGGATCTGGAGATCCATAATGGCTCCCACATATTCAACGATGACTTTAGTGATCGAATGAACCATTCACATACGATACCAATTCCCTTTGTCACGCGATATTTTACTTGTCCGAGGTTTGATCATCGGTATCACACTATACCTTGTTCAACCTCGTCTCCTGACAAGTACTCTTTACTCGTACCGTGGTATGTGGTCTCTTATGAACTTATTCATATGCTTGCAAGACATTAGACGACATTCCACCGAGAGGGCCCCGAGTATATCTATCCGTCATCGGGATGGACAAATCCCACTGTTGATCCATATGCCTCAACTCATACTTTCCGGATACTTAATCCCACCTTTATAACCACCCATTTACGCATGGCGTTTGATGTAATCAAAGTACCTTTCCGGTATAAGTGATTTACATGATCTCATGGTCATAAGGACTAGGTAACTATGTGAAAGCTTATAGCAAATAACTTAATGACGTGATCTTATGCTACTCTTAATTGGGTGTGTCCATTACATCATTCATATAATGATATAATCTTGTTATTAATAACATCCAATGTTCATGATTATGAAACTAATCATCTATTAATCAACAAGCTAGTTAAGAGGCTTACTAGGGACTCTTTGTTGTTTACATATCACACATGTATCAATGTTTCGGTTAATACAATTATAGCATGGTATATAAACATTTATCATAAACATAAAGATATATAATAACCACTTTTATTATTGCCTCTTGGGCATATCTCCAACAGTCTCCCACTTGCACTAGAGTCAATAATCTAGATTACATTGTAAGGTACCTAACACCCATGGCATTCTGGTGTTGGTCATGCTTTGCCCTAGGGAGAGCTTTAGTCAACGGATCTGCTACATTCAGATCAGTGTGTACTTTGCAAATCTTTACTTCTCCATCTTCGATGTACTCGCGAATCGAATGATAACGCAGCTTGATATGCTTCAGCCTCTTGTGTGACCTTGGTTCTTGTGCATTTGCGATGGCACCCATGTTGTCACAGTAGATGACTAGTGGGTCCAATGCACTAGGAACCACACCGAGCTCTACAATGAACCTCTTCATCCATACCGCTTCTGATGAAGCCTGGCCGCTATGTACTCCGATTCTGTTGAGGATTTCGCCACCGTGCAGCTTCGAGCTTGCCCAGCTTACTGCAGCACCATTCAATATAAACACGTACCCAGATTGTGACTTAGAGTCATCAGGATCGGTGTTCCAACTTGCATCGGTGTAACTTGTTACAACGAGCTCTTGGTCACCTCCATAACAAAGAAACATATCCTTAGTTCTTTTCAAGTACTTCAGGATATTCTTGACCGCTGTCCAGTGTTCCATTCCTGGATCACTTTGATATCTGCTAGTCAAACTAACAGCATGTGCTATATCCGGTCTTGTACATAGCATGGCATACATGATAGAGCCTACTGCCGAGGCATAGGGGATCTGACTCATCCTTTCTCTTTCTTCTGCCGTAGCCGGACCTTGAGTCTTACTCAAGACCTTGCCTGGTAACATAGGTAAGAATCCTTTCTTACTTTCGTCCATTCTAAACTTCTTTAGAATTTTGTCCAGGTATGTACTCTGTGATAGCCCTATTAGACGTCTTGATCTATCTCTATAAATCTTGATGCCTAATATATATGATGCTTCACCAAGGTCTTTCATTGAAAAACTATTATTCAAATAACCTTTTACACTGCTTAATAGTTCTATATCATTCCCAATCAATAATATGTCATCTACATATAATATCGGAACGCTACAGAGCTCCCACTCACTTTCTTGTAAATACAGGCCTCTCCATGACACTGTATAAACCCGAAGTCTTTGATCACCTTATCAAAGCGTCGGTTCCAACTTCTGATGCTTGCTTCAGTCCATAGATTGAACGCTGAAGTTTGCATACTTTGTCAACATTTTTAGGATCGACAAAACCTTTGGGTTGTACCATATACAACTCTTCCTCAATGTCTCCATTAAGGAACGCCGTTTTGACATCCATCTGCCAAATCTCATAATCGAAAAATGCAGCTATTGCTAACAAAATCCTCACAGATTTTAGCTTCGCTACAGGTGAGAAAGTCTCATCGTAGTCAACACCTTGAATTTGTCGGAAACCCTTTGCGACAAGTCGAGCTTTATAGACAGTAATATTACCATCAGCATCTGTTTTTCTCTTAAAGATCCATTTATTCTCGACAGCCTTTCGGCTATCAGGTAAGTCTACCAAAGTCCATACTTTGTTATCATACATGGATCCCATTTCGGATTTCATGGCTTCTTGCCATTTGTTGGAATCTGGGCTCATCATCGCTTCTTCATACGCCGGGTCTTCATCATTGTTATCCACAATCATGACATTTAGACAAGGATCATACCAATCGGGAGTGGCACGTTCCCTTGTCGATCTGCGAGGTTCAGTAGCTATCTCATTTGAAGTTTCATGATCGTTATCATTAGCTTCCTCTGTTGCCGGTGTAGGCGGCACAGAACATCTTCCGGACTGCGCTACTCTGATCAACGAGTAGAGATTCTTCAATCTCATCGAGTTCTACTTTTCTTCCAGTCATTTCTTTAGTGAGAAATTCTTTCTCAAGAAAGGTTCCGTTCTTAGCAACAAAGATCTTGCCTTCGGATCTGTGATAGAAAGTGTACCCTATAGTTTCCTTAGGGTATCCTATGAAGACGCATTTCTCGCTTTGGGTTCTAGCTTGTCCGGTTGTAACTTTTTTACATAGGCTTCGCAACCCCAAACTTTTAGGAACGACTTAGGTTTCTTATTAAACCATAATTCATACGGTGTCGTTTCAACGGATTTTTATGGTGCTCTATTTAAAGTGAATGCGGCTGTCTCTAATGCATAACTCCAAAATGATAAAGGTAAATCGGTAAGAGACATCATAGAACGAACCATATCTAAGAGAGTTCGATTACGCGACACACCGTTTCGTTGTGGTGTTCCCGGCGGTGTCAATTGTGAAAGTATTCCGCATTTCTTTAAATGCATGCCAAACTCATAACTCAGATATTCACCTGCGAGATCGTAGAAATTTAATCTTCTTGTTACGTTGATTTTCTACTTCACTTTGGAATTCCTTAAACTTCTCGAAAGTTTCGGATTTATGTTTCATTAAATAGATATACCCATATCTACTCAAATCATCTGTGAAGGTTAGAACATAACGATAACCAGCGCGCGATGCTACACTCATTGGTCCGCATACATCTGTATGTATGATTTCCAATAAGTCAGTAGCTCGCTCCATCATACCCGAGAATGGAGTCTTAGTCATTTTTCCCATCAGACATGCTTCGCATCTATCAAGTGACTCAAAGTCAAGTGATTCAAGTAATCCATCGGTATGGAGTTTCTTCATGCGTTTCACTCCAATATGACCAAGACGACAGTGCCACATATAAGTAGAATTATCATTCAATTTAATTCGCTTAGCATCAATGTTATGTATATGTGTATCACTACTATCGAGATCTAAAGAAATAAGCCATTCTTTTCAGGTGCTCGACCATAAAAGATATTATTCATAAAAATAGAACAACCATTATTCTCAGACTTGAATGAATAACCGTCTTGCATTAAACAAGATCCTGATATAATGTTCATGCTCAACGCGGGTACAAAATAACAATTATTTAGGCTTAAAACTAATCCCGAAGGTAGATGTAGAGGAAGTGTGCCGACAGCGATCACATCGACTTTGGATCCATTTCCAACGCGCATGGTCACTTCATCCTTTAGTAGTCTTCGTTTATTCTTTAGTTCCTGTTTCGAGTTACAAATATGAGCAACCGAACCAGTATCAAATACCCAGGTACTAGTACGAGAACTAGTAAGATAAACATCTATAACATGTATATCGGATATACCTTCTTTCTTCTTCTTGACAAGGCCGCTCTTCAGATCCGCCAAATATTTGGAGCAATTACGCTTCCAGTGTCCCTTCTCCTTGTAATAGCACTCAGCATCAGGTTTAGGGCCAGTCTTAGGTTTCACAGGAGGCGTGGCAGCTTTCTTGCCACTCTTCTTGTTCTTGCCTTTAGACTTGCCCTGTTTCTTGAAGCTGGTGGTCTTGTTGATCATCAACACTTGGTGCTCTTTCTTAATTTCAATCTCAGCAGATTTTAGCATGGCAAAGAGTTCAGGTAACTCTTTGTTCATGTTCTGCATATTGTAATTCATCACAAAGTTCTTATAACTAGGTGGCAGTGATTGAAGGACACGATTAATCCCCAGTCTGTTAGGAATCACTATTCCCAAGTCACTGAGTTTCTTCGCATGCCCGGTCATGGCGAGCATGTGCTCACTAACGGAGCTGCCTTCTTCCATCATGCAGCTGAAGAAGTGTTTCGATGCTTCATAGCATTCCACGGCCGCATGAGTCTCAAAGATAGTCTTTAACTCATTGATTAACTCATGTGGATCGTGGTGCTCAAAACGTTTTTGAAGATCGGCTTCCAGACTGCACAGGATGGCACACTGAACTTGAGAGTACCGAGTTTTCCGAGTCGCGTAAACATTCTTTACTTCATCGGTTTCAGTTTCTGCAGGAGGGTCACCTAGCGGTGCATCAAGCACATATTGCAGGTTTCCGCCATTGAGGAAGATCCTCACATGACGGAACCAGTCGGTGAAGTTGCTACCGTTGCTCTTAAGCTTTTCTTTCTCTAGGAACTGGTTAAAATTGATTGGGGACGCCATATCTACAACATATTTGCAATAGTTTAGACTAATGTTTATGACAAATTGAGTTCAAAATTTTAATTCAATATAATTAAAAACTAGGTGAACTCCCACTCAAAACAATATCCCTCGCATTGTCTTAGTGATCACACGAACCAAATCCATCACACCTATGCCCGATCATCACGAGACAAGATGTAATTTCAATGGCGAACACTCAAAGTGTTCATCATATCAATCATATGATTCATGCTCTACCTTTCGGTATCACGTGTTCCGAGACCATGTCTGTACATGCTAGGCTCGTCAAGGCCACCTTAGTATCCGCATGTGCAAAACTGACTTGCACCGTTGTATGCACTTGTTGATTCTATCACACCCGATCATCACGAGATGCTTCGAAACGACAAGTCTTGGCAACGGTGCTACTAAGGATGAACACTTAATTATCTTGAAATTTTTAGTGAGAGGGATCATCTTATAATGCTACCGTCGCGATCTAAGCAAAATAAGATGCATAAAAGGATTAACATCACATGCAGTTCATATGTGATATGATATGGCCCTTTTGTCTTTGCGCCTTTGATCTTCATCTTCAAAGCACGGACATGATCTCCATCATCAACGGGCATGATCTCCATCATCGTCGGCGAAACACCAAGGTCAATGGCGCCGTCTTCATGATCGTCCTCCATGTAGCAACTATTACAACTACTTTTGAAATACTACTCAACATGAAATTTAAAGACAACCATAAGGCTCCTGCCGGTTGCCACAATACAATAATGATCATCTCATACATAGTCATCATCACATTATGGCCATATCACATCACCAAACCCTGCAAAAACAAGTTAGACGTTCTCTAATTTGGTTTGCATATTTTACGTGGTTTAGGGTTTTCGAGCAAGATCCAATCTACCTACGAACATCAACCACAACGGTGATACTAGTGTTGTCAATAGAAGAGTAAATTGAATCTTCACTATAGTAGGAGAGACAGACACCCGCAAAGCCACTTATGCAATACAAGTTGCATGTCAAGCGTGGAGCAAATCTCATGAACGCGGTCATGTAAAGTTAGCCCGAGCCGCTTCATCCCACTATGCCACAAAGATGCAAAGTACTCAAGCTAAAGATAACATAAGCATCAACGCCCACAAAACCATTGTGTTCTACTCGTGCAACCATCTATGCATAGACACGGCTCTGATACACTGTAGGATAACGTAGCATAGAAAACAAAAATTTCCTACCGCGAACACGCAATCCAAGCCAAGATGCAATCTAGAAGACGGTAGCAACGAGGGGATTATCGAGACTCACCCTTGAAGAGATTCCAAAGCCTACAAGATGAGGCTCTTGTTGCTGCGGTAGACGATCACTTGCCGCTTGCAAAAGCGCGTAGAAGATCTTGATCACGGCGCCACGAACGGGCAGCACCTCCGTACTCGGTCACACGTTCGGTTGTTGATGAAGACGACGTCCACCTCCCCGTTCCAGCGGGCAGCGGAAGTAGTAGCTCCTCTTGAATCCGACGCACGACGGCGTGGTGTCGGTGGCGGTGGAGAAATCCGGCGGAGCTTCGCTAAGCGTGCGGGATATGGTGGAGGAGCGGGGCGCTAGGGTTTGGGGAGAGGGGGTGGCCGGCCACTATAGGGGGCGGCCATGGTGGTGGCTTTGGTGTGTTGGCTTTGGTGTGTTGGCTTTGGTGTGTCCGGCCCCCTCCCCTATGCCCCTCATTATATAGGTGGAAGCCCCAAGTGTTGGACTACAAGTCTCCGAATAAGACCCGAACCCAAAACCTTCCATATGGTGGGAAACCTTCCCAAGCTAGGATTCCCACTAGAGGTGGGAATTCCACCTACCATATGGGGGGGTGGCCGGCCCCTTATGGGGGAGTCCACTTGGGACTCCACCCCACTAGGGTTGGCCGGCCATGGAGGTGGAGTCCCATGTGGACTCCACCTTCCTAGGTGTGTTCTTCCGGACTTTTCTAGAACCTTCTAGAACCTTCCATAGAACCTTCCGAATCATTTTAATTCACATAAAATGACATCCTATATATGAATCTTATTCTCCGGACCATTCCGGAACTCCTCGTGATGTCCGGGATCTCATCCGGGACCGAACAAATATTCGAACTCCATTCCATATTCAAGTTCTACCATTTCAACATCCAACTTTAAGTGTGTCACCCTACGGTTCGCGAACTATGCGGACATGGTTGAGTACTCACTCCGACCAATAACCAATAGCGGGATCTGGAGATCCATAATGGCTCCCACATATTCAACGATGACTTTAGTGATCGAATGAACCATTCACATACGATACCAATTCCCTTTGTCACGCGATATTTTACTTGTCCGAGGTTTGATCATCGGTATCACACTATACCTTGTTCAACCTCGTCTCTGACAAGTACTCTTTACTCGTACCGTGGTATGTGGTCTCTTATGAACTTATTCATATGCTTGCAAGACATTAGACGACATTCCACCGAGAGGGTCCAGAGTATATCTATCCGTCATCGGGATGGCAAATCCCACTGTTGATCCATATGCCTCAACTCATACTTTCCGGATACTTAATCCCACCTTTATAACCACCCATTTATGCAGTGGCGTTTGATGTAATCAAAGTACCTTTCCGGTATAAGTGATTTACATGATCTCATGGTCATAAGGACTAGGTAACTATGTAACGAAAGCTTATAGCAAATAACTTAATGACGTGATCTTATGCTACGCTTAATTGGGTGTGTCCATTACATCATTCATATAATGATATAATCTTGTTATTAATAACATCCAATGTTCATGATTATGAAACTAATCATCTATTAATCAACAAGCTAGTTAAGAGGCTTACTAGGGACTCTTTGTTGTTTACATATCACACATGTATCAATGTTTCGGTTAATACAATTATAGCATGGTATATAAACATTTATCATAAACATAAAGATATATAATAACCACTTTTATTATTGCCTCTTGGGCATATCTCCAACAGTCTTTACTCGTACCATGGTATGTCATCTCTTATGATCCAATCATATGCTTGCAAGCTAATCGACGACATTCCACCGAGAGGGCCCATAGTATATCTATCCATCATCGGGATGGACAAATCCCACTATTGATCCATATGCTTCAACTCACACTTTCGAATACTTAATCCCATCTTTATAACCACCCATTTACGCAATGGCGTTTGATGTAATCAAAGTACCCTTCCGGTGTAAGTGATTTACATGATCTCATGGTCGAAGGACTTAGGCAACTATGTATTGAAAGCTTATAGCAAATTGAACTTAATGACTTGATCTTATGCTACGCTCATTTGGTGTGTGTCCATTATATCATTCACCTAATGACATAACCTTGTTATTAATAACATCCAATGTTCATGATCATGAAACCATGATCATCCATTAATCAACAAGCTAGTTATACAAGAGGCTTACTAGGGACTCCTTGTTGTTTACATAACACACATGTATCAATGTTTCGGTTAATACAATTATAGCATGGGATGTAAACATTTATCATGAACACTAAGATATAACAATAACTAATTTATTATTGCCTCTTGGGCATATCTCCAACAGTCTCCCACTTGCACTAGAGTCAATAATCTAGTTTACATTTGAAAAGATATAACACCTTGGCCTTCTGGTGCTTATCATGTTTTGCTCACGGGAGAGGTTTGTAGTCAACGGATCTGACTGTTCAGAAACGTATGTATTTTGCAATTCATTTGTGTCTCTACGCATCACTCATTTTCCAAATGAGTCGGCATTAATTGTATATGCTTAGTCTTCTGGTGGAACCTTAATTCCGCGGTCTGAAAATAAGTCACTAATATTGTCATACACAATATAGCTTCAAAGTTCTGACACTATCGGAACTACACCAAGTTCTCAAAGAACTCCTCGACTTAACATCCTCAGTCATTGTCAAAACAATGACATACTCTGCCTTCATTTGTAGAATCCGTCACAATATTTAGAACTGATCTAAATCTAGCATAGACTTCTTCTAGCTCATTGTGCTACCTTTTAAACAACACTTAGCCTAATTGAGATTGAAATTTTATTTTTATATGTGATCAAACTAATATCGGTGCAACACCTTACAGCGATTTGTTTGTCATTACCCCATACAAAACTATATATATATCATTGGTTCTTCTAAAGCACTCAGGGATATTCTTACTGTTGTTCAATGATCATTACATGAATCATTTTGGTATATGCTCGTAACACTTTAGAGCACATGACATCTGACTTTGTACATATTATTCGTGATCTAAAGTCACTCATGTGTTTTTACTCATTGAGTGTCAAATACACTCAAGTATTGTTAAGCCTTCACATGAAAAGAACACCTTCTTAATATTTTTATATTGAACTACTTTAATATTCATTCTATGTACTTTGACTTAAACTTATTATGTGTTTCAATCCATCTTCATAGATCTTGACACTAAATATGTTTCAGTCCATATCCTTTCATTGAAATTAATTCTCAATGAAACCTTTTAATCACATCAAGTACATGATTACATTATTTTTAATCAACGATATGTCATCTACATAAAGTATTATAAATATGTCTCAGCGCTCCCACTTAATTTCTTGCAAATGCAAGCATCTTCATCGTTTCTGATGAAATCAAAACTCTTTGATTATTTCATCCGGTGAAGATTCCAACTCCGCGATACTCACTTCATCCAATTGAAGTTTGTATACCTATCTAGTATTCCACGGACCAGCAAAACTCTTGGTTGTATCTAGTATACATCCTTCATACATACTTCTGGTAAGGAATGTATTTCTGCCATCCTACTATCATATCTCATAAAAGAAATATGTAGCGATTACTAGAATAATCCACATAGACTATAAGCATTGCCACGGAAGATCTAATCTTATCGTAGTCAACTCTTTGAACTTTGTCGTAAACAACTTTTCGATAAGTCAAGCTTCTTTAAGGATATTCCATCCAAGTCCATCTATTTTATAGATCCATTTACTTTCAAAAAGTATTCACCTATCTTGGATTTCATGGCGCATAGCCATTTTAACGGAGTCAGGGCCCATCATAACTTCTTTGTATGTAGTTGGTTTATCATTGTTCAAAAACAATCCTTTGTCCACAAATCATTTATTTGATCACAAAATAAACCACATCTACAAGGTTCAATAAGTACTTTGATCTCCATGACTATAACACTTTGTAGACATGGGAGCCATGATCTTCGTAGCTGCTTCCGGAACCATTTCCGATGCTGTGCTACTCTGATCATCATGCTCAGGTTCATGAACCTTATCAAGTTCCATTGTCCTCCCACTCAAATAGTTCGCTAGAAACAATTTCTTTGAAATAAGTAAGAAACATCGACAAACACTTTTGTCTTTGACTTTATAGTGGAAAGAATTCCCAATCAATTTTATGGGATAATCAACAAAGACATTTATCCGATTTTGGTTGTAAACTCATTTACTTATGCTATGCATACAAAAATTTAAGAAATGACTATTTAGGGTTTATACCCATGCCATAACTCGTATGGTGTCATTTCAATGGATCATGATGATGCTCTATTCAGTGTAAAAGCGGTAGTCTCTAAAGCATAATCCACAAAAATATAATGGCGTCATTTTATATTATCTCATCATTAATCCAACAAGGTTTGGATACGTCTCTTGGATACTCCATCATCATTATGATACTCCAAGAAACGTGAGTTGTAGAATAATTTCATAAATCTCTTAGATGTTCGCTAAAACTCGTAATTCAAATATTTCCACCATGATCCAATCATAGATATTTGACTTTTATATTACGATGATTTCCACTTTATTTGAATCCATTCAAATGTTTCAAACTTCTTCCTTATCGAATATATCCACATATATATACTCAATTCATTGTTAGAAGTTTTCATGAAGTAGAAGAATCTCCCGCACACAACTATGCCCAGTGAACCATATACATCACCATGTATGTTTCCACTAAGTTAGTTGCCCATTCAACTCTTGGCCTATGAACGGTATTTAAGTCATTCTCTTTAGAAGAGATTTGCAAGCGCCAAATGATTCAAAAATCATATGACTCCAAAAATCCATTCAAATGGAGTTCCTTCATGCATTCCTTTCTAACATGACCTAAATGGCGGTTCCACTAATGAGTGGAATTCACATCATTTGCCTTATGGCATTTTAGCGTCAGTGTTATGTATGTGTGCTTCACCATAAAGATTTATAATAACTTATCCATCGTACATGGAATGCTGTTACAATTTGAACAACTCATTGTTTTCATTTAACTAGAACAAAACAACAATTATAAAGTTCTTTATTATAAATCTGAAGGGCTAGGTAAAATGCCAACGACGAACACAATAACACTTTATTTTGTTCCAGACGTGCATTCCTACCATATTCCTTGTCAGTCACTTAGGCCATTGTTTTCTTGTATTGCGTTGTTTTGTATGACACCTCATACCAACCAATATGGTACAAATACCCAAGAATTTTATTGTGTGACCAAACAAGAAATACATTCATAACATGTATATCATTTATATACACTTGAGCTAGACTTTCTAGTCTTTTCTTTCTTTCTGCCAAAAATCTTTTGTAGTTTCTCTTTTAACTTTCCTCATTCTCAGAAAACACTTCACCTTCAATAACTTCTAGGTCCATTGGTCAAATGCCAATAACCTTGAGGTTCTTACTTTGAAGTTGATCATCGCATGACAAGTGTTCCAGATTTCACTATTAGTAACCTTTTAATGTGATGAACAATTTCACTCATAATTTTTATCCATCAAATCATGACGACTTTCCGAGACCATGTCTGTACATGCTAGGCTCGTAAAGTTTAACCTTAGTATTCGCATGTGCAAATATGGCTTGCACCCGTTGTATGCACACGTAGAATCTATAACACCCGATCATCACGTGATGCTTCGAAACGATGAGTCTTAGCAACGGTGCATACTAAGGATGATCACTTCATGGATATGCGAATATCGTTAGTGCCCAACTAGTTGGAGGATTGGGACGCCTGGCGTCTTCAACCTTCGTACATTCCCATAAAACTTATGAGTTTATGTAGTCTCACTAGATTATATTCTATCATCTTGCAATAAGGTCTTAGATATCACATATATCTCATACCTTACTTATTTCTGAAAACAAGATTTCTAGCTCCTTACTTTTCAAACGGATTTGAACTTCAAGTTTCACGGAGACAAGATGATTTGGTACTAATTGAAACCATTGCTCTTTGAATCATCAATGTGAGGTTTACTAAAAGTTTGCATTAGGACTTAATCATATCTTGATTCTTTAACAATACGGTACTAGTCCGTAAAGTTACTTGTCAGACTTAACAGTATTTCTATCTCAATTACAAGACTAGCGCATGGTAGATAACGGATGCCAATTCTACAACTTTAATTCAAAATACTATTCAGACTATGTTCATGATAATTAGTTCATGTTTTAATCTAATTACTAATGAACTCCCACTTAACACAACATCCCTCATAGTTGCTTAGTGGTACACGATCCATATCCACTACACCAAAACCGATCATCACGTGAGATGATGTAGCTTCAATGGTGAACATCAACATGTTGATCATATCATCCATATGACTCGTGTTCAACCTTTCGGTTTCCTGTGTTCCGAGGCCATGTCTGTACATGCTAGGCTCGTCAAGCAAACCCAAGTATTTCCGCGTGTGCAACATGGCTTACACCCGTTGTATGTGAACGTAGAATCTATCACATCCGATCATCACGAGATGCTTCGAGACGACGAACTGTAGCAACGGTGCATACGAGGGGAGAACACTTTATTATCTTGATATTAATGTGAGGGATCATCTTATAATGCTACCGTCGCGATCTAAGCAAGATAAGATGCATAAAGGATTAACATCACATGCAATTCATAATATGTGATATGATATGGCCTTTCTTCTTGTGCTTTTGATCTCCATCTCCAAAGCACATGAGCATGATCTCCATCATCACCAGCATTGCACCAAGGTCCATGGCGCCGCTTCATGGTTGTCCATCACTTATAGCTACTATAACAACTACTTGAAATAAAGCTATTACATGATGAATAGACACGCAGGTCTTAACAAATTTAAAGACAACCATTA
This sequence comes from Lolium multiflorum, assembly GCA_030979885.1. Classification (NCBI taxonomy): domain Eukaryota; kingdom Viridiplantae; phylum Streptophyta; class Magnoliopsida; order Poales; family Poaceae; genus Lolium; species Lolium multiflorum. Next base: position 48,171,660 of record CM061752.1, on the reverse strand, counting down.
GGCTCCTGCCGGTTGCCATAATACAATAATGAACATCTCATACATCAAATATAATCATCATCACATCATGGCCATATCACATCACCAAACCCTGCAAAAACAAGTTAGACGCCTCTAATTTGGTTTGCATATTTTACGTGGTTTAGGGTTTTCGAGTAAGATCCAATCTACCTACGAACATGAACCACAACGGTGATACTAGTGTTGACAATAGAAAGTGCAAATTGGAATCTTCACTATGGTGGGAGAGACAAACACCCGCAAAGCCACTTATGCAATACAAGTTGCATGTCAAGCGTGGAGCAAGTCTCATGAGACGCGGTCATGTAAAGTTAGCCCGGGCCGCTTCATCCCACCATCCCGCAAGATGCAAAGTACACAAACTAAAGCAACAAAAGCATCAATGCCCACAAAACCATTGTGTTCTACTCGTGCAACAGATCTATGCATAGACATGGCTCTGATACCACTGTTGGGGTTCGTTGCATAGAAAACAAAAAATTTCCTACCGCAAAGACGAATAAATCCAAGATCTAATCTATGGAACACCCAAGATCTAATCTACAAGATTGGAGCAACGAGATTGATATGAGACTAACCCTCGAAGATTTCCAAAGCCTACGAGATTAGATCTCATTGTTGGTGTAGACGATCGTCCCCGGTGCTGCAATCCGGCAGCACTTCCGTACTCGGTCGCGCGTACGGTGTCGATGAAGCCCTTCCTCTCCCCGTTCCAGCGGGCAGCGGAGGTGTGGTAGATCTCCTCCAAGTTCCAGCAGCATGACGGTGTGGTGGTGGTGGAGGAGGAAGAAAAGCTGCAGGGCTTCGCCTAAGCCGGAGCAGCGTATGGTGGAGGAGAGAGGCGGCCAGAGGAGGAGACAATGGGATTGGATGGCCGGCCACCCCTCCCCTCTTTATATAGGGGGCCAGGTCGGCTGGGGTGGCCCCCTTTCCCATGTAGGGTTAGGGGGCGGCGGCCAAGTGGGGGGAAGAGGGATTTCTTCCCCCCCAAGTTGATCCCCTAGGGTTTAGGGAAACCCTAGGGGTTGGCCGGCTGGGCCTTGAAGGGCATGTGCCCCTGGCCCATTAGGCTAGGGAGCACCCCCTCGGCCCATGCTAGGCCTCCTAGGGTCATGGGCCCACTGGTGGGACCCCGGAACCTTCTAGAACCTTCCCGGTCATCCACCGGAAAAATCCCGAACTTTTCCGAAACCTAGAAATCAACTTCCCTTATATGAATCTTATTCTCCGGACTATTCCGGACCTCCTCGTGACGTCTTGGATCCCATCCGAGACTCCGAACAAACTTCGTCTCCATACCATATTCAAATCTACTTATGCGACATCGAACCTTAAGCGCGTCACCCTACGGTTCGCGGACTATGCAGACATGGTCGAGATTCCTCTCCGAGCAATAACCAATAGCGGGATCTGGAGATCCATAATGGCTCCCACATATTCAACGATGACTTAGTGATCGATTGAACCAATTACATACGATGCCAATTCCCTTTGTCACGCGATATTTTACTTGTCCGAGGTTCGATCATCGGTATCTCCATACCTTGTTCAACCTCGTTACCGACAAGTACTCTTTACTCGTACCGTGGTATGTCATCTCTTATGATCCAATCATATGCTTGCAAGCTAATCAGACGACATTCCATCGAGAGGGCCCAGAGTATATCTATCCGTCATCAGGATGGACAAATCCCACTATTGATCCATATGCTTCAACTCACACTTTCCGAATACTTAATCCCATCTTTATAACCACCCATTTACACAATGGCGTTTGATGTAATAAAAGTACCCTTCCGGTGTAAGTGATTTACATGATCTCATGGTCGAAGGACTTAGGCAACTATGTATCGAAAGCTTATAGCAAATTGAACTTAATGACTTGATCTTATGCTACGCTCATTTGGGTGTGTGTCCATTATATCATTCACCTAATGACATAACCTTGTTATTAATAACATCCAATGTTCATGATCACGAAACCATGATCATCCATTAATCAACAAGCTAGTTATACAAGAGGCTTACTAGGGACTCCTTGTTGTTTACATAACACACATGTATCAATGTTTGGGTTAATACAATTATAGCATGGGATGTGAACATTTATCATGAACACTAAGATATAACAATAACTAATTTATTATTGCCTCTTGGGCATATATCCAACAGGTGTTGCGGCCACCAGTGCGGCGGTCCCCGGCTGGGCTAAAGGGCCCGCCGCCGACGGCGCCAAAGACATCCCGCGCCAAATCGAAGTCTTTGCCGTCGAAGAGGACGAAGTCGAAGACCACGACGAGACGTGGAGGCCCGGCCCCGTCGCCGTCGGCAGGTGCTAACACGAACGACGCCCACCACGTGCTCGACGACGGGTCAACAAGGTAAAAAGAAAATTCCAAGTCCAATTCAATTTTATTTGTGAGCAGAAATTGAGCCCGGTTATTGGTAGGAACGTCAACGCCTCATTCATGGAGACGTTGGATGTGGTTGACATTGTTGTTCCTCCACTCGCTCCGTTCCACGTTAGAGTGGTGGAAGCAGGCCACGACGCAGATCATGGAGAGACGAAGACTAGCTCGTGAAGGGACAAGTGGTGGTGCATCGGCTACGCATGGAGGTGGTGGCGATGAAGGTGGCGATGGTCCTATCTCCGTTTGATGCACGTGGTGAGAGGAGATGGTGAGGAGATGCATCAACTTTTTGCTATGAACTATGCACGATTTACTAGGATTGTGTCATGGCGATTTGATGTATAACTATGAACTATGCATCCCTTGTTTGCATTTGGTAGTTTGATATGCCGATTCTGTGAAAAAACCTGCGTTTACGGGTTCAGAAGCTGCTATCGTGGAACAGAGCCCGTAAATCAAAACTGTAAAATAGAATATTTCTATTTTTACAATTTTCGATTATGGCTCTGTCCCGCGCCACATTTTTTTCAACCCACACGAGTTCGATAAATTGAACTCGCATTTCGCGTTTTTCAGTTCCCGTATTTACGGGCTGTGTTAGAGCATCTCTAGCAGAGCCCGTAAAAACGCGAACCGAAAACCCAGAGTTCGGTGCACCGAACTCGTGTTTACGGGTCGTAAAATGGCTGTCGCAGAACATAGCCCGTAAAGGCAGGGTTTTTTTATTGAATTCATATGCAACACATACAACAATCGATCATAATTAATCAAATAATCATCCAAATTATTACAATACATAAACAACAGTCTGTACCAAATTATTACAACAGTTTTGGGAAAATTGAACAAATGAAAAATGTCTCAACGAAATTACAACAACTCTCAAAAAATTGGACAAATGAACAAATATCTCAACAATGATACATGCGACAAACAAATGAATGGAATGGTAGGATCAAAGGCGACGGCCATGTCGCTGCCAGTGGTGCATCTTCAGATCATAGACGAGCTGGGCATGGGTGCTGGCATTCTCAATCTGCCGATGAGTTTCAAGGAAAGCTTCAATGCGATCCGGATTGCGTTGGGGTTCCACTCGGGTGCCAATATTGTCATAGAAGCAGGGCAAGCTCAACTCTGTTTCATCCTCTATGATCATGTTGTGAAGAATCACACAACATGTCATGATGTTGACAAGGGTCCACGAACAAGTTCCATGGGTTTTTTAATTCTCTCTTCAAACACATCATGTCCTAATTCAATATAAAGTTTATAAAGATCTCTAATTTTTTTGTTGTTTTCCATTAAGCCTAACTAGTGAAGTCACACAACTTAGTGTTCTCAGGAGTACTCATTTAAGCAATAAGCAAAAATAAACTAAGCAAACAGAATTAAATAAAGTAAAAACAAGTAACTAATTTTTTGTGTTTTTGATATAAAGCAAACAAGACAGAAAATAAAATAAAGTAAAGCAAGACAATAAACAAAGTAAAGAGATTGGATGTGGAAGTCTCCCCTTGCAGCGTGTCTTGATCTCCCCGGCAACGGCGTCAGAAATTTAGGCGTGTAGTTGACGTGGGAGATAGAGATCTCTGGGGTGTAACTTTTCTTCAGGTCCCTGGCAACGGCGCCAGAAATTTAGCTTGATACGCGTGAAGCACACGTCCGTTGGGAACCCCAAGAGGAAGGTGTGATGCGCACAGCAGCAAGTTTTCCCTCAGAAAAAAACCAAGGTTATCAAACCAGTAGGAGCCAAGAAGCACGTGAAGGTTGTTGGTGGAGGAGTATAGTGCGGCGCAACACCAGTGAAACCGGCGCCAACGTGGAACCTCGCACAACACAATCAAGATACTTTGCCCCAACGTAACATGAGGTTGTCAATCTCACCGGCTTGCTGAAAACAAAGGATTAAACGTATCGAGTGGAAGATGGTGTATGTTTGCAAAGAACAGAAAGAACAATGATTGCAGAGATTGTATTCAGATGTAAAAGAATGGACCGGGGTCCACAGTTCACTAGTGGTGTCTCTCCAATAAGATAACTAGCATGCTGGGTGAACAAATTTAGGGTGGGCAATTGACAAATAAAGATTCAATACATATCAATGATGATTACTATGAGATTTAATCAGGGCATTACGACAAAGTACATAGACCGCTATCCAGCATGCATCTATGCCTAAATAATCCACCTTCGGGTTAGCATCCACACCCCCTCCAGTATTAAGTTGTAAACAACAGATAATTGCATTAAGTATGGTGCGTAATGTAATCAACACAAATATCCTTAGACAAAGCATCGATGTTTTATCCCTAGTAGCAACAGCACATCCACAACCTTAGAACTTTCTGTCACTGTCCCAGATTAAATGGAGGCATGAACCCACTATCGAGCATAAATACCCTCTCTTGGAGTTACAAGTATCAACTTGGCCAGAGCCTCTACTAGCAACGGAGAGCATGCAAGAACATAAACAACACATATATGATAGATTGATAATCAACTTGACATAATATTCTAGATTCATCGGATCCCATCAAACACAACATGTAGCATTACAAATAGATGATCTTGATCATGTTAGGCAGCTCACAAGATCTAAACAATGATAGTACAAGCGGAGAAGACAACCATCTAGCTACTGCTATGGACCCATAGTCCAAGGATGAACTACTCACGCATCAATCCGGAGGCGGGCATGATGATGTAGAGCCCCTCCGGTGATGATTCCCCTCTCCGGCAGGTGCCGGAGGCGATCTCCTGAATCCCGAGATGGGATTGGCGGCGGCGTCTCGGAAGGTTTTCCGTATCGTGGCTCTCGGTACAGAGGGTTTCGATGAAGGCTTTAAGTAGGCGGAAGGGCGGAGTCGGGGGTCACGGGGGCCCCACACGCTAGGGCCGCACGGGCCCCTCTAGGCCGCGCCGCCCTAGTGTGGCGGCGCCCCGTGGCCCCACTTCGTTTCTCCCTCGGTCTTCTGGAAGCTTCGTGGAAAAATAAGACCTTGGGCGTTGATTTCGTCCAATTCCGAGAATATTTCCTTTGTAGGATTTCTGAAACCAAAAACAGCAGAAAACAGCAACTGGCACTTCGGCATCTTATTAATAGGTTAGTGCCGGAAAATGTATAATAATGTTGTAAAGTATGTATAAAACATGCAAGTATTGTCATAAAAGTAGCATGGAACATAAGAAATTATAGATACGTTTGAGACGTATCAAGCATCCCCAAGCTTAGTTCCTACTCGCCCTCGAGTAGGTAAACGGTAACACAAATAATTTCTGAAGTGACATGCTACCAAAATAACCTTGATCAACATTATTGTAAAGCATATGAGATGGATGGAGTGATCTGAAGCAAAAGATTGCTAACAAAAGATAATGACTAAACAAATGAATCATATAGCAAAACTTTTCATGAATAGTACTTTCAAGACAAGCATCAACAAGACTTGCATAAGAGCTAACTCATAAGCAATAAATTCAAAGTAGAATGCATTGAAGCAACACAAAGGATGATTAAGTTTCAGCAATTGCTTTCAACTTGTAACATGTATATCTCATGGATATTTGTCAACATAGAGTAATATAATAGGTGCAATAAGTAAACATGCAAGAATCAATGCACACAGTTAACACAAGTGTTTGCTTCTAAGATAGAAAGAAGTAGGTAGACTGACTCAACATAAAGTAAAAGAATGGCCCTTCGCAGAGGGAAGCATGGATTACTATTTTTGTGCTAGATCTTTTGTTTTGAAAACATAGAAACAATTTTGTCAATGGTGGTAATAATTCATATGTGCTATGCATAATACTTCCTACAAGTTGCAAGTCTCATGCATAGAGTACTAATAGTGCTCGCACCTTGTCCTAATCAGCTCGGATAACACGGATTATCATTGCATGACATATGTTTCAACCAAGTGTCACAAAGGGGTACCTCTATGCCGCCTGTACAAAGGTCCTAGGAGATCAATTGCATTTGATTTCTCGTTTTTAACAGATCTCAACTTAGGACATCCATACCGGGACAACATAGACAACAGATAATGGACTCCTCTTTTAATGCGTAAGCATTCAACAACAGATAATATTCTCATAAGAGATTGAGGTTGTATGTCCAAACTGAAAACTTCCACCATGATACATGGCTTTGGTTAGCGGCCCAATGTTCTTCTCTAACACATGCATACTCAAACCATTTGATCATGAAATCACCCTTACTTCAGACAAGACGAACATGCATAGCATCTCACATGATATCCAACAAAGGTAAAAAGTTGATGGCGTCCCCAGAAACATGGTTACCGCTCAACAAGCAACTTATAAGAACTAAGACACATAACTACATATTCATCACCACAATAGTTTTTAAGCTATTTGTCCCATGAGCTATATATTGCAAAGATAAATGAATGAAATTTTAAAGGTAGCACTCAAGTAATTTACTTTGGAATGGCAGAAAAATACCACATAGTAGGTAGATATGGTGGACACAAATGGCATGGGTTTTGGCTCAAGGTGTTTGGATGCACGAGAAGCATTTCCTCTCAGTACAAGGTTTGGGCTAGCAAGGTTGTTTGAAGCAAACACAAGTATGAACAGGTACAACAAAACTTACACAAGAACATATTGCAAGCATTATAAAACTCTACACTGTCTTCCTTGTTGTTCAAACACTTTACCAGAAAATATCTAGACTTAGAGAGACCAATCATGCAAACCAAATTTTAACAAGCTCTACGATAGTTCTCCATTAATAGATTAAACTACATGATGCAAGAGCTTAAACATGATCTATGAGAGCTCAAAACAATTGCCCAGTTATTCCAAACCATATGAAGCATTTTCTGATTCCAACCAAATAGCAATCAACGAAGCAATTTTCAGCCTTCGCCATGAACATTAAAGCACAATTAAGAACACAAGTGTTCCATATGAAAAAGCGGAGCGTAATATCTCCAATATAAGGATGGTGGGATCCAACTTTATTCAAACCAAAACGAAAATAAAAGCAAACAGACGCTCCAAGTAAAGAACATAAGATGTGATGGAATAAAAATATAGTTTCACTAGAAGTGACCTGATAAGTTGTCGATGAAGAAGGGGATGCCTTGGGCATCCCCAAGATTAGATGCTTGAGTCTTCTTAAAATATGCAGGGATGAACCACCGGGGCATCCCCAAGCTTAGACCTTTTACTCTTCTTGATCATATTGTATCATCCTCTTCTCTTGACCCTTGAAAACTTCCTCCACACCAAACTTCAAGCAAACTCATTAGAGGGTTAGTGCATAATCAAAAATTCACATATTCAGAGGTGACATAATCATTCTTAACACTTCTGGACATTGCACAAAGCTACTGAAAGTTAATGGAACAAAGAAACCCATTCAACATAGCAAAAGCGGCAATGCGAAATAAAAGGCAGAATATGTCAAAACAGAACAGTCCGTAAAGACGAATTTTACAGAGGCACTTAACTTGCTCAAACGGAAAAACTCAAAACTAATGAAAGTTGCGTACATATCTGTGGATCACGCACGTAAATTGGCAGATTTGTTTGATTTTTTTACAGAGAGTTCTGCGCAAATTCGTGACAGACAACAATTTTGTTTCTGCGCAGCAATCCAAATCTAGCATCAACTTCAACATAGAGACTTTACTTGGCACAAAAAATATGATAAGGAGAGGTTGCTACAGTAGTAACAACTTCCAAGACTCAACAATACAGTAGTAAAATAAAACCATGGGTTATCTCCCAAGAAGTGCTTTCTTTATAGCCATTAAGATGGGCTCAGTAATTTTAACTCAAGAAATAAGAGTGGAAGCAAAAGAGAGCATCAAGAAGCAAATTCAAAACACATTTAAGTCTAACCCGCTTCCTATGCATAGGAATCTTGTACACAAATAAATTCATAAAGAACAAAGTGACAAGCGTAGTAAGATAAAACAAGAGTAACTTTAAAAGTTTTAGCATATAGAGAGGTGTTTTAGTACCATGAATATTTCTACAACCATATTTTCCTCTCTCATAATAATTTTCAGTAGCATCATGAATAAACTCAACAATATAGCTATCACATAAAACATTCTTATCATGCATAAAAGTATTACTCTCCACATAAGCATAGTCATTACTATTAATTGTAGTGGGAGCAAATTCAATACGATAGCCATCATTATTATTCTCATCACCATAATCATCATATATAGGAGGCATATCGTAATCATCATATATAGGAGGTAAAGTATCATCAAAGAGAACTAGATTTAGATGTGCGCCTTGGCGCACGACCCCGTGGAGTTAATGCCAATATTTATTTCATATAACTATGATAAAAATATTGATAATATCATAATATATTGTTTAAGTTTTACTTGGAAACAATTAAGATAAATAAATTTATTCTTACGATGTATGATGTAACTTTTTTGGATCTCCTAATAATGAGACTTAATTATTTGTTTCACTACTGGTCTCGCAGCTTCAGCATGTCGGTTGCTAATAGAAGAAGAGAAACAGAGGAGATAGAGATGGAACAAACAAATGGTGTACAATAATCGGTAAAATGATAAACAACGATACAATCATTGTTGGTGTGCATAACAACGTATACAACCACCGTTGGTGTGCATAACAATGTATACAGATGTTCAAGGTGCTATATGGATCTAACAGTAGTACATCAAGTTTATGCACAATTATAGTGAAGCTTCTACTTGACCCATTCATTCGATGTTGTCATCACAATGCAGGAGTCCTGTGAGAGAGAGATGCGTGAACAAACTCATAAGCATGACAGTTTGCACTAACTAATGGCAATGTAATTATACTGGATTTAATGACACCGGCACATATGATCAGTGAGGTATCTACGCACCGGCTAATATAATCTGGAAAACAGGGTGATTTATCCCCATACTTTCAACAGTAGCAACACTTTACACACATCATATATTCATGCTTCATGTAATAGATAGACGATACGAACATCACTCAATCAAAAACTTCACCTTGAATTTTAAATCACATTGTTATCTTGGCAAGCTGATAAAGAGCCAATAAGTTGGCTTCTTCTCTCACATTACTAAGTTTCATTTCAGGAAGCTAATGGTGAAATATAATCCTTTCTCAATTCTCAATAACATTTGTAAAATCATACCATATCATTTCAAACAAACCGTAACAGCCTTTTCAAATAGGTGCATGCTGTAAACACAAAAGGATATCAACATTAAAAGTTGCTAAGCTGAAGTATTTGTAGAGAAAATGGGAAAGAGGCAAAGGATGCTTGTCACTTGAGTGAGAGTGTGAAACTATCGGCAGAGCTGAAATTATCAGCAGGCATTCCGATAGGACAGGGGCGACGATATGGCTAAGATAGAGAGGCGACAAAGGGGAAGTTAACACACATATAATCCAAATGCATTAAATTCATGAGAAAATGATAAATAGTCCGAAAACCCAATCAACACACTCGGATAATAATTTCTGAAAGAAAATCCTTTGATCGCCTTCTAAACCTACAATATTAGTATCCTCTCGTGAACCTCCTCATATTTCTTTCCTAATCATATTAGTTTCAAACAGTATAATAGTCATCGTTGTCTTTCCATTAGATAAAGTTAAGTTACCTGCAATAGTGCAATGCATTGCAGACCTTTGTAGAATAAATATTAAAAAAGAAAGATATTTCCCTTCATCGTCTATGTTATATCTGAAATCAATATAGAAGTATTTTTGCACCATTTCAAAGGCTAGCATGCACAGCTAGAGAAGGACAGTGTGGCGAGTGGCAACAACCTAAAGAGATGGAGGGCATAAATTTGTATTGAACGCAATGCATGATAATGAATGATTTTTCAGCAGTACAGATAATAGAATTTACCTTGCTCAAGCATTCAAAAAAATCCATACAATTTCTTCTCGCAATCGATCAAATGCCTGTGTGCATAGATAATGAACCATGACTGGACATATAGTAAATTGTACAGTGAAAAGACATCATCAAATTTCTAATCTACTCCTCATTTATAAGTAAAACGGCCCTATTTTTCAGAAGAGAAATAGCAAGCCATGACTGATGTGCCATCTTAGCAGAGGTCCAACCTGATGCAAGAAAGCGGCTACAAAATTGAGATATGGATATATACTATCTCGACACAACAGAGTGTAACACATTAATTATTGAGCAGTCAAATAAGGCCAAGAGAAGAGGAAAGCAAGAAGATATATGAGATTAACTGTAGAGAAGGAATGGGGAAATTTTGGCTTATCTGGCTATTTGCTAAGATTGCAAGCCTCAATACTCTTGAACCTCTATATTATGTGAAAAATATCCTGGAACTCCCAAAAAGGAAGCATTGCCATCTACTCTTGACTTGCCTATGAAGCAACTCCTTCCTATAATCTTCTTAATTACCGCAAACATAATAGATCTACCGACATGTCTTGTTGAGATGCTGGGAAGATGAGAGCAACATAGCATGTCACAGCGGAGGAACGGTGCCTCATCAACGCTCCAGCGGATAACTGCGGGAACTTACAGGGGCACCACGTACAGTTAAGCACAACATCTTCCATTCTGAACTAAGAAGGTGATTACAAATATGCGAAAGATGTCGTTCTTTCTCATGCTCGTAGAGGTGTACTATACAGAACCAACAAACAATTAATTATGTTCTAGAAACTGAGAACTACAAGCCAATATTTATGGATATATCGATATCATCTATAATCATTCAAAGAGTGCATACTGCATACTTGAGAATGGACAGAGACCCAGACAACATGAGCAGAACCACCTTCATATCCCTGGAATCTAATTAAAAGAATGTCAAAGAATGGTAAATAAGTTAACCAGTGTGTATATATGGATTTCCAGATTTAGATTCCCTCTTTTCTTAGAATACAATGTGTAGTTCAGCAAAGCAAACAAGAAAAAAACAGAGTTGGAGAGAATAAAATATACACAGAGTCTGAAACCTGGAGACACGGAGCAAAACTAACATTGTACTAAATATTTACAACTGCGAACAATATAGCATGACCACATCAAAATCTGCACTTGCCAAACAAAAAAATCACATCAATGTATATGACCCATTTACCATCCACAAACTATTTACTAATATCACTACAGAAAAACTAAATACAGGGGAAGACTGGCAGATAGTTTTGTGCGACGGCTATGAGAATCTAGTTAAACCTTAAATGATCATAAAAATACTCACACACACTATAATGCTTATATGTAAAAGGCCTGCCATTTATAGTTTACAAAACTTAAACCTTTAAGGACTGAAGGTAAGTGGATCTACTCAGTTACTACTTTTACTTCTCAGATTGTAACATCAGAATAAAACGGTTTGGCTTTGTATGCATGATAGATCAGTATTCTGTAATTATATAAGCACGGAGGAGAGACGGACAACATACCAGCAATGAGTGAGGTGGCCTGTGAAGGGACATACTAAATAAAGATCCAGCGTCAAGCTCGGATAAACTCATGCTTCTTCCACCCAAAACTCTGCACAGACAAAAATAAGAAGATATTGAGATTAAATTTGGCAAACCATAACAGATGCAGATGTCCAGACAGTTGTTGAACAAGTAAAAAATGTAAGTTCAGGTTGTATAAGTATACCGAGAACAATTCAGTTTCTAAACATTTGAGCCACTCCAATCATTTTGATTATCCAGCTGACTGCTTGGAGAATATTAGTCCTCCAACTAATTCCAGAGAAGAATATTGCTGTAACATATAATTCTAAATGGAAGATTTCCACTTATTGAAACCATAGTTTTATCGTTGAAGACGACCGTGTAGGTGTAAACAAAAGAATCTGATATGCAAAAATTAATTGATGTGGAGATCAATCGGTAGTAACCACCAAGAGCTTTGTGCTTAATTAAGTTATAAATTGAACAAATAGTGGACAACACAAATAATTGACCTTTCATCTCTTTGTGAATTCATTTTCATGTAAAGAAACGTGAATATGATAGTCTGCATATAATAATGTGTATGTCAAACAAACAAAAAACAGTTCTAGCACCACAGTACTTAAATCGACAACATGGTGGAGAAGGGCTGGTGGCTGCTCATCTGGCTTGTCACTGTCATTTCGTAGAAAAAAAAAGGTATGGCTTAAAGTCCCAGCTCTGTGTCCTCTTCTGCAGCAATATAAGAACATGTAAGACTGCAGTACTACAATGCAGCAACACTGAAGATATCTAGTAAATTTTGTCTGGATCATATCGTAACTTGCTTACCTTAACATCAGTAAGATCAACCAAGTATATCGTGAAACACCTTTCTTCTAATTGGCAGCAAGCAAGTCAACTAATCAAACCTGAAATCCACCTGCAAAACCTGAAGTTAATGGATTATAATTTATAGCATACCCTATGCAAATGCATAATAAATGGCAGAGAGTTCGCTAATAAGTTGCCCTGAATCATTAGTTCATGCTTTACACAAAAGCATAGCAACAGGTGAAGCAAAACCAATATTAAACATATCTGTAAAGAAAGGATGGATTCATTGCAGTGAGAATGTCTGAACATTTAGTTACCTCTTCTGTAGCTTATATTGATCAGTGAATTCATTTGCACATTTTTGTGCAAATAACCCTCAAGAATTGAAAGAGGAACCTGCTGCACGGTTTTGCAAGCATCTTACTGCATATAGTGGCATGTAGACAACAAATATTTGTAAGAAGAGAAACAGCCAATAAAACATGATTAAATATGACCACTGTAAAGATGTAGAAAAATGCAGTGAGAGAGAGCCAAGGGAACACCTTGCTGTTGTAGGCAATATAGCATAGTATATTGAAGCTGGAGCTGATATTCAGGTTTACTCTTCCTTCTGCTGCTGCTCCATCTCTTCCGCCGCCACCTCTGTCTCCTCCTCACTATGTAACCTCCTCCCTCCCGCATCAGCCACGGGACCTGTGGCGCGTTGTTGCGGCTTGCGCGGATGCCACAAACCAGCATCGGAAGAAAAATCATTGCCATGATATCAATTCAACCAATTGCACATGGATCACATCGAAATTGAGATATGTATGTTTTGATCCTCACACCTGTGTGATGCATCCGCTGAGGCCCATCACCTCGAAGACCTGGTGGAAGGAGAGCGTTGCGACAAGCGGGCGGATGGTGCAGGCGTCCTAAGACACCCCCAAGGTCACCCCCAATGATGACGGAGCGGAAAACTATCCCAATCTTCAGCACCTTGAAGACCATTTTCTGCTTCTTCCTAAACCCAGCATGCTCACCTTGGCTAAACATAGATGCAGCTTGTGCCACTCTCCAGGCAGCAGATTCAAAGTTGCAAAACACCACACAAATGTATGTGGCATCATCTTTTCTTGTCTGATCACACGTGTCAAACAAACAAAAATTATCTGATGCCAAAGCTTTGAAACAGAACATGAGCTTCTATTAGGCGAGGCAACACCCATAGATAAATTATACTGTTGTTTAAAATACAATCACTCTATCAATTAGTCTAATCTATATATAGTTCGCACAAGAAAATGACTCAATAGATAATAGTGCAAAAAAATAAATTAATTTCCCACATAGCCTTCTTGGATTTTCATCAAACACATCATAGGCATGGATTAAAAATAAGCTGCACAAGCAAAGGATGCAGAGATCTATGAATTGAATCGAAATAGAGGAGTGGAAGACGGGAGTGTATACTTGCAAGAGATGGGATGAAGAACTTTGTAGAGGCGTTGAGCCTGGCCAACCGCGTGCGCGAAGAAGGCCAAAGATGGTGGCAACATAACATCTCATCCATCTTCTCCTCTTGGTTTTGTCTCCTATTTTCCATTCATCTCCTCTTTCAAGGTGGGTGAGGTAATCCAATTTGTCTGCTGCAACTCTTGGTCACAGGGATGCATCTTTAGGAAAGATGAGGCAAGGTAGAAAAGAGATGGAGAGATGGTGAAGGAGGTTATGTACCTGCGGAGAGATGCAGCCCATACACAGAGGGCAACGGCAGCGGCCGCGTGAACATCGCCACCTCCTCTGTCGTCCCTTTACCTTCTCGTCAGTTTTAGCCGTCGCCTTCCTCCACCTCGATCCTCCTCTGTGCCAGCCCTTCCCCAAGCACCTCCTCCACCTAGCGCTACCCCAAGCGCCGCCACTTGCTGTTCCCCCACCTCCGGCCCAGCGCATCACCTTGCTGCGGCACAACCTCCGTCGTGTGGAGGAGAGGGATCGAACCGGTACCGTCGCAGTTCTCCTTTTGATCTAGACAAAGAGGGGTCGGGTGGAGCAGAGGAGGCCCGCTGGCCACCGTCGCCGGCCGTCGCTGCTGGTCGGGATCTGGGGGAGGTCGCCGCGCACGCTGCTGTCGCCGCCGCGCCACCCTACGCCGCCGCGCGGAGCGGAAGGAACGCCGTCGCGCGCCGACACGGGGCAGGGGACGAGGAGCCGTGGCGTGGATGAGAGAGCAGGGGTCGAGCGGGAGAGGAAGGGGCAGCCGCCATTGGAGAGCAGGGGTCGAGCGGGATTGGGGGAAAGTGGGCTAGGGTTCCCTCCGTGGGATGATGCGTTTTATACCCATACCGCTGAAATACCGAAAATACCCCTGCGGGGTGGAGATCCCCTGCCCGACGCCAATGCGCACCGATGGAGATCCCAGCCACGGTCGCTGACGTGCGGGGCCGGCAAAGGTGGGGCCCACATGGCAGCCGGAGGCGGGTAACAGTTGGTCGTTGCATGGGGTTAGCTAGCAGAATTGAGCCAAAAATCAACGCCCCAGATTAGCCTGCCAGGAAGATCGGACGGCTGAGAAGCTCAAATCGATGTGAAGCCCCCATGGGGGGCAGCTATTATACCTTCAGATTTTCTCCTTCATGCTTGGGGGACTAAAAATATCACAACCAGCTTCCCCAAGCTTAGACTTTTCCATAGCATTAAAAATAATGTGTTCAAAGAGTTCATGCTAAAAACATTGCTACAACTATTTTGCAAACAAAGTTCCATGGGTTTTTTAATTCTCTCTTCAAACACATCATGTCCTAATTCAATATAAAGTTCATAAAGATCTCTAATTTTTTTTGTTGTTTTCCATTAAGCCTAACTAGTGAAGTCACACAACTTAGTGTTCTCAGGAGTACTCATTTAAGCAATAAGCAAAAATAAACTAAGCAAACAGAATTAAATAAAGTAAAAACAAGTAACTAATTTTTTGTGTTTTTGATATAAAGCAAACAAGACAGAAAATAAAATAAAGTAAAGCAAGACAATAAACAAAGTAAAGAGATTGGATGTGGAAGACTCCCCTTGCAGCGTGTCTTGATCTCCCCGCAACGCGCGTAAATTTAGCTGCTGGCGTGTAGTTGACGTGGGAGATAGAGATCTCTGGTGTAACTTTTCTTCCCGGCAACGGCGCCGAAATTTAGCTTGATACGCGTGAAGCACGTCCGTTAGGAACCCCAAGAGGAAGGTGTGATGCGCACGGCAGCAAGTTTTCCCTCGAAAGAAACCAAGGTTATCGAACCGTAGGAGCCAAGAAGCACGTGAAGGTTGTTGGTGGAGGAGTATAGTGCGGCGCAACACCGGTGAAACCGGCGCCAACGTGGAACCTGCACAACACAATCAAGATACTTTGCCCCAACGTAACAGTGAGGTTGTCAATCTCACCGGCTTGCTGAAAACAAAGGATTAAACGTATCGAGTGGAAGATGGTGTTTGTTTGCAAAGAACAGTAAGAATAATGATTGCAGTAGATTGTATTCAGATGTAAAAGAATGGACCGGGGTCCACAGTTCACTAGTGGTGTCTCTCCAATAAGATAACTAGCATGCTGGGTGAACAAATTACAGGTGGGCAATTGACAAATAAAGATTCAATCGTATCAATGATGATTACTATGAGATTTAATCAGGGCATTACGACAAAGTACATAGACCGCTATCCAGCATGCATCTATGCCTAAATAATCCACCTTCGGGTTAGCATCCGCACCCCTCCAGTATTAAGTTGTAAACATAAGATAATTGCATTAAGTATGGCGCGTAATGTAATCAACACAAATATCCTTAGACAAAGCATCGATGTTTTATCCCTAGTAGCAACAACACATCCACAACCTTAGAACTTTCTGTCACTGTCCCAGATTAAATGGAGGCATGAACCCAATATCGAGCATAAATACCCCCTCTTGGAGTTACAAGTATCAACTTGGCCAGAGCCTCTACTAGCAACGGAGAGCATGCAAGAACATAAACAACACATATATGATAGATTGATAATCAACTTGACATAATATTCTAGATTCATCGGATCCCACCAAACACAACATGTAGCATTACAAATAGATAATCTTAATCATGTTAGGCAGCTCACAAGATCTAAACAATGATAGTACAAGCGGAGAAGACAACCATCTAGCTACTGCTATGGACCCATAGTCCAAGGATGAACTACTCACGCATCAATCCGGAGGCGGGCATGATGATGTAGAGCCCCTCCGGTGATGATTCCCCTCCGGCAGGGTGCCGGAGGCGATCTCCTGAATCCCCCGAGATGGGATTGGCGGCGGCGGCGTCTCGGAAGGTTTTCCGTATCGTGGCTCTCGGTAGAGGGTTTCGCGACGAAGGCTTTAAGTAGGCGGAAGGGCGGATTCGGAGGGGTCACGGGGGCCCCACACGCTAGGTCCGCGCGGCCCCCTAGGCCGCGCCGCCCTAGTGTGGCGGCGCCCGTGGCCCCACTTCGTTTCTCCCTCGGTCTTCTGGAAGCTTCGTGGAAAAATAAGACCCTGGGCGTTGATTTCGTCCAATTCCGAGAATATTTCCTTTGTAGGATTCTGAAACCAGAAAACAGAACTGGCACTTCGGCATCTTGTTAATAGGTTAGTGCGGAAAATGTATAATAATGTTGTAAAGTATGTATAAAACATGCAAGTATTGTCATAAAAGTAGCATGGAACATAAGAAATTATAGATACGTTTGAGACGTATCAGCCACTGGCTAGGTAATATCTGTTGCCTGCCAAAACCCACCGGCGAAGTGGTTAAGCAACACGAAGAGCCGGGAGGCTTCCAAGACTGCAGGGGGCCCTGGTCCCTCGACGTCGTCCCGCAAATGTTCCGGCACACGTCCTAGCGGTTGCGAGGGCGTGCCACCTGACCTATACCTGGTCAGGGGGTGTTGAATTGCTTCGATTAGTTTCCTGCATGGCAGACACGTAAACATTAAATACGAGCCCGATCGGCTCTCAGGTTGCCCTGTGGATCGGCTCAAAGAGCCGATCGCCCCATGGTTTGCGTCGGGTTAACGATGACATGGGGCTCCTGCTTGATCAATATAAAGCTAAACCAATATACGACAGTTTAGGGTTTTCACCGTATGATCGGAACATCCTACGCGTAGTTGAGCCTAATAGACACGAAAGATAATGGAAAACTAACCCTAAAAGAGGCCTAAAAACCAACATTAAGTTAATTCCCGGAACATCCCTCTTAGGACTAACAAACCATACCTAACGCACTACCGGATCGTTCAACCCGTTTGCAAGGCCTAACCATACGGATATTAAACCAATCCTTGAAGAATCAAGGAGCAACTATAACAGATTGGATCTACTAAACGAACAACAAGCGCTGCCCTTACACCTAGATAGGTGTAAGGGCAGCTAGATATCGAGGGACGGCATAGCTAAGCAGATATGCATAAGAAAAGCATCCATGCAAGCCCCAAAACATCTACGATAAATAGTGCTACTCGCCATCAACAACGCTTCAGCACGAGCAGCACAAGGTAACGAATAAACGTGTACTGCCTAGATCGCAAGATGCGATCTAGGCATCATGATGCTTACCCGGGAGAAACCCTCGAAAGAAGGGGTGGCGATGCGCCTGATTTGTGTTTGTTGTGAACGTGATTGTCTTCCTTTTCCGATAACCCTAGATACATATTTATAGTCCAAGAGACTTTCTAATTCGGGCGTGCACCTAACCGTGCACGGGTTAAACTCTATCTTTTAATTCTAAACTAAGATACGATCTACTATATTACAGATACATGGGCAATCTAGCCCAAACTCCTCGCGCAAGGCCGCTTCAAAGACGCTTCACGTGTATATCTTTCAAGCCCATCTTCACTTACGGCCCATCTCCTGATTTGGCCAAAATCTGGTGATAACACATGCCCCCCTGGTTTTGGCAATGATAATTTCAAAACCACTATGTCTTTCGAAGGGTCATGTCGTGGCAAAGCAGAACCGCCACAATATTCTTCGTAAATCACCGATTTTGCCGATTGTCAACACGAGTTAAGATGCAAACAGCCGATGGAACGCATCGGCTTTTACCACAGAGTGTTTGCCGATTGTCAAATGCGAGTCAACGCGCAAAGAGCCGATGGCAAAATGTCGGCCCTTATCACAAAACGCGAACGGGGCCAACCCAGTCGCCTGTTCAAACGGTAACTTGCACCCTTGCCTATAAGAGCAAACTCAGATCCCCAAATCACCGCTCGCACAGATCCAACTTCCAGCCACGCAACTCTCGATCCCAAACGCACAGACTCCTCCGCGACGACTCCAATGGCGGAATCATTCAATGCCAACACTGAGGTCTCTAGATTGAAGGTAATCCCCCACCGTTCCTCACCATCTGAGTAAATTGCTGGATTTATCAACAAAACACCTGAATTAATGTCTCATTACGCCATTAATTTTTAGGTATCAGATATTCTGCTGCCGCATCCTTCCTTCCGAATTCTCTTTGCCTTGGTCCTCGTTCCACCGAGAGTCCTGCTCATCTGATTTCATGCGAGGCCAACAGGATCCCCTTTGTGAACCAGAACTTGGATCTTTCTACTTGGGCCGATTGCTTACGAGCCTGGCCTAATCCTCCTGAGGATTGGGTTTCATGGTATAACAGGATGGCCAAGACCCACCAATCTACCTGGGAAACTACGGGAATAGCCGATGCCTTAGCCTTATCACTGTCTCCACTTGAGAAACATGAAAACCTTTTGAAAACCATCGACTACTTCTGGTCTGATGCTTTGAATTGTTTCATGTTCGGCCATGGTCCCATGACCCCAACCCTACTAGACGTGGCCATGATCACTGGTCTAGATATTGCATCCCCAAGCCCTTCTGCCTTTAGGCTGCCAAAGGTTCCTTTCCAACTTTCCTCCAAAAAGGAATGCACAAACTGGGGTGCTTATCTCCGACGCTACATGAAAACCAAAGGACCTGTAACAGAGAAAGAACACACGGCCTTCTTAAACTTCTGGTTGGAGCACTTCATATTTTGTGGAAAATTACCTTTCCTTAGCCTATGAACTTGCCAAAGGCACCAAGATTGGTATTGGCAAACTGTTCCTTGGAGAGGTCTATAGATATCTCCAGCTGATGTTTGTCAAACTGTTTTCCCAAAAGACAGTCAAAATAGGAGGTCCTTGGTGGTTTATTCAGTTATGGGCCCAACTATACTTCCAGAACCACATCCCAGACTTCCTCGCGCAACTCGCACCTTTCCAGATGCCACTGGGAAGCAAATTCGATGCACCAGCTACGGCCAAGCTCTGTACAGTCTCCCGGGTAGTAAGCTGATTCCCCAAGAAGCCTCAAAGTGGTTCCGCGTCTTCTTCCAAGGCCTGGACAATCCCCTCTTCTTTCCTTACACGGAGTCTGAACACTTCGAGAACCCAGTCCTCTTCAGGTTAGATAGCTTTGCCGATGACACCAGCACCCGACAATTATACTCCATCATGATTCGTCCCTGCTTTCTTCCGGTGGGCATGAGTACCTCCAACAGGATCATCAAACCTGGCTATGAGTCCTATCAGCCGGTCATAGCAGCCCGGCAATTTGGTCTTGGGCAGGTGTCTCCCCACTTCTTCCTCCACTTCTTAACAGAAAGTAGGGCTGACTTGCCGATGTCCTCACCGGTCAGAGGTGTTACTCTTTCTTTGATGCTCTGGTCATCCCAATTCCTCACAACCTCTCTCTCACCTCATCAACGGATGACTTCGAGGCCTGGTGGGCAATGTGGAAGACTCATGCCTTCCGGAAGGCTCTAGGACCATTGCTGAAACAACTTGATGCTGAATACGATATCCTGCAGAAGGTACCACCACTCATAATTTTGTCTTGAAGTGGCCGATCGTGATTTCTTTTTTTTACGACCCTGCTCTGTTTTCTTGCAGCAACAAGACGGTCCAGAGCCTGTTCATGATAACGGCTCCTCTCTCACACTCCACCCACCAGCTCCGGTGGTTCTTTTCTGCAAAAACTCACCATCCTTGAAGAAGGTCGTGATGCAGAGCCAGCCGATTTTACCCAAATTGGCTTCCCAAAGCGGAGTGTCTTCTAGGTGCCCCCGAGCCCCGCGAGAACAACAAGAGGAAAGTAGCTGCCAGAAGACCTTGAGGCGCCACACCTCCTCTCCACTCAAGAAATTCTGCACGTAAGCTCATCCGCTCCCTGGCTGGTTTCATTCATTCTTCTAGGCTTTTGTAATATGTTCATATTCCTTTCTCAGACCTCTCGAAGAAATCTCCGCGAGGATACCCAGTCCGGTCGAGAGGACTCAAACTCAGGTACCTCCGGGAGAACACCAATCGAGCGAGCCGACTTACCACCGTCGGCTTTAAGAAAAGGTCAGCCCCGAACCTGCTTCCTCCCGGCTTCTCCAAAAGCAGGACAAGGTGGTTCGCACAAAGAGTCGATGCATCAAGAGAGCTCGCAAGACGCCACAAGCCTCTTCATCGACCAGAGCTTTCGAACGTAATTGCTCTCTACATTCTCTTTGACTCATATCTTATGCCTGTTGTTGTTCCTATCGGCTGACCATTCCCTTTTTCAAACTGATGATACCTCTAGTGAGGAAGTCAAGGAGGTAGTGATGCCATCCACCACCCTGGACTTATCAACCTCGAAAAGTGGAGTCGAGAAAGCTGCCACCTTGGCCACGCCCTCAGCAGAAACACGAGAGCCGATCACCTCTTCATCAGCCGCCCCTATGGTCTTAGGAAAGGTATACTTCCTTCCCTTAGCTCTTTCTTGCTTCTTTGCTGCGTACTGACGTTGTTCTTGTTGCTTGTCAGGGTTATGACCTCTCAAACTTGCTAACGTTTGACCCTGAATTCATCGAACCAACTGCTAAAGCAAGCGAAGTCGGGCCTAACGCTACCCATGGTCAACTCCAACAGCTCAAGGCCTTGCTCTCCTCCTCAATCGAGACATTGCTTGAGGATACCGAGGGAATAAAGAGCATTCTCGAAGACCTCCAGCCTCATCTCCCGGTGACATTGCAGGTGAAGCTCTGGCCCGTGGTGACATTGTCTGCTTACAGGTCAAGGGTGACCTTGGCTCGTCAGAGAATCGGCTTGCGCCACGCCCAGCTTCCATTGAAAGCCGATCACTACAAGAAAAGTTGCCATGGCCGACAAAGTTGAAGTCGCGCCGTGGTTGCTGGTGTACCATGGCCGACGATTTTTGGTCCCTCCGTGGTGCATGTCAAAACTTTTTTTTCTCGTTTTTGAGGCCACCTAGCCCGACGAAAGCGGCCAAAACGTCGCGTATGGTGGCCCGGGACGTGGTGCATCTCGAAATCTCGGGTTCGCCGGCCGAGTCAACGCAAATCCGCACCGCCGAGGGATGTAGGGCCCAGATGGCAGCCTCTCTGGCATTGTTTTTTTCTAGATCGCGCCATCTCGTTCAACGTTCTCCGATCGAGCCGTTTACGATGCAGGATCATGGGTCCCGCATGTCATCCTCTATGAACCAAAATTCTTTCTATTCTTGGATTTTTTTGACCCCCTGATTTCTGGCTACTTCCTTTTTCTTTTGATCCCTTGCCGCCTTGGAAACGTTGAGACCGCTGCTGCTAAATGGGACCCGCATGTCATCCTCTATGTGCAATCAACTTTCTTTTCTTGGAGTTTTTTTGGCACCTCAAATTTGGTCACTTGCCTTTTTCTTTCGATCCCCTGCCGCCTCTCAAACGGTGATACCGCTGCTGCTAACTGGGACCCGCATGTCATCCTCTATGTACTATAAAACTTTTTTTCCTGGATTATTTTTGGCACCTCATATTTGGTCACTTGCCTTTTTCTTTCGATCCTCTCGCCTCTCAAACGGTGATACCGCTGCTGCTAAATGGGACCCGCATGTCATCCTCTATGTACTATAAAACTTTCTTTTCTTGGATTTTTTTTTGGCACCTCATATTTGGTCACTTGACTTTTTCTTTCGATCCCCTGCTGCCTCTCAAACGGTGATACCGCTGCTGCTAAATGGGACCCGCATGTCATCCTCTATGTACTATAAAACTTTCTTTTCTTGAATTATTTTTGGCTCCTCATATTTTTTCACTTGCCTTTTTCTTTCGATCCCCTGCCACGTTTGAAACGTTGAGGAACCTGCTGCTCATGGGACCCGCATGTCATCCTCTATGTACTATAAAAGTTCATTTTCTTGGTTTTTTTTCACCATCTGATTTTTGGCAATTTCTTTTTTCTTTTGATCCCCTGCCGCCTCTCAAACGCTGATACCGCTGCTGCTAAATGGGACCCGCATGTCATCCTCTATGTACTATAAAACTTTCTTTTCTTGAATTATTTTTGGCTCCTCATATTTGGTCACTTGCCTTTTTCTTTCGATCTCATGCCAAGTTTGAAACGTTGAGGAACCTGCTGGCTCATGGGACCCGCATGTCATCCTCTATGTACTATAAAAGTTTATTTTCTTTATTTTTTTCACCCTCTGATTTTTGGCTATTTCCTTTTTCTTTTGATCCCCTGCCGCCTTGGAAACGTATGGTAAGCTGCTGACTCATGGGACCCGCATGTCATCCTCTATGTACAATCAACTTTCTTTTTCTTTTGATCTCAAGCCGCATTTGAAACGTTGAGACCGCTGCTGCTAAATGGGACCCGCATGTCATCCTCTACGTACAATAAAGTTTCTTTTCTTGGATTATCTTTGGCTCCTGATATTTTGTCACTTGCCTTTTTCTTTCGATCTCATGCCGCCTTTGAAACGTTGAGTAAGCTGCTGGCTCATGGGTCCCGCATGTCATCCTCTACGAACAATAAAAGTTTCCTTTCTTGGAGTTATTTTTTACCCCTAATTTCTGGCTATTTGCCTTTTTCTTTTGATCTCCTGCCCCCTCTGAAACGATGAGGACGCTGTTGGCAGGTCGGTCCCACATGTCATCCTCTATGAACAATAAAAGTTTCCTTTGATGGATTTATTTTGAACCCCTCATTAATTTCTGGATATTTCCCCTGCCGCCTTGGAATCGTTGAGGATGCTGCTGCCTCATGGGTCCCGCATGTCATCCTCTCAGAACGGTAAATGTTTATTTTCTTGGATTTTGTTGACCAAACGATTTTTGGCTTATTTTTTCTTTCGATCACCTGCAGCCTTTAAAACGTTGAGGACGCCGCTGGCTCACGGGTCCCACATGTCAACCTCTATGAACAATAAACGCTGAGGATGCTGCTGCCTCATGGGTCCCGCATGTCATCCTCTCAGAACGAAAATGTTTCTTTTCTTGGATTTTTTACCAACAGATTTTTGGTTTATTTTTTCTTTCCATCCCCTGCCGCCTTTAAAACGTTGACGACGCTGTTGGCTCATGGGTCCCCGATGTCAGCCTCCCCGTACAAGAAACATATGATATCTTGATTATTTTGCAGACAATAAACAATGTATTGCGCTCTGAGCTATTTCAAACGGATAATTAAATCTTTATTTTTACATAAACAAACTTATATGTTGAATCTCCTTGTTTTTTTGTCTTTGCGAAGCATAGGACTTTCCTGTTTTTTTAGAAAATTCGGAACTTTCCTGTTTTGGAGTGGGCTGAAATTGTACGAGTCAAAAGGCCAAGCAGGATAGTTCGAAAGCCCAGATGTCCAGATGCAGCCCAATTGAAATCTTTCTTCTTGGATTTTTTTCACCCCCTGATTTCTGGCTACTTCATTTTTCTTTTGGTCCTGTGCCGCCTTGGAAACGTTGAGACCGCTGCTGCAAAATGGGACCCGCATGTCATCCTCTACGTACAATAAAATTTCTTTTCTTGGATTATTTTTGGCTCCTGATATTTGGTCACTTGCCTTTTTCTTTCGATCCCGTGCAGCCTCTCAAACGGTGATACCGCTGCTGCAAAATGGGACCCGCATGTCATCCTCTACGTACAATAAACTTTCTTTTCTTGGATTATTTTTGGCTCCTGATATTTGGTCACTTGCCTTTTTTTCTTTCGATCTCATGCCACGTTTGAAACTTTGAGGAACCTGCTGGCTCGTGGGACCCGCATGTCATCCTCTATGTGCTATAAAAGTTTATTTTCTATGGTTTTTTTTCACTCTCTGATTTTTGTCTATTTCCTTTTTTCTTTTGATGCCCTGCCGCCTTGGAAACGTTGAGTAAGCTGCTTACACATGGGACCCGCATGTCATCCTCTATGTACAATCAAGTTTCTTTTCTTGAATTATTTTTGGCTCCTGATATTTCGTCACTTGCCTTTTTCTTTCGATCTCATGCCACGTTTGAAACGTTGAGGAACCTGCTGGCTCATGGGACCCGCATGTCATCCTCTATGTGCTATAAAAGTTTGTTTTCTTGGATTTTTTTTCACCCTCTGATTTTTGGCTCCTGATATTTCGTCACTTGCCTTTTACTTTTGATCCCCTGGCCCCTTTGAAACGTTGAGTAAGCTGCTGGCACATGGGACCCGCATGTCAACCTCTATGTCCATCAACTTTCTTTTCTTGGATTTTTTTTGACCCCCTAATTTCTAGCTACTTTCTTTTTCTTTTGATCTCAAGCCGCATTTCAAAC
Source organism: Lolium multiflorum (assembly GCA_030979885.1). Lineage (NCBI taxonomy): Eukaryota > Viridiplantae > Streptophyta > Magnoliopsida > Poales > Poaceae > Lolium > Lolium multiflorum. Next base: position 48,146,397 of record CM061752.1, on the reverse strand, counting down.
ATTGAGACCGCTGCTGCAAAATGGGACCCGCATGTCATCCTCTATGTACAATAAATCTTTGATTATTTTTGGCACCTCATATTTGGTCACTTGCGTTTTTTTCTTTCGATCTCATGCCACCTTTGAAACGTTGAGTAAGCTGCTGGCTCATGGGTCCCCCATGTCATCCTCTACGAACAATAAAAGTTTCCTTTCTTGGAGTTATTTTTGCCCCCTAATTTCTGGCTACTTCCTTTTTCTTTTGATCCCCTGCCGCCTTTGAAACGTTGAAAACTTTCTTTTCTTTGATTATTTTTGGCACCTCATATTTGGTCACTTGCCTTTTTCTTTCGATCCCCTGCCGCCTCTCAAACGGTGATACCGCTGATGCTAAATGGGACCCGCATGTCATCCTCTATGTACTATAAAACTTTCTTTTCTTGGATTTTTTGGCTCCTGATATTTGGTCACTTGCCTTTTTTCTTTCGACCTCCTGCCGCATCTCAAACGGTGATACCGCTGCTGCTAAATGGGACCCGCATGTCATCCTCTATGTACAATAAAGTTTCTTTTCTTGGATTATTTTTGGCTCCTGATATTTGGTCACTTGCCTTTTTCTTTCGATCCCATGCCGCCTTTGAAACGTTGAGGAAGCTGCTGGCTCATGGGTCCCGCATGTCATCCTCTATGAACAATAAAAGTTTCCATTGTTGGAGTTATTTTTTACCCCTAATTTCTGGCTACTTCCTTTTTCTTTTGATCCCCTGCCGCCTTTGAACGTTGAAGAATCTGCTCGCTAATGGGTCCCACATGTCAGACTCTATGGACGATAAACCTTTCTTTTCTTGGAGTTATTTTGACCCCTAATTTCTGGCTATTTTGCCTTTTTTTGGATCCCGTGCTGCCTTGGAAACGTTGAGGATGCTGCTGCCACATGGGTCCCGCATGTCATCCTCTCAGAACGATAAATGTTTCTTTTCTTCGATTTTTTTACCAACTGATTTTTGATTTATTTTTTCTTTCGATCCCCTGCCGCCTTTAAAACTTTGACGACGCTGCTGGCTCATGGGTCCCGATGTCAGCCTCCCCGTACAAGAAACATGTGATATCTTGATTATTTTACAGACAATAAAAAGTGTATTTCGCTCTGAGCTATTGCAAACGGATAAATTAAATCTTTATTTTTACATAAACGAACTAATATGAATCTCCTTGTTTTTGTTTTGTTTTTGCGAAGCATAGGACTTTCTTGTTTTGGAGTGGGCTGAAATTGTACGAGTCAAAAGACGTCCAGCAGGTTAGAAGGCCCAGATGGCCAGGCAGCCCCAATTTATATCTTCCTTATCTTGGATTATTTTTTGATCAAAAGGCCCAGCAGGGGTACATCCTTTTTCTTTTGGTCCTGTGTGCCGCCTTGGAAACGTTGTGGACGCTGCTGCCTCATGGGACCCGCATGTCATCCTCTATGAACTATGAACTCTAAAAGTTTCTTTTTTCTTGGATTTTTTTTCACCCCTCTGATTTTTGGCTATTTCCTTTTTCTTTTGTTCCCCTGCCGCCTTGGGACCCGTATGTCATCCTCTATGTACAAAAAACTTTCTTTTCTTGGAGTTTTATTCCCCCTAATTTCGGGCTACTTTCGTTTTCTTTTGATCTCAAGCCGCATATGAAACATTGAGACCGCTGCTGCAAAATGGGACCCACATGTCATCCTCTATGTAAAATAAAAGTTTCTTTTCTTGGATTATTTTTCACGCTCTGATTTTTGGCTATTTCCTTTTTCTTTCGATCCCCTGCTGCTTGGAAACGTTGAGGATGCTGCTGCCTCATGGGTCCCACATGTCATCCACTATGAACAATAAAAGTTTCTTTTCTTCGATTTTTTTCACCCTCTGCTTTTTGGCTATTTCCTTTTCATTTGATCCCCTGCCGCCTTGGAAACGTTGAGGATGCTGCAGCGTCATGGGACCCGCATGTCATACTCTATGTACAATAAAAGTTTCTTTTCTAGGTTTTTGGCTCCTGATATTTGGTCACTTGCCTTTTTCTTTCAATCTCATGCCGACTCTCAAAGGTACAATAAAAGTTTCTTTTCTTGGATTATTTTTGGCTCCTGATATTTGGTCACTTGCCTTTTTCTTTCGATCTCATGCCGTCCTTGAAACGTTCAGACCGCTGCTACAACATGGGACCCTATGTCATCCTCTATGTACAATGAAAGTTTCTTTTCATGGATTATTTTTTGCTCCTGATATTTGGTCACTTTCCTTTTTCTTTCGATCTCATGCCGCCTCGGCCCTCTGAAACGACGAGTAAGTTGTTGGCTCATGGGACCCGCATGTCATCCTCTATGTACAATAAAGTTTTTTTCTTGGATTTTTTACCCCCTGATTTTTGGTCACTTGCCTTTTTCTTTCGATCCTGTGCCGCCTTTGAAATTGTGGACGCTGCTGGCTCATGGGTCCCACATGCCAGCCTCTATGAACAATAATATTTCTTTTCTTGGATTTTTTTTACCCCTGATTTCTGGCTATTTGCCTTTTTCTTTGGATCCCCGACCGCCTTTGAAACGATGAGGACGCTGCTGGCGCATAGCTCCCACATGTCAGCCTCTAAGAACAATAAACATTTCTTTTCTTGGATTTATAGTTGACCCCTAATTAATGGCTACTTCGCTTTTTTTTTCGATCCCCAGCCGCCTTAGAAACGTTGAGGACGCTGCTGGCTCATGGGTCCCATATGACAGCCTCTATGAAAAGTAAAACATTTACTTTCTTGGATTTATTTTTGACACCTAATTAATGACTACTTGGTTCTTTTCTTTTGATCCCGTGACGCCTTTGAAACGTTGAGGGCCCTGCTGGCTCATGGGTCCAACATGTCAGCCTCTATGAACAATAAGAGTTTCTATTGTTGCATTTATTTTTGACCCCTAATTTCTGGCTATTTGCCTTTTTTCCATTGCCTGCCACCTTAGAAACGTTGAGGACGCTGCTGGCTGGGTCCCACATGTCAGCCTCTTTGTACGATAAAAGTTTCCTTTGCTGGATTTATTTTTGACCCCTAATTTCTGGCTATTTGCCTTTTTCTTTCGAACTCCACCGCCTTTGAAACGTTGATGACGCTGCTGCAAACTGGGTACAATATGTCAGCCTCTTTGTGCGATAAACCTTTCCTTTCTTGGATTTTTTGGACACCTGATTTCGAGCTACTTGCCTTTTTCTTTCGATCTCCTGCCCCCTTTGAGAAACGCCGAGAACGATACTGGTTCGTGGGTCCCACATGTCATCCTCTCTGAATGATAAATGTTGGGGCCGCGGCTGCAAGATACGTCCCACATGTCAGCCTGACTGTTGAATAAACGTTTCCTTTCTCGAATTTATATTTGACCCCTGATTTCTGGCTACTTTGCCGTTTCTTTCGATCCCCTGCATGTCTGCTACTCCACCGAAAAACAGACCGGCATGTATTCATCACAATACTGGTAGCTAATTTAGGAAAAATGTGTTCATCACGGGATTCAAACAAAGATCTTCATCTCTGCTAAATTTTGATTTCACCAAAAACCGAACAGCGTGTGTTCATGACTTTAACTTCACAAACACTATGGTTTCTCTATAAAATAAGGTCACCATCCGTTCCTTTATTGTAGGCATTTGCGAAAAGTGTCTTTGGCTAATGGGCACCAGTGCTCTGCTGTTTAAAAAAAATCAAATAGCATACATATTTGTTTCAAAAAAATCTGAAAATGAATGTAGACATAATAAATAAAGTAACCTACAAGCGTGTAAAATTTTAATATGATATTCTTTATATTGTAGACTACACAAAAAAGACAAAATCTGTTGAAATTTGGAGATTTGAAATATGCATACCCAGATCCACACGTTTGTTACTTTTGTGTAGCCCAGAATTTTTTGTATTTGAAACTGAAATTTTGCACGTTTATGGGACAATTCATTAGCTACTCCATGATTTGTTTTCTAATTTTTTGAACAAATAAATATATTTTTTATTTTTTTCTAAAATAGCAGGAGCAATGGTGCCCAAGAGCACCAAATCTCTTAATAGGCATTTGCGCCTAATAGCGTGAGCTTAGCTAATTTTTGAAGAAAAAAAAGATGTCCATTGTGGTATTCAGGACAAAGATCTTCATGTCTGCTACTGCACCAAACAACAAACCAGCATGTATTCATCACAATACGGGTAGCTAATTTGTGAAAAATATGTTCAGCACGGGATTCAAACAAAGATCTTCATCTCTGCAAAATTTTGATTTCAGCAAAAACCGAACAGCGAATGTTCATGAGGTTAAGTTCACGAACACTATGTTTTCTCTATAAAATAAGGTCACCATCTGTCTCTTATTTCTCAAGGAAAAACAGGTGGAAGTGTTGGGACGAACCACATGGGTGCTTCGGCTCTATGTTCAATCTTCTCTTTTTTGTACTGCAATCTTGAGCCTATGGCAGGACCTCCATTGACGTGCATTCTGCACCAATTTGGCCTTGGACGTATCCATGTATCACGGGCGCGATTGTGGGTAGCAAAGACACAGTCAGGTTTGAACAATTGGAAATCTGGTTCTGCAGCCTCTGCGTCGATTGGCGGGGGTAGCATGAAAATTGGGTGATTGAGTCCAAGAAATAAAGAACGCCCCTTCAAATTGTTCAATCTTTCCCACCTTGCCTCTTCTACAGGGTCCAAGGTATGGGCAGATCTCAAGAAAACGTAGCACCGTACCAAAGGATAAGACCTCAGCTTGTTACCCATATGTAATATTGGAGGACCGAGGATGGGCCGATAACCTTTAACCTGAATCCACGCGAGATCAGATTCACCAGTAATGGACTCTGCTCTCATTGGTGCCAGGAACCAAGTGCGCTGGTCAGAAAATCCAAGAAATACATCTTCATCTTCATAATTATGATTATCACCATCATCATCTAATTCTTCATCATCTAATTCTTCATCATCGAATTCGTCTTCTTCTAATTCTTCTTCTTCTAATTCTTCTTCATCAGCATCATTATCTTCATCGGCACCTCCATCGCCTTGAGCCACATTTGCTTCATCATCTTCCATGACAGCATCTCCCTCGATTTGAGCGAAAATTGCAGCCACTTCTGCTTCTTCATCTTCAATGACAGGGGCGTCAATGAGACGCGGGGCTGCATGTGTCCCTGCAATGCACAAAGATCAACCACAATGCAGCAAGTAGGAACTACACTGAAAATTATCTCTTCTCTTCTATCTTCTATTTTCTACTACTATAAGGCACCAGTTTTTAACAAGACATGTAGCAGCAATTCCAACTGTTGGTGTCCAAAATCTAACGGTTGGGATTAGAGGTATTCGCGTGAAAAAAATACCACACCAGTGTCCACGTGTTTCTAGAACCGTCATGTTTCCATTATGAAGAAAAATCAGAGCAGTCTCACACCGATATCACACGTCCCACTTGATAGTGATTAAGAAAGGTTCCAAATTTTTGTTCATATTTATAAACTGTATGCTCACACTTATTTTGATGGTATAACCAAATTATTAGTTGTATTGAAAGTTTGAACAACATTTAGAACGCAACTTTTATACATCAGTATTGCGAATCGTAATTGGTCCAACATGTGCAGCATGCCATTTACTAGTTAAGACATAAAACAAAGACTCACCACAGGTATATGGTTCCCAAACCAGAACATCTCCATACGGATATGTAACTGCGTATACACGATGTAGGTGTGAACTTGTACCATATCCAGGAATGCCCATGGCATCGACATAGCTGTTTCTATCAAAGAATTCAGGGTTTCTCAGGATATTCCACTCCTTTTCTAGGGGCGCTTGTAGGATAGCGATCAATTCGTCAAATACAACGATTACCTCGTAATGCCATGGCCCTGCTAGATCATCTTTGTACGGCCTCTTGACGATCCGTACTTTGAGCAGTTCCAAACTTTTATCTATTTTGTATTTGAACAGGAATGGTGGGCTGCCATGCCACCATTCACTAGTAGGGCCCAAAGAAATTCCTGCATCTTGCAGAGATGGAAGAGGTATAATAGTATCTGATATGTATATGTTGCGGATCGTCAAGTGCCCGTCCTGCTGGACAAATGCCACCCAGTCGCCGTTACAACCCACCCAGTGCATGGGTCCATGTCCATCCAGTTCCTCCTTGGTATGGATAAATGCTGGAACTGTCGGCTTGTCTAATGGCATCAGCAACGCGTGAATGCCCTGCAAATAGGATTTGTTTCAAAATTGTCTATGCATGCAAGGTATTCGACAGAATGAAGAGCGGATTGTGCAGAACTGAAGCACAGATGTAATGGATAAATAAAGCAATTCCGAAGAGTACATGTGCATAGTGAAGGCAGCAAACCTTACAGTACTCCCAAATCAGGTGATGATGTTGAGTCTAAATTCATGCATGATGTTTGGCAATAAGAAAAGTTGATTGAAAAAACACAAGCTGAAACGAGATGAGTAAATAAATAAATACTCTTACAGTATTGTCGCGGTCGTCTGGCCATGTCTCGGGGTCGCAGTGGAGCAGGCTCGGTAAACCGAACGGAACCTTATGCGCTCCGCGGATGGCATGCCGCATGCCGATCATGCCTCGAGCGAGGCGACCAGTGCTGAGGATATCCGCCCGCTCGGCTATGTTCTCCACCAGTGGGTAGTGGAGGTTGCCCCACCCCATGGACTGGTGGTAGCAATCAGGAATCTCCTCAATCTTACGCTTCTGCTTCATTGGAGTCGGTAATCCAATGCAAGGGAGAGAGGGGTGAACGGGAGAAAGAGACAGAAGAGGGTTTTTTTTGGAGAAGATGCAGTAGTAGTACTACGATACTAGGAGGTGGAGATGCGGGGCATGTTTCCGGGGGAGAGGAACCACTATTTCCCTTAAAAAAAATAACAGCACTTGCGCATTAGAACTTGGGGCGGGGATATAGCGGTAAGAGGTATTGACCAACTTTCCCTCACCTTGACCCCACGTGGTTGTGAACCCGAGATAATTCTTTTTGATGAACCCGATATACTTATTATAGTACTAAAATAGTACAAGTATATACCTTGTACTCCTATATACTAACATTACTATTTTAAGGACTTATGTTCCATGAGCAACAACTTCCCCCACTCCGCTCATCCGAAATCCTAGCCCCTCCAACTTCAAGGACCAATCAACATAGCTATGGCCTTCTAATTTGGCTCAAGTCGCCGCACACATAGTCCTCCCGCCGACAAGGAATAGGAGCATCAGCCCTTTCGTCGCTTGTTGTTACACATAATCATATACAGTACCATATATATTTCAAATTTCCATATCAAAAAATAGTTCAAATCTGAATTTTAACATCTCAAGCTAAACCCTCGCTTGCTCTTAAACATAAGCATACCATAGTTCTACTTTTGTCTTCACCGAACAACAGAACACAATTTCATCACAACATAGCCAACCGGAGTACCTAGTAATGTAACTAGAGAAGTGAACCTATAGTTGATCAAGCCTTCAACTTTAACACAATAATACCCCCACATTATGTGTTGAGGAGCCACACCCATATATTTAAGAGTACCATCATGTAGACCACAAATGCATCAATGAAGAGAGGGGTATACTTATAGACCACCTCTTTACAAAACAGTTGTAATTAGTAGACCACAATTGCCTCGTTCATTAGCTATGAAATTACATACTATCAGTAGCTACAATGGCTGCAGGCCCTGTTTCAGAATTAAACATCACACTTGTTCCAATCCGGGGCGTTGGCGAAGTTTGGGATGAACCAAAGCGGTGTCTTTACCAGGTACCTATCTTTTTTTGTTTTGCATGTTTTCTCCAAGGCGTTGGTTTGGAAACCAACGGCGCAATCTTCACGATTCAGACTGAATCGGCATATTTCAGGCAGCTGCGAATTGCGAAGCCATGCTTCATTCGGCAAGGTGTACACACAATTTCTTCTCGTCAGACATCCTGGGACAACATCTGCACCGCCTAATGGCAGCATAATCGGATAGTTCACTCCAAGGAAAAGAGAATATTCTCCAAGGTCATCAATCTTTTCCCATGGAATACCTTCATTTAACTTACTAGTGTCCTTCGTGAACACCAGGCAACCAAACCCAGAAGCATAGTTGCCAACAGTGCGACCATGATGAACACGACGATCAGAAGCAGTATGGCAAACTTTACAGGAATATTCCCTTTCATCAGCAATGCCCAGTGTATGGATCAGAAGAAGTCTAGAACCATCTATAGATCTTGCTAACCACCACATGCCATAATCGACCTCGTGATCATGGCCAAGAGCATCATCAAGTGCACACCGCCATTCAAACACAATGGGCGGTGGCTCTACGATCAGCGGAGGACCTGCTTGAAAACGAAATTACTGTTAAGAAGGGTATGTTTGGTTTGCACAAATCTGAAAACGTAAGAATTGGGAAAACGCATTAGGATTCAGATGGGATGATATAATGGCATTTCCATTCAATAATACAGCATATTGGTGTATTTGAGTACATCACATGGGAAACCAAAGGATTCATTTCAAGAAGTTCAAGTAGAGGTCAAAATCCAACATAATTCAATCTGAGAATAAAACTCCTAATTATACAATCCTCAAATTTTTCTATGGTAATCATCTCGAATAAAAAGTCTAAATACCAATGAAATTTCATCCGAAGCAAATATGCCCCAAGCCTCCAAGTCAGATCAGTCAGGTTCGAAAATTAATAAGTTTGTGCATTAAAATTATCTTTACAGCCATGAATAATGAAGCTCATCATACACTACTTACGTCCGGAGGAAAATTACCAGCTTGCTGAGGATTCCATGCGTGAACAGTGCCAGTATGAGTTGTGGCAAACACAAGCCCATTGTGGAGAATTGCATCGCTGTAATTGTAAAAGATGTGGGACTTGGGCTCTGTAAGAACTGTCCATCCAGAATCTTCGCCGCAAAGGAGGGCAACTCTGATGTCAAAAACAGCAACAAGAGAGAAATTTTTGTACCCCCCAGCAGCTGTGGGAACTTGGCAAATATATATCTTGTGAAATATAATAGCACGAAGGTTGTGGTGGTATATATTTGGAATGTGGGTGGTTTCAAACGGCACAGGGAGAGGAATTTCACGGCGAGTGTAGACGTTGACAAGTTTCCATTTGCAAGCAGGAAAGCCAGTGTCAACCATGGCAACCCAATCTCCATTGGCACCTACCCACTGCTTACCCGTACCGTCTGGCATCACAGCGTCGGAGGAGAACCTGTCCAGCGGCGTCAGCTTGCAATCCCGTGCTACCTTCGTCGGGTGAGAATGAAGAACACATGGGAGGCCAAACGGGAGAGAAAAAGATAGAGTTGCACTATCATTTGCAGAGTCGAAAAATAGTTTGGACGAACCGACGAGGCTCGCGGCGGTGATGACGTCGCATCTTGTTACGAGTTCTTCAAGGGGACCTTCGGAAAAGACCTTCTGAAACAGTTCAGAGTCATCATTTTCCTTGTTCGATGCCGCCATCGCAGGGCAGGGGGTGGGTCTATGAGGTTTGGGTTCAACTGATTGGAGTTTAATTTGGGTTCGATGGCGGCAGGTGGCGGGGAAGATGAAGAACGGAGGCTCTCAAACTGGGCGGTGGAATTGATTCTAAAGCTGCATGGCGGCGGCACTGGCGCGTGCTATGGAAGGTGGTCGATTGGTGCGGGCGGGGGCGGAGGTAGACGATGGAGGTGAACCGAAATAGGGCAGGTGGGGGCGGGGCGCTTGACTTCGCTCCTCTACACTCTACAGCATCTCCTCCTGTTTCTTGGAAAGTGTATAGACCCATAATAAAAAGTCACTGTTCCCTCTGAAAAGGTGAAGAACAAGTCACTGGTCTAACGTGCAAATTTGGACATCCCAAGCTATGTGTTGTCATGTCAATTCAATGTCCATGGCAGTATTTTGAATTTTGCGTGACCAAAAGAAGTACGCCTTGGCCTTTCACAATCGGGGTTTCTTTAGAGCAAGAACAATAGAAGAGCCAACAGCTGGCAAAAGTACCACGTAGGCGGGCTATAAGCGCCCACTATTGTCCTACTTCCTCTTGGCGTGATACTCCCTCCGTCCACAAATAAGTGGACGTGCAGGATTTTCAAGGTAAATTAGTAAAAGGAAAGAAAAAATGCATTGGAGCACTCGTATCTTAAGAAACACATGTACTCAACCACGGTTGTAGATTTTCTCGGCGCAAGACTTTTCCCCAGCAGTTGTGGCTTTCAGTTATTCGTGGGTGTGGGGAGGAGCTCCGCCGCATCGGTAAAAAGCAAAGAGGGACGGCGGCTCTCGATCGTGCGGTGTACTCGTAAATCACGTGCGACCCATGCCCTAATAATTCACAATGCATTGATGAGGGCTATCACTTCATCATCCAATAAAATGTACTTAGTAACTATGGTAATAATATTGTCTTCTCGCAAAAAAATGGTAAAAATATTGTCTCTTAAGCCATGTACTAGTACAGTGCAAGATGCTTTAGAGAAATAAACCTATATTTTATTGCTACTCCGTAATACACATGGTTATTTATTCTAGGCAAATGCCTACCGAAAGATGTAGGAATAGGGAAATGTAGGATTGCAATGTCATGTCCACTCCAATCCTATAGGAATTCATAGAATCCAAACTTTGTTTGATTCCACCATAGGAAAAGTAAAGCATTCTTAAAAAGAGGTATGAGTAGATGTTTAATTTTCTATGGAATCTGTGCAAAGAAATCCTTAGGAAAAATTCCTATCGGAAACAATCCTACAAATCAAACAGCCAAGGATTCAATTGTACCAATTCCCTATGCAAATCCTTGGTGTTCACCCAATCCTCTCGAATACTCATCCAAAAAATGCACTAATACTTTGATGGGGAGTTTTTGTATTCTAGGCAAGAATAGAGGGTTTGCGGGGATCACTTGAGAAGTGTATTAACCAAAGAAGGCATAAGTAATACACCAACACACACTAACATGCCCTTAATGGATGTATCTCCATAAACTCCCTCTGTTCTTTATTACTACTACTAGTTTATGTACTTCTTAACTAATATGGGATAATCATGAAATATATTTTCTAACATTCAGCCAAAATATAGTGTTTCGACTTTTTAAAATACTGAAAAACTAGTAATTAAAAATATTTGAGCTATCAAATCTAGGAAGTTTGAAAATATTTTGTATTCCGTCTGAAAGTTGTGTTACTTGGTGTAAGATTCACACAAAAATGATGAAAATATCAAACCTTCAAAAAAATTGTAGTAATTCAAACGTTATGTGCGTTTCATAATTTTGCAAAATCTATTCTATTTGCAATTAAAACTATAGTAGTTGGTGGTCCCCGATCATCTGATTTGCTCTTAAACAGCTCAATCCTAAATTTGAAATTCCCTGCAACAGAACACGATAGTTGGTGGTTTGTGCGGAAAAAAATTACAGTTTTAAAAAGTGTTTTACGCAACGAAGGCAGCAATAAGCGGTAGTTTGTGCAATTTCCTCGTGTAAACAACATGTAGCGTCGAAGTAATAGTACTAGCAGTACAGAAATCTTGTGTAATTTCTAGTTCTACATATTACTAGTGTCCACTGTTTGAGAGTTGATGGTGAATGGGTCTAATTTTCAATCGAATGAGAATTAGCAAATTGATTTTTATGACAAAAGCATACAAAGGGAGTAAAACAACATACCCGCATTCGCCGCTGCTACCAGCATGCGATGCCTCCACGAGTGCATTGACGGCTGCTGCAAATCCTCGGAAGGCATCTAGGTTTTGCAGATCGTCGATTGCCGCTGTCCGGCTAAGCTTAACCAGCATAGCTGCCGCCAAGATATCTCGGATTTGGACCACAGGCAGAAGCTGATTGGGGTCGAAGGATTGCCTGATTCGGAATTTGAAGTACCAAGCCCTCGGCTCCGATGATGGAAGTTTGGAACTCGGCCCGGCCAGAACCTCCCAAATCTGTGTGTGGCAGTGGATGCCCATCGGCATCCCCAATGCTGCCGACGCCGTGATGTGGTCGGTCGCACTTTGGTCCCCACTAAAGGCTGGGGCTGCAGCACGTCGCCGCCGCCCCCGACGTCCCCACGACGGCAACGCCATGGACCGAGGCGCTGAGTTTGTTGGCGAACCCGAAGCCCTGGATGGCAAGTGCTTCTTCACAATGGAAGCATCCTCACCCGGCGAGGTTCGCCCCCGGCGCATGCCTATGCTCCGACCAGCCCACTTTGCCGCTGCTGCCTGGGCTGCCGCCGATACCTGGGCCACCGCCGCTTCATGGGACCCCCTCCCTCCTCTCCCTCTCCTAGATCAAAGGGCGCCAGGAGTCTAGCCACAGCAAGACACAGAGCCGCCTGCTTCATCGCACACCAATGGCACACAGACATTTGCGAGCTTTTAGCGCACACCCCTCCGAGGCTGAGTCGTGGAGCCTGGGTGCACGGGGCTATGGCTGGAGGAGTCGCCATGGGACGAGGGGTGTCGAGTGCTCGGGCAAATACGGGAAAGGCGAAGTTTTGGATAACCTTATATGATCACATCAATGCTTCTCAAGGAGCCAAATACTGTATGAGAAACCGGAAAAGTTTGAACGTTTGAAAACTTTGCCGGCATAATGCATCCTTCCAATGCACGCCTACTAAGGTAGAAAGCCAACTCAATTGCTACTTTGTTGGCAAAATGTACCATGGCTCAATCTTGGGTCACACACATCTATCAATTGGTATATTTTGGTCATATTCAAAATTTTACTTGAAACTTGTTGGTCATGCCATTCTACTACTCGCCTAACACTTTTTCTACGCGGGAAGGAGGGGGGTATGATGCTACCCTGAATTTTTATGCCCATTTGTATCTTGGACAAATCCTAGGTTTGACCAAAATTTAAAACATGAAGATGAAAAATTAAGCCTGGATCCACTACAAGAAAAGTTGCCAAACTTTTCTTGTAGTGATCCTTCTTAATTAGTAACTTCAAAATGAAGCTTTTGGAAGGTTTTTGAAATTTCCATGTCTGAAACCCAAAACACCTCTTCATGATTGACTTCATAAGACAAATCGAGTTTAGGGTTAGGGGTAGATACATGATTTTTCTAGTTTGAATATGTCTAGACCTGGCTTATCAACTTGAATGCTTAGTATATGACATAAGAAGATGTACTATGTGCATTGGTTTTTTATTTATTTGATTTGTTTTGAATTTTCATGCCGAATCAAATTTTGGTCAAATCATAGGTTTAACCAAGATTTAAACAAGTTTAAAACATTAAAATGAAAAATTAAGCATGGATCCTTCTCAATCACTCCAAAATGAAGCTTTTGGGAGGCTTTTGAAATGTCTATGTTTGAAACCCAAAACCACTTCTCTTCATGCTTGACTTCATAAGACAGATGAGTTTAGGGTTAGGGGTAGATACATGATTTTTCTGGTTTGAATAGGTCTAGACCTTGTTATCAAGTTGAATGGCTTACTATGTGACATAAGAAGACTATGTGCTTTGGTTTTTCATTTTTGATTTTTTCGATTGTTTTTATGCCCATTTGAATCTTGGTCAAATCCTAGGTTTGAACAAGAATTTAAACAAGTTTAAAACATGAAAATGAAAAGGTAAGCATGGATCCTTCTTAGTCAGTCCGAAATGAAGCTTTTGGGCGGTTTTCGAAATTTCCATGTTTGAAAACCCAAACCACTTCTCTTCATGCTTGACTTCATAAGACAAATTTAGGGTTAGGGGTATAGATACATGATTTTTCTTGTTTGATATGTCTAGATATTGTTTATCAACACTTGAATGCTTACAATATATGTGACGCAAGAAGACTATGTGTTATGGTTTTTCATTTTTGGGGGTTTTTTCGAATTTTTTATGCGCACTTGAATCTTGGTCAAATCCAAGCTAGCTAGGTTTGACCAAGCTTTAAACAAGTTTAAAACATGAAAATGAAAAAGTAAGCATGTATCCTTCTTAGTCACTCCAAAATTAAGCTTTTCGGAGGTTTTTGAAATTTCCATTTTGTAAACCCAAAACCACGTATCTTCATGTTTGACTTCAAAAGACAGAGTTTAGGGTTAGGGGGTAGATACATGATTCTTCTTTTAATATGTTTAGATCTTGTTTTATCAAGTTGAATGTTGACTGTATGACATAAGAAGACTATGTTTTTGAATTTTTTATGAATCTTGGTCAAATCCAAGGGTTGACCAAGATTTAAACAAGTTTAAAACATGAAAATGAAAACGTTTCAAGTTCACCTTTGGTTCGATCTTTCAGTAACCAGGCGCATATATATATGGATGCAAATTGAGATAATTAATTCGTGAAACATTGGAAATGTCCATCGTGTGTCATGTTTCCCCCTCACATGAAAATTGGATTGGTGGCAGACAAGTAAAAGCACATTTATGTGCGACAACCCAAAATGCACATATTTTGCTGAGTTTTCATGCATGCATTAAAAGTTGTGAATATATACATAAAATGCATGTGGGTCATGATTGAAAAGTTTGACATGTATATGGTTCTTGTGTAGTAGTACTATAGTAGATTAGTAGGTACGCAAACTCCCATCCATCTTCTTTGTCAAGAGAAGACGCGCACCAGGATGCGTAGTGGAAGTCGTCTCTGGATCCTTCTGTTGTCCCTCTCACGGAAAAGAAAAAGAAAAAAACATCTCTCTCATTCTCGGCCTCGCTCGACTCGCTCGCTCGCAGCCTCGCACCTCCTGCGCACTGACAAACGCTGCACAACAGTCAACATCACCAGAAAAAAGATATACACCATAAATAATAAGAGGGGCCCCGTGACTGCTATCCCTTCTTCTCCTTCCGTGTGATCCCTCTTCCTCCGAGTTTCACTGGACGGGCAAACACACATGTGCTGCATAGTAAAAATAAAAAAGTAAAAAATCGACCTATGAATCTATGATTAAATAGGTAAAATCCTGGGTTTTATCAAGGTTTAAACAAGTTTAAAACATGAAAATGAATAGGTAAGCATGGATCCTTCTTAGTCACTCTAAAATGAAGCTTTCGCGAGGTTTTTGAAATTTCCATGTTTGAAACCCAAAACCACTTCTCTTCATGCTTGACTTTAAGACAGAGTTTAGGGTTAGGGGTAGATACATGCTTTTTCTGGTTTGAATATGTCTAGACCTTGTTTATCAACTTGAATGCTTACTATATGACATAAGAAGGCTATGTTATTTGGTTTTTCATTTTTTCTGTTTTTTCTGATTTTTTATGCCCATTTAAATCTTGGTCAAATCCTAGGTTTGACCAAGAGTTAAACAAGTTTAAAACATGAAAATGAAAAGGTAAGCCTGGATCCTTCTTAGTCACTGTAAAATGAAGCTTTTGGGAGGTTTGTGAAATTTCCATGTTTGAAACCCAAAAGCACTTCTCTTCATGCTTGACTTCATAAGACAGAGTTTAGGGTTAGGGGGTGTAGATACATGATTTGTCTGGTTTGAATATGTCCAAATCTTATTTATCAACTTTTGAATGCATGCTACTCTCTCAAAGAAAACCTTTTGAATGCTTACTATATGACATAAGAAGACTATATGCTTTTAAAATTCAAACATATGGTAAGCATTCTTATGTCATATAGTAAGCATTCAAGTTGATAAACAAGCAAGGTTTGGACATATTCAAACCAGACAAATCATGTATCTACCCCTAACCCCTAATTAAATTGTCTTATGAAGTCTAGCATGAAGAGAAGTGGTTTTGGGTTTCAAACATGGAAATTTCAAAAACCTCCCAAAAACTTCATTTTAGAGTGACTAAGAAGGATATACAAGCTTCCCTTTTCATTTTCATGTTTTAAACTTGTTTAAATCTTGGTCAAACCTCTAGGATTTGACCAAAAGATTCAAATGGGCATGGAAATTCATAAAAAATCAAAAGAATGAAAAACCAAAGGACATAACATTATTATGTCATATATATATAGTAAGCATTCAAGTTGATAAACAAGGTCTAGACATATTCAAACCAGAAAATCATGTATATATCTACCCCTAACCCTAAACTCTGTCTTATGAAGTCAAGCATGCATGAAGAGAAGTGGTTTTGGTTTCAAACATGGAAATTTCGAAAAACCCTCCCAAGAGCTACATTTTGGAGTGAGTAAGAAGGATATATAGATGCTTAATTTTTCATATTCATGATTTAAACTTGTTTAAACCATGTTCAAACCTAGGATTTGACCAAGATTAAAATGGGCATAAAATTTTAAAAAAATCAAAAAATAAAAAACAAGTCACATAGTATTCTTATGTCATATAGTAAGCATTCAATTAAGTTGATAAACAAGGTCTAGACATATTCAAACCAGGAAAATCATGCATATATCCCCTAACCCTAGCTAAACTCTGTCTTATGAAGTCAAGCATGCATGAAGAGAAGTGGTTTTTGGTTTCAAACGTTTAAGCCAAAAGCCCCTTTTCAAATATTTCAAACTTATTCAAATTTGGTTCAAATATGAAAGACATACAAGTTATAGCACACATAGTGCATACATTTTCACACATACTGCACTAGATGCTAACCCTATAGTTTGAGGCCATTTGGGTGACCTAGGTCGAAAAAATTCTTGGATTAGAATCGTGTTGTTCGAACCCCGTAGTTGGATTTTTTTGAACCCTTGATCTGTAGAACTGGGCAAAACCCTAGTTTAACCTATTTAATTACAGATTCGTATATCGATTTTTCTACGAGTACTACCTTTTTATTATTACTATGCAGCACATGGGTGTTTGCCCGTCGAGTGAAACTCGGAGGAAGAGGGATCACTCGGAAGGAGAGAAGAAGGGAGAGAATTATGGTGTCTCCCCTTTTTCGGGTGATGATGTTGACTTTTGTGCAGGGTTTGTCAGTGAGCAGGAGCGAGCGAGCGAGTCGAGCGAGGCCGAGAATGAGAGAGATTTGTTTTTTTTTGTGAGAGGGACAACCGAAGGATCCAGAAGGACCCACAGACTTCCAATACGCATCCTGATGCGTCTTCTCTTGACAAAGAAGATGGCTGGGAGTTTGCGTACCTATTGCACGTGACTTGTGCTCACTGAAGTGTGGGACCTCACGCGTGGGCACCACACGTAAGTGACAGACCTGTTGGTGTAAAAACTCGGTTGATTATAATAGTGCATTAGAACAAAGTTTCCTATGGATTCAAGGGTAGGAAATCCAAGTTAACTCATTTACATGACATTATTTTTTCCATGAAGCAAAGTAACACATCTATCAATTGGTACATTTTGGAGTGACTAAGAAGGATCCAGCCTTACTTATTCGTTTTCACGTGTTAAACCTGTCTAAATCTTGGTCAAACCTAGGATTTGACCAAGATTCAAATGGGCAGAAAAATAAAAACAGAAAAATGAAAAACCAAATCACATAGTTTTCTTATGTCATATAGTAAGCATTAAAGTTGATAAACAAGGTGTAGACATATTCAAACCAGACAAATCATGTAGCTATACCCCCTAACCCCTAAACTCTGTCTTATGAAGTCAAGCATGCATGTGAAGAGAAGTGGTTTTGGGTTTCAAACATGGAAATTTCAAAAACCTCCCAAAAGCTTCATTTTAGAGTGACTAAGAAGGATCCATGCTTCCCTTTTCATTTTCATGTTTTAAACTTGTTTAAATTATCTTGGTCAAACCTAGGATTTGACAAGATTCAAATGGGCATCAAAATTGAAAAAAAAATTGAAAAAAGAAAAACCAAAGCAAATAGTTTTCTTATGTCATATAGTAAGCATTAAAGTTGTTGATAAATAAGGTCCATACATATTCAAACCACACAAATCATGTATCTATACCCCCTAATTAACCCCTAAATTAATTAACTCTGTCTTATGAAGTCAAGCATGTGAAGAGAAGTGGTTTTGGGTTTCAAACATTGAAATTTTAAAAACCTCCCAAAAGCTTCATTTTAGAGTGACTAAGAAGGATACAGACTTCCCTTTTCATTTTTATGTTTTAAACTTGTTTAAATCTTGGTCAAACCAAGGATTTGACCAAGATTCAAATGGCCCTAAAAAAAAAAAATCAAAAGAATGAAAAACCAAAGCACATAGCATTCTTATGTCATATGTATAGTAAGCATTCAAGTTGATAAACAAAGGTCTAGAGACATATATATTCAAACCAGAAAAATCATGTATATATCTACCCCTAAAACTCTAATTAAACTATGTTTTATGAAGTAAATCATGAAGAGAAGTGGTTTTGGGTTTCAAACATGGAAATTTCAAGAACCTCCCAAAAGCTTCATTTTAGAGTGACTAAGAAGGATCCAGAAGGACCCACAGACTTCCAATACGCATCCTGATGCGTCTTCTCTTGACAAAGAAGATGGCTGGGAGTTTGCGTACCTATTGCACGTGACTTGTGCTCACTGAAGTGTGGGACCTCACGCGTGGGCACCACACGTAAGTGACAGACCTGTTGGTGTAAAAACTCGATTGATTATTATACTGCATTAGAACAAAGTTTCCTATGGATTCAAGGGTAGGAAATCCAAGTTAACTCATTTACATGACATTATTATTTCCATGAAGCAAAGTTAACACATCTATCGATTGGTACATTTTTGAGTGACTAAGAAGGATCCATGCTTACTTATTCGTTTTCACGTGTTAAACTTGTCTAAATCTTGGTCAAACCTAGGATTTGACCAAGATTCAAATGGGCAGAAAAATAAAATAAAAAACAGAAAAATGAAAAACCAAATCACATAGTCATCTTATGTCATATAGTAAGCATTAAAGTTGATAAACAAGGTCTAGAAATATCAAACCATACAAATCATGTATCTACCCCCTAACCCCTAAACTATGTCTTATAAATTAAGTCAAGCATGAAGAGATGTGGTTTTGGGTTTCAAACATGGAAATTTCAAAAACCTCCCAAAAACTTCATTTTAGTGTGACTAAGAAGGATACACGCTTCCCTTTTCATATTCATGTTCTAAGCTTGTTTAAATTATCTTGGTCAAACCTAGGATTTGACAAGATTCAAATGGGCATCAATATTGAAAAAAATCAAAAAAAAAGAAAAAACAAAGGAAATAGTTTTCTTATGTCTTATAGTAAGCATTAAAGTTGATAAACAAGGTCTAGACATATTCAAACTAGACAAATCATGTATCTATACCCCCTAACCCCTAAACTCTGTCTTATGAAGTCAAGCATGTGAAGAGGAAGTGGTTTTGGGTTGCAAACATGGAAATTTCAAAAACCTCCGAAAAACTTCATTTTAGAGTTTCTAAGAAGGATCCATGCTTAACTTTGCATATTCATATTTTAAACTTGTTTAAATCATTATCAAGCCTAGCATTTGACCAATATACAAATGGGTGGGCACAAAATTCAAAAAAATCAGAAAAATGAAAACAAATTAAAGCACATAGTCTTCATATGTCATATCGTATGAATTCAAGTTGATAAACGAGGTCTAGGTATATCCAAACCAGACAAATCATGTATCTATACCCCCTGTCGATCTTATGAAGTCTAGCATGAAGAGAGAAGTCGTTTTTGGTTTCAAAAATGGAAATTTCAAGAACATCCCAAAAGCTTCATTTTAGAGTGACTAAGAAGGATACATGCTTCCCTTTTCATTTTTATGTTTAAACTTGTTTAAATCTTGGTCAAACCTAGGATTTGACCAAGATTCAAATATATGGGCATAAAATTCAAAAAAAAACAGAAAAATTTAAAACCAAGGCACATAGTCTTCTTATGTCATATAGTAAACAATCAATTAATTAAGTTGATAAACCAGTTCTAGACATATTCAAACCAGGAAAATCATGTATCTACCCCCTAACGCCCTAGCTAAACTCTGTCTTATGAAGTCAAGCATGCATGAAGAGAAGTGGTTTTTGGTTTCAAACGTTTAAGCCAAAAGGTAAGCATGGATCCTCCTTAATTAGTCACTGTAAAATGAAGCTTTTGGGAGGTTTGTGAAATTTCCATGTTTGAAACCCAAAAGCACTTCTCTTCATGCTTGACTTCATAAGACAGAGTTTAGGGTTAGGGGGTGTAGATACATGATTTGTCTGGTTTGAATATGTCCAAATCTTATTTATCAACTTTTGAATGCATGCTACTCTCTCAAAGAAAAACTTTTGAATGCTTACTATATATATGACATAAGAAGACTATATGCTTTTAAAATTCAAACATATGGTAAGCATTCTTATGTCATATAGTAAGCATTCAAGTTGATACACAAGCAAGGTTTGGACATATTCAAACCAGACAAATCATGTATCTACCCCCTAACCCCTAATTAAATTGTCTTATGAAGCAGTCTAGCATGAAGAGAAGTGGTTTTGGGTTTCAAACATGGAAATTTCAAAAACCTCCCAAAAACTTCATTTTAGAGTGACTAAGAAGGATATACAAGCTTCCCTTTTCATTTTCATGTTTTAAACTTGTTTAAATCTTGGTCAAACCTCTAGGATTTGACCAAAAGATTCAAATGGGCATAGAAATTCATAAAAAATCAAAAGAATGAAAAACCAAAGGACATAACATTCTTATGTCATATATATATAGTAATTAAGCATTCAAGTTGATAAACAAGGTCTAGACATATTCAAACCAGAAAATAATGTATATATCTACCCCTAACCCTAAACTCTGTCTTATGAAGTCAAGCATGCATGAAGAGAAGTGGTTTTTGGTTTCAAACATGGAAATTTCGAAAACCCTCCCAAGACCGAGCTACATTTTGGAGTGACTAAGAAGGATATATAGATGCTTAATTTTTCATATTCATGATTTAAACTTGTTTAAACCATGTTCAAACCTAGGATTTGACCAAGATTCAAATGGGCATAAAATTTTAAAAAAATAAAAAAATAAAAAAACAAGGCACATAGTATTCTTATGTCATATAGTAAGCATTCAATTAAGTTGATAAACAAGGTCTAGACATAATCAAACCAGGAAAATCATGCATCTACCCCCTAACCCTAGCTAAACTCTGTCTTATGAAGTCAAGCATGCACGAAGAGAAGTGGTTTTTGGTTTCAAACGTTTAAGCCAAAAGCCCATTTTCAAATATTTCAAACTTATTCAAATTTGGTTCAAATTTGAAAGACATACAAGTTATAGCACACATAGTGCATACATTTTCACACATACTGCACTAGATGCTAACCCTATAGTTTGAGGCCATTTGGGTGACCTAGGTCGAAAAAATTCTTGGATTAGAATCGTGTTGTTCGAACCCCGTAGTTGGATTTTTTTGAACCCTTGATCTGTAGAACTGGGCAAAACCCTAGTTTAACCTATTTAATTACAGATTCGTATATCGATTTTTCTACGAGTACTACCTTTTTATTATTACTATGCAGCACATGGGTGTTTGCCCGTCGAGTGAAACTCGGAGGAAGAGGGATCACTCGGAAGGAGAGAAGAAGGGAGAGAATTATGGTGTCTCCCCTTTTTCGGGTGATGATGTTGACTTTTGTGCAGGGTTTGTCAGTGAGCAGGAGGTGCGAGCGAGCGAGCGAGTCGAGCGAGGCCGAGAATGAGAGAGATTTGTTTTTTTTGTGAGAGGGACAACCGAAGGATCTAGAAGGACCCACAGACTTCCAAAACGCATCCTGATGCGTCTTCTCTTGACAAAGAAGATGGCTGGGAGTTTGCGTACCTATTGCACGTGACTTGTGCTCACTGAAGTGTGGGACCTCACGCGTGGGCACCACACGTAAGTGACAGACCTGTTGGTGTAA
This sequence comes from Lolium multiflorum, assembly GCA_030979885.1. Lineage (NCBI taxonomy): Eukaryota > Viridiplantae > Streptophyta > Magnoliopsida > Poales > Poaceae > Lolium > Lolium multiflorum. The sequence continues at coordinate 48,124,635 of CM061752.1, read as the reverse complement.
AAACTCGGTTGATTATAATAGTGCATTAGAACAAAGTTTCCTATGGATTCAAGGGTAGGAAATCCAAGTTAACTCATTTACATGACATTATTATTTCCATGAAGCAAAGTTAACACATCTATCGATTGGTACATTTTTGAGTGACTAAGAAGGATCCAGGCTTACTTATTCGTTTTCACGTGTTAAACTTGTCTAAATCTTGGTCAAACCTAGGATTTGACCAAGATTCAAATGGGCAGAAAAATAAAATAAAAAACAGAAAAATGAAAAACCAAATCACATAGTCATCTTATGTCATATAGTAAGCATTAAAGTTGATAAACAAGGACTAGAAATATCAAACCATACAAATCATGTATCTACCCCTAACCCCTAAACTATGTCTTATAAATTAAGTCAAGCATGAAGAGATGTGGTTTTGGGTTTCAAACATGGAAATTTCAAAAACCTCCCAAAAACTACATTTTAGAGTGACTAAGAAGGATGCATGCTTCCCTTTTCATATTCATGTTTTAAGCTTGTTTAAATTATCTCAGTCAAACCTAGGATTTGACAAAGATTCAAATGGGCATCGAAAAAATCAGGAAAAAGAAAAACCAAAGCAAATAGTTTTCTTATGTCATATAGTAAGCCAATTAATTAAGTTGATAAACAAGGTCTAGACATATTCAAACTAGACAAATCATGTATCTATACCCCCTAACCCCTGAACTCTGTCTTATGAAGTCAAGCATATGAAGAGAAGTGGTTTTGGGTCGTTTCAAACATGGAAATTTGAAAAACCTCCCAAAAACTTCATTTTAGAGTGACAAAGAAGGATACATGCTTCCCTTTTCATATTCATGTTTTAAGCTTGTTTAAATTATCTCAGTCAAACCTAGGATTTGACAAGATTCAAATGGGCATCAAAATTGAAAAAAATCAGGAAAAAGAAAAACCAAAGCAAATAGTTTTCTTATGTCATATAGTAAGCCAATTAAGTTGATAAACAAGGTCTAGACATATTCAAACTAGACAAATCATGCATGCATCTATACCCCCTAACCCCTAAACTCCGTCTTATGAAGTCAAGCATATGAAGAGAAGTGGTTTTGCTCCCAAAAGCTTCATTTTAGAGTGACTAAGAAGGATCCATGCTTACCTTTGCATTTTCATATTTTAATCTTGTTAAATCATTATCAAGCCTAGGATTTGACCAAGATACAAATGGGTGGGCACAAAATTCAAAAAAATCAGAATAATGAAAAACAAAAGCATGTAGTCTTCTTATGTCATATCGTATGCATTCAAGTTAAACGAGGTCTAGGTATATCCAAACCAGACAAATCATGTATCTACCCCATGTTGATCTTATGAAGTCTAGCATGAAGAGAAGTCGTTTTGGGTTTCAAACATGGAAATTTCAAGAACATCCCAAAAGCTTCATTTTAGAGTGACTAAGAAGGATACATGCTTCCCTTTTCATTTTCATGTTTTAAACTTGTTTAAATCTTGGTCAAACCTAGGATTTGACCAAGATTCAAATATATGAGCATAAAATTCAAAAAAAAACCAAAAATGAAAACCAAGGCACGTAGTCGTCTTATGTCATATAGTAAGCAATCAATTAAGTTGATAAACAAGGTCTAGACATATTCAAACCAGGAAATCATGTATCTACACCCCCTACGTACCCTAGCTAAACTCTGTCTTATGAAGTCAAGCATGCATGAAGAGAAGTGGTTTTTGGTTTCAAACGTTTAAGCCAAAAGGTAAGCATGGATCCTCCTTATATAGTCACTGTAAAATGAAGCTTTTGGGAGGTTTGTGAAATTTCCATGTTTGAAACCCAAAACCACTTAAGACAGAGTTTATGGTTAGGTGTGTAGATACATGATTTTTCTTGTTTGAATATGTCTAGACCTTGTTTATCAACTTGAATTTTTTACTATATGATATAAGAAGGCTATATATATGTGCTTTGGTTTTTCATTTTTTGATTTCTTTCGATTTTTTTATGCCTATTTAAATCTTGGTCAAATCCTAGGTTTAAACAAGTTTAAAACATGAAAATGAAACGGTAAGCATGAATCCTTCCTTACTCACTCTAAAATGAAGGTACTTGAAAATTTTATGTTTGAAACCCAAAACCCCAGTTCTCTTCATATGTTTGACTTCATAAGACAGAGTTTAGCTAGGGTTAGGGGTAGATATGATACATGATATTTCTGCTTTGAATATGTCTAGAGATCGACCTTGTTTATCAACTTGAATGCTTACTATATGACATAAGATCAAGGCTATATATATATATGTGCTTTGGTTTTTCATTTTTTTTGAATTTTTCTGAATTTTTACTCCCATTTGAATCTTGGTCAAATCCTAGGTTTGACCAAGGTTAAAACAAGTTTAAAACATGGCAATGAAAAGGTAAGCATATGGATCATTCTTAGTCTCTCTAAAATGAAGCTTTTGGGAGGTTTTTGAAGTTTCCATGTTTGAAACCCAAAATCACTTCTCTTCATATGCTTGGCTTCATAAGACAAAGATTAGGGTTTAGGGGTAGATATATACATGTTTTGGGAGGTTTTTGAAATTTCCATGTTTGAAACCCAAATCCACTTCTCTTCATCCTTGACGTCTTCATAAGACAAAAGTATAGGGTTATATATATATGCATGGGTAGATACATGCTTTTTTCTGGTTTGAATATGTATAGACCTTGTTTAAAATTATCAACTTAATTGAATGCTTACTATATATATGACATAAGAAGGCTATATATGTGCTTTGTTTTTTCATTTTTTCATTTTTTCCTGATTTTTTATGCCCATTTGAATCTTGGTCAAATCCTAGGTTTGATCAAGATTTAAACAAGCAGTTTAAAAATGAAAATGAAAAGGTAAGCCTGGATCCTTCTTAGTCACTGTAAAATGAAGCTTTTGGGAGGTTTGTGAAATTTCCATGTTTGAAACCCAAAAGCACTTCTCTTCATGCTTGACTTCATAAGACAGAGTTTAGGGTTAGGGGGTGTAGATACATGATTTGTCTGGTTTGAATATGTACAAATCTTATTTATCAACTTTTGAATGCATGCTACTCTCTCAAAGAAAAACTTTTGAATGCTTACTATATGACATAAGAAGACTATATGCTTTTAAAATTCAAACATATGGTAAGCATTCTTATGTCATATAGTAAGCATTCAAGTTGATAAACAAGCAAGGTTTGGACATATCCAAACCAGACAAATCATGTATCTGCCCCCTGTCGATCTTATGAAGTCTAGCATGAAGAGAGAAGTCGTTTTTGGTTTCAAAAATGGAAATTTCAAGAACATCCCAAAAGCTTCATTTTAGAGTGACTAAGAAGGATACATGCTTCCCTTTTCATTTTTATGTTTAAACTTGTTTAAATCTTGGTCAAACCTAGGATTTGTCCAAGATTCAAATATATGGGCGTAAAATTCAAAAAAAACAGAAAAATTTAAAACCAAGGCACATAGTCTTCTTATGTCATATAGTAAACAATCAATTAATTAAGTTGATAAACCAGGTCTAGACATATTCAAACCAGGAAAATCATGTATCTACCCCCTAACGCCCTAGCTAAACTCTGTCTTATGAAGTCAAGCATGCATGAAGAGAAGTGGTTTTGGTTTCAAACATGGAAATTTCGAAAAAACCTCCCAAGAGCTACATTTTGGAGTGACTAAGAAGGATATATAGATGCTTAATTTTTCATATTCATGATTTAAACTTGTTTAAACCATGTTCAAACCTAGGATTTGACCAAGATTCAAATGGGCATACAATTTTAAAAAAATCAAAAAATAAAAAACAATGCACATAGTATTCTTATGTCATATAGTAAGCATTCAATTAAGTTGATAAAGTAGGTCTAGACATATTCAAACCAGGAAAATCATGCATCTATCCCCTAACCCTAGCTAAACTCTGTCTTATGAAGTCAAGCATGCATGAAGAGAAGTGGTTTTTGGTTTCAAACGTTTAAGCCAAAAGCCCCTTTTCAAATATTTCAAACTTATTCAAATTTGGTTCAAATATGAAAGACATACAAGTTATAGCACACATAGTGCATACATTTTCACACATACTGCACTAGATGCTAACCCTATAGTTTGAGGCCATTTGGGTGACCTAGGTCGAAAAAATTCTTGGATTAGAATCGTGTTGTTCGAACCCCGTAGTTGGATTTTTTTGAACCCTTGATCTGTAGAACTGGGCAAAACCCTAGTTTAACCTATTTAATTACAGATTCGTATATCGATTTTTCTACGAGTACTACCTTTTTATTATTACTATGCAGCACATGGGTGTTTGCCCGTCGAGTGAAACTCGGAGGAAGAGGGATCACTCGGAAGGAGAGAAGAAGGGAGAGAATTATGGTGTCTCCCCTTTTTCGGGTGATGATGTTGACTTTTGTGCAGGGTTTGTCAGTGAGCAGGAGGTGCGAGCGAGCGAGCGAGCGAGCGAGTCGAGCGAGGCCGAGAATGAGAGAGATTTGTTTTTTTTGTGAGAGGGACGACCGAAGGATCCAGAAGGACCCACAGACTTCCAATACGCATCCTGATGCGTCTTCTCTTGACAAAGAAAATGGCTGGGAGTTTGCGTACCTATTGCACGTGACTTGTGCTCACTGAAGTGTGGGACCTCAAGCGTGGGCACCACACGTAAGTGACAGACCTGTTGGTGTAAAAACTCGGTTGATTATAATAGTGCATTAGAACAAAGTTTCCTATGGATTCAAGGGTAGGAAATCCAAGTTAACTCATTTACGTGTTAAACTTGTCTATATCTTGGTCAAACCTAGGATTTGACCAAGATTCAAATGGGCAGAAAAATAAAAACAGAAAAATGAAAAACCAAATCACATAGTCTTCTTATGTCATATAGTAAGCATTAAAGTTGATAAACAAGGTCTAGACATATTAAACCAGACAAATCATGTATCTATACCCCTAACCCCTAAACTCTGTCTTATGAAGTCAAGCATGTGAAGAGAAGTGGTTTTGGGTTTCAAACATGGAAATTTCAAAAACCTCCCAAAAACTACATTTTAGAGTGACTAAGAAGGATACATGCTCCCCTTTTCATATTCATGTTTTAAGCTTGTTTAAATTATCTTGGTCAAACCTAGGATTTGACAAGATTCAAATGGGCATCAAAATTGAAAAAAAGTCAGAAAAAAGAAAACCAAAGCAAATAGTTTTCTTATGTCATATAGTAAGCATTAAAGTTGATAAACAAGGTCTAGAAATATTCAAACTAGACAAATCATGTATCTATACCCCCTAACCCCTGAACTCTGTCTTATGAAGTCAAGCATATGAAGAGAAGTGGTTTTGGGTTTCAAACATGGAAATTTGAAAAACCTCCCAAAAACTTCATTTTAGAGTGACAAAGAAGGATACATGCTTCCCTTTTCATATTCATGTTTTAAGCTTGTTTAAATTATCTCGGTCAAACCTAGGATTTGACAAGATTCAAATGGGCATCAAAATTGAAAAAAATCAGGAAAAAGAAAAACCAAAGCAAATAGTTTTCTTATGTCATATAGTAAGCCAATTAAGTTGATAAACAAGGTCTAGACATATTCAAACTAGACAAATCATGTATCTATACCCCCTAACCCCTAAACTCCGTCTTATGAAGTCAAGCATATGAAGAGAAGTGGTTTTGCTCCCAAAAGCTTCATTTTAGAGTGACTAAGAAGGATCCATGCTTACCTTTGCATTTTCATATTTTAATCTTGTTAAATCATTATCAAGCCTAGGATTTGACCAAGATACAAATGGGTGGGCACAAAATTCAAAAAAATCAGAATAATGAAAAACAAAAGCACGTAGTCTTCTTATGTCATATCGTATGCATTCAAGTTAAACGAGGTCTAGGTATATCCAAACCAGACAAATCATGTATCTACCCCATGTTGATCTTATGAAGTCTAGCATGAAGAGAAGTCGTTTTGGGTTTCAAACATGGAAATTTCAAGAACATCCCAAAAGCTTCATTTTAGAGTGACTAAGAAGGATACATGCTTCCCTTTTCATTTTCATGTTTAAACTTGTTTAAATCTTGGTCAAACCTAGGATTTGACCAAGATTCAAATATATGAGCATAAAATTCAAAAAAAACCAAAACCTTACTGTAGGATAACGTAGCATAGAAAACAAAAATTTTCCTACGGCGAACACGCAATCCAAGCCAAGATGCAATCTAGAAGACGGTAGCAACGAGGGGATTATCGAGTCTCACCCTTGAAGAGATTCCAAAGCCTACAAGATGAGGCTCTTGTTGCTGCGGTAGACGATCACTTGCCGCTTGCAAAAGCGCGTAGAAGATCTTGATCACGGCGCCACGAACGGGCAGCACCTCCGTACTCGGTCACACGTTCGGTTGTTGATGAAGACGACGTCCACCTCCCCGTTCCAGCGGGCAGCGGAAGTAGTAGCTCCTCTTGAATCCGACAGCACGACGGCGTGGTGTCGGTGGCGGTGGAGAAATCCGGCGGAGCTTCGCTAAGCGTGCGGGATATGGTGGAGGAGCGGGGCGCTAGGGTTTGGGGAGAGGGGGTGGCCGGCCACTATAGGGGGCGGCCAAGGTGGTGGCTTTGGTGTGGCCGGCCCCCTCCCCTATGCCCCTCATTATATAGGTGGAAGCCCCAAGTGTTGGACTACAAGTCTCCGAATAAGACCCGAACCCAAAACCTTCCATATGGTGGGAAACCTTCCCAAGCTAGGATTCCCACTAGAGGTGGGAATTCCACCTACCATATGGGGGGGTGGCCGGCCCCTTATGGGGGAGTCCACTTGGGACTCCACCCCACTAGGGTTGGCCGGCCATGGAGGTGGAGTCCCATGTGGACTCCACCTTCCTAGGTGTGTTCTTCCGGACTTTTCTAGAACCTTCTAGAACCTTCCATAGAACCTTCCGAATCATTTTAATTCACATAAAATGACATCCTATATATGAATCTTATTCTCCGGACCATTCCGGAACTCCTCGTGATGTCCGGGATCTCATCCGGGACTCCGAACAAATATTCGAACTCCATTCCATATTCAAGTTCTACCATTTCAACATCCAACTTTAAGTGTGTCACCCTACGGTTCGCGAACTATGCGGACATGGTTGAGTACTCACTCCGACCAATAACCAATAGCGGGATCTGGAGATCCATAATGGCTCCCACATATTCAACGATGACTTTAGTGATCGAATGAACCATTCACATACGATACCAATTCCCTTTGTCACGCGATATTTTACTTGTCCGAGGTTTGATCATCGGTATCACACTATACCTTGTTCAACCTCGTCTCCTGACAAGTACTCTTTACTCGTACCGTGGTATGTGGTCTCTTATGAACTTATTCATATGCTTGCAAGACATTAGACGACATTCCACCGAGAGGGCCCAGAGTATATCTATCCGTCATCGGGATGGACAAATCCCACTGTTGATCCATATGCCTCAACTCATACTTTCCGGATACTTAATCCCACCTTTATAACCACCCATTTACGCAGTGGCGTTTGATGTAATCAAAGTACCTTTCCGGTATAAGTGATTTACATGATCTCATGGTCATAAGGACTAGGTAACTATGTAACGAAAGCTTATAGCAAATAACTTAATGACGTGATCTTATGCTACGCTTAATTGGGTGTGTCCATTACATCATTCATATAATGATATAATCTTGTTATTAATAACATCCAATGTTCATGATTATGAAACTAATCATCTATTAATCAACAAGCTAGTTAAGAGGCTTACTAGGGACTCTTTGTTGTTTACATATCACACATGTATCAATGTTTCGGTTAATACAATTATAGCATGGTATATAAACATTTATCATAAACATAAAGATATATAATAACCACTTTTATTATTGCCTCTTGGGCATATCTCCAACAGTCTCCCACTTGCACTAGAGTCAATAATCTAGATTACATTGTAAGGTACCTAACACCCATGGCATTCTGGTGTTGGTCATGCTTTGCCCTAGGGAGAGCTTTAGTCAATGGATCTGCTACATTCAGATCAGTGTGTACTTTGCAAATCTTTACTTCTCCATCTTCGATGTACTCGCGAATCGAATGATAACGCAGCTTGATATGCTTCAGCCTCTTGTGTGACCTTGGTTCATGTGCATTGGCGATGGCACCCATGTTGTCACAGTAGATGACTAGTGGGTCCAATGCACTAGGAACCACACCGAGCTCTACAATGAACCTCTTCATCCATACCGCTTCTGATGAAGCCTCTGAAGCCGCTATGTACTCCGATTCTGTTGAGGATTTCGCCACCGTGCACTGCTTCGAGCTTGCCCAGCTTACTGCAGCACCATTCAATATAAACACGTACCCAGATTGTGACTTAGAGTCATCAGGATCAGTGTTCCAACTTGCATCGGTGTAACTTGTTACAACGAGCTCTTGGTCACCTCCATAACAAAGAAACATATCCTTAGTTCTTTTCAAGTACTTCAGGATATTCTTGACCGCTGTCCAGTGTTCCATTCCTGGATCACTTTGATATCTGCTAGTCAAACTAACATCATGTGCTATATCCGGTCTTGTACATAGCATGGCATACATGATAGAGCCTACTGCCGAGGCATAGGGGATCTGACTCATCCTTTCTCTTTCTTCTGCCGTAGCCGGACCTTGAGTCTTACTCAAGACCTTGCCTGGTAACATAGGTAAGAATCCTTTCTTACTTTCGTCCATTCTAAACTTCTTTAGAATCTTGTCCAGGTATGTACTCTGTGATAGCCCTATTAGACGTCTTGATCTATCTCTATAAATCTTGATGCCTAATATATATGATGCTTCACCAAGGTCTTTCATTGAAAAACTATTATTCAAATAACCTTTTACACTGCTTAATAGTTCTATATCATTCCCAATCAATAATATGTCATCTACATATAATATCAGGAACGCTACAGAGCTCCCACTCACTTTCTTGTAAATACAGGCCTCTCCATGACACTGTATAAACCCGAAGTCTTTGATCACCTTATCAAAGCGTCGGTTCCAACTTCTTGATGCTTGCTTCAGTCCATAGATTGAACGCTGAAGTTTGCATACTTTGTCAGCATTTTTAGGATCGACAAAACCTTTGGGTTGTACCATATACAACTCTTCCTCAATGTCTCCATTAAGGAACGCCGTTTTGACATCCATCTGCCAAATCTCATAATCGAAAAATGCAGCTATTGCTAACAAAATCCTCACAGATTTTAGCTTCGCTACAGGTGAGAAAGTCTCATCGTAGTCAACACCTTGAATTTGTCGGAAACCCTTTGCGACAAGTCGAGCTTTATAGACAGTAATATTACCATCAGCATCTGTTTTTCTCTTGAAGATCCATTTATTCTCGACAGCCTTTCGGCTATCAGGTAAGTCTACCAAAGTCCATACTTTGTTATCATACATGGATCCCATTTCGGATTTCATGGCTTCTTGCCATTTGTTGGAATCTGGGCTCATCATCGCTTCTTCATACGTCGCAGGGTCTTCATCATTGTTATCCACAATCATGACATTTAGACAAGGATCATACCAATCTGGAGTGGCACGTTCCCTTGTCGATCTGCGAGGTTCAGTAGTTATCTCATTTGAAGTTTCATGATCATTATCATTAGCTTCCTCTGTTGCCGGTGCAGGCGGCACAGGAACATCTTCCGGCACTGCGCTACTCTGATCAACGAGCAGAGATTCTTCAATCTCATCGAGTTCTACTTTTCTTCCAGTCACTTCTTTAGTGAGAAATTCTTTCTCAAGAAAGGTTCCGTTCTTAGCAACAAAGATCTTGCCTTCGGATCTGTGATAGAAAGTGTACCCTATAGTTTCCTTAGGGTATCCTATGAAGACGCATTTCTCCGCTTTGGGTTCTAGCTTGTCCGGTTGTAACTTTTTTACATAGGCTTCGCAACCCCAAACTTTAAGGAACGACAGCTTAGGTTTCTTATTAAACCATAATTCATACGGTGTCGTTTCAACGGATTTTGATGGTGCTCTATTTAAAGTGAATGCGGCTGTCTCTAATGCATAACTCCAAAATGATAACGGTAAATCAGTAAGAGACATCATAGATCGAACCATATCTAAGAGAGTTCGATTACGACGTTCGGACACACCGTTTCGTTGTGGTGTTCCCGGCGGTGTCAATTGTGAAAGTATTCCGCATTTCTTTAAATGCATGCCAAACTCATAACTCAGATATTCACCTCCACGATCAGATCGTAGAAATTTAATCTTCTTGTTACGTTGATTTTCTACTTCACTTTGGAATTCCTTAAACTTCTCGAAAGTTTCGGATTTATGTTTCATTAAATAGATATACCCATATCTACTCAAATCATCTGTGAAGGTTAGAACATAACGATAACCACCGCGCGATGCTACACTCATTGGTCCACATACATCGGTATGTATGATTTCCAATAAGTCAGTAGCTCGCTCCATCATACCCGAGAATGGAGTCTTAGTCATTTTTCCCATCAGACATGCTTCGCATCTATCAAGTGACTCAAAGTCAAGTGATTCAAGTAATCCATCGGTATGGAGTTTCTTCATGCGTTTCACTCCAATATGACCAAGACGACAGTGCCACATATAAGTAGAATTATCATTCAATTTAATTCGCTTAGCATCAATGTTATGTATATGTGTATCACTACTATCGAGATCTAACAGAAATAAGCCATTCTTTTCAGGTGCTCGACCATAAAAGATATTATTCATAAAAATAGAACAACCATTATTCTCAGACTTGAATGAATAACCGTCTTGCATTAAACAAGATCCAGATATAATGTTCATGCTTAACGCGGGTACAAAATAACAATTATTTAGGCTTAAAACTAATCCCGAAGGTAGATGTAGAGGAAGTGTGCCGACAGCGATCACATCGACTTTGGATCCATTTCCAACGCGCATCGTCACTTCATCCTTCAGTAGTCTTCGTTTATTCTTTAGTTCCTGTTTCGAGTTACAAATATGAGCAACCGAACCAGTATCAAATACCCAGGTACTAGTACGAGAACCAGTGAGATAAACATCTATAACATGTATATCAGATATACCTTCTTTCTTCTTCTTGACAAGGCCGCTCTTCAGATCCGCCAAATACTTGGAGCAATTACGCTTCCAGTGTCCCTTCTCCTTGCAGTAATAGCACTCAGCATCAGGCTTAGGGCCAGACTTAGGTTTCACAGGAGGCGTGGCAGCTTTCTTGCCACTCTTCTTGTTCTTGCCTTTAGACTTGCCCTGTTTCTTGAAGCTGGTGGTCTTGTTGACCATCAACACTTGGTGCTCTTTCTTAATTTCAATCTCAGCAGATTTTAGCATGGCGAAGAGTTCAGGTAACTCTTTGTTCATGTTCTGCATATTGTAATTCATCACAAAGTTCTTATAACTAGGTGGCAGTGATTGAAGGACACGATTAATCCCCAGTCTGTTAGGAATCACTATTCCCAAGTCACTGAGTTTCTTCGCATGCCCGGTCATGGCGAGCATGTGCTCACTAACGGAGCTGCCTTCTTCCATCATGCAGCTGAAGAAGTGTTTCGATGCTTCATAGCATTCCACGGCCGCATGAGTCTCAAAGATAGTCTTTAACTCATTGATTAACTCATGTGGATCGTGGTGCTCAAAACGTTTTTGAAGATCGGCTTCCAGACTGCACAGGATGGCACACTGAACTTGAGAGTACCGAGTTTTCCGAGTCGCGTAAACATTCTTTACTTCATCGGTTTCAGTTTCTGCAGGAGGGTCACCTAGCGGTGCATCAAGCACATATTGCAGGTTTCCGCCATTGAGGAAGATCCTCACATGACGGAACCAGTCGGTGAAGTTGCTACCGTTGCTCTTAAGCTTTTCTTTCTCTAGGAACTGGTTAAAATTGATTGGGGACGCCATATCTACAACATATTTGCAATAGTTTAGACTAATGTTTATGACAAATTGAGTTCAAATTTTAATTTAACAAAATTAAAAACTAGGTGAACTCCCACTCAAAACAATATCCCTCGCATTGTCTTAGTGATCACACGAACCAAATCCATCACACCTATGCCCGATCATCACGAGACAAGATGTAATTTCAATGGCGAACACTCAAAGTGTTCATCATATCAATCATATGATTCATGCTCTACCTTTCGGTATCACGTGTTCCGAGACCATGTCTGTACATGCTAGGCTCGTCAAGGCCACCTTAGTATCCGCATGTGCAAAACTGACTTGCACCCGTTGTATGCACTTGTTGATTCTATCACACCCGATCATCACGAGATGCTTCGAAACGACAAGTCTTGGCAACGGTGCTACTAAGGATGAACACTTTATTATCTTGAAATTTTAGTGAGAGGGATCATCTTATAATGCTACCGTCGCGATCTAAGCAAAATAAGATGCATAAAAGGATTAACATCACATGCAGTTCATATGTGATATGATATGGCCCTTTTGTCTTTGCGCCTTTGATCTTCATCTTCAAAGCACGGACATGATCTCCATCATCAACGGGCATGATCTCCATCATCGTCGGCGAAGCACCAAGGTCAATGGCGCCGTCTTCATGATCGTCCTCCATGTAGCAACTATTACAACTACTTTGAAATACTACTCAACATGAAATTTAAAGACAACCATAAGGCTCCTGCCGGTTGCCACAATACAATAATGATCATCTCATACATAGTCATCATCACATTATGGCCATATCACATCACCAAACCCTGCAAAAACAAGTTAGACGTTCTCTAATTTGGTTTGCATATTTTACGTGGTTTAGGGTTTTCGAGCAAGATCCAATCTACCTACGAACATCAACCACAACGGTGATACTAGTGTTGTCAATAGAAGAGTAAATTGAATCTTCACTATAGTAGGAGAGACAGACACCCGCAAAGCCACTTATGCAATACAAGTTGCATGTCAAGCGTGGAGCAAATCTCATGAACGCGGTCATGTAAAGTTAGCCCGAGCCGCTTCATCCCACTATGCCACAAAGATGCAAAGTACTCAAGCTAAAGATAACATAAGCATCAACGCCCACAAAACCATTGTGTTCTACTCGTGCAACCATCTATGCATAGACACGGCTCTGATACCACTGTAGGATAACGTAGCATAGAAAACAAAAATTTTCCTACGGCGAACACGCAATCCAAGCCAAGATGCAATCTAGAAGACGGTAGCAACGAGGGGATTATCGAGTCTCACCCTTGAAGAGATTCCAAAGCCTACAAGATGAGGCTCTTGTTGCTGCGGTAGACGATCACTTGCCGCTTGCAAAAGCGCGTAGAAGATCTTGATCACGGCGCCACGAACGGGCAGCACCTCCGTACTCGGTCACACGTTCGGTTGTTGATGAAGACGACGTCCACCTCCCCGTTCCAGCGGGCAGCGGAAGTAGTAGCTCCTCTTGAATCCGACAGCACGACGGCGTGGTGTCGGTGGCGGTGGAGAAATCCGGCGGAGCTTCGCTAAGCGTGCGGGATATGGTGGAGGAGCGGGGCGCTAGGGTTTGGGGAGAGGGGGTGGCCGGCCACTATAGGGGGCGGCCAAGGTGGTGGCTTTGGTGTGGCCGGCCCCCTCCCCTATGCCCCTCATTATATAGGTGGAAGCCCCAAGTGTTGGACTACAAGTCTCCGAATAAGACCCGAACCCAAAACCTTCCATATGGTGGGAAACCTTCCCAAGCTAGGATTCCCACTAGAGGTGGGAATTCCACCTACCATATGGGGGGGTGGCCGGCCCCTTATGGGGGAGTCCACTTGGGACTCCACCCCACTAGGGTTGGCCGGCCATGGAGGTGGAGTCCCATGTGGACTCCACCTTCCTAGGTGTGTTCTTCCGGACTTTTCTAGAACCTTCTAGAACCTTCCATAGAACCTTCCGAATCATTTTAATTCACATAAAATGACATCCTATATATGAATCTTATTCTCCGGACCATTCCGGAACTCCTCGTGATGTCCGGGATCTCATCCGGGACTCCGAACAAATATTCGAACTCCATTCCATATTCAAGTTCTACCATTTCAACATCCAACTTTAAGTGTGTCACCCTACGGTTCGCGAACTATGCGGACATGGTTGAGTACTCACTCCGACCAATAACCAATAGCGGGATCTGGAGATCCATAATGGCTCCCACATATTCAACGATGACTTTAGTGATCGAATGAACCATTCACATACGATACCAATTCCCTTTGTCACGCGATATTTTACTTGTCCGAGGTTTGATCATCGGTATCACACTATACCTTGTTCAACCTCGTCTCCTGACAAGTACTCTTTACTCGTACCGTGGTATGTGGTCTCTTATGAACTTATTCATATGCTTGCAAGACATTAGACGACATTCCACCGAGAGGGCCCAGAGTATATCTATCCGTCATCGGGATGGACAAATCCCACTGTTGATCCATATGCCTCAACTCATACTTTCCGGATACTTAATCCCACCTTTATAACCACCCATTTACGCAGTGGCATTTGATGTAATCAAAGTACCTTTCCGGTATAAGTGATTTACATGATCTCATGGTCATAAGGACTAGGTAACTATGTAACGAAAGCTTATAGCAAATAACTTAATGACGTGATCTTATGCTACGCTTAATTGGGTGTGTCCATTACATCATTCATATAATGATATAATCTTGTTATTAATAACATCCAATGTTCATGATTATGAAACTAATCATCTATTAATCAACAAGCTAGTTAAGAGGCTTACTAGGGACTCTTTGTTGTTTATATATCACACATGTATCAATGTTTCGGTTAATACAATTATAGCATGGTATATAAACATTTATCATAAACATAAAGATATATAATAACCACTTTTATTATTGCCTCTTGGGCATATCTCCAACAGTCTCCCATGCATAAGCAATCAATTAAGTTGATAAACAAGGTCTCTAGACATATTCAAACCAGGAAATCATGTATCTACACCCCCTAACGTACCCTAGCTAAACTCTGTCTTATGAAGTCAAGCATGCATGAAGAGAAGTGGTTTTTGGTTTCAAACGTTTAAGCCAAAAGGTAAGCATGGATCCTCCTTAGTCACTGTAAAATGAAGCTTTTGGGAGGTTTGTGAAATTTCCATGTTTGAAACCCAAAACCACTTAAGACAGAGTTTATGGTTAGGTGTGTAGATACATGATTTTTCTTGTTTGAATATGTCTAGACCTTGTTTATCAACTTGAATTTTTTACTATATGATATAAGAAGGCTATATATATGTGCTTTGGTTTTTCATTTTTTGATTTCTTTTGAATTTTTATGCCTATTTAAATCTTGGTCAAATCCTAGGTTTAAACAAGTTTAAAACATGAAAATGAAACGGTAAGCATGAATCCTTCCTTACTCACTCTAAAATGAAGGTACTTGAAAATTTTATGTTTGAAACCCAAAACCCCAGTTCTCTTCATATGTTTGACTTCATAAGACAGAGTTTAGGGTTAGGGGTAGATATGATACATGATATTTCTGCTTTGAATATGTCTAGACCTTGTTTATCAACTTGAATGCTTACTATATGACATAAGAAGGCTATATATATATATATATATATATATGTGCTTTGGTTTTTCATTTTTTTTGAATTTTTCTGAATTTTTACTCCCATTTGAATCTTGGTCAAATCCTAGGTTTGACCAAGGTTAAAACAAGTTTAAAACATGGCAATGAAAAGGTAAGCATATGGATCATTCTTAGTCTCTCTAAAATGAAGCTTTTGGGAGGTTTTTGAAGTTTCCATGTTTGAAACCCAAAATCACTTCTCTTCATATGCTTGGCTTCATAAGACAAAGATTAGGGTTTAGGGGTAGATATATACATGTTTTGGGAGGTTTTTGAAATTTCCATGTTTGAAACCCAAATCCACTTCTCTTCATCCTTGACGTCTTCATAAGACAAAAGTATAGGGTTATATATATATGCATGGGTAGATACATGCTTTTTTCTGGTTTGAATATGTATAGACCTTGTTTAAAATTATCAACTTAATTGAATGCTTACTATATATATGACATATATAAGAAGGCTATATATGTGTTTTGTTTTTTCATTTTTCATTTTTTCCTGATTTTTTATGCCCATTTGAATCTTGGTCAAATCCTAGGTTTGATCAAGATTTAAACAAGCAGTTTAAAAATGAAAATGAAAAGGTAAGCCTGGATCCTTCTTAGGGCTCCTTTGATTTAAAGGATAGGAAAAGTATAGGAATAGGAAAGGCATAGGATTGGAATGACACATGTCTACTTGAATCCTATAGAAAGATGAAGTGTGTTTGATTGTAGCAAAGGAATTTTTTCATGAGGTATGAGCCAATGTTTTTTCCTATAGGAATTACGCTACAAGATTCCTATAGGAATTTTTCCTATAGGATATGTTTCTATGAATCAAACAACATGTATAGGAAATTTTCCCATAGGAACCAAATCCTACACAATTCCTATGCAAATCCTATGAATCAAAGGAGCCCTTAGTCACTGTAAAATGAAGCTTTTGGGAGGTTTGTGAAATTTCCATGTTTGAAACCCAAAAGCACTTCTCTTCATGCTTGACTTCATAAGACAGAGTTTAGGGTTAGGGGGTGTAGATACATGATTTGTCTGGTTTGAATATGTACAAATCTTATTTATCAACTTTTGAATGCATGCTACTCTCTCAAAGAAAAACTTTTGAATGCTTACTATATGACATAAGAAGACTATATGCTTTTAAAATTCAAACATATGGTAAGCATTCTTATGTCATATCGTAAGCATTCAAGTTGATAAACAAGCAAGGTTTGGACATATTCAAACCAGACAAATCATGTATCTACCCCTAACCCCTAATTAAATTGTCTTATGAAGTCTAGCATGAAGAGAAGTGGTTTTGGGTTTCAGACATGGAAATTTCAAAAACCTCCAAAAAACTTCATTTTAGAGTGACTAATTAAGAAGGATATACAAGCTTCCCTTTTCATTTTCATGTTTTAAACTTGTTTCAATCTTGGTCAAACCTCTAGGATTTGACCAAAAGATTCAAATGGGCATGGAAATTCATAAAAAACCAAAAGAATGAAAAAACAAAGGACATAACATTCTTATGTCATATATATATAGTAAGCATTCAAGTTGATAAACAAGGCCTAGACATATTCAACCCAGAAAATCATGTATATATCTACCCCTAACCCTAAACTCTGTCTTATGAAGTCAAGCATGCATGAAGAGAAGTGGTTTTGGTTTCAAACATGGAAATTTCGAAAAAACCTCCGAAGAGCTACATTTTGGAGTGACGAAGAAGGATATATAGATGCTTAATTTTTCATATTCATGATTTAAACTTGTTTAAACCATGTTCAAACCTAGGATTTGACCAAGATTCAAATGGGCATAAAATTTTAAAAAAATCAAAAAATAAAAAACAAGGCACATAGTATTCTTATGTCATATAGTAAGCATTCAATTAAGTTGATAAACAAGGTCTAGACATATTCAAACCAGGAAAATCATGCATCTACCCCCTAACCCTAGCTAAACTCTGTCTTATGAAGTCAAGCATGCATGAAGAGAAGTGGTTTTTGGTTTCAAACGTTTAAGCCAAAAGCCCCTTTTCAAATATTTCAAACTTATTCAAATTTGGTTCAAATATGAAAGACATACAAGTTATAGCACACATAGTGCATACATTTTCACACATACTGCACTAGATGCTAACCCTATAGTTTGAGGCCATTTGGGTGACCTAGGTCGAAAAAATTCTTGGATTAGAATCGTGTTGTTCGAACCCCGTAGTTGGATTTTTTTGAACCCTTGATCTGTAGAACTGGGCAAAACCCTAGTTTAACCTATTTAATTACAGATTCGTATATCGATTTTTCTACGAGTACTACCTTTTTATTATTACTATGCAGCACATGGGTGTTTGCCCGTCGAGTGAAACTCGGAGGAAGAGGGATCACTCGGAAGGAGAGAAGAAGGGAGAGAATTATGGTGTCTCCCCTTTTTCGGGTGATGATGTTGACTTTTGTGCAGGGTTTGTCAGTGAGCAGGAGGTGCGAGCGAGCGAGTCGAGCGAGGCCGAGAATGAGAGAGATTTGTTTTTTTGTGAGAGGGACAACCGAAGGATCCAGAAGGACCCACAGACTTCCAATACGCATCCTGATGCGTCTTCTCTTGACAAAGAAGATGGCTGGGAGTTTGCGTACCTATTGCACGTGACTTGTGCTCACTGAAGTGTGGGACCTCAAGCGTGGGCACCACACGTAAGTGACAGACCTGTTGGTGTAAAAACTCGGTTGATTATAATAGTGCATTAGAACAAAGTTTCCTATGGATTCAAGGGTAGGAAATCCAAGTTAACTCATTTACGTGTTAAACTTGTCTAAATCTTGGTCAAACCTAGGATTTGACCAAGATTCAAATGGGCAGAAAAATAAAAACAGAAAAATGAAAAACCAAATCACATAGTCTTCTTATGTCATATAGTAAGCATTAAAGTTGATAAACAAGGTCTAGACATATTAAACCAGACAAATCATGTATCTATACCCCTAACCCCTAAACTTTGTCTTATGAAGTCAAGCATGTGAAGAGAAGTGGTTTTGGGTTTCAAACATGGAAATTTCAAAAACCTCCCAAAAACTACATTTTAGAGTGACTAAGAAGGATACATGCTCCCTTTTCATATTCATGTTTTAAGCTTGTTTAAATTATCTTGGTCAAACCTAGGATTTGACAAGATTCAAATGGGCATCAAAATTGAAAAAAAGTCAGAAAAAAGAAAACCAAAGCAAATAGTTTTCTTATGTCATATAGTAAGCATTAAAGTTGATAAACAAGGTCTAGACATATTCAAACTAGACAAATCATGTATCTATACCCCCTAACCCCTGCCCTCTGTCTTATGAAGTCAAGCATATGAAGAGAAGTGGTTTTGGGTTTCAAACGTGGAAATTTGAAAAACCTCCCAAAAACTTCATTTTAGAGTGACAAAGAAGGATACATGCTTCCCTTTTCATATTCATGTTTTAAGCTTGTTTAAATTATCTCGGTCAAACCTAGGATTTGACAAGATTCAAATGGGCATCAAAATTGAAAAAAATCAGGAAAAAGAAAAACCAAAGCAAATAGTTTTCTTATGTCATATAGTAAGCCAATTAAGTTGATAAACAAGGTCTAGACATATTCAAACTAGACAAATCATGTATCTATACCCCCTAACCCCTAAACTCCGTCTTATGAAGTCAAGCATATGAAGAGAAGTGGTTTTGCTCCCAAAAGCTTCATTTTAGAGTGACTAAGAAGGATCCATGCTTACCTTTGCATTTTCATATTTTAATCTTGTTTAAATCATTATCAAGCCTAGGATTTGACCAAGATACAAATGGGTGGGCACAAAATTCAAAAAAATCAGAATAATGAAAAACAAAAGCACGTAGTCTTCTTATGTCATATCGTATGCATTCAAGTTAAACGAGGTCTAGGTATATCCAAACCAGACAAATCATGTATCCCCCTGTTGATCTTATGAAGTCTAGCATGAAGAGAAGTCGTTTTGGGTTTCAAACATGGAAATTTCAAGAACATCCCAAAAGCTTCATTTTAGAGTGACTAAGAAGGATACATGCTTCCCTTTTCATTTTCATGTTTTAAACTTGTTTAAATCTTGGTCAAACCTAAGATTTGACCAAGATTCAAATATATGAGCATAAAATTCAAAAAAATGAAAACCAAGGCACGTAGTCTTCTTATGTCATATAGTAAGCAATCAATTAAGTTGATAAACAAGGTCTAGACATATTCAAACCAGGAAAATCATGTATCTACCCCCTAACCCTAGCTAAACTCTGTGTTATGAAGTCAAGCATGCATGAAGAGAAGTGGTTTTTGGTTTCAAACGTTTAAGCCAAAAGGTAAGCATGGATCCTCCTAGTCACTGTAAAATGAAGCTTTTGGGAGGTTTGTGAAATTTCCATGTTTGAAACCCAAAACCACTTAAGACAGAGTTTATGGTTAGGTGTAGATACATGATTTTTCTTGTTTGAATATGTCTAGACCTTGTTTATCAACTTGAATTTTTTACTATATGATATAAGAAGGCTATATATGTGCTTTGGTTTTTCATTTTTTGATTTCTTTCGAATTTTTTATGCCTATTTAAATCTTGGTCAAATCCTAGGTTTAAACAAGTTTAAAACATGAAAATGAAACGGTAAGCATGAATCCTTCCTTACTCACTCTAAAATGAAGGTACTTGAAAATTTTATGTTTGAAACCCAAAACCCCAGTTCTCTTCATATGTTTGACTTCATAAGACAGAGTTTAGGGTTAGGGGTAGATATGATACATGATATTTCTGCTTTGAATATGTCTAGACCTTGTTTATCAACTTGAATGCTTACTATATGACATAAGAAGGCTATATATGTGTTTTGGTTTTCCATTTTTTTTGAATTTTTCTGAATTTTTACTCCCATTTGAATCTTGGTCAATTCCTAGGTTTGACCAAGGTTAAAACAAGTTTAAAACATGGCAATGAAAAGGTAAGCATGGATCCTTCTTAGTCACTCTAAAATGAAGCTTTTGGGAGGTTTTTGAAATTTCCATGTTTGAAACCCAAAATCACTTCTCTTCATGCTTGACTTCATAAGGCAGAGTTTAGGGTTAGGGGGTAGATACATGATTTGTTTGGTTTGAATATGTCTAGACCTTGTTTATCAACTTGAATGCTTACTATATGACATCAGAAGACTATGTTCTTTGGTTTTTTTCCGTTTTTTTTGAATTGTTATACCCATTTGAATCTTGGTCAAATCCTAGGTTTGACCAAGATTTAAACAAGTTAAGAAATTGAAAATGAAAAAGGTAAGCCTGGATCCTTCTTAGTCACTGTAGAATGAAGCTTTTGGGAGGTTTGTGAAATTTCCATGTTTGAAACCCAAAACCAGTTCTCTTCATATGTTTGACTTCATAAGACAGAGTTTTTATCAACTCGAGTGCTTACTATATGACATAAGAAGGCTATATATGTGCTTTGGTTTTTCATTTTTTGATTTTTTCCGAATTTTTATGCCCATTTAAATCTTGGTCAAATCCTAGGTTTGACCAAGGTTTAAACAAGTTTAAAACATGAAAAGAAAAGGTAAGAATGGATCCTTCTTAGTCATTCTAAAATGAATGAAGCTTTTGGGATGTTCTCACAAATCGATCTAGTCTACATGACTTTGATAAATTTTAATTAAGAAGCAGCAACTTAACAATAATTACCCAAAATCTAACAGCTGGTTCGACAACAACCTGGACGTTACGCTAAAATGAACTGCGAAAACAACGAACAACACTTTTGTAGTACTGTACTCGGTACTCCGTACTTGCTCCAGATAATCCCCATTGCTTCACTACTACAGTAGTACTACCCTGGCTCGCATTCATTGTTTCCCCTGACTATTCAGAGCTTTGGACGTCCATCAGAGTTGTAGTCAGTAGTACAGTACTGCTAGCTCGATTAATGGCGTGCTATAAAATTCTATACTAGCCGACAGATGTCCATTCCTCGGGTTGCGCGCCAGAGCCTTCGAAGAGAAGGTAGCCGCTCTGTCCCGTTGATTTACGGTGGACGGACAGGATACTCCGGACCGCTCTCGATTCATTTGCTTCTGCTCCCGCGTCCTGACCCTTCGCGGACTGAGATCCAGTGACTTCACTAAGAGAAGTCACCATGCGACTTTACACACGTGAGCCATTCGATCAAGATCCAACGCTCGCGGTTGATCCAAATTTCGAACTTAAACTAAACTAATATTTTAAATGGACTGGAACTTTCCGAGAATACGTCTTAATGTAAAGTTTTTCTGTTTTTTTCTGAGCTACATAAATTTTAATTTCAAATTTTAGATCGACCATGTTCGTTGGATCTTAACCTGATGGCTCGTATAGGTAAAGTTCATGGTAACTTCTGTTGGGTAAAGTCACTGGATCTCAGTTCGCAAGGGAGCCCCCTCTCGGCCGTTGATTTAGGATGGGCGGACCAGGTTGCTCGAAGCGAGGGCAGGAGACGGTTGTCTGGTTTTAATAGGGGGGAGTACTTCTTCCATCCCCTTCTTGCTTCACTTCCAGTCTCCTTCCACTTCCAGCGATGCCTCCGAAGTCAAGGCCACCATCTCGCTTGAAGAAGCACCATCTAGTGTTGACCAAGGACGCGGAGAGTTCCCGCCGGCGGTCTATCCAGATGCTGGCCGCGAGAAAGGGCCCGCCAGAAAACGAAGGCCCTGCTTCGCGCTCGTCTCGGAACGGCGTCAGTCGTGCGGTCGAAGATTCCTGGTTGGTTTCCATCGCCATGTTTCTTGATTCTTCCTGGCCCGGAGGTCCCAACTCTTTATTCCGTATTAATCCTTTTTATACATATCTCAGTGCCCCACGACGCACCCTGACATCTTCTCATGACGACTTCAACCCCTGTCTCCTGCGCTTAGAGGTTACCACTGATTGGACATTTTCGTCTTCCTCTCGTCACTTTGTTTCGGTACTGATGATATTGCCATGCAGGAAGCATCGGCGTGTTTCAGAGATGAGCTTAAAACTCTCGTGGAACTCGCCTCCAACTTTCGCGATGATGTCGATACTTTGAAGGACGAGGTCACCGGCCGGGGCAAGCTGCATGATGTGAGGGTTCCATCAAGTGAGGAAACGAACTCTGTCATCAAGAAGCTCAAGGGCGAGAATTTGATGCTTAAGATCGAGTGCGGCTTTCTTCGCGAAGAAAACGTCGAGCTATCAAACAGGTGCGTTCAAGCTCTCAACGGGAGCCTCAACACCCAACATGATGCGGTGAAGAAGATGATGGATGACAGCATCTTGAAGAAAAACAATATGGTGGAGGACACGCGCGGGATGGTCGATCCAATCCAGGCACCGCAGAAGGAAGTCGATGCGCTCCGAGTCCAGCCACCTTTGCGTAGGTCGCCGAGGCGCCCTCGCGCAGGTCACTGAGGAGCGCACGTCGCCGAGTAGGCTGGGGGATAAGGAATTCCAACGAGAGAAGCGGAATCACCACCTGTCCTGATGGAGGGCCACTCCGCCAAGTAGGCTGGGGGAGAGAAACACTGCCTCTCATTGTTCTTTAGCTAGTCCTCCGATCCATATTACTTGATGTTAAAATGGATGTATCTACAACTGAAATATGTCTAGATACATATATTTTAGTATCACAAAGTAAGTATCAACGTTTATATTGCCCAAGTCTTATTATCCATCCCTAAGGTGGGTCGCTTTTGTAACTACTGATTGCAGATTCGACTCTTCTGCAGACCGAAAGATTTTTAGAGTGACTAAGAATGATTCATGCTTAGCTTTCCATTTTCATGTTTTAAACTTGTTTAAATCTTGCTCAAACCTAGGATTTGACCAAGATTCAAATGGGTTTAACAATTAAAAAAATCAGAAAAATGAAAAACCAAAGCACATAGTATTCTTATGTCATATAGTAAGCATTCAAGTTGATAAACAAGGTCTAGACATATTCAAACCACACAAAACATGTATCTACCCCCTAACCCTAAACTCTGTCTTATGAAGTTAAGTATGAGGAGAAGTGATTTTGGGTTTCAAACATGGAAATTTCACAAACCTCCCAAAAGCTTCATTTTAGAGTGACTAAGAAGGATCCATGCTTACCTTTTCATTGCCATTTTTTAAACTTGTTTTAACCTTAGGATTTGACCAAGATTCAAACGGGCGTAAAATTCAAAAAAAATAAAAAAAATAAAAACCAAAGCACATATATAGCCTTCTTATGTCATATAGTAAGCATTCAAGTTGATAAACAAGGTCTAGACATATTCAAACCAGAAATATCATGTATCATATCTACCCCTAACCCTAAACTTTGTCTTATGAAGTCAAACATATGAAGAGAACTGGGGTTTTGTGTTTCAAACATAAAAATTTCAAGTACCTTCATTTTAGAGTGACTGAGAAAGGATTCATGCTTACCTTTTCATTGTCATGTTTTAAACTTGATTAAACCTTGGTCAAACCTAGGATTTGACCAATATTTAAATGGGCATAAAAAATTCGAAAAAATGAAAAAAATGGAAAACCAAAGCACATATATAGCCTTCTTATGTCATAAACATTCAAGTTGATAAACAAGGTCTAGACATATTCAAACAAGAAAAATCATGTATCTACACCTAACCAAAAACTCTGTCTTAAGTGGTTTTGGGTTTCAAACATGGAAATTTCAAGAACATCCCAAAAGCTTCATTTTAGACTGACTAAGAAGGATACACACTTCCCATTTCATTTTCATGTTTTAAACTTGTTTAAATCTTGGTCAAACCTAGGATTTGACCAAGATTCAAATAAGTAAAAACATGAAAATGAAAAGGTAAGCATCGATCCTTATTAGTCGCTCTAAAATGAAGCTTTTGGGAGGTTTTTGAAATTTTCATGTTTGAAACCCAAAACCACTTCTCTTCATGCATGCTTGACTTCATAAGACATAGTTTAGGGTTAGGGGTAGATACATGATTTTTCTGGTTTGAACATGTCTAGACCTTGTTTATCAATTTGAATGCTTACTATATGACATAAGAAGGCTATGTGCTTTGGTTTTTCATTCTTACGATTTTTTTCTTAATTTTTATGCCCATTCGAATCTTGGTCAAATCCCAGGTTTGACCAAGATTTAAACAAGTTTAAAACATGACAATGAAAAGGTAATCAATCCTGGATCCTTCATAATTAATAAGTTAGTCTAATTAAAATGAAGCTTTTGGGAGGTTTTTGAAATTTTTGTGTTTGAAACCAAAAACCACTTCTCTTCATGCTTGACTTCATAAGATAGAGTTTAGGGTTAGGGGTAGATACATGATTTGTATTATTTGAATTGTCTTGACCTTATTTATCATCTTTTAAATGCTTACTATATATATGACATAAGAAGACTATGTGCTTTAGTTTTTCAATTTTCTGATTTTTTAATTTTATGCCCATTTGAATCTTGGTCAAATCCTAGGTTTGACAATGATTTAAACAAGTTTAAAATATGAAAATGAAAAGATAAGCATGGATCCTTCTTAGTCACTCTAAAATAAAGCTTTTGGGTGGTTTTTGAAATTTCCATGTTTGAAACCCAAAAGCACTTCTCTTCATGCTTGACTACATAAGACAGAGTTTAGGGTTAGGGGGTAGACACATGATTTTTCTTGTTTGAATATGTCTAGACCTTGTTTATCAACTTTAATGCTTACTATATGACATAAGAAAACTATGTGCTTTGTTTTTTCATTTTTTTATTTTTTTGGAATTTTGATGCACATTTGAATCTTGGTAAAATCCTAGGTTTGACCAAGATTTAAACAAGTATATAACATGAAAATGAAAAGGGAAGCATGTATCCTTCTTAGTCACTCTAAAATGAATTTTTTGGGAGTTTTTTGAAATTTCCATGTTTGAAACCCAAAACCATGCACTTCTCTTCATGCTTGACTTCATAAGATAGAGTTTAGGGGTTTGCGGATAGATACATGATTTGTCTAGTTTGAATAAGTCTAGACCTTGTTTATCAACTTTAATGCTTACTATATGACATAAGAAGACTATGTGCTTTGGTTTTTCATTTTTCTATTTTTTTATTTTATGCCCATTTGAATCTTGGTCAAATCCTAGATTTAACCAGGATTTAAACAAGTTTAAAACATGAAAATGAAAAGGTAAGCCTTGATCCTTCTTAGTCACACTAAAATGAAGCTTTTGGGATGTTCTTGAAATTTCCATGTTTGAACCCAAAACGACTTCTCTTCATGCTAGACTTCATAAGACAGAGTTTAGGGGTTAGCGGGTAGATACATGACTTGTCTAGTTTGAATAAGACTAGACCTTGTTTATCAACTTTAATGCTTACTATATGACATAAGAAGACTATGTGCTTTGGTTTTTCATTTTTCTATATTTTTATTTTATGCCCATTTGAATCTTGGTCAAACCTATATTTGACCAGGATTTAAACAAGTTTAAAACATGAAAATGAAAAGGTAAGCCTTGATCCTTCTTAGTCACACTAAAATGAAGCTTTTGGGATGTTCTTGAAATTTCCATGTTTGAAACCCAAAACGACTTCTCTTCATGCTAGACTTCATAAGACAGAGTTTAAGGTTTAGGGTTATAGATACATGATTTGTCTGGTTTAAATATGTATAGACCTTGTTTATCAACTTGAATGCTTACTATATGGCATAAGAAAACTATGTGCTTTGGTTTTTCATTTTTCTGATTTTTTTAAATTTTGATGCCCATCGAATCTTGGTCAAATCCTAGGTTTGACCAAGATTTAAACAAGTTTAAAACATGAAAATGAAAAGGGAAGCATGTATCCTTCTTAGTCACTCTAAAATGAAGTTTTTGGGAGGTTTTTGAAATTTCCATGTTTGAAACCCAAAACCAGTTCTCTTCATGCTTGACTTCATAAGACAGAGTTTAGGGGTTAGGGGGTAGATACATAATTTGTATGGTTTGAATATGTCTAGACCTTGTTTATCAACTTTAATGCTTACTATATGACATAAGAACACTATGTGCTTTGGTTTTTCATTTTTCTGATTTTTAAATTTTAATGCCCATTTGAATCTTGGTCAAATCCTAGGTTTGACCAAGATTTAAACAAGTTTAAAACATGAAAATGAAAAGGGAAGCATGTATCCTTCTTAGTCACTCTAAAATGAAGTTTTTGGGAGGTTTTTGAAATTTCCATGTTTGAAACCCAAAACCACTTCTCTTCATGCTTGACTTCATAAGACAGAGTTTAGGGGTTAGGGAGTAGATACATGATTTGTATGGTTTGAATATGTCTAGACCTTGTTTATCACCTTTAATGCTTACTATATGACATAAGAAGACTATGTGCTTTGGTTTTTCATTTTTCTGATTTTTTTAATTTTCTGCCCATTTGAATCTTGGTCAAATCCTTGGTTTGACCAATATTTAGACAAGTTTAACACGTGAAAACGAACTGATAATCCCATTTGTTGACTCATTTAACTAGTTAATCCCATTTGTTGACTCTCTGTTGACCAGGCACTTGAGGTAAAACTGAGTATATTGCACTAGCCAGTATTAGTACTCAAGGGGAAAACCGAGCACACAAAAAATGCTACAGTATAAGACTCGAGAGTATATCTAAATTTCCAGGGTTAGACTCGAGTACGCGTGTTGCGGTGCAGAAGTGGAAGACGTGCAATTGTTGACGGGTACTGACGCGAGTCGCGGTGCAGAAGTCGAAGACGTGCAATTGTGGACGCGTGTCGCGTTGCAGAAGCCCAAGACGTGCAGACGTTAAATGGTGGACGCGTAGGACGCGGGTCGCATTAACCACCCCTCGCCTTTATAGACGCCTCCTCGCACTATCTCTGTCACTCTCACTCGCTCATGCAACGCCGCCTCTCACGTCCCATCATCTTCTCCAAAGCAAAAACCCTCTCCCTCTCTGCAGGCGAGATGGACATGGAGAATGCGAATCCCATCGTCCATGACGCCGTCGGCTCCAAGCGCGACGCCTCCCTCTTCGACGTCGTCCCCTCAAAGGCCGTCGCCGCCGCCGGTGGCGGTCGTATCCCGCCGGGATGGGACCCCTATGAGCCGGTGCCGTACATCTCGCCTCCGAACCCCTACGACACCTTCATGGACGACCCATGGAACGAGGTAACTATGGTTTGCTCCCTTTTTTGTTCCCCATTCCTTTTTGAACCCTATTTTTGCTGGTTCCCTAGTAACTATTAGTGCCGATCTGTAGATGGTTGAGTATTGGGTTAATATTTGCGCCGATTTTATTCCATTTTGCTTTGATCCCTTCTTGATTTCGTTTAAGATTTGGAGTTCGGCCGTTCGGTTAATTTATGCAAGTAATAATGGGATCTCAATCAGTTAATTTATGGGATCTCAGTCAGTTATTTTATGCAGGAATCAAAAGATATCAACCGTTTAATTTTGCAAATATTCTGGAATCTGTTCAAAATCAGATCTGGAATCTGTTTCTTTGCCTATGATGAATCGTTGGGCACAAATTTTTACAGAGTGGGTTCAGCGAACCATTGCTGTGTACAAATCTGTTGTGCATGAGCTATGGTTCGCTAACACCATCCCTGTAGACATATAATCGTGTCCACTCTAACTGAGGCTGGCTCTGTTTTTCCTTACTTTGTTATCATGCACGTTAGTCATCGTTGCATCTCATTCACTAATAGTTCCCGTTTGATATGGATCAGCTGTCTGGCAGCGACGTCGGCAGCGACGACGAGCACCATGACGTCAAGACTCGCCAGGTGCTGCGGAGGCTGCAGGTCGGCCAGTACGTCTCCTACTTCGCCAAGGGTGTCTACAGGTGCCCCTTCTGCACTAGGAGGCTCGGCCGCACTGACTTCAACTGCCTCCTCACGCATGCCGAGAACATCGGCAACACCAACCCCAAGGTCGGCGCGTCGGTGAACCCCCACTCCTTCCGCGCCAAGCACATGGCGCTCGGCATGCACCTCCGCAGCATCCAGCGGGTGGAGATCTCCGCCGGGCGCATGCCTCCGCTCAAGCCCAAGGCTCCCAAGGGGAGCAACAAGTGGAGGCAGATGGGGTAGGCGGAGTCCCGGACGTGTGCTGCTGCTGCTGCAAAGCAGCTTCTATTTTGTTGTTAGCTAGGGATCCCTTGTTGTTATGTTGTTAGTATGATGGTGTTGTGAAGAACCTCGAACCTGTTGGCTGCTGTGTATGCAGCTTATTATCTAGGGAGGGATCCCTATTATCTATCCCTATTCTACTGGAGTATATTTTGTTGGCCCTACTTTGTTTTCTCGATTTACTATTACTGTGAATTTGTCGTACGGAGTACATTACCCTGGAGATTTGCTTCTAGATTTAACTACATACATATGGACCAGAGGGAGTACTAGATTTGCTGCCATATTGGGCAAACAACGAGGGCCAAAAGGCACAAATAATTGAAGAAAGACAGAAATGCAAGCTTCTCTAGATTTGATACTAATTTGGTTAATAAAGACAAAGAGACAGAGGGGGAAAAGGTGCTCTTAAAAATGCCAATTCGCGCCGAGAGAGACAGAACCCAGCTCCTGCTCACGTACAACCAAACGCGGTCTCGTCCTGTCCCACGCGGTCCCTTTCTACTAGCCCCACACGTCAGCACGGAACGGTCAACTAAACTGGAATCCTCCCGTCTGAGCTCCTTCTGCGGGTTACAAATAAGGGCTTGGCGAAAACTGAGGAAAAACATAAGGCAATCTTATTGACTAATATAGCTGTTTAATTAATAAAAGGATTAGCTACAACGTGCTCAGTTTGCCCATTTATTAAGGTATAAGACTGGCAGGAGAGAAAGTAATCGCTAGTTTCCTCATTTTGCCCCTGCATGCTCGCACGATTAAAGCTCCTTCCGCACGCGCTGGACTCCTCGTTTCCTTAAACCTCCTCGTTTCTCGGGATAGACCAACAGTTTTTCAGGATCTTGGGGTTTTTTTTTTGACAATCAATACCACATATATTCATAGCAAAAATAGTACATGGTAGAGGGCTACATGACGACTAGATATATCACCAAAAAAGGTGATGCATGTCTCCTTCACCAAAACAGCTGAAACAAGTACACGAACGCAAGTACACCACCATAATAATACTACTACATTAACACAAGTACGAGTAATAAAGTAAGAGTACTACTCCCTCTAATCTAATTTAAACCAAAATAAAACTTAAACTTCATCCTAAATTTGAACTAGTGCCTCGTCCTCGTTCTTCGCTCATTTTCTGATCCAAGACGGCGCAGAGTGCCAGAGTGCATGGCACGGAACTCTTCATCGGTGGCATGCCATGGGCATGTCACCGGATGCATGATTTTTTTCGCAATGTTTTAAATTTGAATTTAGGCCGCATGTCACACGGTGACATGCAAAAGGTGCATGTCACCTGGTGGTGGTAGGCAACTACCCTCATTTACGGCGGCGTAGGCGACTGGACGCCGCGTGGCCAGCCGCTGCCTCGTGGCCGCCTCGGTTTCCACGCGGGAGACCATTAAACGCCGACGACCAACCTTCCCGCGTCACGGTTAGCGACTATGACTATAAGGGCAAAACGCTAAACTCTCTCGTTCCATTCACTTTCTTCCTCTCTCCACCTAACAAACATTTGTTCGTCGCTCTCTCCTCCAGCAATGTCTTCAAAATTCAGGTCGTCGGCGGTCAAGTACGCGGAGAAAAAACGCCGGCTCGAAATTTCGAGAGACGCTTCCAGAAACCAAGTGGGCTCGCCGTCGCCGCCGCCGCCGCCGAAACGCGTCCGTGCTGTGCTCACCGGGTTAGTTTCCTTCGCCATGTACTTTCGTTTCTTTCGTCGCTCTCTCCTCCAGCAATTAATGTGTTCAAACTTCAGGTCGCCGGCGGTCAAGTACGCGGATAAAAAACGCCGGCTCGAAATTTCGAGAGACGGTTCCAGAAACCAAGTGGGCTCGCCGTCGCCGCCGCTGCCGCCGCCGCCGAAACGCGTCCGTGCTGTGCTCACCGGGTTAGTTTCCTTCGCCATGTACTTTCGTTTCTTCTTGCCCGGGCTCAAGCTCTTTAAGAGTCTCTATGGTTATACATCTTAAAGGGTTGGAAGTTCCAACGACGCCCCTACTGCACCAACTTCCACGACCAAGGAATCATCGTCGTCCGATGATTTCAACCCGGCCCTACCCCGGCGAAATGAGGTAGCACCAAGTTCTTCTTCTTCTTCTTCTTCTTCTTCTTCTTCTTCCTTTGCGCTTACTTGCTACCGATGATTTCGCCCTGAAGGAAGCGGCGCCGACTATCGACACCACTGTCGCCATCTTGATGGAAAAAAACGAGGAGCTCAGCTTAGAGTGTGATCGCCTCCGAGACGATTTGGCTGCCAAGAAGAAGAATTCGAAAACTCTTGTGGAGCTCATTTGCAGCCTTCGAAATGAGCGCGATATGTTGAAGAACGAGCTGATTAAGCAGAAAGAGAGGAACATTGCATCAGCGGAGAAAGCCAGCAGCATACTCAAGACTGTGTGCCTCGACAGAGACAAGTCTGATATAGAGTACAAAATCCTTCTTCAGGATAAAGTACAGCTCCAAAAGTTGAACCTTGAATATGCTGACATCGCCATCCTTGCCCTTCTCGAGAGGCAGAAGGCACAAGATAAGTTGATGCACCTGATGTTGGAGAGCTGCAGTGAAAGAGAAGAGACATTGAAAGAAGTGAGCAGTTTGGTGGGATACATGAGTGACGTCGGGCGAACTTCGCAGAATCCGCCCCGGCTGAGCTCAAATTCCAGCGGAACCAGCTTTCAGCAATGCATGTTAGGCGCACCTACAACTTCTACTCATTGATTAGAGGTCGCACGACATGGCATTTTCCCTCGAAATAGTAGTACTGTACTAATAGTTGTACTACTTAATATGTACCTTTTTGTAAAATAATTTCTTACATGTATTAGAAACTACCCCTCTCGTTTCTGGATGCACCCGGGACATTGTCATCCGGCCCTCTTCTGGACAAACCCCCTCGGGAAGGGCGGTATATTTTGCACATTTCGCTACTAGTACTTCTAATTCCACCGCTTATTTTTCTAATCCGTTAAATCGTTAATTGGATGACCAACTGATGGAAGCTGCGATAGATTAGACCAACAAGTGGTGAATTGTGCAAAAGATATGTCCGTGTTTTATGCAAAAGAGTGATATGGGGATCTGGTGGAATCTTGAATTTCCTCTTCAGTGGTAGGCATGCTTCACTTATAGCTGGAGTACATTGCGGACCTGGTGCATTTCGTCAGTACCGATCAGCTATTTTTGCTTATCCGGGAAGAAAAGGTAGTACTAGCCTTTTCTGTGAGATGTCTTTTCAGTGCTACGGAGTTGTCTGTTCACTGCTTGCTTTGTCTGTCGGTGACTTTGCCAAGCTGACTTTGCCATGACTTTGGGTGACTGATATGTGGACCACAGTTGTAAGTGACTCAAAGTCACTGACTTTGGGGACTCGTGAATGCTTCGTATATTTCTGACGGTTTCTGAATTATGTACTCCGTACAACTTTTGTAATATTGGTCAAACTAGTTTTGACCAGGGTTTGTGTAGGGTGTTTTTTTTTGGTTGGTCCAAATGGTGTTGTGTGGTCCAAATGTGATGTATCATCACACCACCATGTGCCCCCCTCCCCCCACCCCACCCCTAGGTTTTGGTAATGCCATTCTGATACATGCTTCTTAGAAGGAGTACATTTTTTCCGTTAGGGCATGACAATTTTGAAAAATTCAAAAAAAAATGGGAAGACAGAATGGTAACATCATTTTCCATGTGATGATGCACCCCTGTGCCAAATTTTGGTTCATTTTAAGAATGTAAGGTGACAAATTACTCGAGGAAGCTAGTTGGAGTAGACGGGCATGATCGGATTGGCATAGGGGATTTATTTTTTGAAGGATGTTATTTTTCATAGACAATATCTGACACAAAAAATAAAATGTTAAGGTCTCATATTATTCTGAATGATTTTGAATTACTTATGACGTTTGGAAGTATTGGTATACATGAGTCCCACATGAAGTTAAATGGTCCAAAAAAAAGTTTCGTACACGTCTCCCAGAAAGTGGAAAGTCGAGTACATGCATGACTTCACGCGTCCACTACTGGATACAGGGAGTCGGAGGCTATAACATAATCGGCCTCATCATCTCTCGCGAGCTCGTCCTCTCCACTCCCCCAACTTGCCTCCCCCACACTGTGAAAACCCCCATCCACTCACCGCACCTCTGAGGCATCGACTTTCCCGTTTCCAACCACAACAGCATGAAGATAGGTATTGCATACGAGGCGGAGCAATAGGCGACCGCCCACGCAGAGGATGCCTCTACGGTAGTGGCCGTCGTGGTGGGTGAGGCTTCACCGGGCACCCAAGCCGCTCGTCTCCTCTGCTTGTCGGATTCTTCGACCTCGGTCGAAATGGGCATCCTGGCCGTCACGACGGGTGAGGCTTCACCGGGCACCCATGCCGCTCGTCTCCTCTGCTTGTCTGGTTCTTCGACCTCGGTCGAAACGGGCGTCCTGGCCGTCGAGCAGAAGGTGGATACCAACGTTGTTTATCCCGCCGAAGATGTGCACGGCGTTGCAGGCCACCACGGCGAGGTCTTCCTAGGCCCGATGCTGGACGCGAACCTCGACCCCTTCGATGATTTCGGCCCAAACGTTCAGTTCCAGGAGGATGTTGAGGGTGATGACGAGGAGGTACTTCTCTTTTACCGAAACTGTCCCAACCCTCTTTGTGTCATATTGCTGTTCACATGGTTTGCACGAGCCTGGTTCTTGATTGATTTGATATCCTACCTTGTTCTTGTAGATGTAATTGATTCTACGATTCGTAAGATCAGATTCTAGTTTAATTTCGACTAATCTGCCATGTAGTCATATAATCAATTTATGTGTTCATACTTAGTGGACTTGCAATTGTTGTGGCTAATGTTCATGGTTGTTCATAGGGTTTCTCATGATTTATTACGATTTCTTCTGCCATTTACTTGTTCTACACATTTAATTTTAGGGTTTCTAAGGTTTGATTATGTTAGTGGAGTATTTATTCGATCTGTCATAAAAAACCTGATTATGTAGTACTTAATAATTCATAGGAGTATTCTGATGACATGGACAACAACAAGGTGCGCAGGGACCGGAAAAGCCGCTATGTTCTCAAGCGGCTGAAGGGTGGTGAAATTCGTTTCTGCATGCGCGGGGAGCTATTTTGCCCATTATGTGGCAAATTTCTCTAGAAGGACATCCACAGCCTGATCCAACATGCGATGGGTGTAGGCCTAAGTACATAGGGGGAAACACCGCCCTGCAACCAAGGCCAAGTACGCATCATATGGCCTCTTCCTCCAGAATTACGTCTTGCCTAGCTTGCTCCACGTCAACGCCCCTGCTGCTGGCCCTCATGCTCCTGGTCATGTTTAAAGTTCATATGTGTAATCTTAATCCCTTTGGAAGTTCAGCATTAAACTCTACTAGTACAACCGTGGTGGTCTTGTGATGTAGTACTCTTTTGATGCATTTGTGATGTAGTAGTACTTTTTTTTGAAATGATATAGTACTATCTAAGAAAAGTACTCCCTCCGATTCACATTCATTTCACATCAAGAAATATGGATCAGAGCGAGGGAGTAAATTAAACATGGCATCTCGTGCATGAAGCTTGACATATCGATCAGGTTGGCTAGAATAGCAATACAATGTTGCTCATTAGGCAAATGCATGCCATGTACGATAGTATACATCCAGTAAAGAAGTCTATACTGACATAAAAAAACTACTTTGGGGATGAGAGTCAATTGGGGCATCTACAATATAGAAAATCTTGCTCGTAGATGATTTTGGCTAAGAGGGTTTTACTCACATTACACGTGCCACTTTCCTTGTCTGCAAAACAAGTTCCAATAAAGGGAGAGGAAAGAAGAGGGTATTGTGGGCGAGATTGAACACCTTTTTTATGTGTTAAGCTGAGGCCTCGTTTAGATGAGGATTTCGACTTATGCCTAACAGCTCAACACATCCACAAATAACTCTGCTTGCGCACACCACCGTTCATTAAAAATAACAATATTAGCTCGCAAGATTAAGAACGAAGTGAATTTAAGTAACTTGGTAAGCTTTTCAAGCAATATATTCAGAGAAAGAGCACACATGTTCGGCTCAAAATAATCATAAGAGAAGAACAATAAATCTAAGACACCACATGGATTCATACCTTGAGTCGACGCTGGCTCGTAGAAGGGCGGCCGCGCCTCGAGGATGCCGGGGACGTCTCCACCTCGGTCTCACATGTGACTGCTTATCGGCGGGTGGTGCGCCGCGCCATGTAGAAGATCTATCAAGAGATGAGAGCCCGATGACGCTACCGACGCCTCAACCTTGATAGCACCGACTTGTTGCTCCGCACCGAGATGCGCCACGTGCAAGATTTAGCGGATGCACCAATTTTAGAGATATGTCATGATCATTGTAACAAATTTCAACGTGATGATGATTTGATCTTGTACTCGGCCTTGAACATAAGAACTAGTACAATCTCACCTTTTTTTATCATTATCCTTTGCGAGATTTAGCGGATGCGCCAAATTCAGAGAAATATCATGATCATGGTAACACAATTTTCAATGTAATGATGATTTGATGTTGCACTCGACCTTGAACATAAGTACTAGTACGGTCTCACAAATTTGTATCATTATACTTTGCAAGTTTTAGTGGATGCGCCCATTTTCAGAGGTAGATCATGATCATGGTAAGTTGGTAACAAATTTTCAACGTGATGATGATTTGATTTTGCACTCGGCCTTGAACAGAGGTACTAGTACGGTCTCACAATTTTTTATCATTATACTTGGACGGTGGCCAAATTCAAAATCTCATAGCGGCAAAACTTCCCGCCCACAAAATACAAAAATTTCACACGCTTCCAAATTCCCATTCTACCCCTGTGGAGATGGCAGCAAAGTCGGTTGGTGGGGGGGTCTGCCCGTCATTTTTTGGATCACCACCTCCCTAGCCCGGAAACCCTCCCAAAAAAATTCATTTCCCTCAGACCACCCACCGGAACTTCCCAAGTCCCTCTCTCCCACCTCCACGACCACCGCACCGGAACATCCCCGCCGGACTTCCCTGGCCTACCCGAGGCCTCGCGATCCTCGTCATCCGGCTGCCTGCCGGAGCCGCTTCATCGACGCCGTCATCAACCGGACCGGATCATCCCCGCCGAACCTCGAAACCATATGCTCATCCAGCAGTCTACCGCAGTCGCTTCAGCTGCGGTATCGTCCACCCCGCCGGAGCCGCTTCGCCGGATCCGTCGTCCACCGCATCGGATCTTGCTCACCGACACCGCTGTGCATGAACCGGATCTGCTTCACCGGCGCCTTGCATGATCTAAACTCTTCTACTGTCGCTTTTCTATTGCTTGCCTGCAAGTTCTTGTTTAATCTTGGGGGAACCTGTTTGTGCTAACGACGCGCCGTTACGTTTTTGCAGATGAGATGAGTAACCATGAAGTGTAATGGCCGTCTCTCCAACCCCAAGTAGCACATGTAGCGTACTTCATCACCGGATCTATCAACCCCAGGAAGATCTGCTGTGACTCCCACAGAGTGCTTCTCCTAATGTAAGTCCCTTGTTTTAGCGCCATGTTCTGGGTTCAGATTCTTGTTTGTCTGAAGCTCTTTTAGTTCATTCCTAGCTATGACCGTAACACGTTGCTATTTTCTACTTCATTGCTAACTTTAAGCGATTGAACATTTTGGTTTGCATTCCCTGCTCTGTAGATGTAGCCATCATAACTTCTATCTTGCTCAGTCGTTGTTACAAAAATTATAGGTATTATAGTAACATCCTGCTATTATTTAGTTCATGGCCAATTTTAAGTAATTGCACATGTTGGTTCGCATTCCCTGCTCTATAGCTTTTGGCATCGTAACTTCTATATTTGGTTTACATTCCCTGCTCTGTAGATCTAGCCATCATAACTTTATCTTGCTCAGTCGTTGTTACAAAAATTATGGCCTGCTACTATGTTGTTTGTGCCAATTTTTTACTCCATGAACATGTTGGCTTGCATTCCCTGTACTACAGGTGATGCCATTGTTTTGTATCTAGTTCATTGTAAGCTAACAAAGTAAGGACTTAGTTTGGCATGCTATCACTCTGCTATCTAGCCTGTAGTACAAATAAACTTGTCATACTACTAGATAATAATTTTGCGTGCCATCTTGTTCTTCAAAAGCTGCATTATTGACTTGTTTCTCTGACTTGGCATGACGCTCACATATGGAAAGCTGAACATATTGGTTTGCATTCCCTCTTATACAAGTTCACAGGTGATCCCACTATATTCTGTATCTGGTCCATCCTAAGCTCCAGCATTAACTATCCTCTATGTGTTGCTCATTACAAGTTTATATCCCGAAACATCTTGATTTGCATCCCCTTCACTATAAGTTCAGGAGTATTATTTAGTTCACGGCCAAAATGAAGTAATTGCACTTGGCACATGTTGGTTCACATTCCCTCCTCTTTAGCTTTTGCCATCGTAACTTCTATTTTTGGTTTACATTCCCTGCTCTGTAGATGTAGCCATCATAACTTCATCTTGCTCAGTCGTTGTTACAAAATTTATAGCCTGCTACTATGTTGTTCATGCCAATTTTGTACTCCCTGAACATGTTGGTTTGCATGGGACTCGACAGTAGTAAGTCTGCTGTTTCATTCTAACATGCTCTGTTATATTGGCTGTTGGTATGCGGCATGCACTCTTTGTTTGCTTATTGTGCGCATTACAATGATCTTGTTATAACGACGAAATGATGAGTTCCAAATTCTTTGGCAAACAATATTGTAGTGTCTTTGCCTTTCCATTGTTGCTGTCTTAACTTGTAATGTCTTTGTTTCAGATATAGGTGCTGCATGGACAACTTAAAAGATTGCCGGATCGCTTCATTGTATTGCTAGGTTTAATTACCATTCAATTTCTCTGGGTTCTGTAATATTTTTTTCAATGCCTTGCAGCTGATGTAATATTTAGTTAGTTTTTATAGTTCTTTCGCGCATTTTTTCTTTGGTGCTTGTGGTAAGTGAGGCTATCCGACAGAAATCAATGTTGCGTAAATATTCTCAGTATCTAAATCACGAATTCCCATCCCTTAAACGGCCCAATTAAGCAAAATCACATATGTGCCTGCCCGCAAAATCCTAAAGCGCATATTATGCCGGCATATAAACAGCAACTAAACGGGCTGGCCCACTTACTTCTTGGGCCAGCCCATTTGAGTTACGGTGGACCCCACACTCTAATTGGGCTGGCCCACTTGCTTTAAGGTGAACCCCACCCACTACTGGGCCGGCCCACTAATTAGTTGGGCCAGCCCATTTGCTTTTGTGGTGGACCCCACATACTAAACGGGCCGGCCCTTCAAGAGAAAGTGGGACCCACCTGTGTTTTTGGCCCGGCCCACTATCTTGTTGGGCCGCCCACTTGCAATATGGTGGACCCCACATACTATTTGGGCCGGCCCTTTAACAGGAAAGGGCCCACCTGTGCTTTTGGCCCGCCCACTATCTTGTTGGGCCACCACTTGCTATATGGTGGTCCCACATGGTAAATGGGCCGGCCCTTTAATAGGAAGGTGGGACCCACCTGTGTTTTTGGCCCGCCCACTATCTTGTTGGGCCGGCCCACTTTCTATATGGTGGACCCCACATACCAAATGGCCCGCCCATTAACAGGAATGTGGGACCCACCTGTGTTTTTGGCCCGCCCACTATCTTGTGGGCCAGCCCACTTGCTATATGGTGGACCCCACATACTAAATGGGCCGGCCTTTACAGAAGGTGGGACCCACTGTGTTTTTGGCCCGCCCACTATCTTGTTGGGCCGCCCACTAGCTATATGGTGGACCCCACATACTAAATGGGCCGGCCCTTTAACAGGATAGTGGGACCCACCTGTGTTTTTGGCCCGCCCACTAGCTTGTGGGGCCCACTTGCTATATGGTGGACCCCACACTAAATGGGCCGGCCTTTAACAGGATAGTGGGACCCACCTGTGTTTTTGGCCCGGCCCACTTGCTTCTTGGGCCGGCCCAGTTGCTGTAAGGTGGACCCCACATGTTAAATGGGCCGGCCCATTTAAGTTTTGACCAGTCAACATTAGAGGTTAGGCCCGGCCCACGTAACTAATGGACCAGCCCAGCTATATAGTTGACCGGTCAAACTATGTCATCTGGCCCGGCCCGCTTAAGACGTGGCAGGCCTCGTGTGGGCCTACCATCTACCACGGGGTTTCAGCCGGTTAACGCCGTTAACTGCCAGTTAACGGCGTCTGCCACGTGTCAGTTTGCATGACGTCAGCAGTCAACGGGCTCCCGGAAACACTTCCGCAACGGTCCGATTTTCCGTGGCGGAAGGGCGCCCAAGCGCGACGGACCGAAAAAATCGTCGTTGGACTTTGCCTGACGCAGTTTCGACAACAGAACCCATATCGTCGGGTTAGGCCCATAGGCGACGAAAAATACCCCTTAGTGGACGATTTTGGGACGTTGTCTATCAGAACTTTTCTTGTAGTGGATATTGCAGACAAGTGTCAGCGGCTTAATGAGAAAAAGGCAGCTTTGGACGCAAAAACTGACACATCTACCAGTAGCGCTGAACTGGAGATCTTGCGAAAGGAATTGGAGGACCTCAAGAGAGGGTGCGGTAACCAAGCAGCTCATCCAAGATAAGGAAGCTCTCATTGCCCGCTCCCACGAAGAGAAGGTCTCAAAGCTGAACGAAGATGATTCGCCGAAATCCGCGCCTTGAACAAGTGTGACGGGCCAGATGAAGATGACGAGGCTGAGATCGCCGAGGTAGATTGTGTTCGTGCTTCTGCACTTTGTGCCCTTGAGGCATTCCTTCAGTGGAGCTCCTCCATGTAATGATAACTGCTCCACTGAGCATACACTTCTGTTGTAACAGCTTGTGCTTAAAATTTTTCTATTTCCGATTTTCTATTAGCCGGTCGATTTCATGAATCGGCTCCTCCTGGGTACATACTTCGTGGCCTCGTACCCTCTCTGTGTGTATGCCCCCCGAGCCGAATCCTTCAAGTAATTGAAGATATCGGCTGTCCAGCCAACTATAAGCCTGTCACACAACTCACTGATACGTCCAATTTGCATCACTATTTTGTATCATAATTTGCTGTTATTCATTGATATATTTCATATTGGGACACAATACTTATGTTATTCCATCTATTTTGCATGTTTCATCATTATTGGAGGATCAAGCACCGGAGCCAGGATTCTGCTGAACGCAATATTTCGGAAGATCAACTGTGGAAGGAAATTTCACGTAAATTCCTATTTTCCAGATGACGGAGGGAGCAAGGGAAGAAGAGGAGGCGGGGCCCTGGCCGGCGCGCTCACTGGGTGTGGGCAGCCTTTCGCCTCCTTTTCTTCTTCGTCCCAGCCACAGAGACCTCACGGCCGCCTCGGCGGAGAACACCAGAGAGAAAAGAGACGGGCAGGGGGAAATTCCCTCCCGGAGGGGGAAATCGACGCCATCGCCATCGTCATCGAGCGGGACATCATCTCCATCATCATCATCATCATCTCCACCATCTACACCGCCATCACCACCGCTGCATAATTTGGGTTAAATCTTGATTGTATGATAGGGGAAACTCTCCCGGCATTATTCTCTACTTGTTATAGATGCTATTGAGTGAAACCATTGAACCAAGGTTTATGTTCAGATTGTTATTCATCATCATATCACCTCTGATTGTATTCCATATGATGTCTCGGGAGTAGTTCGTTTGAGTGGGTGAAGTCGTTAGTAGTGAATTATGGTTGAGTCAATGTTATGATATTTAAGTTGTGGTGTCATTCTTCTAGTGGTGTCGTGTGAACGTCGACTACACGACACTTCACCATTTATGGGCCTAGGGGAGTGCATCTTGTATTCGGTTGCTAATTGCGGGGTTGCCGGAGTGACAGAAACCTCAGCCCCCGTTAGTATATCGATGCAAGAGGGATCGCAGGATCTCAGAGTTTAAGGCTGTGGTTAGATTTATCTTAATTACTTTCTTGTAGTTGCGGATGCTTGCAAGGGGTATAATCACAAGTATTCCTAGGAGGGTGCATTAGCATAGTTCACCCACACAACACTTATCAAAACAATGAAGATTATTAAGCCACATGAGCGAAAGTACTAGACTAAAATCCCGTGTGTCCTCAGCTTGGTTATAGTAAACAAACCGGCTTGTCCTTTGTGCAGGATTGGGCCACTCGCTGCAATTATTTTCTCGCATTTTACTTACTCGTACTTTATTCATCATACATCAAAACTCCTTGAATATTTGTGAGCATTTACTGATACTGCTGCAACATCTCTGGGATCGACATTCTTACTTATCGAAGATAATTCCTTGATGACCCAGTATAGGGGTGTATCGTAGTATCTTCGATAAGTAAGAATGTCGATCCCAACGAGGAGCAGAAGGTGTTGGCAGCAGTTTCGATGAAGGATTCTCTGTAAATGCTCACAAACAAGTATTCAAGGAGTTTTGATGTAACAGATGAATAAAGTACGAGTAAGTAAAATGCGAGAGAAATAATTGCAGCGAGTGGCCCAATCCTTTTTAGCACAAAGGACAAGCCGGTTTGTTTACTTATAATGACCAAGCGTTCTTGAGGACACACGGGGATTTTAGTCTAGTACTTTCGCTTCATGTGGCTTAATAATCTTCATTGTTTTGATAAGTGTTGTGTGGGTGAACCTATGCTAATGCACCGCCCTTCCTAGGACTAATACATACTTGTGATTATACCCCTTGCAAGCATCCGCAACTACAAGAAAGTAATTAAGATAAATCTAACCACAGCCTTAAACTCTGAGATCCTGCGATCCCTCTTGCATCGATATACTAACGGGGGCTCAGGTTTCTGTCACTCCGGCAACCCCGCAATTAGCAACCGAATACAAGATGCACTCCCCTAGGCCCATAAATGGTGAAGTGTCGTGTAGTCGACGTTCACACGACACCACTAGAAGAATGACACCACAACTTAAATATCATAACATTGAATATTACTCAACCATAATTCACTACTAGCATTTAGACTTCACCCATGTCCTCAAGAACTAAACGAACTACTCACGAGACATCATATGGAATACAATCAGAGGTGATATGATGATGAATAACAATCTGAACATAAACCTTGGTTCAATGGTTTCACTCAATAGCATCTATAACAAGTAGAGAATAATGCCGGGAGAGTTTCCCCTATCATACAATCAAGATTTAACCCAAATTGTTA
This sequence comes from Lolium multiflorum, assembly GCA_030979885.1. Lineage (NCBI taxonomy): Eukaryota > Viridiplantae > Streptophyta > Magnoliopsida > Poales > Poaceae > Lolium > Lolium multiflorum. The sequence goes on along the minus strand of CM061752.1, from coordinate 48,082,693 downwards.
CAGCGGTGACGAGGTGCAGCGGTGGTGATGGCGGTGTAGATGGTGGAGATGATGATGATGATGATGGAGATGATGTCCCGCTCGATGACGATGGCGATGGCGTCGATTTCCCCCTCCGGGAGGGAATTTCCCCGGCGGATTCCTGCCCGCCGGAGAGCTCTTTTCTCTCTGGTGTTCTCCGCCCCGCAGAGGCGGCTGTAACCCTTCGTGAGGTCCTCTCTGTGGCTTAGGTTTTCGGGACGAAGGAGTACGCGAAGAAAAGGAGGCGAAGGGCTGTGGGGCCCCCACACCACGGGTGGCGCGGCCAGGCCCGCGCCGCCTGTGGTCTGGGCTCCCCTCTTCTTCCCCTTCTGGCTCCCTCCGTCATCTGGAAAAATAGGAATTTACGTGAAATTTCCTTCCACAGTTGATCTTCCGAAATATTGCGTTCTGACGGTGCTTTTTCCAGCAGAATCCTGGCTCCGGTGCTTGATCCTCCAATGATGATGAAACATGCAAAATAGATGGAATAACATAAGTATTGTGTCCCAATATGAAATATATCAATGAATAACAACAAATTATGATACAAAATAGTGATGCAAATTGGACGTATCAACTCCCCCAAGCTTAGACCTCGCTTGTCCCCAAGCGAAACTGAGCTCGATAAACAAGACCACATGTTTATGGAGTGAAGAGTCGATAAATAAAATACGGACAAGAAGCATCATATTTATTCACACAAGACATTCTAGTAAACAACTTCCTCATATAACTCATCTTGAAATAAGTAAAGAGAAATCACAAGTAAAGGTGCATGAGAAATCATAGTTGGTGATGGCAAACTTTGTTCTTGGTCAGAGAACTACTAACGGATTGTACTTCTAAGCAAATCTTTCATATTAGAATTTATAGCTGGGCTTCCATATTTAAGCATAACAATCTCCTCATAATCATTGATAACTTCAAAGTCATATTCATTCAGATAAAATTGGTACTAAACAAGAAAGTATAAAAGACATGATTAACTGAATCATAGCATAAATGATTGGTTCACAACAACTCAATTGCTTGCTTGAGATAGAGGGAAATAGGTTTACTGACTCAACATAAAAGTAAAAGATAGGCCCTTCGCAGAGGGAAGCAGGGATTAAATCATGTGCTAGAGCTTTTCAAGTTTTGAAATCATATAAAGAGCATAAAAGTAAGATTTTGAGCGGTGTTTGTTGTTGTCAACGAATGGTAGCGGGCACTCTAACCCCCTTGCCAAACGAACCTTCCAAGAGCGGCTCCCATGAGGGACGGCATCTCTACCAGCAAGGTAGATCATCCCCCTTCTCTTTTGTTTACACATGTATTTTAGTTTTATTAAGGATGACACTCCCCCCAACCTTGGCTTTCTCAATCCATGGCTAACCGAATCCTCGGGTGCCTTCCAACATTCACATACCATGGAGGAGTGTCTATTGCAAAATTAAGTTGCTTACTGATAAATCAGAGCAAAACATGTGAAGAGAATTATTAATGAAAGTTATTAATTGGGGCTGGGAACCCCGTTGCCAGCTCTTATTGCAAAATTATTGGATAAGCGGATGTGCCACTAGTCCATTGGTGAAAGTCCGCCCAACAAGATTGAAAGATAAAACACCACATACTTCCTCATGAGCTATAGAACATTGACACAAATAAGGAGTAGTATAGTTTGAATTATTTAAAGGTAGCACATGAAGTATTTACTTGGAATGGCAGAAAATACCATGTAGTAGGTAGGTATGGTGGACACAAATGGCATAGGTTTGGTCTAAGGTTATGGATGTATGAGAAGCATCTCCTCTCGATACAGGTCTTTGGCTAGCAAGGTTTGATAGCAAGCATAAAGGTTGAGGGAAACAAACAAATATACAAATGATAGAACAATCATGCATCTTTCTCATAAGCACAAGCAATTTTAACTTCAGAATATACTAAGCATAGAGATAATAGAGTAGTATATCTAAGTGTATTTCTCTCTTTTATTAAACATCAGGGTGTTGTTGCTATTGACCAATGCTAAGTTTGCCAAAACCAAATAGATTTACTTGATGCTCCCAAAGTGATATCAATACTCATGTCAAGAGTAATCATATAATGGAGATTGCAAACTAAAATAAGGTGTGCAAAAAGTAAATGATAAGACTTCTCATTAATATTCCATAACGATAACTCACACCAACGGATACATAGATAACTAACTAAGAGAGATACTTCCACATTGCATACTATTCCATATGATAACTTCCCTACTCATGATATGACACTACTTGATAGTAAAAGATAAAGGTAATGATGATGTGATACCGCGGCACTCCCCCAAGCTTGGAACAAACCAAGGGGATGCCAATACCGATGATGAATTACTCCTTCGGTGATGGTGGTGATGGATTCTTCTCGACAAGCTTCTTAACCAGCTCCTTTAAATCTTCAATCTCATAGGTGAGGTTGCGAATCATCTCCGAGTTGTGCTCAACGCGGCTCATAATCATGTCAGGTGGTGAATTCCAACTCCTAGAGTTGTTTCCCCATCCTTCAGCTTCAGATTTCATCTCTCCTGCAATGTCAGAACGATCTATATCCCAATTACTTGGCAACACTACCTTGGGGGTCCTTTCAGTTTGACGATCGTAGATTAGATTGCGGTAAGGGTTGTAATTGCTCGGAGAAGATGTCCTTGGAGCCAAGTAATGACGTGGAACCGCTCCTCCGGTAGCGATTCGTGCACTCCTCTTGATGTTGGATGGATTTGATATCACGCCAATACTTGCAACGGTGGCTCGCTGGTGTTCCTGCGGAGCTTCCTCCACTTCTTCCTCATCCTCTCTTGCGTCTTCTTCCTTCAGTTCCGGGTCTTGAATATTTTCCTTCAAAGGTCCCTTGTCCTTGTTGTTGGAGACCATGGTGCTTCTAGATCAAAACAAATCTGGCAGAAAACAGCTCGAAACAAAACACGACGAGAAAACGATATTACGGACCTCCAGGGGTCCGGGGGATTATATAGCAAATATTTTTACGACAAAAGGAAGGTTCCAGGCCGAAAACGAGTGGAAACGGGACGCCGAGGTGCCGTCACCATAGGTCGGCGCGGCCAGGGTGGGGCCCGCGCCGGCCTGTGGTGACGGGCCCTCGCGCGTCTTTTCCACTCCGTTTCGATTCCGTAATTTTTCATATTTTCTAAAAACAGCAGAAATAATGTTCGGAAAGGTAAACGCGGACTTTTTATTACCTGTACTGTTACCTATTCAAAGTCGAGTTCTGGCGGACTGTCAATTTGTCCTTTGATGAAAGCCTCCGGTGTTTCCACTTGAATAATATCAACATCAACATTATAAGAATCACCCGAGATATAATGCTTGAGTCTTTGTCCATTCACCACTTGTGTGGCATTGCCTTGGAGAGAGCTAATTTTAATTGCTCCTGAACGATACACCTCCTCAACAACATATGGTCCTTCCCACTTCGAGAGTAATTTCCCTGCAAAGAATCTGAGACGAGACCGATACAATAGGACTTTATCCCCAACATTAAACTCTCTTTTGATGATCCTTCTATCATGCCATTTCTTAACTTTTTCTTTAAAGAGTTTAGCATTTTCATAAGCTTCACTTCTCCATTCATCTAGAGAACTTAATTGCAACAACCTCTTATTACCGGCTAATTTAGGATCTTTATTTAGTTCTCTAACAGCCCAATAAGCTTTGTGCTCTAGTTCTAAAGGTAAATGACAAGCTTTTCCATAAACCATTTTATAAGGTGACATTCCCATAGGATTTTTATAAGCAGTTCTATAAGCCCATAGTGCTTCTTTCAATTTGCTAGCCCAATTCTTTCTAGATTTATTAACAGTCTTTCCTAAGATAGCTTTAATCTCTCTATTTGATAATTCTACTTGACCACTAGTTTGAGGGTGATAAGCGGAAGCAATTCTATGATTAATACCATACTTAGCAAGAGTTTTTCTAAAACCTCCATGAATAAAATGAGAACCTCCATCAGTCATAATATATCTAGGTACTCCAAATCTAGGAAATATAATATCTACAAGCATTTTTATAGAGGTCTCACCATCAGCACTTTTTGTAGGTATAGCTTCTACCCATTTAGTAACATAATCAACAGCGACAAGTATATGAGTGTTACCATCTGAAGAAGGGAAAGGACCCATGAAGTCGAATCCCCAACAATCGAATGGTTCAATAACAAGAGTATAATTCATAGGCATTTCATTGCGTCTAGAGATATTACCAACTCTTTGACATTCATCACAAGATAAAATAAATTTCCTTGCATCTTTGAAGAGTGTTGGCCAATAAAAACCTGATTGTAGAACCTTTTGCGCGGTTCTATCTCCAGCGTGATGTCCTCCATAAACACTACCATGACATTTACTCAATATTTCCTGTTGTTCATATTCAGGAACACATCTTCGCATAATACCATCCACTCCTTCTTTATATAAGTGTGGGTCATCCCAAAAATAATGCCTCAAGTCATAAAAGAATTTCCTCCTTTGCTGAGCTGAAAAGGTTGGAGGCAAATACTTCGAAACAATAAAGTTAGCATAATCTGCATACCAAGGGCTCTCTCGCGAGCTCACCTTTATTACAGCCAATTGTTCATTTGGAAAACTATCATTAACAGGAACAGGATCATAAGCAATATTTTCCAATCTAGACAAATTATCAGCAACAGGATTATCAGCACCTTTCCTATCTATAATATGTAAATCAAATTCTTGCAACAGAAGTACCCATCTAATAAGCCTTGGCTTAGCATCTTTCTTTGTCATAAGGTATCTAATTGCAGCATGATCAGTATGAATTGTAACTTTCGAATCAACAATATAGGGTCTAAACTTATCACAAGCAAAGACTACAGCTAACAATTCCTTTTCAGTTGTAGCATAATTTCTTTGAGCAGCATCAAGAGTCTTACTAGCATAATGAATAACATTTAATTTTTTATCTACCCGTTGTCCAAGAACAGCGCCTACAGCAAAATCACTAGCATCACACATAATTTCAAAAGGCAAATTCCAATCAGGAGGTTCGACTACAGGAGCAGTTGTTAAGGCTTTCTTTAGAGTTTCAAAAGCTTCCTTACAATCATCATCAAAAACAAAAGGTACATCTTTTTGAAGAAGATTAGTAAGAGGTTTTGAAATTTTAGAGAAATCTTTAATAAATCTCCTATAAAACCCAGCATGACCAAGAACACTACGAATACCTTTAACATCCCTCGGATAGGGCATCTTCTCAATTGCTTCAACTTTAGCTCTATCAACTTCAATACCTCTCTCGGAAATTTTATGTCCCAATACAATTCCTTCATTAACCATAAAGTGGCATTTCTCCCAATTAAGAACAAGGTTAGTTTCTTCACATCTCTGCAAAACTTTATCAAGGTTTCGCAAGCAATTATCAAAAGAATTCCCATAGACAGAAAAATCATCCATGAACACCTCTACAATACTTTCACAAAAACCATGAAAAATAGCAGACATGCATCTTTGAAAAGTAGCAGGAGCATTACATAAACCAAAAGGCATACGCCTATAAGCATAAGTTCCATAAGGACAAGTAAACGTGGTTTTCTCTTGATCTTTAGCTTTAACAGCAATTTGTGAAAACCCAGAATAACCATCAAGAAAGCAAAAATGAGTATTTTTAGATAACCTTTCTAGCATTTGATCAATAAAGGGTAAAGGGTAATGATCTTTCTTAGTAACTTTATTAACTTTTCGAAAATCAATGCACATTCTATAACCTACAACTATTCTTTGAGGAATAAGCTCATCATTATCATTAGGCACAACAGTCATTCCTCCTTTCTTAGGAACACAATGCACAGGACTAACCCATCTACTATCAGCAATAGGATATATAATACCAGCTTCAAGAAGTTTTAATACCTCGTTCCTTACCACCTCTTTCATCTTCGGAATTAGACGACGTTGATGTTCAACAACAGGCTTTGCATCTTCTTCCATATTAATAGCATGTTGGCAAATAGAAGGAGAAATCCCTTTCAAATCATCAAGAGTATAGCCAATAGCTCCTCGGTGTTTCTTCAATATTTCCAATAACCTTTCTTCCTCAATCTCTGAAAGCTTAGAACTAATAATAACAGGATATATTTTCTTATCATCAATATGAGCATATTTAAGATTATCAGGTAAAGGCTTTAAATCAAAAACAGGATCTTCCTTTGGTGGCGGTGTTGTACCCAAATCTTCCACCGGTAAATCATGCTTGAGAATAGGTTGGCGAAGAAAAATTTCCTCAAGCTCATCTCTTTCTTTCCTAAAAGCTTCACTTTCACTATTCTCCAAATGTTGCTGCAAAGGATTATTAGGAACAAGAACAATAGATGCACACTGCTCCATTTTAAAATCATTACTAGGCAAGTCAGCTTTATAAGGAGTTTTAGTAAATTTAGAAAAGTTAAATTCATAAGGTTCACCAGCAAATCTAGTCAAAATTTTCTCTTTCTTGCAATCTATAATAGCTCCACAAGTATTTAGAAAAGGTCTACCAAAAATGATAGGACAATGATCACTAGCAGCAGAACCAAGTACCAAAAAGTCAGCAGGATATTTAATCTTACCACATAGAACTTCCACATCTCGAACAATACCAATTGGAGAAATAGTTTCTCTATTAGCCAGATGAATAACCACATCAATATCTTCAAGTTCACAAGAACCAATTTCGTGCATAATCTCCGTGTAAAGCTCATAAGGAATAGCACTAACACTTGCACCAATATCACATAAACCATAATAGCAATGATCACCAATTCTAACAGATAGCATAGGAACACTAACTTGTTTGGGTTTATTAGGATGCGAAACAATATTAGAAGCATCTTCACAGAAAATAATATGACCATCCTCCACATTTTCAGTCACAAGATCTTTAACTATTGCAACAGCAGGTTCAATTTTAATTTGTTCTTCAGGTTCTTTAGGTTTCTTTTCACTTTTATTAACCGCACTAGATATGACAGAGTACTCCTTCATTTTAGCAGGGAAAGGAGTTTTTTCAATATAAGCTTCAGGAATAACATTATCAACAGTTTCAATCACTACACATTTGTTTACAGATGAATCAACTTTATCTTTATATGGTTCATGATACTTATCAAAATTCTTCTTAGGCAGTTCATAATGAGAGGCAAAAGCTTTATAAAGATTTGCAACAACTTGGGAATCAAGACCATATGTAGCACTCATATTACGAAATTTATCAGTATCCATAAAAGCTTCAATGCATTTATAATCATAAATTATACCTGATTCTCTATCTTTGTCGTTCTCCCATCCTTCAGTATTTTCTTGGATCCGATCAAGAAGGTCTCTTTTAAACTCTTCTTTGTTGCGTGTAAATGATCCAGAACAAGAAGTATCCAGCAAGGTCTTGTCTTGAAAAGAAAGTCTTGCATAGAAATTATCAATAATAACATTACCAGGAAGCTCATGAATGGGGCATTTGAGCATTAAAGACTTCAATCTCCCCCAAGCTTGGGCAATACTCTCTCCATCATGAGGCCAGAAATTATATATGCGGTTCCGATCTTTGTGAATTTCACTTGGAGGATAAAATTTGGAATAAAATAAAGGCACAATGTCCTCCCAATCAATAGAATCACCATTCTTCAGCAATTTATACCAGTGCGCCGCTTTACCAGACAGCGATATAGTGAATAGTTTCTTCCTAACTTCATTCATAGAAATACCTGCACATTTGAATAACCCGCATAATTCATGCAAAAACAGTAAATGATCACCAGGATGGACAGTTCCATCCCCTTCATAGCGGTTATCCATAACACGTTCAATAATTTTCATAGGTATTTTATATGGTACTACTTCCTCACCTGGCGCTTCATCCACTACCGTTGCAGTAGTAGTAGATTTCCCAAATAGAAATTGAAGAGAAGATCTCTCCATAATGATTTATAGCAGCAGGCAGAAATAAAATCAGCACAAACAGTAAAGGTTTTCCTTACCAATTCCGCTTACCAATAGCGCTTCACTCCCCGGCAACGGCGCCAGAAAATAGTCTTGATGACCCACAAGTATAGGGGGTGTATCGTAGTATCTTCGATAAGTAAGAATGTCGATCCCAACGAGGAGCAGAAGGTGTTGGCAGCAGTTTCGATGAAGGATTCTCTGTAAATGCTCACAAACAAGTATTCAAGGAGTTTTGATGTAACAGATGAATAAAGTACGAGTAAGTAAAATGCGAGAGAAATAATTGCAGCGAGTGGCCCAATCCTTTTTAGCACAAAGGACAAGCCGGTTTGTTTACTTATAATGACCAAGCGTTCTTGAGGACACACGGGGATTTTAGTCTAGTACTTTCGCTTCATGTGGCTTAATAATCTTCATTGTTTTGATAAGTGTTGTGTGGGTGAACCTATGCTAATGCACCGCCCTTCCTAGGACTAATACATACTTGTGATTATACCCCTTGCAAGCATCCGCAACTACAAGAAAGTAATTAAGATAAATCTAACCACAGCCTTAAACTCTGAGATCCTGCGATCCCTCTTGCATCGATATACTAACGGGGGCTCAGGTTTCTGTCACTCCGGCAACCCCGCAATTAGCAACCGAATACAAGATGCACTCCCCTAGGCCCATAAATGGTGAAGTGTCGTGTAGTCGACGTTCACACGACACCACTAGAAGAATGACACCACAACTTAAATATCATAACATTGAATATTACTCAACCATAATTCACTACTAGCATTTAGACTTCACCCATGTCCTCAAGAACTAAACGAACTACTCACGAGACATCATATGGAATACAATCAGAGGTGATATGATGATGAATAACAATCTGAACATAAACCTTGGTTCAATGGTTTCACTCAATAGCATCTATAACAAGTAGAGAATAATGCCGGGAGAGTTTCCCCTATCATACAATCAAGATTTAACCCAAATTGTTACAGCGGTGACGAGGTGCAGCGGTGGTGATGGCGGTGTAGATGGTGGAGATGATGATGATGATGATGATGATGGAGATGATGTCCCGCTCGATGACGATGGCGATGGCGTCGATTTCCCCCTCCGGGAGGGAATTTCCCCGGCGGATTCCTGCCCGCCGGAGAGCTCTTTTCTCTCTGGTGTTCTCCGCCCCGCAGAGGCGGCTGTAACCCTTCGTGAGGTCCTCTCTGTGGCTTAGGTTTTCGGGACGAAGGAGTACGCGAAGAAAAGGAGGCGAAAGGGGCTGTGGGGCCCCCACACCACAGGGTGGCGCGGCCAGGCCATGGGCCGCGCCGGCCTGTGGTCTGGGCCCACAGTGGCTCCCCTCTTCTTCCCCTTCTGGCTCCCTCCGTCATCTGGAAAAATAGGAATTTACGTGAAATTTCCTTCCACAGTTGATCTTCCGAAATATTGCGTTCTGACGGTGCTTTTTCCAGCAGAATCCTGGCTCCGGTGCTTGATCCTCCAATGATGATGAAACATGCAAAATAGATGGAATAACATAAGTATTGTGTCCCAATATGAAATATATCAATGAATAACAGCAAATTATGATACAAAATAGTGATGCAAATTGGACGTATCAACTCCCCCCAAGCTTAGACTCACGTGTGGTGAGAATAATTTTAGCCGATTGCTGGAATCGGCTCCTTCAATGTTGATCCAACAGGCAGAAGGCATGTTGAGGCTAATTTTGGCCGATTGCTAGAATCGGCCTCCTTTTCCATTGCAATGTTTAACGAGGGTTTACAACTTCTTGGTTCTCTGCTATAGCGACGTGGCATGCTTGAGGTGAGATCCTTGCTTTTTATTTTTTGGGGCCGATCGCAGGGATCGGCCTTGCCACGTACGTCCATAGACTTGGATCTTGCTACTCTGTCAGGCCAGTGGATAAGACCAGCCTCACCCCATTTTTTGAAGCTTCGATGCGCTCACAGCCGTCCAGATTGATTCCAGAGAGCGGCTCTTGGTCGTCTGCATCCCAAATTGTCATGCCAGCCAAAGAGATCTCGATCGAGTCATCTGCATGAACAACCTCCACTTCATCTCCATCCCATTGTATGATGCACTGATGCATTGTGGATGGAATGCAACAGTTAGCGTGGATCCAATCCCTTCCTAGCAGGACAGCGTAAGTGCTTTGCTGTCGACGATGAAGAACGACGTAGGGATGGTTTTTCGGCCGACAGTTAAGTCTACGTTCAGAACACCCTTGGCTTCTGACGCTTGGCCGTTGAAATCGCTTAACGTGACGTTGGTCTTGATCAGATCTTCATTGGATCGTCCCAAACGTCGTAACATGGAGTACGGCATTATGTTGACTGCTGCTCCCGTGTCAACCAGCATCTTGCTGATAGGCTGCCCATTGATATAACCTTTCAAGTATAGGGCTTTCAGATGCCTGTAGCTCCTCTCTCGTGGCTTCTCAAAGATAACTGGTCGTGGGCAGAACTGTGCCACTGACACTTCCTCGTCTCTTGGAGCACAAAACTCTGACGGGAGTATAAACACCATGTTTGTATCAGCCGATGCCTCTGCATCGGCTTTTGTCTGCTTGGGTCGCCACACTTTCTTTGGTGGGCGAGCCTCTGTCTCCAATGTTTGCTGAATTTTCACGGCCAGATCGGGCCGTGCTTTCCTCAACGTGTACAGGTACTGCGCCTCGGCTTCCTCCAAGTTTCGTAGCCGTTGCACTCTGCGCTTTTGGGAGTGGCTGAGTCCATCAGGGCACCACCTTGGCCGGTGATATCTATCTTCTTCCTCTGACTCCTCGAAGTCTTCATCTTGAGATGACTCAGCTCGTTTTTTCTGAGGTGGGAGAGGTCCTAGACGCTTGAACACTGAAACTTCATTTGTTCCCTTCCTCTTCTGTCTACATTCTGGGCAGTTCTCGATTGTAGGCAATCGGCTCATTCCTGAGTCCCAGCAGTGTTTGAAGAAAGGACAGTTCCAATGCCTATCCATGTCCTCTTGCTCTCTTGATCTCCCTCTAGCGTGACGCTCATACCCTTCATTGCGACGGTATTTCCTGTTGTCTGCATCAGACCGACGATCTCTCTCATCATCTACGTCGTAGCGCCGACGTCGGTCATACTGCTGCTCATACTTGTTAAGGAGGTGTGCGGAGAGTGGTCGTTGATACCGCACGCTTCTCACCTCTTCCTCAGTCAAATACCGTCTGTCATCATGCTGGGGCCGGTCGCGTGGATCGGCCTCCTCTTTATCTTTGCCACGGGAGTGACTGCTCTCTGGCTTATCCTTGCTATGGCGATCTGCAAGCCCTGCCATGTTGATATCAAAAGAGAAACCTGGCTCGCGTCTTATGCAGTGACTGAGATCCACCATGTTGACGTCAGGAAACGGATGCGTGTCAACTCTCATGGCAAACTGACCGAAGAGTAATCGGCCTTGTTCTATCGCCATTTGAATCTGTCCGCGCAAGACTTTGCAGTCATTGGTGGCATGAGTGAACGTGTGATGCCATTTGCAGTATGGCCTGCCGTTCATCTCTTGTAACGTGGGGATTTTGTGGCCTTCGGGTAACTTCAGCTGTTTTTCCTTCAGCAGCAAATCAAAAATTTGCTCCGTTTTGCTTAAATCAAAGTCAAACCCTTTTGCAGGCCCTGGTTGTTTCACCCACTTGCAGGACACGGGCTTTGCCCCCCGAGTCCATTCAGCTACAGCGACTTCCTGATCTCCTGCAGAATCTTCATCTTCGTCTGTCTCGATCAGGGCGACGCGCTTGAACTTGTCCTGGTACAATTCTGGGTGGCGCTGTTCATACGATGTCAATTTCTGAACCATATGCGCCAGTGAATTGTAGTCTGCTTGGAAGGTCACATCTTTGAGCGGCGCTGACAGGCCTGCTATCGCCAGCTCGATGCTTCCTTCTCAGATAAACAAACCGAATAACATCGGTTCCTGACGGTCCTGAAGCGCTGGATGTATTCAGACACCGTCTCTCCTCGCCTCTGGCAATGCCAGCTTCGTAGTTTCTGAATGATATTGTATGTGGAATTGTTCTTCCAGCTGCTTCCACGTCCGAACCGAATCTGGTGGCAACGAGGTGTACCACCCAAAGGCTGGACCCGTGAGAGATTGTGAAAAGAATCTCACACGTAGCTCGTCTGAAGCTGAGACCATGCCCAACTGTGCCAAATATCGGCTCACGTGCTCAATTGAGCTGGTTCCTTCTGATCCACTGAATTTTGTGAAGTCAGGGAGCCGATACTTAGGCGGTAGTGGGATTAGGTCATACTCGTTGGGATACGGCTTGGAATAGCCGATCATTCTCTTCTTCGGCAGGATGCCGAACTGGTCTCTCAAGATTGCAGTGATCTGATCCATTGTAGGAGCTGCAGAGGTTGAGCGTTCATGATTTGTTCCGGTGGCATATTTAGCTAGCCACGCCTGTTTCTCAGCATCCGCTCCAGAACTGCTTCCTGCTCCAGCGACTACTCCTGCCGGCAGTCCTTCCTGCTGTAACCTGGGTCATCCAGTTGTTGCAGTCCGGCACGTATGTGCACACGTATCCATGCGGAATCTCCTTGGGCGGCTCATACAGGAATTGGTAATCGCCAGGATCACCTCCAACCTTGTAGACGACGTACGCCGGTGAACCTTGTTGCTGTGGAGCTGCAAACGTGTATTGCAGTGGTGGCCTAGTATAGAGCGGTATCTCCCCCTGGTGAGTTCCTAGAGCAGGACCTGACGGAGAATACTTATGCTTCATGATTTCTTGCACCACATTAAGCGCAACACGCTCCAAAGTGTTCACCAGGCTCTCAGAATGCCGATGAAGAGAATGAGCCACGGCATAGTTAATTTCCTGTCGCAGGGCTCTGGTACGTTCCTCCGAAGGGAGAGATAGATCTAGTCCCTCTAACGCGCCTTCGGGTTGGAACCCTTTGAACTTAATGCCGTGCGAACGGGTCTTCTCAAAAGAGCCGATGAGATCGGCTTCCAAGATGGCCTTGAGATCATCATATTTCTTCTTGTGCTCAGCAGGCAGATCTTCGTACTTGACCGGTTCTTCCGCCATCTCGGATGTTGACGTGGTTGTTGCAGAAGATTGTCCCACCGGGCGTGCCAGAATGTGTTGCCTGCCAAAACCCACCGGCGAGCAGTGGTTAAGCAACACGAAGAGCCGGGAGGCTTCCAAGACTGCAGGGGGCCCTGGTCCCTCGACGTCGTCCCGCAAATGTTCCGGCACACGTCCTGGCGGTTGCAAGGGCGTGCCACCTGACCTATACCTGGTCAGGAAGGTGTTGAATTGCTTCGATTAGTTTCCTGCATGGCAGACACGTAAACATTAAATACGAGCCCGATCGGCTCTCAGGTTGCCCTGTGGATCGGCTCAAAGAGCCGATCGCCCCATGGTTTGCGTCGGGTTAACGATGACATGGGGCTCCTGCTTGATCAATATAAAGCTAAACCAATCTACGACAGTTTAGGGTTTTCACCGTATGATCGGAACATCCTACGCGTAGTTGAGCCTAATCTCCAACGTATCGATAATTTCTTATGTTCCATGCTACTTTATTGATGATACCTACATGTTTTATGCACATTATATGTCGTATTTATGCATTTTCCGGAACTAACCTATTAACAAGATGCCGAAGAGCCAGTTGCTGTTTTCTGCTGTTTTTGGTTTCAGAAATCCTAGTAAGGAAATATTCTCGAATTGGACGAAATCTTCGCCCAGGGTCCTATTTTTGCACGGAGCTTCCGAAGACCGAAGAGGGAAAGAAGTGGGGCCACGAGGTGGCCACACCATAGGGCGGCGCGGCCCAGGCCCTGGCCGCGCCGGCCTGTGGTGTGGGCCCCTCATCAGCCCCCCTGACCTACCCTTTCGCCTACTTAAAGCCTCCGTCGCGAAAACCCCAGTACCGAGAGCCACGATACGGAAAACCTTCCAGAGACGCGCCGCCGCGAATCCCATCTCGGGGATTCAGGAGATCGCCTCCGCACCCTGCCGGAGAGGGATTCATCTCCGGAGGACTCTTCATCGCCATGATCGCCTCCGGAGTGATGAGTGAGTAGTTCACCCCTGGACTATGGGTCCATAGCAGTAGCTAGATGGTCGTCTTCTCCTTGTTGTGCTTAATTGTTGGATATTGTGAGCTGCCTAACATGATCAAGATCATCTATATGTAATTCTATATGTTGTGTTTGTCGGGATCCGATGGATAGAGAATACTATGATTATGGTGATTATCAATCTATTGTTTATGTGTTGTTTATGATCTTGCATGCTCTCCGTTATTAGTAGAGGCTCTGGCCAAGTTTTTGCTCTTAACTCCAAGAGGGAGTATTTATGCTCGATAGTGGGTTCATGCCTTCATTGACACCTGGGACAGTGACAGAAAGTTCTAAGGTTGTGATGTGCTGTTGCCACTAGGGATAAAACATTGATTCTATGTCTAAGGATGTAGTTGTCGATTACATTACGCACCATACTTAATGCAATTGTCTGTTGCTTAGCAACTTAATACTGAATGGGGTTCGGATGATAACCTGAAGGTGGACTTTTTAGGCATAGATGCAGTTGGATGGCGGTCTATGTACTTTGTCGTAATGCCCGGATTAAATCTCACTATATTTATCATATCATGTATATGCATTGTTATGCCTTTCTCTATTTGTCAATTGCCCGACTGTAATTTGTTCACCCAACATGCTTTTATCTTATGGGAGAGACACCTCTAGTGAACTGTGGACCCCGGTCCTATTCTTTACATAGCATACAATCTACTGCAATACTTGTTTTACTGTTTTCTTTGCAAACATCTTCCACTCGATACGCTTAATCCTTTGTTACAGCAAGCCGGTGAGATTGACAACCTCACTGTTTCGTTGGGACAAAGTACTTGGGTTGTGTTGTGCAGGTTCCACGTTGGCGCCGGAATCCCTGTTGTTGCGCCGCATCACATTTCGCCACCATCAACCTTCAACGTGCTTCTTGGCTCCTACTGGTTCGATTAAACCTTGGTTTCTTTCTGAGGGAAAACTACTGTGCGCATCATACCTTCCTCTTGGGGTTCCCAACGAACGTGTGAGTTACACGCCATCAAGCTCTTTTTCTGGCGCCGTTGCCGGGGAGATCAAGACACGCTGCAAGGGGAGTCTCCACTTCCCAATCTCTTTACTTTGTTTTTGTCTTGCTTTACTTTATTTTATTTACTGTCTTGTTTGCTTCATACTAAAAACACAAAAAAAATAGTTACTTGCATTTAATTTATTTTGTTATCATGTCTAGTCCTGTACTTGTTTTTATTTTCACTAGTTAGGCTTAATGGAAAACAACAAAAAAATTAGAGATCTTTATAGTATTTATCTTGAGTTAGGACATGATGTGTTTGAAGAGAAAATTAAAAAACCTATGGAACTTTATATGCATGCTAATGGTAATGTTATTTGTATAAATGCTTTGAACACCATTGTTGCTAATGCTATGGAAGAATTTAAGCTTGGGGAAGCTAGTTGTGATATTTTTAATCCCCCAAGCATGGAGGAGAAAATTTACTTTGATGATACTTTACCTCCTATATATGATGCTTGCAATGATGAATATGATATTTTCAGTCCACCTACTATTGAGGAGAAAATTAATTATGATTACAATATGCCTCCTATGTATGATGATTATGGTGATGAGAATAATAATGATAGCTATTTTATTGAATTTGCTCCCACTACAACTAATAAAATTGATTATGCTTATGTGGAGAGTAATAATTTTATGCATGTAGCTCATGACAAGAATGTTGTATGTGATAGTTATATTGTTGAGTTTGTTCATGATGCTACTGAAAGTTATTATGAGAGAGGGAAACATGGTTATATGCATCTTAATAATATTAAGTTTCCCCTCTTTATGTTGAGAATCTTGAAATTGCGCTTGTGTTGCTTTTCTATGCTTGCCACTTTGTTCTTCATGAATTTATTTGTGTACAAGATTCCTTTTCATAGGAAGTGGGTTAGGCTTAAATGTGTTTTGAATTTGCTTCTTGATGCTCTCTTTTGCTTCAACTCTCATCCTTATGAGAGCATTATCATTAAAATTGCTGAGCCCATCTTAATGGCTATAAAGAAAGAACTTCTTGGGAGATAACCCATGTGTTTATTTTACTACAGCAATTTTTTGTTTTGTTGAGTCTTGGAAGTTGTTTACTACTGTAGCAACCTCTCTTTATCATGTTTTTGTGCCAAGTAAAGTTTCTATGTCAAAGTTGATGTTATATTTGGGATCGCTTAAACAGCATTGCTGTCTGTCACGAATCTGGGCACATTCTCTGTAGAAAATTCGAAAACATCTGCCAATTTACGAGCGTGATCCACAGATATGTACGCAACTTTCATTAGTTTTGAGTTTTTCCATTTGAGCAAGTCTGGTGCCAGCTTTAAATTCGTCTTTACGAACTGTTCTGTTTTTGACAGATTCTGCCTTTTATTTCGCATTGCCTCTTTTGCTATGTTGGATTTATTTCTTTGATCCATTAATGTCCAGTAGCTTTATGCAATGTCCAGAAGTGTAAAGAATGTTTGTGTCACCAACATGTGAATTGGCATTGATACGTCCAAAACGTATCTACTTTCCCGAACACTTTTGCTATTGTTTTGCCTCTAATTTGTGTATTTTGGATACAACTAACACGGACTAACGCTGTTTTCAGCAGAACTGCTCTGGTGTCTCGTTTTTGTGCAGAAATCCAACTTTCGGGAAAATCCTCGGAATTTCTTCAGATGGCCCTATTTTACCAAAATATTGACGGAGCCAGAAGGGCGAAGGAGGTGGAGGCCCGAGGGCCCCACACCATAAGGCGGCGCGGCCCAGGGGGGGCCCGCGCGGCCCTATGGTGTGGCCCCCTCGGCCGGCCTCCGACGCCCCCCTTCGGACTACTTATTGGTTTCGACCTGAAAACGCACGGGGAGAAGTCGACATCGCCAGAAACCCTCCAGAGAGCCGCCACATCGCGAAACTCCGTCGCGGGAGCCAGAAGTCTCCGTTCTGGCACTCCGCCGGGACGGGGAATTGGAGGAGATCTTCACCGCCATCACCGCCAACGCCTCTCCATCAACCAGCAATGTTTCCCCCATCCATGTGTGAGTAATTCCCCCGCTGTAGGCTGAAGGGGATGGTAGGGATTGGATGAGATTGGTCATGTAATAGTCATAAGATTGTTAGGGCATAGTGCCTAGTATCCGTAGATGTCACTTTTATGATATTGTTGCAACTTGTTATGCTTAATGCTTGTCACTAGGGCCCGAGTGCCATGATCTCAGATCTGAACATGTTATTTATTCATGAAGATATTCGTTGTTTATGATCTTACCTGCAAGTTGTATACACATGTCGCTGTCCGGAACCAATGGCCCCGAAGTGACAGAAATCGGGACAACCGGAGGGAATGGTAGCGATGTGAGGATCACATGTGTTCACGGAGTGTTAATGCTTTGCTCCGGTACTCTATTAAAAGGAGTACCTTAATATCCAGTAGTTTCCCTAGAGGCCCGGCTGCCACCGGCTGGTAGGACAGAAGATGTTGTGCAAGTTTCTCATTGCGAGCACGTACGACTATATATGGAACACATGCCTATTGATTGATTAGTACTTGGATACCGTTTTATTATTATCTGCAAATGCCCTGCTTTGATTGTTACATGAGTTTCTCTCATCCATGCAACGCCCGTTAAATCCGTCCCTGTGCCTACAGTATTTTAATCCTGCTGTTTACTATAATCACTACTGCTGTCTTTGTTTCACCGCTGCTGTTATTTCACTATTTCCACTGCCATAAAACTGTTACTACTGATAAACTCTTGCGAGCAAGTCTGTTTCCAGGTGCAGCTGAATTGACAACTCCGCTGTTAAGGCTTACAAGTATTCTTTGTCTCCCCTTGTGTCGAATCAATAAATTGGGTAATACTTCCCTCGAAGACTGTTGCGATCCCCTATACTTGTGGGTCATCAAGACTATTTTCTGGCGCCGTTGCCGGGGAGCATAGCTTTATTTGGAAGTTCACTTGGATTGATATTGTTCGCTGCAAATTCTCCATTATGGGTAAACCTCGCGATACTAAGATCGCCATATTACCATCCACTACAAGAAAAGGTACAACTCTGAGTACCTCTGCTGCTCTTGATTCACCCTCTGTGATTGATAAACTTGTTTCACCGCCACATGCTTCGCGTGCTGGTACTTCTGCTGAATCTGAAAATTCTCATAATATTGATAATGTTTCTGCTGTGCTTGATGATAGTGGTTCATTGGGATCTTTTCTAGATGCTACAATTGCTAAGTCTAGACAAATTGAAAATACTGAAACTCCTAATGAAAATGTTGCTACACCTGTTAATTCACCTGAGTCTGTTGAATATTCTAGTGATGATCTTGATGAAGATTATGTAGAGCTTGATGATGATTTTATTGAAAAATGCAATGCTACTACTGATGCAAGAAAAATTAAAAAGTTGCTTGCAGAACATGCTGTTAGATATAAACTATCTCCTGATCCTAAATTTGCCACATCTCCTATAAACATTAGGGATAAAGATTATGATTTTTCTCTTGATCTATCTCATATAGCTATTGTTGAGAAAACACCCTTTTGTGGTACTGAAAAAGAAAGTGCTGTTGAACACATGACTGAGTTATCTACTCTTAGTGGCTTGTTTTCTGATGATATTAAGATGCGTACTTATTTTGTCGCTAAAATTTTTCCTTTCTCATTAAAGGATGATGCTAAAACTTGGTATAATAATTTGCCTCCTGGTTCTATTAAAAGTCCAAAAGAATTGCTTGATGTTTTCTTCCGTAAATACTTTCCTGCTAGTGCTCAACATGCTGCTTTGCAGAGAATTTATAATTTTGACCAGGAAGATGGAGAGAAATTGCCTGAGGCTTGGGCTAGATTTTGTTCTCTTATTAGAGCTCAGCCTGACCATGATTTAGAAAAGCATGATTTACTTGATATATTTTATAGTGGACTAACTATTGAGTCTAGGGCATACCTGGATAGTTGTGCTGGTTGTGTTTTCAGGAAAAGAACTCCAGAAGACGCTGAAGAATTATTGGCTAAAATAGGCCGGAATCATGATGATTGGTCTACACCTGAACCAACCCCGACACCGATAGTGAAGAAGAGGGGTATGATTAAATTGAATGATGAAGATATGAGGGAAGCCAAGAAGTCTCTTAAGGAGAAGGGTATTAAACCTGAAGATGTGAAGAATTTACCTCCTATTGAAGATATATGTGAGACAATTCCCCCTTCATCCATGATTGAGGTACACTCGCTTCAACACTTTACTAGGGAAGATATTCCGTATTCAAAACCTCCTGCTCAATGCTTAGATGAATTTGATAATTATATTGTTAAGCAAGAAAACTTTAATATGAGAGTAGAGAATCATTTAATGGAAAATTCCCGAGCTATTAGTGAATTGCATGGTATTGTGGAGAGAACCTCCAATGATGTTAAGATACTTGTTAAACATTTTCAAATGGTTCAAACTCAAATTGATCAACTTACTAAAGTGCAAAATGACTTGTTGGGAAATAATTCTAAAGAAAAACATGCTTGTGAAGTAACAACTAGAGGTGGTGTTTCTACCCAGGATCCTCTATATCCTGAAGGGCATCCTAAAAGAATTGAACAAGATTCTCAACTAATTAAAACTAGTGCTCCATCTAAGAAAAAGAAAAAGAAACATAAGAATGTTGTAGAATCCTCTGAACCTGTTAATGATCCTAATAGTATTTCTATTTCTGATGCTGAAACTGAAAGTGGTAATGAACATGAGAAAGATAATGATAAGAATGATACTCCTGATAAAGAAGAAATTGAAAAAGAACCTGAAAAGCCTGCTAAAAATAAAAAGTACACTAAAGAAGACTTTATTACTGAGAAGCATGGTAATGAAAGAGAACCTTGGGTTCAAAAGCAAATGCCTTTTCCTGCTAAGAAACTAAAATCAAAGGAAGAGGAACATTATAATAAATTTTGTGATTGGATGAAACCTTTATTTTTGCAAATTCCTTTGACTGATGCTATTAAATTGCCTCCTTATTCAAAGTATATGAAAGATATTGTTACTAACAAAAGGAAAGTCCCCAATGAGGAAATTTCAACTATGCTTGCTAATTACTCCTTCAATGGTAAGATTCCAAAGAAGCTTGGAGACCCAGGTATACCGACTATTCCTTGTTCCATCAAGAATAATTATGTTAGAACTGCTCTATGTGATTTGGGAGCAGGTGTGAGTGTGATGCCTTTTTCTCTTTATAAGAGACTTGATTTAGATAAATTGATACCAACTGATATATCTTTGCAAATGGCTGATAAATCTACTGCTATTCCTGTTGGTTTATGTGAAAATGTTCCTGTTCAAGTTACTCAGCATTGCTTGATATTAACTGATTTTGTTGTGTTGGAAATGCCTGAAGATGATAATATGTCCATTATTCTTGGAAGACCCTTTCTTAATACTGCAGGGGCTGTTATTGATTGCAATAAAGGCATGGTTACTTTCAATGTTGATGATAAGGAACACACTGTTTATTTTCCCAAGAGGATTGATAAAGTATGTGGAGTCAATACAATTTTTAATGTGAAAACTATCAAAGTGGGATCCATTGATTGTCCTATATATGAGCCTAAAGAAGAATATCAAACTCTTGTGATTGGATCCATATCAATTCAATATAAGGTAACATGATTGATTTGGGGTTTATTTCTTCTTATGTCATATAAAATTTATTTGGTAGCAAGACTTGATCAACCTTGTTAACAAGTATATTTTATTGCATAAAAGAGCTAAACAACACTTCTTTCTTTCTTTCTCCCTCCACCTATTTTATTTGCTGTAGCACTTTTGTTTTGCAATATGCTTTAGTCATTTAAGATTTTAGAAATCATTTTCCTGCGCAGTAATCATTAATTTAATACCCAGAAATGTGCATTTTTCAAAGTTCTCTAAAAATTACAAAAATTATACCGTTGGTCCTATTTTTCGACGAGGCACCTGGGAGCACCAGAGGATGACCTGTGGGGCACCAGGGGGTGCCACACCATAGGGCGGCGCGGCCAGCAAGGGGGCCGCGCCACCATGTGGTGTGGGCCACCCCTTGCCCCACTACACCATCTCTTCCTCCCAGCACCTTCTCTCTCCCGAAAAAACTCGTACCAAGTTTCTCTCACTCGTGTTTCTGCTCAAGAACTCGCGATTTTTCGATCTCCTTGCTCAGCCCAGATTTCTGTCTGAAATTTGGCACATTTACTCCTTGGTATGTGACTCCTTTGATTGTCCAATTAGAATTTCATTTGGTTGAGTATATCTTGAATATTTTGCTGCTGTAGATAACATGTTTAGTGAGCTTGCATGCTTGTTCTAAGTGGAAGAAATTAGTTTTGATGCATGTTTAGTACTCTAGCAAGTTCCTATAGTAGTTCCCTTCAATTACACACCTTGAAATCAAATTTTATAATGATTGTTGAAAATTTCAGAAGGGGAAGATGAAGAAATTCAAGTTTGGAGAGTTGTTCAAGAAAGCAACAACCAGCACCGGTAGGCCCTCAAGGGCGTCTACTCAAATTAGGCGATCCTACAATGAGGATGTCATCGCGCCTAGCTTCGCGCCCGAGGAGGACCATGGGGCTCCTAATGCTTCATCCTTCCCTTGTTATGAGTTTCTGACCAATGCAGGGATATTGGATGACTTCTTCACCCTCGTCAACAGGGCAGGCCTAGCCACCTACGTGGGAGACGAGAGGGGACAATATTACAGGCTCACCAAAATTTTCGTTGAGAGCTTCAAGTTCCACAACACGGAATATGAGCCGACAGTCGCATTCAAGATTTATGATATTCCTGTTACCATGAAATTGGAGGAATTTTGTTTTGCATTGGGTATTGCCCCTGTAGGTACAGCAAGGAGGATTGATGACAACCCTCGGGACTTGTTGGAGCTCTACCGAGGGATCACCGGGGATGATTGCCGCACCATCCAGCGAGGGAAGATAAGAAACATTCAACTCCCCGCTATTAAGTATTTCGCATATTACATTAGTACTAGCATTTTGGGTAGAGAAAATACTAGTAACATCTCTAGCTACCATCTTGCTTTCTTGAATGTTGCACTTACTGGAGAGACACCTTATCATCTTGGTTCTCTTATTGCTCGCCGCCTGTCTAGCAGGGGGCCTATTTTTGGAGGAACTATTGCACTGCGCATTTTAACACATCTAGATATTCCTCTTGATTCTAATGATGTACCATTAACCCCTAGGAAGCTAGATATTGCTGCTATGAAGAGCCATCGTTTTGTTACTACTAACTCCACTATAGATAATATTGTCTATAAAATGTTGTTTGCTGATGGGAATGAGAAAGAAATCCCTCTTCCCCAGCAGGGTTTGTTTAATATTGACAGGCAATCATGGTCGCTAACAAAGGAGGTGGTGGATGAACATATGAAGATACAAGAGTTCCACCAGCAACATGACTCCGAGAACGCCGAGCCCTCCTACGACTACACCGTCACGTACCCCGACGTTTCCTCCAGCACATACATGGAACCGGGTCGTTCTTCGTCATATTACGAAGACACCACTTCATGGGGACCGTGGGAATGAACTCCACTTAGGCCAAAAGCCTAAGCTTGGGGGAGGTATACCGGCATCACTCATTCTTTGCATATTATGGTTGCTGGATACTTGTACATACTTGTTTAGTCTCTAGAGTGGTTTTCTAATGAGAGGGAGATGATATTTGGGGAAGTGCTGTCCAAAAACAGATTCTGTGCTGTTACCAAAAAAATTCGTACGCACAGCCAGAACGTTATTTTGAGTTGCCAATTTTTGAGCATGTTCCCCAGGTTGTTATCTAACTTTCATTAGTTGAACACTTTTTGGTCTGAGCAATGGAAGATTTTTGTTAAATTCGATTTCTGTACTGCTGTCAGGATTTGGCAGATTTCTGTCATCCTGCTTTTCTGTGTTTCTGTTAGTTTGCATTCTTTAGTTTTCGCTTTGTTTCTCTCCTAAAACACAAAAAGACCAAAAATATTTCTGTAGTTTCTCTGCACCATTTGTTTATTTGGTTCCTTGCTCTTAGTTTACTTTATTTGCTATCATTAGTTTGCTATAAGAAAACCCAAAAAGATTTTGCTTTGTTTGCTTGTTTTCTTTCGTTCTTGTTTCTAATTCGAAAACACCAAAAATATTTGCTGTTCTTCTTTGGTTTGTAAAGTTCATCATGAGTTCAATGGTCTTCGGTGGCTGGAGCGTGGTTTTCATTTCATATTATCCAAGCTACACAAGTGAAAAGGCAATAATGACGATCTACGACAATCTGATTGTGGTGAGAGGCTGGTATGAACTCTATTTGCTTTCATTTTTGTACATATACTCATCCATATGAGCATGCTTAGTTGGTTCATGTGAGGTATATGTTATTTGAGAAAGTCTAGTAGTTCATGATCTCTCATGTTTAGTTCCAATTTATTAATATGAGTAGCATGTCATGGATGTTTGCTTGCATTGTTTTATTCATAAGTAAGTATGGCATTGTGGTATCCTCCTCTGAATAATTCATTTATATCGACTTGGCACATGCTCACGCATGCATATGACTGAACAAAAAAGTCAATTAAGCCTCGATGATTTATATTGCTTCAGAGTTCTTGTATCACTTTTATGCCTCCGTTAATTTATTTTGCCGCAAGCATGATTATGACAGTTACTGCTCTCTTGATTTGTCGCTCCCTAGTCTTTTGCTAGCCTTCACTTGTACTGAGCGGTGACGCCGCTCGTGCTTCCAAACACCTGAAAACCAAGTTGTTCCAAAAGTGTCCACCATAAATACCTATGCATGGCATTTCAAACCATTCCAAGTAAATTCTCATGCGCTACCTTTAAAACTTTCAAAATGCTTCTCAATTTGTGTTAATGTTTCATAGCTCATGAGGAAGTATGTGGTGTTTAGCTTTCAACCTTGTCATTTACTTTTGACGGACTCTCATATGGACTAGTGGCACATCCGCTTATCCAATAATTTTGCAAAAAGAGCTGGCAATGGGATTCCCAGTCCCGAATTAATTAACTTAAATAGACACTCCTCCATGGTTTGTGATTGATGGACGGCACCCGAAGGATTCGGTTAGCCATGGCTTGTGTGAGCAAAGGTTGGGGGGAGTGTCATCATCATAATAAAACTTAAATAAAAAGGCACTCCTTCATGGTATGTGATTGTTGGCAGGCACCCGAGGATTCGGTTAGCCATGGTTTGTGAAAGAAAGGTTGGAAGGAGTGCCAACCAAAAATAAATAAATGGGAGCCGCTCTTGTGAGTCCGGTTGATGAGGTAGTTAGTGTACCCATTACCATTCGTTGACAACAACAAACACCTCTCAAAAATAATTTTACTCCTGCTTTACAAATGAAAAGCTCTAGCGCATGTTAATCCCTGCTTCCCTCTGCGAAGGGTCAATCTTTTACTTTTATGTTGTGTCTCCATTCTTTCTTTGAGCACTGTCTTGAGAGCACAACTGTCATTCTTAGTATAATATGCTTGTCTCAAAATATGATTGATTGTGGTATAACTTTGATGCTTTTATCTTTGACAATCACTACTTCTAGTCTTTCTATGAACTCAAGAGGTGCCTCGGCATTTATGTTTTGCCGATCAAATACGGGCAAGCGAGATACCACTTTATCATATTCTCTTATGAACATTGCAATCCTGCTTATATACATGATTCATGGTGCTTATTATTAATTGTTGGTACCTCTCCATGATTGACATAGCTGTTGGATGATCTTATTTGCATGTATCTTATTATGAACTGCTTAAGTATTAGCCATAGCATGAGAATATATACATCATATGAGCAAATGTGTTCGTGAAAGTTCTTTTATCGCTCAGTTGTTAACTGAATTGCTTGAGGACAAGCAATAAGCTAAGCTTGGGGGAGTTGATACGTCCAAAACGTATCTACTTTCCCGAACACTTTTGCTATTGTTTTGCCTCTAATTTGTGTATTTTGGATACAACTAACACGGACTAACGCTGTTTTCAGCAGAACTGCTCTGGTGTCTCGTTTTTGTGCAGAAATCCAACTTTCGGGAAAATCCTCGGAATTTCTTCAGATGGCCCTATTTTACCAAAATATTGACGGAGCCAGAAGGGCGAAGGAGGTGGAGGCCCGAGGGCCCCACACCATAAGGCGGCGCGGCCCAGGGGGGGCCCGCGCGGCCCTATGGTGTGGCCCCCTCGGCCGGCCTCCGACGCCCCCCTTCGGACTACTTATTGGTTTCGACCTGAAAACGCACGGGGAGAAGTCGACATCGCCAGAAACCCTCCAGAGAGCCGCCACATCGCGAAACTCCGTCGCGGGAGCCAGAAGTCTCCGTTCTGGCACTCCGCCGGGACGGGGAATTGGAGGAGATCTTCACCGCCATCACCGCCAACGCCTCTCCATCAACCAGCAATGTTTCCCCCATCCATGTGTGAGTAATTCCCCCGCTGTAGGCTGAAGGGGATGGTAGGGATTGGATGAGATTGGTCATGTAATAGTCATAAGATTGTTAGGGCATAGTGCCTAGTATCCGTAGATGTCACTTTTATGATATTGTTGCAACTTGTTATGCTTAATGCTTGTCACTAGGGCCCGAGTGCCATGATCTCAGATCTGAACATGTTATTTATTCATGAAGATATTCGTTGTTTATGATCTTACCTGCAAGTTGTATACACATGTCGCTGTCCGGAACCAATGGCCCCGAAGTGACAGAAATCGGGACAACCGGAGGGAATGGTAGCGATGTGAGGATCACATGTGTTCACGGAGTGTTAATGCTTTGCTCCGGTACTCTATTAAAAGGAGTACCTTAATATCCAGTAGTTTCCCTAGAGGCCCGGCTGCCACCGGCTGGTAGGACAGAAGATGTTGTGCAAGTTTCTCATTGCGAGCACGTACGACTATATATGGAACACATGCCTATTGATTGATTAGTACTTGGATACCGTTTTATTATTATCTGCAAATGCCCCTGCTTTGATTGTTACATGAGTTTCTCTCATCCATGCAACGCCCGTTAAATCCGTCCCTGTGCCTACAGTATTTTAATCCTGCTGTTTACTATAATCACTACTGCTGTCTTTGTTTCACCGCTGCTGTTATTTCACTATTTCCACTGCCATAAAACTGTTACTACTGATAAACTCTTGCGAGCAAGTCTGTTTCCAGGTGCAGCTGAATTGACAACTCCGCTGTTAAGGCTTACAAGTATTCTTTGTCTCCCCTTGTGTCGAATCAATAAATTGGGTAATACTTCCCTCGAAGACTGTTGCGATCCCCTATACTTGTGGGTCATCTAACCCTCTAATGAGTTTGCTTGAAGTTTGGTGTGAAGGAAGTTTTCAAGGGTCAAGAGAGGAGAATGATATACTATGATCAAGAGGAGTGAAAGCTCTAAGCTTGGGGATGCCCCGTGGTTCACCCCTGCATATTCTAAGAAGACTCAAGCGTCTAAGCTTGGGGATGCCCAAGGCATCCCCTTCTTCATCGACAACATCATCAGGTTCCTCCCCTGAAACTATATTTTTATTCAATCACATCTTGTGTTCTTTACTTGGAGCGTCGGTTTGTTTTTGTTTTTGTTTTTGTTTGAATAAAATGGATCCTAGCATTCACTTTGTGGGAGAGAGACACGCTCCGCTGTTGCATATGGACACATATGTCCTTAGGCTTTACTCATAATGTTCATGGCGAAGTTTCTTCTTCGTTAAATTGTTATATGATTGGAATTGGAAAATGCTACATGTAGTAATTCTAAAATGTCTTGGATAATGTGATACTTGGCAATTGTTGTGCTCATGTTTAAGCTCTTGCATCATATGCTTTGCACCCATTAATGAAGAAATACATAGAGCTTGCTAAAATTTGATTTGCATATTTGGTCTCTCTAAGGTCTAGATAATATCTAGTATTGAGTTTTGAACAACAAGGAAGACGGTGTAGAGTCTTATAATGTTTACAATATGTCTTTTATGTGAGTTTTGCTGCACCGGTTCATCCTTGAGTTTGCTTCAAATAACCTTGCTAGCCTAAACCTTGTATCGAGAGGGAATACTTCTCATGCATCCAAAATCCTTGAGCCAACTACTATGCCATTTGTGTCCACCATACCTACCTACTACATGGTATTTCTCCGCCATTCCAAAGTAAATTGCTTGAGTGATACCTTTAAAATTCCATCATTCACCTTTGCAATATATAGCTCATGGGACAAAATAGCTTTAAAAACTATCGTAGTATTGAATATGTACTTATGCACTTTATCTTTTATTAAGTTGCTTGTTGTGCGATAACCATGCTTCTGGGGAACGCCATCAACTATTGTTGAATATCATGTGAGTTGCTATGCATGTCCGTCTTGTCTGAAGGATCTATCATTTTAGTGGTTGGAGCATGCAAAATTGTTAGAGAAGAACATTGGGCCGCTAACTAAAGCCATGAATCATGGTTGAAGTTTCAGTTTTGGACATATATCCTCAATCTCATATGAGAATAATAATCATTGCTACATGCTTATGCATTTAAGAGGAGTCCATTATCTGTTGTCCATGTTGTCCCGGTATGGATGTCTAAGTTGAGAATAATCAAAAGCGAGAAATCCAAAATGCGAGCATTCTCCTTAGACCTTTGTACAGGCGGCATGGAGGTACCCCTTTGTGACACTTGGTTGAAACATGGCATGCAAAGATCCGGTAGTCCAAGCTAAGTAGGACGAGGTGCGGACACTATTAGTATACTATGCATGAGGCTTGCAACTTGTAAGATATAATTTACATAACTCATATGCTTTATTACTACCGTTGACAAAATTGTTTCATGTTTTCAAAATAAAAGCTCTAGCACAAATACAGCAATCGATGCTTTCCTCTTGAAGGACCATTCTTTTACTTTTATTGTTGAGTCAGTTTACCTATCTCCTTCCACCTTAAGAAGCAAACACTTGTGTGAACTGTGCATTGATTCCTACATACTTGCATATTGCACTTGTTATATTACTTTATGTTGACAATATCCATGAGATATACATGTTATAAGTTGAAAGCAACCGCTGAAACTTAATCTTCCTTTGTGTTGCTTCAACACCTTTACTTTGATTTATTGCTTTATGAGTTAACTCTTATGCAAGACTTATTGATGCTTGTCTTGAAGTACTATTCATGAAAAGTCTTTGCTATATGATTCACTTGTTTACTCATGTCATTACCTTTGTTTTGATCGATGCATTCATTACATATGTTTACAAATAGTATGATCAAGATTATGATGGCATGTCACTTCAGAAATTATCTTTGTTATCGTTTTACCTGCTCGGGACGAGCAGAACTAAGCTTGGGGATGCTGATACGTCTCCAACGTATCGATAATTTCTTATGTTCCATGCTACTTTATTGATGATACCTACATGTTTTATGCACATTATATGTCGTATTTATGCATTTTCTGGAACTAACCTATTAACAAGATGCCGAAGAGCCAGTTGCTGTTTCTGTTTTTGGTTTCAGAAATCCTAGTAAGGAAATATTCTCGGAATTGGACGAAATCTTCGCCCAGGGTCCTATTTTTGCACGGAGCTTCCAGAAGACCGAAGAGGGAAAGAAGTGGGGCCACGAGGTGGCCACACCATAGGGCGGCGCGGCCCAGGGCCGCGCCGACCTGTGGTGTGGGCCCCTCGCGCCGCCCCCTGACCTACCCTTTCGCCTACTTAAAGCCTCCGTCGCGAAAACCCCAGTACCGAGAGCCACGATAGGGAAAACCTTCCAGAGACGCCGCCGCCGCGAATCCCATCTCGGGGGATTCAGGAGATCGCCTCCGGCACCCTGCCGAGAGGGGATTCATCTCCCGGAGGACTCTTCATCGCCATGATCGCCTCCGGAGTGATGAGTGAGTAGTTCACCCCTGGACTATGGGTCCATAGCAGTAGCTAGATGGTCGTCTTCTCCTTGTTGTGCTTCATTGTTGGATCTTGTGAGCTGCCTAACATGATCAAGATCATCTATATGTAATTCTATATGTTGTGTTTGTCGGGATCCGATGGATAGAGAATACTATGATTATGGTGATTATCAATCTATTGTTTATGTGTTGTTTATGATCTTGCATGCTCTCCGTTATTAGTAGAGGCTCTGGCCAAGTTTTTGCTCTTAACTCCAAGAGGGAGTATTTATGCTCGATAGTGGGTTCATGCCTTCATTGACACCTGGGACAGTGACAGAAAGTTCTAAGGTTGTGATGTGCTGTTGCCACTAGGGATAAAACATTGATTCTATGTCTAAGGATGTAGTTGTCGATTACATTACGCACCATACTTAATGCAATTGTCTGTTGCTTAGCAACTTAATACTGAATGGGGTTCGGATGATAACCTGAAGGTGGACTTTTTAGGCATAGATGCAGTTGGATGGCGGTCTATGTACTTTGTCGTAATGCCCGGATTAAATCTCATTATATTTATCATATCATGTATATGCATTGTTATGCCTTTCTCTATTTGTCAATTGCCCGACTGTAATTTGTTCACCCAACATGCTTTTATCTTATGGGAGAGACACCTCTAGTGAACTGTGGACCCCGGTCCTATTCTTTACATAGCATACAATCTACTGCAATACTTATTTTACTGTTTTCTTTGCAAACATCTTCCACTCGATACGCTTAATCCTTTGTTACAGCAAGCCGGTGAGATTGACAACCTCACTGTTTCGTTGGGACAAAGTACTTGGGTTGTGTTGTGCAGGTTCCACGTTGGCGCCGGAATCCCTGTTGTTGCGCCGCATCACATTTCGCCACCATCAACCTTCAACGTGCTTCTTGGCTCCTCCTGGTTCGATTAAACCTTGGTTTCTTTCTGAGGGAAAACTTGCTACTGTGCGCATCATACCTTCCTCTTGGGGTTCCCGTATGATCGGAACATCCTACGCGTAGTTGAGCCTAATAGACACGAAAGATAATGGAAAACTAACCCTAAAAGAGGCCTAAAAACCAACATTAAGTTAATTCCCGGAACATCCCTCTTAGGACTAACAAACCATACCTAACGCACTACCGGATCGTTCAACCCGTTTGCAAGGCCTAACCATACGGATATTAAACCAATCCTTGAAGAATCAAGGAGCAACTATAACAGATTGGATCTACTAAATAACGAACAAGCAAGGTGCTGCCCTTACACCTGGATAGGTGTAAGGGCAGCTAGATATCGAGGGACGGCATAGCTAAGCAGATATGCATAAGAAAAGCATCCATGCAAGCCCCAAAACATCTACGATAAATAGTGCTACTCGCCATCAACAACGCTTCAGCACGAGCAGCACAAGGTAACGAATAAATGTACTGCCTAGATCGCAAGATGCGATCTAGGCAGCATGATGCTTACCCGGGAGAAACCCTCGAAAGAAGGGGTGGCGATGCGCCTGATTTGTGTTTGTTGTGAACGTGATTGTCCTCCTTTTTCGATAACCCTAGATACATATTTATAGTCCAAGGGACTTTCTAATTCGGGCGTGCACCTAACCGTGCACGGGTTAAACTCTATCTTTTAATTCTAAACTAAGATACGATCTACTATATTTACAGATACATGGGCAATCTAGCCCAAACTCCTCGCGCAAGGCCGCTTCAAAGACGCTCCACGTGTATATCTTTCAAGCCCATCTTCACTTACGGCCCATCTCCTGATTTGGCCAAAATCTGGTGATAACAATATCCCATTGTGTACTCATTGTTCATGACCTTGTAGTTGCAAGTGGGTGCTTCCCCATTTGCCAATTTGGCAAACAAAGGGGTCCTTTGCAGCACGTTGATGTCATTGAATGTCCCCGGCAAACCAAAAAAGCAATGCCAAATCCACAAATCTTGCGATGCAACGACCTCAAGTACAATGGTTGCACCTTTGCTCTTGCCATAGTACTGTCCATGCCATGCCTTGGGACAATTCTTCCATGTCCAATGCAAACAATCAAGACTACCAAGCATGCCCGACCAACCTGTTTTCTCATTTATCTCCATCAATCGTTTGGTGTCATCCTCATTGGGAGCTCGGAGATAGGTTGACCCAAACAACTTGATAATCAGGCGAGCAAACATGCGCACCGACTCCGATGTAGTATCTTCGCCAATTCGAAGATACTCGTCGGTGTAATCCGCATGGATGCCATACGCAATTAACCTCATGGCAGCAGAGATTTTTTGGAACGCGCTGAAACCCATCACCCCGATGGCATTCCTAAGTTGCTTGAAGTAATTCGAATTTGCTTCGCCGGCCTTGACGATTCGGACGAACAAGCTACGCCGCATGAGATACCTCCTATGGAATAGATGGGGAGGATAGGTAGGTACCTCGGCGAAGTAGTCCTCCATCAGCTGCTCGTGGCCGAGGAGGCGATTCCGCTGGATGTGGTTCCGGCCAAACACGGACCCGCGCCTCCGATTTAGCAGCTTCGCGCGGTCCTCCAGCTCCTTCACGGAGAGGAGGAGCATGGTGGCCTCCATCTCGTCGTCCTGGAGCAGCTCGTCGAGGTTGGAATCATCCGAGCTCGATGAATCCGACAGATCAACATCGACGAACTCGTCGCCCGAGCTCATCCTCGATTCGGACGAGCGGCGGCGGGGACGGCACCCGGAGTTGGGCGAGGAACAGCGGACGGGGTGCGGGGCGACCTGCGCTAGCTCTAGGATGCGGGGCTCGGGCGAATCGTGCGGTGCGGCGGCGGTGGAGTGTGGTGGTGCTACGTCCCAAACGTATCTATAATTTCTTATGTTCCATGCTAGTTTTACGACAATACCTACATGTTTTGCTCACACTTTATAATGATTTTATGCATTTTCCGGAACTAACCTATTAACAAGATGCCGAGGTGCTAGTTCCTGTTTTCTGCTGTTTTTGGTTCCAGAAAGGCTGTTCGGGCAATATTCTCGGAATTCGACGAAACAAAAGCCAAACATCTTATTTTACCGAGACGGACCAGAACACCGAAGGAGAGACGGAGAGGAGGCCCAGGGCCTCCAGACACGGGCGGCGCGCCTAGGAGGCGCGCCCAGGTGTGGTGTGGCCCCCAGGCACCCCCTTGCGCCGCCTCTTCGCCTATAAAATCCCTCGCGACCTAAAAACCCTACAACAATCGACGAAACTCCAGAAAGACTCCAGGGCGCCGCCGCCATCGCGAAACTCCATTTCGGGGGACAGAAGTCTCTGTTCCGGCACGCCGCCGGGACGGGGAATTGCCCCCGGAGTCATCTCCATCGACACCACCGCCATCTTCATCGCCGTTGCTGTCTCCCATGATGAGGAGGGAGTAGTTCTCCCCCGAGGCTGAGGGCTCTACCGGTAGCTATGTGGTTAATCTCTCTCTCATGTACCTCAATACAATGATCTCATGAGCTGCCTTACATGATTGAGATCTATATGATGAGCTTTGTATCACTATTAATCTATGTGCTACTCTAGTGATGTTATTAAAGTAGTCTATTCCTCCTTCATGATGTAAAGGTGACAGTGTGTGCATCATGTAGTACTTGGCGTAGGTTATGATTGTAATCTCTTGTAGATTATGAAGTTAACTATTACTATGATAGTATTGATGTGATCTATTCCCCCTTTCATAGCTATTGGTGACAGTGTGTATGCTATGTTAGTACTCGGTCTAAATTGCAACGGTCTATTATGCACTCTAGAGGTTACTTTAATATGAACTCCGTATGTTGTGGAGCTTGTTTACTCCGGCTTGAGGGAGCTCTTGTAGCCCTACACAATGAATGGTGTTTGTTATCCAACAAGAGAGTGTTTGAAAGTAGCACAAGTGAGGAGAAGTTATTTATTTATTATGTGATCAATGTTGAGAGTGTCCACTAGTGAAAGTAGGATCCCTAGGCCTTGTTTCCAAATACTGCAAACATCGCTTATTTACTGTTTTACTGCATCTTTACTTCCTGCAATATTTACTTCAGATCGCAATTACCGTTTACCACCATCTATATCATCTGCGTTTTAATATCTCTTCGCCGAACTAGTGCACCTATACATCTGACAAGTGTATTAGGTGTGTTGGGGACACAAGATACTTCTTGTATCTTAATTGCAGGATTGCTTGAGAGGACTATCTTTGACCTCTACCTCCCTGAGTTCGATAAACCTTGGGTGATTCACTTAAGGGAAACTTGCTGCTGTTCTACAAACCTCTGCTCTTGGAGGCCCAATGATACGTCCCAAACGTATCTATAATTTCTGATGTTCCATGCTTGTTTTATGACAATACCTACATGTTTTGTTCACACTTTATATCGTTTTGATGCGTTTTCCGGAACTAACCTATTGACGATGCCGAAGTGCCAGTTCATGTTTTCTGTTTTTGTTTTCAGAAATCCTAGTAAGGAAATATTTTAATCGGACGAAATCAACGCCAAGACCTATTTTCACCGGAAGCTTCGAGCACCCGAGAAGGACCGAGGGGGCCACGGGCCACCACACACCACCGGCGCGGCCCTGGGGCGCCCCTAGTGTGTCGCCGCCAGCCCTCCGACTCCGCCGCCTATATAAAGGTCCCTGACCTAAAACACGATACGAATAAGCCACGAAAACCTTCCGAGCCGCCGCCATCGCGAAGCCAAGATCTGGGGGACAGGAGTCTCTGTTCCGGCACACCGCCGGGACGGGGAAGTGCCCCGGAAGGCTTCTCCATCGACACCACCGCCATCTTCATCACCGCTGTCTCCCATGAGGAGGGAGTAGTTCTCCATCGAGGCTCGGGGCTGTACCGGTAGCTATGTGGTTCATCTCTCTCCTATGTACTTCAATACAATAATCTCATGAGCTGCCTTACATGATTGAGATTCATATGATGATGCTTGTAATCTAGATGTCATTATGCTAGTCAAGTGGGTTTTACTTATGTGATCTCCGGAGACTCCTTGTCCCACGTGTGTAAAGGTGACAGTGTGTGCACCGTGTGGGTCTCTTAGGCTATATTTCACAGAATACTTATTCACTGTTATGAATGGCATAGTGAAGTGCTTATTTATATCCCTTTATGATTGCAATGTGTTTTGTATCACTATTTATCTATGTGCTACTCATGTGATGTTATTAAAGTAGTCTATTCCTCCTGCATGATGTAATGGTGACAGTGTGTGCATTGTGTAGTTCTTGTCGTAGATTATGATCATAATCTCTTGTAGGTTATGGAGTTGATTATCTCTATGATAGTATTGATGTGATTTATGCCTCCTTCATAGTGTGATGGTGACAGTGTGCATGCTATGTTAGTACTTGGTCTATTTTGCAAAGATCTATTATGCTCTAAGGTTACTTAAACATGAATATCGAATGTTGTGGCGCTTGTTAACTCCGGCTTGAGGGAGCTCTTGTAGCCCTACACAATTAGTGGTGTTCATCATCCAACAAGAGTATATGTAGCACAAAGGAAAGAGAACTTATTTATTATGTGATCAATGTTGAGAGTGTCCACTAGTGAAAGTATGATCCCTAGGCCTTGTTTCCACCATAAAGAATTGCTTCCCACGCCAGCAAGCTATTTTCTGGCGCCGCTTGTTTACTGTTTTACTGCATCTTTACTTTCTGCAATATTACCACCATCTATACCACCTGTGTTTTACTATCTCTTCGCCGAACTAGTGCACCTATACATCTGACAAGTGTATTAGGTGTGTTGGGGACACAAGAGACTTCTTGCTTTGTGGTTGCAGGGTTGCTTGAGAGGGATATCTTTGACCTCTTCCTCCCCGAGTTCGATAAACCTTGGGTGATCCACTTAAGGGAAAACTTGTCTGTTCTACAAACCTCTGCTCTTGGAGGCCCAACACTGTCTAGGGAAAAGAAGCGTGAGTAGACATCAAGCTATTTTCTGCGCCGTTGCCGGAGGAAAGGTAAAAGGTACTCACACTCCGGATCTTGGCTACTAAGCTATTTTCCGGCGCCGTTGTAAGTACTCGAAGCTATTTCCTTTAGATCCTGCAATTGCATCTTTTGGTTTCTTGTTTACACTAGTTAGGCATAATGGAAAGCAACAATGAGCTTCTTATTCTATTTCCTGAGTTAAGACATGGATTGTTTGCTGCGAAAATTAAAAAACCTATGGAATCTTATTTGCATGCTAGCAATGATATTAGTATGAACGCTTTGAACACCATTGTTGTTAATGATATGGAAAATTCTAAGCTTGGGGAAGCTGGTTTTGATGAGCATGATATTTTTAGTCCCCCAAGCATTGAGGAGAAAATTTTCTTTGATGATACTTTGCCTCCTATATTTGATGATGAGAATAATAATGATAGCTACTTTGTTGAATTTGCTCCCACTACAACTAATAAAATTGATTATGCTTATGTGGAGAGTAATAATTTTATGGATGTTCAGTTTTCCCCAGCTCGTTAGTTTTTCCTCAGTTTTCCCCTCCCTCTAGTTTGAAACCCCTCGAAGACGCGGGTTGCCGTCAGGTCAGAGGCCTTACCGTTACCGTGAGGTCAGTTCCTCGCTGACCGTCTCGTGCTGACGGGTGGATCCATCTACCGCTGACGCGTGGGCCGTTTTATTTCCTGATTGTATACGCGGTGCTGCCAATGACAAATGGGGCCGCTCTATGGGGCTGCCGCAGCCAATGACCAGTGGGTCGTCTATTTATTTATAGAAAATTATATATTGCCGCTCTGTGGGGCCTCCGCAGCCAATGACCGCTGTGGTCGTCTATTTTATTTAGAGAATATAATATAGAGCCGCTCTGTAGGGGCCGCCTCAGCCCATGGCACGTGACTATTTTCGCAGCTTAATCTAAAGTGACTCTTATGCTAAACATTGTGCATCCCGACGTTGACCTAGCAGTGGCGGCGAGCATAGCCGTTCTGACCATGCCGATATCGGCATCGGCATCGGCATCGTTTGGAGGATGTGGTGCTCGAATAATAGTGGAAATGCGATATTATTTTTTACATGCATAATATATAGAAAATAGCTAGATCTCTAAATCGATGCATATGAAGCTACATATATATTCTTGGTCATAATCCCCTTAATTATCTAAAGGGGATGGATGCATGGCTTCACGTCGTCGTCGCTTTCATCGTCAGTATCTTCGTCGTCTGAGTAGTAGTACCTCCTGCACATTGTTCCGTCGAACACCTTCACTGTGAGCACATCATCGCCTTCATATTTGAAGTGTACGAACCAGCCGAAATCCACACCGTGCGCGATGGCGAATTTCTCCCAGCCCTTGTCGAGGTACATCCGGCCTTGTCCGTCAAATAGGACCTCCACGGTCCAGAGACGAGGACCGCAGTCAGCTGCTCGCAGATACACCTTAGCTGGCTCCTTGCCGTCAAGATAGTCCGCAAATTTTTTTGGGAGTTCCTGCAAAGAGATCGAGCGCCGATCGTTTGAAATTAGGGAACCCTTGAAATTAAAGGTTTTTTAGAACATGCCCATAATTAATCACATGCATCATATATGTGGGAACGCGTACGTACCTTCTTGACCAAAGGGTCTTCATAGACGACGATGAAGAACTCCTCTATGATCAATGGCAGTGTTGACGGTGGTGGTGGCAATGATGATGATCCACTTCCCCTTCCCCTTCCCCTTCCCCTTCCCCTTCCCCTTCCCCTTCCGGTCCGCGTCCGAGACGTGGAAGCCATGGCAATGGATAAAGTGTATGTGAACGAAGAAGAGAGAGGCAGAACCTATTGACACAAGGGATGGCCGTGTGGGTGTTTATAAGGGAGAGATGACCGTTGTAGGGGTTTACACAATAAAATAAGGAGGAGATGACCGTTGTGGGGGTTTATACACAATAAATTAAGGAGGAGACGACCGTTGTGGGGGTATATATCTCAACAAAAAAAGTAATGCGGACTATGTTGACGGAAATGGAACTTCGTGATATAGTTTATCATTTTACCGTGAAAAGTAATGCCTAAAAGAAAAGTAATGGCTACAAGAAATCGGTGATGGTTTATCGTTTTTTGCGTGAAAAGTAATGGGTACAAGAAATGGGTGATGGTGTATCATTTTTTGCGTGAAAAGTAATGGCTACAACAAAATCGGTGATGGTTTATCGTTTTTTGCGTGGAAAGTAATGGGTACAAGAAATGGGTGATGGTGTATCATATTTTTGCGTGAAAAGTAATGGCTACAACAAAATCGGTGATGGTTTATCATTTTTTGCGTGGAAAGTAATGGCTACAAGAAATGGGTGATGGTGTATCATTTTTTGCGTGAAAAGTAATGGCTACAACAAATCGGTGATGGTTTATCATTTTTTTGCGTGAAAAGTATTGGCTACAACAAATCGGTGATGGTTTATAATTTTTTTGCGTGGAAAGTAATGGCTACAACAAATCGGTGATGGTTTATCGTTTTTTGCGTGGAAAGTAATGGCTACAACAAATCGGCGATGGTTTATCGTTTTTTGCGTGAAAAGTAATGCCTAAAAAGAGTTTATAATTTAGCTCGTGAAAAATAATGCAGAAAACCAAACTTTAGCGTACTGGGTAACCGCCCTTTCGCATACATAGAGGGTGGAAGCTAACCGACGACAGAGAGAGAGAGGGTGGTGGCCCCGACCAGAGAGAGAGATAGGGATTATCCTGCCCGTTAGATCATACGATCAACGGTCGTCGGGCACGATCCGCGTGACATGGGCTAGACCAATCAGGGCAATGTTCGGCGTCTGTGAGAGTGTGTGAAGGGAGAGGGCAAAACTGAGTAGTATCAAGAAACCAAGGGCAAGTGAGTAGTAAACAGACTAAGGGATTGAAATATGAGATTTAAAAATTGGAAAATGCGTGTTTTGTACAATGAAACCCATCTTGGCCTACCTCAAACTATTTGCAATACAAATCTACACGAGTGTGAAAATTATGGCCTCATTCAGACAAAGTATGTTTTGGGGAAAGCTGTTTTGGGTAGGGCTTATTATGGAAAACCATGCACCTTCATAGCTACTAGGTGATTTGAGAAGTGGCAATTTGTGGTAAAACTTGATTTATCTATGATTTATCTATGATTTGAGAAGTGGCAATTTGTGGTAAAGACTCCATGAGTAAGTGCCACTCTTTTTCGGATTTTTTTGCACATTAAATAACTCATTTAACTAGTTAATCCCATTTGTTGACTCTCTGTTGACCAGCCACTTGAGGGTAAAACTGAGTATATTGCACTAGCCAGTATTAGCACTCAAGGAGAAAACTGAGCACACAAAAAATGCTAGTATATGACTCGAGGGTATACCTGAGTATATCTAAATTTCCAGGGTTAGACTCGAGGACGCGTGTTGCGGTGCAGAAGTGGAAGACGTGCCATTGTTGACGCGTGTCGCGGTGCAGACGTGCAAATAGTGGACGCGTAGGACGCGGGTCGCATTTAGGACGCGTAAGCCCCTCCCTCCCTCCCTCTGCACACAGTCGTCTCATTCTCGCTCACGCACGAAACCACCCCTCTCACGTCCCATCAACTTCTCCAAATCGAAAAAACCCCAACCGCCGTACGCACGCTACCCTGCCGGCGATGGAGAAGAAGAATGCGCCGGCGGCCGTCGCCTCCGAGCCCGTCGCCTCCGAGCCCGTCGCCTCCGCGCCCGTCGCCGCCGAGCCAGTCGCCGCCGAGCCCGTCGCCGCCGAGCCAGTCGCCGCCGAGCGCGTCGCCTCCGAGGGCGGCGCATCCAAGCGCGGCTCCTCCGTGAACTGGGCCTCTCTCTCGGCTGATGGACCACTTCACAAGATCGGCGAATGCTTGCTGGCGAACGAGGAGTACGCCGACACCTACTCTGCCATGAGGCAAGTCTGTAGAAATTGGCGCTCAGGTTTGCCTGAGCCCGACGTGCACCTGGACGAATGGATCATGCTACACCACGCCCTTCCACACGTCGCTGAGTTCACCTTCCTCCAACTCGGCACATCACGCTACGTCACCATAGATCTATCGGAAGTTCATACAAGGTTCAACTTCCTCCATATCTACCTCTTTATTTTCAATCTTAAACATCTTAGTGCTGAATGTTATCGTGCTTGCCCAGATACTACTTCGTCGGATTTTGCCGTGGCGTCATCGTGCTTGCCCAGAAGAACCCGCCGCACAAGATACGGCTTCTGAACCCACTCACAAAGAAATCGAACACTATGTTTGAGGCGCAGATGCCATCTGTTTTCCTGAAATCAGTCGCTGTGATCAAATCCCCGACTATGGTCTTCGTTGCCGCACATTACCCGTCGGAAATTGGTTGGGTCGATGAGAGCACTCCAACTAAGGATATAGATGAAGATTGGGAAAAAAGATTTTCGATCAAGAACCATTGTCTGCGTTGCATTACCCCGTTCAATGGTGAACTGTATGCACTAGCTGTGGACAATTTTGAGAACGGAAGAATAGTGTGCACCAATGTACAGTTGCAGCAGCGCGCGAGCACTGTCAAGATGGAGACACTAATTTCATTTCCAGAACTTGGACATCAGAAGTTCTACCTTGTGAAGTCGGATGGTGATCTGCTGCTTGTGTTGTTGGTCAGCGTGGCTTTGGCGGGCAGACCATTGGTGTACCGTGTGGACACTCAGAGCCGCTCTCTCCATCCGGTCAGTAACATTGGCAGTAATGCCTTCTTCGTGAATTATATCCGGTGTATCTCCGTCGACACCAGAGTGTACCCGACACTTCGACCTGGCTGCATCTACTACACGGATTTGGGTTATATCAGAGAGTACTCTCATGATACAAAGGCCTGGGATGAGTGGGCAGTACGTGTGGATAGAATAGGAAACTACGGTATGAGAAATGAACACAAGCCATACCGTTTGGAGGATGTATTGGCCGCACACTGCAGACGGAGGGAGTTCAATGAATATTTCCTTCGGGTAATGCACGATTGGAGCGACGACGAAATATATGAGGAGGAATGAAGAACAAATTCATTCATCCTAATCTTCTTGTTGTCCATACATTGCGTGCGTCTTGTATATTACAACGTTATTGGCTGCTTTTGGCTGCTGTATGCAGTTTCCCTATGTATTATACTTAGTTTTCTGATTATGCAGTTGTCAATTTATCATATACTAGCTTCTAGATTTGCTACTAGATTTGCTGCCATATTGGGCAAAAAACGAGGGCCAAAAGGCATAAATAACCCCAGAGATTTGCTACTAGATTTGCTACTAGATTTGCTGCCATATTGAAGAAAGACAGAAATAGAAGCTTCTCTAGATTTGATACTAATTTGGTGAAAAAGACAGAGAGAGAAAGAGGGGAAAAGGTGCTCTTAAAAATGCCAATTTGGGCCGAGAGAGACAAAACCCAGCTCCTGCTCACGTGCAACCAAACGCTTCTCGTCCTGTCCCACGCGGTCCCTTTCTACCAGCCCCACGCGACGCGGCCCCACACGACGCGGCCCCACAGACGACGCGGCGCAACACGCCAGCACAGAACGTCCAAATAACGGATTCCTTCCGTCTGAGCTCCTTCTGCGGGTTTCAGACATAGGCTTGGGGAAAACTGAGGAAAAACTAAGGGGCTGGGGAAAACTGAGTACAACTAACGACCCGAGGGCACGAAAATAGAAATCCCATAATTTTATGCATGTGGCTCATGACAAGAATGCTTTATGTGATAGTTATATTGTTGAGTTTGTTCATGATGCTACTGAAAGTTATTATGAGAGAGGGAAACATGGTTATATGCATCTTAATAATATTAAGTTTCCCCTCTTTATGTTGAGAATCTTGAAATTGCGCTTGTGTTGCTTATCTATGCTTGCCACTTTGTTCTTCATGAATTTATTTGTGTACAAGATTCCTTTTCATAGGAAGTGGGTTAGGCTTAAATGTGTTTTGAATTTGCCTCTTGATGCTCTTTTTGCTTCAAATACTATTTCTTGCGAGTGCATCATTAAAACTGCTGAGCCCATCTTAATGGCTATAAAGAAAGAACTTCTTGGGAGATAACCCATGTGTTTATTTTACTACAGAAATTTTTGTTTTGTTGAGTCTTGGAAGTTGTTTACTACTGTAGCAACCTCTCCTTATCATGTTTTTGTGCCAAGTAAAGTCTCTATGGTAAAGTTGATGCTAGATTTGGATTGCTGCGCAGAAACAGCATTGCTGTCTGTCACGAATTTGAGCAGAAGTCTCTGTAAAAAATCAAAAAATCTGAAAATTTACGTGTGTGATCCTCAGATATGTACTCAACTTTCATTAGTTTTGAGTTTTTCCATTTGAGCAAGTTAAGTGCCCCTTTCAGGTTCGTCTTTACGGACTGTTCTGTTTTTGACAGATTCTGCCTTTTATTTCGCATTGCCGCTTTTGTTAAGTTGAATGAGTTTCTTTGTTCCATTAACTTTCAGAAGTTTTGTGCAATTTCCAGAAGTGTTAAGAATGATTGTGTCACCTCTGAACATGTGAATTTTTGATTGTGCACTAACCCTCTAATGAGTTTGCTTGAAGTTTGGTGTGGCAGAAGTTTTCAAGGGTCAATAGAAGAGGGTGATATAATGTGATCGAGAAGAGTGAAAGGTCTAAGCTTGGGGATGCCCGGTGGTTCATCCCTGCATATTCTAAGAAGACTCAAGCATCTAAGCTTGGGGATGCCCAAGGCATCCCCTTCTTCATCAACTTATCAGGTTTTTTCTAGTGAAACTATATTTTTATTCAGTCACATCTTATGTATTTTACTTGGAGCGTCTGTGTGCTTTTATTTTTGTTTTGTTATTTTCATTCTCTGAATAAATTCATCCTTGTGTGGGAGAGAGACACGCTCCGCTGGTTCATGTGAACACATGTGTTCTTAGCTTTTAATGTTCATGGCGAAGGTTGAAACTGCTTCGTTAATTGTTATATGGTTGGAAACGGGAAATGCTACATGTAGTAATTGGTAGAATGTCTTGAATAATTTGATACTTGGCAATTGTTGTGCTCATGTTTAAGCTCTTGCATCATATACTTTGCACCTATTAATGAAGAAATACATAGAGCTTGCTAAAATTTGGTTTGCATAATTGGTCTCTCTAAGGTCTAGATAATTTCTAGTATTGGGTTGAACAACAAGGAAGACGGTGTAAAGTCTTATAATGTTTACAATATGTCTTTTATGTGAGTTTTGCTGCACCGGTTCATCCTTGTGTTTGTTTCAAATAACCTTGCTAGCCTAAGCCTTGTATCGAGAGGGAATACTTCTCATGCATCCAAATCCTTGAGCCAACCACTATGCCATTTGTGTCCACCATACCTACCTACTACATGGTATTTCTCCGCCATTCCAAAGTAAATTGCTTGAGTGCTACCTTTAAACAATTCAAAAGTTATTACCTCTTATTTGTGTCAATGTTTTATAGCTCATGAGGAAGTATGTGGTGTTTATCTTTCAATCTTGTTGGGCAACTTTCACCAATGGACTAGTGGCTTCATCCGCTTATCCAATAATTTTGCAAAAAGAGCTGGCAATGGGATTCCCAGTCCCAAATTAATTAACAAAAATAGACACTCCTCCATGGTATGTGATTGTTGGACGGCACCCGAAGGATTCGGTTAGCCATGGCTTGAGAAAGCAAAGGTGGGGAGGAGTGTCATCTAAATAAAACTAAAATAAAAAGGCACTCCTTCATGGTATGAGATTGTTGGCAGGCACCCGAGGATTCGGTTAGCCATGGTTTGTGAAAGAAAGGTTGGAAGGAGTGCCACCCAAAAATAAAATAAAATGGGAGCCGCTCTTTGAAGGTTTGTCTGGCAAGGGGGTTAGAGTACCCGCTACCATTCGTTGACAACAACAAACACCTCTCAAAACTTTACTTTTATACTCTCTTGATGTTTTCAAAATCAAAGCTCTAGCACAAATATAGCAATCAATGCTTCCCTCTGCGAAGGGCCATTCTTTTACTTTTTATGTTGAGTTAGTTCACCTATTTCTCTCCACCTCAAGAAGCAAACACTTGTGTGAACTGTGCATTGATTCCTACATACTTGCATATTGCATTTGTTATATTACTCTATGTTGACAATATCCATGAGATATACATGCTACAAGTTGAAAGCAACCGCTGAAACTTAATCTTCCTTTGTGTTGCTTCAATACCTCTACTTTGAATTATTGCTTTACGAGCTAACTCTTATGCAAGACTTATTGATGCTTGTCTTGAAAGTACTATTCATGAAAAGTCTTTGCTTTATGATTCATTTGTTTACTCATGTCATTACCATTGTTTTTGATCGCTGCATTCATTACATATGCTTTACAATAATGTTGATCAAGATTATGATGGTAGCATGTCACTTAAGAAATTATCATTGTTATCGTTTACCTACTCGAGGACGAGTAGGAACTAAGCTTGGGGATGCTGATACGTCCCAAACGTATCTATAATTTCTGATGTTCCATGCTTGTTTTATGACAATACCTACATGTTTTGTTCACACTTTATATCGTTTTGATGCGTTTTCCGGAACTAACCTATTGACGAGATGGAAGTGCGGATCCTGTTTCTGCTTTTTGGTTTCAGAAATCCTAGTAAGGAAATATTCTCGGAATCGGACGAAATCAACGCCCGGTACCCTATTTTCACCGGAAGCTTCCGAGCACCGAGAAGGACCAGAGGGGGCCTTTGGGCCACCACGCACCACCGGCGCGGCCGGTGGGGCGCCCCTAGTGTGTCGCCGCCTCGTCAGCCCTCCGACTCCGCCTCTTCGCCTATATAAAGGTCCCTGACCTAAAACACGATACGAATAAGCCACGGTACGCGAAACCTTCCGAGCCGCCGCCATTGCGAAGCCAAGATGGGGGACGAGTCTCTGTTCACGCCGCCGGGGAAGTGCCCGGAAGGCTTCTCCATCGACACCACCGCCATCTTCATCACCGCTGCTGTCTCCCATGAGGAGGGAGTAGTTCTCCATCGAGGCTCGGGGCTGTACCGGTAGCTATGTGGTTCATCTCTCTCCTATGTACTTCAATACAATAATCTCATGAGCTGCCTTACATGATTGAGATTCATATGATGATGCTTGTAATCTAGATGTCATTGTGCTAGTCAAGTGGGTTTTACTTATGTGATCTCCGGAGACTCCTTGTCCCACGTGTGTAAAGGTGACAGTGTGTGCACCGTGTGGGTCTCTTAGGCTATATTTCACAGAATACTTATTCA
The DNA here is from genome assembly GCA_030979885.1 of Lolium multiflorum. NCBI lineage: Eukaryota > Viridiplantae > Streptophyta > Magnoliopsida > Poales > Poaceae > Lolium > Lolium multiflorum. The sequence continues at coordinate 48,038,478 of CM061752.1, read as the reverse complement.
CTGTTATGAATGGCATAGTGAAGTGCTTATTTATATCCCTTTATGATTGCAATGTGTTTTGTATCACTATTTATCTATGTGCTACTCATGTGATGTTATTAAAGTAGTCTATTCCTCCTGCATGATGTAATGGTGACAGTGTGTGCATTGTGTAGTTCTTGTCGTAGATTATGATCATAATCTCTTGTAGGTTATGGAGTTGATTATCGCTATGATAGTATTGATGTGATTTATGCCTCCTTCATAGTGTGATGGTGACAGTGTGCATGCTATGTTAGTACTTGGTCTATTTTGCAAAGATCTATTATGCTCTAAGGTTACTTAAACATGAATATCGAATGTTGTGGCGCTTGTTAACTCCGGCTTGAGGGAGCTCTTGTAGCCCTACACAATTAGTGGTGTTCATCATCCAACAAGAGTATATGTAGCACAAAGGAAAGAGAACTTATTTATTATGTGATCAATGTTGAGAGTGTCCACTAGTGAAAGTATGATCCCTAGGCCTTGTTTCCACCATAAAGAATTGCTTCCCACGCCAGCAAGCTATTTTCTGGCGCCGCTTTTTTGTTTTACTGCATCTTTACTTTCTGCAATATTACCACCATCTATACCACCTGTGTTTTACTATCTCTTCGCCGAACTAGTGCACCTATACATCGACAAGTGTATTAGGTGTGTTGGGGACACAAGAGACTTCTTGCTTTGTGGTTGCGGGGTTGCTTGAGAGGGATATCTTTGACCTCTTCCTCCCTGAGTTCGCTAAACCTTGGGTGATCCACTTAAGGGAAAACTTGCTTTGTTTCTACAAACCTCTGCTCTTGGAGGCCCAACACTGTCTACAGGAAAAGAAGCGTGAGTAGACATCACCCAACACTGTCTATAGGAATAGAAGCGTGAGTAGACATCAAGCTATTTTCTAGCGCCGTTGCCGGGGAGGTTGATGACCAACAAGTATAGGGGATCGCAACAGTCTTCGAGGGAAGTAAAACCCAATTTATTGATTCGACACAAGGGGAGACAAAGAATACTTGTAAGCCTTAACAGCGGAGTTGTCAATTCAGCTGCACCTGGAAACAGACTTGCTCGCAAGAGTTTATCATAACAACAGTTTTATAGCAGTAGGAGTAGTGAAATAACAACGGTGAAATAAAGACAACAGTAGTGATTATAGTAAACAGCAGGATTAAAATACTGTAGGCATAGGGATGGATGAACGGGCGTTGCATGGATGAGAGAATTCATATAACAATCAAGGTAGGGCATTTGCAGATAATAATAAAACGGTATCCAAGTACTAATCAATCCATAGGCATGTGTTCCGTATATAGTCGTACGTGCTCGCAATGAGAAACTTGCACAACATCTTTTGTCCTACCAGCCGGTGGCAGCCGGGCCTCTAGGGAAACTACTGGAAATTAAGGTACTCCTTTTAATAGAGTACCGGAGCAAAGCATTAACACTCCGTGAACACATGTGATCCTCACATCACCGCCTTCCCCTCCGGTTGTCCCAATTTCTGTCACTTTGGGGCCTCGGGTTCCGGACAGCAACATGTGTATACAACTTGCAGGTAAGATCATAAAACAATGAATATCTTCATGAATCAATAACATGTTCAGATCTGAGATCATGGCACTCGGGCCCTAGTGACAAGCATTAAGCATAACAAGTTGCAACAATATCATAAAAGTACCATCTACGGATACTAGGCACCATGCCCTAACAATCTTATGACTATTACATGATCAATCTCATCCAATCCCTACCATCCCCTTCAGCCTACAGCGGGGGAATTACTCACACATGGATGGGGGAAACATGGATGGTCGATGGAGAGGCGTCGGTGGTGATGGCGGCGATGATCCCCTCCAATTCCCCGTCCGGAGTGCCAGAACGGAGTTTCTGGTCCCGAGACGGAGTTTCGCGATGGCGGCGGAGTTCTGGATGGTTTCGCGACTTCGACTTCCCGTCTCGCGTTTTTAGATCGAAACCCTTAAGTAGTCCGAGGGCGTCGAGGCTGGCCGAGGCGGCCACACGCTAGGCGGCGCGCCCCTCTACGGGCGCGCCGGCCTAATGGGGGCTGGGCCTCCCAGGCCTGCCCTTCGGCTCCGTGATTATTCTGGAAAAATAAGCCATTCGACATAAATTCCGAGGATTTTCCGAAAGTTGAATTTCTGCACAAAAACGAGACACCAGAGCAATTCTGCTGAAACAGCGTTAGTCCGTGTTAGTTGTATCCAAAATACACAAATTAGAGGCAAAACAATAGCAAAAGTGTTCGGGAAAGTAGATACGTTTTGGACGTATCAACTCCCCCAAGCTTAGCTTATTGCTTGTCCTCAAGCAATTCAGTTAACAACTGAGTGCGATAAAAGAACTTTCACGAACACATTTGTTCATATGATGTAAATATTCTCATGATATGGCAAGTGCTTAAGCAATTCATAATAAGATACATGCAAATAAAGTCATCTAATAGCTATGTCAATCATGAAAGAGATACCAACAAACTAATAACAAGCATCATGAAACACTTCCATAAGCAGGATTGCAATGTTCATAGAAAGATATGATAAAGTGGTATCTCGCTTGCCTGTATTTGTACAGCAAAACATAAATGCCCAGGCACCTCTGAAGTTCATAGAAAGACTAGAAGTAAAGATTGTCAAAGATAAAAGCATCAAAGTTATACCACAGCTGATCATATTTTGGGACAAACATATTATACTAAGAATGACAGTTATGCTCTCAAGAAGGTGCTCAAAGAAAGGATGGTGACTCAACATAAAAGTAAAAGATTGACCCTTCGCAGAGGGAAGCAGGGATTAACATGTGCTAGAGCTTTTCATTTTTAAAGATAGAAGTAAAATTATTTTAAGAGGTGTTTGTTGTTGTCAACGAATGATAGTGGGTACTCTAACCACCTCGCCAACCAGACTCTCAAGAGCGGCTCCCATGAAGGACGTTATCTCTACCGCAAGGTAGATCATCCCTCTTCTCTTTTGTTTACACATGCATTTTAGTTTCATTATGGATGACACTCCCCCAACCTTTGCTTACACAAGCCATGGCTAACCGAATCCTCGGGTGCCTTCCAACATTCACATACCATGGGGAGTGTCTATTTGCAGGTTAAGTTGCTTACTGATGAATCAGAGCAAAACACGTGAAGAGAATTATTAATGAAGGTTAATTAATTGGGGCTGGGAACCCCGTTGCCAGCTCTTTTTGCAAAATTATTGGATAAGCGGATGTGCCACTAGTCCATTGATGAAAGTCTATCAGAAGTAAATGACAAGGTTGAAAGATAAAACACCACATACTTCCTCATGAGCTATAAAACATTAACACAAATTGAGAAGTAGTTTGAAGGTTTAAAGGTAGCACATGAGAATTTACTTGGAATGGTTTGAAATGCCATGCATAGGTATTTATGGTGGACACTTTGGAATAACTTGGTTTTAAGGTATTTGGAAGCACGAGCAGCGTTCCCGCTCAGTACAAGTGAAGGCTAGCAATAGACTGGGAAGCGACAATCAAGAGAGCAATAACTGTCATAATCATGCTTGCGACAAAATAAAATTAACGGAGGCATAAAAGTGATACAAGAACTCTGAAGCAAAGTAAATCATCGAGGCTTAATTGACTTTTGTTTAGTCATATGCATGCGTGAGCATGTGCCAAGTCGATTCAAGTGAATTATTCAGAGGAGGATACCACAATGTCATACCGATCTATGAATAAAACAATGCAAGCAAATATTCATGACATGCTACTCATTATTAATAAATTGGAACTAATCATGAGAGATCATGAACTACTAGACTTTCATTAAATAACATATACCTCACATGAACCAACTAAGCATGCTCACATGGATGAGTATATGTACAAAAATGAAAACAAATAGAGTTCATACCAGCCTCTCACCACAGTCGAGTTGTCGTAGATCGTCATTATTGCCTTTCACTTGTGCAGCTTGAATAATAATATGGAATGAAACCAAGCTCCAACCACCGGAGACCGCTGAACTCCCTAATAAACTTTACAAAACCAAAGAAGAACAACAAATATTTTTGGTGTTTTCGGGTTAGAAACAAGAACAAAAGGAAACAAGCAAACAAAGCAAAATCTTTTTGGATTTTCTCATAGCAAACTAACGATAGCAAATAAGGTAAAATAGGAGCAAAGAACCAAATAAACAAATGGTGAAGAGAAACAACAGAAATATTTTTGGTCTTTTTGTGTTTTAGGAAAGAAACAAAGCAAAAAAAAGAGAATGAAAACTAAAAGAAACACAGAAAAGCAGGATGGCAGAAATCTACCAAAACCTAACAGCAGTACAGAAATCGATTTTTACAAAAATCTTCCGCTGCTCAGCTCGAAAGTGTTCAACTAATGAAAGTTAGATAACAACCTGGGGAACATGCACAAAAATTGGCAACTCAAAATAACGTTCTGGCTGTGCGCATTTTTTTTAGTAACAGCCCAGAATCTGTTTTTAGACAGCACTTCCCCAAATATCATCTCCCTCTCATTAGAAACCACTTTAAGAAGCTAAACAAGTATATACAAGTATCCAGCAATTGTAATATGCAATGAATGAGTGATGCCGGTATACCTCCCCCCAATCTTAGGCTTTTGGCCTAAGTGGAGATCAATTCCACGGTCCCCATGAAGTGGCGTCTCCGTAGTATGACGAAGAAGGACCCTGTTCCGGGTATGTGCTGGAGGACGCACCAGGATACGTGACGGTGTACCCGTAGGAGGGCTCGGCGTCCTCGGAGTCATGCTGCTGGTGGAAACCATGTATCCTCAGCTGTTCATCCACCTCCTCCTTGGAGCGCGACCACGGTTTCCTGTGAACACTGAACAAATCGGTCTGCGGCAAGGGGATTTCCCTCTCATCCCCGTCAATAAACAACATTTTATAGACAATATTATCTAGGGATTTCTATTTTCGTGCCCTCGGCTCCTTAGTTGTACTCAGTTTTCCCCAGATCCTTAGTTTTTCCTCAGTTTTCCCCCCCTTGTCTATAACCCGCAGAAAGAGCTCGGACGGAAGGAATCCCGTTTAGTTGACGTTGGTTGGTGCTGGCAAGTGGGGCCGCTGTTGGTGCCCCGCAGTGGACACGTCTCCACTTATCCAGATCATCGTGGGACCCACAACTTGTCCACGTTAGCGCGCCGGACCCACAGCTTACCCAGGTGACCGTTGCAAAATGGGAGCCCGAGCTAGCCCCGCGCCCGTGCCCGTGCCATTGCTTCCCCTTTCTTTCTCCGCGCCCCATTGTTCTTCTTCTCCGCCAGCGGCAGCCCTTCTCCGGCACGCGGGTGATGTCTAGTTTCTCTTCGACCTCCCGTTCTTCATGGCCGCAGTATGGACCCGTGCCTTTGACAAGATGCCCTGACTGCCCACGCCAGGAGCCTCTGAAGCGGTCGATCTGTAAGACGGACGAGAACGGCAACCGTGGACGTGAGTTCGTTGCATGCGAGAGCTTGCCATATAGAGAGGGGGATAAGGTTAGATCTCGCTCCAATTTCTCTGTTTTCTCTCGATTTTCTTGTTATTCCCTCGAATTTGGGATTTAGGGTTCACGTTGTTGTTTTCAGATCTTGAAGAAATGCAGGCATTTCGAGTGGATCGATGTGTACGTTCAGAGGCTTCAGTTGCAGGAATCAATTGGCGCTATTGGGGGCGCAATTTGGGAGGGGGGACTTGCTGTAGAGAATGCGGCGGAGAGAGGAGCCGTTCCGATTAGGGACCTTCCGATTATGCCTAATGCTCCCAATGCAGAACTGGTGGAAGTGAAGGGAGAACTGAAGAAAATGAACAAGCAGTTAAGGCAGCTGATCGAGTTGAAGAAGCAAGCTAATCTGATGGCTGGTTGTTTTTTTGTTGTATAATTACGATCGGATTCTTATCATTGCTCACCAGGCGCTAGAAGTTGTTACAAGGGATACCTTGTTACAAATCCATTATTCAGTTACATGTACTTGTAGTTGTTTTCAAAGTTAGTGTGTGCATTCACCGAAATTACCAACTATATTCCCTAAAAGAAAAGGAAAGCTAAAGATAGTTGATAATTGTTAGAGGGGTGACAAATAATGCAATCACCGAAATCCGCAAATATGTATGCCTCATGTTTATACCAAAATTATACCACTTTTAGGCCTTTCCAAAATACCAATACCATATCCCAAACTATATTCCCTAAAAGAAAAGGAAAGCTAAAGATAGTTGATAATTGTTAGAGGGGTGACAAATAATGCAATCACCGAAATCCGCAAATATGTATGCCTCATGTTTATACCAAAATTATACCACTTTTAGGCCTTTCCAAAATACCAATACCATATCCCAAACTATATTCCCTAAAAGAAAAGGACAGCTAAAGATAGTTGATAATTGTTAGAGGGGTGACAAATAATGCAATCGCCGAAATCCGCAAAAATGTATGCCTCATGTTTATAACAAAATTATACCACTTTTAGGCCGTTTCAAAATACCAATACTATATCCCAAACTATATTCCCTAAAAGAAAAGGACAGCTCAAGATAGTTGATAATTGTTAGAGGGGTGACAAATAATGCAATCCCCGAAATCCGCAAATATGTATGCCTCATGTTTATACCAAAATTATACCACTTTTAGGCCTTTCCAAAATACCAATACCATATCCCAAACTATATTCCCTAAAAGAAAAGGACAGCTAAAGATAGTTGATAATTGTTAGAGGGGTGACAAATAATGCAATCGCCGAAATCCGCAAAAATGTATGCCTCATGTTTATACCAATACTATATCCCAAACTATATTAAGTGGCAAACTCGTTATTGCATTCTCCACCGACAGAGAGAGAGAGAGATGGGTGGCCAGAGAGAGAGAGAGAGAGAGAGAGAGAGAGAGAGAGAGAGAGAGAGAGAGAGAGAGGTTGCCACGAAGAGACGGATAGGGGTATACTGCCCGTTAGATCAGTGGATCAACGGTTCGTGGAGTCGATCCGTGTGACAACGGCTCAACCAATCAGGATAAGTTTGGGCTTCTCAGAGCATTTGTGACAGTACTTGAGGGCAAAACTGAGTAGTACTAAGAATCCAAGGGCACATAAATAGTAAATAGACTAAGGGATTCAAACAAAAGAATTACAAAATGAAAAATGTGTGTTTTGTACAATATAATTCATATTGGGCTACATCAAATTATTTGCAATTCAAATATACATGAGTGTGACAATTATGGCATCATTTAGACAAACTATGTTTTGGGAAAGATGTTTTGCAAAGGGGTTTGGGTGGAAAACCATGCATCTTCATAGCTACACTAGTGATTCTGAGAAGTGGCAATTTGTGGTAAAACTTGATTTATATATGTTTGTTAAGGTTTTCTAGGTGGCAGGTTGCGTAGGAAGACTCCATGAGTAGTTGCCACTATGTTTTTATTTTTTTGGATTTTTTTGCGCATGAAATGACTCAATTAGCTATGTTAATCTCATTTGTTGACTCTCTGTTGACCAGCTACTTGAGGGTAAAACTGAGTATATTGCACTTGCCGGTCTAAGTCCTCGAGGGGAAAACTGAGTACAGATAAAATTTCTGTATAAGGCCTGAGGTTATAACTGAGTACACCAAACGTCCCAGGGTTAGACTCGTGTAGCGGTGCACGCTGCAGCCGTGCATAGCGGACGCGTGTTGCGGTACACGCCACCTTCGTCTTTATAGAGCCCCTCTTTCTCTCCCTCGACGCACGTTCTCACTGGCTCACTGCAACCGCCTCTCCTGTCCCATCATCTTCTCCACAACCGAAGAAAAAACCCCGAAGAAAACCGCCGGCGATGGAGAAGAATGAGATGCCCATTGTCGGCACATCAGCCGCCGCCCCCGTCCAGGCCCCTGTCGCTGCTTCCAACGTAGCAGCCGGCGCATCGGCCGCCGCCCCCGTCCAGGCCCCTGTCGCTGCTTCCAACGTAGCAGCCGGCGCATCGGCCGCCGCCCCCGTCCAGGCCCCTGTCGCTGCTTCCAACGTAGCAGCCGGCGCATCGGCCGCCGCCACCGTCCAGTCCCCCGTCGATTGGGACCCGTACGAACCAGTGCAGTACGACGCGCCGGAGAACCCCTACGACACCACCATCGTCGACAACGAGCCGGAGGTAACCCTTTGTTCCCTTGTTCTTATCTCATTTCAATCATTTTGTGTTAGATCTAGCGTTATTACGGTTCGTCTGTTCCTAGTTCAATCCTTTTGTGTTAGATCTTGCGTTATTACGGTTCGTCTGTTCCTAGTTCAATCCTTTTTTGTTAGATCTTGCGTTATTACTGTTCGTCTGTTCCTAGTTCAATCCTTTTGTGTTAGATCTTGCGTTATTACTGTTCGTCTGTTCCTAGTTCAATCCTTTTGTGTTAGATCTTGCGTTATTACTGTTCGTCTGTTCCTAGTTCGATCCTTTTGTGTTAGATCTTGCGTTATTAGTGTTTGTGATTTGCTTTTGTTTAAGATTTGTGCCGATGATGATGAATATTTGGGCATAAATTGATTCAGGGTTTGGTCAGTAAACAATTGGTGTGTACAAATTTGTTGTGCATGATCTTTGGTTTACTGACTCAAATCCTGGATATAAGTGTGTCCAATGTAACTGAGGCTACCTCTTTTTTTCGAGCCCATATTATCATGCATGATTTTTTGTTCACTCTCTGTTCCATCATCGTTGCAATTGACTCCGTGTTTTTTGCACGATCTTTGGTGCTACGTGACAGGTGCAGAGCAGCGACGTCGACAGCGACGACGAGTCCTTCCACACCAAGACTCGTCACGTCCTCAGGAGGCTGCAGTCCGGCCATTACGATGGCCCCTTTGCTCGAGGCATTTACAAGTGCCCCTTCTGCAACAGGAAGCTCCGCGCCACCGACTTCAACTCCCTGGTGAACCATGTTGAATCCATTGGCAGATGTGGCGCTAGAGTTGGAAGGACCGTGAACGTGCATGCGTACATGGCCAAACACAAAGCACTTGGGATTCACCTGCGCAACCTCCAAGCGAGTCACACGCGCTACCTGGAGGCGTTGAACGTGCCTACTGCACTCTCTGTATGTGACTGCTCTATCTGTAGAGCAGCTTAAATTCATGTAAAATGTAGCTTATGTTGGATCTATCGGTACTACTTTTGGATCTGTCCTGAATATATCTATGCTATGTTGGTTGCTGTATGCAGCTTATCCTATATTTTCTCTCTGGATTTGTGCCCTAGATTTCCTACCTGATTGGGTAAAAACGAAGGCATAAAGAAATGAATGGCGTTAAAAAACAGAAGGAGAAGCTGCTCTAGATTTGCTACCAATTTGGGCTATCAAATATGAATGAGATCGAGCGATAGAGAGGAAAAAGGTACATTGAAAACTGCTAATCTGGGCGAAAGAGACAGAAACCACTCGTGCCCCCGTCCCGGACCCACACGGCTCCACACGCTACGGCCCCACACGCTACGGCCACACAAACACGGCCTCGTCCTGTCCCACGCGGTCCCTTCCTACCAGCCCCACACGACGCGGTCCCACACGACGCGACCCCACAAACGACACGACCCCACTCGTCAGCACGGAACGGTCAACTTAACGGATTCCTTCCGTCCGAGCTCCTTCTGCGGTTCAGACAAGGGCTTGGGGAAAACTGAGGAAAAACTAAGGAGCTGGGGAAACTGAGTACAACTAAGGACCTGAGGGCACGAAAATAGAAATCCCTATTATCTATACTAGAGTCAGTTGTAACAAATTGGTGACTCTTCATAGCAGCAATATCTAACCTAGCAGGGGTTAGTTTCACATCAGTAGGGTCAAGAGGAAGATCTAGATGTGCCAAAATGCGCGATGCAACAATTCCTCCATAGATAGGTCCCTTAGCGGATAGGCGCCGAGCAATAAGAGCACCAAGATGATAAGGTGTGTACCAGTCAATGCAGCAACAAGAAAAGCAAGATGATAACTAGAAATATTGCTAGTGTTCTCCCTACCAAGAATGCTAGTAGCAATATAGTAAGCGAAATATCTAATGGCGGGGAGTTGGATGTTTCTTATCTTGCCACGCTGAATGGTGCGGCAATCATCATTGGTGATTCCTCGGTAGAGCTCCACCAAAGCCTTGGGATTATTCTCAATCTTCTTTGCAGTACCTACAGGGGCAATATCCAATGCAACACAAAAATCCTTCAACTTCATGGTAATAGGATTATCATAAATCCTGAATGTAACTGTTGGCGAGAAATGTGAGTTGTTGAACTTGAAGCTGTCAACAAAGATTTTGGTTAACATGTAATATTGGCTCCTCTCGTCTTCCATATAAGTGGTCAAGCCCACATTATTGACGAGGAATAAGAACTCATCGAGCAACCCTGCATTACGCAAAAAGTCATAACATGGAAAAGATGAAGCATTAGGGACTCCATTATCTCTTCGAAGCTCGGTGCGATGACGTCCTCATTATAGGATCGTCTAATCCGAGTGGATGCCCTTGAGGGCCTCCCCGTGCTGTCGTTTCTCTTTCGAACACCTCTCCAAAGTTGTGGTTGTCCATTTTCCTTTTCTGAAATTTTTCAACAATCATTATAAAATTTGATTTCAAGGTATATAATTGAGGGAAACTACTATAGGAACTTGCTAGAGTACTAAACATGCATCAAAACTAATTTTTACAACTTAGAACAAGCATGCAAGCTCACTAAACATGTTACCTACAGCAGCAAAATATTCAAGATATACTCAACCAAACAAAATTCTAATTGGATAATCAAAGGAGTCACATACCGGAGAGCAAATGTGCCAAATTTCAGACAGAAATCTGGGCTGAGCAAAGAGATCGAGAAATCTTGAGCTCTTGAGCAGAAACGCGAGTGAGAGAAAGTGAGTACGAGTTTTTTCGGGAGAGAGAGTGAGATGGGAGAAAGAGATGAGTGAGTGGGGCAAGGAGGGGCCCACACCACAGGGTGGCGCGCCCCCCTCTGCCGCGCCGGCCCATGGGGTCCTGCCCCTGGGTGCCCCAATGGTCAGCCCCTGGTGCTCCCAGGTAGCCCTTCGAAAAATAAGACTAACAGTATAATTTTTGTAACTTTTTGAGAACTTCGAAAAATGCACATTTCTGGGTGTTAAAGTAATTATTACAGCGCAGGAAAAAGATTTCCAAAATCTTAAACAACTAAAGCATCTTGCAAAACAAAAAGTGCTACAACAAGTAAAACAAGTGGAGGAAGAAAGAAGTGTTGTTTAGCTCTCTTATGCATTTAAAATATACTTGTTAACAAGGTTGATCAAGTCTTGCTACCAAATAAATTTTATATGACATAAGAAGAAATAAACCTCAAATCAATCATGTTACCTTATATTGAATTGATATGGATCCAATCACAAGAGTTTGATATTCTTCTTTAGGCTCATATATAGGACAATCAAATGATCCCACCTTGATAGTTTTCAAATTAGAAATTGTATTAACTCCATATACTTTGTCAATCCTCTTGGGAAAATAGACAGTATGTTCCTTATCTTCGACATTGAAAGTAACTTTTCCTTTATTGCAATCAATAACAGCCCCTGCAGTATTAAGAAAGGGTCTTCCAAGAATAATAGACATATTATCATCTTCAGGCATTTCCAACACAACAAAATCAGTTAATATTAAGCAATTTTGAGTAGGGATTTCTATTTTCGTGCCCTCGGCTCCTTAGTTGTACTCAGTTTTCCCCAGATCCTTAGTTTTTCCTCAGTTTTCCCCAACCCCTTGTCTATAACCCGCAGAAAGAGCTCGGACGGAAGGAATCCCGTTTAGTTGACGTTGGTTGGTGCTGGCAAGTGGGGCCGCTGTTGGTGCCCCGCAGTGGACACGTCTCCACTTATCCAGATCATCGTGGGACCCACAACTTGTCCACGTTAGCGCGCCGGACCCACAGCTTACCCAGGTGACCGTTGCAAAATGGGAGCCCGAGCTAGCCCCGCGCCCGTGCCCGTGCCATTGCTTCCCCTTTCTTTCTCCGCGCCCCATTGTTCTTCTTCTCCGCCAGCGGCAGCCCTTCTCCGGCACGCGGGTGATGTCTAGTTTCTCTTCGACCTCCCGTTCTTCATGGCCGCAGTATGGACCCGTGCCTTTGACAAGATGCCCTGACTGCCCACGCCAGGAGCCTCTGAAGCGGTCGATCTGTAAGACGGACGAGAACGGCAACCGTGGACGTGAGTTCGTTGCATGCGAGAGCTTGCCATATAGAGAGGGGGATAAGGTTAGATCTCGCTCCAATTTCTCTGTTTTCTCTCGATTTTCTTGTTATTCCCTCGAATTTGGGATTTAGGGTTCACGTTGTTGTTTTCAGATCTTGAAGAAATGCAGGCATTTCGAGTGGATCGATGTGTACGTTCAGAGGCTTCAGTTGCAGGAATCAATTGGCGCTATTGGGGGCGCAATTTGGGAGGGGGGACTTGCTGTAGAGAATGCGGCGGAGAGAGGAGCCGTTCCGATTAGGGACCTTCCGATTATGCCTAATGCTCCCAATGCAGAACTGGTGGAAGTGAAGGGAGAACTGAAGAAAATGAACAAGCAGTTAAGGCAGCTGATCGAGTTGAAGAAGCAAGCTAATCTGATGGCTGGTTGTTTTTTTGTTGTATAATTACGATCGGATTCTTATCATTGCTCACCAGGCGCTAGAAGTTGTTACAAGGGATACCTTGTTACAAATCCATTATTCAGTTACATGTACTTGTAGTTGTTTTCAAAGTTAGTGTGTGCATTCACCGAAATTACCAACTATATTCCCTAAAAGAAAAGGAAAGCTAAAGATAGTTGATAATTGTTAGAGGGGTGACAAATAATGCAATCACCGAAATCCGCAAATATGTATGCCTCATGTTTATACCAAAATTATACCACTTTTAGGCCTTTCCAAAATACCAATACCATATCCCAAACTATATTCCCTAAAAGAAAAGGACAGCTAAAGATAGTTGATAATTGTTAGAGGGGTGACAAATAATGCAATCGCCGAAATTCGCAAAAATGTATGCCTCATGTTTATACCAAAATTATACCACTTTTAGGCCGTTTCAAAATACCAATACTATATCCCAAACTATATTCCCTAAAAGAAAAGGACAGCTCAAGATAGTTGATAATTGTTAGAGGGGTGACAAATAATGCAATCGCCGAAATCAGCAAAAATGTATGCCTCATGTTTATAACAAAATTATACCACTTTTAGGCCGTTTCAAAATACCAATACTATATCCCAAACTATATTCCCTAAAAGAAAAGGACAGCTCAAGATAGTTGATAATTGTTAGAGGGGTGACAAATAATGCAATCGCCGAAATCAGCAAAAATGTATGCCTCATGTTTATAACAAAATTATACCACTTTTAGGCCGTTTCAAAATACCAATACTATATCCCAAACTATATTCCCTAAAAGAAAAGGACAGCTCAAGATAGTTGATAATTGTTAGAGGGGTGACAAATAATGCAATCGCCGAAATCAGCAAAAATGTATGCCTCATGTTTATAACAAAATTATACCACTTTTAGGCCGTTTCAAAATACCAATACTATATCCCAAACTATATTCCCTAAAAGAAAAGGACAGCTCAAGATAGTTGATAATTGTTAGAGGGTGACAAATAATGCAATCACCGAAATCCGCAAATATGTATGCCTCATGTTTATTCTCCACCGAGAGAGAGAGAGAGAGATGGGTGGCCAAGAAGAGAGAGAGAGAGAGAGAGGTTGCCACGAAGAGACGGATAGGGGTATACTGCCCGTTAGATCAGTGGATCAACGGTTCGTGGAGTCGATCCGTGTGACAACGGCTCAACCAATCAGGATAAGTTTGGGCTTCTCAGAGCATTTGTGACAGTACTTGAGGGCAAAACTGAGTAGTACTAAGAATCCAAGGGCACATAAATAGTAAATAGACTAAGGGATTCAAACAAAAGAATTACAAAATGAAAAATGTGTGTTTTGTACAATATAATTCATATTGGGCTACATCAAATTATTTGCAATTCAAATATACATGAGTGTGACAATTATGGCATCATTTAGACAAACTATGTTTTGGGAAAGATGTTTTGCAAAGGGGTTTGGGTGGAAAACCATGCATCTTCATAGCTACACTAGTGATTCTGAGAAGTGGCAATTTGTGGTAAAACTTGATTTATATATGTTTGTTAAGGTTTTCTAGGTGGCAGGTTGCGTAGGAAGACTCCATGAGTAGTTGCCACTATGTTTTTATTTTTTTGGATTTTTTTGCGCATGAAATGACTCAATTAGCTATGTTAATCTCATTTGTTGACTCTCTGTTGACCAGCTACTTGAGGGTAAAACTGAGTATATTGCACTTGCCGGTCTAAGTCCTCGAGGGGAAAACTGAGTACAGATAAAATTTCTGTATAAGGCCTGAGGTTATAACTGAGTACACCAAACGTCCCAGGGTTAGACTCGTGTAGCGGTGCACGCTGCAGCCGTGCATAGCGGACGCGTGTTGCGGTACACGCCACCTTCGTCTTTATAGAGCCCCTCTTTCTCTCCCTCGACGCACGTTCTCACTGGCTCACTGCAACCGCCTCTCCTGTCCCATCATCTTCTCCACAACCGAAGAAAAAACCCCGAAGAAAACCGCCGGCGATGGAGAAGAATGAGATGCCCATTGTCGGCGCATCGGCCGCCGCCCCCGTCCAGGCCCCTGTCGCTGCTTCCAACGTAGCAGCCGGCGCATCGGCCGCCGCCCGTCCAGGCCCCTGTTGCTTCCAACGTAGCAGCCGGCGCATCGGCCGCCGCCCCCGTCCAGGCCCCTGTCGCTGCTTCCAACGTAGCAGCCGGCGCATCGGCCGCCCCGTCCATCCCCCTTCGATTGGGACCCGTACGAACCAGTGCAGACGACGCGCCGGAGAACCCCTACGACACCACCATCGTCGACTACGCGCCGGAGGTAACCCTTTGTTCCCTTGTTCTTATCTCATTTCAATCATTTTGTGTTAGATCTAGCGTTATTACGGTTCGTCTGTTCCTAGTTCAATCCTTTTGTGTTAGATCTTGCGTTATTACTGTTCGTCTCTTCCTAGTTCAATCCTTTTGTGTTAGATCTTGCGTTATTACTGTTCGTCTGTTCCTAGTTCAATCCTTTTGTGTTAGATCTTGCGTTATTACTGTTCGTCTGTTCCTAGTTCGATCCTTTTGTGTTAGATCTTGCGTTATTAGTGTTTGTGATTTGCTTTTGTTTAAGATTTGTGCCGATGATGATGAATATTTGGGCATCCCTAAATTGATTCAGGGTTTGGTCAGTAAACAATTGGTGTGTACAAATTTGTTGTGCATGATCTTTGGTTTACTTACTCAAATCCTGGATATAAGTGTGTCCAATGTAACTGAGGCTACCTCTTTTTTTCGAGCCCATATTATCATGCATGATTTTTTGTTCACTCTCTGTTCAATCATCGTTGCAATTGACTCCGTGTTTTTTGCACGATCTTTGGTGCTACGTGACAGGTGGAGAGCAGCGACGTCGACAGCGACGACGAGTCCTTCCACACCAAGACTCGTCACGTCCTCAGGAGGCTGCAGTCCGGCCAATACGATGGCCCCTTTGCTCGAGGCATTTACAAGTGCCCCTTCTGCAACAGGAGGCTCCGCGACACCGACTTCAACACCCTGCTGAACCATGCTGAATCCATTGGCAGATATGGCGCTAGAGTTGGAAGGACCGTGAACGTGCATGCGTACATGGACAAACACAAAGCACTTGGGATTCACCTGCGCAACCTCCAAGCGAGTCACACGCGCTACCTGGAGGCGTTGAACGTGCCTACTGCACTCTCTGTATGTGACTGCTCTATCTGTAGAGCAGCTTAAATTCATGTAAAATGTAGCTTATGTTGGATCTATCGGTACTACATTTGGATCTGTCCTGAATATATCTATGCTATGTTGGTTGTTGTATGCAGCTTATCCTATATTTTTTCTCTGGATTTGTGCCCTAGATTTCCTACCTGATTGGGTAAAAACGAAGGCATAAAGAAATGAATGGCGTTAAAAAACAGAAGGAGAAGCTTCTCTAGATTTGCTACCAATTTGGGCTATCAAATATGAATGAGATCGAGCGATAGAGAGGAAAAAGGTACATTGAAAACTGCTAATCTGGGCGAAAGAGACAGAAACCACTCGTGCCCCCGTCCCGGACCCACACGGCTCCACACGCTACGGCCCCACAAACACGGCCTCGTCCTGTCCCACGCGGTCCCTTCCTACCAGCCCCACACGACGCGACCCCACTCGTCAGCACGGAACGGTCAACTTAACGGATTCCTTCCGTCCGAGCTCCTTCTGCGGTTCAGACAAACGTTTGGGTAAAACTGAGGAAAAACTAAGGAGCTGGGGAAAACTGAGTACAACTAACGAAGCAGGGGCACGAAAATAGAAATCCCTTTTGAGTAACTTGAACAGGAACATCTTCACATACACCAACAGGAACGACAGTAGATTTATCAGCCATTTGCAAAGATATATCAGTTGGTATCAACTTATCTAAATCAAGTCTCTTGTAAAGAGAAAAAGGCATCACACTAACTCCTGCTCCCAAATCACATAGAGCAGTTCTAACATAATTATTCTTGATGGAACAAGGAATAGTCGGTATACCTGGGTCTCCCAGCTTCTTTGGAACCTTGCCATTGAAAGAGTAATTAGCGAGCATAGTGGAAATCTCCTCATTAGGAATTTTCCTTTTGTTAGAGACAATATCTTTCATATACTTTGAATAAGGAGGCAATTTAATAGCATCAATCAAAGGGATTTGCAAAAATAAAGGTTTCATCCAATCACAAAATTTATTATAGTGTTCCTCCTCCTTTGATTTTAGTTTCTTAGCAGGAAAAGGCATTTGCTTTTGAACCCAAGGTTCTCTTTCATTACCATGTTTCTTTGTAATAAAATATTCTTTAGTGTACTTTTTATTTTTAGCATGCTTTTCAGGTTCTTTTTCAATTTCTTCTTTATCAGGAGTATCATTCTTATCATTATCTTCATCATGTTCATTACCACTTTCAGTTTCAGCATCAGAAATAGAAATGCTATTAGGATCATTAACAGGTTCAGAGGATTCTACAACAGTTTTATGTTTCTTCTTCTTTTTCTTAGAAGGACTACTAGTTTCTTTAGTTCGTTGAGAATCTTGTTCAATTCTTTTGGGGTGCCCTTCAGGATATAGAGGATCCTGGGTAGAAACACCGCCTCTAGTTGTTACTTCATAAGCATGTTTTTCTTCATGAGTATTTTTTAACAAGTCATTTTGCACTTTAGTAAGTTGATCAATTTGAGTTTGAATCATATTAAAATGTTTAACAAGCATCTTAACATCATTGGAGGTTCTCTCCACAATATCATGCAATTTACTAATAGCTTGAGAATTTTCCATTAGATGATTCTCTACTCTCATATTAAAATTATTTTCTTAACAATATAATTATCAAATTCATCTAAACATTGATCAGGAGGTTTTGAGTAAGGGATATCTCCTCTATCAAAGCGTTGAAGGGAATGTACCTCAATCGTGGATGAAGGGGGAATTATCTTACATAGGTCTTCTATAGGAGGTAAATTCTTCACATCTTCAGATTTAATACCTTTCTCCATAAGAGATTTCTTGGCTTCCCTCATATCTTCATCATTTAATTCAATCATACCCCTCTTCTTCAATACTGGTGTTGGGGTTGGTTCAGGTGTAGACCAATCATCATGATTTTTGCTTATTTTAGCCAATAATTCTTCAGCTTCGTCTGGAGTTCTTTTCCTGAAAACACAATCAGCACAACTATCCAGGTATGCCCTAGACTCAATGGTTAGTCCACTATAAAATATATCAAGTAAATCATGCTTCTCCAAATCATGTCCAGGCCGAGCTCTAATAAGAGAGCAAAATCTTGCCCAAGCTTCAGGCAATTTCTCTCCATCTTCTTGATCAAAACTATAAATTCTCTGCAGAGCAATATGTTGAGCACTAGCAGGAAAATATTTTCGAAAGAAAACATCAAGCAAACAACTTGGACTATCAATAGAATCAGGAGGCAAATTATTATACCAAATCTTAGCATCATCCTTTAATGAGAAAGGGAAAATCTTAGCAACAAAATAAGTACGCATCTTAACATCATCAGAAAACAAGCTACTTAAAGTAGAAAGCTCATTCATGTGCTCTACAACACTTTCTTTTTCAGTACCACAGAAAGGTGTTTTCTCAACAATAGATATATGAGATAAATCAAGAGAAAAGTCATAATCTTTATCCTTAATGTTTATAGGAGATGTGGCAAATTTAGGATCAGGAGACAGTTTATATCTAACAGCATGTTGTGCAATAAGCTTTTTAAGGTTACTTGTACTAGTAGTAGCATTGCATTTATCAATAAAATCATCATCAAGCTCCACATAATCTTCATCAAGATCATCAGACTCAGGTGAATTAACAGGTGTAACAGTATTTTCATTAGGGGTTTCAGTATTTTCAATTTGTCTAGACCTAGCAATTGTAGCATCTAGAAAAGGACCTAATGAACCAGTATTATCAAGCACAGTAGAAGCATCATCAAAATTATCAGAGGAATTTTCAGATTCAGCAGAAATACCAACACGTGAAGTTTGTGGTGGTGAAACAAGTTGACTTATCACAGATGGTGAATCAAGAGCAGCAGAGGTACTCAGAGTTGTACCTTTTCTTGTAGTGGATGGTAATATGGCGACTTTAGTATCGCGAGGTTTACCCATGATGGAGAATTTGCAGCGAACAATATCAATCCAAGTGAACTTGCAAATAAAGCTATGCTCCCCGGCAACGGCGGCGCCAGAAAATAGTCTCGATGACCCACAAGTATAGGGGATCAACAGTCTTCGAGGGAAGTAAACCCAATTTATTGATTCGACACGAGGGAGACAAAGAATACTTGTAAGCCTTAATAGCGGAGTTGTCAATTCAGCTGCACCTCAGACTTGCTCGCAAGAGTTTATCATAGCAACAGTTTTATAGCATAGGAGTAGTGAAATAACAGCAGCAGTGAAATAAAGACAGCAGTAGTGATTATAGTAAACAACAGGATTAAAATACTGTAGGCACGGGGATGGATGAACGGGCGTTGCATGGATGAGAGAATTCATATAACAATCAAGGTAGGGCATTTGCAGATAATAATAAAACGGTATCCAAGTACTAATCAATCCATAGGCATGTGTTCAATATATAGTCGTACGTGCTCGCAATGAGAAACTTGCACAACATCTTTTGTCCTACCAGCCGGTGGCAGCCGGGCCTCTAGGGAAACTACTGGAAATTAAGGTACTCCTTTTAATAGAGTACCGGAGCAAAGCATTAACACTCCGTGAACACATGTGATCCTCACATCACCGCCTTCCCCTCCGGTTGTCCCAATTTCTGTCACTTTGGGGCCTCGGGTTCCGGACAGCAACATGTGTATACAACTTGCAGGTAAGATCATAAACAATGAATATCTTCATGAATCAATAACATGTTCAGATCTGAGATCATGGCACTCGGGCCCTAGTGACAAGCATTAAGCATAACAAGTTGCAACAATATCATAAAAGTACCATCTACGGATACTAGGCACCATGCCCTAACAATCTTATGACTATTACATGATCAATCTCATCCAATCCCTACCATCCCCTTCAGCCTACAGCGGGGGAATTACTCACACATGGATGGGGGAAACATGGATGGTCGATGGAGAAGCGTCGGTGGTGATGGCGGCGATGATCCCCTCCAATTCCCCGTCCCGGCGGAGTGCCAGAACGGAGTTTCTGGTCCCGAGACGGAGTTTCGCGATGGCGGCGGAGTTCTGGATGGTTTCTGGCGACTACGACTTCCCGTCTCGCGTTTTTAGATCGAAACCCTTAAATAGTCCAGAGGGGGGCGTCAGAGGCTGGCCGAGGCGGCCACACGCTAGGGCGGCGCGCCCCCTCTACAGGCCGCGCCGGCCTAGTGTCTGGGGCTGGGCCTCCCCAGGCCTGCCCTTCTCGCTCCGTGATTCTTGGAAAAATAAGCCCTTCGACATAAATTCCGAGGATTTTCCTGAAAGTTGAATTTCTGCACAAAAACGAGACACCAGAGCAATTCTGCTGAAAACAGCGTTAGTCCGTGTTAGTTGTATCCAAAATACACAAATTAGAGGCAAAACAATAGCAAAAGTGTTCGGGAAAGTAGATACGTTTTGGACGTATTAGAGGTAAGGTAAAAGGTATTCACATCCTCCGACTACTAAGCTATTTCCTAGCACTGTTGCCGGTGTGTGAGTGCTCGAAGCTATCTCCTTTAGATTCTGCAATTTTATCTTTTTGTCTCTTGTTTTTATTTCACTAGTTAGGCTTAATGGAAAACAACAAAAATTAGAGATCTTTATGAACTTTATCTTGAGTTAGGACATGAGGTGTTGAAGAGAGAATTAAAAAACCCATGGAACTTTGTTTGCAAAATAGTTGTAGCAATGTTATTAGCATGAACTCTTTGAACACTATTATTGCTAATGCTATGGAAGAATTTAAGCTTGGGGAAGCTGGTTGTGATATTTTTAGTCCCCCAAGCATGGAGGAGAAAATTTACTTTGATGATACTTTACCTCCTATATATGATGTTTACAATGATGAATATGATATTTTCAGTCCACCTACTATTGAGGAGAAAATTAATTATGATTACAATATGCCTCCTATATATGATGATTATGGTGATGAGAATAATAATGATGGCTATCTTATTGAATTTGCTCCCACTACAATTAACAGTAATGATTATGTTTATGTGGAGAGTAATAATTTTATGCATGTAGCTCATGATAAGAATGTTTCATGTGATAGTTATATTGTTGAGTTTGTTCATGATGCTACTGAAAGTTATTATGAGAGAGAGAAACATGGTTATATGCATCTTAATAATATTAAGTTTCCCCTCTTTATGTTGAGAATCTTGAAGTTGAACTTGTGTTGCCTTTTTATGCTTGTTGCTATGTGCTTTCAGTACTTGTTCCCTTACAAGACTCCTTTTCATAGGAAGTGGGTTAGGCTTAAATGTGTTTTGAATTTGCTTCTTGATGCTCTCTTTTGCTTCAACTCTTATTCCTTGCGAGAGCATCATTAAAATTATTGAGCCCATCTTAATGGCTATAAAGAAAGCACTTCTTGGGAGATTTTTATTTTGCTACTGTTTTGTTGAGTCTTGGAAGTTGTTACTACTGTAGCAACCTCTCCTTATCTTTATTTTCTTGTATTATTGTGCCAAGTAAAGTCTCTGATAGAAGGTTGATACTAGATTTGGATTTCTGCGCAGAAACAGATTTGCTGTCTGTCACGAATTTGCGTCCTTCTCTCTGTAGAAGAATCAAAAAAATCTGCCAATTTACATGTGTGATCCTCAGATATGTACGCAACTTTTATTAGTTTTGAGTTTTTCCATCTGAGCAAGTTAAGTGCCTCAGAAAAATTCGTCTTTACGGACTGTTCTGTTTTGACAGATTCTGCCTTTTATTTCGCATTGCCTCTTTTACTGTGTTTGATTGGATTTCTTTGCTCCATTAAATTTCAGTAGTCTTGGGTAATGTCCGGAAGTGTTAAGAATGATTATGTCACCTCTGAATATGTGAATTTTTGATTATGCACTAACCCTCTAATGAGATTGCTTTAAGTTTGGTGTGGAGGAAGTTTTCAAGGATCAAGAGAGGAGGATGATATGATATGATCAAGAAGGGTGAAAAGTCTAAGCTTGGGGATGCCCCCGTGGTTCATCCCTGCATATTTCAAGAAGACTCAAGCGTCTAAGCTTGGGGATGCCCAAGGCATCCCCTTCTTCATCAACAAACTTATCAGGTCACCTCTAGTGAAACTATATTTTTATTCCGTCACATCTTATGTTCTTTACTTGGAGCGTCTGTTTGCTTTTATTTTTGTTTGTGTTTGAATAAATCAGATCCTACCATGCTTGTGTGGGAGAGATACACGCTCCGCTTTTTCATTTGAACACTTGTGTTCTTAGCTTTACTTTAATGTTCATGGCAAAGTTGAAAGCCGCTTCGTTGATTGCTATTTGGTTGGAATCAGAAAATGCTTCATATGGTCTTGAATAATTTGATACTTGGCAATTGTTTTGAGCTCTCATAGATCATGTTTAAGCTCTTGCATCATGTAGTTTAAATCTATTAGTGGAGAACTACTGTAGAGCTTGTTGAAATTTGGTTTGCATGATTGGTCTCTCTAAGGTCTAGATATTTTCTGATGAAAGTGTTTGAACAACAAGGAGACAGTGTAGAGTCTTATAATGCTTGCAATATTTTCTTATGTAAGTTTTGCTGTACCGGTTCATACTTGTGTTTGCTTCAAACAACCTTGCTAGCCAAAACCTTGTACTGAGAGGGAATACTTCTCGTGCATCCAAAACATTGAGTCAAAACCCATGCCATTTGTGTCCACCATACCTACCTACTATGTGGTATTTCTCTGCCATTCCAAAGTAAATTACTTGAGTGCTACCTTTAAAATTCCATTCCTTGTTTTTGCAATATATAGCTCATGGGAAAATAGCTTAAAAACTATTGTGGTAAAGAATATGTAGCTTATGTATCTTATTTCTTATAAGTTGCTTGTTGAGCGGCAACCATGTTTCTGGGGACGCCATCAACTCTTTACACCTTTGTTGAATATCATGTGAGTTGTTATGCATGTTCGTCTTGTCTGAAGTAAGGGTGATTTATCATGATTAAATGGTTTGAGTATGCATATTGTTAGAGAAGAACATTGGGCCGCTAACCAAAGCCATGTATCATGGTGGAAGTTTTCAGTTTGGACATTAATCCTCAATCTCTTATGAGAATATTATCTGTTGTTGAATGCTTATGCATTAAAGAGGAGTCCATTATCTGTTTTCTATGTTGTCCCGGTATGGATGTCCTTAGTTGAGATCTATCAAAAACGAGAAATCAAATGCGATTTATCTCCTTGGACCTTTGTACAGGCGGCATAGAGGTACCCCTTTGTGACACTTGGTTGAAACATATGTTATGCAATGATAATCCATGTAAATCCGAGCTAATTAGGACAAGGTGCGAACACTATTGGTATTCGATGCATGAGGCTTGCAACTTATAGGATGTCTTATGCATAACACATATGAATTATTACTACTGTTGACAAAATTGTTTCTATGTTTTCAAAATAAGCTCTAGCACAAAAATAGTAATCCATACTTCCCTCTGCGAAGGGCCATTCTTTTACTTTATGTTGAGTCAGTTTACCTACTTCTTTCCATCTTAGAAGCAAACACTTGTGTCAATTGTGTGCATTGATTCCTACATACTTGCTTATTTGCATTCATCATATTACTTTGTGTTGACAATTATCCATGAGATATACATGTTGAAGTTGAAAGCAACTGCTGAAACTTATATCTTCCTTTGTGTTGCTTCAAAACTTTCTACTAAGAATTTATTGCTTTATGAGTTAACTCCTATGCAAGTCTTATTGATGCTTGTCTTGAAAGTACTATTCATGAAAAGTCTTTGCTATATGATTCAGTTGTTTAGTCATTGTCTTTACCATTGCTTTGAATCACTTCATTCATCTCATATGCTTTACAATAGTATTGATTAAGATTATGATAGTAGCATGTCACTTTAGAAATTATCATTGTTATCGTTTACCTAGGCTTGATGACCCACAAGTATAGGGGGTGTATCGTAGTATCTTCGATAAGTAAGAATGTCGATCCCAACGAGGAGCAGAAGGTGTTGGCAGCAGTTTCGATGAAGGATTCACTGTAAATGCTCACAAACAAGTATTCAAGGGGTTTTGATGTAACAGATGAATAAAGTACGAGTAAGTAAAATGCGAGAGAAATAATTGCAGCGAGTGGCCCAATCCTTTTTAGCACAAAGGACAAGCCGGTTTGTTTACTTATAATGACCAAACGTTCTTGAGGACACACGGGAATTTTAGTCTAGTGCTTTCGCTTCATGTAGCTAAATAATCTTCATTGTTTTGATAAGTGTTGTGTGGGTGAACCTATGCTAATGCACCGCCCTTCCTAGGACTAATACATACTTGTGATTATACCCCTTGCAAGCATCCGCAACTACAAGAAAGTAATTAAGATAAATCTAACCACAGCCTTAAACTCTGAGATCCTGCGATCCCTCTTGCATCGATATACTAACGGGGGTTCAGGTTTCTGTCACTCCGGCAACCCCGCAATTAGCAACCGAATACAAGATGCACTCCCCTAGGCCCATAAATGGTGAAGTGTCGTGTAGTCGACGTTCACACGACACCACTAGAAGAATGACACCACAACTTAAATATCATAACATTGAATATTACTCAACCATAATTCACTACTAGCATTTAGACTTCACCCATGTCCTCAAGAACTAAACGAACTACTCACGAGACATCATATGGAATACAATCAGAGGTGATATGGTGATGAATAACAATCTGAACATAAACCTTGGTTCAATGGTTTCACTCAATAGCATCTACAACAAGTAGAGAATAACACCGGGAGAGTTTCCCCAATCAAACAATCAAGATCCAACTCAAATCGTTACAGCGGTGACGAGGTGCAGCGGTGGTGTTGGCGGTGTAGATGGAGGAGATGATGATGATGATGATGATGGAGATGATGTCAAGCTCGATGACGATGGCGATGGCGTCGATTTCCCCCTCCGGGAGGGAATTTCCCGGCTTCTGCCCGCCGGAGAGCTCTTTCTCTCTGGTGTTCTCCGCCCCGCGAGGCGGCTGTAACTCTCCGTGAGGTACCCCCGTGGCTTAGGTTTTCGGGACGAAGGAGTACGCGAAAAAAAGGAAAGGGGCTGTGGGGCCCCCACACCACAGGTGGCGCGACCAGGCCATGGGGCGCCGGCCTGTGGTCCCCCACCTTAAGCCCTCTCTACTCTTCGGCTCCCTCCGTCATCCGGAAAAATAGGAATTTACGTGTAATTTCCTTCCACGGTTGATCTTCCGAAATATTGCGTTCGACGGTGCTTTTTCCAGCAGAATCCTGGCTCGGTGCTTGATCCTCCAATAATGATGAAACATGCAAAATAGATGAAATAACATAAGTATTGCGTCCCAATATGAAATATATCAATGAATAACAGCAAATTATGATACAAAATAGTGATGCAAATTGGACGTATCAACTCCCCCCAAGCTTAGACCTCGCTTGTCCCCAAGCGAAACTGAGCTCGATAAACAAGACCACATGTTTATGGAGTGAAGAGTCGATAAATAAAATACGGACAAGAAGCATCATATTCATTCACACAAGACATTCTAGTAAACAACTTCCTCATATAACTCATCTTGAAATAAGTAAAGAGAAATCACAAGTAAAGGTGCATAAGAAATCATAGTTGGTGATGGCAAACTTTGTTCTTGGTCAGAGAACTACTAACGGATTGTACTTCTAACCAAAGCTTTCATATTAGAATTTATATAGCTGGGCTTTCATATTCAATCATAACAATCTCCTCATAATCATTGATAACTTCAAAGTCATATTCATTCAGATAAAATTTGTACTAAACAAGAAAGTATAAAAGACATGATTAACTGAATCATAGCATAAATGGTTGGTTTACAACAACTCAATTGCTTGCTTGAGATAGAGGGAAATAGGTTTACTGACTCAACATAAAAGTAAAAGATAGGCCCTTCGCAGAGGGAAGCAGGGATTAAATCATGTGCTAGAGCTTTTCAAATTTTGAAATCATATAAAGAGCATAAAAGTAAGATTTTGAGCGGTGTTTGTTGTTGTCAACGAATGGTAGCGGGCACTCTAACCCCCTTGCCAAACGAACCTTCCAAGAGCGGCTCCCATGAGGGACGGCATCTCTACCAGCAAGGTAGATCATCCCCTTCTCTTTTGTTTACACATGTATTTTAGTTTTATTAAGGATGACACTCCCCCCAACCTTGGCTTTCTCAATCCATGGCTAACCGAATCCTCGGGTGCCTTCCAACATTCACATACCATGGAGGAGTGTCTATTGCAAAATTAAGTTGCTTACTGATAAATCAGGGCAAAACATGTGAAGAGAATTATTAATGAAAGTTATTAATTGGGGCTGGGAACCCCGTTGCCAGCTCTTATTGCAAAATTATTGGATAAGCGGATGTGCCACTAGTCCATTGGTGAAAGTCCGCCCAACAAGATTGAAAGATAAAACACCACATACTTCCTCATGAGCTATAAAACATTGACACAAATAAAGAGTAGTATAGTTTGAATTATTTAAAGGTAGCACATGAAGTATTTACTTGGAATGGCAGAAAATACCATGTAGTAGGTAGGTATGGTGGACACAAATGGCATAGGTTTGGTCTAAGGTTATGGATGTATGAGAAGCATTCCCTCTCGATACAGGTCTTTGGCTAGCAAGGTTTGATAGCAAGCATAAAGGTTGAGGGAAACAAACAAATATACATATGATAGAACAATCATGCATCTTTCTCATAAGCACAAGCAATTTTAACTTTAGAATACTAAGCATAGAGATAATAGAGTAATATATCTAAGTGTATTTCTCTCTTCTATTTAAACATCAGGGTGTTGTTGCTATTGACCAATGCTAAGTTTGCCAAAACCAAATAGATTTACTTATTGCTCCCAAAGTGATATCGATACTAATGTCAAGAGTGATCATATAATGGAGATTGCAAACTAAAATAAGGTGTGCAAAAAGTAAATGATAAGACTTCTCATTAATATTCCATAACGATAACTCACACCAACGGATACATAGATAACTAACTAAGAGAGATACTTCCACATTGCATACTATTTCATATGATAACTTCCCTACTCATGATATGACACTACTTGATAGTAAAAGATAAAGGTAGTGATGATGTGATACCGCGGCACTCCCCCAAGCTTGGAACAAACCAAGGGGATGCCAATACCGATGATGAATTACTCCTTCGGTGATGATGGTGATGGATTCTTCTCGACAAGCTTCTTAACAAGCTCCTTTAAATCTTCAATCTCATAGGTGAGGTTGCGAATCAGTTCCGAGTTGTGCTCAACGCGGCTCATAATCATGTCAGGTGGCGAGTCCCAACTCCTAGAGTTGTTTCCCCATCCTTCAGCTTCAGATTTCATCTCTCCTGCAATGTTAGAACGATCTATATCCCAACCACTTGGCAACACTACCTTGGGGGTCCTTTCAGTTTGACGATCATAGATTAGATTGCGGTAAGGGTTGTAATTGCTTGGAGAAGATGTCCTTGGAGCTAAGAAGCGACGTGGAACTGCTCCTCCGGTAGCGATTCGTGCACTCCTCTTGGTGTTGGATGGATTTGATATCACGCCAATGCTTGCAATGGTGGCACGCTGGTGTACTCGCGGAACTTCCTCCACTTCTTCCTCATCCTCACTTGCGTCTTCTTCCTTCAGTTCCGGGTCTTGAATATCTTCCTCCAAAGGTCCCTTGTCCTTGTTGTTGGAGACCATGGTGCTTCTAGATCAAAACAAATCTGGCAGAAAACAGCTCGAAACAAAACACGACGAGAAAACGATATACGGACCTCCAGGGGTCCGGGGGATTATATAGCAAATATTTTTACGACAAAAGGAAGGTTCCAGGCCGAAAACGAGTGGAAAAGGGACGACGAGGGGCTGTCCCCATAGGTCGGCGCGGCCAGGGTGGGGCCCGCGCCGGCCTATGGTGACGGGCCCTCGCGCGTCTTTTCCACTCCGTTTCGATTCCGTAATTTTTCATATTTTCCAAAAACAGCAGAAATATTGTTCGGAAAGGTAAACGCGGACTTTTTATTACCTGTACTGTTACCTATTCAAAGTCGAGTTCTGGCGGACTGTCAATTTGTCCTTTGATGAAAGCCTCCGGTGTTTCTACTTGAATAATATCAACATCAACATTATAAGAATCACCCGAGATATAATGCTTGAGTCTTTGTCCATTCACCACTTGCGTAGCATTGCCTTGGAGAGAGCTAATTTTAATTGCTCCTGAATGATACACCTCCTCAACAACATATGGTCCTTCCCACTTCGAGAGTAATTTCCCTGCAAAGAATCTGAGACGAGACCGATACAATAGGACTTTATCCCCAATATTAAACTCTCTTTTGATAATCCTTCTATCATGCCACTTCTTAACTTTTTCCTTAAAGAGTTTAGCATTTTCATAAGCTTCACTTCTCCATTCATCTAGAGAACTTAATTGCAGCAACCTCTTATTACCGGCTAGTTTAGGATCTTTATTTAATTCTCTAACAGCCCAATAAGCTTTGTGCTCTAGTTCTAGAGGTAAATGACAAGCCTTTCCATAAACCATTTTATAAGGTGACATTCCCATAGGATTTTTATAAGCAGTTCTATAAGCCCATAGTGCTTCCTTTAACTTACTAGCCCAATTCTTTCTAGATTTATTAACAGTCTTTCCCAAAATGGATTTAATCTCTCTATTTGATAATTCTACTTGACCACTAGTTTGAGGGTGATAAGCAGAAGCAATTCTATGATTAATTAATACCATACTTAGCAAGCGTTTTTCTAAAACCTCCATGAATAAAATGAGAACCTCCATCAGTCATAATATATCTAGGTATTCCAAATCTAGGAAATATAACATCTACAAGCATTTTTATAGAGGTCTCACCATCAGCACTCTTTGTAGGTATAGCTTCTACCCATTTAGTAACATAATCAACAGCGACAAGTATATGAGTGTTACCTTCTGAAGAAGGGAAAGGACCCATGAAGTCGAATCCCCAACAATCGAATGGTTCAATAACAAGAGTATAATTCATAGGCATTCCATTGCGTCTAGAGATATTACCAACTCTTTGACATTCATCACAAGATAAAATAAACTTCCTTGCATCTTTGAAAAGTGTTGGCCAATAAAAACCTGATTGTAGAACCTTTTGTGCGGTTCTATCTCCAGCGTGATGTCCTCCATAAACACTACCATGACATTTACTCAATATCTCCTGTTGTTCATATTCAGGAACACATCTTCGCATAATACCATCCACTCCTTCTTTATATAAGTGTGGGTCATCCCAAAAATAATGCCTCAAGTCATAAAAGAATTTCCTCCTTTTGAGCTGAAAAGGTTGGAGGCAAATACTTCGAAACAATAAAGTTAGCATAATCAGCATACCAAGGGCTCTCTCGCGAGCTCACCTTTATTACAGCCAATTGTTCATTTGGAAAACTATCATTAACAGGAACAGGATCATAAGCAATATTTTCCAATCTAGACAAATTATCAGCAACAGGATTATCAGCACCTTTCCTATCTATAATATGTAAATCAAATTCTTGCAAAAGAAGTACCCATCTAATAAGCCTTGGCTTAGCATCTTTCTTTGTCATAAGGTATCTAATTGCAGCATGATCAGTATGAATTGTAACTTTTGAATCAACAATATAGGGTCTAAACTTGTCACAAGCAAAGACTACAGCTAACAATTCCTTTTCAGTTGTAGCATAATTTCTTTGAGCAGCATCAAGAGTCTTACTAGCATAATGAATAACATTTAATTTTTTATCTACCCGCTGTCCAAGAACAGCGCCTACAGCAAAATCACTAGCATCACACATAATTTCAAAAGGCAGATTCCAATCAGGAGGTTCAACTACAGGAGCAGTTGTTAAGGCTTTCTTTAGAGTTTCAAAAGCTTCCTTACAATAATCATCAAAAACAAAAGGTACATCTTTTTGAAGAAGATTAGTAAGAGGCTTTGAAATTTTAGAGAAATCTTTAATAAATCTCCTATAAAACCCAGCATGACCAAGAACACTACGAATACCTTTAACATCCCTCGGATAGGGCATCTTCTCAATTGCTTCAACTTTAGCTCTATCAACTTCAATACCTCTCTCGGAAATTTTATGTCCCAATACAATTCCTTCATTAACCATAAAATGGCATTTCTCCCAATTAAGAACAAGGTTAGTTTCTTCACATCTCTGCAAAACTTTATCGAGGTTTCGCAAGCAATTATCAAAAGAATTCCCATAGACAGAAAAATCATCCATGAACACCTCTACAATACTTTCGCAAAAACCATGAAAAATAGCAGACATGCATCTTTGAAAAGTAGCAGGAGCATTACATAAACCAAAAGGCATACGCCTATAAGCATAAGTTCCATAAGGACAAGTGAACGTGGTTTTCTCTTGATCTTTAGCTTTAACAGCAATTTGTGAAAACCCAGAATAACCATCAAGAAAGCAAAAATGAGTATTTTTAGATAACCTTTCTAGCATTTGATCAATAAATGGTAAAGGGTAATGATCTTTCTTAGTAACTTTATTAACTTTTCGAAAATCAATGCACATTCTATACCCTACAACTACTCTTTGAGGAATAAGCTCATCATTATCATTAGGCACAACAGTCATTCCTCCTTTCTTAGGAACACAATGCACATGACTAACCCATCTACTATCAGCAATAGGATATATAATACCAGCTTCAAGAAGTTTTAATACCTCGTTCCTTACCACCTCTTTCATCTTCGGAATTAGACGACGCTGATGTTCAACAACAGGCTTTGCATCATCTTCCATATTAATAGCATGTTGGCAAATAGAAGGAGAAATCCCTTTCAAATCATCAAGAGTATAGCCAATAGCTCCTCGGTGTTTCTTCAATATTTCCAATAACCTTTCTTCCTCAATCTCTGAAAGCTTAGAACTAATAATAACAGGATATATTTTCTTATCATCAATATGAGCATATTTAAGATTATCAGGTAAAGGCTTTAAATCAAAAACAGGATCTTCCTTTGGTGGCGGTGTTGTACCCAAATCTTCCACCGGTAAATCATGCTTGAGAATAGGTTGGCGAAGAAAAATTTCCTCAAGCTCATCTCTTTCTTTCCTAAAAGCTTCACTTTCACTATTCTCCAAATGTTGCTGCAAAGGATTATTAGGAACAAGAACAATAGATGCACACTGCTCCATTTTAAAATCATTACTAGGCAAGTCAGCTTTATAAGGAGTTTTAGTAAATTTAGAAAAGTTAAATTCATAAGGTTCACCAGCAAATCTAGTCAAAATTTTCTCTTTCTTGCAATCTATAATAGCTCCACAAGTATTTAGAAAAGGTCTACCAAAAATGATAGGACAATGATCACTAGCAGCAGAACCAAGTACCAAAAAGTCAGCAGGATATTTAATCTTACCGCATAGAACTTCCACATCTCGAACAATACCAATTGGAGAAATAGTTTCTCTATTAGCCAGCTGAATAACCACATCAATATCTTCAAGTTCACAAGAATCAATTTCGTGCATAATCTCCGTGTAAAGCTCATAAGGAATAGCACTAACACTTGCACCAATATCACATAAACCATAATAGCAATGATCACCAATTCTAACAGATAGCATAGGAACACTAACTTGCTTGGGTTTATTAGGATGTGAAACAATATTAGAAGCATCTTCACAGAAAATAATATGACCATCCTCCACATTTTCAGTCACAAGATCTTTAACTATTGCAACAGCAGGTTCAATTTTAATTTGTTCTTCAGGTTCTTTAGGTTTCTTTTCACTTTTATTAACCGCACTAGATATGACAGAGTACTCCTTCATTTTAGCAGGGAAAGGAGTTTTTTCAATATAAACTTCAGGAATAACATTATCAATAGTTTCAATCACTACACATTTGTTTACAGATGAATCTACGTTATCTTTATACGATTCATGATACTTATCAAAATTCTTCTTAGGCAATTCATAATGAGAGGCAAAAGCTTTATAAAGGTTTGCAACAACTTGGGAATCAAGACCATATGTAGCACTCATATTACGAAATTTATCAGTATCCATAAAAGCTTCAATGCATTTATAATCATAAATTATACCTGATTCTCTATCTTTGTCGTTCTCCCATCCTTCAGTATTTTCTTGGATCCGATCAAGAAGGTCCCTTTTAAACTCTTCTTTGTTGCGTGTAAATGATCCAGAACAAGAAGTATCCAGCAAGGTCTTGTCTTGAAAAGAAAGTCTTGCATAGAAATTATCAATAATAACATTACCAGGAAGCTCATGAATGGGGCATTTGAGCATTAAAGACTTCAATCTCCCCCAAGCTTGGGCAATACTCTCTCCATCATGAGGCCAGAAATTATATATGCGGTTCCGATCCTTGTGAATTTCACTTGGAGGATAAAATTTAGAATAAAATAAAGGCACAATGTCCTCCCAATCAATAGAATCACCATTCTTCAGCAATTTATACCAGTGCGCCGCTTTACCAGACAGCGATATAGTGAATAGTTTCTTTCTAACTTCATTCATAGCAATACCTGCACATTTAAATAAACCGCATAATTCATGCAAAAACAGTAAATGATCACCAGGATGAACAGTTCCATCCCCTTCATAGCGGTTATCCATAACACGTTCAATAATTTTCATAGGTATTTTATATGGTATCACTTCCTCACCTGGCGCTTCATCCACTACCGTTGCAGTAGTAGTAGATTTCCC
This sequence comes from Lolium multiflorum, assembly GCA_030979885.1. Classification (NCBI taxonomy): domain Eukaryota; kingdom Viridiplantae; phylum Streptophyta; class Magnoliopsida; order Poales; family Poaceae; genus Lolium; species Lolium multiflorum. The sequence continues at coordinate 48,005,926 of CM061752.1, read as the reverse complement.
AAATAGAAATTGAAGAGAAGATCTCTCCATAATGACTTATAGCAGCAGGCAGAAATAAAATCAGCACAAACAGTAAAGGTTTTCCTTACCAATTCCACTTACCAATAGCGCTTCACTCCCCGGCAACGGCGCCAGAAAATAGTCTTGATGACCCACAAGTATAGGGGTGTATCATAGTATCTTCGATAAGTAAGAGTGTCGATCCCAACGAGGAGCAGAAGGTGTTGGCAAGCAGTTTCGATGAAGGATTCACTGTAAATGCTCACAAACAAGTATTCAAGGGGTTTTGATGTAACAGATGAATAAAGTACGAGTAAGTAAAATGCGAGAGAAATAATTGCAGCGAGTGGCCCAATCCTTTTTAGCACAAAGGACAAGCGGTTTGTTTACTTATAATGACCAAACGTTCTTGAGGACACACGGGGATTTTAGTCTAGTGCTTTCGCTTCATGTAGCTAAATAATCTTCATTGTTTTGATAAGTGTTGTGTGGGTGAACCTATGCTAATGCACCGCCCTTCCTAGGACTAATACATACTTGTGATTTTACCCCTTGCAAGCATCCGCAACTACAAGAAAGTAATTAAGATAAATCTAACCACAGCCTTAAACTCTGAGATCCTGCGATCCCTCTTGCATCGATATACTAACGGGGGTTCAGGTTTCTGTCACTCCGGCAACCCCGCAATTAGCAACCGAATACAAGATGCACTCCCTAGGCCCATAAATGGTGAAGTGTGGTGTAGTCGACGTTCACACGACACCACTAGAAGAATGACACCACAACTTAAATATCATAACATTGAATATTACTCAACCATAATTCACTACTAGCATTTAGACTTCACCCATGTCCTCAAGAACTAAACGAACTACTCACGAGACATCATATGGAATACAATCAGAGGTGATATGGTGATGAATAACAATCTGAACATAAACCTTGGTTCAATGGTTTCACTCAATAGCATCTACAACAAGTAGAGAATAACACCGGGAGAGTTTCCCCAATCAAACAATCAAGATCCAACTCAAATCGTTACAGCGGTGACGAGGTGCAGCGGTGGTGTTGGCGGTGTAGATGGTGGAGATGATGATGATGATGATGGAGATGATGTCCAGCTCGATGACGATGGCGATGGAGTCGATTTCCCCCTCCGGGAATTTCGGCGGATTCCTGCCCGCCGGAGAGCTCTTTTCTCTCTGGTGTTCTCCGCCCCGCGGCGGCTGTAACTCTCCGTGAGGTACCCCCTGTGGCTTAGGTTTTCGGGACGAAGGAGTACGCGAACAAAAGGAGGCGAAAGGGGTGCCCCCACACCACAGGGTGGCGCGGCCGGGCCATGGGCCGCGCCGGCCCGGCCCCACCTTAAGCCCTCTCTGCTCCCCCTTCTGGCTCCCTCCGTCATCGGAAAAATAGGAATTTACGTGTAATTTCCTTCCACAGTTGATCTTCCGAAATATTGCGTTCGACGGTGCTTTTTCCAGCAGAATCCTGGCTCCGGTGCTTGATCCTCCAATAATGATGAAACATGCAAAATAGATGAAATAACATAAGTATTGCGTCCCAATATGAAATATATCAATGAATAACAGCAAATTATGATACAAAATAGTGATGCAAATTGGACGTATCAGGCGAGTAGGAACTAAGCTTGGGGATGCATGATACGTCTCAAACGTATCTATAATTTCTTATGTTCCATGCTAGTTTTATGACAATACCTACATGTTTTGCTCACACTTTATAATGATTTTATGCATTTTCCGGAACTAACCTATTAAAAAGATGCCGAAGTGCCAGTTCCAATTTTGTTCGGGCAATATTCTCGGAATTCGACGAAACAAAAGCCAAACATCTTATTTTACCGAGACGGACCGGAACACCGAAGGAGAGACGGAGAGGAGGCCAGGCCTCCAGACCACGGGCGGCGCGACCTAGGAGGGCGCGCCCGGTGTGGTGTGGGCCCCAGGCACCCCCTTGCGCCGCCTCTTCACCTATAAAATCCTTCGCGACGTAAAAACCCTACAACAATCGACGAAACTCCAAAAAGACTCCAGGGGCGCCGCCGCCATCACGAAACTCCGTTTTGGGGGACAGAAGTCTCTGTTCCGGCACGCCGCAGGGACGGGGAATTGCCGAGTCATCTCCATCGACACCACCGCCATCTTCATCGCTGCTGTCTCCCATGATGAGGAGGGAGTAGTTCTCCATGAGGGCTCTACCGGTAGCTATGTGGTTAATCTCTCTCTCATGTACCTCAATACAATAATCTCATGAGCTGCCTTACATGATTGAGATCTATATGATGAGCTTTGTATCACTATTAATCTATGTGCTACTCTAGTGATGTTATTAAAGTAGTCTATTCCTCCTTCATGATGTAAAGGTGACAGTGTGTGCATCATGTAGTACTTGGCGTAGGTTATGATTGTAATCTCTTGTAGATTATGAAGTTAACTATTACTATTATAGTATTGATGTGATCTATTCCCCCTTTCATAGCTATTGGTGACAGTGTGTATGCTATGTTAGTACTCGGTCTAAATTGCAACGGTCTATTATGCACTCTAGAGGTTACTTTAATATGAACTCCGTATGTTGTGGAGCTTGTTTACTCCGGCTTGAGGGAGCTCTTGTAGCCCTACACAATGAATGGTGTTTGTTATCCAACAAGAGAGTGTTTGAAAGTAGCACAAGTGAGGAGAAGTTATTTATTTATTATGTGATCAATGTTGAGAGTGTCCACTAGTGAAAGTAGGATCCCTAGGCCTTATTTCCAAATACTGCAAACATCGCTTATTTACTGTTTTACTGCATCTTTACTTCCTGCAATATTTACTTCAGATCGCAAGTACCGTTTACCACCATCTATATCATCTACGTTTTGATATCTCTTCGCCGAACTAGTGCACCTATACATCTGACAAGTGTATTAGGTGTGTTGGGGACACAAGAGACTTCTTGTATCTTAATTGCAGGGTTGCTTGAGAGGACTATCTTTGACCTCTACCTCCTGAGTTCGATAAACCTTGGGTGATTCACTTAAGGGAAACTTGCTGCTGTTCTACAAACATCTGCTCTTGGAGGCCCAACACTGTCTACAGGAATAGAAGCGTGAGTAGACATCAGTGGCGGTGCAGGGAGGGAGAGAGCGAGCGGTTGCGTCAGCTGAAATTTCAGCGCGCCCTAGATAGGGATCGAGCGTTCGGTTCGCTCGAGCGACCCCTACAAATACATGTCGTTTTGGGTTTTCGGTCTCGGTCCGATAAAAGTTTTTCGGTTTTGGCCCTTTTACGGTAATTGATCGGCGCTATTGTTTAGCCTGAACCCGTAAACTGATGGTTATTTTTTTGGTTTTGGCCTGTTTACGGGCTCTGCTAGAGATGCTTTTATAGATGGACTGAGAGCATCTCCACTCATCTCCCCGACGAGGCCCCCGAGCGATGTTTTTCCCATCTGGACGGCGAAATTCGGCCCAGTCGCTCCCCCGGTTCCTCGTTTTCGTCCGGATTTGGCTCTTCATCCATCCGGCGAGCCACGCCATCCCCGGTCCCCAGGGAGCTATCGGGGACTCGGACGAGTGAAAAGCGGGGAAGGGCCCGATCCGGCGCGACCGGACACACGAACGCCTCCACCACCTCGCTAAAAATCCCCCCACCCCTCGTATCTCTCTCGCCGGCACCACCCCCCGGTTTGTTGCCCGATTCCGACGTCCCTCCTTCCCCTGCCTATATTCCGCCGTCTTTCGACGACGGCCTATCCCTGCTCCTCCGCCTGCCTATTTTTCGACGACGGCCTACTCCTCGTCGTTCGCGTCTCGGCTAGCCTCGACCACGCCCGTCAGGTGTTCGTCCATTTGCCTCGCCGGCCATGGACTCGGACGAAGAGGAGGAGCAGATGTTCGGCGAGCTTATGCGAGAAGAGATGGCAGCCGCCGCCCAAGTCGAGGAACACATGATGATCCTCGGTTGCTTATCATGCATGTACGCCGGGGTGGCAGCTGGTCGACGTGGTGGGTCGGCACCAGGTCGCCGGAAGTGCAAGCCGAGACAACGAATGGAGGGCTACTGCATGTTGTACGCCGACTAGTTCACCGACAATCCATTGCACGGTAGACTGTTTTCGGCGTCGTTCAGGATGAGCAGAAAGCTATTTCTGCAAATTGTGTATGCCATCCGAGACTTTGACCCCTACTTCAGATGCAAGGCAAATTGCACTGGCTTGGTTGGATTTTCGTCACTGCAGAAGTGCATAGTGGCTATGAGGATGCTGGCGTATGGAGCTCCCGGTGATGGTGCAGATGACTATCTTCGGATGGCGGAGTCCACCGCCCTTGATTGTTTCTACCGGTTCGGGCCGTCATAGCAGTGTTCGGGGACTTTTACTTGAGATCACCCACTGTCGAAGACACTCAGAGGTTTTCCAGGGATGCTTGGAAGCATTGACTGCATTCATTGGAAATGGAAGAACTGTCCGTTTGCGTGGCAGGGAATGTACAAGGGTCACAAAAAGGCTGCACTGTGATACTTGAAGCAGTGGCTACCCATGATCTCTGGATTTGGCACTCTTTCTTTGGTATGCCTGGATCCAACAATGACATCAACGTCCTAAACTGCTCCCCGATCTTTTCCAAGCTTGTTGAGGGTCATGCTCCCCCGGTGAACTATGTGATCAATGGTCGGCACTACAACAAAGGATACTACCTTGCATACGGTATCTATCCAAAGTGGGCAACATTTGTGAAGACAATCTCGAGACCCGGCACCCCCAAACATTGTGAGTTTGTCAAGAAACAAGAAGCTTGCCGAAAAGACGGTACGACACTACAACAAAGGATACTACCTTGCAGACGGTATCTATCCAAAGTGGGCAACATCCAAACATTGTGAGTTTGTCAAGAAACAAGAAGCTTGCCGAAAAGACGTCGAACGTGCATTTGGTGTCCTCCAGCAGAGATTTGCCGTCGTCCGGTTCCCCGCTATGACTTGGTCCAAAGATCAGATGTGGGAGGTGATGAACTGTGTGTGTCTACACAATATGATTATTGAAAATGAGCGAAAACATCCGGTTCCTCTGGCTGAGCAACAAACACCATATGAGAGAGAGGGTCCTCTTGCACAGCCTAATCACCAGGTGCCGACATCATAGACCGCCTTTATTGCTATGCGCTAGGAGATTCGAGACTCTACAATGCATCAACAGCTGCAAGATGATCTGGTGGAGCACATATGGACGCTCCGAGGCAACGTCAACACCGACGCCAACTAGTCTGTCTTTATTAATTTGTTTCAATACTTGTAAAATTGTGTGCTTCATTTGTTTCAGCAATTTTCTGAATCTTGTTTGCCAAACTTGTTAAATTTTATGTCGAATTTGTTTGAAATATGTCAAATGGCCGAAGTTGGGGTCTCCGGCCGGGGGGACGGCTGGAACTTCGGCGCTTCCCAGACCAAAATTTCCTCCAATCCGGAGGAAAATTTCGCCGGATTTAAACGTGGGAAGCGCCAACGAGTGGAGATGCTCTTAGAGCATCTCCAACAGGCGCTGTAAAAGTCCCGCGCGGCAAAAAAACCGCCGTTTTGGCGCGCGCGGACGCTGCCGCGCTGCTCCAGCGGACGCGGGAAAACGGCGCGCGCGCTAAAGTTTTGCCGCCCGCGCGCTTTCGCGCTATCCCGCGCGGGAAATCTGCCGCGTGCGTTGCCGCGCGCGCTATATAGATGACACGCGCGAAGCGGCCAACTGCCACTCCGCCCACGCGTCTTCCTCCCGCGCCCTCTCTTTCCCCGCCGCTCTCCCTCCCGCGCCGCTCCACCTCCGGCCGTTCCTCCTCGACGCGAAGATGCCGCCGCGCCGCTCTCCTCCGGCTACCGGCGTCCGCGCGCGGCCGAGCGGCCGATTCGACGTGGAGATCCGCTCCGGCGAGGAGCAGATCCGTCTCGGCACCTTCGACACAGCGCACGAGGCGGCACGTGCCTACGACGCTGTCGCGTGGCATCTGGGCCGCAGCCACCGCGCGATGAACTTCCACGACGTGTTCACGCGCGAGCGGCGGAGATGCTCGCGCCGCCGCCGCCGATGATCACGCGAGAGGAGCAGCGCGCCGGCGGGAGGCTGGAGCGCGCTGGTCATCGCCGAGCGCGACGAGGCGTTCCGAGTCGAATGGCGCGCCGCTTCCCGGAGGACATCGCCGCCACGGCGGCCTTCTACGCGGAGAAAGAGAAGAAGGAGGAGGAGAAGGCGGCGGCGAAGGCGCAAAAAAAGCTTCCCGCGAGAAGCGCCGCGCCGAGATCGCGAAGAGGAGGGCGGCGAGGGCCGCGAAGGCGGCGAGGAAGGCGGAGGAGAAGAAGAACGGCGCAGGGCCGTCGACGGTCGTCGTCTCCTCCTCCTCCTCCTTCGAGTGGACGACAACGCCGGTGTCGTCCACGACTCCGAGCAGCTCGGACTTCAACTGGGACTCCTCCGAGTAGTCTCGTAGAACTTTTAATATATGTCGCATTGTATCGTCGAACTTTTATAATATATTCGTATTTTCGCTCAAATTTTCATAGTTTGTTCGATTTAAATTTTCAAAAAATGGTCGGATTTAGCACTTTATACCTCGCGCGCGCTGCAAAATAGCGCCTCTGCCGGAGGTGCGTTTTTCGCACAGCAACGCGCGCTGGAAAATAGCGCCTCTGCCGCGGGCAAATTCGCTAACACGCGCGCTAACAGTATACAGCGCGCCGAATCGCGCGTTTACAGCGCCAGATTTTACAGCGCCTGTTCGAGATGCTCTTACTATGTCCATGCAGGCCCGAGCGGTAGGCCGTCTCAACACGCGAATCCTATTCCCCGCTCATAGCGGGCGCTATCTGGCGCTCCGCACAGAGCGGGGCAGGACTGGGCCGGCCCGTTAACGAGGGCAGGGGCTCTTCCTTCGTCTTTTTCTTCAGGTTTCTCTTTTTTTTCCGGTTTTTTTTCTTTCAGGTTGTGCTGGTTTTACCCTCCAGTTCTGCTTTTTCCGATCGGTTTTTTCTGAAGTTTTCATTTTGAACTTTTTTTAAGTTGAAATAATTTTATTTTTTGAACTTTTTCAGATTTGAACTTTTTTCGATTTGAATTTTTTTTGAATATGAACACTTTTTAAATTTTAATATTTTTTATCTGACCAATTTTAATCTGAACATTTTTGGACTTGAACAATTTTTAAACGTGAACTTTTTAAATCTGGTATTTATTAGAATATGATTTTTTATTTTGATATTTCAAGTTTGAACTTATTTAGATTTGAACTTTTTCAAATTTGAACAGTTTTTAATCTGAACTATTTTTGTGTTTGAACTATTTTCAGATTTTGAACGTTTTTAGTTCTTTTTGTGATTTATTTTTGTATGCTTTTCTTATTATCTTTAATAAATTTACACACCTAAAACCATTAAAGTAACAAAATGTACAAGGTCGTATGTTTTCAAATCCAATCAAGGTAAATTACGTTCATTTTTCAAAAAATTACAAGGTGGAAATCCGTTCAAAGCTGAAATTCGGTTCAAGTACCTGTTAGATGTCAAGGTGGAAACCGTTCATAAATGTTTAAGGTTGAAAACCATTCAAAATTCACAAGTGTTCAAGGAAATCCGTTCAAGGTGAAAACCGTTCATGGAGACAAACCGTTCATAAATGTATTAAGGTGAAATTCAGTTCAAAATTCAAGAATGTGCAAGGATAGAAACCGATCATTTTTCAAAAATGTTCAAGGTGGAAATCCATTCAAGGTGGAATTCGGTTCAAGTAACATAAATGTTCGAGTTGTAAACCGTTTCATTTTTCATAAATATTCAAGATGGAGATCTGTTCAAGGTGGAATTTTGTTCAAGTAACAAGAATGTTCAAGGTGTAAACCGTTCACCTTTTTTATATAATTTTTTTGGTTGAAATCCGTTCAAGGTGGATTTCCGTTCAAGTAACAAAAATGTTCAAGGTTGAAACCGTTAACTTTTTTATGAATGTTTTGGTTGAAATCCGTCCGAGGTGGAATTACGTTGAAGTAACAAAAATGTTCAAGGTGCAAACCATCCATTTTTAATACATGTTTTCAGGTTGAAATCTTTTTGAGGTGGAATTTTGTTCAAGTAACAAAAAAGTTCAAGATGTAAACCGTTCATTTTTCATACATGGTCAACGCGGAGATCCGTTCAAGATGGAATTTTGTTCAAGTGCTTGTTAAATGTCAAGGTGTAAACCGTTCGTTTTTCAAAAATGTTCAAGACGAAAAACCGTTCAAGGTGGAATTTTGTTCAAGTAACATAAATGTTCGAGGTGTAAACCGTTTCATTTTTCATAAATGTTAAAGGTGGAGATCCGTGAGAGGTGGAATTCCATTCAAGTAACAACAATGTTTAAGGTGTAAACCGTTCACCTTTTTATATAAATATTTTCGGTTGAAATCCGTTTAAGGTGGATTTTCGTTCACAAAAATGTTCAAGGTTGAAACCGTTCACTTTTTTATGAATGTTTTGGCTGAAATCTGTTCGAGGTGGATTTACGTTGAAGTAAAAAAAAATGTTCAAGGTGTAAACTGTCCATTTTTATAAATATTTTCAGGCTCAAATCCATTTAAGGTGGAATTACGTTCAAGTAGCAAAATAGTTCAAGGTGTAAACCGTTCATTTTTCATACATGGTCAACGCGGAGATCCGTTCAAGGTGGAATTTCTGTTCAAGTACTTGTTAAATGGCAAGCTCGAAACAACTCATTGAGGAAAACCATTCATAAATGTTTAAGGTGGAATTTCGTTCAAAATTCAGGAATGTGCAAGGATGAAAACCGCTCATTCATCAAAAGTGTTCAAGCCGGAAATCCGTTCAACGTTGAATTCTATTCAAGTAACATAAATGTTTCCCGAACTGCGTTTCGTACGACAATGGCTCCTGAAGCTTCACGATAGTTTTACCTATTTATTATACTGTTTTTAGGCTGTAGCCTATTTCTACTGTTTAGTATTGTATTTAATATTCTACAGTACGTGCACGTGAGAATACTGAAATACTGACGGTGATAAGTCACACGGTTCTACTGTGCGCCTATTTCTACTGTTTTAATACTGTATTCAAAAAGTGGAAGTCACGCGGCGGGCATGTACAATTGAACTGAAAACTGAAACCATGTTCTTCCTCGGCGGTTCAGCAGGGCACGCTCACGCAAATCCTAAAACAGTGATGAACGTGCAATCAAAACGTTTAAACGGGCCGAGCCCATATGCCGATCGTTCGAAAGAGGGATATGCGGAGTCAATCATATGCTCCGCTTAAAGCGGAGAATAGGCGGTCCCCTCTCAACACCTCAATACATTGAGATGGCTAACCACAATTCAGTATCATCCTGGGCCAGAGTATATCGCCACGATTCAGTATTTGGGCCAGGGTATAAGTTGGGCCGCCGCTGGGTGTGCTGATATAAGGCTCGGCTGACTCATTCGATGGGAGTACGTGTCGACTCCTGATAGGCAGCGCGTGCAGCAGTGCAGCTATAAAGAGGAGGGCGCTGGACGAACCCTAAGCCCATCCCATCCATCGCCCCCTCGTCGACCTGCCGCCGCCACAGCACCTCGCGCTCCTCGCTCGTTTTCTTGCTTCGTGTTTTGCACTTTCGTTTATGGTGTTCAGATCGCTGCTGCTTGTTTCTTGTTTACCGACCCTTTTCAGTGTTAGATTTAGATGTATTTCAGGCTCTATATTATGAGTCAACAGCAGGCGCCTCTCGATGGCGTCCTGACTGCCGCATGGAGCCTAGATTGATTTAGCCAGGAGAAGATTGTTTGGAGATCCATCTTCTTAGTTCCAAGCCACAAAATCTGGCCATACTTCTAAGCCATCATCTTTCCCCTTGGATCTTGTTTTGTTTCTGAAGATCCGCGAGATTTCGATGTTTGATTTGTGACGGCTCAGACGAACGGGTGCTCGGTTTTTTCGTTGGACGAGTCGCCCTTTGCACAAAGTGCCCATAGAAACCGGCGGCCGACTTTCACGATTGGTTGGGCGCGTCGTGTATCTTGCCCCATCCAAATTTAAAGCGGCCATATTTTCCAATTGATTTTGGATTGTTGTTTCTTTGTCACCTTTTGTTTCTCCGTTTATTTTCTGTCACTTGCAACTGAATCAAACAAACCTAGAACCAATCCTACAGGATGAGATCTTCTGATCTATATCCTTTGCATGTTATGGTTGTAAATCGATTTCATTAATTAACCTATAAAAGTTAATCTGCTCTCCGTTATTTTCCATCATAAGCAGAATTGAATTATAAAAGTGATTTGTAATGGAGTCTGAGAAATGATATTTTGCTCTGGTTTCGTCCCATGCTATTTTTGTTGAATGGATATGAGGATCCTTTCCCCAAATGATCGACTATGATTATAATGTGCGCACATGAAATCCTATCAGAGGATTCCAAGCCAGAAATCTGATCCATTTACCAACAACAGTTGCTTCTTCACTTTTTAGTTTCGTGTATTTCCGACTTTTTCGTTTTGTTACAAACCGACTAAGGTCTTCGCAAAAAAAAAACCGACTAAGGTGCAGACATTCATGCTAATCAGCCAACCTTTCAGTAAACTATATAACGTAAATCAACATAAAACGAAACAAAGTAAGGGTTTAGAATGATGTTTCTTCGATGGAAAACGTTAAATGAGGCTTTGCCACTGTTCTGAAGATAGACATCCGACCCTAGAACGAGCCTTCGTCACTCCTTTCGTCTCCAGGTTGGGTGCCTCATAAGATGAAGCAAAGAAGAGAATTGTTCATGAACTGCAAGCTACCCACAGTTGATTTAGCCGGAGATCTCTAATGAAGATACAATAGGATGGCAACTGTGATCGTGAAAGGCCAGATCTCACAGAGGTGAGCAGAACAAAATCAGGAAGATCTGAACGGACATGCCAACACAATGCCTTCAAAAGAGCAGGTCGCTAGGAAGATGTATTAGGACATCTCCAGCTGACGCAATGGTTGTTTTCGTCCGCCTTGATCGGAAATGCGTCTGGCACCCTCTCCAGCGGGACGACGCAAAGTGACTGGGCCGTCCGCGGAGACGCAAACTTGGCCCAAATATGCGCCTCGGATGTCTCCCGCGGACGCCGGAAATCCCATCCGCCGGACGGTCGTGGCGGCGCTTTGTGTCGTCTTCTCGGGGCAGCGATTGGCGCTGCTTCGGTCGGAGCTAATGGCAATGCCTGGGCTGCCGAGCGAGCGCCCACCTCGCCAACCACGTTAATGGCGTCGCCACGCGTCCCGCGGCCACCGCATGCCTCCGGCCTATATAAAGGGGCCGCGCCTTCTTCCTCATCCACTCCTCCATAGAAGCCCTAGCCGCCACAAAGCTCCAGGTGTTCCGCCGCCTAGGTGTTCGCGACGACCAACCCCGCGAGGAAGACCATGGCGGGTCTGGTGGCCGGCGAGACGGTCGAGGCCGCGGCCCGACGGCCCGGGGACGGGCGGGGCCGCCGTGGTGGAGCACTACGGCCCACGCTCGTCGTTGCTGCGCCCTCTTCGTCTTCCTCCGACGTGGAGGACGCTTCGAGTTCCTCCTCCGCATCGACGACGACCCGCTCGGCATCAAGCGTCTCCGGACAAGTACGCCAAGTTCGTTGACGGCGTCGAGCCGCGCATTTGCGCTACGGAGGCCTGCAACTTCGCTGGTGTGGAGGTCTGTTCGGGAGGGCAAGATGTGCACGCCGGGTGGGCAAGTTCACCCGTGACTGGCGCTCGGCTGCCGGCTCCTTCTCTCGAGGGAGACGGTGAGATGGTCGTTAAGGTCTTCGACGACACGGCCTGCTGTAGGCACTACCACACCGGCGAATCCGAGTCGGACTCCGATAGTTAGAAGTTAGAACGTAGAGTGTTCTTTCTTTGCTCGCCTCATCGGTAGCAACGAGGGCACCGTCAATCCTCCCGCTGAATTTTCTAGTTTGGGTGACTGGGTGTGCCCTCGAATGTTCTTTCTTGAACACAACTGGTTTCTATTTTTAAAATATTTATATTTGTGTCCACCATGGTACAAACTATGTATTAGTTTGTGTAAACCATGTTCCAAACTATGTATTAGTTTGTGTAAAATAATCTTCCAATTTGTAATATTTGGAACTATGTTGAAATGAAAAAGACGGGCCACTGGAGCCAACCCCAGACGCAAACGGACACGCGGACGAAAACGGTCATTTCAGCAAGGAAAAAGTCTATTTTAAACCCTGAATTCATAGAGGTTCGGGGAAACAAACCTCAAACTCTAAATCCTTGTCGTTTGCACCCTAAACTATGGAATCCCGGTCTAAATCAAACCCTGAAGCTGTTTGGGGAACCAGGAACAGTACTAATCCCGGCCGACAATACCTTTGTGTCACTGACTAGATAGGCCCGCAGGTCAGATTCTTCTTCTTTGTCTATTCTTCTTTATCCACCCATTAAAATAAAGACAGAAACAGCCAACATGGGGAGTGAGGAGGGACAGGGGTCGGCAGCATCAGCCAGCATGGGGAGGAACTAGGGTCGCCGGCCTGCGCGCTCTGGTCGGAGGCGTACGGGATTGGGAGGGGGACATGCAAGGAGAGGCGAAGGAGAGGTGAAGGAGCTGTGGCGTTGAAGTCGTCACCGATGGCCGGAGGCTCGCATGCCGTCGCTGCCTCCTTCGGTCTGGCCGGCTCGCACGGCCTCAGCGGCTGCGGTGGCGTCCCTGTCGAGCGCCTGCAGGAGCCCAAGAAGAGCACATCCCCGCCGCCTAGTACGATCCAGCTAGTTCTCGTGTTTGTGAGTTGTGTGCTAGTTGCACTTGCAGTCAAATCGATTGCCTCCTTACTCATGATGTGCAAGAAGCACTAGCTAGATCAATTGCATCGATTCGCTAGCTGCAGTATGTGCGTGTCACGGCAGTATATCTCCTGAAAATGCTACAAATTCTTCAATCTAATTAATCAAAAAAAAAATTCTTGAATCTGATGTCTATCTTCTACTACCTGCTTCCGGCTGCAATCTCAATCTAGCTATTCTTCCGTAGAAAACGAGCAGTGGGACAGTCCAGCATCGGTCACCAGCAGTGGGCGCATCGCGAGTGGCGGCCGACGCACGGAGAAGCAGAGGGTGCGCCATGGGACAAGAAATAGAAAGCCAAGGACCACAAAATTAAATTGGACGATTATGTAGGGTTTCTTTTGTTAATTTGTGCCTACGTGGCATTGGTCAACTTGGTCAAACCGCTTCAGGGTTCAATTTAGACCGGGAATCAGTAGTTCAGGGTACAAACGACAGGGATTTAGAATTTGGGGTTCATTTCGCCGAACCTCTACAAATTCAGGGTTTGAAATAGACTTTTTCCTTTCAGCAACCCTTAGTTGCCGCTGTTCAAGGATTTGTCCCTGGCTCTGCATCCTGCGAGGAGCCTAGAACCCAAGCCGTTGGGTGGAACTCCATCGCCGCCTGAGTGTCCTCAGAGCGGAGCAACTGACAAGTCATGTTCAAAGAATGTATTAACAAAACTATTAAAGATTTCGGACTTGTTCTTTGTTGAAGTCGTCTTGCATTTTAATAGCGTTTAGGTGCGCAAATTGCCATAGAAATTTAGATCTGATGAAACGGATTCTGAAAATTATATTTAGCTCCAGCACGGAGCCTGAGAAATCACTTTGTGCTCTCATATACAAATTGATAAACTAACAGAATCATTTCACTATTAGTAGTGTAATTTAAGCGCAAGAGAATAGCAAAATGGCAATACAATTGTTTGAACAAGTTAGTAATTTCTAACAATCTATCACAAGTATTATGTGATAGCTAAGCAGGATAGGAACAGCAAATTTGGCTGCCACCAAATGAATAAATTGGCCTGAAAGCTACAAACAACATAACGTGTTATCACAAGTTGTGATAGTTAAGCAGGTTGGGAACATCGAATCTTCCCCAACAACAAATGAATAGATCAAGCTGAAAACTCTGAACATGTAAGAGATGGCATCACAACAGCACATAGCAACAGGGGACATTATATCAGACATTTGGACAATCAGCAAAGTGTCGGCACTTACAACACATCTCCTTGACAGCAACACTCCAGAATCACAGTCACAACCATTTCAGCCCACTATACCATAATGCATCATTATGGTAGCATTTATATGCACAGACATATCTAATAGTAAGTTCATTCTACATAGCAGAACGAACGTATACAACGAAGATAACAAGGCTGCTTGCTGTATCAGTAGAGCCATTGGGCAACAGGCCCAGACCAAGTGTGGTAATACACATCTTCATTAGATTGGTGGGATGTTTGAAAAAGAGAAGCCCTTGTATCCCTTGTAAGCGTAGTAGGCGATTCTTGTGTAGTAGAACCCAGGGATGAACATTACAATGCCCAAAATCATGAAGAAGATTCCTGTTCCAACAAAGGTTTAGCTAAGGGAAAGTTTCAAGGGCAAGCTTATGTATGAACGCAACCTTTCTAAGATGGTTTTAAGTTAAAATAGATTTATCTTCATGAATGTTATTCAAAAGTCTATTCTGCATCTAGAATGGCAATGCCCAAAATCATGTAGAAGATCCTTTTTTTCCAGCTAAAGAGTGATAAGGTTTAGCTAATGGAAGGTTTCAAGGGCAAGCTTGTGTATGAATGCAACCTTTCTATAATGGATTTAAGTCAAAATAGATTTATGTTCATGGATGCTATTTAAATTTTATCAAGAATGGCAGTCAGCATCCACAAAAAATTTAGACCACACTACAGCTGAACTTCTAGTATAAAATCCATACCACAACCAAATATATTACAGATAAAAGAAATGTTTTAGGGTCTGTTGGCAATGCATGTGGTCTTCGATTGCTATTTGGATTGAAACCAAGCCCTCACATGCCACTATACAATTTTCAGCGATGCGCAGGTGCGCATCTATCGCCTGCCAGCAGGTCCATATTGGTCCTGTGCTACTCCGGCGGGTACCAGCGTTGATTTACGTTTCTTCCTCCTTTCTAAACTAAATCACATCGCACCAATGGGTCAGCAGGAGGCCCCTCAAGTCTTAACACTGATCCCCTTTTCTATGACACGATTTACCTCAGTCCTGGTCTCTTTCTATAAGTGAGTATTGACTACAAACATCATCCAGTTCAAGAACATGCACTCAGAATCTGAGCTCATGTCATCTGATAGTTCAGACACGATGGGTCGTGAGTGCAAAATCATTGTGTTCCTCCTGAGCATGGCTCCTTGCCCAGTTCACTTTGTTAAAGTACATATCTCTCACCAAATGCAAGCATCAACATATCCAAAATCTCCCCTACAGGCTACTACGGTCATGATCAAATAATTATACTTCACATTTGCATGTTTTACAGTTATTACCAGCAATATCATACCCATGTGCCATATTTCCACCCAAACAGAGAAATAAACCCAATTGATTCCTGCCTCGCAGCACTAGAACCTGAGCCCCCAGCTAGTAGGTAGTAATAAGTAGTAATAACCCGTAAGATGTTCTCACAGCAGTGGTTCCGAAATTGAAGCAACTACAGGGTTCTGAATGTAACAATAATTCTTCCGGACAGAGAAGATGGGGAAAGGAGATGCGGGCTGACCGTGCGCGCTGTCCCCGCCGACTTGGTTGGCGGCCATGAGGAGGCCGGCGATGACGCCGAGGGCCCCGAAGGCGAGGAGGGCGGCGGCGAAGGCGATCTCCTTGACGGGGGCGCCGCGCGGGCCGCCGATGGCCCCGCCGACGAGGTCGTCCTCGTCGGTGATGGAGAAGGCGTGGTCCACGTAGGCCATGCCGGGTAGGGACCTCGCTAGCTAGGGTTTCCCGACGAGGAGGCGGCGGCGGCGGGCGGATCGTTGTCGCGGGTTGGCGGCGAGTTGGTCGCGGGTGGAAGATGCAGCGCAGGTGAGCGAGAGAGAGATCGGCTGGGTGGGTCGCTTGCGGAGGTAGATTTGGATTGGGTTGGACGGGAGCGCCGGGTCAACAACGCGATGGTAGTTCGGCACGATAGGGATGTGTACACTACACGTTACTCATGCTACCATACGATTCGCACGACTTGTAGCACCACGTCGAGACACCCTTTGCAGCGTCATTTTTATTTTTTGCAAACTCACTACTAACCTCCGCCTTTAACAATCGCAGACTCAGCCTTATTTCTGCTCCATTCTCAACCAAAGTTGTACTTTTCTTAATCATGGAACTTAAAACATGCTGCCTAGCATAGATTATAAAGTAGTTCGTATTAAGATTTTGCAAGTTTGTAGTATACATCAACAGCTACCTGTAGAAAAATAATAGATTTTTAAAATTTTAAAGTACGATTTTTAAATATCTAAAAATAAGGGCTCATTTGATTCATAGGAATTGTGTAGGACTTGGATCCTATGAAAAAAAAATCATATACAAGTGTCATAGGAACATATCCTATAGAAACTAATCCTATAGAAATCTTGTAGTGTAAATTCTATAGAAGAAAAGTATTCGGTTTCTTTCCTACAGTCAAACACAAACACACTTCATCTTTTCATAGGATTCAAATGACCATGAAATCTCAACCCTATGTTTTCCCTATTCATATGTTTTCCTTATACTATGAATAAAAGGAGCCCTAAAGGGCTACATGTAGCATGACCTTCGTTTTAAGTTTCCGCAATAAATTAACTAAAGAACACAATCATCCAAAAAAGACCTTATGCTTGCCACATCCACCGACCATCGTCATTGTTACCACTGAAGGGACCATTGGAGAAGAACGGTGAAGAGGACCATCATCCAGGAAACAAAAACATCATTGCCCAATGGCTTTACAAGACACAGTTGAAGACTTTGTTGAAAGAACACGAACGGCGACACACCCCACGCTTCTCTATTCCTAGATCCGAGGCCATGGACGAACGTCGTAGAGGATGACATCCGCTCGCCCATACATGTACAAGCCACATCCGCCTCTCTTTGAGCTTATTTGAAAGACCATCACCAAAGCATCAAACGCCTGCCAACTCGATCATGTTGTGAACAATCAACCGTATACAATAAAATACACGCAAATCGACTAAAGTAGGAACGGTCTCGAAGTCAACACCATCGAAGCGGGGACGGGGCAAGGATGATTTATTCCGATGTCACCACCACCTCACCATCTTCGCGAAGACAACATAACATACCTTCTCCCACCCCGCCAACATGGAGTCGAGATCTGTCACGGGCCACAAGATTCGGCATGCTTTCGGATCGCCTCGAAGAACTCTCAGGACAACAAGATATTTTTGTTTGTACCTCAGTGAGCTTTGATTCTGAGCAATCTTACGAAAGAGTAAATCATTCGCATGTTCCCTTAACTATGTATGCATATAGTTACAACTAAAGATCTATATGAAGAATAAATATTTTTTTTTAGATTTATAAATGTATATGGTTACCACATGACATATGTGGTAAGCTATCTAAAATGGGTTACCAAATAAAATTATGTGCACTTAAGACTCTCTTGAGAAAATTACAACTAATAGCCACTTTGCATACCCAAAGACAGAGTCTAATGGCGCAAGATAATTGTTCATTGCTATTTCCATTCATAGTCTTTTTTTTTACTGAGTGATCCGACACTATTGATTAAATGAACAAAAAAAATTGATCACACAAGACGAAATGAACACAAACAACGGTATCTAATGAAACCAAAAGTTTTTTGAGAGCATAATTAAACCAAAAGTTATGCCAAACACCGCTGAAGTCAATAAAGCAAGGAAAGCACTAGGTATCATAATTATGCTAGATAAACAACTGTGTTAAACAGAAATTGTTATAAGCCTATATTAATAAAGGAAATTTGAAGTTAAATGTACTTACATAGATGGGACAATATATAATTCGCACTCAGAATTGAAGTGAAATGGAAAATATCCACAAAGTAAATGATAGGGAAATATTTCATTCTGCTGTTATGTCTTACCTGCTCAAATCAATACATTAATTCATGATAGCATATTCGTCCAACCAATCATCTTATGCATTGCGCAAAAGTTGACCTTCATCATGTCCAACACCAATGCCCATGCCTACAGGTACATAACTATGATACCTAGTGCCAATTTATCTTTAGTTGCAAAATATACGACGTTAGAGTTTCATGCCAATGCCCATGCCCCTGGAACCGCCAATGAGAGCTATAAGAAATCTAGGAGAAGTGCCAAATTATCTTTAGTTGCAAAATATACGACGTTAGAGTTTTATGCAAATGCTAACGATATATTTTTATGGCATATCTTATGTATGAACATCATCTTCTTCGCCCCTCCTATAGTCAAATCCTGGATCCGCCCCTGCATGAACTAATGAGAACCCATCGAGAAGTCAAATAGAGACGAGGGGGCATACCAATTAAATAGTAAGATAAATTTCTATCCACAATTTGTGAAAAACAACTCAGGTTTGATACGATCGACACTAGCTAAATGTTCCTGCTTTGCTACAAATCGAGTTGCTTAAAATCTTGTGTTACCATAGTCTCTAACTCTATGCAAAATAGAAAAAAATCTCATAATGTACTAAATCCAAATAATTAGTAAAAAAAAATTGAAGGAAAAAATAATCAAAAAGTCTATGATAGATGATTTATCTACAACGTAGAATGTATGATTAATCAATTTATTGGCAACTTAAGAGATAATCTCGTGATGGCCAATGGACAGGCATCAACTCAGATCTTTATAGGTGTAAAGATTACAAAAATTCAATTCGGCACATTGGAGCATATGCTCCTGCCACCGGAAAAAAACATTTTGAAATGTCAAAAAAATTGAATAAATTTTTTCCCGTTTACGTATCAATATTTTACGTGCGCACATCAAGTTTTGTGAAAAACCAATATCTTCTGTGACTTGTGTGAAAAAACGAACAAAACGTCTCGTGCATAACCTTTTTCTACAACAAATTTTGTCTTTTTTACTGATGACACTTAAAATGTCGGTTTTCTGTGGAACCACTTTTTTAATGTGTAGACTTTTGAGAGGTACCAACTTAATTTTGTGTTCAAATTTTTCAACATTTTGAAAGCATATTTAAATGAAGTTTAAAAGCCGGGAACATATGCTCCCGGCCACCAAAACACCACTCCCGATTGATTAGAAGTAAAATAAGAAAACCTCATGTACTATATAATATAGAGAATGTTGTCAAAACAGTACATACTCAGTAGTGCCATAGAAATAATAATATGCACACTCGGGCTATTAATTGATCGGAAGGAAGAGGTTGCTTACAATTAATTATTCCTATGCTTACTCCATGCGATATCGGATAAAATAAAGTACACACATACCAAAAAAATCAGCAAAGAATGTAATTATGACTATTCAAATCTTCAAATAACTTAAGCCATAACATATGAATTAAACTTGATTTATTAATTCTCTCTAGCACAAATGAATTTTCTTCTTGCATTAACAATCTTCTAAAAGTAAAAAATGAACAACTACTTTGTAAAATAAAACCAAGTCGTTACTATGGATTTAAGATTACTAGCAAGATACACCAACACTGGATGAAAAATATATAAGTAGTTCTTAAGCTTCAAATGTGCGAATTTAGCTACCTATTATACATTTCATTTGGTTCAAGCTAGAATTTCTTCATGTAGCTGTGTTCAGTTTCCAACCATTATATATCACAAATTGAGAAGCATCTTCAAGAAGCCATGCACTAATACTATCATCATACAGTTGTCAAATATATCAGCAGACTCAATCACTAGTAGTATGAGATTATAAAAGAAAATCATCATTATTTTTTTTTATTTATTTAATTGGCAAAGAAGACACACACACACACCTCCTTCAATCAAGGGAACTCAAAATCACAGAAACAATAGTTACATCTTGCTAGACTTGAGGCAGAAAGCCTTAAATCCATCACAGTGAGTGCTCCCTAGAGTAGGGTGGGCAGAATTGCTCTGTAGATACCGTAGATACCATTGCTAAGCAGATAATTAAATAGATGAAGTGCGGCTGCCTAACTTCTTATTTGGTTAAGCATCTTGACCTATATGTTGAAGTTTCTGCTTGTCTATGAAATGTTAAAGTGATCAATATTTTGAATTCAGTACCGAATTTTTCTGTGGTCACTAATCTATTATGTTGTATATTGACCATCCATTACATCTTGTCAATTCAATTGATCATGAGTGCGACATGAAACATGGATATTTCTTGACTCGTGTAAAAATAACATGATTACAATCTCTTTAATTTTTCAAATAACTGCACCGTTGCTCTATTTGTCAGGCTTCTGGGTAATTCTCAGAAAAGTGAAAGGCTAAAATGCATGGCTGGGAGAACAGATGGTACAAATCGTGGAAGGAACCAGGTTTGTTGATTTGGAGTTTTGCAGCGAGTTTGAAGATAAGTTTCTTGTTACTTCTGGTGAGGTTAGTTGTAAGCTTGAGTTATGGTCTTTGTCTATACCAAATTTAGTGCTTGCCAAATGAACTGACCACAAATTCACAGTACTATAATACTGTTCTTAATCAAAAGGAGTGTGGTTGGAAAATTGTTGCAAGTTTTCTGGATAAGGTCAAACAGCTTCCACTAAACATGTATCTCAATCCAAACAATGTCAAAAGGGTAAACTTTATAAAAGCTCTTCCAGATATACTAGAGTTGATTACTATTTTGGCCTAAGATTAACAGCATTGTCTTTATATTCTAGATTGTCTTGGAAGCTGATAGTTATCAACCATATTTGATATATCTAGATAAAGGTCTTAAATCCCTAATTAAAGGTGTACTTGAAATAAAGAAAGGACCCATCATGATTATGTGCTGAAGAGGTGCGTACCGGCTTAGATATGTTATGCCTTTGTATGAGGAACAGTGTATATTTCTTTATTTGTACCCTGCACTAAGAGAAAACAAGAAGTCGTCTCCCATGCATGGCACCGTTAAGTATATTATATTGTACTACCTCCGTTCCAATGAATAAGTTTAACCTACTTTTTAAGGAGAACCATTAACATACGCAAACGCAATACAAAGTCAGTATCATCGTATACATCATGAAATGCATTTTCATACGATATAGTTGTTTATAGTTTTTTCTAAAACTTAGGCCAAACTTTATAGTATAACTTAACTTTTTTTTTAAATAATGTATGCCTCTTTTATTGTAATGGAGGGAGTACTGTATTGAATTGATTTGTGCAATCCTTCATCCCATTACTTTTTGTAGACCTTTGACCTTTCGTATAGATTGTACGAGTAACATTAGTATGAAAGAAAAGAATGACAATTTCCAGTTTCCATAAAATAAGAGGGTCAAGTACTTTCCAAGAAGAAAGAGGTGGAGTAGATTCTTCTTCGTCGTGGTCACCAATAAGTCACCATCATCTTCTTCTTTTTCTCACAAAAACAAAAACTGACCGGTGGAAGAGACACCAGTTGACTTAGCCAAATGGACAGAATCACACACTTCCATGTTTCAAGCAGTCTAGACTAGCTCACGGCAAGGTTTGACCTGACAAACCCACTTGAGCTCGATCTGTACTCGATCACTACTACTCCAGTACAGGTCCGATCTGTACTCGATCGATGCGCGTGACAACTAGCATAGAATAGCATAATTTCAATTAACTGTGAGCCTTGGACTCCTTAATTTGAAGAAAGAAATAAAAGATCTCTGTTCCTCGTCGATCATATATAGCGCTTATCAATCGAACTAGGCGTACAAGTAGAAGTGCAGTGCAAGAACCCAGAAACAATGGCGATGGAATCGGTGGCCTTCGTCGCAGTGCCGTTCCCTGCGCAGGGGCACCTGAACCAGCTCATGGACCTGTCCCTGCTGGCCGCGTCGCGGGGGCTCTCGGTGCACTACGCGGCGCCGGCCGCGCACGTCCGGCAGGCGCGGTCGCGCGTGCACGGCTGGGACCCCAAGGCCGTCGACTCCGTCCACTTCCACGACCTCGACGTCTCCTCCTTCGAGTCCCCGGCGCCGGACCCGACCGCCGTGTCTCCCTTCCCCAGCCACCTGATCCCCATGTTCGAGGCCTTCACCGCCGGCGCGCGCGCCCCTCTGGCCGTTCTCCTCGCGAGCCTCTCGGCCACCCACCGCCGCGTGGTGGTCGTGTACGACAACATCAACTACTTCGCCGCGCTGGAGGCGGCGCGGCTGGGCAACGGCGAGGCGTACGGCCTGCAGTGCGTGGCCATGTCGTACAACGTCGCGTGGCTGAGCGCCGGGCCCGGGCACCAGGTCCTCCGCGACCACGGCCTCCAGGCCCTCCCCTTCGACGCGCCCATGTCCAAGGAGTTCATGGAGTACATGTACCGGGCAACGGTGGAGGCGCGGGAAGATGGAGGCGCCGCCAGGGCCGGGCTCGTCGTCAACACGTGCCGCGTGCTGGAGGCCGAGTTCATCGACGCCATCCCGGAGCACCCGGAGTACAAGGGCCAGAAGCTCTTCCCGGTTGGGCCACTGAACCCGTTGCTGCACGACGCGGTGCCGGGGAAGACGCGGCACGAGTGCATGGACTGGCTCGACGCGCAGCCTCCGGCGTCGGTGCTCTACGTGTCCTTCGGAACGACGTCGTCTCTCCGGGGAGAGCAGATCGCGGAGATGGCCGCGGCGCTAAAGGGAAGCAAGCAGAGGTTCATCTGGGTGCTGCGCGACGCCGACCGCGCCGACATTTTCGCGGACTCCGGCGAGAGCCGGCACGCCAAGCTGCCGTCCGAGTTCACCAAGGAGACCGAGGGGACGGGCCTGGTGATCACCGGGTGGGCGCCGCAGCTGGAGATCCTCGCGCACGGCGCCACGGCGGCGTTCATGAGCCACTGCGGCTGGAACTCCGCCCTGGAGAGCCTGAGCCACGGCAAGCCGATGCTCGCGTGGCCGATGCACTCCGACCAGCCCTGGAACGCGGAGCTTCTCTGCAAGTACCTCAGGGTCGCCATCCTCGTCAGGCCGTGGGAGAAGCACAGCGAGGTGGTGCCGGCGGATGCCATCCAGAAGGTGATCGAGGAGGCGATGCTCTCAGAGAATGGGACGGCGGTGCGGCAGCGGGCGAAGGTGCTCGGTGACGCCATCCGTGCGTCTATGGCGGAAGGCGGCTCCTCCAGAAAAGGCCTCGACGACTTCATTGCTTACATCACCAGGTGATTGAAGAGGTTTTAGTTACTGAATGCCCTCGCTCACCCAGGAGTAGTTGTTTTCAAAACACTGGTAGTACTCCGTACCAATTTTTGATTTCGAGTTATGTTCAAAATAAATTAGATTCCAAACCATGTAATCTTCACACGATGCAAACTGTATGATGCAATCTACTCTAGCTTAACTGCGGAACTGTTTGGCTACACCATCCTTGCCTATGTTTTACCAAGTTTTGCTTGTACAATGATATTTTTGTCAGCTAAATCCGTTTTTATAATAATTGTTTAGTTGCTCACCACGTGTACCACATGGTAGCTAAATCCGTTTACCTAGCTCTCTCGGCCAAATAAGCAATATAAAGGCTCAATGGTGGATCACAATAGTCATCGACACAAGCTAAACCAGTCAGCGCAGTGTGATTGACCATTCTCAAGCGTGAGACCTAGAAGTAGCGGCAATTACAACGGACGATGCATCAACTAATGCCTCATTTTCCGTAGTGCTGTATAAAAGAGTGTAACTCTTCTATGGCATCTATCACGACATAATTTTATGCCGACATCAACAAGATCATGACGTAAACTTGGTTGTTGGCCTTGATAGCCGCCGTGTTATTGCATCGCCGGCCAAAAAACTTTTGTAGGCTCTTTTTCATTGTGACATCCAAAAAACCCCGCCAGGTAGGGCTTGGGGCGATTTTGTATTGCATTGGATGTCGCAAAGGCTGCGCGAGCCCAAGCTCGCCTGCTCACCCATATTGTTGCTCGCCGAGGCGTGCCACGAGACGAGCAACTGCGGCGTGAAGAACGCTGCATGCTCACCCGGTTGACGACCAACATGGCCACCAATTCTCCGTCCTCATATGCGTCCATCAACCGTCAATGGCCACCTTGATACACACTAAACTAGTCAGCGGGGTGTGATTGACCATTTTCAAGCGTGAGACCTAGAAGTAGCGGTGCTTATAATGGACAGCGCATTAATTAATGCCTCATTCCCCTAGCACGGTATAAAAGAGTGTCACTCGTCTATGGCACATATCACGACATAATTTTATGTTGGCATTAACAAGACCACGACGTAAATTTGGTTGTTGGCCTTGATAGCGGTCGTGGTATTGCATCGTCGGGCAACAAACTTTTGTAGGCTTTTTTTCGTCGTGCCGTAAAAAAAAAACCCCGCCAGGTAGGGTTGGGGTGATTTTATATTGCATTGGTCGTCGCGAAGGCTGCTCGAGCTCGAGCCCAAGCTCGCCTGCTCACCCATGTTGTTACGCGCTGAGGCGTGCCACGGACGAGCAACTGCGGCATGCAGAGCACGCTCTGACTCCCCATGCCAACACTGCCACCACTTCTTTATCGTCATCATTTGCATCCATCAACCGCTAATGGCCATTTTGAGCGTGGAGTGGGGGAAGGTTGTGGGAAACAGTTGGGGACGGTCGCCCCCTCGCCCAAGCCCGTCCGTCGCCGACAGAGCAAGCACAACAAAATCTCCCCCGAAAGTATCGTAAGACCTCACAACGATGGCACGACAGATCATCACAAGTTCACCCCACAAGCACCGGAAAATCTCCCCGCAAGCCTCTAGTATTATTTGTCAATTGTTTGCTTTGTTATAGTAGTTGATATAATTGGATTCGGATGTATTGATTTTAATAAAGAGATAAATAAATTTTAGTCTATTATATTTGCCATTTACCATAAAAAGAACCGACAACTGCGTACACCTAATACACAAGGACGAATAAAGGCCAAAATTAGGCTGGAGGACTGGAGGGAGGCAGTGAGGCACACTTCACATAAAAACATACACTTTCTATTAGCAGTCCAAACCCTCCCTTGAATGAAAAAAAATCCGTTTTTTCTCTTTTCAACCTTTTTTGAGATCATCGCAGAATTCCCCTTCTGCCTTCTCCTGTTCTCCACCCCCTAGTCGCGGACCCTAGACCCCATGGCGGCCAAGAGCTGCGGCCCGGACCTCCTGGATTGGGTCGGCACCGACATCTCCGCCTCCATCTTCCACCTCCTCGACCACCCCGCCGATCTTGTCCGCGCCGCCGCTGTCTCCCGACCCTGGCGCAGATTCGGTGAGCAATTCTCGCCCTCCTCTCCAATGGCTATCGATTCTTTATATCATCGCCGTCTTCCTGAGTTCCACCCATTTACCGCAGTGATCGAGAACAACTTGAGCAAGAGCCTGTGCCTGCGGCTATGCCCCGAGGTCGCCACCGTCGCCGCCGTGGCGGAGGTAACCAGATCGGCGTCCCCACCTGCCGTCCCCGTGTCAGAGAGCGAGAGGGACTTCAGGATATACTCAAACCTCGCCGGCGCCGTCGTCTCCGCCCCCCGCAACCACGACGTGGCCATCTTCACGCACTGCATCGGCGCGTCCAGCACCGACCAGTTCCCCAAGGAGACCATGGAGCACACCCTCGATGAGGATTACATAGTGAATTTCCGTCCGTCCTATTGGTCCAGCGGCGGGTCGGACAGCCCCGATGAGCCCGAGAGCCTTACCTACAGGCTCAACCATGATATCTGCATTGTGGACGAGATTAAGGTGCAGCCGTTCGAAGGTGCGCTATCACTGATTTTAGCCGTCGTGGTGTTTGCAATTAGTTTGAGTTACACACCCTTAATCCATTGATTAGTGTTCCCAATTAGCTGAGGATCGCAATGCACTGTTAACTATTCTCTTTGTTAGATTTGTCTTGTCAGGTGATTGCTTGATTATACTTTGTATGGCTTTTTGTTTCGAACTGCCAGCCTATTTTCAGCGTGGTGATCCTATATACTCTGCAAAGGCGGTGCGATTTCGGATGGGCCATTACAAGCTTCCGCGTGGGTCAGAGTCATTTGTCACCCATAAGGATGAGAACAAGATGGTAAATGCTGACAAAAATTACATGTGGACTTACACTTCACCAGAGTACCCTATGTTGCAGGTGAGTTGGGAGCATCTTTTTCATATTGGTATGTCTGCTGATCGACCAGAAGAAAATTCTAATATGATACTCTGTAGTATAGCTACTCCATGCAGTAAAAAAACACTCTTTTATTTAGGCAGACTTTCTTATGTTTAGATAACTGGGAAAAATGGACAAATTAAACACAGTCAGTATATGATGGTGTGATACTGTATTGTGATATAACAAAGTATAGTAGCAATATTGATCGATATTATATGTAGAAATGGCTTATAACACCCTCTATTTATGGCTTGGTAGGAAAATGTACTACAATCCTTCAAGCTCCCACGCCCTGTCCTTTGCATTGGTGGTGTGGTGATGATTGAACTATTGGGCGGGGTACAAAAACAAAAAGCAGATGATCGGTATTACATATGGTAAGCACGATCTGCTTTTGCAAAAAATGGCATGATGATGCAAAGTATTGGAGGCTGCATGTAACTCCACTCTCAGCTTTTACATCATACTAGCATAGTGGCCCTCGCAAATGCGAGGGCGTCATCTTTTGGTGGGTTGGAAGTGTTCTATAAATAACACATCATTTTGATCGAAAGCACATTATTTTCAATTGTCTACAAAACATAGTAACTTTTGTTCCAAACTAAATTTATCCATAAATGGGAAATAATATGGTGTATCTTCTACGACACATATCCTCAACTATTCTAATGAAAAATAGGAGTTCAAGATGCGATCAGAAAAATATATAATTGGATGCAGATATTTCGATGCTTTCACTGATCATAGTAGCTAAATTTTCTAATCGGATGAGAAGACAATTAAACCATAATTACAAATATACCGATTAACAAATGTTCTCTCTATCTAGAAACATCTAGAACTCAAAATCTAGGACAATACCGGAAGCTCAAACTAACCACCTACTAATAAATAATAACAAATTTGACTACCTAACCTTTTGTGTAGCTTGCAAAATGTAAAGTTCTACAAAAAACACATGCATTTGTGTATTGATTCAACTTGGTCATTATGTGCATCCAACAACAGCTAATCATACTAATACCTTATTTTGCTCTCAGAATATGTAATGCCATCCGTTCTCCAATTTCACCACTTTAGATGTGAACTATACTTATATACTGTTGTACACCATCCAAGTATTTGTATTATTCGTAAATCAACGTTCAAATCTTAGTAATACTACCATAGATTGCTTGTTATTTTTTCATTAGTAGTTGCAAAATCACAGCGACGGAATACTCCCTCCGTCCCATAAAAAATATCTTAGATTTGTCTAAATTTAAATTTATCTATCTAGAAACATCTAGAACTCAAAATCTTGGACAATTCCGGAAGCTCAAACTAACCACCTACTAATAAATAATAACAAATTTGACTACCTAACCTTTTGTGTAGCTTGCAAAATGTAAAGTTCTACAAAAAACACGTGCATTTGTGTATTAATTCAACTTGGTCATTATGTGCATCCAACAACAGCTAATCATATTAATACCTTATTTTGCTCTCAGAATATGTAATGACATCCGTTCTCCAATTTCACCACTTTAGATGTGAACTATACTTATATACTGTTGTACACCATCCAAGTATTTGTATTATTCGTAAATCAACGTTCAAATCTTAGTAATACTACCATAGATTGCTTGTTATTTTTTCATTAGTAGTTGCAAAATCACAGCGACGGAATACTCCCTCCGTCCCATAAAAAATATCTTAGATTTGTCTAAATTTAAATTTACCTTGATACTAAATATTGTCTAAATATATTTAAATTTAGGCAACGTTAAAACATCTTTTATGAGATGGAGGGGGTAAATAAATTTATTAGTCTCATGTGTGGTGCACCGTGGCATAGAAGAAAAGGAAAAATCCGATCACAGACCACCAACGTTTTGTTCAAGTCTTCCTACTGGGCATGTGAACATCGTATCTTGCCATCAGCTTCTAGCTGCGTAGGCTTTCTTTAAAACAGCCACAGCTAGAGTCCTACGTATTTACGTCTTTACATAGTAACGTGATTGAAACGGGTAACATGAAATCTATAGATCCGATTTATTCTAGCTTATATACACGACAGCTAATTGTACAATCCAAGGAAGTACGTACATGTCTAGAGAGTCCACATCAGGCACGTTATCTCTTTACCATTAATAGTGCCAAATATGTTATGGCTGACACGTTAAACATGTTACGTAATTTTTAATGTATAAGTAAATCCTAACCGTAAAATTTAGATCTAACTGTTATGGTAATTTAGATGATGTGGATTAACGTGGTGTCTCTATTATACATCCTTATTTTGTTTTTAGTATATAATAGATGCACAACTTAATACTTGTTCACTTCACCATGAGGAACGGAATTATGTGCGCCGGGAACTTAATTCTATTAAATAATGATTGTCCTGTAACTTTTTTCCTTGTACCTAGTTCATCTTGGTGTATACATAATTTTGTGATGCTTCTACCTATAGCATTTAGAAGATGCATTTGTCTATATGTTGCATTAACCACAAAGAAGTGCGATTTTTCAGTGGTGTATTGTGATGATCTGAATCATGGAGTAGAGTTTACTAATTTATGTTCTCACTACCTTCCCTTGCAATGCTGAAACACCATTTTCCCCCCTTTTTCGTGTTAACAGTATCTGCAGTGCTCAAGTGAAAGGGCGCTTTCTCTCACCAATGTTCATGTTTGACATCTCGGATCATGAAGGTTATTCGATCCTCAAGTACTTGCCGGATGCCAAAGAGGACATGAAGCTAGATGATACTAAAGAGTCACTAGAGTGGCTGTCTCTTATTGGTAGATACAATAAGATGAATCAAATAGCGGTGGTGAACGCACTTATGGGGCCACTTTTCATGAATGAATATGATGTGGATGACGTCTCAGACGACGATTTTTTTGAGTAGATTTGCTTACTGGAGTGCAGCTACAACTTTGTCAGCTGTTTGTAGTTAAGTGAACATCTCTGAACTCTGCAAGCCCTGAGTTAAGTTCTGAAACCTGGTCAGGACAAGTACTCTTATCGTTCAAGCTTGGTCATGTGTGATATTGTTCATTTATCACTTATCAATGACGTTGGTTGGTGTGATGATTGCTGAACGTTATGGCACACTATGAACATCTCTGAACTCTGCAAGCCTTAGTTAAGTTCTGAAACCTGGTCAGGACAAGTACTCTTATCGTTCAAGCTTGGTCATGTGTGATATTGTTCATTTATCACTTATCAATGACGTTGGTTGGTGTGATGATTGCTGAACGTTATGGCACACTATGATACACTAGGCTTATTGCATATAGACGCTGGATGCAATCTTATTGTTGTGGAGCTGCATCACCAGATGTCCAGATTGAACCTTGCCTGTGGCCTTGGCTAGGATGGGATAACGCCGAATGAAGAGAGATATTGACCAAAGTGGAAATGCACAAAATAAGGAGTCTTTACCGACAAATGGATGTACAAGCATATAACCAGCTATGGGATGGATCGATCGTTTCTCCACTTGTGGAAAGTCAAAATTCTACTGAAGATAGAGATCTGATTGTGACTTGTTTGGAACAATACCATAGCAACAAAGGATAACATGACTAAAAAGGAAGTGCGCAGGAGTACAGTTCGCAAAATCTATCCAGGATAAGACACAGTTCATCTCTTTTCTTTCGCTGTCACATGGTCAAATATGTCTAGTGTGGTTAGCAGATAGATTAGGGCTAGGAATAGACTGATGAACTTCTCACAATTCTCTTGGTGGCTCCCCCAATACCTTCCGGAGAGAAGTATGTTCAGATAACTGGCCTCACTGCAATCTGTGGGCAATGTGGAAGCTGCGAAACAGAGCTTGTTTTGAAGTGAAGTTCATTAGATTACTGGCTGAACTAATGTGCTATTCTCGTGCTTTTCTTAAATACCAACACATTTACATAACTCGAAAGGAGAGTGGAGAACTTGTGGAGGTGCAAACATTCTGAAAATCACTGCGATGCAGGTGCATAGTGGCTTTGGGTCGTATGGGAATTTCCAGCACATTGCATAGAAGCAACTATATCCAGAGGAAAAAAAAAGTCATCCTAAAGTTACAAAGGCCGGCTTCGATAACTGAAAGTTACTTGGATGATTTTAGAACTCACCCGACTTTAGAATTGAGGGCATCTCCAGCGCGACGAGCGTCCGTTTGCGTCCGTCGTGACCGAAAATGCGTCTCGCACCACCTCCAGCGGCGCGACGCAAAGTGACCGGGCCGTCCGCGGAGACGCAAACCCGACGCATATTTGCGGCAGGTTTGCGTCTCCGCGGACGCTGCGCGGACGCGCAAAGTGTCCGCTCGCGTCTTGATACGTCTCAAACGTATCTATAATTTCTGATGTTCCATGCTAGTTTTATGACAATACCTACATGTTTTGTTCACACTTTATATCGTTTTGATGCGTTTTCCGGAACTAACCTATTGACGAGATGCGAAGTGTCAGTTCCCTTTTCTGCTGTTTTTGGTTTCAGAAATCCTAGTATGGAAATATTCTCGGAATTGGACGAAATCAACGCCCAACATCTTATAATTCCACGAAGCTTCCGAACACCGAAGAGGGACCGAGAGGGGAGGCCCAGGGGCCCCACACAACATGGCGGCGCGACCCGGGGGGGGGCGCCGGCCTCGTGTGGGCCCCCGTGACTCCGCCTCTTCGCCTATAGAAGCCCCCGACCTAAATCTTCGATACGGAAAAGCCACGGTACGAGAAACCTTCCGGAGCCGCCGCCATCGCGAAGCCAAGATGGGGGACAGGAGTCTTTGTTCGCACGCCGCGGGACGGGAAGTCCGGAAGGCTCCTCCATCGACACCACCACCATCTTCACCGCCATCGCTGTCTCCCATGATGAGGAGGAGTAGTTCTCCCTCGAGGCTAAGGGCTGTACCGGTAGCTATGTGGTTAATCTCTCTCTCTGTACTCCAATACAATGATCTCATGAATTGCTTGCATGATTGAGATCCATATGATGAGCTTTGTATCGCTATTAGTCTATGTGCTACTCATGTGATGTTATTAAAGTAGTCTATTCCTCCTGCATGGTGTAAAGGTGCCAGTGTGTGCACCGTGTGGTTCTTGTCGTAGGCTATGATCATAATCTCTTGTAGGTTGTGGAGTTAATTATTACTATGATAGTATTGATGTGATCTATTCCTCCTTTCATAGTGTAATGTGGACAGTGTGTATGCTATGTTAGTTCTCTGTTTATTTTGCAGAGATCTATTATGCTCTAAGGTTACTTAAATATGAATGCTGAATGTTGTGGCGCTTGTTAACTCCGGCTTGAGGGAGCTCTTGTAGCCCTACACAACGAATAGTGTTTGTCATCCAACAAAAGAGTGTATGTAGCACAAATGAGAGAAGTTATTATTTATTATGCGATCAATGTTGAGAGTGTCCACTAGTGAAAGTATGATCCCTAGGCCTTGTTTCCAAACATCGAATCTCCGTTTATTTACTGTTCTGTTGCATGTTTACTCGCTGCCATATTTATTTCAGATTGTTATTACCACTCATATTCATCTATACCACCTGTGTTTTACTATCTCTTCGCCGAACTAGTGCACCTATACATCTGACAAGTGTATTAAGTGTGTTGGGGACACAAGAGACTTCTTGTATCTTGATTGCAGGGTTGCTTGAGAGGACTATCTTTGACATCTACATCCCTGAGTTCGATAAACCTTGGGTGATTCACTTAAGGGAAACTTGTTGCTGTTCTACAAACCTCTGCTCTTGGAGGCCCAACACTGTCTATAGGAAAAGAAGCGTGAGTAGACATCAAGCTATTCTTGTTGTTGCCGGGGAGGAAAGGTAAAGGCATTCACACTCCGGTCCAGGTAACTAAGTTATTTTCTGTTGCCGTTGTAGGTGCTCGAAGCTATTTCCTTTAGATCCTGCAATTGCATCTTTTGGTTTCTTGTTTACACTAGTTAGGCATAATGGAAAGCAACGGTGAGCTTTTATTTCTATTTCTGAGTTAAGACATGGATTGTTTGCTGCGAAAATTAAAAAACCTATGGAATCTTATTTGCATGCTAGTAGCAATGATATTAGTATGAACGCTTTGAACACCATTGTTGCTAATGATATGGAAAAATCTAAGCTTGGGGAAGCTGGTTTTGATGATCATGACATTTTTAGTCCCCCAAGCATTGAGGAGAAAATTTTCTTTGATGATACTTTGCCTCCTATTTATGATGATTACAATGATAGTGGTCTTTTGGTGCCGCCTACTATGGAGAGTAAATTTTATTATGATTATACTATGCCTCCTACACTTGATAAGAATAATAATGATAGCTACTTTGTTGAATTTGCTTCCACTACAACTAATAAAATTGATTATGCTTATGTGGAGAGTAATAATTTTATGCATGTGGCTCATGACAAGAATGTTTTATGTGATAGTTATATTGTTGAGTTTGTTCATGATGCTACTGAAAGTTATTATGAGAGAGGAAACATGGTTATATGCATCTTAATAATATTAAGTTTCCCCTCTTTATGTTGAGAATCTTGAAATTGCACTTGTGTTGCTTTTCTATGCTTGCCACTTTGTTCTTCATGAATTTATTTGTATACAAGATTCCTTTTCATAGAAAGTGGGTTAGGCTTAAATGTGCTTTGAATTTGCTTCTTGATGTTCTCTTTTGCTTCAAATCTTAATTCTCGCGAGCATCATTAAAATTGTTGAGCCCATCTTAATGGCTATAAAGAAAGAACTTCTTGGGAGATAACCCATGTGTTTATTTTGCTACTATATTGTTGAGTCTTGGAAGTTGTTTACTACTGTAGCAACCTCTCCTTATCATGTTTATGTGCCAAGTAAAGTCTCTATGGTAAAGTTGATGCTAGATTTGGATTGCTGCGACAGAATTGCTGTCATCCGAATTCGCGAGATCTCTCGAAAAATAAAAAAACTGCAAATTTACGTGCGTGATCCTCAGATATGTACGCAACTTTCATTAGTTTTGAGTTTTCCGTTTGAGCAAGTTAAGTGCCTGCAAAATTCGTCTTTACGGACTGTTCTGTTTTGACAGATTCTGCCTTTTATTTCGCATTGCCGCTTTTGTTATGTTGAATGAGTTTCTTTGTTCCATTAACTTTCAGAAGCTTTGTGCAATGTCCAGAA
Source organism: Lolium multiflorum (assembly GCA_030979885.1). Classification (NCBI taxonomy): domain Eukaryota; kingdom Viridiplantae; phylum Streptophyta; class Magnoliopsida; order Poales; family Poaceae; genus Lolium; species Lolium multiflorum. The sequence continues at coordinate 47,972,678 of CM061752.1, read as the reverse complement.
GTGTTAAGAATGATTGTGTCACCTCTGAACATGTGAATTTTTGATTATGCACTAATCCTCTAGTGAGTTTGCTTTAAGTTTGGTGTGGAGGAAGTTTTCAAGGGTCAAGAGAGGAGGATGATATATGATCAAGAAGAGTGAAAATCCTAAACTTGGGGATGCCCCGGTGGTTCATCCCTTCATATTTTAAGAAGACTCAAGCATCTAAGCTTGGGGATGCCCAAGGCATCCCCTTCTTCATCAACTTATCAGGTTTCTTCTATTGAAACTATATTTTTATTCCGTCACATCTTATGTACTTTACTTGGAGCGTTTGTGTGCTTTTATTTTCGTTTTGTTATTTTCATTCTCTGAATAAATTCATGCTCATGTGTGGGAGAGAGACACGCTCCGCTTTTTCATATGAACACTAGTGTTCTTCATTCTTGCTTTTAATGTTCAAGGGCAAAAGTTGATCGCTTCACTTGTTGTTATTTTGTTGGAATCAGAAAATGCTTCATATGTTCTTGAATAATTTGATACTTGGCAATTGTTTTGAGCTCTCATAAATCATGTTTAAGCTCTTGCATCATGTAGTTTAAATCTAGTAGTGGAGAACTACGTAGAGCTTGTTGAAATTTGGTTTGCATGATTGGTCTCTCTAAGGTCTAGATATTTTCTGGTAAAAGTGTTTGAGCAACAAGGAAGACAGTGTAGAGTCTTATAATGCTTGCAATATGTTCTTATGTAAGTTTTGTACCGGTTCATACTTGTGTTTGCTTCAAACAACCTTGCTAGCCAAAGCCTTGTACTGAGAGGAAATGCTTCTCGTGCATCCAAAACCTTGAGCCAAAACCTATGTCATTTGTGTCCACCATATCTACCTACTATGTGGTATTTCCTGCCATTCCAAGTAAATACTTCATGTGCTACCTTTAAACAATTCAAAAGCTATTATCTCTTATTTGTGTCAATGTTTTATAGCTAATGAGGAATGTGGTGTTTTATCTTTCGATCTTGTCATTTACTTCTGACAGACTTTCACAATGGACTAGTGGCTCATCCGCTTATCCAATAATTTTGCAAAAGAGCTGGCAATGGGGTTCCCAGCCCCAATTAATTAACTTGCATAATAATTCTCTTCACATGTTTTGCTCTGATCTATCAGTAAGCAACTTAAATTTGCAAACAGACACTCCTCCATGGTATGTGAATGTTGGAAGGCACCCGAGGATCCGGTTAGCCATGGCTTGTGTAAGCAAAGGTTGGGGGAGTGTCATCTAATAAATAAAACTAAAGTACATGTGTAAACAAAAGAGAAGAGGGATGATCTACCTTGCTGGTAGAGATAACGTCCTTCATGGGAGCCGCTCTTGAAAGTCTGGTTGATAAGGTAGTTAGAGTACCCATTACCATTCGTTGACAACAACAAACACCTCTCAAAATTTTACTTTTATGCTCTCTATATGATTTCAAAACTTGAAAAGCTCTAGCACATGATTTAATCCCTGCTTCCCTCTGCGAAGGGACTATCTTTTACTTTATGTTGAGTCAGTTTACCCACTTCCTTCCATCTTAGAAGCAAACACTTGTGTCAACTGTGCATTGATTCTTACATATTTGCTTATTGCACTCATCATATTACTTTGTGTTGACAATTATCCATGAGATATGCATGTTGAAAGTTGAAAGCAACTGCTGAAACTTATATCTTCCTTTGTGTTGCTTCGATGCCTTTACTTTGAATTTATTGATTTATGAGTTAACTCTTATGCAAGACTTTTTGATGCTTGTCTTGAAAGTACTATCCATGAAAAGTTTTGCTATATGTTATCTATTTGTTAGCAAACTATAGATCATTGCTTTGAATCACTCTATTCATGTCATATGCTTTACAATAATGTTGATCAAGATTGTGTTGGTAGCATGTCACTTCAGAAATTATTTGTGTTATCGTTTACCTACTCGAGGGAGTAGGAACTAAGCTTGGGGATGCTTGATACGTCTCAAACGTATCTATAATTTCTGATGTTCCATGCTAGTTTTATGACAATACCTACATGTTTTGTTCACACTTTATATCATTTTGATGCGTTTTCCGGAACTAACCTATTGACGAGATGCCGAAGTGCCGTTCTGTTTTCTGCATTTTGGTTTCAAATCCTAGTTATTCTGGAATTGGACGAAATCAACGTCCGAATCTTATAATTCCACGAAGCTTCGATGACCCACAAGTATAGGGGATCCAACCCTTCCGATTCGATGGGTTCCTATGGCCGTTTATGAGTAAAGCTGAGACAAGGAGGTAAAGAATACTTATAAGCCTTAACAACTGAGTTGTCAATTCTGGAAAAGCACTAGAGGGGTGATGTGTAATATGAGAGCAGCAGCAGCAGTAATAGCAATATGAGAGCAATGGCAGAAAATAGTTGATACTACTTCCAATGACATGAGGAACAAGTATATGATGATGCGAGATGGACCGGGGTTCCCAGCTATCTACACTAGTGGTAACTCTCCAATAACAAGTGTTGGGTGAACAAATTACAGTTGGGCAATTGATAGGATTGATAAGGCATTAAGAAAGAACATCAATTCATTAATCATGTAGGCATGTTTTTCCATATTTAGTCGTACGTGCTCGCAATGAGAAACTTGCACAACATCTATTGTCCTACCAGCCGGTGGCAGCCGGGCCTCAAGGGAATTGGATATTGGTACTCCTTTTAATAGAGCACCGGAGCAAAGCATTAACACTCCATGAAAACATGTATCCCTCACATCACCGCCATCCCCGGTTGTCCCTCTCACTTCGGGGCCATTGGTTCCGGACAGCGACATGTGCATACAACTTGTAGATACAATCTAAGCAATAATTATAGAGCTCAAATCTAAGATCATGCCACTCGGGCCCTAGTGACAAGCATTAAGAATAACAAGATTGCAGCAACAATAACTTCACAAACTTTGTAGATAGACTAATCATAATGTATCATCCATCGGATCCCAACAAACACAACACCGATTACATCAGATGAATCTCAATCATGTAAGGCAGCTCATGAGATCATTGTATTGAAGTACATGGGGGAGAGAATACCAACTAGCTACAGCTAGAGCCCGTAGTCCATGGGGGAACTACTCACGGAGCATGATGGAGGCGATGGCATTGATGGAGATGGCTTCCGGGGCACTTCCCCGTCCCGGCAGGTGCCGGGACAGAGACTTCTGTCCCCGAATTGGAGTTTCGCGATGGCGGCGGCGCCGAGTCTTTTCTGGAGTTTCGTCAAGTGGTACGGTGTTTTTAGGTCGAAAGGGGTTAAATAGGCGAAGAGGCGGAGGGGCACCAGCGCCCTCCTCATAGGCCGGCGCGGCCAGGGCCTGCCCGCGCGGCCTATGGTCCTGGGGCCTGGGCCTCCTCTCCGTCTCCCCTTCGGTGTTCGGAGCCTCCCGGGAAAAATAAGATCTTTGGCGTTGATTTCGTCCAATTCCGAGAATATTGCCCGAACAGCCTTTGGAACCAAAAGCAGAAAACAGAACCGCACTGTGGCATCTCGTTAATAGGTTAGTTCCGGAAAACGCATAAAAACATCATAAAGTGCAAGCAAAACATGTAAGTATTGTCATAAAACAAGCATGGAACGAGAAATTATGGATACGTCGGGGACGTATCAGCATCCCAAGCTTAGTTCCTGCTCGTCCCGAGTGTAAACGATAAAAAGAATAATTTATGTAGTGACATGCTACTTACATAACCTTGATCATACTATTACAAAGCATATGAAATGAATGAAGTGACTCAAGGCAATGATCTATAGTTGCTAACAAGTAGATAACATATAGCAAAACTTTTCATGGAGAGTACTTTCAAGACAAGCATCAAAAGTCTTGCACAAGAGTTAACTCATAAAGCAATAAGTTCATAGTAAAGGCATCGAAGCAACACAAAGGAGGATATAAGTTTCAGCGGTTGCTTTCAACTTTCAACATGTATATCTCATGGATATTGTCAACATAGAGTAATATGATGAATGCAAATATGCAAGTATGTAAGAATCAATGCACAGTTGACACAAGTGTTTGCTTCTAAGGTGGAAGGAATTAGGTAACTGACTCAACATAAAAGTAAAAGAATGGCCCTTCTACGAGGGAAGCATCGATTGCTATATTTGTGCTAGAGCTTTGGTTTTGGAAACATATAGAGAGCATAAAAGTAAAATTTTGAGAGGTGTTTGTTGTTGTCAACGAATGGTAGTGGGCACTCTAACTACCTCATCAACCGGACTCACAAGAGCGGCTCCCATTTATTTTTGGGTGGCACTCCTTCCAACCTTTCTTTCACAAACCATGGCAGAATCCTCGGGTGCCTGCCAATAATCTCATACCATGAAGGAGTGCCTTTTTATTTTAGTTTTATTATGATGACACTCCCTCCAACCTTTTACACAAGCCATGGCTAACCGAATCCTTCGGGTGCCGTCCAACAATCACAAACCATGGAGGAGTGTCTATTTAAGTTAATTAATTTGGGACTGGGAATCCCATTGCCAGCTCTTTTGCAAAATTATTGGATAAGCGGATGTGCCACTAGTCCATATGAGAGTCCGTCAAAAGTAAATGACAAGGTTGAAAGCTAAACACCACATACTTCCTCATGAGCTATGAAACATTAGCACAAATTGAGAAGCATTTTGAATTATTTAAAGGTAGCACTCAAGCAATTTACTTTGGAATGGCAGAAATACCACATAGTAGGTAGGTATGGTGGACACAAATGGCATAGGTTTTGGCTCAAGGTTTTTAGATGCACGAGAAGTATTCCCTCTCGATACAAGGCTTAGGCTAGCAAGGTTGTTTGAAGCAAACACAAGCATGAACCGGTACAGCAAAACTTACATAAGAACATATCGCAAGCATTATAATACTCTACACTGTCTTCCTTGTTGCTCAAACATTTTTACCAGAAAATATCTAGACCTTAAGAGAGATCAATTATGCAAACCAATTTTAACAAGCTCTACGGTAGTTCTCCACTAATAGGTTTAAACTACATGCAAAAACTTATGATCTACTTGAGAGCTCAAAACAATTGCCAAGTATCAAATTATCCAAGACATATGAGGCATTTTCTTTTCCCAACCAAATAAAGATAAATATTGTAGCTTCCAACTTTTATTCATTGAACATTAAAAGTAAAACGAAGAACAAGTGTTCATATGAAAAAGCGGAGCGTGTCTCTCTCCCAAGCATGGATTGCTAGGATCCTAACATAAACAAAACGAAAAATAAACACACAGACGCTCCAAGTAAAGCACATATGATGTGACCGAATAAAAATATAGTTTCAATAGAAGAAACCTGATAAGTTGATGAAGAAGGGGATGCCTTGGGCATCCCAAGCTTAGACGCTTGAGTCTCCTTAAAATATGCAGGGATGAACCACGGGGGCATCCCCAAGCTTAGGCTTTTCACTCTTCTTGATCATATATCATCCTTCTCTCTTGACCCTTGAAAACTTCCTTCACACCAAACTTCTCATAAACTTCATTAGAGGGGTTAGTACTCAAAAAACTTGAATCCACCTTGGTCCTGTAGTGACACATTGCAAGAACTCAATAAAACATTAGCTACAGCTCTCCACGTCTAGAAAGCCTCACATAAAGTCCACAAGAGACAATGCAAAAAAACAGAGACAGAATCTGCCAAAACAGAACAGCCAGTAAAGACGAATTTTAATAAAATACTTCCGTTGCTCAAATCAGAAAACTCAAAACTAATGAAAGTTGCGTACATATATGAGGAACACGCACGTAAATTGGCATATTTTTCTGATTTTTCTACAGAGAAAACAGCCCAGATTCGTGACAGATAGAAATCTGTTTCTGCGCAGAAATCAAATCTAGCATCAACCTTCGATTAGAGGCTTCACTTGGTACAACAAAACACAAAACTAAGATAAGGAGAGGTTGCTACAGTAGTAAACAACTTCCAAGACACAAATATAAAACAAAGTACTGTAGCAAAATAACACATGGGTTATCTCCCAAGAAGTTCTTTTCTTTATAGCCATTAAGATGGGCTCAGCAGTTTTAATGATGCACTCTCAAGAAATAGTATTTGAAGCAAAGAGAGCATCAAAAAGCAAATTCAAAACACATTTAAGTCTAACCCACTTCCTATGCATAGGAATCTTGTACACAAATAAATTCATGAAGAACAAAGTGACAAGCGTAGCAAGATAGAACAAGAGTAACTTCAGCAATTTCAGCATATAGAGAGGTGTATTAGTACCATGAAAATTTCTACAACCATATTTTCCTCTCTCATAATAATTTTCAGTAGCTTCATGAATAAACTCAACAATATAACTATCACATGCAGCATACTTTTCATGATTTCCAAACACATAATTTTTATCAAATTCAAGAATAGTGGAATTAAAACTTTCAAACTTACTTTTATTAATAATATAACAAGGTAGGTGATCAATCTCAATAGATATGGGACTCATAGAATAAGTCAAGAACTCTCCAATCCCATTTTCATTAGTAGTACAATTAATATTATCAAGTAACATAGGACCATCATCTAGAGCTTTATCATAAACATTTGCCAAGCAAAATTCTTTAGTACCATGCATTTCGACATCAGGCACAAACAAAGCATTATCATAAGATTTATCAAAGTAGCATGGATTATCATAAATAACAGTAGCATAATCATTCTCACAAGTATTACTCATAGGTACTATTTCAAGAGAATCCACAGGAACATAACATTCAACCTCTTCCGGTAAGCATGGAGGGCAATCAAATAGTGTAAGAGATAAAGAGTTACTCTCATTAGAAGGTTGGCATGGGTAGCTAATCCATTCTTCCTCCTTTTGTTCGTCGCTCTCCTCTTCTTTTTCATCCAATGAGCTTTCAAGTTCATCAATTTCCTCCTCTTTTTCATCCAATGAGCTTTCAGGTTCATCAACTTCTTCTTCCACCGGTTCCTGCAAATTGTGAGTGCATTCTTGTGCATTAATGTGTCTCTCTTTATAATCAAGGATATAAGGATTCCTACTGTAGCATTCTATGCATGAATTAAGGATAGTAGAGACATAATCTTTAAGGCCCTTACAAACAACACAAGTTTCATAATTCTCAACCATGAAGGATTCTATCTCGGAGGCTCCCATAAATAAGACAAATTGTTCTACCTCTTCGAACCCATAATGAATATAGCAATTCCGATTATAGTTCTTAATTAAAAATTCCTCACTAAAGGCACATTGAAATTTAAGATGTTTAGTATCATGTTGAGAGCAACAGTTTATATCATGGCGTTCAAGCAAGATTTCAGCAATTGTATTCAATTTTTCTATCATAGCACTCATTATTTAACCAGATCTTGATTCTCTATAATTATTATAACATTCTATAAGCTCCAAGTAGGTTGTAGGTTCTCCCATAACAGCAGTTTTTAATTTTTAGATTTTTCAAATTTTTATGGATTTTCGGGTATATAGGGAAAATAAAACAAGACAAAAATAAACTAGACAAAAGTAAACTAAGCAAAGTAAAACTAAAAATAAACTAAGCACAAATAAACTAGACAGAAATAAACTAGCAAGACAAAATAAAATAAAAGCGGAGAGAGAGGTAGAGTGTACTCCGGGTGAACTTATGAGTAGAGCTATGCCTCCCGGCAACGGCGCCAAAATAGTCTTGATGACCCACAAGTATAGGGGATCGCAACGTCTTCGAGGGAAGTAAAACCCAAATTTATTGATTCGACACAAGGGGAGGTAAAGAATACTTATAAGCCTTAACAATGAGTTGTCAATTCAGCTGCACCTGAAAAGCACTAGCAACGGTGATGTGAAAGTAAAGTAATATGAGAGCAGTGTAATAAGAATACAAGAGTAATAGCAATATGAGAGCAATGGCACTGAAAATAGTTGATACTACTTCCAATGACATGAGGAACAAGTATATGATGATGCGAGATGGACCGGGTTCCCAGCTATCTACACTAGTGGTAACTCTCCAATAACAAGTGTTGGGTGAACAAATTACAGTTGGGCAATTGATAGGATTGATAAGGCATTAAGAAAGAACATCAATTCATTAATCATGTAGGCATGTTTTCCATATTTAGTCGTACGTCGCAATGAGAAACTTGCACAACATCTATTGTCCTACCAGCGGTGGCAGCCGGGCCTCAAGGGAAACTACTGGATATTAAGGTACTCCTTTTAATAGAGCACCGGAGCAAAGCATTAACACTCCGTGAAAACATGTATCCCTCACATCACCGCCATCCCCTCCGGTTGTCCCGATTTCTGGCACTTCGGGGCCATTGGTTCCGGACAGCGACATGTGCATACAACTTGTAGATACAATCTAAGCAATAATTATAGCTCAAATCTAAGATCATGCCACTCGGCCCTAGTGACAAGCATTAAGAATAACAAGATTGCAGCAACAATAACTTCACAAACTTTGTAGATAGACTAATCATAATGTATCATCCATCGGATCCCAACAAACACAACACCGATTACATGATGAATCTCAATCATGTAAGGCAGCTCATGAGATCATTGTATTGAAGTACATGGGGGAGAGAATACCAACTAGCTACAGCTAGAACCCGTAGTCCATGGGGGAACTACTCACGGAGCATGATGGAGGCGATGGCGTTGATGGAGATGGCTTCCGGGGCACTTCCCCGTCCCGGCAGGGTGCCGGACAGAGACTTCGTCCCCGAATTGAGTTTCGCGATGGCGGCGCCCCGGAGTCTTTCTGGAGTTTCGTCAAGTGGTACGGTGTTTTTAGGTCGAAAGGGGTTAAATAGGCGAAGAGGCGGCGTCGAGGGGCACCAGGGCGCCTCCTCATAGGCCGGCGCGCCGTGGGCCTGCCCGCGCGGCCCTATGGTCCGGGGGCCCGGGCCTCCTCTCCTCCTCCTTCTGTTCTGGAGCCTCCCGGGAAAAATAAGATCTTTGGCGTTGATTTCGTCCAATTCCGAGAATATTGCCCGAACAGCCTTTCGGAACCAAAAAAACAGAAAAATGGCACCTGGCATCTCGTTAATAGGTTAGTTCCGGAAAACGCATAAAAACATCATCAAGTGCAAGCAAAACATGTAAGTATTGTCATAAAACAAGCATGGAACCACAAATTATGGATACGCGGGGACGTATCACTCCAACACCGAAGAGGGACCGAGAGGGAGGCCCGGGGCCCCACACAACATGGCGGCGCGGCCGAGGGGGCCGGCCTACCTGTGTGGGCCCCCGGCCTTTCCGACTCCGCCTATAAGCCCCCCTCGACCTAAATCTTCGATACGGAAAGCCACGGTACGAGAAACCTTCCAGAGCCGCCGCCATCGCGGGCCAAGATCCGGGGACAGAGTCTCTGTTCCGGCACGCCGCCGGACGGGGAAGTGCCCCCGGAAGGATTATCCATCGACACCACTCGCCATCTTCACCGCCATCGCTGTCTCCCATGATGAGGAGGGAGTAGTTCTCCTCGAGGCTAAGGGCTGTACCGGTAGCTATGTGGTTAATCTCTCTCTGTACTCTAATACAATGATCTCATGAATTGCTTGCATGATTGAGATCCATATGATGAGCTTTGTATCGCTATTAGTCTATGTGCTACTCATGTGATGTTATTAAAGTAGTATATTCCTCCTGCATGGTGTAAAGGTGCCAGTGTGTGCACCGTGTGGTTCTTGTCGTAGGCTATGATCATAATCTCTTGTAGGTTGTGGAGTTAATTATTACTATGATAGTATTGATGTGATCTATTCCTCCTTTCATAGTGTAATGTGGACAGTGTGTATGCTATGTTAGTTCTCGGTTTATTTTGCAAAGATCTATTATGCTCTAAGGTTACTTAAATATGAATGCTGAATGTTGTGGCGCTTGTTAACTCCGGCTTGAGGGAGCTCTTGTAGCCCTACACAACGAATAGTGTTTGTCATCCAACAAAAGAGTGTATGTAGCACAAATGAGAGAAGTTATTATTTATTATGCGATCAATGTTGAGAGTGTCCACTAGTGAAAGTATGATCCCTAGGCCTTGTTTCCAAACATCGAATCTCCGTTTATTTACTGTTTTGCATGTTTACTCGCTGCCATATTTATTTCAGATTGTTATTACCACTCATATTCATCTATACCACCTGTGTTTTACTATCTCTTCGCGAACTAGTGCACCTATACATCTGACAAGTGTATTAGGTGTGTTGGGGACACAAGAGACTTCTTGTATCTTGATTGCAGGTTGCTTGAGAGGACTATCTTTGACCTCTACCTCCCTGAGTTCGATAAACCTTGGGTGATTCACTTAAGGGAAACTTGCTGCTGTTCTACAAACCTCTGCTCTTGGAGGCCCAACACTGTCTACAGGAAAAGAAGCGTGAGTAGACATCACGTCTCCACCGGGCCCGCCTGGCAGCGAGCCTGCATCGAGGGCTGATGACCCACAAGTATAGGGGGTGTATCGTAGTATCTTCGATAAGTAAGAATGTCGATCCCAACGAGGAGCAGAAGGTGTTGACAAGTTTCGATGAAGGATTCACTGTAAATGCTCACGACAAGTATTCAAGGGGTTTTGATGTAACAGATGAATAAAGTACGAGTAAGTAAAGTGCGAGAGAAATAATTGCAGCGAGTGGCCCAATCCTTTTTAGCACAAAGGACAAGCCGGTTTGTTTACTTATAATGACCAAACGTTCTTGAGGACACACGGGGATTTTAGTCTAGTGCTTTCGCTTCATACACTAATTAATCTTCATTGTTTTGATAAGTGTTGTGTGGGTGAACCTATGCTAATGCACCGCCCTTCCTAGGACTAATACATACTTGTGATTATACCCCTTGCAAGCATCCGCAACTACAAGAAAGTAATTAATGCTGTGTTTGGTTGCAATGAATTGGGCTCTGAATATAATTGGCAATTGAAAACCAAATCAACCAATTCAATTCAATACCACAAATGTTGTTTGGATGCGCTTGGTATTCAACTATAGAATCAAAAGATCAATGGAATTCCAAATGTTGTTTGGATGCACATTGTGTGGAATTGCAAAATTTCTTGAATCAACACTTCTTCTTCTCCACCAAATCTGCAAAATCGAAGTGCAAATGGGGGCAAGGGGAGCAGACCACCGGCCGGCGAGCTGGTGCAGGGGAGGCGGCCCGGCCAGCAGCGCCGCGGGAGCCGGGAGATGCGCCGCCTCCTGCCGGAGAGCGAAGGCGGCGGAGCCGAGCAGGATGACGGGGAGGGAGGTAGGGACCGCGCCGGTAAGAGGAAGAAGAGGCTGGCGGCGGCGCTGTCGTCGGCCGGGCGCCGGCTGTCAGGCGGCGCGCGGCTGGCCGGGCGGGATGGGGTGGGGCGTGCTCGTCGCCGGCGGCGGCGCTGGCTGTCTGGCGGCTGGCCGCCGGCGAGGTGGCGGCGGTTATCGCCGGTGATGCGCGTGGATGTACACGTCCGTTGGGAACCCCAAGAGGAAGGTATGATGCGCTGGCAAGTTTTCCCTCAGAAAGAAACCAAGGTTGAATCGAACCAGGAGGAGCCAAGAAGCACGTTGAAGGTTGATGGTCGCGAAATGTGATGCGGCGCAACACCAGGGATTCCGGCGCCAACGTGGAACCTGCACAACACACCCAAGTACTTTGCCCCAACGAAACAGTGAGGTTGTCAATCTCACCGGCTTGCTGTAACAAAGGATTAAACGTATCGAGTGGAAGATGTTTGCAAAGAAAACGAAACACAATTGCAGATTGTATGCTATGTAAAGAATAGGACCGGGGTCCACAGTTCACTAGAGGTGTCTCTCCCATAAGATAAAAGCATGTTGGGTGAACAAATTACAGTCGGGCAATTGACAAATAGAGAAGAGCATAACAATGCATATACATGATATGATAAATATAGTGAGATTTAATTGGGCATTACGACAAAGTACATAGACCACCATCCAACTGCATCTATGCCTAAAAAGTCCACCTTCAGGTTATCATCCGAACCCATTCAGTATTAAGTTGCTAAGCAACAGACAATTGCATTAAGTATGGTGCGTAATGTAATCGACAACTACATCCTTAGACATAGAATCAATGTTTTATCCCTAGTGGCACAAAGACATCCACAACCTTAGAACTTTCTGTCACTGTCCCAGATTTAATGGAGGCATGAACCCACTATCGAGCATAAATACTCCCTCTTGGAGTAAAAATGGCCAGAGCCTCTACTAATAACGAGAGCATGCAAGATCATAAACAACACATAAACAATAGATTGATAATCACCATAACATAGTATTCTCTATCCATCGGATCCCGACAAACACAACATATAGTATTACAGATAGATGATCTTGATCATGTTAGGCAGCTCACAAGATCCAACAATGAAGCACAACAAGGAGAAGACGACCATCTAGCTACTGCTATGGACCCATGGTCCAGGTGAACTACTCACTCATCACTCCGGAGGCGACCATGGCGGTGTAGAGTCCTCCGGGAGATGAATCCCCTCCGGCAGGGTGCGGAGGCGATCTCCTGAATCCCCGAGATGGGATTCGGCGGCGGCGTCTCTCGGAAGGTTTTCCGTATCGTGGCTCTCGGTGCTGGGGTTTCGCGACGGAGACTTTAAGTAGGCGGAAGGGCGCGGGGCCACACGAGGTGCCCGGGGCGGCGGCGGCCGGCCTGGCCGCGCCGCCCTATGCCCTGGCTGCCTCGTGGCCCCACTTCGTTATCTCTTCGGTCTTCTGGAAGCTTCGTGCAAAAATAGGACCTGGGCGAAAGTTTCGTCCAATTCCGAGAATATTTCCTTACTAGGATTTCAAACCAAAAACAGCAAAACAAGAACGGCTCTTCGGCATCTTGTTAATAGGTTAGTTCAGAAAATGCATAAATATGACATATAATGTGCATAAAACATGTAGGTATCATCAATAAAGTAGCATGGAACATAAGAAATTATCGATACGTTGAGACGACGCATCCCAAGCTTATCTCTGCTCGTCCAGGTAAACGATAACAAAGATAATTTCTGAAGTGACATGCCATCATAATCTTGATCATACTATTTGTGAACATATGTAATGAATGCAGCGATCAAAACAATGGTAATGACATGAGTAAACAAGTGAATCATATAGCAAAGACTTTTCATGAATAGTACTTCAAGACAAGCATCAATAAGTCTTGCATAAGAGTTAACTCATAAAGCAATAAATCGAAGTAAAGGTATTGAAGCAACACATAGGAAGATTAAGTTTCAGCGGTTGCTTTCAACTTATAACATGTATATCTCATGGATATTGTCAACATAAAGTAATATAACGAGTGCAATATGCAAGTATGTAGGAATCAATGCACAGTTCACAAGTGTTTGCTTCTTAAGGTGGAAGGAGATAGGTAAACTGACTCAACAATAAAAGTAAAAGAATGGTCCTTCAAGAGGAAAGCATCGATTGCTGTATTTGTGCTAGAGCTTTTATTTTGAAAACATGAAACAATTTTGTCAACGGTAGTAATAAAGCATATGAGTTATGTAAATTATATCTTACAAGTTGCAAGCCTCATGCATAGTATACTAATAGTGCCCGCACCTCATCCTACTTAGCTTGGACTAGGATCTTTGCATGCCATGTTTCAACCAAGTGTCACAAAGGGGTACCTCCATGCCGCCTGTACAAAGGTCTAAGGAGAATGCTCGCATTTTGGATTTCTCGCTTTTGATTATTCTCAACTTAGACATCCATACCGGGACAACATGGACAACAGATAATGGACTCCTCTTAAATGCATAAGCATGTAGCAATGATTATTATTCTCATATGAGATTGAGGATATATGTCCAAAACTAAAACTTCAACCATGATTCATGGCTTTAGTTAGCGGCCCAATGTTCTTCTCTAACAATTTTGCATGCTCCAACCACTAAAATGATAGATCCTTCAGACAAGACGGACATGCATAGAAACTCACATGATATTCAACAATAGTTGATGGCGTTCCCCATAAGCATGGTTATCGCACAACAAGCAACTTAATAAAATATAAAGTGCATAAGTACATATTCAATACTACGATAGTTTTTAAGGCTATTTTGTCCCATGAGCTATATATTGCAAAGGTGAATGATGGAATTTTAAAGGTAGCACTCAAGCAATTTACTTTGGAATGGCGGAGAAATACCATGTAGTAGGTAAGTATGGTGGACACAAATGGCATAGTAGTTGGCTCAAGGATTTTGGATGCATGAGAAGTATTCCCTCTCGATACAAGGTTTAGGCTAGCAAGGTTATTTGAAGCAAACTCAAGGATGAACCGGTGCAGCAAAACTCACATAAAAGACATATTGTAAACATTATAAGACTCTACACCGTCTTCCTTGTTGTTCAAAACTCAATACTAGATATTATCTAGACCTTAGAGAGACCAAATATGCAAATCAAATTTTAGCAAGCTCTATGTACTTCTTCATTAATGGGTGCAAAGTATATGATGCAAGTGCTTAAACATGAGCACAACAATTGCCAAGTATCACATTATCCAAGACATTTTAGAATTACTACATGTAGCATTTTCCAATTCCAACCATATAACAATTTAACGAAGAAGAAACTTCGCCATGAACATTATGAGTAAAGCCTAAGGACACATGTGTCCATATGCAACAGCGGAGCGTGTCTCTCCCACAAAGTGAATGCTAGGATCCATTTTATTCAAACAAAAACAAAAACAAAAACAAACCGACGCTCCAAGTAAAGAACACAAGATGTGATTGAATAAAAATATAGTTTCAGGGGAGGAACCGATGATGTTGTCGATGAAGAAGGGGATGCCTTGGGCATCCCCAAGCTTAGACGCTTGAGTCTTCTTAGAATATGCAGGGGTGAACCACGAGGGCATCCCCAAGCTTAGAGCTTTCACTCCTCTTGATCATAGTATATCATTCTCCTCTCTTGACCCTTGAAAACTTCCTTCACACCAAACTTCAAGCAAACTCATTAGAGGGTTAGTGCACAATTAATAATTCACACATTCAGAGGTGACACAATCATTATTTTCACTTCTGGACATTGCATAATGCTACTGGACATTAATGGATCAAAGAAATAAATCCAACATAGCAAAAGAGGCAATGCGAAATAAAAGCAGAATCTGTCAAAAACAGAACAGTCCGTAAAGACGAATTTAAAGCTGATACCAGACTTGCTCAAATGGAAAAAATCAAAACTAATGAAAGTTGCGTACATATCTGAGGATCACGCTCGTAAATTGGCAGATTTTTTCGAATTTTCTACAGAGAACTGTGCCCAGATTCGTGACAGACAGCAATGCTGTAGCGATCCCAAATATAACATCAACTTTGACATAGAAACTTTACTTGGCACAAAAACATGATAAGGAGAGGTTGCTACAGTAGTAAACAACTTCCAAGACTCAATAAAACAAAAAATTGCTGTAGGTAAAAACATGGGTTGTCTCCCATAAGCGCTTTTCTTTAACGCCTTTCAGCTAGGCGCAGAAAGTGCAAATCAAGTATTATCGAGAGATGAAGCATCAACATCATTACCAGGGGTGTTGGTAGTTTTCTCAACCAAGCATAGTATATTTGATATATAAGTTTTAGCGTCTCCCTTTTCATTAGTCTTAGGCTTGCTACTCTCATCGAACAAATTTTCAGGAACAAGCCAAGCATAGTTATTTTCTAGTGCATCATTCATAGCTAGGAGTTTACATGGTATTGGTGCTTTGATTTCCCACCATCATTAATGTTATTAGTGTACCTTATTCTATCCATGTCCATTTTTTCAAGGAGACCAATAAAATTGGTATGAGAACCTAGCATATTAAATTTAGCAAAAACCTTTCTAGCCTCTCTTGCTAGACCACCAAATTCTCTAAGAAGGGTTTCTAAAACAAAATCTATCTTTTCCCCTTCTTCCATATCACCAAGTGTAAGAAACATGTGTTGGATTATAGGATTGAGATTAACAAATTTAGTTTCCAACATGCGAACTAAAGCAGCAGCAGCAATTTCATAGGTAGGTGCAAGTTCTACCAAGTGTCTATCTTCAAAATCTTCGTGATACTAACATGATTGAAAAATTCTTCTATATTATTTCTCCCAACTATGGACCCACGTCCTACCGGTATGTCTTTTGTGGTAAAATTAAAAGGAAACATGATGCAATAAGCAAAAAGTAAACTAGGCAAACAAAGTAAATGCAAGTAACTAATTTTTTTGTGTTTTTGATATAGAGAGCAAGACAGTAAATAAAGTAAAACTAGCAACTAATTTTTTTGTATTTTGTTTTAGTGCAGCAAACAAAGTAGTAAATAAAATAAAGCAAGACAAAAACAAAGTAAAGAGATTGAGAAGTGGAGACTCCCTTGCAGCGTGTCTTGATCTCCCCGGCAATGGCGCCGAAAACAAGCTGTTGCCGGGAGGCACTGTGGTGTAACTTTTTCTTCGCCTCGGCAACGGCGCCGAAAAAGCTTGATGCGCGTAGATGTACACGTCCGTTGGGAACCCCAAGAGGAAGGTATGATGCGCACAGTGGCAAGTTTTCCCTCGGAAAGAAACCAAGGTTGAATCGAACAGGAGGAGCCAAGAAGCACGTTGAAGGTTGATGGTCGCGAAATGTGATGCGGCGCAACACCAGGGATTCCGCGCCAACGCGGAACCTGCACAACACCCAAGTACTTTGCCCCAACGAAACGTGAGGTTGTCAATCTCACCGGCTTGCTGTAACAAAGGATTAAACGTATCGAGTGGAAGATGTTTGCAAAGAAAACAGTAAAACACAATTAGATTGTATGCTATGTAAAGAATAGGACCGGGGTCCACAGTTCACTAGAGGTGTCTCTCCCATAAGATAAAAGCATGTTGGGTGAACAAATTACAGTCGGGCAATTGACAAATAGAGAAGAGCATAACAATGCATATACATGATATGATAAATATAGTGAGATTTAATTGGGCATTACGACAAAGTACATAGACCGCCATCCAACGCATCTATGCCTAAAAAGTCTACCTTCAGGTTATCATCCGAACCCCATTCAGTATTAAGTTGCTAAGCAACAGACAATTGCATTAAGTATGGTGCGTAATGTAATCGACAACTACATCCTTAGACATAGAATCAATGTTTTATCCCTAGTGGCAACAGCACATCCACAACCTTAGAACTTTACGTCACTGTCCCAGATTTAATGGAGGCATGAACCCACTATCGAGCATAAATACCCTCTTGGAGTTAAGAGTAAAAACTTGGCCAGCCTCTACTAATAACGGAGAGCATGCAAGATCATAAACAACACATGAACAATAGATTGATAATCACCATAACATAGTATTCTCTATCCATCGGATCCCGACAAACACAACATATAGTATTACAGATAGATGATCTTGATCATGTTAGGCAGCTCACAAGATCCAACAATGAAGCACAACAAGGAGAAGACGACCATCTAGCTACTGCTATGGACCCATGGTCCAGGTGAACTACTCACTCATCACTCCGAGGCGACCATGGCGGTGTAGAGTCCTCCGGGAGATGAATCCCCCTCCGGCGGTGCCGGAGGCGATCTCCTGAATCCCCCGAGATGGGATTCGCGGCGGCGGCGTCTCGAAGGTTTTCCGTATCGTGGCTCTCGGTGGGGGTTTCGTGACGGAGACTTTAAGTAGGCGGAAGGGCAAGTCAGGCCACACGAGGTGCCCAGGGGGGGCCGCGCGCCAGGGCCCTGGGCCGCGCCGCCCTATGCCCTGGCTGCCTCGTGGCCCCACTTCGTTATCTCTTCGGTCTTCTGGAAGCTTCGTGCAAAAATAGGACCCCGGGCGAAAGTTTCGTCCAATTCCGAGAATATTTCCTTACTAGGATTTCTGAAACCAAAACAGCAGAAACAGCAACTGGCTCTTCGGCATCTTGTTAATAGGTTAGTTACAGAAAATGCATAAATATGACATATAATGTGCATAAAACATGTAGGTATCATCAATAAAGTAGCATGGAACATAAGAAACTATCGATACGTTGGAGACATATCACCGGCGACGGCGCTCGTCTCTCGCGTGGCTGGCCTATTCGGGATGGAGCGAAGCGCTGCTCCGATTCAGAGATGAATACGGAGGTGCTGAGGTCTGAATTCGCGAAGGGGTAAGTTAGGCTGGTGCGGGGTGGGCTCGGAATTGGACTACAATTCCATAGACGAATACCAAAGACAACCAAACGGTAGAATTAGGCCCTCAATTCCAGATTCCCCAATTCAGAGCCCAATTCTAAGCATCCAAACACTGCCTAAGATAAATCTAACCACAGCCTAAAATTCTGAGATCCTGCGATCCCTCTTGCATCGATATACCAACGGGGGCTCAGGTTTCTGTCACTCCGGCAACCCCGCAATTAGCAACCGAATACAAGATGCACTCCCTAGGCCCATAAATGGTGAAGTATCGTGTAGTCGACGTTCACACAACACCACTAGAAGAATGACACCACAACTTAAATATCATAACATTGAATATTACTCAACCATAGTTCACTACTAACATTTAGACTTCACCCATGTCCTCAAGAACTAAACGAACTACTCACGAGACATCATATGGAATACAATCAGAGGTGATATGATGATGAATAACAATCTGAACATAAACCTTGGTTCAATGGTTTCACTCAATAGCATCAATAACAAGTAGAAATCAACACCGGGAGAGTTTCCCCTATCAAACAATCAAGATCCAAACCAAATCGTTACAGCGGTGACGAGGTGCAGCGGTGGTGATGTAGATGGTGGAGATGATGATGATGATGGTGGATATGATGTCCAGCTCGATGACGATGGCGATGGCGTCGATTTCCTCCGGAGGGAATTTCCCAGATTCCCCGCCCAGAGAGCTCTTTTCTCTGGTGTTCTCGCCCCGCAGAGGCCTCTAACTCTTCGCGACGTACCCCCTGTGGCTTAGGTTTTCGGACGAAGGAGTACGCGAAGAAAAGGAGGCGAAAGGGGCTGTGGGGCCCCCTCCCCACAAGGCGGCGCGGCAAGGCCTGGGCCCGCGCCGGCCTATGGGGGGGGCCCATGGTGGCTCCTCCCGGCTCCTCCTTTTGGCTCCCTTCGTCTTTGGAAAATAGGAATTTACGTGTAATTTCCTTCCAGCTGATCTTCCGAAATATTGTGTTCTCGACGGTGTTTTTTCCAGAATCCTGGCTCCGACGCTTGATCCTCCAATAATGATGAAACATGCAAAATAGATGAAATAACATAAGTATTGTGTCCAAGTATGAAATATATCAATGAATAACAGCAAATTATGGTATAAAATAGTGATGCAAAATGGACGTATCAACTCCCCCAAGCTTAGACCTCGCTTGTCCCCAAGCGAAACTGAGCTCAATAAACAAGACCACATGTTTATGGAGTGAGAGTCGATAAATAAAATACGGACAAGAAGCATCATATTGATTCACACAAGACATTCTAGTAAACATTCTCTTCATATAACTCAACTTGAAATAAGTAAAGAGAAATCACAAGTAAAGGTGCATAGGAAATCATAGATGGTTATGGCAAACTTTGTTCTTGGTCAGAGAACTACTAACGGATTGCTCTTATTTAATAAGCAAGGGTCTCATATTAGAATTTATATAGCAGGGCTTCCATTCTCAATCATAGCAGTCTCCTCACAATCATTGATAACTTTCAAAGTCATATTCATTCAGATAAAATTTGTACTAAACAAGAAAGTATAAAGGACATGATTAGCTCAATCATAGCATAAATGGTTGGTTCACAACAACTCAATTGCTTGCTTAAGACAGAGGGAAATAGGTTTACTGACTCAACATAAAAGTAAAAGATAGGCCCTTCGCAGAGGGAAGCAGGGATTAAATCATGTGCTAGAGCTTTTCAAGTTTTGAAATCATATAAAGAGCATAAAAGTAAGATTTTGAGCGGTGTTTGTTGTTGTCAACGAATGGTAGCGGGCACTCTAACCCCCTTGCCAAACGAACCTTCCAAGAGCGGCTCCCATGAGGGACGGCATCTCTACCAGCAAGGTAGATCATCCCCCTTCTCTTTTGTTTACACATGTATTTTAGTTTTATTATGGATGACACTCCCCCAACCTTGGCTTTCTCAATCCATGGCTAACCGAATCCTCGGGTGCCTTCCAACATTCACATACCATGGAGGAGTGTCTATTGCAAAATTAAGTTGCTTAACTGATAAATCAGGGCAAAACATGTGAAGAGAATTATTAATGAAAGTTATTAATTGGGGCTGGGAACCCCGTTGCCAGCTCTTATTGCAAAATTATTGGATAAGCGGATGTGCCACTAGTCCATTGGTGAAAGTCCGCCCAACAAGATTGAAAGATAAAACACCACATACTTCCTCATGAGCTATAAAACATTGACACAAATAAGGAGTAGTATAGTTTGAATTATTTAAAGGTAGCACATGAAGTATTTACTTGGAATGGCGCAAAATACCACATAGTAGGTAGTTATGGTGGACACAAATGGCATGGGTTTGGTCTAAGGTTATGGATGTATGAGAAGCATTCCCTCTCAATACAGGTCTTTGGCTAGCAAGGTTTGATAGCAAGCATAAAGGTTGAGGGAAACAAACAAATATACATATGATAGAGACAATCATGCATCTTTCTCATAAGCACAAGCAATTTTAACTTCAGAATACCAAACTCATTAACATAGAGATAACAGAGTAATATATCTACATGTATTTCTCTCTTCTATTAAACATCAAGATGTTGTTGCTATTAACCAATGCTAAGTTTGCCAAAACCAAATAGATTCACTTAATGCTCCCAAAGTGATATCAATACTAATGTCAAGAGTGATCATATAATAGAGATTGCAAACTAAAATAAGGTGTGCAAAAAGTAAATGATAAGACTTCTCATTAATATTCCATAACGATAACTCACACCAACGGATACATAGATAACCAACTAAGAGAGATACTTCCACATTGCAAACTATTCCATATTATAACTTCCCTACTCATGATATGACACTACTTGATAGTAAAAGATAAAGGTAGTGATGATGTGATACCGCGGCACTCCCCCAAGCTTGGAACAAACCAAGGGGATGCCAATACCGATGATGAATTACTCCTTCGGTGGTGATGGTGGATTCTTCTCGCGCTTCTTAAGGATCTCCTTCAGCTTCGGAATTAGATGACGCTGATGTTCAACAACAGGCTTTGCATCATCTTCCATATTAATAGCATGTTGGCAAATAGAAGGAGAAATCCCCTTCAAATCATCAAGAGTGTAGCCAATAGCTCCTCGGTGTTTCTTCAATATTTCCAATAACCTTCCTCAATCTCTGAAAGCTTAGAACTAATAATAGCAGGATATATTTTCTTATCATCAATATGAGCATATTTAAGATTATCAGGTAAAGGCTTTAAATCAAAAACAGGATCCTCCTTTGGTGGCGGTGTTGTACCCAAATCTTCCACCGGTAAATCATGCTTGAGAATAGGTTGGCGAAGAAAATTTCCTCAAGCTCATCTCTTTCTTTCCTAAAAACTTCACTCTCGCTATTCTCCAAATGTTGCTGCAAAGGATTATTAGGAACAAGAACAATAGATGCACACTGCTCCATTTTAAAATCATCACTAGGCAAATCAGCTTTATAAGGAGTTTTGGTAAATTTAGAGAAGTTAAACTCATAAGATTCACCAGCAAATTTAGTCAAAATTTTCTCTTTCTTGCAATCTATAATAGCTCCACAAGTATTTATAAAAGGTCTACGAAAAATGATAGGACAATAATCACTAGCACAGAACCAAGTACCAAAAAGTCAGCAGGATATTTAATCTTACCACATAGAACTTCCACATCTCGAACAATACCAATTGGAGAAATAGTTCTCTATTAGCCAACTGAATAACCACATCAATATCTTCAAGTTCACAAGAATCAATTTCGTGCATAATCTCCGTGTAAAGCTCATAAGGAATAGCACTAACACTTGCACCAATATCACATAAACCATAATAGCAATGATCACCAATTCTAACAGATAGCATAGGAACACTAACTTGTTTGGGTTTATTAGGATGTGAAACAATATTAGAAGCATCTTCACGAAAATAATATGACCATCCTCCACATTTTCGGTCACAAGATCTTTAACTATTGCAACAGCAGGTTCAACTTTAATTTGTTCGGGTTCTATAGGTTTCTTTTCACTTTTATTAACCGCACTAGATATGACAGAGTACTCCTTCATTTTAGCAGGAAAGGAGTTTTTTCAATATAATCTTCAGGAATAACATGATCAACAGTTTCAATCACTACACATTTGTTTACAGATGAATCAATTTTATCTTTATACGGTTCATGATACTTATCAAAATTCTTCTTAGGCAATTCATAATGAGAGGCAAAAGCTTTGTAAAGATTTGCAACAACTTGGGAATCAAGACCATATGTAGCACTCATATTACGAAATTTATCAGTATCCATAAAAGCTTCAATGCATTTATAATCAAAGTTATACATGACTCTCTATCTTTGTCGTTCTCCCAACCTTCAGTATTTTCTTGGATCCGATCAAGAAGGTCCCTTTTAAACTCTTCTTTGTTGCGTGTAAATGATCCAGAACAAGAAGTATCCAGCAAGGTCTTGTCTTGAAAAGAAAGTCTTGCATAGAAATTATCAATAATAACATTACCAGAAGCTCATGAATGGGGCATTTGAGCATTAAAGACTTCAATCTCCCCAAGCTTGGGCAATACTTTCTCCATCATGAGGCCAGAAATTATATATGCGGTTCCGATCTTTGTGAATTTCACTTGGAGGATAGAATTTGGAATAAAATAAAGGCACAATGTCCTCCCAATCAAGAGAATCACCATTCTTCAGCAATTTATACCAATGCGCCGCTTTACCAGACAGCGATATAGAGAATAGTTTCTTTCTAACTTCATCCATAGCAATACCTGCACATTTGAATAACCCGCATAATTCATGCAAAACAAGTAAATGATCACCAGGATGATTCCATCCCCTTCATAGCGGTTATCCATAACACGTTCAATAATTTTCATAGGTATTTTATACGGTATTACTTCCTCACCTGGCGCTTCATCCACTACCGTTGCAGTAGTAGTAGATTTCCCAAATAGAAATTGAAGAGAAGATCTCTCCATAATGACTTATAGCAGCAGGCAGAAATAAAATTAGCACAAACAGTGAAGGTTTTCCTTACCAATTCCACTTACCAATAGCGCTTCGCTCCCCGGCAATGGCGCCAGAAAATAGTCTTGATGACCCACAAGTATAGGGGGTGTATCGTAGTATCTTCGATAAGTAAGAATGTCGATCCCAACGAGAGCAGAAGGTGTTGACAAGCAGTTTCAATGAAGGATTCACTGTAAATGCTCACAAACAAGTATTCAAGGGGTTTTGATGTAACAGATGAATAAAGTACGAGTAAGTAAAGTGCGAGAGAAATAATTGCAGCGAGTGGCCCAATCCTTTAGCACAAAGGACAAGCCGGTTTGTTTACTTATAATGACCAAACGTTCTTGAGGACACACGGGGATTTTAGTCTAGTGCTTTCGCTTCATACAGCTAATTAATCTTCATTGTTTTGATAAGTGTTGTGTGGGTGAACCTATGCTAATGCACCGCCCTTCCTAGGACTAATACATACTTGTGATTATACCCCTTGCAAGCATCCGCAACTACAAGAAAGTAATTAAGATAAATCTAACCACAGCCTTAAACTCTGAGATCCTGCGATCCCTCTTGCATCGATATACCAACGGGCTCAGGTTTCTGTCACTCCGCCAACCCCGCAATTAGCAACCGAATACAAGATGCACTCCCCTAGGCCCATAAATGGTGAAGTATCGTGTAGTCGACGTTCACACGACACCACTAGAAGAATGACACCACAACTTAAATATCATAACATTGAATATTACTCAACCATAGTTCACTACTAACATTTAGACTTCACCCATGTCCTCAAGAACTAAACGAACTACTCACGAGACATCATATGGAATACAATCAGAGGTGATATGATGATGAATAACAATCTGAACATAAACCTTGGTTCAATGGTTTCACTCAATAGCATCAATAACAAGTAGAAATCAACACCGGGAGAGTTTCCCCTATCAAACAATCAAGATCCAAACCAAATCGTTACAGCGGTGACGAGGTGCAGCGGTGGTGATGGCGGTGTAGATGGTGGAGATGATGATGATGATGATGATGGATATGATGTCCAGCTCGATGACGATGGCGATGGCGTCGATTTCCCCTCCGAGGAATTTCCCCGGCGGATTCCTGCCCGCCGGAGAGCTCTTTCTCTCTGGTGTTCTCCCCCGCAGAGGCTGTAACTCTTCGCGACGTACCCCCTGTGGCTTAGGTTTCGGGACGAAGGATACGCAAAAGGAGCGAGGGGCTGGGGCCCCCCAAGGCGCAGCCAGGCCTGGGCCGCCGGCCTATGGGGGCCCATGGTGGCTCCTCCCGGCTCCTCCTTTTCCTCGTCTTCTGGAAAAATAGGAATTTACGTGTAATTTCCTCCACAGTTGATCTTCCGAAATATTGCGTTCGACGGTGCTTTTTCCAGCAGAATCGGCTCCGGCGCTTGATCCTCCAATAATGATGAAACATGCAAAATAGATGAAATAACATAAGTATTGTGTTCAAGTATGAAATATATCAATGAATAACAACAAATTATGGTATAAAATAGTGATGCAAATGGACGTATCAAGGGCATCACTTCGGCGGCCATCGCTTCCGCGGTTAGCGCTTCCGCGTCTGCGCCGCAGCCTTCGCCATCAATGTCGCGGTCGCCTGTTTTGCGCGCGTGCTAGCGGGCGGCGGCTAGGCTTCTGCGCCGCCATCAATGCCATCGTTCCCCGCGCGCGGCCGCCCTTAAAATTCCACCGGCACCGTTCCTCCATCGCCCACACCTCCACTCACACCACCACCGCCGCAGCACCATGGGGAAGAAGAAGAATGACTTCGAAGCGTCTGGCAGCGGCACGAAGGAGGAGCGGGCGGGCAGGGGGGCGCTGCCCATCAGCATCGGGAGGCTGATGCACGCGCACTGGACGCCGTGCGACCATTGGAGGGACGTGCACATGCCTGGCGGCTGGTGGCTCAGCTGCCGCCGGGTGCCCGTCCCTCGTCCCTGCGCGCGAGCCAGATCGGACCGCCGAGATCCGGCGAAGGAGGAAGTACCTGCCGCCAGACCTCCACGCCGATCCGGCGTGCGCCATCGACTCTGAAAGTTGGCGCACCTATCTCTCAACCGAGAGGGATCGGAGGAGGAGGCGGGCTTCATGGGCGATAGGGATTTTCCCTTCCACCGTGCACAACCGACTCGTCCTCGAAGACAGCAGGCGCCGATGCGTGTGACCAGGCATCGACGCGCAGTACAACGATGACGAGGAGGACGACGACGACGACAACTACGACGACTACGACGACGACGACTACATCGAGGCGCTGGCATACCATAACGAGGAGGTCAAGGACGACAGCGATGACTACGTCGCGGTCGTCTTCCAGGAATGGCAGCAGGCCATGGCGGAGGGCCGGAACTTTGAGTTCCCCGAGAACATGACGACGACGACATGGCGAAGCTCGGCGTACTCGTCTCCGAGAACGACGCACCTGCAGCCGTCGCTGCCCGCTACGCCACCGGCTTCATGCCGCCGGGCCTGTCGGAGGATGAAGCCCACTGGCGCTACAGGACTCGGCGCCACAACCGCCGCCGTACCACCCCCGCGCCTCCTTCCGCCCCAGCCAGAGGGGCCTCCACCGCCGCCACAACCGCATCCCTGAGGCGCCTCCACCGCAGCAGCCGCCGTCCCTGGGCGCCTCCACAGCCACAGCCCCTGGCGCCACGCGAGCCCTGGGCGCCTCCACCTCCAGCACCGCCGGCGGCGCGCCCGGCGTACGCTCCCCCGGTTTCCAACTGGCCGTGGACGGTGCCGGAGCTCATCGTGCTCGACAGCGACGAAGAGCAGCAGTAGGCGCACGCGTTTAGGATTTATTTTCATGTTTTAAACTATGTAAATTATATTTTCATGTTAAAAAAATTGATTCCGCCAAAAAAATCCGTCGTGCCGCTGGAGCTACCCGACGGAAACGGACGCGCGGTCGATTTCGATCATTTCAACCGACGCACGGATGCGCGCGGACATTTTCGGATGCTAAAATGCGTCGCGGCGATGGTTGAAAACCTGACTGACTTTTACAACCAATATACTATGAGCAATGCTATAGTACCACGTTTTTCATCCGATTTTCGTACGACGCGTACTCACACATGCATCACAGATGCATCGGTGCATTTCCTTGTCCCAGCAGAAGAAGAATTAAAAGAAGGGTTGTCCCAGCAGAAGAAGAATTAAAAGGGATTGAGCCACATCTGAGTCGTACATGTATGGGATAAAAAAAATGTCGTATGCAAGGCACTGTCACTACGAGTACTCTTTTAGATGGCGGTGGGGGCCTAGGAGGTGTCTTGGGAGGGTCGCCTATACACACAGTGATAATGTAGTGTTCTTTAATTCCTCAAAATTGACAATCTATCAAGTTATCAGGTAAGAGCATCTTCGTAGGCGCCAATGTACGACTAGCAGTGTTTCTTGGAGCAACCGCTCCTTTGATTTGGGAGGACTGCCCCACACTGGCGCTCCCACAAAAAATTAAATAATCTTTAATTATTTTATTTAAATTTAGGTTTATATACAGAAGTTCCGGCCTAGCATTGAGTAGGTGGTGGCGAGCCAACGTCACATTGTTGAGAGTGCGGAGTGGAGTGCGTCGGAGGTGAATGGAGAGGGCGCACTAAACATGAGGATAGGGCCGGCGTGTGCATTTACGACGGCGATATCCAAGGTGTCTGCGCATGGGAAACCGATGGGTTCATTAAAGAGGGCGACCCACCGCCGAGCATCTGAGGCGTCACATTAAAGAAGGAGACACTAGTGGAGTCGCTGGAATGCTGTCCCGCCCTTGAAATCCGACGTGGCGCGGGCTGCCGGCTCGCCTGTTCGGTGTCCTATTCGTCGGGGCCAACGACGAGTTGCCGACGTTTTTATTAGGTTCAAAGTTCGGCCGGCTACTTTTAGGGCATACCAGTGTTGCCCAAAAACAGCGTCGGACCCCAATAAACCTATTGGGGTCTCTATATGAAGGCTGGTGGAGATACTTTAAGTAGTATGTGTTCCTATTGAGGAAACACGTATACCTTTCCATGTAAAGTCAACTAATACAAAGTTTGACCAAATTTATAAAATACTAATGTATATTTGATAGTGTAAATATAGTTCTATCGATGTTATCTCACATTGAGACCTATTTTGACTTTGGCTATACATCATATACCGCTGAGATGTCACAAAGTAATCTGGTGTCTGATGTTGTCAAACCCATCCAACCTAGCCATCATGTAAACATAGCCACATAAACTCATTCAAATTCCCTCATTTGCATCTAAATCAACAAATGGAACTCGGTCAAAAAGTATGTAAGATCCAAAAATCAATAAAGGGAAGTGTGGCGGGGAGCAGCTGGCTTGTCGACGGTGGTGACAACCGGTAAATCATAACCCTAGCCCCTAATCTTCGCGGGAGGGATTGTTGTTCTATTTGGTTGTGTTGTCCCTAGTTGCTACCGGCTCAAAAGCTGTATCGCCAAGCTCTACTCTTGTTCGCTCTCCAAGTGTGAGAGAGACAAGATGAGTGTCCCCTCTAGCCCGACTCGATCCAGGTTATAGCTCCACTAAAATCACTTTCCACACAAGTATGGCCTCTCCGAGGGCAAACAAACACGGTAAAAACTAACTTAGAGCTAAGAATATGTTAATCCTCAAGCTTTCAAATATGTACCCCTCCAATTCCTAAAAGGAAAGCATATCAAAATCACTAGATGTGAAGGTGAAGGAGAGCCGAGCGGTGAGAGTGGGTATAAATAGAGGAGGGTGCTCGGCTGGAGGTGACTGAATCCTTCCCGCCTCCTTTTTGCTTTTCGCCGCTTTGTGCCCGAGCTTGCGCCATCTCTCCCGGTCTCTCCTCGTCCACGCTTGTGCATGTAAATATGAATTTTTTTGCATCAGCAAAACGCAAAACGAGAGTGACTCGCTAGAAACGGCCTGATTTACCGTTTCTCCTGAACCAGGCTTAGAGGTGATTTTAGAACCGATTCAACCACAACACAAAGGTCTTCCGAGCAACCAAACAACATAACTGCTAATTACTACTGTTGAAATGCCATGCGGCCTACCAACCACGTTGCAAGCGCCTTGGCTCAGCCTGGTCCTCGCGGATCTAGTCGGGGAGCAACCCTGCCCGCTGTTGCGAATGACCTGGTCCACATGCTAGGGCCAGTAGGGAACCGAGGAGCATCGACGGGGCATGGGTGGGGTGGAACTGGATCCTCTAACATTCACAAATAAGTTAGGGAAAACAAAGAAGTGAAGTTAGAGAAATGTAGGTTAAGTACCCTATTAAATACGGTAATTTATTAATTTACATAATTACTGTAGATATTAGAAAATAATCTGTATTTTATTACACCATAACTTTGCTTGCATAGTGTTACTCTGAATTCTTAACACAAATTTGTATTATGCAAAATAATTTAGGCTTAATCATATGGTTTGGAAGAAGTAAAGTTAGGGTACCAGATCTTTGGGGTCCTAGTTGCATATTTACAAGACTATGTTGTAATGTTCACTTGTGTTAGGGTCCTAACTGAAATTTAGCTTGTAACCGCCATGTTTTAAGGGCCGCGCTGACCGTCGGTCGGCCGACCAAAATCCCCAAATTGGTTGCTTCTCCCACCGTACGATGCGATTACATGAACCGTTGGATCGTGGCAACCAGAAAGAAAAAAAAACGAAAAAACTCGCTCGGGGCGAGCGAGCCTCGTCGCTCTCGCGACAGCCAAGACGCGCGGGGCGAGGCTGGAGCGGCCGCCGGCGACGGGAAACGGCGCCTCCCGGCCTCCTCCACCCCAATCTGGCCATGGCTCACCTCCTCCACGACATCCTCTTCCCTAGAAGAGCTCCAACGGCGGGATCGAACCAACCTCCACGAGCACCACCTCCACCCCCGCGGCAAGCAACTTCCGATCCGTCTGCTCCGGCCAGTCATAGAGCTCCGACGAGGTTCCAAAACCCTGAAGTGGTATTCGCAACATCTGCTCATGGATCCACTGGAGGCCAGCATGTACTAGTTCAGTTCCCTTCACAAACCCTAGGATTTGACTGTTAATGTTGTTTACAACATTAATTTGTTATGTTAGCGACAAAACCAA
Organism: Lolium multiflorum; assembly: GCA_030979885.1. Classification (NCBI taxonomy): domain Eukaryota; kingdom Viridiplantae; phylum Streptophyta; class Magnoliopsida; order Poales; family Poaceae; genus Lolium; species Lolium multiflorum. The sequence continues at coordinate 47,943,342 of CM061752.1, read as the reverse complement.
ATGTAATTAGGCACACTGAAAATTGTTGTGTATGATACCCTGAAAAAATGTTGTTGATGCCCTAGAAAATGCTGTTAATACCCTGGAAATTGTTGTTCTACATTTTGGACGAAATTCACTACATATGATGTGTAATTGTTGTGTATGAGATTGTTGTGTATGCATGAGAACCGTGAGTAAATTAACAATGTTAACAATGTAAAATCAATAAGTTTACAACATTAATTTGTTATGTTAGCAACAAAACCAAATGTTGTTAGGCACACTGAAAAATGTTGTGTATGATACCCTGAAAATTGGTGTTAATACCCTGAAAATTGATGTTGATTCCCTGGAAATTGTTGTTCTACATTTTGGACGAAATTCACTACATATGATGTGTAATTGTTGTGTATGAGATTGTTGTATATGAGATTGTTGTGTATGCAAGAGAACTGTAAGTAAAATAACAATGTTAACAATGTAAAATTTATAAGTTTACAACATTATTTTTTTGTGTTAGCAACAAAACCTGATGTGAACTAACAGATCATTCAAAAATAACAGGGGAATGCGGATGATGAAGCTGAATCAGGTGCAGGCTTTTTCGACCTTAACTAGCCGCTAGACTCAGATGATGAAGATGACAACCATGAGCCGATCCAGGAAAATGGAGAAAGTGGTGGTGAAGGCAACTTTGATGAAGATGTATCGTCACAGCCTATTGTCCCATTTGTTGGCATGCAGTTCGATAATGAAGATGTTGCACTCAAAGTATACAATGAATATGCATACAAGATGGGTTTCGGTACTAGTATTTGTAGCTCCAAGTACAGCCGCAAGAGGGGAAGTGAACAAGTGCTAATAAACAAGGTGTTCGAGTGTGTGCACGCTAGAAAGGGAGCAGCAGCTGCAACAACACTTGGAGGTACATCATAGAGCGCTGCAAGAAAGCAATGTTCTGCAACAGATATGAGCAACGGGAGCAAAAACACTAGCCACCAGCCTGCTAGTGCCTCAATGGAAATGTCAGATTCTAGGCAGAGAAACACGGTGGTTCGTCACAATTGCAAAGCTCACATGATCATTTCATTGAGGGAGGGATCATTCACTGTTACAACATTCACCAGTGAGCACACACATCCTCTTGTCAAAGAGCTTGGACGTCGTAGGTACTACCGGTCTCATCGCAAGATCCCGGAAGAAGACCTCGAATTATTGGAACTAATGCATAACCGAAATCTAAAAACATCTGATATTATGGGTATGCTGGGTGATGTACAAGGAGGCGACATACGAACTTTGGGGTATGTCAAGAGGGATGTTACAAATGAGATATACAAGTTGAGGGCAAAATTGTTGTTTCGGGACATGGACCTAACATTGGAATACTTCAAGAAGCGACAAGATGAGAACCCAAACTTCTATTATGCAAAAGATGTCAATGAAGATAATGCCGTTCGAGCGCTGTTTTGGGTTGATGGAAGGACCAGATTGTTGTACCCCAAGTACAAAGATTGTGTATTTTTCGATACAACATTCTGCACCAACCGCTACAATATGCCCTTTGCACCAATTGTTGGAATCAACAACCATCTGCAGACAGTGGTGCTAGGCTGTGCTTTGCTTGCCAATGAGACAAAAGATGGTTTCAGGTGGGTGTTTGAAAGGTGGCTTGAAGCAATGGATGGAGTGCAACCGGACCACATAATGACCGACCAAGATTAAGCTATGGGAAGGCCATTTTAGAAGTATTCTATGATGCAATCCACCGAAACTGCTTTTGGCACGTGATCCGGATCGCGAAAACAAAGGTTGGGAAGCCAATGCAACAAGGAGAGCCTTTTGCACAAGCATTTTGGGCATGCATCTTTGACACAGATACCGTTGAGCAGTTTGAAGCTAGTTGGAAACATGTGATGACTTGGTTCCAAATGGATCAAAATAAGCATCTGAAAAACATGTGGGACTCGAGGAAAAAGTGGGCTCCCATATATTTTAGGAGGAACTTTTTCCCTTTCACGAGTACAACGGGCAGGTCTGAGGGGCTCAACTCTTACTTCAAAACTTTGGTTCACCCGTCTGACTCGGTGTTCATGTTTGTGAGGCAGTTTGAACTATGCCAAGACATGATGCTCGACAGAGAAGACAATGCAGGGTTCATTATTGAGACAACATAACCACCATTGTGGGGCAGGTGAGGTGTTGTGGTTGTTACAAATTTAATTATGTGTTAACAACAAGCAATAAGAGTGTTAACAACAATAAAATAAAGTGTTAACAACAATTTTTGTAACAATGAAAAAAGGAAGTGATAGGTTTGTAACATTGTTTTCCTTTGTGAACAACATCTAGTAACTTTGTGAACAACAACTATTAGCAGTGTTTACAACAACAATTATAACAAATGGAAATTGTAGAAGTAGTTTTGTAACATTTGTTTCCTCCTTGTTTTACAATTACTAACAATGTTAACAACAACTTTTTTGATCAGGCTCAACATTGAGTAGCAAGCATCTGTATTCTACAATAGAGAAGTATTCGACCGATTCCAGAAACTTATTGCTGAGAACACTGCCTTTACCCTTGAGCAACAACAAAATGATGCTAGTCTACGCTTTTCCTTGGTTGCTAGTGATAGGAGAGACACTAGAACATACCAAGTTGAAGCTGATGTTACAAATGGATTATATGATTGCAGCTGCAACATGTTTGATATGTGTGGACTAATTTGTCCCCACATAATCAGGGTCATGGTGCACTTGAATATCCAGGTGATACCAGATAGGTACTTGTTAGAAAGGTGGTCTCAAGCAGCTAGTAAAGGTGCTCCAGTTCCTGATGCCAACACCCGTCCTCACATGTTTGGCATCCCTAGAACAAACACTCTGAGGTACAACAGGCTATGCCGCAAGATGAATCGTCTGGCATCCGATGCGTGCTTTAGTGATGAAACTTATGAGTTGGTGTCTGCAGCAATTGATAGTGTTAGTGCTGTTGTTGATGCAAAGAGAAGAGGTGGAGACACACAACAAGAAGGTGAACCTGATGTGGTTCAGGTGCAAGCGCAACAACAAACAACAGCATGAGGGTTGCGAAACCCACCACGGCAACAACCTAAGGGCCGCCCGAAAGAATCGGAGAAGCGAAAGAAGCCTCTACTTGAACAACGTGAAGATGCTGCAAAGAAGAAGAAGAAAGGGAAGAAAGATGAAGAGACAAACACGGCGGAAAAGACGAGAACGACCGCAAAAAGAGGCACGGCTTCTAAAAAGAAGAAGAAGATGGGAATGAAGGTGACAAAGTGTTCATTCTGCTTAGGGGATCATCATTTGGTTGATTGTCTTGTCATGAAAATGAAAATTTCTGCTGCGCAAGATGGAGAGAGCCGATGACCCACAAGTATAGGGGATCGCAACAGTCTTCGAGGGAAGTATTACCCAATTTATTGATTCGACACAAGGAGACAAAGAATACTTAAGCCTTAAAGCTGAGTTGTCAATTCAGCTGCACTGAGACAGACTTGCTCGCAAGAGTTTATCGTAGCAACAGTTTTATAGCAGTAGGAGTAGTGAAATAATACAGATGAAATAAAGACAGCAGTAGTGATTATAGTAAACGCAGATTAAAATACTGTAGGCATAGGGATGGATGAACAGGCGTTGCATGGATGAGAGAATTCATATAACAATCATGGTAGGGCATTTGCAGGTAATAATAAGCGGTATCCAAGTACTAATCAATCCATAGGCATGTGTTCCGTATATAGTCGTACGTGCTCGCAATGAGAAACTTGCACAACATCTTTTGTCCTACCAGTGGCAATGGGCCTCTAGGGAAACTACTGGAAATTAAGGTACTCCTTTTAATAGAGTACCGGAGCAAAGCATTAACACTCCGTGAACACATGTGATCCTCACATCACCGCCTTCCCCTCCGCACACTTTGGGGCATCGGGTTCCGGACACAACGTGTGTATACAACTTGCGTAAGATCATAAAACAACGCATATCATGATGAAACAATAACATGTTCATATCTGAGATCATGGCACTCGGGCCCTAGTGACAAGCATTAAGCATAACAAGTTGCAACAATATCATAAAAGTAACATCTACGGACACTAGGCACCATGCCCTAACAATCTTATGACTATTACATGATCAATCTCATCCAATCCCTACCATCCCCTTCAGCCTACAGCGGGGGAATTACTCACACATGGATGGGGGAAACATGGCTGGTCGATGGAGAGGCGGTGGTGATGGTGATGATCCCTCCAATTCCCGTCCGCGGAGTGCCGAACGGAGTTTGGTCCCGAGATGGAGTTTTGACGGCGGCGGCGCTTGGATGGTTTCGCGACTTCGACTTCCCGTCTCGTTTTTAGATCGAAACCCTTAAGTAGTCCAAAGGGGGCATCGGAGGCTGGCCGAGGCGGCCACACACTAGGGCGGCGCGCCCCTCCGGCCGCGCCGGCCTAGTGTCAGGGGGCCCCCCTGCCTGCCCTTCCGGCTCCGTGATTCTTCTGGAAAAATAAGCCCTTTGACATAAATTCCGAGGATTTTTGAAAGTTGAATTTCTGCACAAAAACGAGACACCAGAGCAATTCTACGTTAGTCCGTGTTAGTTGTATCCAAAATACACAAATTAGAGGCAAAACAATAGCAAAGTGTTCGGGAAAGTAGATACGTTTTGGACGTATCAACTCCCCCAAGCTTAGCTTGTTGCTTGTCCTCAAGCAATTCAGTTAACAACTGAGTGCGATAAAAGAAATTTCACGAACACATTTGTTCATATGATGTAAATATTCTCATGATATGGCAAGTGCTTAAGCAATTCATAATAAGGTACATGCAAATAAATTCATCTAGTAGTTGTATCAATCATGAAAGAGATACCAACAAACTAATAGCAAGCATCATGAAACACTTCCATAAGCAGGATTGCAATATTCATAGAAAGATATGATAAAGTGGTATCTCGCTGCCCGTATTTGTACAGCAAAACATAAATGCCAGGCACCTCTAAGTTCATAGAAAGACTAGAAGTAAAATTGTCAAAGATAAAAGCATCAAAGTTATACCACAGCTGATCATATTTTGGGACAAGCATATTATACTAAGAATGACAGTTATGCTCTCAAAAAGGTACTCAAAGAAAGGATGGTGACTCAACAAAAAAGTAAAAGATTGACCCTTCGCAGAGGGAAGCAGTGATTAACATGTGCTAGAGCTTTTTTTTTCAAAGACAGAAGTAAAATTATTTTGAGAGGTGTTTGTTGTTGTCAACGAATGATAGTGGGTACTCTAACCACCTCGCCAACCAGACTCTCAAGAGCGGCTCCCATGAAGGACGTTATCTCTACCAAAGGTAGATCATCCCTCTTCTCTTTTGTTTACACATGCATTTTAGTTTCATTATGGATGACACTCCCCCAACCTTTGCTTACACAAGCCATGGCTAACCGAATCCTCGGGTGCCTTCCAACATTCACATACCATGGGGGAGTATCTATTTGCAGGTTAAGTTGCTTACTGATGAATCAGAGCAAAACACGTGAAGAGAATTATTAATGAAGGTTAATTAATCGGGGCTGGGAACCCCGTTGCCAGCTCTTTTTGCAAAATTATTGGATAAGCGGATGTGCCACTAGTCCATTGGTGAAAGTCTGTCGAGTAAATGACAAGGTTGAAAGATAAAACACCACATATTTCCTCATGAGCTATAAAACATTAACACAAATTGAGAAGTATTTTGAAGGTTTAAAGGTAGCACATGAGAATTTACTTGGAATGGTTTGAAATGCCATGCATAGGTATTTATGGTGGACACTTTGGAACAACTTGGTTTTCAGGTATTTGGAAGCACGAGCAGCGTTCCCGCTCAGTACAAGTGAAGGCTAGCAATAGACTGGGCAGCGACAATCAAGAGAGCAATAACCGTCATAATCATGCTTGCGACAAAATAAAATTAATGGAGGCATAAAAGTGATACAAGAACTCTGAAGCAAAGTAAATCATCGAGGCTTAATTGACTTTTGTTTAGTCATATGCATGCGTGAGCATGTGCCAAGTCGATTCAGTGAATTATTCAGAGGAGGATACCACAATGTCATACCGATCTATGAATAAAACAATGCAAGCAAATATTCATGACATGCTACTCATTATTAATAGATTGGAACTAATCATGAGAGATCATGAACTACTAGACGTTCATTAAATGACATATACCTCACATGAACCAACTAAGCATGCTCACATGGATGAGTATATGTACAAAAATGAAAACAAATAGAGTTCATACCAGCCTCTCACCACAGTCAAGTGCCGTAGATCGTCATTATTGCCTTTCACTTGTGCAGCTTGAATAATAATATGGAATGAAACCAAGCTCCAACCACCGGAGACCTCTGAACTCCCTAATAAACTTTACAAAACCAAAGAAGAACAACAAATATTTTTGGTGTTTTCGGGTTAGAGACAAGAACAAAAGGAAACAAGCAAACAAAGCAAAATCTTTTTGGATTTTCTCATAGCAAACCAACGATAGCAAATAAGGTAAAATAAGAGCAAAGAACCAAATAAACAAGTGGTGAAGAGAAACAACAGAAATGTTTTTGGTCTTTTGTGTTTTAGGAAAGAAACAAAGCAAAAACAAGAGAATGCAAACTAACAGAAACACGAAAAGCAGGATGGCGAAATCTGCCAAAACCTCGACAGCAGTACACAAATCGATTTTTACAAAAATCTTCCGTTGCTCAGTTCGAAAAGTGTTCAACTAATGAAAGTTAGATAACAACCTGGGGAACATGCACAAACATTTTCAACTCAAAATAACGTTCTGGCTGTGCGCACGATTTTTTTGGTAACAGCCAGAATCTGTTTTTAGACAGCACTTCCCAAATATCATCTCCCTCTCATTAGAAAACCACTTTAAGAAACTAAACAAGTATGTACAAGTATCCAGCAACCATAATATGCAAAGAATGAGTGATGCCGGTATACCTCCCCCCAAGCTTAGGCTTTTGGCCTAAGTGGAGATCATTCCCACGGTCCCCATGAAGTGGTGTCTCCGTAGTATGACGAAGAAGGATCCTGTTCTGGGTACGTGCTGGAAGAAGCAATAGGATACGTGACGGTGTAGTCGTAGGAGGGCCCAACATCCTCGGAGTCATGCTGCTGGTGGAAGCCTTGTATCTTCAGTTGCTCATCCACCTCCTCCTTAGAGCGCGACCATGGTTTCCTGTCAACACTGAACAAATCTGGCTGCGGCAAAAGGACTTCCCTCTCATCCCCGTCAGCAAATAAAATTCTATAGACAATATTATCCATACTAGAGTCAGTTGTAACAAATTTGTGACTCTTCATAGCAGCAATATCTAACCTAGCAGGGGTTAGTTTCACATCAGTAGGGTCAAGAGGAAGATCTAGATGTGCCAAAATACGCGATGCAATTATTCCTCCAAAAATAGGCCCCTTGTTAGACAAACGGCGAGCAACAAGAGCACCAAGATGATAAGGTGTCTCTCCAGTGAGTGCAGCAATTAGGAAAGCAAGATGATAACTAGAAATATTACTAGTATTCTCCCTACCAAGAATGCTAGTAGCAAGGTAATAAGCAAAATACTTAATGGCGGGGAGTTGGATGTTTCTTATCTTGCCACGATGAATGGTGCGGCAATCATCATTGGTGATTTCTTGAAGGAGCTCCAGCAAAGCCTTGGGGTTGTCCTCGATCTTCTTTGCTGTACCTACAGGGGCAATATCCAATGCAGTACAAAAATCCTTCAACTTCATAGTAATAGGATTACCATAGATCTTGAATGCAACTGTCGGGTGATAGTGCTTGTTGTTGAACTTGAAGCTCTCCACAAAGATTTTAGTGAGCATGTAGTATTGCTCCCTCTAATCTTCCATATAGGTGGTTAATCCCGCCTTACCCACGAGAGTCAAGAAATCATCCAGCAACCCTGCATTACTCAAAAAGTTATAACATGGGAAAGATGAAGCGTTAGGGACTCCATTGTCCTCTTCGGGTTCGAAGCTCGGTGCGATGACGTCTTCATTATAGGATCGCCTGAATCGGGTGGCGGTCCTAGAAGGCCTCCCCGTGCTCGTCGTTTCTCTTTCGAACACCTCTCCAAAGTTGTGGTTGTCCATTTTCCTTTTCTGAAAATTTTCAACAATCATTATAAAATTTGATTTCAAGGTATATAATTGAGGGAAACTACTATAGGAACTTGCTAGAGTACTAAACATGCATCAAAACTAGTTTTCACCTCTTAGGACAAGCATGCAAGCTCACTAAACATGTTACCTACAGCAGCAAAATATTCAATATATACTCAACCAAACAAAATTCTAATTGGATAATCAAAGGAGTCACATACCGGAGAGCAAATGTGCCAAATTTCAGACAGAAATCTGGGCTGAGCAAAGAGATCGAGAAATCTTGAGCTCTTGAGCAGAAACACGAGTGAGAGAAAGCTGGTGCGAGTTTTTTTGGGAGAGAGAGTGAGATGGGGGAAAGAGATGAAGAAGTGGGGCAAGGAGGCCCCACACAACGTGGTGGCGCGCCCCTTGCTGGCCGCGCCGGCTTGTGGGGTGCCACCCTGGGGTGCCCCACTGGTCATCCCCTGTGCTCCTGTGCCCCTTCGAAAAATAAGACTACCAGTATAATTTTTGTAAATTTTTGAGAACTTAGAAAAATGCACATTTCGGGTGTTAAAGTGATTATTACAGCGCAGGAAAATGATTTCCAAAATCTTAAACGACTAAAGCATCTTGCAAAATTAAAAGTGCTACAGCAAGTAAAACAAGTGGAGGAAGAAAGAAGTGTTGTTTAGCTCTCTCATGCATTTAAAATATACTTGTTAACAAGGTTAATCAAGTCTTGATACCAAATAAATTTTATATGACATGAGAAGAAATAAACCTCAAATCAATCATGTTACCTTATATTGAATTGATATGGATCCAATCACAAGAGTTTGATATTCTTCTTTAGGCTCATATATAGGACAATCAAATGATCCCACCTTGATAGTTTTCAAATTACAAATTGTATTAACTCCATATACTTTATCAATCCTCTTGGAAAAATAGACAAGTATGTTCCTTGTCATCAACATTGAAAGTAACTTTTCCTTTATTGCAATCAATAACAGCCCCTGCAGTATTAAGAAAGGGTCTTCCAAGAATAATAGACATATTATCATCTTCAGGCATTTCCAACACAACAAAATCAGTTACTATTAAGCAATTTTGAGTAACTTGAACAGAACATCTTCACATACACAAAATAGCAGTAGATTTATCAGCCATTTGCAAAGATATATCAGTTGGTATCAACTTATCTAAATCAAGTCTCTTGTAAAGAGAAAAAGGCATCACACTAACTCCTGCTCCCAAATCACATCGAGCGGTTCTAACATAATTATTCTTGATAGAACAAGGAATAGTCGGTATACCTGGGTCTCCAGCTTCTTTGGAACCTTACCATTGAAAGAGTAATTAGCGAGCATAGTGGAAATCTCCTCATTAGGAATTTTCCTTTTGTTAGAGACAATATCTTTCATGTATTTTGAATAAGGAGGCAATTTAATAGCATCAGTCAAAGGGATTTGCAAAAATAAAGGTTTCATCCAATCACAAAATTTATTATAATGTTCCTCCTCCTTTGATTTCAGTTTCTTAGCAGGAAAAGGCATTTGCTTTTGAACCCAAGGTTCTCTTTCATTACCATGTTTCTTTGTAATAAAATCTTCTTTAGTGTACTTTTTATTTTTAGCATGCTTTTCAGGTTCTTTTTCAATTTCTTCTTTATCAGAGTATCATTCTTATCATTATCTTCAGCATGTTCATTACCACTTTCAGTTTCAGCATCAGAAATAGAAATACTATTAGGATCATTAAAGGTTCAGAGGATTCTACAACAGTTTTATGTTTCTTCTTCTTTTTCTTAGAAAGACTACTAGTTTCTTTAGTTCGTTGAGAATCTTGTTCAATTCTTTTGGGATGCCCTTCAGGATATAGAGGATCCTGGGTAGAAACACCGCCTCTAGTTGTTACTTCATAAGCATGTTTTTCTTCATGAGAATTTTTTAACAAGTCATTTTGCACTTTAGTAAGTTGATCAATTTGAGTTTGAATCATATTAAAATGTTTAACAAGCAACTTAACATCATTGGAGGTTCTCTCCACAATATCATGCAATTTACTAATAGCTTGAGAATTTTCCATTAGATGATTCTCTACTCTCATATTAAAATTATTTTGCTTAACAATATAATTATCAAATTCATCTAAACATTGATCAGGAGGTTTTGAATAAGGGATATCTCCTCTATCAAAGCGTTGAAGAGAATGTACCTCAATTGTGGATGAAGGGGGAATTATCTTACATAGGTCTTCTATAGGAGGTAAATTCTTCACATCTTCAGATTTAATACCTTTCTCCACAAGAGATTTCTTGGCTTCCCTCATATCTTCATCATTTAATTCAATCATACCCCTCTTCTTCAATATTGGTGTCGGGGTTGGTTCATGTGTAGACCAATCATCATGATTTTTGCTTATCTTAGCCAATAATTCTTCAGCTTCATCCGGAGTTCCCAAAACACAATCAGCACAACTATCCAGGTATGCCCTAGACTCAATGGTTAGTCCACTATAAAATATATCAAGTAAATCATGCTTCTCCAAATCATGTCCAGGCCGAGCTCTAATAAGAGAGCAAAATCTTGCCCAAGCTTCAGGCAATTTCTCTCCATCTTCTTGATCAAAACTATAAATTCTCTGCAGAGCAATATGTTGAGCACTAGCGGAAAGTATTTTCGAAAGAAAACATCAAGCAAACAACTTGGACTATCAATAGAATCAGGAGGCAAATTATTATACCAAATCTTAGCATCATCCTTTAATGAGAAAGGGAAAATTTTAGCAACAAAATAAGTACGCATCTTAACATCATCAGAAAACAAGCTACTTAAAGTAGAAAGCTCATTCATATGTTCTACAACTCTCTTTTTCAGTACCACAGAAAGGTGTTTTCTCAACAATAGATATATGAGATAAATCAAGAGAAAAGTCATAATCTTTATCCTTAATGTTTATAGGAGATGTGGCAAATTTAGGATCAGGAGACAGTTTATTTCTAACAGCATGTTGTGCAATAAGCTTTTTAAGGTTACTTGTAGTAGTAGTAGCATTGCACAAGTTCCACATAATCTTCATCAAGATCATCAGTCTCAGGTGAATTAACAAAAATATTTTCATTAGGGTTTCAGATTTTCAAATTTTCTAGACCTAGCAATTGTAGCATCTAGAAAAGACCTAATGAACCAGTATTATCAAGCACAGTAGAAGCATCATCAAAATTATTAGAAGAATCAGATTCAGCAGAAATACCAACACGTGAAGCTTGTGGTGGTGAAACAAGTTGACTTATCACAGATGGTGAATCAAAAGCAGCAGAGGTACTTAGAGTTGTACATTTTCTTGTAGTGGATGGTAATATGGCAACTTTAGTATCGCGAGGTTTACCCATGATGGAGGATTTGCAGCGAACAATATCAATCCAAGTGAACTTGCAAATAAAGCTATGCTCCCGGCAACGGCGCCAGAAAATAGTCTTGATGACCCACAAGTATAGGGGATCACAACAGTCTTTGAGGGAAGTATTACCCAATTTATTGATTCGACACAAGGGGAGACAAAGAATACTTGTAAGCCTTAACAGCGGAGTTGTCAATTCAGCTGCACTGGAAACAGACTTGCTCGCAAGAGTTTATCAAGAGCAACAGCTTTATGGCAGTAGGAGTAGTGAAATAACAGCAAGGTGAAATAAAGACAGCAGTAGTGATTATAGTAAACAGTAGGATTAAAATACTGTAGGCACAGGATGGATGAATGGGCGTTGCATGGATGAGAGAATTCATATAACAATCATGGTAGGGCATTTGCAGGTAATAATAAAGCGGTATCCAAGTACTAATCAATCCATAGGCATGTGTTCCGTATATAGTCGTACGTGCTCGCAATGAGAAACTTGCACAACATCTTTTGTCCTACCAGCCCAGCCTCTAGGGATCGAAATTAAACTCCTTTAATAGAGTACCTGGAGCAAAGCATTAACACTCCGTGAACACATGTGATCCTCACATCACCGCCTTCCCTCCGGTTGTCCCAATTTCTGTCACTTTGGGGCCTCGGGTTCCGGACAACGTGTGTATACAACTTTGGTAAGATCATAAAACAACGCATATCATGATGAAACAATAACATGTTCAGATCTGAGATCATGGCACTCGGGCCCTAGTGACAAGCATTAAGCATAAGAAGTTGCAACAATATCATAAAAGTAACATCTACGGATACAAGGCACCATGCCCTAACAATCTTATGACTATTACATGATCAATCTCATCCAATCCCTACCATCCCCTTCAGCCTACAGGGGGAATTACTCACACATGGATGGGGAAACATGGCTGATCGATGGAGAGGCGTCGTGGTGATGGCGGCGATGATCCCTCCAATTCCCCGTCCCGGTGGAGTGCCAGAACGGAGTTTCTGGTCCCGAGATGGAGTTTCGCGACGGTGGCGGCGCTGATGGTTCTGGCGACTTCGACTTCCCGTCTCGCGTTTTTAGATCGAAACCCTTAAGTAGTCCAAAAGGGGGCGTCAGAGGCTGGCCGAGGTGGCCACACACTAGGGTGGCGTGCCCCCCCTCCAGGCCGCGTCGGCCTAGTGTCTGGGGGGCCTCCCCAGGCCTGCCCTTCTGCTCCGTGATTCTTCTGGAAAAATAAGCCCTTTGACATAAATTCCGAGGATTTTCTGAAAGTTGAATTTCTGCACAAAACGAGACACCAGAGCAATGCTGAAAACAACGTTAGTCTGTGTTAGTTGTATCCAAAATACACAAATTAGAGGCAAAACAATAGCAAAAGTGTTCGGGAAAGTAGATACGTTTTGGACGTATCAGGATCTGCGACACAACAGGATGAAAATGTGCCCGAAATGGAACTTGGTCTCAAGCTGTAGTTTTGTTAGTATTGTTACCTACATATAGCTCTCAAACTTATGTTGCCCCTTTATAGTACAAAACTTTACAACAATAATTTATGTTGTAAAAGAAGTCTACTTGTTCCTGATTTGTTCGTAAGCTTCAATAAGTTGTATATTTCTGTGGAAAACCTAACAACATGAAACCAAAGAAAAGAATTTGGAAACCTGACTCCAAATTATTGGTATGTTTACAACAGACCTTTCGTGTATTTACAACATACAAAAAGGAACATATGTTGACAACAATAAATTCACCTGGTTACAATTTTTTGTTGAGTTTACAATGGAACTTTCATGTATTTACAACATAAATAATAGAACATATGTTGACAACAAAAATTCACCTGGTTAAACAACAGAAAATTATATTAGTTACAACAATGAAGTATAGCAAAGAAGATTTTGGACTTGGGCAAAGTTTTCTGCAGAAACATGAATACAAATTATTGTCATGTCTACAATAGAATTTTCATCTATTTACAACATTAAAAATGGAACAGTTGTTGTGTGCAAGTTGTTGTATTCAGGTTCCTGACTACAAAAATTTATGTAGTTTACAACAGGAAATAAATGTATTTACAACATATTGAACCAAAACAAACTGTTCTGTCAACAAACAAGTGAAATCACATGGATGTTGAACATTCATACAAATCCATAGCAACATAACATTGAAGTGATCATTCATGGGGGGGGGGGGGGATGTGCTTCCCATTACAAAAGTAACCAACCATACACATAAGTTCCATTCGTTCAACCATAGACATAAGTTTCATTGGTTCGACACAAACTACATTGCACCAAAATATATATCCTTCCAACAACTATCCTAGCTACTCATATGTCTCCTCCTTAAAGATCTTGTCATAATCTTCTCTGTGTTCATTGGGTGTGTGATCAAATCTGTGGCAAGTATCATGCGAAAATAAGGGATGCCATTCTCGTCGAAGTTCTCCATGACTTTCCCATCAAACTTCTCCATGTAGAGTATCACAAAGAAACCACAATCAGAGCTGAAATGACAAGGAGAATGTATTAGCATTGGGAAAAAAGGACTAACAATAGAAGAGAGAAAAATGTAGTCATATTTACTCACGGGTTGGGCTGCTGTGGGTAGTCCGTAGGTCCTCCATGTTTGAATTTAGTGATGTCAACACTCAAGGCTTGAGTCTCTTTAGCAAGAACACCAAAGTTTGTGATCTGAAGCAAAAAGTGCATGAAAAAGTTACATAATCCAGTAGTGTTAGTCACAAAAATTATTTAGTAAGACAACATTAGTTTTATGATTTGTCACTTGGTGCCAGATAGGAATACAACAACAGATGTAAAGCAATGTTACATAATCCAGTAGTGTTAGTCACAAAAACTATTTAGTAAGACAACATTAGTTTTATGATTTGTCACTTGGTGCCAAATAGGAATACAGCAACATATGTAAAGCAATGTTACATAATCCAGTAGTGTTAGTCACAAAAATTATTTAGTAAGACAACATTAGTTTTATGATTTGTCACTTGGTGCCAGATAGGAATACGACAACATATGTAAAGCAATGTTACATAATCCAGTAGTGTTAGTCACAAAAAATATTCAGCAAGACAACATTAGTTTTATGATTTGTCACTTGGTGCCAGATAGGAATACAACAACATATGTAAAGCAATGTTACATAATCCAGTAGTGTTAGTCACAAAAAATATTCAGCAAGACAACAAAAACATATGATTGGAAACTGAAAATGGAATGTATAGGTGCAAGGTCGTAGTGCAACAAACCAGGTTGTTCATGGCAGACTCCATGGAACCTCCTTTCTTTGATGGTTTGATAGAATCAAACGAGTTGATTTGCGAGTGGAGAAGATTTATGCAACAAGTGGCCCAATGCTTCTCATGTACAATTGGGAACCAAAGCTGCAGATGCAAAAAATTATAAAAACCCAGCCTTGCATGGATAAAAATTAATTACACAACATTATTAACTACTAACCAGATCCATTTTTGATATCTTGTATTTTTTCACAAGCAATCTTGAACTCTCCGATAACATCCTTTGTTTGGAACTTGGCAGGATCCTTGATAAGTTCGGACTGCGATGAAAGGTTACGACAATAGAAATGTTGGTACTAGAAACATGAGTGCAAACTTGAAACTATTTCAACAAAAAAAAGAGGAACACCAAGGTAGCATTGTACTTACAGTCATATGCACAGAAAATGCGAACTTCTTACGCGACCTTTTGTTCTTAGAGGCTTGCAATTGATTCTCAATGTTGAACTTCTCAACATAAAGGGACATGACTTGATTGCCCATGTACTGGCGTTGCTTGAACACGGCTTGAAAGTTTTTGTATGTGACAAAGAAGTTACCAATATGAACAAAAGGTTTACTGCAATGAACCAAAAATGTTGTGTTACTCCACAAAGATGACAGATAGAAAACAACAACAAAAATGAAATGAAGTTACAAAGTTCAGTAGAGTTAGTCACAAATCAAAATGAGTAATACAACATTAGGCAGAGGAATAGGAGTACATTGCTAACAAGGAGATAGAAAACAACAACAAAAAATGAAATGAAGTTACAAAGTTCAGTAGAGTTAGTCACAAATCAAAATGAGTAATACAACATTAGGCAGAGGAATAGGAGTACATTGCTAACAAGGAGATAGAAAACAACAAAAAAATGAAATGAAGTTACAAAATACAGTAGAGTTAGTCACAAATCAAAATGAGTAATACAACATTAGGCAGAGGAATAAGAGTACATTGCTAACAAGGAGATAGAAAACAACAAAAAAATGAAATGAAGTTACAAAATACAGTAGAGTTAGTCACAAAACAAAATAAGTAATACAACATTAGGCAGAGGACTCACAGAGGAACACCCTTCTTCTGTGGCCTTACTTTGCGAATATGCCCAATGTATTTGCGATAAGTGGATTGATGAGTGTCTGAAAGTCTCATCTTCTTCACCTAGGGAGGTGTATCAATGTCCTTTGCGGCCCTCTTTTGGCGTTGCTTCTTATCATGTGTGTCTGGACCACTAGAAGCATTTCCTTTGGCTTCCTGGAGAGGAGCTGCTGCAAACCAAACCAAATGAAAAACAGAAAAAGTAAGTAAGAATCTGAATGTATGGACAACCAACATATAAAAGACTAGGAAAAAATGTAAAGAAATATACCAGCAGGTACAATGGGCTGTGGCACACCCTCTTTGCGCACCGGTGTCACGACAACACAAGAACCTCCACTTGTAGCTGCAGCATCAGGAATTGTAGCGAAGAACTTTGCATCCTCAGATCCAGCTTCAAACAAATCCATTTTTGGTACATAATCCCAAAAGTCAGCCGGGTATTTACTTGGAGATTTAATTATGGGCGACTCATCACCACTTGATGGACTGGCCACATGAGACATGTTTTGTGGAGAAGGCACCAGGGTAGCAGCACAACTGGGCTCTGGAAAAGGCACACTAGTGCGCACCGGAGAAGGCACACAAGAAGTAACCGGGCAAGCCTCATGAGTGGGCTCTGGAGAAGGCACATGAGTGTGCTCCGAAGAAGGCACATGAGTGTGCTCCGGAGAAGGCAGTGGAGAAGTCTCGGTAGAGTGCTCTGGAGAAGGCACACGATCTTGCTCCGGAGAAGGCACTGGAGAAGTCTTGTTAGAAACCTCGCCAATATCCATCGCATCATCATTCACAACATTGTGAGTCAGATCTTCCTCAACCATGATTGGGCTCGGCTCCTTTGCATGTACATCCGGAGCTGCAGGGCATGGGATAGTGAAGCTGCTTGATGCGACATTAGCAGCATGAACATCCACAAGCAATGCTGCCATACGCTTTGCATTTGAAGCCTTCAAAAACTCCCCAAAGTTGTGCAATCCAGCAGCCAAATCAGTTGCATAAAGAGCCTTGTGCTTGTTGTACAGTCCTTGCAAATGTTCGGGCACCTAAAAAAGCATGGGTACCATTAGTTACAAAAACCATGTGTAATAGACACAAAAATTATTGAGTAATACAACATTAGCTCCAGGAATTGTGACTTCATTGCATATTATTGTGACCACATAGTAGATATGAAATACAACAACATAAGTAAATAAAAGTTACAAAAACCATGTGTAATAGACACAAAAATTATTGAGTAATACAACATTAGCTCCAGGAATTGTGACTTCATTGCATATTATTGTGACCACATAGTAGATATGAAATACAACAACATAAGTAAATAAAAGTTACAAAAACCATGTGTAATAGACAAAAAAATTATTGAGTAATACAACATTAGCTCCAGGAATTGTGACTTCATTTCATATTATTGTGACCACATAGTAGATATGAAATACAACAACATAAGTAAATAAAAGTTACAAAAACCATGTGTAATAGACACAAAAATTATTGAATAATACAACATTAGCTCCAGGAATTGTGACTTCATTGCAGATTGTAGATAGGAAAACAAAAATATAGGTAAACTAATGTTACAAAAACAATGAATAATAGACACAAAACCTATTGACTAATACAACATAACATGGCAAAAGTGACATACCTGCAGCTCATCGTTGCTTGCAAACCCTTTTTCAAGCCACTCATTCAGTGATGTTGAGGGGTTAACATCAACCTCCTCACTGCCCAAGCCATCATCCCCCACTACACCAGGATCAGCATGAGACAAATTTCCATCGGTGGGAGCTACCACAGCATACAAAGTTTGTGATAACGGCAAGAGCTGCACATATAAACAAAAAGGACATCAACATTAGTACAAACCATGGTTTACTACTAACGAAGAAAAAAGGGGAAAGTAGACAGATGGATGTCATGGAAATTTACTTACTGGTCGAACCCCAAAACCTGCCGGGTCAAGACTCAGCTTGTTCTTATC
The DNA here is from genome assembly GCA_030979885.1 of Lolium multiflorum. Lineage (NCBI taxonomy): Eukaryota > Viridiplantae > Streptophyta > Magnoliopsida > Poales > Poaceae > Lolium > Lolium multiflorum. Next base: position 47,925,399 of record CM061752.1, on the reverse strand, counting down.
AATGTCAACAACAAGCTTGAAATCGTCATCACACACGTGGCAAAACCTAGGGGTGCTGCGGTTGATGGTGTGCTCTTTAGGGGCCAAAGGTGGGAAGCTAAGGAAGTCCATGTATATGGTCTGCATAGAATGAAACAAGACACGGTATTAGATGAGGAATATCCACATTAAAAATATGCATTTACAACATAAAAAACAGTAACAAGTTATAGGAATAGGAGTTCTACCGCGAGCATGGGAAGGCACATCGCAATCCACACAATCTGCGAAGAATCAAGTTTGGAACGATTCAACAGCTTCTCTTTGAACAACCCAACCTCGCCCATCGTCTCTTTAAGTATATGCTCATCAATGGCATACTGGCCAATCTCATTGGCATCCATCAAAATACCCAAATACTCACATTTGACCAAGTTACCGGTGCCAGGACAAAGCACAGTGGCAAAAGCTATAAGACCAAAGCTCTGAACAACAAGTGCCTCATTTGTATCTTCACAATTCTCCAACACCTGAATGGCTTTAGCAATTGTCGCACGTCCCTTGTCATTCTTGAACATATCCCGAAGGTCAGATTGTTGAGTCCTCTTTAGATATACCATGTCCCTATTACCGGAAGGCACGCCAAAAACCTTAACCACCATCTCCCTTGTGAACAAAATACTCTTGTTCTTGTGCCTAAACTCCCTTAGCTTGGGATTCGTGTGCTTCACCACATACTCAATGAGCTCCATTGGCGGTGCTGCAAATGAAGCCACATTGAGCAATGGCTTGAAAGCAGTCTTGGCGATGATAGCTCTCTTGGCATCATTCATGTTATTTTGAACAACTTTCGCAAGCCGCTTTGCTCCAAAACGCATTTGAAACATAGCCTCTTTCGGAGCTTCATTCGGTGCCATATTGTCAAACTGCAAAGGGAGAGAAAAAAACAATTACTACATAAAAAGTTACAAGTGATTAACAACATTTGCAGGTACAAGGAACCACAAAAATGAACAATACTTATTCACAAAATAGTTGCATGGTTTCCAAATGATACAACAACAAATAACGTATAATGTTAAGAACATAAATTTGCAGGGTTAACAACAAAAAGAATAATGTGAACTAACATAATTCATGTTGCAAGTACAGGGAACAACAAATGTGAAACCTACTTAGTCACAAAAAAATTCATGGAAAACTACAATTCCATACTACAAAAACTCAGCCCATAACCTACAGAACAACAACAACCTAACAAACCCCAACCCCTAAAATAGCAATCCTACACACCCAGATGAAATACAACATATAGATACATGAATTACAACATAAAATCTTCTAAAATCACACCTTAATCTCCTAGAAAATCAACAATGAAACCCTAGATATGGATTTGGATTGAAGCAACCAGTACTCCAGCCAGTCTCGCGAGGGAGCAGGGAGGAGTACCGCACCACGTGGAGGAGAGAGGAGGGACCGGACAGGAGGAGAGGCGCCGCTGGAGGCGCGGCGGTACCCCGGCCGTACTCGGGAGGGAGGAAGGAGGAGAACCACCACGGGGGAGGAGAGAGGAGGGCCTGGAAACGTACCCCACAGGAGGAGAGGAGCAGCTGGCAGCGCAGCCGCGTCGCTCCGCGACGTCGCCGGCGTTGCACGCCGCCGCCGCCCCAGTCGCCGCCCGAATCGCCGCCCCAGTCGCCGCCCGAGTGACCTCCTCTCTGTTTCGTCTGGTCTGGTCGGGGTCTAGTCCAGATTGTGTGGCGCGCGAGGTGGTGACGTGGACGAACGAGGAGCGTCCATCGCGGGCCGATCCTACGGCGCGGACCACGACCGATCGCCGCGCCCGATCGGTCGCCCGAAACAGAGCGTTTTCCATGTTTTAATGCACCACTTTCGGGGTCCTTGGAGGGAGGACCCTCTCCCTGTTCAAAAAAGAAAAATATTGCTTGTTCAAGTTAGATGTTCCGGGGAAGGGTGTGGTGGCGGGTTAGAGCATCTCTAGCAAAGCCCATATTCTTCAGAACTGAAAAAACTTAGTCCAGTCTCCCGAAAAATAAAATACGAGCGGTTTTGGAGGTGGCGCAGAACAACACCCGTATTCGGAACCGAAAAAACGCGAATTCAAATTTTGCCGGTAAACTGATCATCGCAAACAAGTTTAAAACTGAAATTCAAAGGTAGTCCTTGCATATTTCAATAGTTTGGATAGCAAAATGGACTACATTCGAGGTGGTCGTCGGCGACTAGCTCCTAAACTAATCTAATTTTACCCGGCGGCGACCTACTTTACGCGCGGCGGAGGAGTACGCCATCGACGGCCTACTCCGAGTCGAGGTCGACGACCTCCTGCTTCACGCGGCGGGCGGCCGCCTCCTTCTGCGCCGCCTCGTACTCGCGCGCATGGCACGGACGGCTTCCGCCTCCACGCGGCGGTAGCGCGCGCCCCTCAGCCTCCGAGATGACGGAGACCTGCTGGATCGTTGTGGCCTCCTCCTCTTCGTTGAGGACGTAGTCCCCCGATTGGAGGACGGTGCGCACCGGCACCTCCCCCTCCCCCTCCTCCTCCTCCTCCTCCTCCTCGCTGCTGCTGTCGGCGACTGGCGGCGCTAGCGCACGACTGGACGCGCCCGAGGAAGATCCCTCACCGCTGTTGGCGTAGCGGGCGAGTTTTCTCGGCGGCGTCAAGCCCCAGTTGGTCCAGCGCCACGCGCTGCGCTTCCCTGCGCCTTCCGAGCAGTTCCATTTGCGTCGCTCGACCTCGGAGACGGGGGGGGGGGAGCCTCCTGCCGCTGCCCGCGCCAGCCACGGTGGTGGTGGAGGAACTGCAGAAGTGGCGGCGGCTCCACGATTGCTCGCCGGAAGTCCAAGCGTGCGCGCGGTGGAGGAAGACACGGCAGTGGGAGTAGGGTTTTGGAACCCTACTCCCCTCCGCGGTATTTATATGGGTTGACGCTTTAATTTCTCAGGCCCCCGAACAAATTATACGGACCGGCCCAATGATTCGGTGCTCCGTTCTGCGTCACTTTCGACTCGAATCCGTAAATTCGCCAGAAAAATTCAGTTATAGGGGCATTTACGAGATGCTCTTACTGGATTGGCGCGCCGGAATCTGTTTGGGATTAGATGTAAGGGCATTCTTGGCAAGTCGTTAAATTCTGGAATCAAAGTGGATCGCACACTCTGGGTTTCACTAGTGCTATTTTATCACACTTTTGGCTTCTCGCTAGTGGTATTTTGGCTGTATTGTCTCCATCTCATTCCCCTCGCACGTCACAACGCAATCTGGTTTCCCAACATCGCAGATTCAGCCTCTCCCGGCGCTTGAAGAAGAAAGGGAGCTCGGTGCCACTCATGGCGGCGGAGTGCTCCGGCGGGGACTTCTTGGAGTGGGTTGGCCCCGACAACTCCGCCAACGTCTTCGGCCTCCTCGACCACCCCGCCGACCTCGTCCGCGCCGCCGCCGTGTCCCGAACCTGGCGCCGATTTGGTGAGCGATTCTCGTCCTCTTCTCCGATGGCTATCGATTCTACTGCACACCATCGCCGTCTCCTTGAGTTCCCCTCTCTACGCAGTGATTGAGAACGACCTGAGCAAGAGTCTGTGCGTGCGGCTATTTCCCGAGGTCGCCACCATCGCCGCCGCGGCAGAGGTAACCAGATCGCCGCCTTCACCTCCCGTCGCCCAGTGGGGCAGCGAGAGGGCCTACAGGATATACTCGAACCTCGCCGGCGCCCTCGTCTCTAGCTCCCCCAAGGACTCGGTGGCCTGCGTTCTGCGCTGCGTCGGTGCTTCCAGCACGGACGATTTCCCGAACGAGACCATGGTACACACCCTCCATGAGCGCGGGTTGGTCAATTTCCGCCCGTCCTATTGGTCCAGCTGCGGTTCGGACAACCCCGACGAGCCGGAGACCCTTACCTACAGGCTCAACTCTGACATATGCATTGTCGATGAGATTAAGGTGCAGCCGTTCAAAGGTGCGTTATCTCTCATTGAGCCTGCGTGGTATTGCAATTAGTTAATTTCATTTGTGTCACACACCCTTAATTGATTGATTAAGGTTCCCAATTAGTTGAGGAATCGCACGGCACTAGAAATTTTTCTCTTGGTTAGATATTAGTATTGTGGTTCAAATTTAATAAGAAGGCTAACAGATCGTTATCACTGCCTATTTATACCTCTTGTAAGCCACTGGCTATGATTCATCACTTCATAAGATAACCCACGACGTTTGTAAACACTCCCCAATATAGTGAAGTTTTGCTGGTTGACGCCCGTGGTTTTTACCTATCTTTGTTGGAGAGGGTTTTTCACGTTAAACCTTGTGTCTCCCACTGTGCTTTTCTTTTTCGTTCTTCATTATTGCTTATCGCGTTTGTAACACTATCAGGTGATTGATTGATTATATGATTTATATGGCTCTTTGTTTGGAACTGCCAGCATTTTTTCAGTATGGCAATCCTATATACTCTTCAAAGACGGTGCGATTTCGGATGGGCCATTACAAGCTTCCGCGTGGACAAGAGTCATTTGTCACTAATGATGATGAGAACAAGATGGTAAATGCTGACAAAGATTACATGTGGACTTACACTTCGCCAGAGTTCCCTATGTTGCAGGTGAGCAGGGAGCATCTTTTTTCTTGTTGACATATGTGTGGATTGATGAGCATGTTCTCTTTGAAGCTATGTATAGCTAAGCTACTCATGGTTACTGTAATATAACAAATTAGCATACTGATTGATATTGGATATAGCAATGAGCTTATGATGCCATCTGTTTATGGTGTGTAGGAAAATGTACTACAATCGTTCAAGCTCCCACGCCCTGTGCTTTGCATTGGTGGTGTGGTGATGATTGAACTCTTGGGCAGAGTCCAAAAACAGGGAGCAGATGATAAGTATTACATATGGTAAGTTAAGTTTAAAATGGCAGGATTTACTTTCACAAAATGAATCAAGATGATGCAAATTTGGAGGCTTATGTTAGAATTACACACTTGATACTTATCCACTGCACCATGAAGAACGAAATTGTGTGCCACGAACTTAGTTCATCATGATGTATACGTATAATTTTTTGGATTAATGCATCAGGATAATTTAGAAGATGCACTTGTCTAATTGTTGCATTAGCCACAAAAGAAGTGTGAATTTCCAGCTGAGTAGACATGTTGGTCTGAATCCTGCAGTAGAGTTTGCGTAGTTTATGTCCTGGTACGTTCCCTTGCATTTGTAAACTACTCCCTCCATATCGGTTTATAATTCCTGTGCATGTACCTAGGTCGCCAATTTGACCTATATAATATAAACTGTCTAACACAAAAATTACGCCATTAGAGAATATAGCATGTTCCTAGTGATACTTTTTGTACTCCCTCCGTCCTAAAAAAAGATGCTCAACTTGAGCAGCTTTTTTAGGGACAGAAGGAGTACTAATATATACCCCATATTAAGTTTAGTCAAATTGACAACCTAGGGCTGCATGTAGGACTAATAAACCGATATGGAGGGAGTACCAACTTTGAAACGCCTATAATTCTGTTTTTTGTTTTTGCATGTCAACAGTGTCTGCCATGTTGAAGTGATAGGGCGTTCACTGTCACCACTTTTCATGGTTGACATCTCGGAGCCTGGAGGTTATTCCATCCTCAAGTACTTGCCCGATGCCAAAAATCTATCCGCGGAGGACATGGCCCAGTATGATACTGAAGACTCGCTGGAGTGGCAGTATTTTGGTGCTAGATACAGGCAGATGAATCACATAGCAGTGCTGAATGCGCTTTTGATGCAAGTACATTTCATGCATGAAGATGATGTTGGTTGGGTGTTACAAGACGGCCTACTTCAGTAGATTTGCTTGATGGACTGAAGCTACAACTTTGCCGGATATTGCTGTTTGTAGTAAGGGAACATCTATGAACTTCGCAAGCCTTTATTGCAGACATTGAAGACTCAATTCTGAAATCTGGATAAACTGGTCGAGACAAGTTCCTCTTATGGTATATGGGTCATTTGTTACTTACCAATGATGTTGCTTGCTGATGGACTGCTCAACTCTATGGCACAATTTGATAATGGTTGCAATCTAGTCGGTGTGGAGCTGCATGCTAGCGCTGAGTGTTTACTTGTCACCTTGGCGTCTGAGAAGCACGAGTGCTTCCATCATCGTCATGCTGGTACTATGGTCTGTTTCAAAATATGTAGATTGTACAGACCAGGTTTCCATATATTGTTGCATGTATTTGTGCATGTGTATCATAAATCTGTGCGAGATGGTTGTAATTTCTAGTACTACTTTTCAGAGGGCCCCCTTTGTAATCTCTAAGCCACCGTTCAATAATTAATGCAGCTATCTAGGTCCTTTGGGGCCTTTTCTTGTTCATTTTTTTCTTTTCTACGATAGGCATGTTCACGACAATATACCAGGTACCCTTATGCATCGTACTTAAACTCTGTCATCCTTGTAGATATATATGCACCATTTCCAATAACCATAGTTTTTTTGTGGCTGAATCCCCTTTAATCTGAGTATGTGATCTGCCTCATTTTTGCTCCCGTTTATCCCTCATCATAAGCAGCCAAAACCTAAATTTTCTTCATGTCGTAGATAGTTATTACCTACTGTAACTCTCTGGACCTAGTTCTGCAAAAGATACCGTTAGTTTTTCAGTGAGGAGTCACTGTCTTATGTATACGACACAGAAGGTGCCAGTTTTATCACCTTGGTATTGTCAGGATTAGTGCGGCACTGACCGCTGAACATTTTGTAACGTAATTCAGTGAGGCATAAATCAGGAAAGTTTAGTGCTATGGTCAGTTACAGTCACAGTCCACCCGGACATATCACTAGCGTTTCAGTACGCAGTTCAGGGTTCAGTCATGGTAGAAGTTGCACTTTCTTAAATACACTCGCTGGCTTCTCTGTTGCATATTTTGCCAATACACTTCTTCTATTTGCATCTGGCGCTCTACTTTCAACATTTCCTTTGGGATTCTTCGCTCGATTGTGACCGAATGTGACATATACATGCTGTTCTATGGTGATACATGCTGTTCTATGGTGAGGGCAATTTTGATGGCATATGTATCGTGGATGATTGAGATGGTTTAGGCCAACAAATCATCATCAGTTATACACATGAGACAGCGAACATGAAGTTTCTGGCTCTATAGTTTTTCATATCAAACTATCAAAGGGTAAGAGGAGTGTGTTCAAAAAAAAAAGAAAAAAAGGGTAAGAGGCAAGAAAAGGTAGTGAAAAGAGAGTCTCAATAAAGTAGCAAGAGAAAAGGTATCCAAAAAGAGAGAAACGACTTTACTTTTCAGCTATTATGCTTCCTCTATCTTAAAATAACTGACTTAACTTTTTCTAGATATAAAATAAGTGCCTCAACTATTTTTAAATACATATGTATCTATAACTAAAATACATCTATAGATATATCCGCACTAGATAAAATCAAGTCACCTATTTATGAAAGGAGTGAGTGCTACATTGCCGTTGCATGTGCGTTCCTGCAGCAATACACAATGGGGTGGGGAGGTATACGTGCATGTGTACATACACAAGTGGCTGTCGTCCCACAATATGTGTCCGTGTACCCCACTCAGCATTTATCGATCAAGAGACGCACCAAGCGGAGACCAGGAAACATCATTTATCACGATTCCACGATTCCATGCAAAGCCAATTCCGTGCATATATGCATGCAAAGAGCGAGAATATGCATTAGTAACAATTTCTTAAAAGAAAAAACACACGATAAATTTTGCCTTTGCCAAGTGCAAAAATATGACACTCGGCAAAGGCTATCTTGTTCTAGTGTCTGTTGAATAGAATTATATAGTCTCTTTTATCAGATCGGTTTTTCGGTTGAACTGGCTAGAGCATGCAATTTTAAATAGTATCAGATCTACAAGATTCTGGGTTCAAATTTTAGCCAACGTGGTATTTAAAATAAATATTTGCTACCTCCCTAACAAAGACTATAAGGATAAATGTCTAAGTCCTGTGCGAGATCTAAACAAAAAATCTCGCCGGCCTACACATAAGGGGAGGTGTTGAATAATTGCCTAGCCTCTTCTGTCAGATCGATTTTTTTGATTAAACTGGCTAGAGCATGCACCTGTCAAATTTTGACACTCGGCAAAGACATGCGCCACGTGGCTTTTGGCCCCGTGACTGACGGAAAACTGACGACCTCAACCTTCGCCAGTGGGCAAAGATCTTATCTGCAGCAGTGCCTTCTCAGATTAGGATGCATATTGGGATTGGTTAAAGTTAAACTTTGCAAACTTTGCTCAAGTATTTAGAAAATAATACCAACATATGCAACAACAATTCAATGTTATTAGAACCATCAGGAAATGTATTTTTCATACTATATGCATCTTGTATATTAAAACTTTAAAAAATTATATATATAGTTGGTCAAACATTACAGATTGACTTTGACCAAAACTAATACGCATCCTAAGTTGGGAAGGAAGGAGTATTACAAAACACATGTCATTAGAAAATAATACTTTTGAATGATATAATTATAATGTTATAAATTTATATTATATTTGTCGAATTAACGACTCGGGAATACTCGCAGGATCTATACACTGGGACGGAGGTAGCTCCAAGTCTAATCTACCTTTTCGACTCTAAACTCGACCAAATGTCCTTTTTTTGTAATGATCTCGGCATCTTTGATTCACATGATTATGAAAACACATGAATAAGATGTCATACCTAATGAAAGATCAGAGATGGTAAACCTAGAGGGGGGGGTGAAAATAGGTTTCTACAGATTTTAATTCTTTCTTTGCAATATTAGCCTTTGCGGAATATAAAGGTGGGCCTAATGCAAACTATGTGAGACAACCTATATGAGGATACAACTAACTCGAGCACGAAGGCTCTCACAGGCAGTTAAATCACAAGTAAAGAGTTTGGTTAGAGATAACCGATAGCACGCGGAGACGAGGGTTTATTCCCGTGTCCCCTTCCTTTGCAAGAAGGTACGTCACGTTTGAAGGAGTAGAGGTCCCACGAAGGATTCCCCGCCACCGCTCACCCTATTCTCCGGAGCCTATCCCACGAAGGAATAGCTCACTCACTTGTGGTAGACTTTGAGGTAGCCTCCAAACCTTCACAATCTTGTCAGGAGCAAATCCACAGCTTCCGGACCTCTCTTGCCCACCTAGGATTTCCAAGGAACCCTAGAGAGCAAGCTTCTTGATGAATACAAGGGGCAATGAGATTTGGCTTGGTAGAACAGTAGATCGGGTCCTCCTCTATCGTTTCCCCGGAGGGATTTGAGTTTGGGTGGAGGAGGAGGGAGATCTGAGGCTTTTGGTGTTTCTAATAATGGAGTATGTGAGAGAGAGCTCAAGAACAACTTCAAGTGTGTTGCCTAACCCTTCAGAGGTAGAAGAATGGGTATATATATAGTCTCTTGAAATAGGGCCGTTGGTAACTTGCCACCTCAGCTTTTCCCCGAGAAACCCGGTCAACCGGACCAGGGACCGGGCCGTCCGGCGCAGGGCCCGGTCAGACCGGGCCAGGGACCGGACCGGCCGGTCCAAACCGGCGGCAGACCGGACCGAGACCGGAGCGTGGAAATGCCGCGCAGTACTCCTCCCGGAAGGCATCAGCGCAGGACCCGGTTGGCGCCGGGGCGCCCGGTCCGACCGGGCGGCTGACCGGAAGTGTCCGGTCCAAACCGGACCGCTGACCTGGCTGTGACCGGGGCAGCTCCGTGTCTCCCAGTAGTCCTCCCGGATGGCGTCAGCGCATGACCGGTTGGCGCCGGGGCGCCCGGTTGACCGGGCGGCTGACCAGAACTGACCGGCGTAGGGGCCCGTCTCTGGCCGGCAGGATGCTGTAGACCCCTTTTTGATTGTTGTCGAAGTGGGGGGTCTCCTTTAGCCATCTTGTTCCTTTGATACACCATTTATGCCTCTTTGGCTAATACTTAGGATTATCCTTACAAACATGTATTAGGCTAAGTACTCTAGCATGGTGTCATTGTTACCAAAATAATGGATAAGGGTAAAATACCCTTACACCTAATCCTATAAAAATAGAAAACACGACAGTATGTAGTAGAAGTTGTTTGTTTACACCACAGAGAAACACGGAGCTTTGCATGGCAGAGCTGTCAGAGACAAGGGAAATTTTCATAAGGTTGGTCACAATGAAAAACTCTTTGTGCCAAATTCTTTGTATTTCGGTATTAATTTTGCAAAAAAAACTAAAATAAGTAAAAACACATGTATTTGATATCACTGATTTAAAATGACAACACAGACTTTAGTTTGTGGCTCCGCCACTGCTTGCTATCTCATGTGGTTCCAGAAGTAGTTTAATCGTGGATACGAGGTACATTCAGCCAAAGGTATGATCAGTAGGAGAAATAAGGCAAAAAAAATCATGAGGAATGGCTGTGATTTGATTGATGACATGACTGTGATATGGCAGCAGAGACGACATCCACGTAAGGGGAAAACAACAACCACCGGAAGCTGTGAAGGGATGACTTGGATAGTACAAAGTTGCATCAAAGATGATTTTAGCACGCAGGCAACTAGTAGATGGTTTGGACTCGGTGTGATAATACGGTGCTCTCTATTTCACAAAAATCTAATGACCTACGAAATTACTCAACCTTTAGGCTTTACCTCTTGCCATGATGACATCTCTGAGTGGTAACTATATAAAAAAGTATCGACACATATGATGGGCTTGCACTGATAGTTCTGCCACATGCTTGTCCATGAAAATGCAGGGCAGTAGTAGTTCGCCATGGACAGAATCATTGAATCTCTCCGGCAATACATGGCCCCATAAAATTCAGATCTGAGTGGCATTAACCACTGCAGATCTGTTCTGCTCATGTATGCATCCCTTTTTAGGTATCAAAAGTACCAAGGCAAGAGGACACCCTCTGGAAGCTCTGGTCAGTCCCCTTTCCCTCTAGCCATTATATACAACAAGTTCTCTCTCCATTAGTCCATTAGCAAACTAATGTACTAAATTGACATGAACAAATTAACCTAGAAGAGAAAGATAAGGATTCATATGAATTATGTAGGATTTGGATTGAAAAATAAGAAACTTCAGAAGTTCAGAGTTTGGCTACAAAAGCTCTTCATTTATTTGAATTGATCCTGGTGGCTCACAAAATGAAAAATAAGAAACTTCAGAAGTTCAGAGATTGGCTACGATTGCAAATGTAAAAAATGCAGTGCATGAAACTTCAGTAGTTGTTTTCCCCCTCTTTTTTCTGCTACTCCCTCTCTCACAGTCTATTAGGCGTGCGCGTACCTCTAGGTCGCAAATTTAATCAAGTTAGCATTAGTTATATGTTATAAAAGTTATATCATTAGAAAGTTTAGATGTTCTATTTTTTAATGATATAATTTGTACATTATATAATTTAAATTATATGGTCAAATTGGTGACCTAGAGATACGGGGAAGACTAGTAAACTGAGACGGAGGGAGTACCTTGTAAATTTTGTACATGAAACACTTTAAATTTAATATAAAAAATGCAGTAGGAAGCTCTCCCACTGTTTTGCCTCAAAAAAGAAGAGAAAGATAAAATAAAACATCCCAAAGAAAAGTTGGTTTAAGAACATCACGGCTCACACAATAAGTTCACGTGGAAGTTGAAACAAAGCAAATTAAATGCGTGTTTGTGACATAGGAATTTCATGGAAAATAATCGAAAGTTGTGGAAATTCTTGAAGGGTAAAAAAGAGAAGAAATGAGAAATCACACAGTTTACATTTCTTTGGGTAAGTAAACTGATGGGATTTTTTTTTTTTGAAGCTGTGATGGGATATATTTGATCACAAGAGACATGAACAATTCCTTAGTTAAGTTGCAGCAAAATCATGGGCTTGTGTAACTCTCCACCACTGAATAGTTCATCACTTCGCTGAACAATTAGTAAGCTAGGGGAGAATTAATCAACTACTACATGTCACATGTACACTTTGGTTATTCGAATCCCCAAGGAGCTAGCTAGACTAAACTAAGCTAGACATAGACTGGGCTAATTAAGCAAACTAAAGTACTAGACTAGCTATTGCTACACAGTGCAGTTTAGGCCGATTCATCTCTCTTATAGCAACGGTGAAGCAAGAGCTGCATGCATGCATCCATCCGTGTCACTGTCAGCCCAGGACGTGCAAGCGGATCTTCTTGCCTGCCGGTGGCCGGCAAATAGAGACCCCGTTCGAGCTCGACGGTGAGGACGGCCGCGCGACGAACATGTTGGCCAGGTCGTGTGGCACGGCGACGATCCAGTAGTACCGCTCGGCCTGCACCGGCACTGCGGCCGGCCTGCGGCAGCAGCAGTGCTTTCTTCTCTTGGCCCTCGCCGGCCTCGGCTTCCTCGGGGCTGGTGGGCACACCAACGGCGCCGGCAGCACGTTAGCGGCCAACGTCGGCGTAGCACACCCGTCCTCTGCTGCGGCGGGGGCGGCAGACGTCCGGACGGGAGGGAGCTGGGCAGACAGGAGGTCAAGTTGGCCGAGGTCGAAGCCCATGAATTATAGGCTTATAGCAGAACGAGTTGCCTGCGGTGGATAGCAACGTGCGTTACTACTGCACGTCGGTATAGTGGGGGTGGGAGTGGCGTGATGGTAGCAAGACGAAGGTAGGTAGGGTTGTGCGAGGTGTGTTAAGTAGCGGCGCCCGATGGTGGTGAGTGTAAAAGAAGAGGGAAGTGGGAGGGGGGCAGGCGTGGAGGGTGGCACTGATGATGGCCGGCGAACGGGATGATCGGCCGAGGGGAGGGAGAGAAAGGCCGGGAGGGACAACATTATATGAGAGGGACCGACGAGGGAGGCAGCCTCCAGGCAGGTTCAAAAGGCTGATGAGAGGGCGAAAGAGAGATGCAAATGATTGCGAGGAGAATGAGGGGGAAAGTAAGTGGATGATAATTGCTATCGAGGACAGTATTAGACGATTAATTAGGGCACCTATGATTTAGGAAACTGCTGGGCGTCCCCCGGGGGATCTGATTTCCCAGCCCCCGGGTCGCCAGCCGTCGGATTGGCTATCTTGGACGGCCAGATCTGGTTTTACCAAATGTAGCAAAAACTCACCTCCCGGCAGCAAAAAAATAACCCGCTTTTGCTACATTGTAGCAAAAAACGGTTCAGTCAAGGAATCAAATAAAAAGGCTAGCTCGCCGGAGATCTCGCCGGAGACCTCGCCGGAGAGCTCGTAGCAAAAAAATATACTACTGTAGCAAAAAAATGCTAATGTAGCAAAACCCAATATCATCGAAAAAATTGACGAAGATCTCGCCGGAGATCTTGTAGCAAAATTCCTTATGCTGAAGTAGCAAAAAACCAAAATAATTATAGCAAAAAAAGTAGCATCACAACATTTTTTTACAATGTCTATGGCAAGGTCATTGCTATTGTATCAAATCAGACTTCACCCAATAAGGCACCGAAAATACTTAGAAGCAGAATATATACTAAAAGTAGCAAAATATTATAACAATTGTAGCAGAAAAATACACTATTGTAGCATCGCGGCTTCGCAGCACTCCGAGGCAGCAAAAAAGCAAAAAGAAATATATAGCTATGTAGCTAGTGGAGCAAAGTCCCCAAATCAAGACACCATCAACCACGGCGGTCGCAAAACAGAGCACTAGCGAGGCGGTGGATGTGAGCATGAGCGCTGGCCGGGGAGGAGCCTCCACTTCGGCCGTTGATGCAGGGGCAGGGCCGTGCCCGAGAGCAGCTTCCACACGGTCGTGCTTGCGGAGGACCTTCTCAGGAGCGGGCCGCGCTGACGGTGGAGCAGCTCCCGGACGGAAGCGCCGGTGAAGGACCAACTCGGCGGTGGGGCGCGCCGGCAGAGGAGAAGCTCGGGGTTGGGCGTGTCGGCGGAGGAGCAGCACGGGAGTGGGCGCCCGCAGCAGCGTCGTCGTGAGCCGCGAAGCGCGGCGGCAGCCGGCCAGTGGCGACAGGATCTCCGGCGCCCGATCTCCCATCAAGGATGCCCATGGCGGTGTGGTTTCTCCCGCCTCGCCGCGCAGCGGCGGCCGGCCCCGACGTCGGTAGCACCCGCAGCAGCGTCGCCGTGGGTCACGAAGTACGGCGGCAGCCGGCATCGACGGCAGAATCTCCGGCGGCGCGTGGTTGTAGGCAGAGATGAGTTGGGGAGAGAAAATTAAGGACTCACGGGAAAAATGAGTGGAGGAGGAAGAAAGGCTAGTTTTGGTGGGACCCACGACATGGACACGCGGCACGCACGCAAGGCGGGGGTTCGGACGCTGCGATCCCCCGGGGGAATCTAATCATTTTCCTATGATTTAATGGTTTTGCTACTGTGAATTAGCTTTACTGTCACTCTACTAGTAAAATACAGGATTGCATTATGATTCCTGCTATCTCAGTTTTCTTTTCAGTTGCACGTGAAGTTGAACTTTAGAAGGAAAAAACGGACCATTGCTAGTCATAAATCGCACCACGGATTGCAACTGATAATTTGATGTAATTCATGCTAGTCATGAGTTGCGACGTGTGTCGCCACTTGGCTGAGAATTAGTCAATCCCTTGATTTAAAGGTTTCTTTCATAGAATTTTGGTGAATTGGAATCCTTAGGAGAAATTTTGATGTGGGTTGCTTGATTTATAAGATTAAATACAATAAAATTTAGTTCAAGGGAACACTCAAACATGTTAGTAAACAAAATTTGCGTTTTACCTGAACCAATCAAACAAACTTTGCTACCGCAAGAGCTTGAGCATTTCCCCATTCTCTTCTCTCTTTTACACCCTCCCGTTGAGAGTCGGCTCCTCTAACTTTTGCCTCGGTCAAGTTCCGTTCGAGTGGGGATGAGAGAGGAGGCCGACCTTCCTCTTAATTTACAACTAATGTCATCTAGGCTAGGTCAGGATTAGGTTTGTCTTTGCCCCGTGGAGTATGTCATCATGCCATCCCAGAGTTCATTCTTGGCTCCGGTGAGCGGTGCTAGGAAGCGGAGAAATCGGTCTTTCGGTCAATGTCCATGGTGGATGGAGGTGGATAAAGACTCAAGCCAAATCTCCTCCCCTTACCATCTAACGCTCTATCCTCCATACCTGGAGGCTAGTGGCCGGGTCGGGTTCCGATATGGCGTGTCACTGAGAGGGTTACGTCCCAACGAATATCTATTGGGTTTCATATCCATAGGAATAGCTGGTTTTGACCTTGGCACGCCAAGCCTATCACAACCCTCCTCCTTTACCCGGGCTTGGGACCAACTATTCCTATCACGATAGCGAGCTCAAGCTGAAAAAAATTCCAAGAGTTCCTTAGAAGTGGACATGCGAGAAGGACAATTGTCCTGCCTCTGCCTCTCATGGTCGTAAGGTGTCCCACCTCAGCCACGCGACGATGGTGTTCTTTTTCCGATGCAGTGGATTTTCAAATTTTTCTAGGAGCCTCACAGTGGCGCCCGTAACACCGCAAAGAATGACGACTCGGGAAGGTTAGATATAGGATGCATTCGCTTTGCATGCATCTCTGAAACTGGGGGAAATTTTAAACTTTTTATCAATTCAAATTTTATCTTTGCCATATTTCAAACGTGGGGAAAACTAAAAGAAAACCTACCTTATTTTTAACTTAGTATGTCACTTGTTTAAGGTGGAAATTTGAAATGATTTTAAACCACTTTGGGTTGGACTCAAATTGAGATTCGACCAAGTCAATCTTGAATTCAAATGATTTGAATCAAGATCTGAGTAATTGATTCTTGAAATTCTACAACTATTCAAGCCAAATCATATACATCTCAAATACAAGATCACATATAAATAATAAATAAATTTCAATTTTCAAATTGTTCTTTCGAGAGATAATTCTTTTACGTTGTGATTAGGGGTGGGCATCAAATCCGATAATGGAACCGAGGCTGAAACCAAAGAGACCAAATTTCCTTCCATTAGTTTTCACCGCTGGACTATCTCCACCGTGCGTAGTTTCTATCCGAAGTTCCATTAATTTTTTAGGATAGCTTTTATTTTCTCTTCATTACTTTGTTGAAAGCGTATACCGTCAGAATTCTGAAGGCCGCATCAACGCGTATACATGCGCTAGAGAAAAGGTGAAAACTCAGTTATGGGGTACTGAAAAGAACAATAACGTTTTGTGAAAAAATTTGCAGTAGTATCTCTTGGCTTGATTTCACCGTAAGGATGCAGCCATGTGGGAACAAGCTTGGGGCATATTGGATGCAATAATCTCCTAATTTAGCATTAAAAACTTAAAGTGAAGAAGTGTTTTGCCAACATTCGTACAACATGGAGAGTTGAAGACACCATTTCATGAGATTTTGTATCGAAATTAGAACCACAAGAAAAGAAGAAGGGAATTTTTTCCATCGTGAACGATAGATACCATCATGATACCAAAATGTACTATAGTGGCATTCTAGTAAATAAGAGGAAACATTATCAACCCCTCCGTCGTGGTTGATCATCCGGCGAGAAGAAAAAAAAATCCTATACGACCTAGGTCGTACGCCCCATGGCCCCACCACTGGAACAACTCCTACGAATGACACCTAACAGAATGAATCTTAAAGCAATCAACCCATGTATCCCCAATTCCCACTTACCAAGTCAACGTCCAGTTAATTAGGAACCTTCGTGTATTTTTGTTTTGTCTCAAACAGTCTAACTTTATTGATCAACTAGGATCAATAAACATAGTTCATTAGGTCAAACTAGCTGAAAAAACTACTAGTGACAAAGATGCATGATAAAACTGAAAGTTACATGAAGGTTTTCCAAAAACGTTGTCTCTAACTTCATATTCCGCATCTCGATTTTCACCATGACCCGGATGAAGGAACTGCGGTTTACCAACTATACACAATATCGGGACTAAGCTCAAAGGTTTTGAAAAGAAACCCACCTCAATTGGTGAGAACCTACTTAAGGTCATTTAAAGCACTATGGTCGAGGACATGTCATCGAAGAAGACCAAGATCCGAAAAGATTGAAACATGAGAGCCACTCACTAATACTCATTTCACACCATGGTCACTACCAGAGCCAAGAAGTGCCACAATCCTTATGATCGAAAGTCGTTGATCCACGAGGCCAAAACACGACCTTGTAAACCCATGAAAACCATAGAATGATGAAGATAGACTGTAACTTTTGTTCACCGTCAATACATCATCGCAAAGTAAACATATGTAACATAGTAGAAAGTACAAATGCATTTCGACATATATTTTTTTTTCAACTTGTTAAATCATTCCCACTACATATGAAACCTTGTGTTTTTTCTATAGCCGACATGAAATAATTTATACTTTTTTATATAACAAGATTGTCATCCCAAACATATAGTTCAGCTCCGGAACAAAAAAAGGAAAGGAAAATGATATCATTTAGGTGGAGGATCGCTCCTCTTCTTCTTATTTTCTCGTTGTCTCCCATCGCCATCTGATCTCCTCCTACGAGCAGGGGCGGAGCTACGTATGCTTTGCCTGGTACACATGCACCTAGGACAGAAAATTTTCATGGTTACTGGGTCCAACATTTGCTACATGCAATAGGGAAATCATATATTAGTGCACCAGGGACAATAATTTCACAGTCAAACATTGTCCAAACAAGTATGCCCATGTCACATTTCACCTAGACTATTGTAGTTGTGCACTAGGGAAATTATTTCTCTATCTAAGCCCCCACTACGTTGCTCCTCCGCTACCTTTGACATGCATCTGGATGGGGAAAGCTAGATGTGGTGTCCACGGAGGCTGAACTAGAGCACAAATCCAAAGTCCTCTATATAGCCAAGCTCCATGAAGATAAGTGGCCAAGGGAGTTCGGACTCACTGGATCTAGTAGTGATGGGTCTCAGGCTCATGGGATTCATCGCCAGCGACCATAGCAGCGAGGTTGACGCCACCGTAGGTAAGTTTTCATGAGTTTTGTGATGTTATGGGTGTTTTACAAATGCTACAAGCATGTGTGTGTTTTCATGCGAACATACAAACATGATGGTGAAACGATTTCGGGCATGTGTTGTAAATGTTGTTTCAATGCTACAAATGTTTTTGTGGGTAGCTACAAACGTGGTCATCGCATGTTGTATATACATGTGTTGATTTTTTCATGTTACTATGGCGGTTGGGGATGTTTTGCATACTCATATTTTTTGTTGCTCTGGTGTTTTTCAAATATTGTAATGTTTTTGTATGTTTTTAATCTACATCGGTAAAAAATGCCGTAACAATGATACAATGGCACAAAGTTTTGTTCCATGAGTTAGAGGTATGCTGCAGTGAAGGAGATTTCACATTTTAGTGATAGGCTTCTGCTCCAGTACTTTCCACACAAAAAATTTGCACGACTTTTATAGCAAACAGCAAAGGCTGTGATTAGGAGAGCTAATCCACCTGCTTTCATTAAGAAAGGGGCAATCTGGTAACCGAGCGAGACATCAACTGCGCCATGGGCAACTACCCACGACAGCACGATCTGCGTACTCGTTCCTATATGACTGCTAAACAAAGTTTTGCGGCCGTTGCCGGCGGCCGGACGCGGAGGAGATGAACTTGCCATTGCTGGCGGCAGGACGCGGAGAAGATTAACTTAACTAAGCATCCTCGCCGGCCTGTCTTGACTCTAGAGCCGTTCGACTCCTCGCGGCCATGACGTTCACGTCCTGGCTACGAGTTCTCCTCGCCAGTCACGGCCTCGGACCATGGCTTTTCCGGTTCTCCCCCGCCATTCACGTCATGTTCCTATTCCCATGAAGACCGACGAACGTATGCAGATTAGCCGCATGACCCTGACGGCCTGGGTGGGTTCATCTCCTTCCGGCCGCCGGCAACTGCCGTGACTTAATTTGGCACGGCCAAGAGCGTAGTACGTGCGTGGTGGGTAGTTGTAGACGCTGCATGCAGTTCCGGTATGGCTCTTGCCTAGATATCTAACAGTATGAAAGCAAGTGGATTAGTTCTTGTAATCACAGCCTTTGCTTTGCTTTAGAAGTCGTGCAAAAAGTTCTGGAAAGCACCGAAGCACTCCTCTTAGTGATATCCGACGGTGGGGGAGAGGCGGGGATGGAAACCCTAGATCCTCCCAGGGACCCTCAGCACTTGCCAAATGGAAAACATGCATGCATGTTCCTGTGGCTACCCAATCCCTCTTCATGCAATAGCTACGAGCAGCAGGACTGACGAAATTGAATGAATGCTGGCATGCTGCACGCTGACGATCCTGGCAAGCTTGCAATCTTGCATGCGTATTTGATTTGCAGAAACTACCAAACCTATTACCTGCAGCAGTGCAGTTAGCCGACCAAGAAATAAACGGGTGGCAGAACTAACCCATATCTCTACGCGGGCATCCATGCATGGATCGATGATGGATGAGCTGATCCTGACAAACCTCGTGTGAGTACGGATTATATATTCCGTACAGGAGATGGGGCGGATCAGAGGTCCATTTGATACTCCTACTAAGCTGCTACACTAATTGAGTATTAACCCTCCAGATTATCATCGAGTAACTAGTTGGAACCGGAGTTAGATAGATGTGACATGATAGTGTTTGAGCTGAAGCTTGATCCTCTGTATTGCCATTCGTAAAACAGGATCATCTCGGTCTCACTAATGAAAAGCCACTATGGTATGATGGAGGATCATCATGCATTTTCGGATATAGAAGAAGGCATCTTCTCTTTGATGCATTGCCACTCATGTATCATGTACGGGGAAAGCAGTGCAGGATGCGAGTTAATTAAGCTTCATGATTTATTGGATGGAAGCATGGGCGACCATGTGGCCTACTTATTGGCTCCGCGACATGCTGAGGTACGTCCGCGTAAACAAATGAAAAAGGAATTCTCACACGATGCATGCCTTACTTTTGCCAAAACAAAATATAGTAGTGGGCGCTACTTTAATTTATCCTAGATGACCAGTCGAGAAAGATGCAGCAGCCAAAAATTTCACCCTTAAGATACATGATTAGTTAACTGAAGATAAACTGGTCAAAAACAGCACGAGAAGCTTAAACAGACAGGTAAACTAGAACTAGAGCACAGTTTACAGTACAGACACACCACCAAACTTCCACAACCATGCTGCCAATCGGCTCTCACCTGACAAGGGGACTCATACCAAAGGTTTAGATACCTAGTCGTTTCATAGGATCTTTGCCCGATTAGTCTTTGCAACATTGAGAACAGGTTTGTGCCCAGTCCTGAGCTCTGCGTTTCCGCTGCCTTACGAGCAAAATATGCTTGATCGTTGCTCTTACAAGGTAGTAGACAATAGTTGGAGTACAGAAGGTAGTTTAATAACGTCAGCACCAACTTAATGCACATTATGCAAGTTCAAGCTGCGACCACACATCAGTATTCCAGTATCACTCCAAAGAAATCCCAAACCAACTCTCCGCAAGGGCTTAGTTTGCTAGAACGAAATCCTAGAGGACTGGAACAAAAGAAAAGAAACCTAGGCGAAATGATATACACATCACTCTTGTCAAAAGGAAATTTGTTAGCTAACAAGCTTCCCAACTGGCAAGATCATTCTAACCCTGATGCACCATTTGTACAGTGTAGATGCCAAATTTCTAACATCTGTTAAGCTAGTGAAATAATGTCCTTTGTTCACATCGGCTTCAAACCCCAGCATCCGAGTCAGCGAGAATGAAGCATCTCACTCACGTTGTCTTCAACCTCAGAGTATTCAATCAGGCTAAAAGCTACCGTGGTTAGAAGATATCAGTACTAAAATTTATGCCAGCACTTGTATGCATAAGCACTGGAATTCGGCGGCTGATGATTTTTGTCACTTGGAGAGATGTTCGGTCATCACACCGGTGGAGTTGGCCCTTCGTCAGCTGTATATTAAAATACAAACATGATTTAATATTGAGAAGGAAAAAATAGCTATTTTATCAAGCAGCGACAAAGGGGCCATAGCTTCTAGCCTTCTACACAGTTGCTAGATAACCAGATTCAGAAACGATGGTAGTTGCAGATGCAGCAGGTATTTTCAAAACTGAAACACCGTGTGTACCTACCTTGCTTCTTCCTTTTTGGCAAACACTTGAGGATCAAATCCTTCAACGGAGTCTGGGGAACTGGAATGAACTTCCCAACAAAAGCCAACGGCCAGCTGCATGAACATGCCAATGGTTAGCAAGCAAGCAGGCTAAAATCCAAAGTCTGTAGGATATCAACCCAAAACTAACCACCTGCTGTGTTGATTCAAGCTGCAAGCAAACTCATACTTGGGAAAAAAATAAATATATTATTTTCGAAAGCATTAGTTTTTTCTACAACACAAGCAGGTTCATAATGGGTACAAGGATCTCACCTGACAAAAGCAATACCGATAGAAACAAGCCAAAGCTCCCAGCTGAGTCTAACAGTTGATGTAAATTTCCCCAGGAACTCAATAATTATCACCTGAGCAAGATTTTTATGGACAGAAGTCAAATCCTAGGTGCTCAAAGGTTGTCCATATTAACTCATACATTTGTGTTTTTCTATCATTTCATACCTGCAGCACAACAGTTACGCTCACAACGCCCAAAAAGAGATGGTTTCTTGAAACTCCTTCAAATATGTTGAGCTCTTCTGGTTTACGCGAATTGAACTCATTAAACACCTAATGGGAAAAATGAAATAGTTAAGCTTTGTCAAGTAGCAAGATGGTACCTGCTGAAGGGAAGGGATTAGAAGGAAGATGAGAACATAGACTCGGACTACACAAGTACCCAACATTTGGGAGAAAGACTCCTTTATAGAGTTTGGACCCTAAACTACTTAAACAAATAGGGAGAAAATGCAGCAATCTGAAACAAAATGATGTTATCCCTGAATTACTCGTTGCTATAAAATATATTCAATCTTACTAAACCATTTCTAAACCAGCTGCTGGACCTACCGATGTGCGTCTTATTGTAGCATACAGTTAAGAAGCAAGCTACTGTAAAGCTGTGGATGCGGCACATATTGGTCCAAATGGAGAAACAGTATTCAGATTCAACCATGAAGTTAGAGCCATGGGTCCTCATAAAGTAAGAGAAGATGGTTTAACAAGGTAGGATGTTACCTGACACAGGACAAATGTGTTGAATATAAATGAATTTTTGACTTTATTAGAGTGTTCAAAGGTATCTTGAGTCAAATGCAGAAGATTTCGGCCTCCAAAGTTAAGCGTCAGAAGAACAGCAACTTGATAGACAGCCTGTGATTACATAAGACCTGAGTAACTGACCCAGCCCAGTAAAACATTTAGTTGACAGACAACATCTAAAGAGACTTATACCTGAATGAACAAGTTTCTCCACATGATATTAGTCACAAGAGGTTCTCTGCATTACATGCACAAGAATGTTAGAAATGTTATAAGCATACACAACATTAGTGCTAATCAAAATTCTATAAATGCTTCCAAACAAGTTTACACATGAGAAGATCATTAAGTTCACCAAGATGCTTTCAAACAAGATGGTACCATTTTCACATCACTAATCCTATACATTGTTGGAGTAACTATTGGCTAAACTTTCTAGTTCTTCAAATGTGTGGGTCCCTCGTAAAATAGAAGGGTGCATTCAACTACCTTTATGCGGGGAAGAGAACGACGAGATTCACAGTTCTGCTTAGGATAGGTTCATGATATACAGATTTCAAATACTAAATGTTACCACAACAACAAAAAAATTACATATACAGAATCATAGCACACATATATTTTGTGTTGTTTCAAGAGGAAAAGGACAAACCTCCGTCCAACAGGTGTCCGCTTCATAAGTTGGTCCGTTGGTGGTTCAGTAGCCAATGCAAGCGCACCAAGTGTGTCCATTATGAGATTAACCCAGAGAAGCTGTGTCAACAGCATAAACAAGTAAGCATCTGGCCATATCAAATCAATACAAGTTCAATACATAAAGTTAATTTCTGTTCATTCACAATTTCCTACTAGCCCATGTCAACATTATTTTTCATAGTTGTAATCTTCAACATTATACGCAAGATACATATTGCAAAATTGATGGTTTAAACATGTTACTCTGAGAGAAAATATACCCTCAACAGATATCACATCCTATTGGTGCATACTCTCGATAAACTAGTACTACCTCTGACTCAAATTAGTTGTCACAGGTTCAATCAACCTAGACAGAACTTCACGATTGAGACAGACTGTGCTGAAGCTGCCGAGTTGATCAAGGGTTCCTCACCAAATGTCAGTTTATGCTTTTAAAATCAGTGTTATCCATGAATTATTACAGGAAAGAGATGTTAGTATAGCTAAGATTAGTCGTGGAATTAATGTAGTGAGCCACGAGCTAGCTAAGCTTAGCCGAGTTAGTGCTGGAACTGAATTCTGGCTGAGGGACTCCCCCAGGAAGTTGCTGCAGCAGTTGCTGTTGATTGTAACTTGGCTCAAAGTTAATGAAATTTCTTTCCTCCGCAAAAAAAAAGTATTGTGGTGAACAAGCAGAGTTTAGTCCACAATAGTAGCAAAAACAGGAGTAAATAGACAAACACTGTGATCTTAATTATTTTAATAGCCACAATAATGATTCAAGAAACTGCAAGTGGATAAAACATTTAATGGCATCTAGATCCAAATATCTAGGAATATTCAGACATAGCTAGCGTTGGAACTATCGACATGTTAAATAATTTTAATCAGGCAATGATTCCAAGAAACGTAAATAATAATGTTCTGACAAACCTGAACAGCGTTTAGAGGAACATTGCCAGAGGAAATGGCCGCAACCACATTGATGATAAGAGCCGCAACATTTACAGTAAGCTGGAATTGAATAAACTTTTGGATATTGGCATAAACAGAACGACCCCAGCGGACCACCTAGAGCATTAAACATGAACAGGATTAAGACACTGTATCACTTGTGGATCAGAAGATCATTAAGTTCACCAAGTAGGCCTAACCTTCACGACCGAAGCAAAATTATCATCCAGAATAATTATGTCTGAGCTCTCTTTAGCTACTTCTGTTCCTTGGATGCCCATAGAAAGACCAATATCTGCCTGAAAATATAAAGGACTGGTGTCAACTAAAAAATGTTTGTTGTACTAAGCTGTGCAGTACATGATCACATGTATGATCAGTCTTTGTATCCATTCAAAAATAATCACATGTCCTTTTATCCCTTCAGAGTACAAACTCGTGACCTTACCTCGTGCAATGCAGGGGCATCATTTGTCCCGTCACCAGTAACAGCAACAACATGGCCATTCTTCTTGAGTGCTTTTACAAGGAGAAGCTTATCATTCGGTGAGGATCTTCCCATCACCTGCAATGCATTTTTTTTTAGAAATCAGGCTAATCGGAACAATGCTAATAGCAAGAGCAAGTATATTGGACAAGATACATATGGACTCAAATAGACGGATGAAAGGAACATCTGCAATATCACATGAAATAGAGCACCAGAAATGTCTTAGCAAATTAGCTACCAAGCTAAAAGTGTAATCACAATAGTTTTGTATCGCCACATTAGTGGAACACAAATTGTATTGTTCTGTATTTTTCGTATATTTACAATAGTAAAAGGTAAGCATGGGACTGTCACAGAACATAGATATATACTAGTACATACAAGTGGCATAGGAGATCATTTGGAGAGATTACAGAATAATACAGATAAAAAATGCACCACTGCACTCCCTATATCTTGCATGGATTTTTTTTATGTTCAGAAAGTTCTCGATATATTTCCCAACTTCATTCCCTATACTCCTAAAGCAAGGAGTTATTTGACTAAAATTTGCAAGCAAGTACTTTTAGTCAACATTATTTCCTAGGAATTTTAGATAACATTTAAATACTTGTAAATCAAGAATCATATGGAAAGTTAGATGCATTATATAGTGTGAATAATATAAAAAGGGAATTTGATCCTCCTTAAATGCTGCATGATTTCAGATATACCAGCCCTACGGTTTATGATCCATTTTTCCAAACAAACTATATTTGAAGACAAGATGCAAAACGATAATCTTTCAGAGTAATAAATGAACAAAAAGTACTCTCAGTAGGTTAGCTTATAAACTTGGGACAAATTTTAAAACTTTCGCAAGCACAAACAAATTATGGTCTTACAGATATCTTGTCGGCAACTGCCTCCCTTTCGGCTTCACTGTATGCACGGAAAACTCTTCCCTCTATTATGACTGGTGTAGAAGCCTGGGGGTCAGTGAGTATTCCACATTCAAGTGCTATTGCTCTAGCTGTCTGCAGATTGTCTCCAGTTACCATTCGTACCTACTCGTTCGAAAACTGCAGAAGTTAGTTTATAGTGATGACAAGAACTCCAACTATGCACGTGTACTGTGCCAACATTTAATGGTGTCAATAGTTGACAAATTTAAGGTGTCAATGGTATTACACACATTGTTAATACAATGTCAAATTACACACGAAATACAGATAGAAACATCATCGGAAGCAAATATGACTTGTATTGTTTCTATTCTAACAATTCTTTGTATCTTTCAGCAGCACATGAATTGAAAACACAAACCTTAACACCAGAATTGGTGCACAGCTCAACAGCATCTCTCACTCCAGGGCGACAAGGATCCTGCAAACGAACATGGATGGCTTAGCCACAAACAGAAATTTTATCAAAAATTAATCGTTATATGCAACATTATATTTGCACGTTTTGTCCATGTACCTTCATCCCCACAATTCCAATAAGAGTCAGGTCATTATCTGGCAACTGCCAGTTAATTCTTTGTTCCTCGCTTGGAATGTCCTTGGGATCAAGATTTCTATAAGCAAAAGCAACACAGCGAAGGCTTTGCTCGGCCATATCTTCTATGTATTTCTTGAATCGATTAGCCTGAAATATTAATGTTAGACAGGGAACTACATAATTAAATCTTAAAAAGTGTTCTAAGTGGTTTGCCTTATCAGGTGTCATTTCATGAATTGAGCCATCTACATCAAGCCAATTTGTACATAAGGCAAGAACTATTTCAGCAGCTCCTTTCCAGTGCACATGAACATCTGAATCTCTCTGGAAAAAGCACATGACAAAGTTCAGTATATGGTTGAAGACTGTATTGCAGAACAATAAACAACACTGGCAATCATCCAAACGAATGGCACTCTAGCTAAACCAAATTAATAACACAATCATGTCACAGTTAACACAAGGACAAACACGTTTCAGACTATTAAACTAAGTAAAGCATGCCAAGCCTGAGATGAAGTATTTCTGTATTTGTATGCCAGAGACTAATGTTGTTTCCATGTTAAATTAGACCCTGGAATGACCGCAGGAGCCTCTTTTGTACAGGAAAATAATTGCACTGGATGGCAGAATATTAGCACATAACAGAACCCCAAAATTATTCTTAGATATGTTTTAGAATTCAAACATAGGTGTTGAGCAAATAATTTTGTCAATCCACCTGGTCATTATTCTGTTCTACTGTCCTAAAATCACAGCAACAGGTTATGGACCCACAGAGAATCGGCAAGCAGGATGGTTGAAAAAAAGGTAAAGAATCTGAAAATATAAATGCTATCATGAATTCTAGGTTGACAAGGTGAACTCAATTGCTATACCAGGATATGGGTAGAAAAGAAAAGGACATTTACACGACTAGCACACCCAATTAAAACATTTAAGCATGTAATCATCTTTGAGTCCCATTGGAGCGCTATCAAAGCCAAGCCCAGGACCAGTTCATCTCAATCAAAGTACATCTTTGCAACTCAGTGTGTGGACATATCTAGTGGAAACTCATTATCGGGAAAATATGACTATTCAAGAAGTAGCATGCCAGAACAAACTAATAATAAAGAAAATATAGAAGATACAGCTGAAAGTGAAACAAGAAATTACCCCAGTTACTGCAACACCGCCACGTTTTTTTTCTGAGTTGAATGGAGAGACATGAATGATAGCAGATTTCGATCGCTCCGCCGCAAATTTCATATGAAGCTAAAGGAAGCATCATTTGAATAAGCAAGAATATAGCCACCAAACCAAGAGTGGAAGTTTTAACACTTGAGGAATCTTACCTCAACACCCCACGAAAGGATAGCCTTCTCAGTTGGTGAGCCTGTTATCTCGACAGTGCTACCATCCTGATGAGTCAAGAATCAGTATGGTGTAGAAGGACAGATATCAATTACATCAATAGAAAAATGCACAGCCATAACTAGCAGTATTGACATCTGGGACCCTATTTTCGCTCAAAGAAATAGCAATGGGGGCATTTTTAGTCAAAAAAATAGCAGGGACCCTATTTTTGGTCAAAAAATAGCAGCCTCCACTACATGTATGGAAGTGCATTTAATGTGAATTCTGGGTGTTCTCTTTTGAGAATAGCATTGGAACCTCTCAGAAAATAAGTGGAAATTCTTACACTGCTTGAAATGCCAAATAAAAAGCAGCAAAATTTACTACAAAATTTAAATTCACAAAGATGATAGGACCATACTTCATGTGATCATCTATGTAATCTAAACGCAGTGGTAAAAGGTGCCGAGTAGTGGAAACATGTGACATTACCTCTGGCTCGAAGACACTGCCTGAAGTATTCTGTGCAATTCCTTCAAGTACAAAAGTGGTAACTGTAGGTGACAGCTTCTCGGTAGAAGCCTGAGGCTGCAGCTCTATCCCCCCAACTATTGATCGCACCACAGTCATCTGCAGAAGTCACAGATAGTTAAATGGTCACAGAGGTAAAGCAATAAAGTGAAGAACCATTATGATGCAAAAAGACAAGAAAAACTAACCTGGTTGAGCGTTAATGTACCAGTCTTGTCACTACAAATTGTTGTAGCAGAACCCATCGTTTCACAAGCTGAAAGCCTTCTCACCTGAAATTGACATACAGATTCATGTGATAATAAAAAGAATAAATAATAAAGACACTGGTTTCGTAAAAAAAAAAGAGACTGCAAAAAATTTGTACCAAAGCTTTGTCTGCCATCATTTTCCTCATTGAATAAGCCAGGCTGAAAAATAATAATAATAAAATAGGTTGGAAAACCAAAACAAAGTTAAAATGATGAAGGAGACATTTGACTTGTATCAACTCACGTTAGTGTTACAGCCAACGGTAGTCCCTCAGGCACAGCCACGACAATAATAGTCACCTAAATGTTGTAATGTAAGAATGAGATAAGGAAAAGGGTGCTTAAGATGCACCAAATATTAAATCCTTACATACCGCAACAGTAAGTATCTTTATTGATCCAAATATAATAGATTTCACACTTGTTTGCCCCTTAACAAACTGAACAGTGCCATCTGGGTTTGTAGTATGTCCTGTAAAATATCTGGGAGTAAAGAAAAAGTTTATTAATATGTCCTGTAAGATATAGGGAACAATAGAAAGTTTCTAAGTACGCCCTGAAAGCTGATAGTATCTGTGAGCAAAGGAAAAAACTTCAAGTATGGACAGATATAGTGGATACAAGTGCGACATAGATCACTGCACTTAAGCATATAGAATAAGCATAGCAACTACAACACAGGTTTATACATTTGTGACTTTATTTCAGTTGTATGGAGTATGGACACATACATAATATAGAAGGTACGATATTCAAATAATGTGTGAATGAATCTTACCTTGCAAAAAGGACTACAAGAACCAGTGCAGCAACGACAAGCCCCACAATGCCTATGAATGTTGCTACTCCATTCAACCGCACCTTCAACAGAAACGAGAAGGCCATGAATTCAGAATCAGATTGCACATAGGTTGTTCAAAATAATTCACAATCAGATCATCAACAAAAGGATAAAAAAGAGGAAGAACCTGCAATGGGGTCTCTTCATTGTTGTCTTCTGAAATGCTAGCCATTAGTAAACCCCATTCAGTATTCAGACCAACTGCAGTTACCTGCAATTGAATAGCACAATTGCAAGTGGAATTATATCAAATAGGGTAAGGTTAAAGGTCAATTTTACTGCGCTCATAAAACAATTAATCTAGCTGACAGGTAAGCAATGCTCAAATCCAAAAGTGAATGAGCCTCAGTTGCCTCTCTTTATTCCTAGACATGCGATTTCAAAACAGAAAAAAAAGAGAATGAGGCGAGAAGACAAGATATGATCACTCACCAACATGGTACCATAACCATCCGCTACTTTGCATCCTCCCATTAGAAAAGGTGACTTCTGATCCTTGAAAACCTAATCAAAGATCGAACGTTTACTACTTACTTTCCCCAGTCATATTGGACTCGTAGGAGTATAAAATCAAGAGAAATCTTACAATTTTGCTTTCCCCAGTCATACTGGACTCATCAATGGCAAGAGAATGGCCACTAATTAAAACACCGTCAGCTGGAACCTAAAAGGTGGTTTTTTATTTCGTTATAATATCAGGAATGCAAGCAACACAAACATAAGCTAAAGCAGACAGTATCTGTTTACTGCGTCCTACCTGATCACCAATTTTCAAAGCTACTACATCACCAACCACAAGGTCAAAGATTGAGACTTGAATCCTTCTACCGCCCCGAATAACCTGTTCACCACAGCACAGTTGCAATACTATCAGAGGACTAAAAATGGCAAATAAATGGTGAACACTTTGATAGGTTAAGCTCACAAACCTCGACTTGGATATTTTGCTTCTCCTCATTGAGGTGTTGGAACTGCAACGACTGTTTGTAATCACTGACAGCTGAAATAATAAGACAAAAGGTATCTTTAGTCAGGTACAACTGGATTATTCCAACTGGACACCCTTTCATTGGGCGTAATGAGTAAATGGAGAAACGGTGAAGTTTAAAGAAATGATGTGTATGAGAAAACAATATAAAGATATGCTGGAAGGCCATATTTGACACTAGCTGAGGCACAAAATAAATGGCCTTTTATCCTTGTAAATACAATGTATGAAGATTGACCCTAGGATACTTCTGAACAATAAAATTAAAAAAGGTCTAGTGTTTATCTTTCAAAATTACAGTACAATCCCAGGTCTGGAAAAGTTTGGTTTAGGACCATTATTTCCCCCTTGCTGAAGTACAGTAATGATAATATTGCATCCATATTAAATATCACAAAATGTTAAACTATTTCAGAGTTGAATATGTGAGAGAAAACAGCATACCAGTAACAAATATCACAAGAAATACAGCAAATGCTATACTGGCGCCGTCGTACCATCCTTCTTTGATGCCCTAATGAAATTGTTAAAATTAGAACTAAAGAAAACATACTTTTAAAAGGGTTAATCCATACAGAAATCCGCAGTGAACCGTTGTTTGGAAGTTGATGGAATCAGATTTAAAACTCACAAGGGGAAAACATATATAGTCATTAAGCATCAGCTGACAGTAAGACAAAATACGAAAATGAGGAAATAGAGAAAAGTCAGGTGGACCAGGAGTTCACCTCTGTTGCGATGCCCAATGCTAGAGAAATGGCTGCAGCCACGATAAGGATAACCAATGTTAAGTCCTGGCAGGCCTCCCAGAGAAAAACCTGTTTTCATGACACAGAACACAGTAAGAAGGATTAATCACTGATACTGCAGCACATTCATTGGTACAATCACAAATTAAAGTAGTAAATAAACTTGCCCAAAAGCTTCTTCCTTTCTTGCGAGGATATCTGTTAGCCCCAAAAGCATTTGCCCTGCTTGACAAATCTGCTTCATCTCCATGGATTCCCTTCTCTGAGTTTGTTTTCAGTAAATTTAGGAGCCCTTTAACCTAATGTTCAAGAAGGATACCACATTAACTAATGATGCAGATGTTGGAAGATTCTAGCAAATTTGCAGGTAGGAATGGTACATACCCCACCATATTCTTGCAGAGTGGAATAGTTATGATCCCTTGTCAATGATGTAAGTTGCTCCTCTCCAATTCCAAAACCCCGTGGGAGAATTTCTGTGTAACAGAAACATCAATGTAACAACATATTAACATAGACATATTTGAACAACTATTAACAAGGTGCGGGGCGGTCCTCAATTGAGTAGACAATTATTTCTTGACACAAGATGATCCTCACAGGGCTAAATTACACAGAATATAACCAAGACACTGACAGTATCCTATGTGTACAAAAAAAAAAGAGTTTGGATCAATTACCTTGTAATTCTCTATCGCCATTCTGCTTTTCTCCTGCTTCCTTGAAAAGTAACGCAGCCTGATTGAATTCAAAACGAAAATATCAAAGAGGAACGATGTATGATGATAAAACATATATACTGCCGAAACAGAAGCTTTCATGTATACCCGTATGACTTGAGCATGAGCCCTAATTTTCCTCCTTATATGTTCTTTTTCTTCCTCTTTTTTCAAGTCAAGAGTGTATCTGAATCGCCGAGAAGCATTGAGCACAAGTGCAGCTTGCTGCCAATGGAACAAAACGATAACAGCAATGTGTAAAGTTAGGGAACTGACTATACTATCAGTTATGAT
Organism: Lolium multiflorum; assembly: GCA_030979885.1. Taxonomy (NCBI): domain Eukaryota; kingdom Viridiplantae; phylum Streptophyta; class Magnoliopsida; order Poales; family Poaceae; genus Lolium; species Lolium multiflorum. The sequence continues at coordinate 47,893,977 of CM061752.1, read as the reverse complement.
TATATGTGCAGCAGCACTAGTAGAAATAGCGATGCAAATTTCGCATAAGTACACAAGTTCAAAATGCCCTAAGAAACATTCTAAACGATGCACAAACATATAACAGCAGTGTGTAAAATTAATGAACTGACTATACTATCAGTTATGATTGACTGTGAAGCAGCAGTAGCAGAAGTAGTGATGCCAATTTGGCATACGTACACAAGTTCAAAATGCCATAAGAAGCATTCTAGACAATGCATGAACATATAAAGCATTTTACTTCCAAGGGGAGCCATGTGCGCGCAAAGCATCCATGAATTGGATACTTAGGTAATCAGAATCACATTGGTTACATTATGCAAGAACAGAGTATTTTACAATGCAACAGCAATTAAGATTTGAGGGACTAGAATTCAGAGCAATCCATCTTTTACTGCTATGTGAACCATATGCTCCATCTCCAACAAAAGCTCTACTTCACAGGAATAAATAACGCCAACAAGCCAGGCCCTCATATAGGGGCGCAACTGAATGTAAATCATGAAACGAAACTGAAATCAACAAATATTGCTTTAGGAATGTTTCAACGCAACTTTTAGTAGGCAGTTCAGTCAAACATATTCTTAGCAACGCAGTAGAAAATACATGACAAGAGCAGCAGTGATCCCATACTCAAGCAAGTCACTCTGAGCTACGTCCCAACCCTTCACTCTGCCCAACTGTCCATGCTTTTGCAAATGGTAATTTTATCTCATATAGTGTGTGCATCGGTATACTTATGTACATGGCCAAGTAACCAAAAAAATGCTGGGCTCTTATTGACCCCCTGTGAGATTCTTCGAACTCACAAACCAAGAGATGACAGCATGGTAACAGATCGACATATCAATGGGTAGGTTCATTGCAATTCAGTGTCTCGCTCAAAACCCAATTGCATACTAAGCCAGGTGGTTATAGATGAGCATGTATGTACCCAAAAAAAACACTGGTCACGGAGACTTGAAAATACTAATTAATCCCACCACTCGCTACTGTGGATGCAGCAAGCCAAAGGGTCATCAACATTGAGGGATATGACCAACTCTCTAGTACAGGTGAGGTCCATGATCATTGTCCCAATCATTCTGGAGCCACAATTTTGGCATAATCAAGTGAAACTAGCTGGCTGCAATGAATAAGTTGGACAACATACGCAGCAGCAAACCAGGCATCAACACATTTGGGTGGTGAAGGTAACAACCAGAATAAAACGAGAACCAACACCCGTCTAAAATAAAGTAAAGGCAATCTACGCGAAATTAAACCACACATTGCGCCGCCTAGCGTAACCGCAAACCAAGCAGGCAAGCACCCCACAATCCCCCAAACTAGTTGGGCGAGCGCTCAACGCAGCAGGCAGGCAAGTTGGGTAGTAGTAGCAGTAGGGAAAGCGGCGTACTCACCCTCCATCGCCTGAGCCGCTCGACGGGCGCCCGCTTGGCGGGGATGTCGAAGGGGTCGTCCCCGGGCCCCCGCACTTGGACTCCGAAGACGTCGTCGCAGCCTTCGTCGTCGGGCGGCACCTCGTCGCGGCGGCGCACGTAGCGGCCCGGCGAGGCCTCGGGCGCCTGCACGCCGGCGCCGGCCCCAGGCATCCTCGGCTGTTGTTCAGGAGAGATGACACCTCAAGGCACCGCGGCCGCCGCGCCCCCGATCTGCACCCGCATTGAACAGCGTCAGAGGAAACGAAATCCGGACAAAAGTAAAAGCAGAAACCCAACAACAAAAAACCACAGGCCAGTCCCGTTCCCGGAGAAGCGAGCGGGTGGAGCGGGCACCTCGAGGCGGGCGCCGCTGCGAGTGGGCGGGAGCTAGTCGGCGGCGGGGGCGGAGCGGGCCGCCGCGGCGGCGGAGGAGGAGGAGAGAAGGGGACGGGGAGAGTGGAGTGCGGCGGAGGAAACGAAGCGGATTGGGGGGCGGGGCGCAGTTTCGGCGTTGCTTCCTTTGCCTGCCTTTTTCCCGCTTCACGCACTCGGATTGCTCCTTTTTGGCTTTGCGTTTGCGTGCCTTCCGGGGAAACGGATCCCTCCAAAAACGCGTTCCGAAACTAAAGCTACAGTACAGAGCTGTCTCTTGTGAATACGAAAGCAGCTTCTTTGGGTATGGCAGGCATAACAAAAGCATGGGAAGGGAACCTCTTTATACATGTGTGTGTAGTAGTATAGTAGTATACATGGGAACCTCTTTATACGTGCTACACTACTGTTGATGGATCTGATCTGGATAGTCCAAACAGGTCGATCTATAATAAGATTGTAAATACATCTACTACGGAAATTATAAAAAACGACGGTCAATAAAGTAGCAGTAGTACGAAATATCACTATTACTGGGTCAAGTTCGGGCCGAAGGGCGGCGGGCGCCCGTATAAGTAGAGCCCGGCACTACCGTGTTGGGTGTTTGGGTCAGTTCAGTGTGGAGCGTGGTGTCACTCACTGACTACAGCCGGCGACTGTAGCACGAGAGGCTTGGCAGCAGTGGAGTCGCGGTCGTACGTGGGTGACGCCACGCCATCACGCGAGTTCCATGTTACGCGTTTTACCTTCCTTTTTTTTCTGACCATCAAGTCTAGAAACAAAAGTACTCCTATAAGATTATTATAGCTAACCCATCACTCCATCAGCAAGTTTGATCGGCACTGAAAGTGGGTCTTAATTTCACCAGAGCCTCAGCTCTCGTGACACATCTCCGGCAGCCATGCTAATTATTGGCCGAAAGGTTTATTTAACGTGCGACGCGTACTTAATTTTATTAAGCCGGCAAACATTAAACCGGTACTGGCCACCGATCACCACGCTTGTTGGCGTCAGGCAGGGAAAGAAAATCAATCAACGACAAGAAACATAATGAGACCTATCGAGAACGTACCCAGCGAAAGGAACCAAAAAAACCTAACTGCAAGCCTGATCCGCGCCGGCAGATCGACCGACCGGCCGACGGGCCAGCACGTGCGTACCTTAATCAGCAGCTTCTCGTCCGGCGAGCGGCGGAGGGAGGGGACGGCGGCGGCGGACGGACGGGCTTGGGCGGTGGATGGCTGGAGTACGTAGCTGCTACTAGCCTCCGGTGGAGCCTAGCCTAGGCCTAGCTCCTGGTGCTGGTCTGACAAGCACGGCAGCATATATACGCCGCGGATGTGCAGCTAGCCTAGCTAGATCCTCCTTCCTAGCTAGGTGAAGGTGCTTTGCGTCTTGCGGTGAGCAAAGAAGCTTGATCCGTGCCGCGCGCGCTTTCGCGAACTTTGCTTTGGACTTGCGCGGCGCTGGCCGGTCCGGTGAGCTACTGAGCTCCTTTTATAGACCGCCGGATGTGCGCGCGCAGCTACGTATGTACATACAGTACGTATGTAGCCGCACTAATTACCAACGCTGTACGAAAGATACGTACACTTCCAGTAATTCAAAGAGTAGAGTCAGGCAACCTTTGATTCGCAAGGTTTTTGTACTGTACGGAAAGTGCACCGTCTGATTCACGTGAAGTCGTCAATGCACTAGCAGCTTGTTTGGTTCGTGGGAATTAGAGGGAAGAAATGGGAGTTTATGGTATGGTGACTTTTAATTCCTTGATTGGTTGGATGGAATGGGAATTAAGGAGGGAAGTGGAAAGAGAATTCACGTGTTAAACTCCCACAAATATCTTACCTAGGGGGACCCTGGTAGTTGAGACGGGATAGGGAATAGACGTTAAACTCCCAATCCCCTTCCATGCTCTTGCCAAACACGCTGTAGAGGAAAGTTGAAGGTTCTTTTTCTATGCAAGCAAATTAACATGAAAAAACGTGGCAAGAAAACAATCGGCCTCATTTTTTACTCCTTTGCGATGAACGGTAAGGGTGAAAGTTAATGTTGGGTTACCGCCGATGCGGTATGTCCACCCGATGACACTTAACACGGATGCCCATACCGCTAATCAAGGTAATTCTGGTTTCGTAATTATTAACCAGGTAATTATCTTCTTAATCAATGAAGGGCAAAGTTTTTGCCTCATGTTTCAAACAAAACATTTCAAACATCCACAAACGATGCATTTATGTGTCACGTTTGAATGCACGAGCTTCTACATATCCATGCCCGTATCCACATGCCCGCTTGTTGCCTGCCCGCGAAGATACCCATGAGAATACTTTTTTCCCATACATATATCCATGGAGAAAATAAAGAACACGAGCTCCCTTTAGAAATATCTTCGACTAGCGCTTCTCGAGGGTTAGGGTTAGGCTAAGGTTTGGACCTTCTTCGCTTTGGAGACTGGATGTACATATTCATTATTTCCACCATCACCACACAGATCTGTAACATCTCAAGTTTTCAACAATAAATAAATAAAGAAAGAGGAATTTCAAATACTCAATTTTGACAACAAACAAAAACTTTATTTACTCATATAGTGCCATATCTAGCATCATGCATAGTATGTGTTTTTGGTGTGCATTTGCCATGATGAGTGTATTAGTGTGTATCAATGGCACTTAAACCCTAACCCATGATCATCTCACCTCAAGTAGAGAGAAATTTAAGAAATGTCAAATAACCAAAAAGCCTCACATACACCTTAGACCCATTTTTGCAAATCTTCAAACAAGGACACCAAGGCTTGATTCAATGCTTGTAAAACACTTATATAACATAAACAAACATAAATGCATAGAAGAAACCAGATTCAAATCAAAGAAAAACTCAAATGGTACATACATATGATAATGGTCAATTTGGCCATTTATAAAATGTTGCCCTCTTTACACCCCTGGTTTGGCAAATTCTTAAACTAAACCCCTCTAACTCTTTTCACCTCATCCAAGAGCATGTCAAGAGGAGCAACTTTGTGGTTGACCACCAAGGTTGACTCTGCCTAGTTTGACTTGGGTAAATAAAACAAAATGCTATATGAGAGTAAAGTGAAGATGAGCACTTTTTGGAATCCTTGCAAACCATCACTAAAATGACCACCACCACCATCATTAGATCACATATATTATGTCTTTGAGCTCCACCAAAAAGATTTCAAAAATTCAAACATTTTTCTCTTGCGGCCATTCTGTCGAACACATGGCAGGCACAAAACAGAATTGATCAAATTTGAGTTTTGTCCAACAGATTATAGCATGAACCTTGAGTGAATCTTGTTGATCATTGCACCTGGAGTACTTCTCCATCATTCCAAGTACTGGCTCAAGCAAGTGGAGGCATGGAACAGCCCAAGTTCACCAATGGCAAGCTCATGCCGGCCATCATGCCATCTCTCTCTCTGGCCCGATTCTCTTCCCCTCATCATGTCCTGGAGCAAGCCTAGTACACGACGATCGTCACCCAGCATGGCCCGAGCTCGCCAAGGCTCAGCATTGGCTGAACCAGCCGCGCCCATGCGCGCCCAGTACCATGCCGTGGCATGCCAGGCACGCGGTGAGCGCGCACTGGCCGCGCCAGAGCATGGCGTCGCCCCATCGCCGTAGTCCTCGACTGCTGCCCATTCGTTGCACCGAGAATCACCACCAGTACCCCTACGCACTAGACGCACTCGAGCCTCGCCGGAGGACCTGTCGCCGTCGCCACCGTCGACGCCATGCCGCGGGTACTGCCGCACGATCATCAAGCGCCCGAGCTGTCCTGTCGCTCCCAGGACGCTTCCACTGTACCCAGAGACTCGCCATGCCGTCGCCAATCGAGTGCCGTCCTCGCCTTGCCCTTTGGAGCGCCGGAGAGGCCACGCCGTCGACGACCACTCACAGCACCCACGGCACCATCTCCCCTCTATAAATAGAGACCTCCCGCGGCCTTCTCCTTCACACCAACACGATCGCCTCACCTCACTGCTTCTCCTCGAACAAACCATACACTCAATCGTCGCCGGAGTCGCCGGAATTTGAAGCTTGAAGCCGCCGGAGCCCGCAGATCGCCGTCGTCGATTTACGCCGCCCCGAGCCTCGCCACTGCTACCAGGAGCTTCCTCGCCGTCGACAACACCGCCGCGCACCCTCTAGAACCTCGCGGGAACCCCGGTACGCCCTCCGACCCCCTAGGCTCGCCGCCAGAACCACGGCCTCTCGCCGGAGAAGACGATGATCGTGCACCGCACGATCGCGTTCTGATCCAACGCACCATTTTAATCCATACCGTTTCGGAATTTATAAGAGACGACGGGTGGAGCCCACCATGTCAGGCGGCCCGCGCGTGGGCGACACGCTGCTGGGGCCCACTTCTTTTTCCCCATGTAGCCCACCTAGTCTTCCCGCCAAGCCCACTAGATTCAAATTCTATTTTCTGTTTAATTCGAATTTGCTTACAGATACTTTTTCAAATTTAAATACTTTTTCTGTAGCCCACCTAGTCTTCCCGCCAAGCCCGCCAAGCCCTCATACTTGGTTATTTAGAGATATTAAATTATGAGCATACTAATATTAAAATGCATGAGGTGTAGCACCTCATTTAAATTGCCACTCTCAAATAATAGATATGAAGTGTTGACCTTGGTCAACTAACATTCATACCTTATTATTATTTGCAGAGATTAAATCTTAATAAAATTCAATGAGAGGGAAATGTCTCCTCCAAGGCATTAAAGAGGAATTTTAATAAATAATTATAATAAGAGGAAATGATTTTTCTTTAAAATAAGGAATTAAATCACCATCCTAAGTGAGTGTGATGTTAGCATATACTTGTGTGCATTTGGAGTGTGCTTAGCTTAGCCCTTCATGGTGTGTAGTGATCGATATACCTTGTATTCGTACATATAGACGCTAGTCTCGAGGAATACACGGAGGAGGAAGGCTACAACCAGGAGGAGGAGGAGAACTTTGACTCCTACCCCAACCAAGGCAAGCTAATACTCTTGCAAGCCACCTTAATGCAAAGCTCTTCATGAGCAAGGCACTATTACTTTATGCTTAAGATCCTATCCCATGTTTTTACCTTGTTTTATTTCAAGTATTAAACTTCAAAGCATTTTTGATTCATGATGCACTTGGTTTAGAATAGAACAAGAGTGTCAAGGTTATCATAAACAAAGCAAGCTAGATAGAACCCCCTCATGACTAGATGCTATTGCAAAATAAATAAAATTGACTACTCTAGATGGGAACATTGGATGATGATGGTGAAATTATGAAAGGAAGAGTAAAGGTGAATATGACCAAGAGAAGATGGTGATTTTTGATTTTTTTTTGATGATGGTTGGATGCGATACCTTTCCAATATACAAGTACCCCCACAATACCTGATTATGGGTAGGGTCTAACTAGAAGTTTATATGTCTTAGTATGGGTTCCCTCTAAACAAGCGTCATAGGGGTTATGCCGAGGCTGCCCCCGAGAAATGTGAAATGACGTGAATGAGGTGAACTGTCGGCCCAAGCCCTGCGCAGCTCCGGTTATGGGTTTTCACGGAGGCCAAGCTCATGGGGAGAGGTGCCTATACTAGGGGGTGTAAATGAAAGGTTAGGGTTGATGATCCGCGTACTGAGTTACGATTATTCAGAGTTGCCTCGACGGATGTAATCAAATGTTGTGGCACAAGTGTGCAACCTCTGCAGAGTGTTAAATCTATTCGAATAGCCGTGTCCACGGTTACGGACGATTGGAAAGGCCATACTGTTCCGTTGTCAGAACTTGTCTTACAAAGGAATGATGATTCTTGAACGGTGACTTGACTTGTTGAAATACACCACCGAGGTGGTGGGAATGACACTAATGTTCCCACTTGAGTTAGTCTAGAGATTCAAGCATCTTTACTAAATACTTACAAAATAAACTTGGCTTTATGCAAATAAACCTAGAGCTTAGCAACCATTAATATTGATAATGACTTCCATTAGTGTTAGTTTGCGAGTACTTAAGTACTCATGGCTGTGTCCCTGGCTATTCCAATGCCAGACTATGAAGAGGAGACACAGTACGAGGATGACGGTCAACAAGACGTCTACCAGAACTAGGATGCTTCTAACGTCAAGCGTTGGCCTGTGGATCGATAGTTCCACCTACTACGACGCTTCCGCTAGTTATATATGTTCGTTGATCGTTTAGATCAACTATTTGTGTAATCTTGAATAATGTAATATATGGTGTAAGACTTTATGTGTTGTAATAAATGATGACTCTATGGTATTCAACTGTTATGTCTCGCAACAACAATATTCCTGGGATTGCGATGTATGACATAATAGGCATCTGGACTTAAAAATCCGGTGTTGACAAGTTGGTATCAGAGCCATTGTTTGACCTTAGAAGCCCCTAGTTTAGAATGGACGTTTGGAACACATAGATTCAAAAGCTAATAAAAGAAATAGTTATGAAAACTTATTCATACTCTTACCTTTGAGGTCCTTTGCAAAATAACAAGTTCATGTCTTCTTACAATTAAAAGTTTGAACACTTGCACCTCTCTAACTTACTCATCCATGTCTCTACAGATGGAGCACTTCGCTCAGACCGAGTCTTACCGCCTAGGCAACGCTGGAGGCCTCATCTTTGAGGAGGACCTGACTGAGCTTTCCCTGTTCCTCGGACGCCCCTTCCCGGAGTTTTCGGGGGACGGGTCACCAACTAGCTCGGAGGACAGATGCAGTGGATCGTCTGCGCCGACCTCCGCGGAACGTCTGAGTCACCCCCGACCAGCAGGATCCAGTTCTCCGTCCTGGAGAACAGCTGGCTGGACGGCCTTGCTCGGGCCATGAAGGAAGCACTAGCCCGTCTGTGCGGGCTGGAGCTGCCCCGAATCCGGGGAACCCGCTACTTCCACATGGCAAGGCACGACTCCATGGGGGCACCGATGGACCTCTCGCCCCACCCCGAGCTGAAGTCCCACGTGGACCACACCGACTACATGCTCTGCGAGACCTACGTCCAACTCGACAACGCTCGCTCCCTCGCCAACTTCGCCTACGACCAGATGGCTCAGAAGGACGAGATCACCAAGATCATCGCCGCAGAGCGCAAGACCCTTCGCCGTGAGAACGCGAAGAAGGACTACAAGATCTCCCGCCTCCGCGACCAGATCGCCAACCTCAAGGAGACCATCAAGACTCAGGAGGACCAGCTCAAGGCCCTCGAGAGCGAAGGAGAGGGGGAAGACATCCAAGGGGATGGCTACTCCTATGTGAGCAACGACAATGATTATGAAGAGGATGATGATGACCTGGCCTACTACCCTTACGAGGATGGCCATGAGCACCTGACAGCCGGGATGGATGACACCGTCCCGATCCGTGTGGATGAAGCTTAGTTTCACTTGTGCACCTTGCGTAGGTGTAAGTTGTATCGGTCCCACTGTATCGTAGTTTGTTGAAAGGGTTCTTCAAACCCTCCTATGTGTAAGCTTGTAATGTTTGCATCATGAATAAAATAAAAGTGTGTTTAAGTTTCAATTTATCCAAGAACTCAAGTTTTTAACTTAAGCCCAAAATAAACCATAGAAATTTCCCTCTCGTCTCATAATCTATCTACATATTCAGATGGCTCATCGCAACTCGGAAGCTATGATGCAACTACTGCAGACCCTGATGGCACAGGGAGACTGACCGAGCTGAGCGTCAAGCCAGCCTAGCAGCACTGCAACAACTAGCCAACAACCAACAGGGCCAGGGACACCATGAACATCCAGGGTCCAAACTCAAGAACTTCCAGAACACCAACCCACCGGTGTTTAGCAAGACGGAGGAACCTCTTGATGCAGACGATTGGCTCCAGACAATGGAGAACAATCTGGAAGTGGCCGGAGTAGAGGCCAACGACAAGGTTTGTTCGCCACACACTATCTGGCAGGACCTGCACGTGCCTGGTGGACGAGTGCCCGCGCATTGAACGCAGGGCAAATGATGTCTTGGGCTGACTTCAAGCTCAAGTTCAGCAAGTACCATGTGCCCCAGGGCCTGATCAAGAAGATGCGGGATGAGTTCCGCGAACTCAAGCAGGGACGGATGACTGTGGTAGAGTACCGTGACAAGTTCCTCACCTTGTCAAGGTACGCCCTGATGAGACGGACACCACCGACAAGAGGAAGGAGAGGTTCCTGAACGGACTACATGATGAAATGCAGACTGTGCTGGTCAACATTCCATTTGCTGACCTTGAAGCCCTTGTCGACTCCGCCATCCAGATGGAGGGCAAGCTGAACCAGGCCAACGAGAACCGCAAGCGCAGGATGATGCAACAGAGTGGGCCCAGCAATACCTCAAGGTATCGCCCGAGCTCAAGCGGAGGGTTCCCTCCAGAAACAACAAGCCACCAACCCCGATGTCACGCCCCGGTTTTCAGCACCGGAGCGGAGGAAACTCCAGGCCAGGAGGCCACCACAACAACAACCACGGCAACAACAACTACGTCCACCACAACACCAACTTCAACCGCGCTCCGATGAGAGCCCCCGCCAACAACAACAACAACACCGCACCAAGGACCGGGAGCAACGCTATTCCGGTTACTCCCAAGGACAAGACCACCATCACTTGCTATGAGTGTGGTGTAGTGGGACACTTTTCCAATGAGTGCCCCAAGAGGCTCGCCAAGATCGCCGCAACACCGCTGCACCTGCCCAGCAGCAACGCCGTGTCTCCACCGGCAAAAAGTTCACCCCCAACAATCCCAACAACCGTGGAGGCCGCCTCTTTCACATGAGTGCGGAAGAAGCTCAGGAAGCGCCAGATGTTGTGCTGGGTATGTTCTCTGTTAACTCCATACCAGCAAGGGTGTTGTTTGATTCCGGAGCATCGCATTCTTTTGTCACCGAAGATTTTGCATGCACTAGTAAGATTCAACCCACCAGTTTGAAGCATGTCATGATAGTTCAAATACCTGGATCAACAACAAAGGCTAGAAAAATTTGCAAAGATGTGCCCATTATCATACATGACATAGAATTTCATGCAAATTTGATTGTTCTGGGAACAAAGGGTTTGGAAGTAGTACTGGGTATGGATTGGATGTCCAAACATCAAGGACTGATAGATTGTGCCAAGAAGGCCATCACCATGACTAGTAGCACCGGAGTACTAGTGGAGCACATATCGGAAAGGCTACCTAGAAACTTCACTTGTAACCAGAGTCAAGCCCAACCCACCTTGGATCAGATTAGGGTCGTCTGTAGATACCCTGATGTGTTTCCTGAGGTTTACCCGGTATGCCCCAGATCGGGATATCGAGTTTATCATTGAGTTAATCCCGGAACAGGACCTATAGCCCAGAGAGCTTACAGCATGAACCCAGCAGAGTTAGTGGAACTGAAGAAGCAACTGGACGAACTCTTGGCCAAAGGTCTGATCCGACCAAGTGCGTCACCTTGGAGGTCCCCAGTCTTGTTTGTGGACAAAAAGGATGGGACGATTCGTTTATGTACGGATTACCGCAAGCTCAATGATGTCACTATCAAGAACAAGTATCCCTTGCCCAAAATAGAAGACCTGTTTGACCAGTTGACCGGTGCCACCGTGTTCTCGAAGATTGATCTTAGGACAGGGTACCATCAGCTGAAGATCCGTGCATCGGACATCCCCAAACTGCCTTCACCACCAGATATGGATTGTATGAGTACAATGTCATGTCATTTGGATTGACCAATGCCCGGCATACTTCATGAACCTCATGAACAAGATCTTCATGAACTTTTTGGACAAGTTTGTCGTTGTTTTCATCGACGACATCCTAATCTACTCCAAGACCGAAGAGGAACATGAGCAACACCTGGAGATAATCCTAGAAACCCTTAGACAGCACAAGTTGTACGCAAAGTTCAGCAAGGGCTAAAGGAAGTCGGATTCCTGGGACACATTTTGTCTGCAGGAGGAATTGCCGTGGACCCCGCAAAAATCAAGACCGTTGCAGAATGGAAAGCCCCAACCACTCAGACCGAAGTCCGTGCTTTTCTTGGATTGGCGGGCTACTACCGCCGATTCGTTGAAGGATTCTCGAGCATAGCAAGACCCATGACCCAACTGCTGAAGAAGGACAAGAAGTTTGACTGGACGGACAAATGTGAAGAGAGCTTCCAGAAGCTCAAGGCAAGACTGACAACAGCCCCAATACTCATCATGCAGACATCACCAAGCCTTTTGACGTTACTGTGACGCCTCCAAGATTGGTCTTGGATGTGTGTTGATGCAAGGAGGAAGGTGATATCGTATCTGTCAAGGCAACTGAAGCAGCATGAGCAGAATTACCCAACTCACGACTTAGAACTCGCAGCAGTTGTGTTAGCATTGAAGGTTTGGCGTCATTACCTCATGGGTAATCGATGCGAGATTTACTCGGATCACAAGAGTTTGAAGTATATCTTCACTCAGAAGGAACTAAACATGAGGCAAAGAAGATGGATCGAGTTGATCAAGGATTACGACCTAGAGATTCATTACCACCCCGGAAAGGCCAATGTGGTAGCCGATGCTTTGAGCCGACAACCTTGTCAGCTCAACTCCATGATCGCGGAAGAGCAACCTAGCCTGTACCAGGAGTTTGAGCAATTTAGACTGGAGCTAGTTAGCGAAGGTTATCTCGCCAGCATAGAGTTACAACCTACCTTGGTTAGTCAAATCAAGGAAGCACAGGAAATGCTAGCATCGACGGAATCAAGAACCAGATAGTGCAGGAAAGGCACCCGGATTCACCGTAGATGAAGAAGGAGTACTTTGGTACAACGGACGCTTGTGCGTGCCGTCAGATTCTGAGCTAAAGCAAGTCATTCTGAAGGAAGCCCATGACACCCTTTATTCCATTCATCCTGGTGGTACCAAGATGTACCAGGACTTGAAGGAACAGTTCGGTGGCATGGAATGAAGCGAGAAATCGGGAGCTACATCGCCAAGTGTGACATTTGTCAAAGAGTCAAGGCCGAGCATCAACGACCCGCAGGACTGCTACAGCCCCTGCAGATTCCCGAATGGAAGTGGGATTCGGTAGGAATGGACTTCATCACCGGACTGCCCAAGTCTAGCAAAGGAAATGATTCTATCTGGGTAGTGGTCGATAGGTTGACCAAAGTCGCCCATTTCATCCCCGTCAAGACCACCTACCAAGGACCCAAGCTGGCAGAATTGTACATCTCCCGAATAGTCACCCTACATGGAACCCCGAAGTCAATAGTGTCAGATAGAGGATCGCAATTCACCTCGAGATTCTGGCAGAAGGTGCATGAAGGGCTAGGCACCCGCCTGAATTTTAGCACAGCATACCACCCGCAGACGGATGGACAGACTGAACGAGTCAATCAAATCCTTGAAGATATGCGAGAGCATGTGTACTAGAGTATGGATCCAAGTGGGAAGATTGTCCTTACGCCGAGTTCTCGTACAACAACAGCTACCAGCCAGCCTGCAGATGGCCCCCTTTGAAGCATTGTACGGAAGAAAGTGCCGTACCCCTCTGAATTGGTCGGAAGTCGGAGAGAGCCAAGTGTTTGGACCAGACGTTCTCCGAGAAGCCGAAAGAAGGTACACAAGATCCGGAGTACCTCAAGACAGCTCCCAGCAAGAGTTACGCCGACAAAAGACGCGGAAATGACCTTCGAGATCGGAGACTTTGTGTATCTCAAAGTATCCCCTCTTAAAGGAATGCAGAGATTCCAGCTTAGAGGAAAGCTTGCACCCCGCTATGTTGGACCCTTCAAGGTTCTTAGTCGCCGGGGAGAGGTATCGTACCAACTGGAATTACCGGAAGAAATGGCAGCGGTACACAATGTGTTTCACATCTCATTGCTTCGCAAGTGCTTAGAGGTACCAGAAAAGACCGAGGTCTTCAAGAACATTGATCACAGATCTGTGGACATCAACTCAGATCTGACCTACAGAGAAGTACCAATTCGCATCCTGGAGGAAGCTTTGAACTACTCGCACGGAGTATCAAATTTCTGAAGGTCCTGAGTAATCACCAAGAAGTGTTGGAGATATGCCCAAGAGGCAATAATAAATGGTTATTATATATCTTTGTGTTTATGATAATGTTTACATACCATGCTATAATTGTATTAACCGAAACATTGATACATGTGTGATATGTAGACAAACAAGAAGTCCCTAGTATGCCTCTTAAACTAGCTTGTTGATTAATGGATGATTAGTTTCATAATCATGAACATTGGATGTTATTAATAACAAGGTTATGTCATTATATGAATGATGTAATGGACACACCCAATTAAGCGTAGCATAAGATCTCATCATTAAGTTATTTGCTATAAGCTTTCAATACATAGTTACCTAGTCCTTATGACCATGAGATCATGTAAATCACTTATACCGGAAAGGTACTTTGATTACATCAAACGCCACTGCGTAAATGGGTGGTTATAAAGGTGGGATTAAGTATCCGGAAAGTATGAGTTGAGGCATATGGATCAATAGTGGGATTTGTCCATCCCGATGACGGATAGATATACTCTGGGCCTCTCGGTGGAATGTCGTCTAATGTCTTGCAAGCATATGAATAAGTTCATAAGAGACCACATACCACGGTACGAGTAAAGAGTACTTGTCAGAGACGAGGTTGAACAAGGTATAGTGTGATACCGATGATCAAACCTCGGACAAGTAAAATATCGCGTGACAAAGGGAATTGGTATCGTATGTGAATGGTTCATTCGATCACTAATGTCATCGTTGAATATGTGGGAGCCATTATGGATCTCCAGATCCGCTATTGGTTATTGGTCGGAGTGAGTACTCAACCATGTCCGCATAGTTCGCGAACCGTAGGGTGACACACTTAAAGTTGGATGTTGAAATGGTAGAACTTGAATATGGAATGGAGTTCGAATATTTGTTCGGAGTCCCGGATGTGATCCCGGACATCACGAGGAGTTCCGGAATGGTCCGGAGAATAAGATTCATATATAGGATGTCATTTTATGTGAATAAAATGATGCGGAAGGTTCTATGGAAGGTTCTAGAAGGTTCTAGAAAGTCCGAAGAAACCACCAAGGAAGGTGGAGTCCACATGGGACTCCACCTCCATGGCCGCCAACCCTAGTGGAGGAGTCCCAAGTGGACTCCCTGGGGGCCGGCCACCCCCCCTATGGAAGGTGGAATTCCCACCTCTAGTGGGAGGGAAGGTTTCCCACCATATGGAAGGTTTTGGGTTCGGGTCTTATTCGAAGACTTGTAGTCCAACACTTGGGGCTTCCACCTATATATAGAGGGCCAAGGGGAGGCCACACCAAAGCCTCAAGCTTGGCCGCCCCCATAGTGGCCGGCCACCCCCTCTCCCCAAACCCCGCTCCTCCACCATATCCCGCACGCTTAGCGAAGCTCCGCCGGATTTCTCCACCGCCACCGACACCACGCCGTCGTGCTGTCGGATTCAAGAGGAGCTACTACTTCCGCTGCCCGCTGGAACGGGGTGGACGTCGTCTTCATCAACAACCGAACGTGTGACCGAGTACGGAGGTGCTGCCCGTTCGTGGCGCCGGAACCGATCGTGATCAAGATCTTCTACGCGCTTTTGCAAGCGGCAAGTGAACGTCTACCGCAGCAACAAGAGCCTCCTCTTGTAGGCTTTGGAATCTCTTCAAGGGTGAGTCTCGACAATCCCTCGTTGCTACCGTCTTCTAGATTGCATCTTGGCTTGGATTGCGTGTTCGTAGGAAATTTTTTGTTTTCTATGCTACGTTATCCCACAGTGGTATCAGAGCCGTGTCTATGCATAGATGGTTGCACGAGTAGAACACAATGTTTTTGTGGGCGTTGATGCTTATGTTATCTTTAGCTTGAGTACTTTGCATCTTTGTGGCATAGTGGGATGAAGCGGCTCGGGCTAACTTTACATGACCGCGTTCATGAGATTTGCTCCACGCTGACATGCAACTTGTATTGCATAAGTGGCTTTGCGGGTGTCTGTCTCTCCTACTATAGTGAAGATTCAATTTACTCTTCTATTGACAACACTAGTATCACCGTTGTGGTTCATGTTCGTAGGTAGATTGGATCTTGCTCGAAAACCCTAAACCACGTAAAATATGCAAACCAAATTAGAGAACGTCTAACTTGTTTTTGCAGGGTTTGGTGATGTGATATGGCCATAATGTGATGATGAATATGTATGAGATGATCATTATTGTATTGTGGCAACCGGCAGGAGCCTTATGGTTGTCTTTAAATTTCATGTTGAGTAGTATTTCAAAGTAGTTGTAATAGTTGCTACATGGAGGACGATCATGAAGACGGCGCCATTGACCTTGGTGCTACGCCGACGATGATGGAGATCATGCCCGAAGATGATGGAGATCATGTCCGTGCTTTGGAGATGAAGATCAAAGGCGCAAAGACAAAAGGGCCATATCATATCACATATGAATTGCATGTGATGTTAATCCTTTATGCATCTTATTTTGCTTAGATCGCGACGTAGCATTATAAGATGATCCCTCACATTAATATCAAGATAATAAAGTGTTCTTCCCTCGTATGCACCGTTGCATTGTTCGACGTTTTGAAGCATCTCGTGATGATCGGGTGTGATAAACTCGACATACAACGGGTGTAAGCCATGTTGCACACGCGGAATACTTGGGTTTGCTTGACGAGCCTAGCATGTACAGACATGGCCTCGGGACAACGGAAACCGAAAGGTTGAACACGAGTCATATGGATGATATGATCAACATGTTGATGTTCACCATTGAAGCTACATCATCTCACGTGATGATCGGTTTTGATGTAGTGGATTTGGATCGTGTACCACTTAACAACTATGAGGGATGTTGTATTAAGTGGGAGTTCATTAGTAATTAGATTAAAACATGAACTAATTATCATAAACATAGTCTGAGTAGTATTTTGAATTAATTTTGTAGTATTGGCATCCGTTTACTACTATGCGCTAGTCTTGTTATTGAGATAGAAATACTGTTAAAATCTGATAAGAAACTTTACGGATTAGTACCGTATTGTTAAAGAATCAAGAATTGATTAAGTCCTATTGCAAACTTTTAGTGAAACTCACTTTGTTGATTCAGAGAGCTATGGTTTCAATTAGTACCTAAAGTTATCTTGTCTCCGTGAAACTTGAAGTTCAAATCTGTTTGAAAAGTAAGGAGCTGAAAATTTAGTTTTCAGAAATAATCAAGGTATGAGATATATGTGATATCTAAGACCTTATTGCAAGATGATAGAATATAATTTGGTGAGACTACATAAACTCATAAGTTTTATGGGAATGTATGAAGGTTGAAGACGCCAGCGTCACAATCCTCCAACTATTGGAGCACTAACGATATTCGCATATCCATGAAGTTATCATCCTTAGTATGCACCGTTGCTAAGACTCGTCGTATCGAAGCATCACGTGATGATCGGGTGTTATAGATTCTACGTGTGCTTACAATGGGTGCAAGCCAGATTTGCACATGCGAATACTAAGGTTAAACTTTATGAGCCTAGCATGTACGACATGGTCTCAAAAAGTTGTCATGAATTGATGGATAAAATTATGAGTGAAATTGTTCATCATAGTTACTAATAAGTGAAATCTAGAACACTTGTCATATGATGATCAACTTCAAAGTAAGAACCTCAAGGTTATTGGTATTTGACCAACAAACCTAGAAGTTATTGATGTTGAAGTGTTTTTCTGAATAATGAGGAAAGCTAAAAGAGAAACTACAAAAGATATTTTGGCAAAAAGAAAAGAAAAGACTAGAAAGTCTAGCTCAGGTGTATATAAATGATATACATGTTATGGTTGTATTCCTAGTTAGGTCACACAATGAAATTCTTGGGTATTTGTACCATATTGGTTGGTATGAAGTGTCATACAAAACAATGCAATACAAGAATACAATGGCCTAAATGACTGACAAGGAATATGATAAGAATGCACGTCTGGAACAAAAATAAAGCGTTATTATGTTCGTCGTTGGCATTCTATCTAGCCCTTAGAATTTATAATAAAGAACTTCATAATTGTTATTTTGCTCTGGTCAAATGAAAACAATGAGTTGTTCAAATTATGACATTACTCCATGTATGATGGATAAGTTATTATAAATCTTAATGGTGAAACACACATACATAACACTGACGCTAAAATGCCATAAGGCAAATGATTTGAATTCCACTTATTTGTGGAACCGCCATTTAGGTCATGTTAGAAAGGAACGCATGAAGGAACTCCATGCAAATGGATTTTTGGAGTCACTTTCGATTTGAATCATTTGACGCTTGCAAATCTTTCTAAAGAGAATGATTAAAATACCGTTCATAGGCCAAAAGTTGAACGGGCAACTAACTTAGTGGAAATATACATGATGATGTATGTAGTTCACTGGGCATAGTTGTGTGCGGGAGATTCTTCTACTTCATGAAAACTTCCAACAATGAATTGAGTATAAATGTGGATATATTCAATAAGAAAGAAGTTTGAAACATTTGAATAGATTCAAATAAATTTCAGCATGAAGTGGAAATCATCGTAATAGAAAAGTCAAATATCTATGATTGGATCATGGTAGAAATATTTGAATTACGAGTTTTAGCGAACATCTAAGAGAGTTATGAAATTGTTCTACAACTCACATTTCTTGGAGTATCATAATGATGATATAGTATCCAAGATATGTATCCAAACCTTGTTGGATTAATGATGAGATAAAATATTGACGCCATTATATTTTGTGGATTATGCTTTAGTGACTACCGCTTTTACACCGAATAGAGCATCATCATGATTTGTTGAAATGACACCATAGCTATGGTATAGTATAAACCCTAATAGTCTTTCTTTAAATTTTGGTCTAAGAGTTTACAACCAAAATCGGATGAATGTCTTTGTGGTGGTTATCCCAGAGAATTAATTGGAATTCTTCCCACGGACAAAGACAAAAGTGTTTGTCAATGTTTCTTATTTCCGAGAAATTGTTTCTAGTGAAGTATTTGAGTAGGAGGACAATATAATTTGATAAGGTTTATGAACCTGAGCATAATGATCGATAGCGCAACATGGAATTTGTTTAAGCAAACACGGCGATCATGGCTCCCATGACTACAAAGTGTTTTAGCCATGGAGATCGACGTACATATTGAACCTTGTAGGTATGGTTTACTTTGTGATCAAATAAATGATTTGTGAACAAAGGATTGATTTTGAATAATGATAAACTAACTACAAACAAAGAAGTTATGATGGGCCCTGACTCCGTTAAAATGGCTATACGCCATAAAATCCAAGATAGATGAATACTTTTTGAAAGTAAATGGATCTATAAAATTGATGAACTTGGATGGAATATCCTTGAATAAGCTCGACTTGTCGAAAAGTTGTTTACGACAAAGTTCAAAGAGTTGACTACGATAAGATTAGATCTTCCGTAGCAATGCTTATAGTCTATGTGGATTATTCTAGTAATCACTACATATTTCTTTTATGAGATATGCTAGTAGGATGGCAAAATACACTACTTAATAGAAGTGTATATTAAAGGTGTATACAAGATACAACCAAGAGTTTTGCTGGTCATGGAATACTAGATAGGTATACGAACTTCAATTGGATGAAGAAAGTATCACGGAGTTAGAATCTTCACCAGATGAAATAGTCAAAGAGTTTTGATTTCATCGGAGACATGAAGAGGCTTGCATTTGCAAGAAATTAAGTGGGAGCGCTAAGACACATTTATAATACTTTATGTAGGTGACATATAGTTGTTATAAATGTGTAATTATATACTTGATTAAAAGGTTTCATTGAGAATTAACTTCAATGAAAGGATATGGACTGAAACAAATTTAGTGTCAAGATCTATGAAGATAGATTGAAACACATAAATAAGTTTAAGTCAGTACATATGATGGATATTGAAGTAGTTCAATATAGAAATATTAAGAAAATGTTCTTGTCATGAAGGTTTAACAAGACTTGAGTGTATCTGACACTCAATGAGTAAAAACACATGAGTGATTATAGATCACAAATAACGTACACAATCAGATATCATGTGCTATAAAGTGTTATGAGCATATACCAGAATGATTCATATGATGATCATTGAACGACAATAAGAATATCTTAAGTACTTTAGAAGAACTAAGGATATATATATATATATATTTGTATGAAGAAATGACAAACAAATCACTGTAAGGTGTTACACCGATATTGGTTTTGTCACATATAAAATATAATTTCAAATCTCAAATTAGACTAAGTGTTGTTTAAAAGGTAGCACAATGAGCTAAAGTTGTCTATGCTAGATTTAGAAGAGTTCAAAATATTGTGAGGATCTCACAAAGAGGGCAGAATATGTCATTGTTTTGACAATGATAAAGGATGTTAAGTCGAGGTTCTTTGAGAATTTGGTGTAGTTCCGACAGTGTCAGAACTTGAAGCTATATTGTGTGTGACAATATTAGTGACATATCTCACACCGTGGAATTAAGGTTCCACCAGAGGACTAAGATATATGCCGACTCATTTGGAAATGAGTGATGCGCTGAGACGCAAATGAATTGCAAATACATACGTTTCTGAGCATGTCATAACCGTTGACTAAAACCTCTCCCGTGGAGCAAACATGATAAAACACCGTGAAGGCCAAGGTGTTATATCTTTACATATGTAAACTAGATTGATGACTCTAGTGCAAGTGGGAGACTCAAGTGGAGATATGCCCAAGAGGCAATAATAAATGGTTATTATATATCTTTGTGTTTATGATAATGTTTACATACCATGCTATAATTGTATTAACCTAAACATTGATACATGTGTGATATGTAGACAAACAAGAAGTCCCTAGTATGTCTTAAACTAGCTTATTGATTAATGGATGATTAGTTTCATAATCATGAACATTGGATGTTATTAATAACAAGGTTATGTCATTATATGAATGATGTAATGGACACACCCAATTAAGCGTAGCATAAGATCTCGTCATTAAGTTACTTGCTATAAGCTTTCAATAATACCTAGTCCTTATGACCATGATCATGTAAATCACTTATACCGGAAAGGCAATTTTGATTACATCAAACGCCATCGCGTAAATGGGTGGTTATAAAGGTGGGATTGGGTATCCGGAAAGATGAGTTGAGGCAGGATCAATAGTGGGATTTGTCCATCCCGATGACGTGATAGATATACTCTGGGCCCTCTCGGTGGAATGTCGTCTAATGTCTTGTGATACGTATAAGTTTATAAGAGACCACATACCACGGTATTTGAGTAAAGAGTACTTGTCAGAGACGTGGTTGAACAATGTATAGTGTGATACCGATGATCAACCTCGGACAAGTAAAATATCGCGTGACAAAGGGAATTGGTATCGTATGTGAATGTCTATTCGATCACTAATGTCATCGTTGAATATGGGAGCCATTATGGATCTCCCGTATCCCGCTATTGGTTATTGGTCGGAGTGAGTACTCAACCATGTCCGCATAGTTCGCGAACCGTAGGTGACACACTTAAAGTTGGATGTTGAAATGGTAGAACTTGAATATGGAATGGAAAGTTCGAATATTTGCGCGGAGTCTCGGATGTGATCCCGGACATCACGAGGAGTTCCGGAATGGTCCGGAGAATAAGATTCACATATAGGATGTCATTTTATGTGAATAAAATGATGCGGAAGGTTCTATGGAAGGTTCTAGAAGGTTCTAGAAAAGTCCGGAAGAAACCACCAAGGAAGGTGGAGTCCACATGGGATTCCACCTCCATGGCCGCCACCCTAGTGGGGAGTCCCAAGTGGACTCCCCCTAGGGGGCCGGCCACCCCCCCATGGAAGGTGGAATTCCCACCTCTAGCGGTTGGGAAGGTTTCCCCACCATATGGAAGGTTTTGGGTTCAGTCTTATTCGAAGACTTGTAGTCCAACACTTGGGGCTTCCACCTATATAGAGGGCCAAGGGGAGGGGCCGCCACACCAGTCTGCTTGGCCACTTCATAGTGGCCGTCACCCCCTCTCCCCCAAACCCATAGCGCCCCGCTCCTCCACCATATCCCGCACGCTTAGCGAAGCTCCGCCGGATTTCTCCACGCCACCGACACCACGCCGTCGTGCTGTCGGATTCAAGAGGAGCTACTACTTCCGCTGCCCGCTGGAACGGGAGGTGGACGTCGTCTTCATCAACAACCGAACGTGTGACCGAGTACGGAGGTGTTGCCAGTTCGTGGCGCCGGAACCGATCGTGATCAAGATCTTCTACGCGCTTTGCAAGCGGCAGTGAACGTCTACCGCAGCAACAAGAGCCTCTGTAGGCTTTGGAATCTCTTCAAGGGTGAGTCTCGACAATCCCCTCGTTGTTACCGTCTTCTAGATTGTATCTTGGCTTGGATGTGTTCATTTAGGAAATTTTTTTGTTTTCTTATGCTACGTTATCCTACAAGAAGAAGGACTGGAGAGGGAAGACTTCATGAAGACTGAGTACCCCAAATCTCTTTAGTACCTTTTTCTTTAGATCTCGGACGAGATCTTTTGTAAGGGGAAGGGTTTGTAACATCTCAAGTTAACAATAAATAAATAAAAGAAAGAGGAATTTCAAATACTCAATTTTGACAACAAACAAAACTTTTATTTACTCATATAGTGCTGCCATATCTAGCATCATGCATAGTATGTGT